>JAOPSE010000034.1:0-1413750 GCA_029449295.1 Zea luxurians
CCCCCCGGTCTCGAAACGCCGACACTATGTAAAAACAAATAATTAATAACATAAATACCACTAAATTATGCATCATGCTGGGATTTTTTTATTGTGAGTGCATTATTTGTGACAATATAAAAATAACATAAAAAGGAAATATGTTAAAGTCCAAAGTGAAATTTAAATCCTAAAGGAAAATTCAAGAATCTAAAGAAAAGAGAAGAAAACAATATATGGTATAAAAAAATAAATATAATTCCTCCATACTGAGATTTGAATTTATACAATTAACCTAGGTACGAACCTTACAACAAAAATTTGAAGTGGAATTTGAAATCTAAAATGAGAAAATAAAAGAAAAATAAAAAAGAAAGAAAGAAACATAACACTGGGCTCATATGTTACATTTGGCCCACTAACTCCCTCCCTCGCGCAGCCCAGGGTGGTTACTGCGCCATCCGGTGGGCCTGACGTGTCATGCTCACATCCGCGGGCACGTGCTGGCTTCTCTGTCACTGCCACGCGGGCCCTCTCTCACCTGGTCAACCAATGCGCCCAACGCAACAGACCTCGCCCAGCCGCCACCTTAACTACCTTAGCGACTTCCTCGGGGCCGTGTGCGGCAAATCCGCCGTCGCCCAGCGTGCGGCCGAGGGACCTGCTTGACTCCTCGACCGAGTCCTTGTGTATTTATGCGACGCGACGCCCTCCTCATCGCATTCAAAACCACCGAGCAGCGCTGTCATTGCATCTCTCGTCGTTGCCGTCGACGGTGAAGGAGAGAGAGAAAAGGGGGGAGGGGGAAAGTACTCGTAGCCTGGTGCGCCGTCATGGGCTCCATACCATCGCGTGGTGGGATTGAGGTTTCGTCCTGACGTCCGGTGGTGTGTGGGTGTACGTGGCGTGGAGCATCGGTAGGCTCCATCGCAGATCGACATTGTCGTGGTGCGCGCTTCGTCCTATCGACCGGTGAGTATCCTTCCTGGTTGTTGATGGCGTCAGTGAATGCGTATGGGCTTGTATTCCAGCAATGCGAGGCACCAGGATGTTGGGTGTGCCTCTCCGGTAGGGCGCTCTCTTCGTGCGCGACCGCGGGTCTGGTCGCGGGTATCGCCGCCGTCGTGCCAGAGGTTGAAGACGACACGCGGTTACCGTTCATTTACAAAGCAAGGGTCAAGATTAGATCGCTCAAGGGCTAGCTATAAACCGTTGACAGGTTGATGAACGAACCAGATCTGAACTCGTGCATCTCCTCGCGTTGATGTAACCTGGTGCGTCGATCGGCTATCGGTCGGCATGGATTAGGTCTAGCGACCATGTGCGCCTCATTAAGTCCTCGCCGTTGGATCTAGATCCGATGGCCAGTTGGTGATAGCGGTTAAGAGTAGTGGGATCTAATCTACACCTTCGAATTTAGATCGTGCGGCCAGGATCAGCGCGTACCCCTTCGCTGGGACTTTTTGCTTAAGAGACCCTAGGTTTATTCGAAATAGAACCCGCCGTCCTTTTGCGACTATGCGTTGTGTCTTGGAAAAGTTATCCCGAGCCCCCTTGGGATTCTCGGTATTTGAGCATATAAAAATAGGTAAATAAATACAGAAATTGATTTTTACTATAAAAAGAATTCCTATAACTTGTTTATTCCATAGAAAATTCATATAAAGTCCAAATTTACCCATTCCAGTTTCTAAAATTTGGTAATATTATTCTCTATCATTTAGAGTCTCTGTTTTGACATGAAAACAGTAAGAAAAATAATCTCTCACTTAATCCTATTTTAAGCACATAAAACCTTGGAAAATTCATATCTTAAAATCTATAACTCCAAAAATTATGATTCTTGTTCCTAGGTTTTTATTTTAATGCGTAGATTATTACTGTATATTTTGTTTATATGTTTGGTGTGATGTTAATTTTTCTCTATATACTGTGCTTGTTTGTATTGTGGCGACTAGAAGAACCTGTGATCGAGGATCATGGTGACCAGCAGATAGAAGTAGCTGAGCAGGAGCTCATTGAAGGCAAGTTGTGCCCTTGACCACTTTTATACCCAATAATGTTCTTTAATGTCACTTATTCATGCATAGGTTTAATTTTGATGGGACCTGATAGGTCACCCAAGATTGTTTATCCCTTTTTACCATGTTATCCCTGAATCACTTGGTTAGTTTTGCTATTACTTTACATGGTTTTAGGATAATATTTTATTATATCCATATTCCAGTTATTTTGTTATTCTATTTATGTTCATGTCAAGATCATTAGTGTTAATTGGAACATGGAGCTTAACTTGAGAAACACGTGCCACCACAAGGGAGGAATGGGACCCCTTGGCTAACTAATTAGAAAAGCTCGTGGAAGACTACCTTATCCGAAAGGGGCAAGGGCAGTAGGGGAGTTGCATGCAAGGAGGTTCTCGGGTTGATTTTGCTGCGATGGCGGTCAAACGGGGGATTTTTGCAAGTGCTCTTCCCATAAACTGTAGCGGGTTTTCGGAAGCTAGTGAAACTTTGTAAAGGCCTCATAGTGTTGCCCTGCCTCGCTTCCTAGGTAGAGGTGTATGGGAGTCGCGATCCCTTGGTAGATGGGTAACATGACTTGTGGGTAAATGGTACAACCTCTGCAGAGTGTAAAACTGGTATACGAGCCGAGCTCACGGTCATGAGCAGCTCAGGACTCTCTGATGATTAATTTATGAAACTTAAATTCAATTTTGTCATTTGCATATGCATGGGATTATTTATTAATTTGTTCTATTACTTTATTTAAGGTTTGGTATTTACTTACATCTAGTAACTGCTAATAAAATTGTGACCAACTAATTAAAAGCAATGCTCAGCTTTAACCCCTGTTGTTGATTAGCCTTACACATCACATGAACTCCCACCTTTGTGAGTTCATGTCCACTGGTTCCCCAAAACTTGTTGAGCTATGATCATGTGTGAGCTCACCCTTGCTGTCTCACACCCCCCACAGGAGAAGAACAGATGGTTCAAGAGGAGCCACAAGGCGAGGAGTTTGATCTGATCTAGGTGGCGTTTCTCAGTTGACATTGGTGTCAATGACGATCCTTAGTTCATTTTATATTTATCTTTTATTTTGTAATAAGACTTCTTGATAGTCGCCTAGAGGGGGGGTGAATAGGGCGAAACTGAAATTTACAAAAATAATCACAACTACAAGCCGGGTTAGCGTTAGTAATAAAGAAACGAGTCCGCGAGAGAGGGCGCAAAACAAATCGCAAGCAAATAAGAGTGTGACACAAGGATTTGTTTTACCGAGGTTCGGTTCTTGCAAACCTACTCCCCGTTGAGGAGGCCACAAAGGCCGGGTCTCTTTCAACCCTTCCCTCTCTCAAAACGATCCCATGGATCGAGTGAGCTTTCTCTTCTTCTCAATCAACCGGGAACAAAACTTCCCGCAAGGGCCACCACACACTTGGTGCCTCTTGCCTTGGTTACAATTGAGTGATGATCTCAAGAACAAATGAGAAAGAAAGAAAGCGATCCAAGCGCAAGAGCTCAAAAGAACACGGCAAATCTCTCTCGCTAGTCACTAAGGGCTTGAGTGGAATTGGAGAGGATTTGATCTCTTTGTATGTGTCTAGAATTGAATGCCTAGCTCTTGTAAGTGGTTGAGAGTTGGAAAAACTTGGATAGCAATGAATGTGGGGTGGTTGGGGTATTTATAGCCCCAACCACCACAAGTGACCGTTGGCTGGAGTCCTCTGTTCGATGGCGCACCGGACAGTCCGGTGCACACCGGACAGTCCGGTGCCCCTGCCACGTCACGGTTGCCGTTGGATTCTGACCGTTGGAGCTTCTGACTTGTGGGCCCTCCTGGGTGTCCGGTGCACACCGGACATGTACTGTTTGATGTCCGGTGCACCGGCATGGGCGTGCCTGACGACTGCGCGCGCTGCGCGCGCATTTAATGCACTGCAGGGAGCCGTTGGCGCCGCAGGGAGCCGTTGCTCCGCTGGTACACCGGACAGTCCGGTGCACACCGGACAGTCCGGTGAATTTTAGCGGAGCGGCTGTCGAGCGAACCCGAGGCTGGCGAGTTCCGGGGACGACGTTTCCTTGGAGCACCGGACATGTCCGGTGCACACCGGACAGTCCGGTGAATTATAGCGCGCTGTCCACCGAGAAATCCCGAGAGCGAAGAGTTTGAAGTCGAAGTCCTCTGGCCGCACCGGACAGTCCGGTGCACACCGGACAGTCCGGTGCCTCCGGCCAGAGGAGCCCTCGGTTGCCTTGCTGCTCCTTTGTTGAATCCAACACTTGGTCTTTTTATTGGCTGATTGTGAACCTTTTGCACCTGTATAACTTATGCACTAGAGTAAACTAGTTAGTCCAATGTTTGTGTTGGGCAATTCAACCACCAAAATTATTTAGGAACTAGGTCTAACCCTAATTCCCTTTCAATCTCCCCCTTTTTGGTGATTGATGCCAACACAAACCAAAGCAAATATAGAAGTGCATAATTGAACTAGTTTACATAATGTAAGTGCAAAGGTTGCTTGGAATTGAGCCAATATATACTTATATGATGCGCATGGATTGTTTTCTTTATTTTTCACATATTGGACCACATTTGCACCAAGAGTTTTGTTTACGCAAATTCTTTTGCAAATACTTTTCAAAGTCTTTTTGTAAGATAGTCAAAGGTAAATGAATAAGATTTGTAAAGCATTTTCAAGATTTGAAATTTTCTCCCCCTGTTTCAAATGCTTTTCCTTTGACTAAACAAAAACTCCCCCTCAAATAAGGTCTCCTCTTAGTGTTCAAGAGGGTTTTAAGACATCAATTTTGAAAATACTAGTTGCTCCCCCTTTAGAACACGAAGAGACACCAATTTTGAATTTTACCAATAAAATCATCAAATTTATAAATTAGGTGGTGGTGCGGTCCTTTTGCTTTGGGCTCATATTTTCTCCCCCTTTGGCATGAATCGCCAAAAACGGAATTATTAGAGCCCAAGAAGTGCTTTCTCCCCCTTTGGTCATAAAATGATTGAGTGAAGATTATACCAAAGTTGGAGAGGTGATGCGGAGCGACGGCGAAGGATGAGTAGTGGAATGGAGTGGAAGCCTTGTCTTCGCCGAAGACTCCTATTCCCTTTCAATATACCTATGACTTGGTTGAAATACACTTGAAAACACATTAGTCATAGCATATAAAAGAGACATGATCAAAGGTATATTTATGAGCTATGTGTGCAAGACTAGCAAAAGAAATTCCTAGAATCAAGAATGTTGAGCTCATGCCTAAGTCGGGTAAAAGATTGTTCATCAAGTGGTTTGGTAAAGATATCGGCTAATTGATCTTTAGTATTAATATAAGAAATCTCGATATCCCCCTTTTGTTGGTGATCCCGAAGAAAATGATACCGAATGGCTATGTGCTTAGTGCGGCTGTGCTCGACGGGATTGTCGGCCATTTTGATTGCACTCTCATTGTCACATAGCAAAGGGACTTTGGTTAATTTGTAACCGTAGTCCCGCAGGGTTTGCCTCATCCAAAGCAATTGCGCGCAACAATGGCCTGCGGCAATATACTCGGCTTCGGCGGTAGAAAGAGCGACCGAATTTTGCTTCTTTGAAGCCCAAGACACCAAGGATCTTCCCAAGAACTGGCAAGTCCCCGATGTGCTCTTTCTATTAATCCTACACCCCGCCCAATCGGCATCCGAATAACCAATTAAATCAAATGTGGATCCCCGAGGGTACCAAAGCCCAAACTTAGGAGTAAAAGCCAAATATCTCAGGATTCGTTTTACGGCCGTAAGGTGTGATTCCTTAGGGTCGGCTTGGAATCTTGCACACATGCATACGGAAAGCATAATGTCCGGTCGAGATGCACATAAATAAAGCAATGAACCAATCATTGACCGGTATACCTTTTGATCCACGGACTTACCTCCCGTGTCGAGGTCGAGATGCCCATTTGTTCCCATGGGTGTCTTGATGGGTTTGGCATCCTTCATTCCAAACTTGCTTATAATGTCTTGAGTATACTTCGTTTGGCTAATGAAGGTGCCTTCATGGAGTTGCTTGACTTGGAATCCTAGAAAATACTTCAACTCTCCCATCATAGACATCTCGAATTTCTGTGTCATGATCCTACTAAATTCTTCACATGTAGATTTGTTAGTAGACCCAAATATGATATCATCAACATAAATTTGGCATACAAACAAATCATTATCAAGAGTCTTAGTGAATAAAGTAGGATCGGCCTTGCCGACTTTGAAGCCATTAGCAATAAGGAAATCTCTAAGGCATTCATACCATGCTCTTGGGGCTTGCTTGAGCCCATAAAGCGCCTTAGAGAGCCTATAAACATGGTTAGGGTACTCACTATCTTCAAAGCCGGGAGGTTGCTCAACGTAGACCTCCTCCTTGATTGGTCCATTGAGGAAGGCACTCTTCACGTCCATTTGATAAAGCTTGAAGCCATGGTAAGTAGCATAGGCTAATAATATGCGAATTGACTCAAGCCTAGCTACGGGTGCATAGGTTTCACCAAAATCCAAACCTTCGACTTGTGAATACCCCTTGGCCACGAGTCGAGCTTTGTTCCTAGTCACCACACCATGCTCGTCTTGCTTGTTGCGGAAGACCCACTTGGTTCCTACAACATTTTGGTTAGGACGTGGAACTAAGTGCCATACCTCATTCCTTGTGAAATTGTTGAGCTCCTCTTGCATCGCCATCACCCAATCCGAATCTTGTAGTGCTTCCTCTACCCTGGTTGGCTCAATAGAGGAAACAAACGAGTAATGTTCACAAAAATGAGCAACACGAGATCGAGTAGTTACCCCCTTATGAATGTCGCCGAGGATGGTGTCGACGGGGTGATCTCGTTGTATTGCTTGGTGGACTCTTGGGTGTGGCGGCCTTGGTTGTTCATCCTCCTTGTCTTCATCATTTGAATCTCCCCCTTGATTGTTGCCGTCATTTTGAGGTGGCTCATCTTCTTGATTTTCTTGTTCAACATCTTGAGCCTCATCCTCAACTTGAGTTGGTGGAGATGCTTGCATGGAGGAGGATGGTTGATCTTGTGCATTTGGAGGCTCTTCGGATTCTTTAGGACACACATCCCCAATGGACATGTTCCTTAGCGCTATGCATGGAGCCTGTTCTTCACCTACATCATCAAGATCAACTTGCTCTACTTGAGAGCCGTTAGTCTCATCAAACACAACGTCACAAGAAACTTCAACAAGTCCTGAGGACTTGTTAAAGACTCTATATGCCCTTGTGTTTGAGTCATATCCTAGTAAAAAGCCTTCTACAGTTTTAGGAGCAAATTTAGATTTTCTACCTCTTTTAACAAGTATAAAACATTTGCTACCAAAAACTCTAAAATATGAAATATTGGGCTTTTTACCGGTTAGGAGTTCATAGGATGTCTTCTTGAGGATTCGATGAAGATATAACCGGTTGATGGCGTAGCAGGCGGTGTTGACCGCCTCGGCCCAAAACCGATCCGGTGTCTTGTACTCATCAAGCATGGTTCTTGCCATGTCCAATAGAGTTCGATTCTTCCTCTCCACTACACCATTTTGTTGAGGAGTGTAGGGAGAAGAGAACTCATGCTTGATGCCCTCATCCTCAAGAAAGCCTTCTATTTGAGAGTTTTTGAACTCCGTCCCATTGTCGCTTCTAATTTTCTTGATCCTTAAGCCGAACTCATTTTGAGCCCGTCTCAAGAATCCCTTTAAGGTCTCTTGGGTTTGTGATTTTTCCTGCAAAAAGAATACCCAAGTGAAGCGAGAATAGTTATCCACAATTACAAGGCAGTACTTACTACCGCCGATGCTTATGTAAGCGATCGGGCCGAACAAATCCATGTGAAGAAGCTCCAGTGGCCTGTCGGTAGTCATGATGTTTTTGTGTGGATGATGGACACCAACTTGCTTCCCGGCTTGGCAAGCGCTACAAATCCTGTCTTTCTCAAAATGAACATCGGTTAGTCCCAAAATGTGTTCTCCCTTTAGAAGTTTGTGAAGATTCTTCATTCCAACATGGGCTAGTCGACGGTGCCATAGCCAACCCAAGTTAGTCTTAGCAATTAAGCATGTGTCGAGTTCAGCTCTTTCAAAATCTACTAAGTATAGCTGACCCTCTAACACACCCTTAAATGCTATTGAATCATCACTCCTTCTAAAGACAGTAACACCTGTATCAGTAAAAAGACAGTTGTAGCCCATTTGACATAATTGGGATACGGAAAGCAAATTGTAATCTAAGGAATCTACAAGAAAAACATTGGAAATAGTATGGTCAGGAGATATAGCAATTTTACCCAAACCTTTGACCAAACCTTGATTTCCATCCCCGAATGTGATAGCTCGTTGGGGATCTTGGTTTTTCTCATATGAGGAGAACATCCTTTTCTCCCCGGTCATGTGATTTGTGCACCCGCTGTCGAGTATCCAACTTGTGCCCCCGGATGCATAAACCTACAAAACAAGTTTAGTTCTTTGTTTTAGGTACCCAAACGGTTTTGGGTCCTTTGACATTAGATACAAGAACTTTGGGTACCCAAACACAAGTCTTGGAGCCCTTGTGTTTGCCCCCAACAATTTTGGCAACTACCTTGCCAGATTTGCTAGTCAACACATAAGATGCATCAAAAGTTTTAAATGAAATGGCATGATCATTTGATGCATTAATAGTTTTCTTTCTAGGCAACTTGGCATGGGTTGGTTGCCTAGATCTAGATGTCTCACCCTTATACATAAAAGCATAATTAGGGCCAGAGTGAGACTTCCTAGAATGAATTTTCTTAATCTTACTCTCAGGATACCCGGCAGGGTACAGAATGTAACCCTCGTTATCCTGAGGCATGGGAGCCTTGCCCTTAACAAAGTTAGACAAGTTCTTAGGAGGGGCATTAATTTTGACATTGTCTCCCCTTTGAAAGCCAATGCCGTCCTTAATGCCCGGGCGTCTCCCATTATAGAGCATGCTTCTAGCAAGTTTAAATTTTTCATTTTCTAAGTCATGCTCTCTAATCTTAGCATTAAGTTGTGCTATATGATCATTTTGTTTCTTAATTAAAGCTAGGTGATCATGGATAGCATCAACATTAATATCTCTACATCTAGTACAAATGGAAATATGCTCAACATTAGATGTAGAGGGTTTGCAAGATTTTAGTTCAACAACCTTAGCATGCAACAAATCATTTTTAGCTCTAAGGTCGGAAATAGTAGCATTGCAAACATCAAAATCCTTAGCCTTAGCAATTAATTTCTCATTCTCATTTCTAAGGCTAGCGATGGAAGCATTCAATTTATCAATCCTAGCAAGCAAATCAACATCATCATTTCTAGGATCAATGCAAACATGAGAATCAACCTTAGCTAACAAATTTGCATTTTCTTTTCTAAGGTTGTCTAAAGTCTCATGGCAAATACTTAGCTCACTAGACAATTTTTCACATTTTTCTCTTTCTAGAGCATAAGCATTTTTAACCTTAACATGTTTTTTGTTTTCCTTGATTAGGAAGTCCTCTTGGGAGTCCAAGAGATCATCCTTTTCATGGATGGCACTAATCAATTCATTTAATTTTTCTTTTTGTTCCATGTTAAGGTTGGCAAAAAGAATACGCAAATTATCCTCTTCATTTTTATCATTATCCTCATCACTAGATGTTTCATATTTGGTGGAGGACTTTGATTTTACCTTCTTTTTGCCGTCTTTGGCCATGAGACACTTGTGGCCGACGTTGGGGAAGAGGAGGCCCTTGGTGACGGCGATGTTGGCGGCGTCCTCGTCGTCGGAGGAGTCGCTTGAGCTTTCGTCGGAGTCCCACTCCCGACAAACATGGGCATCGCCGCCCTTCTTCTTGTAGTACTTCTTCTTCTCCTTCCTCTTGCCCTTCTTGTCGTTGTCCCTGTCACTATCACTTGATAATGGACATTTAGCAATAAAGTGACCGGGCTTACCACACTTGTAGCAAACCTTCTTGGAACGGGATTTGTAGTCCTTCCCCTTCCGTTGCTTGAGGATTTGCCGGAAGCTTTTGATGATTAGGGCCATCTCCTCGTTGTCGAGCTTGGAGGCGTCAATTGGCTGTCTACTTGGTGTAGACTCCTCCTTCTTCTCCTCCGTTGCCTTGAAGGCCACGGGTTGCGCCTCAGATGTGGAAGGCTCATCAAGCTCGTTGATCTTCTTGGAGCCCTTAATCATGCATTCAAAACTAACAAAATTCCCGATGACTTCCTCGGGGGTCATTTGTGTATATCTAGGATTGCCACGAATTAATTGTACTTGAGTAGGGTTAAGGAAAATAAGGGCTCTTAGAATAACCTTAACCACTTCGTGGTCATCCCATTTTGCGCTCCCAAGGTTGCGCACTTGGTTCACCAAGGTCTTGAGCCGGTTGTACATGTCTTGTGGCTCCTCCCCTTGGCGAAGACGGAAGCGACCGAGCTCCCCCTCGATCGTTTCCCGCTTGGTGATCTTGGTGAGTTCATCACCCTCGTGCGCCGTCTTGAGTAGGTCCCAAATCTCCTTGGCGTTCTTTAACCCTTGAACTTTGTTGTATTCCTCCTTGCTTAGTGAGGCAAGGAGAATGGTTGTGGCCTGGGAGTTGAAGTGCTCGATTTGGGCCACTTCGTCCGTGTCGTAGTCTTCATCCCCTACGGATGGTACCTGTACACCAAACTCAACAACATCCCATAATCTTTTGTGGAGAGAGGTTAGATGAAATCGCATCAAATTACTCCACATAGCATAATCTTCACCATTAAAAGTTGGTGGTTTGCCTAATGGGACGGAAAGTAAAGGTGTATGTTTAGGAATGCGAGGGTAGCGTAGGGGAATCTTACTATACTTCTTACGCTCTTGGCGTTTAGAAGTGACGGACGCCGCGTCGGAGCCGGAGGTGGAGGTCGATGAAGTGTCGGTCTCGTAGAAGACCACCTTCCTCATCCTTTTGTGCTTGTCCCCACTCCGATGCGGCTTGTGAGAAGAAGATTTTTCCTTCTTCTCCTTGTGGTGAGAAGAGGAAGATCTTTTCTCCTTTCGCTTGGAGGATCTCTTCTTTTTCTCCCTTCTCTTGGTGCGGGACTCTTCCGATGAAGATGAGGTGCTCCCTTGGCTTGTAGTGGGCTTGTCATCGCCGGTCTCCATCTCCTTCTTGGCGGGATCTCCCGACATCACTTCGAGCGGTTAGGCTCTAATGAAGTACCGGGCTCCGATACCAATTGATAGTCGCCTAGAGGGGGGGTGAATAGGGCGAAACTGAAATTTACAAAAATAATCACAACTACAAGCCGGGTTAGCGTTAGTAATAAAGAAACGAGTCCGCGAGAGAGGGCGCAAAACAAATCGCAAGCAAATAAGAGTGTGACACAAGGATTTGTTTTACCGAGGTTCGGTTCTTGCAAACCTACTCCCCGTTGAGGAGGCCACAAAGGCCGGGTCTCTTTCAACCCTTCCCTCTCTCAAAACGATCCCATGGATCGAGTGAGCTTTCTCTTCTTCTCAATCAACCGGGAACAAAACTTCCCGCAAGGGCCACCACACACTTGGTGCCTCTTGCCTTGGTTACAATTGAGTGATGATCTCAAGAACAAATGAGAAAGAAAGAAAGCGATCCAAGCGCAAGAGCTCAAAAGAACACGGCAAATCTCTCTCGCTAGTCACTAAGGGCTTGAGTGGAATTGGAGAGGATTTGATCTCTTTGTATGTGTCTAGAATTGAATGCCTAGCTCTTGTAAGTGGTTGAGAGTTGGAAAAACTTGGATAGCAATGAATGTGGGGTGGTTGGGGTATTTATAGCCCCAACCACCACAAGTGACCGTTGGCTGGAGTCCTCTGTTCGATGGCGCACCGGACAGTCCGGTGCACACCGGACAGTCCGGTGCCCCTGCCACGTCACGGTTGCCGTTGGATTCTGACCGTTGGAGCTTCTGACTTGTGGGCCCTCCTGGGTGTCCGGTGCACACCGGACATGTACTGTTTGATGTCCGGTGCACCGGCATGGGCGTGCCTGACGACTGCGCGCGCTGCGCGCGCATTTAATGCACTGCAGGGAGCCGTTGGCGCCGCAGGGAGCCGTTGCTCCGCTGGTACACCGGACAGTCCGGTGCACACCGGACAGTCCGGTGAATTTTAGCGGAGCGGCTGTCGAGCGAACCCGAGGCTGGCGAGTTCCGGGGACGACGTTTCCTTGGAGCACCGGACATGTCCGGTGCACACCGGACAGTCCGGTGAATTATAGCGCGCTGTCCACCGAGAAATCCCGAGAGCGAAGAGTTTGAAGTCGAAGTCCTCTGGCCGCACCGGACAGTCCGGTGCACACCGGACAGTCCGGTGCCTCCGGCCAGAGGAGCCCTCGGTTGCCTTGCTGCTCCTTTGTTGAATCCAACACTTGGTCTTTTTATTGGCTGATTGTGAACCTTTTGCACCTGTATAACTTATGCACTAGAGTAAACTAGTTAGTCCAATGTTTGTGTTGGGCAATTCAACCACCAAAATTATTTAGGAACTAGGTCTAACCCTAATTCCCTTTCACTTCTGCTATGTAATAAATACTCTGATTATTGTGACATTTATCTCTATACACTCTGTTATTATATATGTTGTCTTCTTGGCGCATGTATGAGATGCACATGGCTTTGTTCTTTAAAGCCGGGTGTGACACAACAATGCCTAGATCTAGTACTAAAGCAGAATACAAAGCATTAGCGAATGCTACCATTGAGATTGTATGGATGCAAATCTTACTCGTGAATTGAAAGCTTCAAGTCCTCATATGCAAAGCTATAGGATGATAACATGGGTGCAAAGTACTTAGCATTTAATCTATTTTTTCATTCCAAAATAAAACACATTAAAGTTGATTACCACTTTGTTAGAGAACAAGTGGCCAAAAAATTACTTGGCATTGATTTAATGCATATAGAAGATCAAGTCATTGATAATATAATTTCACGAAATCTCTTACTGTAAGAAAGTTGGAAAAATTTTAAGTGCAATATTTATCTATAAAAGGTGTGATTGAGGGAGGTTGTAAAATAGTATAGTTTAGATTTCAATCACATGTGATCGTTTCTCTATAGAGCAAATTGGTTGTCCTTTTCAAAGATACGAATTAGACTTGGTTTGGTTTAGATAAAGGTAGAAAGATGTAACGACTAAATCAATCATTCCTTATCTTTAGAAGTGCAAATCAAGGTAATAGTGATTTCTACCCTATATAAACACACAAGTATCGACTCAAGGAGCTCACAACATTTTAATCTATCTGCCCTCTGATTTCTTTCACTTAGGTCTACATAACGAGCACCAATTTAATTTTTCCCTTACTAATACTACCTCATCGACTAGCCTCGATGCACTAGCTTCGTACTAAATCAAATGGTCATGGTTCTATGGTCTTTGAATGAACCATATGTATAGCTCCTTTATTTATTTTGTCATGTGTTCGATTGGTAGATTTTTCTCTCAAGGATGCTTAAACCAATGTCCCAAATTAAGCCAAGTAATTAGTTTTATGTTCAAATTAGTTAGAAATGGTGTTAAAGTTTTGCTTGTTGCATCAACTACACAAACTAATTGGCGTATCGAGGCTGAACAGTCTCATCAGAAATTAGAACCATGCACACAATCCGCTCCCTTGGAAACTCTATTCCGTGCGTTGTGGATATTTAATGCAAAGGAAATAAAGTCCTGGGTTGAACCGTACATCTTACTTTACCTCAATGGAGCAAACTAGGGGGTCGAGAAAAAGTTCGCTCCAATCTGACCCATTTGCATAGGGATGGCAAGAGGCCCAGAATACCAACATGCCTGTGGGCACAAACCCTAAAGGGTGATGGTATAGGTGTGTGTTTGTGCTCATGGGTGAAGGTACGGGTTTGAATTTGTGCCCAATATATTAACTTTCATGGGCACAAAAAAGTCTCACATTTGCCCATATACCCGTAAAAACCTGCTCTGACTAGTGGCACCTCACTCAACATATATAAAGCCTTCACTCCTAAGTACAAACACTAAAATATGCGCCTTCCCTCCCCCACACCTGCCGCCACTGCCCCACGCTAGTCACCGTCTCACTATCCCCTCCCCCATGTCTCCTAGCGTTAGATCTCGCCACCCTCCCCCTCCTCGTCTAGTCATTGTCGCCTCTCCCTCCTCGCTAGGTGCTTGATGCTCCACACCAGCACCCCCTTCATGCTCCTTTTCGGGTGTCAAGAAAGAGCAAAAGCTCCACATCACCACCCTCCCCCTTCTTGTTAGACGCCAGGAAAAAATAGAGGTTCCATGCTACCACCCCTTCTACCTCCCCTCGCTGGGCACTAGGAACGACACCATGTTGTGTCAAGGGATGACAGTAGGTAAGGTAACCAATAGGCACACAAAGTCATACCCATACCCCACTAGAGAAGAAATGTCCCATATCCATACCCACTAACCATTATTGGTACAAAATTACGCCATACTCATACCAACCATGGGTAGCGGGTACCCATACCCACTGACATTATAATAGACATGATCATTTGAATCACAAAAGTACCAAATACAAAATCTTGAAACCCCATACCTCATCAATATTGAAAGATACTAAAATGACATATTATCTTTGTGCTAGAATGACAAATTCATTGAACCCAACATAGTTTTATTACAAGTCAACAATATTCAACATTAAATGGAAACATCATACAAAGCTCATGCATTACAGAGAACAAGCCCCTTAATTTGGACCTACATGTCATATGTTAGCGAGTATGGGGCAAGAGAGAACATACCCACGCCCACCATACCTGATGGGTATAACAAATGACCCAATAAAATACTTATGGGTATCAAAATTCGCCCTACTTGTGCCCTAATAGGTTTTTACTCATTGGGTACCGGGTTTCGTGTACCCATATTGTCATCCCTAGTTGCATTAGTGAGCTCTTGCAGACTCCGTTGCGTCGGTGAGCTCTGACAGACCAGCACTGCTTCTCCCTCACTCCATGTACTATATGAATATGCCTATATGAATGTAACACTACAATATTTGCATGCTCTAAATACATACTATATGAATGTTGTACTACTTCTATCTCACTCACTCATGAATGTCAAACTGAATATTTTCATGCTTGGTAAATTGAATATGTACATTCTCTTACAGTTGTGATGGTTACCCATGGTAGTAGTAGCTAACTTGAGCAAGTGCCACAAGGGTCCATCCCTCTAGTTGTAGTAGTTGCCCCTATTAATCGAGGTTGTTGATGTGCCTGATGGCGAAAGTGCAGATGGATTAGGTGTCAACTCAATCTTACAGCTCGCAAAGGAAGCCCACCTCGGCTATTTGGGAAGATTTCACAAGAATATGTGATGATGATGGAGTTTGGATTTTGGAAGGCCATATGTAACTTTTGCAAGAAGCTTCTTTTAGCTAATACAAGGAATGGTACAAACCACTTTTGTCTTACTCTTAAACGTAAACAAATGTGTATTTGCAATTTTAATCTATAGTCTATAGGCTATATACTAACGTGTATTGTGATTCATTACATGTAGAAATGATGCGGGTATGAACAAATTTTGAAGACATAGAAGAGGAAATGAAGGAAGAGCCTTGTATCAGATGACTAGCTATTTGTTGTTGTTGTTGTTGTTTTTAAATCATGCTTTGTTATGGTTGTTATTGAAACTTAATGCGTGCATTGTTATTTGTTAATTTGTTGCTAATGTCGTCGATTTGTCTTAGAGACATTATTCTTGTACCTTGTATTGTACCACTATTACTATAGATTCTTAATGTTGTATTAATTATATATTTGTTTGCTATTTGTTATTCTCTTGAGGTTATGATGTTATCTATCTACCGTCTTACTGGTGCGTGTATGTTGAGTCTACGGGTGGCAGGTGTGGGAGATGTGTCGTGCCCATCGTGGACGGTGGGCACAGATACAGGTTTAAGTTTCTGTCCACGACACAGGTTTAAATATGGGGTTGATTAGAAATACGCCACTACAATTTAAAATGTTAGAAACTAGTTTACTTTCATGCCACTCGGTGACATCAAAATGAACTAGCCATCTAGATTTGAAAAAAAAAATATGTATACAATTAATCCTTGTATATATTGCACCCGCGTGTTTATACACGTTGGCCTATTACCTACCTTTGTGTTTCGTTTGGGAGTCAAAATACCGGATGAAATTGGAGGGGCTAAAATCTCCTCCTTATTCAAAATTGAATAAGAAAGGATTTTAGTCTCTCCAATCCTCTCCGATTTTGTGGCTCCCGAATAAAGAGATGATTTTAGTCTCTCAAATTCTCTCTGATTTTGTGGCTCCCAAACTAGCCCTTGCGGGCTTATTCCACAAATCCACACAGTACCGGCGTACCGCACGTGTGAACATGCACATCGCCGACCGCCGGCGACGGACACCTCCCACCCACTCCATGTACGGCGCCCACGGACCACGCGAGCGCCCCATCTCCGCCGGGCCACCTAGCCATGGGTCGCCGACACGGACTGCCCTGCCCCAAAGGACGCCCGCCACACGTGTGTTTGGGGGCCTGGAACCGTGTGGGGATATGACGATAGGTGAAGTGCCTTGTTTGTTCATTTCATTTCATTCATCGAGACCGATCACGCTTTGCTTTTCACTGTGCATGATCACGCTGGACTACCTGAAAACTCCAGACTGCTGCCCCGCGTTAAAGCAGAAATGGTCCGCTGCCGGCCGGTGTCCATCCTTGCCTTCCCATGGGCATGGATCATGGACGATGGAGCCCGTCCCTTCAATTCCCTGTCCAAGCGCAAGCGGCCGGGCGGGCGCGTGTGTGACCACCAACCAGCGTCGCCTTCTGCTTGTGTAAACTCCAGCCAGCCAGCTCCTACCGATCTAGAGCTAGCTAGCGAGCGGCTTTGCTGCCTGCCCTGCGGTGTTCAACAGAATCCGGTCACGCTTTGGGGGGTAGGAGTATCGATGTATCGTGGCGTGGGCTACAAGGGGCAGAGCTTTTACTGGACACAGGCACTAGTGACCGGTGAGGTCGCTCTCCGTCTGCATGCATGCATGAGAAATCGAGTTGAGCACGAGGACGACGGCGCCATGTCTGGGACACAGCACCTTTCTGCTAGTAGGAGCAGCAGCTAGCTTTCTCAGCCACCCCCACTGCTGGAATCCGGCTTTTTGCCGAGCGCTTTGCTAAATGTTTTTTATCGGGCTCTCGATAACGACCACGTTTACTGAGCGCAGGACACTCGGTAAAGAACACTTTGCCAACAAACTCTCGACCCACCTAGACGCTCGGTAAAGGGCCGTCAACAGCCATCTATAGCTGACGGCCGTTACGTTAGCCGTCTATAGCGTGAGACGTGGAGACGGCTTTAATTTATTTATTGCGCATAACATCTTCCGCCAAAGATATCCCATACAAGAGTTATTAGGTTTGCCTCTGTTAGGGTTTGCTACTGTGTCGCGGCTGTAGTCCTTGGCGTTTGAGCATCTTCATCCAATAATGTTCAAACAGTACGCACACCCTATGTTCTAAATCTCGTACTTCAGTTTTGCCTCCGTACGTTACAATGATCGAACGAACAGTACGTAGCTATGCTGGGGGCCAAAGTGCATCATTGCAGGGTCATGCAAGTCGTACCTTGATTGATCTAGATTTGCTAGCTAATAGGTACTATAGTGATTAATAACATGCATGCCATATGGCCATATATATGGCTGAGTGTCGTCGATGATGTGGTCCTTGTTGCAAGCGTTTATTTTTGCTGGCGAGCTGCAGCATGCAACCTTGCTTGGGAGGGAGAGGTGCGCGTTACCTATAATTCTGGTTGCAGCAACAACAGTGAGGCGTTACCTTTCTCATAAGATAATCATTATAGCAGGTAATGATGGGAGAGCATCTTCATTAACTCCCTGATAGGTCACTTTGGCCTAGCTATCACCGTCCTCTTCCTCTCCACCACTCCAGAATCAATTTTTTTTATTATTTTTGCCTATATTGAAACTTGAAAGGGAAATAAACGATCCAACGATAGGGTATATGCATGCATGTCTAGATCGAGAATTGGACCACTTGTGTCTTGTGTGTAGTTGTGTTGCTTCCACGACGTTACGCTAGCATTGCACTGCTGGCTATTATCAATATGCTTCATGCATGTGCCCGTTAAGAATAAACAAACAAACATATACTCCTTCGGATTCAAAATGAACATACATGGAATATTTTAAGGCATCGACCAAAACAATAACGACCTAGAGAGTTGATATAATATTTTGTATATATAGCTAGTTACAGAAAACATCTCTATACATATGGTGAATTTAATACAAGATCTAGTATATCTTACTCCCTCCACATTTTCAAGTTACTAAGAGCTAGTATTAGGCTCTCTAGAGCAAATTGTTAGCTAGTTTTAGCTCGGACGAAACAGCTAACAACTAATAGCTATTTGATATATATATATATATATATATATATATATATATACGTGAATTTAGTACAACACGTATATCTTAGTCCCTCCACATATTCAAAGTTCACTCTAGGTACAGAGAGCACGCACGCGCGCAGCATAAGTTGACTAGCTCCACACCACTTGTATGATCCCAGCATGTGCCATGCGTAACACAAATCCATCCTTTCAACCAGAGACCCGTGTGCAAAGATACCAGCTGGATCTGCATGCCGTAGCGCGTATCGGCATCATCTAAAAATGGCACTACATGTTTTAATTTGGCCAATAAAACCCGGCGGTACCGGTGCAGTAAATAGTTTATGGTATATATTTAGCCGGATCGTGTATGCATGAACAATACACTACTAGCATCATGACGACCGCGCGTCGTCGTCGCGATCACCAACCATATTGATTGCGGCCACGCGCTCGGCCGGCGATCATCTATGAGCCAAGGAAAACGAGACAAACACCGAGCTGCCCACACGGACCGTCGTCGTCTCGCATTTGTTGCGCGGACGACCATGCGGCCGCCGACATGCACGCATGCGTGCAGTTGCAGACTTCTTGCAGTGCGTGCGTGTGTGGTCGCCACCGGCGCGGCGCGTGTCGCCTGCCGCGTCGGTGTACGCACGTCTGGGGCGGCGGCTTGCTTTGGCATCGGCCGTTCGACGGCGAACGGTAAAGGCGGCCGATGGCGCATGCACAGAAAGGTGGTGGCCGGCCGGCCGGCGGCGGAGGGAGGGAGCGTGAGATGCGCGATCCACACCGAGCTAGCTAGGTCGGCCGGCGGCGACTTCCATTGCCATATGCACGGGCCTAATAGACTAGAATAACACTGCAAATAGAAGAGGTCGGCCGTACGTGGCCCCGCCCGTGGCGTGCCTTTTAATTAGTTTTGGCTCCTCCGCTCTGAGAACAAATGGAATAAAATCATTCAAGGATCATGCATATGCTGCCTTTTGCGCCTAATCTTTTTGGTTAACCTATTGTTTTCAGCCAGGGTGACCCCTCTTCCTCCGTATCCTTGTCAGAGCCCATCCTATTCCTGGGTCGGAGAGTGACGTGCCCTCCGCCATCGCCTCGACCTTAAATTAGCTGCTTCTCGATCATCAGTGAAAGGTGAGGTGCAGTGCATCTGGCCGGCCGGCCAGCTCTTCGTTGGATTAACCCGCAAGCTTGTAGGCCCCCATGGATAGAAGAGAGCTTTCCCTTATGTAGTACTTGGACGAAAAACTGTGGATTATTGTGTCTTAATTTTTGGGTTATGTTGTGCACTGTGTTGGTTACAGATTTTTATAGTAAAATCTAGACTACGTACATAACATGCTTTGTTGATACAATTATGGAGTCTATAAACACACTATATATTTTGAAAACATTTTTCCTATGAAATATAGAACAAATTCATCTAGGCAAGAGTTTATTGAGGATGATATCTCTGTCGTAATGATAGAACAATAAACCTATACCTGAAAGAAATCCTAAGGAGGACAACAATGAAGCTCTTAGAAATAGCAAGATATAAAGGACAATCTTTTGGTGATGATTTTATTATATAGTTTGAACCATTAAAGAGGCATATTCATTTCATGATGTTGACTATTAGAAGGAAGCAGTAAAGAGTGATATGGATTATATTATGTCTAACGGTATTTTGGAAGCAGTAAAGAGTATTGCACCATCCAAAGGGCATTATGAGCCATTGGTTTCACTATACCGGGTACCCTAGGGTCCTAGAGGGTTATAATGATTCTATTTGGATCTCTAATGCTGATGATATAAAGGTCACAAGTGGATATATGTTCACACTTGGAGGTGACGTCGTTTCCTGGAAGTCTTACAAGATAGCCATCTTATTAACAAGGTCAATTATGGAACTAAAACTTATATCATTAGATATTGCCACTATTGAAGCTTAGTGGCTTCGTAACCTCCTAATGTATTTGCTAGTAGTGTCTAATGAACTATGATAATCAAATGGTGATTACCAAGGTGAACAATCTATAATGATATCATGGAGTCTTCAAGGCATGTGAAGGGATAGTAAAAATTTATTAGAAAAATGAAAAACTCTAGAGTTATAGCCTTGGATTATGTTCAAATGGTTAAGAACCTAGCATATCAATTCATAAAGGGTCTCACATAATAATGTGATAGACAATGCATCTACGAAACTAGGCTTGAGACCCATGCGAGTCACTCCATAGTGGTAACATGTTTTATGTGATTGAAGATCTATGAAGTAGGGTTGTGAAACAAGCTATAGTTTGACTGAGAGAAGAAAGCCTTTGTAAGAGGCTCGTTCCATTACGGGTGCATTTGTTTTCTATGTTGTATGAGGATGATATATATACCTTAATGTGATTCGAGTGGCTTATTAAAGCAAAGATGTTCTATCGAATATCTTTTGAGAATCAAACCTATATGAGTTCAATTGCAGGTCACGGTCTATGTGATTGGATAATCTCTAACCACTCATGAAAGGGCATGGAGTAGGACCGGGGATGCTTTTGTGGCCTAGTACTAGTTAAGGGCTTTGACAAGCTTGTTTGCACAGAACTATCAAACCTATATGAGTTCAATTGCAGGCCACAGTCTATGAGATTGGATAATCTCTAACCACTCATGAAAGGGCATGGAGTATGACCAGGGATGTTTTTGTGGCCTAGTACTAGTTAAGGGCTTTGACAAGCTTGTTTGCACAGAACTGAATTCAAGGTGAAGTCCATTGTTCAGTTGTAGAAAAAATATAGTCTTAATTCTAGGTGAATGTTTAACTGAGCAGTGTCAATCTAAACACTAGTATATCAAAATAGCAGTTCACTTGAGAGCATTCTTTATGTGCCTTAAAACATTTGGTGGGGATTGATGTGGATTCAAATGGGCTTAGAGCCCAAATGAATCATTAAATTGCCTAATATGAAAGGGCCATATAATTCTAGAGAGTTAAAGGTGGTTAGTCTCACCATGGAAATTAAGAGAATTCTAACCAACTTATAAGATGGAGTCTACTTTTTTTCCCGGACACATGGGTGGCGGTCTAGTCTTCGGATTTATTACCATTAGTGTGTGGGTTATCAACTTTATTTGTTTTAAAGTTGTGCGCTTCTTAAGCATAGGCTAGAAGAAATTTTAAGGGCTTGTATCTCCTGGATGTAATGTGCTTGAAGTCATTAATAAAATCTTCCTGTATCAAAGGAAAAAAATGTACACTATCTATAAAGTTGAAAAGGA
Source organism: Zea luxurians (assembly GCA_029449295.1). Lineage (NCBI taxonomy): Eukaryota > Viridiplantae > Streptophyta > Magnoliopsida > Poales > Poaceae > Zea > Zea luxurians. Next base: position 21,672 of record JAOPSE010000034.1, read on the forward strand.
AGACATGTGTGCCACCTACGCGCGCTTGTATTAAATAGCCTTGTAAATCTGGTCGTCAGTTGACTTGGCTGCCCGCTTTGGCCCGTGACCGGTGCCCACTAGTAGCTGGTATAGTGATATTATTACCCGGTCGGGGTTTACCAACCAACTTTATTAGCCGAATTTGTCAAGGGAAAACGGTAACTTTTGACAAGAGAGGGAGATTTGCGCGCGAGAAGATTGCGGTTGCTTCTCTAGCTAGGCCCCGGCCGCCCCGAGAGGTGCAATGGCCTCCAGGAAATGCCTGAATAGTTAGCAATAATGCTGAGAACTTGGGAGAAACCTTCTAGAAGAGAGTCTACGTGAGGGGTTGCGAAGACGACGTCATTGCCTCGTCCTCAAATCGATTGAGGTGAAAAAGACATGGCTCTTGCTGCTGTCTAGCGCGGCGCACACGGAAACGGACGTGTGCTGCCTGTGTGAAGTGCGCGAAGGCCCTCCCTCCCTCCCACTGCAATGCACCCAATACGGATGGCACCAGGCACCCACCGCGCACCCCTGAACTGAAATGCTCTCTATTAATAAAGCTGGAGACAGTGCTAAAAGGGAAACTAATCAGACTGGCTAACCGTGGAGTAAGCACTGCGACTGCGAGACAGTCCCACGGCCATTCTGTTCGTTGAAGCGAAGAAAGAGAGGAGCGCAGCGCAGCCGTATAGCTAGGGAGGGCCGAAAAAGGCTACGCCACAGGCTCTTCTGGGCAGAGAGAGAGAGAGAGACCGTATTGACTGACATTGCAGCAAGCAACGAGAAGGGCGGCTTTGGCAGGCGGAGGAGGCCAGAGAAGAGCAGCAGCGGAGAGAGAGAGAGAGAGACGAGTTGGGTGCAGTGCAGAGACCAGGTCGGCTTTGGGTTCAATAATATCCCATCACTCACACGCCACGGCATCATTGGCCGCGCTCCCTCCTTCCTCCTGCTCTCTTCTCGTCTCCTCCGAGTGAGTCCCAGTGAGCGCGCCCCGCTCCGCTCTCCGTTAACTGCCGCGTTCATTCAGTCCCATTATATTCACCGACCGCCTCTTCGTTGGAGCAGCAGCAGCACCACCACACCAGCGCGGAGCTGCAAAGCTCCTCCCGCTGCTTTCTCGTGGCGCGGTGCATGGGAGCGCGGCTCTGAGAGGAAAAGAAGAGGAGAAAGGCGCGCGGGAGCCGGCCGGCCAGCCGGCCCGGGGGTGAAACAAAGCGAAGCAGGGAGGATGAAGTTCATGAAGCTGGGCTCCAAGCCCGATGCTTTCCAGTCCGACGGCGCCGACGTCCGGTGAGCACACGCCTCACTTTCTCTTCTCCCTCAACCATCTCTCTCTCTCTCTCTCCTGCTCAGGCCCAGTGCGGTGATCTTTGCTGCCTCACAGTGTCCTATGGCATCTACCCGACGCTGCTCCCTAGGATCGCCGCATCCTCTTGATCTTGTAAGATAAAAAAACATGCGCTTTTCTTTGTCGGACGCTCGAGTCCGGCTGATTAACAACAGCCTGCTCGGCCTCGTCCCCCGTGCGGCGGTCGAATGATGCAACAGTATACCGTTCACTCCATTAACTAGGGTGGTGGTGGTGGTGGTGGTGAGAGCGCCAAAGACCTCTCTTTTATTTCCCATCTAATTTGGAGGGGTTTCCTTTAGCTAGAAGAACATCTCTGTTTTGTGAGACGATGATGGCGATTGGCGAAGGTGGCGGGTGGTAACATGGGGCCGGGCCGCCGGGGGCGGTTTCGAGACCTTCTTTCACCACCATGTTCTTGTTTGGACTGTGGTTTCAGAATAACCAACTCTCTTGTCCTTTCCTGCCTCGTTCCTTGATTTCGACGTGACATTGTACTTGGATTCTTTTTGTTGTTGCGTATATAGGAGGCACACTTTTTTTTTTCTGATTGCCGATACCACCAAATTCGTTGGTACTTGCCGTTTCCTCCAAAAACTTTGACCTTTTTCATCTCAACCCGCCGCTTGAAACCTTGAATGGACTCTGCAACAATGCTGTATTGATAGTTTCTTTTCCTACCAGTTCCCTGTTCCCGGATGTTTTTTTTGGGAGGGTTGGGTGTTGGGAGTATTCTCTGCATTCTATTTATCTATTGCATGCTGCTATTTTCTGAACTAGATACATGTAAAAAGAAATCCAAAAATTCCCCTACTTCTGGACTTTCACGCTGGCATTCCTTGTTTCTCTTGGGATTAGTTGTTTGTGTCCATCCCGTTGTCGTCATGCTACTCGCTAGCTGTTCGGCGATTTGTTTTACCGCGATGGGGCAATCCCCTGATTAAAAAACTACTCTCGTCGAGATGGGATTCATCATTGGGCCATAGAGCTCAAGCCTAGTTTATTGGGTTTTTTAAATTGGTGCCCTTAGTTTTGGTGGTGTGCTCACCTATACCCTCTAGTTTACTTTTACCAATGCTCTTGTTTATAACAGGCTTCTTGGTATCCGTTACTTTGTGCTGTGCTTGCGTTTGAACCGGATTGTTCTGTTTTGCTTCCTGGCTAGAAAGTAGGAGCATGGCTTTGCTGTAGGCTTTTTTTTTTCAATCTGAATTTGTACTTGCTTTATCTGCTAGCTGCAGGTCAGATCTGAGGGGTACAAGCACTATGCTTTATTTACTCTTTACTCTTGCGTTATTATATGGTAGATACCACTACGTCTTGCTGTTTGATCTGGGCAACTTGGTAAAGGTAGCTGGGCTGGGGGCTAGTTTATTGTTAGGGAAAGTAGATAACGACGGTCATCTCACCGTCTCCCTAGCTAATCATTGATCAGCGTTCACTTTCCCTCACGTCAAAGAATCCACCTCAAGTTGCTTCGCCGCAGCTTATCTTTTGAAACAATCCAGTAGTATTTATGCACCACTGATCACTGATCAGTGCAAAGTAGCAGTAATATATAAGTGGCACTTTCGTGGTGGATATTGTGGTGATGATATGCTTTTGCGGTTGGTTAACCGCACCAAGGAATTACAAAGATCTCTCAGTTTGGCCCATCCGGATTCTCCGTGGTGTTAAGCTCAAGCGAACATGAGAGGTTTTGGATCTTAGTGTCTAACCCATCGCGTGCGTGTGCTGTGTTTACCGACTCTAGTGACGGTGTGACACCTTCTTTCCTTTGGCTGCTTTTGTTAGCTGAACTGGAATAACTGGAAAGCAACCTGTACAGTCAAGTGATTAACCGAACAGCTACGGCATGTTTGCCTCCATTATTGGCCGGTAGTGCTTCAGGTCTTTGACAGGACCTTTAGAGCCTAAGATAAGCTTTACGCATACATTGTTGTCAATATGCCTGATTACTGATGATGTATCAAAATGTATGCATTAGTCAGACATGCAAGTTGACTGTGGAGGGCCTGTTTGGAAATGCAGTTTTGAAATACTGTAGTTTTGAGATACCATAGTTTACAATTGTACATGACAAAAATACTACGGTATTGCTTTACCATAGTAAAACTACAGTATTGCTCAAAACCGAGATCTGTTTGGTTCTATTGGAAAAACAAAGTATATGTAGAGAGAAGAGAAGAAAACCGAGGTCATGAGTGGAGTTTCGAAAACTCCAAAAATACCATAGTTTTGGGTAAACCATGGTATTTAAAACTGAGTTTTGACTATACAAACCAAACACCTTTTGAGCTCAAATACTATAGTATCATCAAATACCATAGTATTGTTTCAAAACTGCAAAAATACTACGATTCCAAACAGGGCCGGAGTCTTCAACCTCTGCTAACTCTTTGGTTCATAAAGTTCTGGCATCGATCTTAGGTTATGCACTTATGCATGATGATGTGAGTAATCTGAAAGTGAGCTCTCCGTTAGAACAATAAGTGGATAGCAGTTACAGAAACTATTATTGTTACTCCCACCGTGTCAAAATAGTATTCGTTTAGCTCTTAGTTTATATATATATATATCAAAACGAATATTTTGAGAGAGAGGAGTATCTATTTCTGTCTATATTCAACTAGATGATAATAAATGTAGACACATATATATAATACATGCATCAAGTGTTGTACGAAACCACTAAAAAGCTAAAAACGAATTTTATTTTGGGACAGAGGAGTATCTATTTCTGGCTAAACTACTTATCTTTCCGTGACTATTATGAGAAATATATTTGTGTGTTATCCTGCAATATGCTTTTGCTTACAATTTGTTGCCGATGCATGCAGATATGTGGCCTCTGACCTTGCAACAGATGTTGTGGTGCATGTTCGTGAAGTAAAGTTTTACTTACACAAGGTTGGTGCGCAGCATTTTCTGCTATTGCACTGATGTAGAAATGTATCTTTTTTTTTAAAAATAATGACAAAAGTTGTCTCTGTCAGAACTATTGCAAGATACATATTTGGTCAGAGCTATTGCAGGATACATATTTGGTCATTTACTGAGGCCTTCTGGCCTAAATACAAATTTGAGGGGTTATATGTCATACTCTCGTGATAGAATGTTCTCACATTTATGTTTCGCTCAAGACTGTTGTTGGGCTGTCTCTTTCCTTTATCTACCGGATACTGCTTCAGATGTTCCTTTTTATTGACATTTCAGGGAAAAAAATGTGACAATAGTTCAGCTGAAAACTCAAACCGAAGAAAATTTTTGTTATTGTGGTACTAAATGATCAGCCACAGCAAAAGAGCCTCTAGCTGATTTGGTTAGGTGATATGAGTAGCACTTTTTAGGTCCTGAGTTTAAATCTTAGTGAGAGCGAATTTTAGGTTAAGCTTAAAAAAGGTCACTTACCGATTTCCCTAGTGTGTGTGAACTGACCTATGAGGGAAAGATCTGGCCTATAGAGGTAGACCCTCGTCTTGCACGGGTTTAGCTTTCGTGGAGACTGTCTTTTCCTGCTGGCCGAGTTTTTTTAATAATCCAGCCACCAATTACTTGCTGCATGTTACCTGCAATCTGCATATGTTTTACTTTGGATGCTTTTACTTTTGTGCATGTTGGATTCCCATTACTCATATACGTTACAATATACATTTATTACAGATGACTAAAGTTTGAAACATTTATGTTTGATTTGGTTGTCATATACAGTTTCCCCTCATTTCCAAGAGCAGCAGGCTTCAAAGGTTAGTTCTTAAGGCCACCGAGGAGACGACCGATGAGGTCCGCATAGATGACCTTCCAGGGGGAGCAAAATCGTTTGAAATATGTGCCAAGTTCTGCTACGGGATGGTGGTCACCCTCAGTCCACACAACGTTGTAGCAGCAAGATGCGCAGCGGAGTATCTTGAAATGACCGAGGAGATGGAGAAGGGGAATCTGATATTTAAAATCGAGGTCTTCATGAACTCTAGCATACTTCGCAGCTGGAAGGATTCTATCATCGTCCTCCAGAGAACGAAGGCCCTGTCGCCGTGGTCTGAAGAGCTGAAGGTTGTGGGCAGATGCATCGATGCCATCGCTTCCAAGACATCTGTGGATCCTGCCAATGTGACCTGGTCATACAGCCATAATAACAGCAAGAAGGGAGGAGCTTGTGCTGAAATAGTTGAGTCGGCAGGAAAACCATCGATAGCTCCCAAAGATTGGTGGGTTGAGGACTTGTGTGAATTGGATGTTGACCTGTATAGGAGAGTCATGGTTGCTATCAAATCCAAGGGGAGAATGTCACCTGAACTGATAGGAGAGGCACTTAAGGCATATGCGGTTAGATGGCTGCCAGACTCCTACGATGCACTGGTTGCCGAGGGTCACATGAGGAGAAACCAATGTCTGGTCGAGACACTAATATGGCTGTTGCCTTCTGATAAGAGCTCAGGCTGTTCTTGCAGGTTTCTCTTGAAACTGCTGAAGGTGGCTATACTAGTGGGAGGCGGGGAGCACGTGAAGGAAGAACTCATCAGAAGGATCAGCTTCCAGTTGCACAAAGCTACTGTGAAGGATCTCTTGCTACCTGCTACCTCGCCGCCTAATGATGGTACATATGATGTTCGGTTGGTGCATGACCTTGTCCAGAGATTTGTTGCGAGAACCGCGCTGTCTCATAATGGCGGTTTCATTGAGAAGTCTGATGAGAAGATGATCGAGCTCAACTTTGAGCAAGAATCAACCTTGGCGGTAGGAGAGCTTGTTGATGGCTACCTGTCTGAAGTAGCTTCAGATCAAGCCCTTTCACTGCCTATGTTTGTTGAACTAGCGACAGCCGTGCCCGAAGCGGCTAGGCCAGTTCATGACACCCTTTACTATGCAGTTGATGCATATCTCAAGGTATGTTCAAAGATAAAAAGGCAAACACTATGATGTTCAATGGTTGCTATTGTACGTTGCTTGATTGTTTATACTTATGAATGATAAAATTTGTCAGCAACACCCGGACATAAATAAATCCGAGAAGAAGAAGATCTGCAGTCTGGTGGATGTGAAGAAGCTCAGCACGGATGCGTCCATGCACGCCACGCAAAACGACCGCCTGCCTCTCCGGTTGGTGGTTCAGGTCCTCTTCTTCCAGCAGCTGAGGGCCGGCTCGGGCAAAGAACTCGCCCTGGTTGACAACGGAGAACACGCTTGCACACGGCCTACGCAGGATCAGTGCGAACCCTGTGAAAGGCGGATACCGAAGCATCCAGAGTCACTAGATAAGCAGGTGACGAGCCTGAGCGCGAGGGAGAGCCGCCAGCACCACCGGACCAGTGACAGCGAGCACAGGGGCGGCGGCAGGAACAGCTTCAAAGACCAGCTCGGGGGCCTCCTGCCGCAGTCGCGGTCCAGGAGGATCTTCGACAAGCTGTGGAGCAGCAAGGGGCAGGGCGAGCATGGCGGCAAAGGCTCGGAGACGTCTGGAAGCTCCCAGAGCCCACCGTTGTCAGCAAAGCCTGCAGAAGTGAAGCCCTCCCCTCTTCCCGCTGTTAGGAACAGGAGGTACTCTGTTTCATAGTTTTTTTTGGCTCTCCTAGTTTAGAGCTCTGGGTTAGGTTGCTGTACAGAAGGAATCTAATCACTGCTGCCCATCCTTTTTGTAAGCAGATCAACCTGCTGTTCTCAATGTGATCATCCATGCTGTAGCTTTTACTCTAGTGTAATTCCAACTGGGAGCAGAGATTCGCCAGGGCCTGCGTTCTTGAAAATGTTTTTTTTTGAAGTGAAGTTGTTTTTGTGGCAAAGATAAAAGAAATAACATGGTCAACACGCTCCTTAAAAAATCTGCATGGTACCTTTTGCTGCACGGGAGGAATACCCGCTGCCATGGCACGCCGTGCACGACACAATTATCTATACTATATTTAAAGCACAAATATTTCAAATTAACCCGTTGTACGGCTATAGATGACCAAACAACGGCCTGACACGGGCCAGACGCCCGCGGGCCACAACTCTGGCTGCACGCCTATAGATGACCAAACGGCGGCCCGACACGGGCTAGACGCCCACAGGCCACAACTCTGGCCTAGTGCCGGACCAGCCCGTTAGCCCGTTGGCCCATTTGATTAAATCAGCGTAAAATATTAAAAAATAGTGCAGGAAGTAAGGTTCGAACCCATGCATTGATGGAACAAAGACAGAAGACACTAGGTGAAGCTGTCTAACAGTAAAACATTATGCTCAGATATTTTTAATATTGAATATAAAATATATATATGTATATACGTTTTTTTAAAAATAAAAAAATCGTATCGGGCCAGGCCAGCACTACGGGCCGAGGCTACAGCCCAAGCACGACACGACGTTCTTGGCTCTTGCAAGCATTAGATCGTTTCTGAGACCACATTAGCGCAATGGACTCCATAGTGTTTAAGGTTGCTGAATTAGATGAAGCAACAATAATTTGTCACACTAACAGTAAAATGAAAGGTTATTTATTGGTTTTAAACGTTAGTAATTGCTATGAAGTAGCTGTCGGGACCGTAATTAGGGGTACCCCCAATGCTCCTTAATCTGGCCGGAAAACATCTTCAGAACAAACCATAAACGATCGATAAAACGCATGCCTCGTCTACCAGGGGACACGACCTCATCCGAGCCCAGCCTCGGGCAAGGACAGTAGTCCCGGACGGATTCACGCCTCGCCCGAGAGTCCCCTCAGTCAGCAGACGCACCCTCGGCTCACCCGAAGCCCAGCTCGGGCAGACTTTGTCGTGCAGCGACCTCGGCCGGATCGCCCTACCAACCGACCGTATCGCATGCACATTTAATGCGGGGATCGCCTGACACCTTATCCTGACACGCGTGCCTCAGTCGGCAAGGTCGAAGTGACCGCAGTCACTTCGCCCCTTTACTGACCATTTTGACAGGAAAACATCACTGTTCGGCCCGCTCCGGCTACTGTGCCAACCACCAGGGTAAAACTGAGTCACGATCTCGCACGAGTTCGGCCTCGGGCGCAACAGGGAGCTCCGCCTCGCCCGACCTCAGGCCTCGGCCTCAGCCTCGGCCTCGGCCTCGGGAGAAGGTCTCCGCCTCGCCCGAACTCAGGCCTCGGCCTTAGCCCCGGCCTCGGGAGAAGGTCTCCGCCTCGCCCGACCCCAGGCCACGGCCTCAGCCTCGGCCTCGGGAGGAGACACATCCTCGCCCGACCTCGGCCTCGGCCTCAGGAGAAGACTCCGCCTCGCCCGACCTCAGCCTCGGACCAACTACGCTACAGGGGATGCATCATTACCCTACTCCTAGCTAGCTGCATCAGGCTATGAAGGAACAAGACCGGTGTCCCATCTAAGGTTACTCCGGCAACAGGTAATGATGGTTCCCCGCGTGCACCCATGACGTCAGTTGCTCTCAAAGCCCCTACGGAAGCAAGCAAACGTCAGCAGGATCCATGCCGCACCGCCAGCTATGCTTCTACAGGGCTCAAGGCGCTTCTCCGCCAGCCACGTTAGCACATAGCTACACCCCATTGTACAACTGGGCATCTCCTTGTATCTATAAAAGGGGATATCCAGGGCCTTCCTAAGGCACGTTCATGGGGACAATGGGCACGCAACGACGGGAAAAAGGCACAGACGGACGGGCACGACGGAGACGAGCGGAGGCATGCAGAGTAGGAGAGACACGGTGGAGGCCAGCTCAGGCACCTCACCTCAGGGCCGAACTCTCTCCCCCTCTCTCTCTCGCTCTCTCATGACGCTTGTAACCCCTACTACGAGCACCCCGGTGCAAGATAATTGTCGGGTACCGTAATTAGGGGTACCCCCAACACTTCTAAACACGGCTGGTAACCACCCTCAGCACAAACCGCAAAGACTGATGGGCGCGGTTCAGGTCAAGGCCTCGTCTACCAAGGGACGCAATCTCGCCTCGCCCGAGCCCGGCCTCGGGCGGGAACAGTAGTCCCGGACGAATTCACGTCTCGCTCGAGGGCCTCCTCATACGGTGGGCGCACCCTCGACTCGCCCGAAGCCTAGCTCGGGCAGGCTTCGTTGTGAAGCAACCTTGGCCAAATCGCCTCACCAACCGACCGTATCGCATGCACATTTAATACGGGGATCGCCTGACACCTTATCCTGACACGCGTGTCTCAGTCGGCAAGGTCGAAGTGATCGTAGTCACTTCGCCCTTTCACTGATCGACCTGACAGGAAAACAACATCGCTTGCCCCGCTCCGACTGCTGTGCCACCCACCGGGGTAAGACTGACAACAGCCGAGTTCAACCTCGGGCGCAACAGGAAGCTCCGCCTCGCCCGACCTTAGGACTCGGCCTCGGGAGGAGGTCTCCGCCTCGCTCGACCCCAGGGCTCGCCCTCAGCCTCGGCCTTGGGAGGAATCGCGTCCTCGCCAGACCCCGCCTTCGGCCTCAGGAGAAGTCTCTGCCTCGCCCGACCTTGGGCTCGGACCGACCGTGCCACGGGGGATACATCATTACCCTACCCCTAGCTAGCTCAGGCTACGAGGGAACAAGACCGGCGTCCCATCTGGCTCGCCCCGGTAACAGGTAATGATGGTTCCCCGCGTGCGTCCATGACGTTGGTGGTTCTCAGCCCCCTACGGAAGCAAGGAGACGTCAGCAGGATCCCAGCAGCATCGACAGCTGTGCTTCTACAGGGCTCAGGCACTTCTCCGACGGCCACGTTATCGCATACACAGGGCTCAAGCACTTCTCCGACAGCCACGTTGGCATGTACACAGGGCTCAGGCACTCCTCTGCCAGACACGTTAGTGCAAAGCTACACCCCCATTGTACATCTGGACCCTCTCCTTGCATCTATAAAAGGGAGGTCCAGGGCCTTCCTGCGGGGGGGGGGGGGTCGCGCGGGGGAACGAGCTAACGAACAGGCTCTCTCTCTCTCTCGCGACGCTTGTAACCCCTACTACGAGCACACCCCTGGTGCGAGATAATACAAGCCACGTTTCCCCTTGTGTTCCATCTTGCGCCAACCCATCTGGGCAGGGGCACGCAGCGACAAATTTACTGGTCGGTCCAGGGACCCCCCGGGTCCGAAACGCCGACAGTTGGCGCGCCAGGTAGGGGCCTGCTGCGTGTTAACAAACACCTTCCCGTTGAGTTCCAGATGGGTAGTCTTTAGCAACCTCTTCAGCCCGGGACGGTGCTCCGCTTCGGGAGTCTCGAGTTCATGCCCCTCGACGGCAGCTACGACATGGTACTCCTCCCCCCGCAGCGCGACAGCAACAACGACGGTCGTCAGCTCGCCCGGCGGCGGCGAACTCGACGACGTCTTCCCCCCGTGGCGAAAGAGCAGCATCCGGGTTTGTCCCGCCACCCTCCTCGCCGCAGGAGGAGGAGACGGGGCAATCGTGGCCAAGCAGGAAGCGGCACCTCGTCGGTTGTCGGTCCGGAGCGAGTCAACGACGCCGGCACCCCAGCGGGGGACATGTCGGGTGTTGTCCTCGCACCTGAGACAACAACGGATGTCGTTTCCCGCGACATGCCAACCCCAAGCGGACTGATGACGCCAGCACTCTCGCGAAGGACTTGCTGGGCGTTAGCCTCGTACCTGAGATGATGGTGCAATCCGCCCCCGACGCGACTTCACCACCGTCCATCGATCAAGAGGTACCGTCCGTTTTCCACCCTGTGCCTTTTAGATTCAGCTTCGATCCACCAAGCGACCCCGCTTCGGTGACCGCTTTCATAAAGGCATACCCTAACCTTCCAGGGTACCATATGTGGTCATCTTGGGACCGACTGACGGCCGTCTCAACCTACAGGCCCCCGGGTTCCGAGGAAGAGGACGGTCCCGACTTCGGTTGGGATTTCTCCGGGCTCCGTGATCCCAGTGCCATGCGAGACTTCATGACCGCATGTGATTAATGCCTCTTCGGTTGCTCTGATGATGGCCACAGCCTTGACGACGAAGGTTGTGGCCCAAGTCGCGAATGTTTCCACGTCGATCTGGGGGGTCGCGACGAAGGCAACCACCTCGGTATGCCGGAGGATGACGATCCCCCTGGGCCTGCTTCTTGCGTTGACATCCTGCGGGAGCTAGCTGTGGCCCCAGTCCCTGCGGGGTGTCAGGACACACAACTCGAGCAAATCCGTGAGATGCAGGCCAAGCTCAACGAGGAAGCAGGGCAACTTGTGTAGCTCCGGCAAAACATCGAGCAGGAGTGGGCAGGCCGAGCACTCGCCGGAGAAGCGCGTCATCAGGCCCGGGACGTCCAACGCCGTATCGTTGACGATGCCAGGGCAAGGCTGCCCCCGGCCTCCAGCGGGTTCAGCCAGAATCTGGCTGCAGCGGCAATACTACTCCGAGCAATGTCGGAGCCATCCACCACCGAGGGCGGCGTAACCAGGGAGAACTCAAGAATCTCCTGGAGGATGCCGCGGTCCGACAGGCCGAAAGCTCTGCCTCCCAAAGGCAAGGGTGCCCCCTGGAGGATCGCGCAACGACTTCCCGACTCATGCGGGAGGTCTCGGTCCACACCGGGCGCACACGGGACGCGACGCCTGCAGCCCCGGATCGCCTCGGCAACGAGCACCACCGCCGCGACCGTCGAGCCCGCCTCGATGAAAAGGTGCGCCGAGGCTACCACCCCAGGCGTGGAGGACGCTACGACAGTGAGGAGGATCGGAGCCCCTCGCCCGAACCGCCAGGGCCAAGGGTCTTCAGCCGGGCCATACGACGGGCGCCGTTCCCGACCCGGTTCCGGGCCCCGACTACCATCACCAAGTACTCGGGGGGAAACAAGGCTGGAGTTGTGGCTTGCGGACTACTGGCTGGCATGCCAGCTGGGAGGAACGGACGACGACAACCTCATCATCCGCAACCTCCCCATGTTCCTCTCCGATGCCGCCCGGGCCTGGCTGGAGCATCTGCCTCCTGCGCAGATCTCCAACTGGGACGACCTGGTCAGGTCCTTCGCTGGAAACTTCCAGGGCACGTACGTGCGCCCTGGGAACTCATGGGATCTCCGAAGCTGCCGCCAGCAGCCGGGGGAATCCCTGCGAGAGTACATCCGACAGTTTTCAAAGCAGCGCACCGAGCTGCCCAACATCACCGACTCGGATGTCATTGGGGCGTTCCTCGCCGGCACCACTTGCCGCGACCAGGTGAGCAAACTAGAGCGCAAGACTCCCACCAAGGCGAGCGAATTGATGGACATCGCCACCAAGTTCGCCTCTGGTCAGGAGGCGGTCGAAGCCATCTTCTAGAAGGACAAGCAGCCTCAGGGACGGCAGCAGGAAGACATCCCCGAGGCATCCGCCCAGCGTGGCACGAAGAAGAAGGCCAAGAAGAAGTCGCAAGCGAAGCGCGACGCCGCTGATGCAGATCTTGTCGCTGCTGCCGAGCACAGGAACCCTCGGAAGCCTCCCGAGGGGGCCAACCTGTTCGACAAGATGCTCAAGGAGTCGTGCCCCTATCACCAGGGTCCCGTCAAGCACACCCTTGAGGAATGCGTCATGCTTCGGCGTTACTTCCATAAAGCCGAGTCCCCGGCGGAAGATGGCAAAGGCCAAGACAACGACAAGAAGGAGTGCGACAAGGCAGAGGAGTTCCCCAAGGTCCACGGCTGCTTCATGATCTACAGCGGGCAAGTGGCGAACGCCTCGGCTCGGCACCGCAAGCAGAAGCGCCAGGAGGTCTGCTCGGTAAAGGTGGCGGCGCCAGTCTACCTAGACTGGTCCGACAAGCCCATCACCTTCGACCAAGGCAACCACCCCGACTGCGTGCCGAGCCCAGGAAGGTACCCGCTCGTTGTCGACCCCGTCATCGGCAACGCCAGGATCACCAAGGTCCTCATGGACAGAGGCAGGAGCCTCAACATCATCTACGCCGAGACCCTCGGGCTCTTGGGGATCAATCTGTCCACGATCCGGGCCGGTGCGACACCCTTTCACGGGATCATCCCCGGGAAGCGCGTCCTGCCCCTTGGACAACTCGATCTGCCCGTCTGCTTCGGAACTCCCTCCAACTTCCGAAAGGAAACCCTCACGTTCGAGGTGGTCGGGTTCCAAGGAACCTACCACGCGGTACTGGGGAGACCGTGCTACGCCAAGTTCATGGCCGTCCCCAACTACATGTACCTCAAGCTCAAGATGCCAGGCCCCAACGGGGTCATCACCGTCGGATCCACGTACCACCACGCGTACGAATGCAACGTGGAATGCGTGGAGTACGCTGAGGCCCTCGCCGAGTCCGAGGCCCTCATCGCTGACCTAGAGTGCCTCTCCAAGGAGGTGCCTCATGCGAAGCGCCACACCAACAACTTCGAACCGGCTGAGGTGGTTAAGTCCGTCCCTCTCGACCCCAGCAACGACGCCGACAAGAAGGTCCGGATCGGCTCCGAGCTCGACCCCAAACAGGAAGCAGTGCTCGTCGACTTACTCCGCGCAAATACCGAAATTTTTGCGTGGAGTCCCTCGGACATGTCGGGCATACCGAGGGATGTCGCCGAGCACTCGCTGGATATCCGAGCTGGAGCCCGACCCGTGAAGCAGCACCTGCGCCGCTTTGACAAAGAGAAGCGCAGGGCCATAGGCGAGGTGGTCCACAAGCTGATGGCTGCAGGGTTCATCAAAGAGGTATTCCATCCCGAATGGTTAGCTAATCCTGTGCTTGTGAAAAAGAAAGGTGGGAAATGGAGGATGTGCGTCGACTACACCGGGTTGAATAAAGCATGTCCGAAGGTTCCCTACCCTCTGCCTCGCATCGATCAAATTGTGGACTCCACCGCTGGGTGCGAAACCCTATCATTCCTCGACGCCTATTCAGGTTATCACCAAATCAAGATGAAAGAGTCCGACCAGCTCGCGACTTCTTTCATCACACCTTTTGGCATGTATTGTTATATTACTATGCCATTTGGCTTGAGGAATGCAGGTGCGACATACCAAAGGTGCATGAACCACGTGTTCGGAGAGCACATCGGCCGAACGGTCGAGGCTTACGTCGATGACATTGTTGTCAAGACAAGGAAAGCCTCCGACCTCCTCTCTGACCTTGAGATGACATTCAAGTGTCTGAGAGCGAAAGGCGTGAAACTCAATCCCGAGAAGTGTGTCTTCGGAGTCCCTCGAGGCATGCTCCTGGGGTTCATCGTCTCCGAGCGTGGCATCGAGGCCAACCCGGAGAAAATCGCGGCCATCACCAACATGGGACCAATCAAAGATTTGAAAGGAGTACAGAGGGTCATGGGATGCCTTGCGGCTCTGAGCCGCTTCATCTCGCGCCTCGGCGAGAGAGGATTGCCCTTGTACCTCCTCTTAAGGAAGGCTGAGCGCTTCACTTGGACCCCCGAGGCCGAGGAAGCCCTCGGAAACTTAAAGGCACTCCTCACCAACGCGCCCATCTTGGTGCCCCCCACTGCGGGAGAAGCCCTCTTGATCTACGTAGCCGCAACCACTCAGGTGGTCAACGCCGTGATCATAGTCGAGAGACAAGAAGAAGGGCATGCACTGCTCGCTTAGAGACCGGTCTACATCATCAGTGAGGTATTATCCGAGACCAAGATCCGCTACCCGCAAATTCAGAAGCTATTGTACGCGGTAATTCTGACGCGGCGAAAGTTGCGACACTACTTCAAGTCTCATCCGGTGACTGTGGTGTCATCCTTCCCCTTGGGGGAGATCATCCAGTGCCGAGAGGCCTCGGGTAGGATAGCAAAGTGGGAAGTGGAGCTCATGGGCGAAACACTCTCATTCGTCCCTCGGAAGGCCATAAAATCCCAAGTCTTGGCGGATATCCTGGCGGAATGGGTCGACACCCAATTGCCGACAACTCCAATCCAACCCGAACTTTGGACCATGTACTTCGATGGGTCGCTGATGAAAACAGGAGCAGGTGCTGGCCTGCTCTTCATCTCACCCCTCGGGAAACATCTCCGCTACGTGCTGCGCCTCCATTTTCCGACGTCAAACAACGTGGCCGAGTACGAGGCTCTAGTTAATGGGTTGCGCATCGCCATCAAGCTAGGGGTTCGGCGCCTCGACGCTCGTGGCGATTCGCAGCTTGTCATTGACCAAGTCATGAAGAACTCCCACTGCCGCGACCAGAAGATGGAGGCCTACTGCGACGAAGTTCGGCGCCTGGAAGACAAGTTCTACGGGCTGGAACTCAACCATATCGCTCGACGATACAACGAGACTGCGGATGAGCTGGCTAAAATAGCCTCGGGACGGACAACGGTTCCCCCGAACGTCTTCTCCAGAGACATACATCAACCCTCCGTCAAGATCGACGACATGCCCGAGCCCGAGGAGGCCTCGGCCCAGCCCGAGGTATCCTCGACCGTCGAGGGTGAGGCCCTGCGCGTCGAGGGAAAGCGGAATAGGGTCACGCATAACCCGAACTGGTAGGCCCTGTACCTGGAATATCTCCTCCGAGGAGAGCTACCCCTCGACAAGGCCGAAGCTCGGCGACTGGCGTGGCGCGCCAAGTCGTTCGTCTTACTGGGTGACGAAAAGGAGCTCTACCATCGCAGCCCCTCAGGCATTCTCCAACGATGCATATCCGTCACCGAAGGACAGGAGCTGTTGCAAGAAATACACTCGGGGGCTATAGGTCACCATGCAGCACCTCGAGCCCTCGTGGGGAACGCCTTCCGACAAGGCTTCTACTGGCCGACCGCGGTGGCCGACGCCACTAGGATTGTACGCTCCTGCCAAGGGTGTCAATTCTACGTAAGACAGACGCACCTGCCCGCTCAGGCCCTGCAGACAATACCCATCACCTGGTCGTTTGCCGTGTGGGGTTTGGACCTCGTCGGTCCCTTGCAGAAGGCACCCGGGGGCTTCTCGCACCTGCTGGTCGCCATCGACAAATTCTCCAAGTGGATCGAGGTCCGACCCCTAACCAGCATCAGGTCCGAGCAGGCGGTGGCGTTCTTCACAAACATCATCCACCGCTTTGGGGCCCCGAACTCCATCATCACCGACAATGGCATGCAGTTCACTGGGAGGAAGTTCCTGGACTTCTGCGAGGACCACCACATCCGGTTGGACTGGGCCACCGTAGCTCACCCCATGACGAATGGGCAGGTGGAGCGTGCCAACGGTATGATTTTGCAGGGACTTAAACCGAGGATCTACAACGACCTCAACAAGTTTGGCAAGCGATGGATGAAAGAGCTACCCTCGGTGGTCTGGAGTCTGAGGACGATGCCAAGCCGAGCCACATGTTTCTCGCCGTTCTTTCTAGTCTATGGGGCCGAGGCCGTCCTACCCACGGACTTAGAATACGGTTCCCCGAGGGCAAAGGCGTATGATGACCGAAGCAACCAGACCAACCAAGAGGATTCACTGGACCAGCTCGAAGAGGCTCGGGACATGGCCTTACTACACTCGGCGCGGTATCAGCAGTCTTTGCGATGCTACCACGCCCGAATGGTTCGACCCCGAGGCTTCCAGGTGGGAGACTTGGTACTTCGGCTGCGGCAAGACACCCGAGGGCGCCATAAGCTTACTCCTCCCTGGGAAGGGCCGTTCATCATCACCAAGATTTTGAAGCCCGGGACATACAAGCTCGCCAACGATCAAGGCGAGGTTTACAGCAACGCTTGGAACATCCAACAGCTACGTCGCTTCTACCCTTAAATTGTTTTCAAGTCGTTCATGTACCTTGTTTTCTCTACGTACACAAATAAAGTCTAACCGTCAAGGAAGGGTCAGCCTTGCCTCGGCAAAGCCCGACCCTCCCTCGGGGGCTAGAAGGGGGAACCCCCTCTGCGTCAAAATTTTCCTCGGAAAAGCTTTCTACCAAAGGAAAAGTTTTCTACCAAAACAACTTTCGTGCTTTCCGACTATATCGATAACGGAATCCTGCAAACAAGTGAGAGTGCACGTAAGCGGCAAGGCCGACCGAGCCGAGGGACTCCTACGCCTCCAGGATACGGATACCTCACTCGTCACCTTCCGCGAAAAGTAACTCTCGCTCGGATAAGCGATTCTGCTACCGACGAACAAGTCCGGATACTCGAAACGGGAGGAAAGGAAACACATCTTTATAACACGACAATAAGATGTTTAGGCCTCAGCGGCCGCGAAAAACATACGCATACTCCAAGCAAACTGTTCCGGTAGGATCAGACATTGGCAGGGCCACCCTCGGCGTCGTCTCTACCCTCGGCAAGGTCTGGCCCGGCCCCAGACGGCGACGCGAGCGGAAGGATCTCCACCTCAAAGGAGGATGCCAACGCCGCGCTTGGGCCTGCCACGGCCGCATCAAGCCTCCGTACTTCGGCTAAGGCAGCCTCATCTTCGTCGGGTAGGCAGTACCCCTCGCTGACCCGCTCCAGATCCACGTCATAGTGGGAAGCGAGCACGGCGAAGGCCCGCCTAACGCCGTGGTGCAGCGCCCCGCGGAGTCTGCTGCGCACATGGCCGCCCAAGGCCCGTAGGTGACTCTGGGGGAGCTACCCGAGGGGACGTCGTCGAGATCAAAGGCCCGGCAAAAGTCCGAGATGGCCTCGGACATAGCCACGCAGTCGGCCTCCTTCTGCTTGGCCGCCTGGGCAAGTGCCTTGACGGACTCGTTAAGAGCCATCTCAAACTCTGCAGAAAGCCGAACAAAATTCTTCAGACACGAGTTGAAGAATGAAGCTGAATCAAAGTTACAAAGCGGTCGAAACGTACCTTCGACCCGGGCACGCTGCTGCGAAGCCACAGCTTGGGCGGACTGGGTAGATTCGACGGCCGCGGCCAGGTCCTTCGTAAGGGTCCCGGCCCGAGCAGACGCCTCGGCTAGCCGCTCCGTAGCGTCAGCCAGCTGACCCCTAAGGGCCTCAGCCTGGCCCACGGCCTTAGCAGCTTGGCTCCGAGATTGGTCCTGCTCCCCGATGACCTGGCCAAGCTCCAGCTGCCGCTGCTGCAGCTCCGTCCATGCCGACGTCGCCTCAGCCCGCGCCGCCGCTGCCTCTGACTTCATCTCATCACGGAGCAGCCGAAGGTCCGCCACCTCGGTGCTCCATTGGGCGAGGCGTTCATTAGCCTCGGCAAGCGCGGCCTTCTGGGACCGCAGCGAACCCCAGACGCCGCTCTCACGGCGGATGAACAGCGACTTGGCGGTGCTCATATCCGCGAGTTCCTGAAGAAGGAAAGCAGGGTATTACAAATAATGCCCTGGTCATGCAAGGTGTACGCCCACATCCTTACTTGGAAGACCCTGGGAACGTCCCTGGAAAGGACCTCCATGGTTGACCGAAGCGACCTCATCGCCGCCTCGGCATACTCACGGAGCTCATTCCGAGACTGCTCCTCCCGCTCATCGTTGAGGAAAAGGAGGAGCTCCGAGGCGCTGCGGCTCCAGAACCGGAGCGGCTGCCCGCGCCACTCATTGGGGTTGCGCTGCGCGGGGACAAGGCCGCTGCTCCCCAAGACGGGCCGCGGTTCTGCGAGCCCCTCCACTGAGGCATCAGGTCCCCTTGCAGTCGACGCGTCGAACGCCATCGCCGTCGACGTACTGGGCCTCCCCTCGGCTAAGGTGGTGGGCCCCTGATCACCAACCTCGGCGACGGCGGTCGCCCTCTCCTCGTGGCCAAGAACGGGGAGGTCGGGGACGACCACGAGCGGTGGCACCTCAACCATCCCGACGTCGGAAGCGACGGGCGGCTCCGTGGGTGAATCAGCGATGGCCACAGCAGGAGTCGATGCCGGCGCCAGCAACAGGTCAGGCGGGCTTGGGGCCACAGCCGCGTCAACGGTCTCCTCCGGCACGATGGCTGCCCCGACAGAGGGGTCGGCCTGGGGGACTTGCCCCATGGCAACTCGTGCCGCCTGGGCTCCCCGCTCGAGGGCGCTTTGTGTGGAGGCCAGCCAACCGGCATGGTGCGCCGCGACACCGACTGCAGAGGCCAGCCCCATCTTAAGGGCCTTCCTAGGGGCCATACCAGTCGAGCCCTGCCTCTGCTTGCTGACAGAAAGAGAGAAGACAAGATCAAGACACACGGAGAAAAAACCAAAGTAGAGGTATCCTCGGATACTTACCCGCTCCGGACCAGGGCCAATCATGCCTGCGGGGAGGCCCCTCGGGCCTTGGCCCTCACAGGCACTGCCGAGGGTAGCCCCGCTGCCGACTCTGGCGCCGCCTCCACCTCGGGCGCCCGAGGCGCCAAAGGGGCGGCCCACCCAGGCGTCGTCACGACGGTCGGAGGACCAACTTCCTGTGTAGCCGGCACGGGCGCCTGCTCTTGGGGGTCAGGCGGATCGGCCTGACTCCCCGGAGTCACCTCAGCTACCTCGGCCAAGGGGTCAAGTACCCCCTCGGCCTACCCCCGCTCCTCGGACCGGGACCTTGATGTCCCGGCCCCAAATACTGATGGCGCCAGCCCACTTGGAGGCTGGCTCGGCGACCCCTGGCCCAGCCTTAGATCCGGGCTGAGGCCAAGACGGGCTGCCATGTCGTCGTCCTCGTCATCATCATCGTCGTCGTCGTCGTCGTCGTCAGGCGTCTCCGGCGACGGCTCCCTCGGGAGCCCGTCCCTCTCCTGCCTCCGACGACACCTCTCCAAGGCTTCCCGAGCCCGCGTCTGCTCGCGGGCCCAGGCCTTTTCCGCGTCCTTCTTCTCCTTTTTATTCTCCGCGGCGACCCTCCGCGCGGCTCAGCCCACCGCGTCCTCTGGGACCGGTGGCAGGGAGGTCTTGTAAAACCCCAACCCCTGGAGACGAACGAAAATCCCAACGGTAAGAATCAAAGGCAACTCAGCGCAAAACAGGAGAAGGAGCGGACACTCACCAGGGACACGTACCCACGCTCGGGACGCATCACGGGCTAGGTAAGGGCGCCGGCATCCAGCCTCCCTACCGTACCCGCTACCCGCCTGCGGAGGTCGTCGGCGGAGAGGGAAGCCGAGGACATCTGCGAGCCCTCCAAATCAACCCCCGGCTTCATCTCCGAAACCGGCAACCGCCGCTCCGCCAAAGGAAGCACCCTCCGGCGATGGATGGCGGCAACAACCCCCGCAGCGGTGAGTCCGTCATCTCTTAACTTCTGCAAGGCGTCCAGAAGAGGCTGGAGCTTCTCCTGTTTCTCGCGCATGGCCCCCCAGTGCCAGTTAGTGCCGGCGGCGGTCACCACTCTTTGAGAAAACGACGGAAGCCTCCCGTTGTCGTTCCGGAGATAAAACCACCGACGCTGCCACCCCTTGTTCGAAGACATGAGGATGCCAGGGATGTACTGCTGCATGCGCCCTAGCCTCAGTTGGAGGGTGTAGCCCCCAGCCCGCACCGCCATACGGACCTTCTTCACCTCCGTCGTTGAGGCAAAGAGCTCCGCGGAAAAGAGATGGGTCCACAGATCCTAGTGAGGGTCAATCCCCAAAAAACCCCCGCAAACCGCCGCGAAGATGGCCGCTTGCGTGATGGAGTTGGGGTTGAAGTTATGCAACTCCACCCCGTAGTAGTGCAGGAGCGCCCGCATGAAGCGGCTCGCTGGCACTCCAAACCCCCGCTCATGGAAGGGGATAAAGCTGACCACGTACCCCGGCGACGGAGTCGGGTCGGCCTCGCTCGGGACCATCCACTCTGACTGCGACCCACCGAACAGGGGACGGAGCAAACCATCGGCAACAAGGGCCTCCAGATCCCCCACAACGATGGTGGAGGAAGGCCACGGGTCGCGCGGCAGAACGACGGTCACCTTGTCAGCCATCGCCGAACGGAGGTGGTGGAGGCGGAGGGGATGAGGTGCATGGTTTTCTTTTCCCCGGCTATTCTCTTAGGTTGCGGAAACCAAAGCAGAAGGCGAGCGCAAATGGCAGGGTAAAGAACCACCGCCTGCCCCTATTCTGGGTATATAAAGGCCCGGACAAGATCTATTCAAAACTTTGCCCGAACTCGCCGCGAAATTCAAACTCGAAGGTGAAACGCCCGTTCCTCGAACGACTCAAGCACGCGCAACGACCACCCCGCGAACCGCCCGTCCCATCGCATTAACTCCTTTGTAGGGTGAGCAACACCTTTGGCAGGCGAAGCGGGCGTTGTTTCACCTCCGCCATGATGACCACGTCAAAAAATGTGCACCACACTATTTAAATTCATATCCTTTTCCTCTTCCCCTTACTCTCTCTTGCTACAGGGACCGGGAAAGGGGATATTTTGAAAGGGATCCTTCTCAGCGAAGGAAGCGGGCCCCGAGCCCTCTTACTGATCAGGGGTTCGAAGGCTGGCCCCTCGAAAGGGTTCGACAGCCGCCCCAGAGCACTCGGGCTCCAAGCCCATTACTGATCAGAGGCTCGAAGGCTGGCCCCTCGGAAGGGTTTGACAGCCGCCCTAGAGCATTCGGGCTCCGCGCCAACTACTGATCAGGGGTTCGAAGGCTGGCCCCTCGGAAGGGTTCAACAGCCGCCCTAGAGCACGCAGAGTGAGGGATGACTCTGGGTACGTCCGTTACATGGCCGAGGCTCGGGCTACGCTCCCGAGGTACCCTAGGACATTTCCGAGACCAGCAGGAGCGATTTTGTAACGGAATCCCACCAGAGGGAGGCATCGAGCCCTCGGACCCTATCGAACGGGTCTGGGTCCAGCAAATCACCTGCAGGTACTTTTGGAGCGTGCCTCTGGGCCACTAGCCGACCCTTATCGAACGGGGCACGAGCGTCCACTCGGATCACCCGTTAGCAACTCACTGGAAACACCATGTTCGGCGCCCTCCGAGGGCAACATGGCGCTTTCCCCCCTTCCTCCTTGCGAAAAGGCGACGAAGGGGCGTATGATAAAAGTCGAGACAGTCCTTGATCGTCCTCTCGCTCCGTGCAGAGGCTCGGGGGCTGCTCCCGCAACCCGGCTACAGCCAAACTATTGACAGCGTCAACATACCAGCCTAAAAACTCGAAACCTGACCATGCACACAGGCTACGGCCAGGCCGCATGAGGGAACAACCAGGTCGGTCGAGGCATCACGAAAAGCATTAAGACCTCAGAGGAGTCAAACCACTCCTCTGAGGCCTCGGGGGCTACACCCGGCGGGTGCGCTCGCGCGCACCCACCGGAACAAAATATAACCGAGAAAGGCCGGTCCCCTCACAAAAAATGCGGCAAAGCCTCCAAGCGAGTGCCAACACTCCCTTCGAGGCTCGGGGACTACTGTCGGATACCGTAATTAGGGGTACCCCCAACACTCCTAAACACGGCTGGTAACCACCCTCAGCACAAACCGCAAAGACTGATGGGTGCGGTTCAGGTCAAGGCCTCGTCTACCAAGGGACGCAATCTCGCCTCGCCCGAGCCCGGCCTCGGGCGGGAACAATAGTCCCGGACGAATTCACGCCTCGCCCGAGGGCCTCCTCAGACGGTGGGCGCACCCTCGACTCGCCCGAAGCCCAGCTCGGGCAGGCTTCGTTGTGAAGCAACCTTGGCCAAATCGCCTCACCAACCGACCGTATCGCATGCACATTTAATACGGGGATCGCCTGACACCTTATCCTGACACGCGTGTCTCAGTCGGCAAGGTCGAAGTGACCGCAGTCACTTCGCCCTTTCACTGACTGACCTGACAGGAAAACAGCACCGCTTGCCCCGCTCCGACTGTTGTGCCACCCACCGGGGTAAGACTGACAACAACCGAGTTCAGCCTCGGGCACAACAGGAAGCTCCGCCTCGCCCGACCTTAGGCCTCGGCCTCGAGAGGAGGTCTCTGCCTCGCCCGACCCCAGGGCTTGGCCTCAGCCTCGGCCTTGGGAGGAATCGCGTCCTCGCCCGACCCTGGCCTCGGCCTCAGGAGAAGTCTCCGCCTCGCCCGACCTTGGGCTCGGACCGACCGCGCCACGGGGGATACATCATTACCCTACCCCTAGCTAGCTCAGGCTACGAGGGAACAAGACCGGCGTCCCATCTGGCTTGCCCCGGTAACAGGTAATGATGGTTCTCCGCGTGCGTCCATGACGTCAGTGGTTCTCAGCCCCCTACGGAAGCAAGGAGACGTCAGCAGGATCCCAGCAGCATCAACAGCTGTGCTTCTACAGGGCTCAGGCACTTCTCCGACGGCCACGTTATCGCGTACACAGGGCTCAAGCACTTCTCCGACAGCCACTCCTCTGCCAGACACGTTAGCGCAAAGCTACACCCCCCATTGCACATCTGGACCCTCTCCTTGCATCTATAAAAGGGAGGTCCAGGGCCTTCCTACGGGAGGGGGGGGTCGCACGGGGGAACGAGCTAACGAACAGACTCTCTCTCTCTCTCTCTCTCTCTCACGACGCTTGTAACCCCTACTACGAGCACACCCCTAGTGCGAGATAATACAAGCCGTGTTTCCCCTTGTGTTCCATCTTGCGCCAACCCATCTAGGCGAGGGCACGCAGCGACAAATTTACTGGTCGGTTCAGGGACCCCCCGGGTCCGAAACGCCGACAATAATATAAGCCTCATTCCTCTCGCTTGTGTTCCATCTTGCATCAACCCATCTAGGCAGGGGCATGCAACAACAAATTCACTAGTCGGTTGAGGGTCCTCGCGGGTCCAAAACGTCGACAGTTGGTGCGCCAGGTAGGGGCTCACTGCGTGTTAACGAATACTTTCTCATTGAGTTCCAGATGGGTAGCCTTCTACAGCCTCTTCTGCCCGGGATGGTGCTCCGCTTCGGGAGTCTTGAGTTCATGTCCCGCGACGGCAGCTACGACATGGTACTCCTTCCCTCACAGCGCGACAGCAACGCAGGTCGTCGGCTCGCCCGTCGGCGGCGAACTCGACGACGACTTTCCCTCGTGGCAGAAGAGGAACACCCGGGTTTGCCCCGCCACCCTCCTCAGCGGAGGAAGAGGAGACGGGGCAACCGTGGCCATGGAGGAGGCGGCACCTCGTCGGCTGTCGGACCAGAACGAGTCGACGACGCCGGCACCCCTGCGGGGGACATGTCGGGTGTTGTCCTCGCACCTGAGACAACGATGGGTATCACTTCCCCGCAACGTGCCAACCCCAAGCGGACTGATGACGCCAGCACCCTCGCGAAGGACTTGCTGGGTGTTAGCCTCGTACCTAAGATAACGGTGCATTCCGTCCCTGACGCGACTTCACCACCGTCCATCTACCAAGAGGTACCGTCCGTTTTCCACCCAGTTCCTTTTAAATTCAGCTTCGATCCACCAAACGACCCCGCTTCGGTGAGCGCTTTCGCAAGGGCATACCCTGACCTTCCAGGGTATCATATGTGGTCATCTTGGGACCGACTGACGGCCGTCTCAACCTCTGGACCCGCGGGTTCCGAGGAAGACGACAACTCCGACTTTGGTTTGGATTTCTCCGGACTCCGTGATCCCAGTGCCATGCGAGACTTCATGTCCACATGTGACTACTGCCTCTCTAGCTGCTCTAACGATGACCACAGCCTCGACGACGAGGGTTATGGCCCAAGTCGCGAGTGTTTCCACATCGATCCGGGGGATCACGACGGAGACAACCACCTCGGCATGCCAGAAGATGACAATGCCCCTGTGCCTGCGTCTCGCGTTGACATCCCGCGGGAGCTAGCTGTGGTCCCAGTCCCTGCGGGGGGTCAGGACACACAGGTCGAGCAATCCCACGAGATGCTGGCCAGGCTCGACGAAGAAGCGGGGCGGCTTGTGCAGCTCCGACAAAACATCGAGCAGGAGTGGGCAGGCCGAGCACTTGCCGGAGGAGCGCGTCATCGGGCCCGAGACGTCCAGCGCCGTATCGTTGACGATGCCAGGGCAGGGCTGCCCCCGGCCTTCAGCGGGGTCGGCCAGAATCTAGCTGCAGCGGTGATGCTACTCCGAACAATGCCAGAGCCATCCATCACCGAAGGGCGATGTATCCAGGGCGAGCTCAAGGGCCTCCTGGAAGACACCGCTGTCCGACAAGCCGAGAGCTCTGCCTCCCGAAGGCGAGGGTGCCCCTCAAAGCATCGCGCGATGTCCTCCCGACGCATGCGGGAAGCCTTGGCTCACACCGAGCGCACACAGGACGGGACGCCTGCAGCCCTAGACCGCCTCTGCAGTGAGCAGCACCGCCGCAACCGTCGAGCCCGCCTCAAGGAAAGGGTGCGCTGAGGCTACCACCCCAGGCGCGGAGGACGCTACGACAGTGAGGAGGATCAGAGCCCCTCACCCGAACCGCCAGGTCCGCGAGTCTTCAGCCGGGCCATACGACGGGCGCTGTTCCCGGCCCGGTTCCGAGCCTCGACCACCATCACCAAGTACTCAGGGGAGACAAGGCCAGAGTTGTGGCTTGCGGATTACCGACTGGCATACCAGTTGGGAGGGACGGATGACGACAACCTCATCATCCGCAACCTCCCCCTTTTCCTCTCCGACGCTGCCCGGGTCTGGCTGGAGCATCTGCTTCCTGCACAGATCTCTGACTGGGACGACCTAGTCAAGGCCTTCGCGGGAAATTTCCAAGGTACGTACGTGCGCCCTGGGAACTCATGGGATCTCCAAAGTTGCCGCCAGCAGCCAGGGGAATCACTGCGAGAGTACATCCGGCGGTTTTCGAAGCAGCGCACCGAGCTGCCCAACATCACCGACTCGGACGTCATCGGGGCATTCCTCACTGGCACCACTTGCCGAGACCTGGTAAGCAAACTAGGGCGCAAGACTTCCACCAAGGCGAGCGAATTGATGGACATCGCCACCAAGTTCGCCTCTGGTTAGGAGGCGGTCGAAGCCATCTTTCGGAAGGATAAGCAGCCTCAGGGAAGATCGAAGGAAGACGCCCCCAAGGCGTCTGTCCAGCGTGGCACGAAGAAGAAGGCCAAGAAGAAGGCACAAGCAAAATGCAACGCCGTTGACGCGGATCTCGTCGCTGCTGCCGAGCACAGGAATCCTCGGAAGCCTCCCGGAGGAGTCAGCACATTTGACAAGATGCTCAAGGAGTCGTGCCCCTATCACAGGGGTCCCGTCAAGCACACCCTTGAGGAGTGCGACATGCTCCAGCGTTACTTCATCATGGCTGGACCCTCGGCAGAAGGTGGCAAGGACCAAGGCAACAACAAGAAGGGGGGCGACGAGGAAGAGGAGTTCCCGGAGGTCCACGACTGCTTCATGATCTATGGCGGACAGGTGGTGAACGCCTCGGCTCGGCACCGCAAGCAGGAGCGCCGGGAGGTCTGCTCGGTGATGGTAGTGGCGCTGGTCTACCTAGACTGGTCTGACAAGCCCATCACCTTCAACCAAGGCGACCACCCCGACTGTGTACCGAGCCCAGGAAGGTACCCTCTCGTCGTCGACCCCATCATCGGCAACGCTAGGCTCACCAAGGTCCTCATGGATGGAGGCAACAGCCTCAACATCATCTACGCCGAGACCCTAGGGCTCTTGGGGATCGATCTGTCCACAATCTGGGCCGGTGCAGCACCTTTCCACGGGATCGTCCCCGGTAAGCGCGTCTTGCCCCTTGGGCAACTTGATTTACCCGTCTACTTTGGAACTCCCTCCAACTTCCGCAGGGAAACCCTCACGTTCAAGGTGGTCGGGTTCCGAGGGACCTATCATGCGGTGTTGGGAAGACCGTGCTACGCCAAGTTCATGGCCGTCCCCAACTACACGTACCTCATGCTCAAGATGCTAGGCCCCAACGGGACCATCACCGTTAGATCCACGTACCGCCACACTTATGAGTGCAACGTGGAATGCGTGGAGTACGCTGAGGCCATCGCCGAGTCCGAGGCCCTCATCGCCGACCTGGATTGCCTCTCCAAGGAGGCACCTGATGTGAAGCGCCGCGCCGGCAACTTCGAACCAGCCGAGGCGGTTAAGTCTGTCCCTCTCGACCCCAGCAACGACACCGGCAAGAAAGTCAGAATCGGCTCCGAGCTTTACCCCAAATAGGAAGCAGTGCTGGTCGACTTTCTTCGCGCAAATGCTGAATTTTTTGCGTGGAGTCCCTCGGACATGCCCAGCATACCGAGGGATGTCGCCGAGCACTCACTGGACATCCGAGCCGGTGCCCGACCCGTGAAGCAGTCCCTGCGCCGTTTTGATGAAGAAAAGCGCAGGGCCATAGGCGAGGAGGTCCACAAGCTAATGGCTGCAGGGTTCATCAAAGAGGTATTCCATCCAGAATGGTTAGCTAACCCTGTGCTTGTAAAGAAAAAAGGTGGGAAATGGAGGATGTGCGTAGACTACACTGGTTTAAACAAAGCAGGTCCAAAGGTTCCCTACCCTCTGCCTCGCATCGATCAAATTGTGGACTCCACTGCTGGGTGTGAAACCCTGTCTTTCCTCGATGCCTATTTAGGCTATCACCAAATCAAGATGAAAGAGTCCGACCAGCTCGCGACTTCTTTTATCATGCCTTTTGGCATGTATTGTTATACTACTATGCCATTTGGCTTGAGGAATGCAGGTGCAACCTACCAAAGGTGCATGAACCATGTGTTCGGAGAACACATCGGCAGAACAGTCGAGGCTTATGTCGATGACATTGTTGTCAAGACAAGGAAAGCCTCCGACCTCCTCTCCGACCTCAAAGTGACTTTCGGGTGCCTGCGCGCAAAGGGCGTGAAACTCAATCCTGAGAAGTGTGTCTTCAGGAGACCCCGAGGCATGCTCCTAGGGTTCATCGTCTCCGAGCGAGGCATCGAGGCCAACCCGGAGAAAATCACGGCCATCACCAACATGGGACCCATCAAAGATCTAAAAGGAGTACAAAGGGTCATGGGATGCCTTGCGGCCCTGAGCCGCTTCATCTCGCGCCTTGGCGAGAAAGGATTGCCCTTATACCGCCTCTTGAGGAAGACCGAGCGTTTCACTTGGACCCCCGAGGCTGAAGAAGCCCTCGGAAACCTTAAAGCACTCCTTACTAATGCACCCATCTTTGTGCCCCCCGCTGAGGGAGAAGCCCTCTTGATTTACGTAGCCGCAACCACTCAGGTGGTCAGCGCCGCGATCGTAGTCGAGAGACGAGAAGAGGGGCATGTACTGCTCATCCAGAGGCCGGTCTACTTCATCAGCGAGGTGCTATCCGAGACCAAGATCCGCTACCCACAAATCCAGAAGATACTATACGCAATAATTCTGACACAACGAAAGTTGCGACACTACTTCGAGTCTCATCCGGTGACTGTGGTGTCATCCTTCCCCCTGGGAGAGATCATCCAGTGCCGAGAGGCCTCGGGTAGGATAGCAAAATGGGCAGTGGAACTCATGGACGAAACACTTTCATTCGCTCCTCGGAAGGCCATAAAATCTCAAGTCTTGGCGGACTTCCTGGCTGAATGGGTCGACACCCAATTGCCGACAGCTCCAATCCAGCCCGAACTTTGGACCATGTACTTCGATGGGTCGCTGATGAAAACAGGAGCAAGTGTCGGCTTGCTCTTCATCTCACCCCTCAGGAAACATGTGCGCTACGTGTTGCGCCTCCATTTTCCGGCATCAAACAACGTGGCCGAGTACGAGGCTTTGGTTAATGGGTTGCACATCGCCGTCGAGCTAGGGGTTCGGCGCCTTGACGCTCGGGGCGACTCGCAGCTCGTCATTGACCAAGTCATGAAGAACTCCCACTGCCACGATCGAAAAATGGAGTCCTATTGCGACGAAGTTCGGCGCTTGAAAGATAAGTTCTACGGGCTGGAACTCAACCATGTTGCTCGACGGTACAACGAGACCGCGGATGAACTGGCAAAAATAGCCTCGGGGCGGACGACAGTTCCCCCGGATGTCTTCTCCAGGGACATATATCAACCATCCATCAAACTCGACGACGCGCCCGAACCCAACGAGACCTCGGCCCAGCCCGAGGTACCCTCGGCCGCCAAGGGTGAGGCCTTACGCATCGAGGGAGAGCGGAATGGGGTTTCGCCAAACCAAAACTGGCAGACCCCATACATGTAATATCTCCTCCGAGGAGAGCTGCCCCTCGACAAGGCCGAAGCTCGGCGACTGGCTCGACGCACCAAGTCGTTCGTTTTACTGGGTGATGAAAACGAGTTGTACCACCACAGCCCCTCAGGCATTCTCCAACGATGCATATCCGTCGCCCAAGGACAAGAGCTGTTATAAGAAATACACTCGGGGGCTTGCGGTCACCATGCAGCACCTCGGACTCTCGTCGAAAACGCTTTCCGACAAGGTTTCTACTGGCCGACCGCGGTGGCCGACGCCACTAGGATTGTATGCTCCTGCCAAGGGTGTCAATTCTACACGAGACAGACGCACCTGCCCGCTCAAGCCCTGCAGACAATACCGATCACTTGGTCGTTTGTCGTATGGGGTCTGGACCTCGTGGGTCCCTTGCAGAAGGCACCCAGGGGCTTCACGCACCTGCTGGTCGCCATCGACAAATTCTCCAAGTGGATCGAGGTCCGACCCTTAACCAGCATCAGGTCCAAGCAGGCAGTGGCGGTTTTCACAAATACCATCCATCGCTTTGGGGTCCCAAACTCCATCATCACCGACAATGGCACACAGTTCACTGGGAAGAAGTTCCTGGACGTCTGCGAAGACCACCACATTCGTGTGGACAGGGCCGCCGTAGCTCACCCAATGACAAATGGGCAGGTGGAGCGCGCCAACGGTATGATTTTGCAGGGACTAAAACCGAGGATCTACAACGACCTCAACAAGTTCGGCAAGCGGTGGATAAAAGAACTACCCTCGGTGGTTTGGAGTCTGAGGACGACGCCGAGCCAGGCCAAGGGTTTCTCGTCGTTCTTTCTAGTCTATGGGGCCGATGCCATCTTACCCACGGACTTGGAATATGGTTCCCCGAGGACAAAGGCTTACGACGACCAAAGCAACCAGACCAGCCGAGACGATTCGTTGGACCAGCTGGAAGAGGCTCGGGACGTGGCCTTACTACACTCGGCGCAGTATCAGCAGTCTCTGCGACGCTACCACACTCGA
Source organism: Zea luxurians (assembly GCA_029449295.1). Lineage (NCBI taxonomy): Eukaryota > Viridiplantae > Streptophyta > Magnoliopsida > Poales > Poaceae > Zea > Zea luxurians. Next base: position 51,830 of record JAOPSE010000034.1, read on the forward strand.
AGGGTTCGGCCCCGAGGCTTCCAAGTGGGAGACTTGGTACTTCGGCTGCGACAAGACGCCTGAGGGCGCCACAAGCTTACTCCTCCCTGGGAAGGGCCCTTCATCATCGCCAAGATTTTGAAGCCCGAGACATACAAGCTGGCCAACGATCAAGGCGAGGTCTACAACAACGCTTGGAACATTGAACAACTACGTCGCTTTTACCCTTAAAATGTTTCAAGTCGTTCATGTATCTCGCTTTTCTTTACATACATAAATAAATTCTAACCATCAAGGAAAGATCAGCCTTGCCTCGGCAAAGCCCGACCCTCCCTCAGGGGCTAGAAGGGGGGAACCCTCTCTACGTCAAAATTTTCCTCGGAAAAGTCTTTTACTACAACGTCTTTCGTGCTTTTCGACTGCGTCGATAACAGAATCCTAAAGACGAGTGAGAGAGACCTTGAACGGCAAGGCCGACCGAGCCGAGGGACTCCTACGCCTTCGGGATACGGATACCTCACTCATCACCTTCCGCGAAAGGTAGCTCATGCTCGGATAAGCGATTCTGCTACCGAACAAGTCTGAACGCTCGAAAAGTTTTCTACCAAAATGACTTTTTGTGCTTTTTGACTATATCGATATCGGAATCCTAAAAATGACGAGAGAACACGTAAGCGGCAAGGCCGACCGAGCCGAGGGACTCCTATGCCTCCGGGATACGGATACCTCATTCATCACCTTCCGCGAAAAGTAACTCACGCTCGAACAAGGGATTCCGCTACCGAACAAGTCTTAACGCTCGAAACGAGAGGAAATAAAACACAACTTTATAATTCGACAATTAAAGTGTTTAGGCCTCAGCGGCCGCAAAAAACATACGCATACTTCAAGCAAACTGTCTCTGCAGGCTCAGACATCGGCAGGGGGAGGAGCAGCACGCTCGGCGTCGTTTCCACCCTCAGCAGAATCTGGCCCGGCCTCAGACGGCGACGCGGGCGGAAGGATCTCCACCTCAAAGGAGGAAGCCAGCGCCGCACTCAGGCCCTCGACAGCCACATCAAGCCTCTGGACCTCGGCTAAGGCAGCCTCCTCTTCATCGGGTAAGCAGTACCCCTCGCTAACCCATTCCAGATCCACGTCGTAGTGGGAAGCGAGCACGGCGAAGGCCCGCATAACGCCGTGGTGCAGCGCCCCGTGAAGTCTGTTGTGCACATGGCCGCCCAAGGACCACATATGACTCTAGGGGGAGCTACCCGAGGAGACATCGTCGAGGCCTGGCAAAAGGCCGAGATAGCCGTGGACATGGCCACACGGTCGGCCTCCTTCTGCTCAGCCGCCTCAGCAAGCGCCTTGCAGTTCTTGACGGACTCATTAAGAGCCGTCTCGAACTCTGCAGACAGTCGAACAAAATTCTTCAGACGCAAGAAGAAGAATGGAGACAAAAACAAAGTCACAAAGTGGGCAAAACATACCTTCGGCCCGGGCACGCTGCTGCGAGGCCTCGGCTTGGGCGGACTGGGTAGACCCGACGGCCACGGCCAGGCTCTCCGCAAGGGTCCCGGCCCGAGTGGACACCTCGGCCAGCCGCTTCGTGGCCTCAGCCAGCTGACCCCTAAGGGCCTCAGCCAGCTGACCCCTAAGGGCCTCAGCCCGGCTCACGGCCTCGGCAGCTTGGCTCCAAGATTGGTCCCGCTCACCGATAGCCTGGCCAAGCTCCAGCTGCCGCTGCCGCACCTCCTCGGCCTGGGAAGCCACCTGCTCCCGAGCTGACAAAGCCTCCGCTCGTGCCGACGCCGCCTCTGTCCGCGCCGCTGCTACCTCCAACTTCAGCCCGTCGCAGAGCAACTGAAGGTCTGCCACCTCAGCGCTCATTGGCCTCGGCAAGCATGGCCCGCTAGGATCGCAGCGACTCCCAAACATCGCTTTCGCGGCGGATGAACAACGACTTGGCGGTGCTCGCGTCCGTGAGCTCCTGAGGAAGGAAACCAAGATGTCACAAAGAACGCCCTAGTCACACAAGGTGAACGTCTAAATCCTTACCTAGAAAACCCTGGGAACGTCCCTGGAAAGGATTTCCATGGTTGACAGAAGCGACCTCATCGCCGCCTCGGTATACTCACGGAAACTATCCCGAGCCTTCTCCTCCAACTCATCGTTGAGGAAGAGGAGGGGCTCCGAGGTACCGTGGCCCCAGAACCGGAGCGGCTGCCCGCACCACTCATTGGGATTGAGCTTCGCAGGAGTAAGGCCGCTGCTCCCCAGGACATACCACGATTCTACACGCCCGTCCACCTGGGCGTCGGGTCCCCCTGCAGTCGATGCATCGGGTACCACCGTCGTCGACATACTGGGCCTCTCCTCGGCTAAGGTGGCGAACCTCCAATCACCAACCTCGACAACGACGGCCGCCCCCTCCTCATGGCCGAGAACGGGGAGGTCAGCGATGACCACGGGTGGCGGTGCCTCAACCATCCCGACGTAGGCGGCGATGGGCGGCTCCACGGGCGAATCAGCGATGGCCCCGGCAGGAGTCGATGCTGGCGCCGATGACAAGTCAGGAGGGCTCGGGGCCGTGGCCGCGTCAGCAGCCTCCCCCGGCATGATGGCCGCTCCAACGGGGGGGGGGGGGATCAGCCTGGGAGGCTTGCCCCATGGCAACTCGCGTCGCTTGGGCCCCCCGCTGGAGGGCGCCTTGTGCGGAGGCCAACCAACTGGCATGGCGCGCCGCAGCACCGGCCACCGAGGCCGGCTTCGTCTTAAGGGCCTTCGTGGGGGCCAGACCAGCCAAGCCCTGCCTTCGCTTGCTGAAAGAGAGAGACGGAAAGTTCAAGACACACAATGAAAGAACCAAACAAAGGTATCCTCAGATACTTACCCGCTTTGGGGCAAGGCCAATCGTGTCTATGGGGAGGCCCCTCGGGCCCCTATCCCCGCAGGCGTTGCCGAGGGTTGCCCCGCCACCGGCTTCGGCATCGTTTCTGCCTCGGACGCCCGAGGCACCGAGGGAGCGTCCTGCCCAGGCATCGTCACGACGGCCGAGGGACCTGTCTCCGGTGCAGCCAGCACGGGCACCTGCTCTTGGGGGACAGGCGGATCGGCTTGACCCCCCAGAGTCACGACAATTGTCTCGGCCAAGGGGTCAAGTACCCCCTCGGCCTGCCTCTGCTCCTCGGATTGGGACCTTGGTGTCTTGGCCCCAAGCACTGATGGTGCCAGCCCACTTGGAGGCTGGCTCGGCGACCCCTGGCCTAGCCTCGGGTCCGGGCTGAGGCCACGTCAGGCCGCCATGTCGCCGTCTTCATCGCCATCATCATCATCATCGTCGTCATCGTCAGGCGTCTCCGACGATGACTCCCTCGGGAGCCCGTCCCTCGCCTGCCTCCGACGACGCTTCTCCAAGGCTTCCCGAGCTAGCATCCTCTCGTGAGCTCGAGCCTTTTCCACGTCCGTCTTCTCCTTCTCCGCGGCAAGCCTCCACGCAGCTCGGTCCGCCGCGTCCTCCGGGACCGGTGGCCGGACGGGTTTATAAATCCTCAACCCCTAGGGGCGAACAAAAATCCCAACAGTAAGGATCAAAGGCGTAGAGAACTCGGCGCAAAACAGAAGGAGGATCAGACACTTACCAGGGACACATACCCACGGTCGGGACGCATCGTGGGCTGGCTAAGGGCACCAGCATCAGGCCTCCCTACCGTACTTACTACCCGCTTGAGGAGGTCGTCGGTGGAGAGGGGGGTCGAGGACATCCGCGAGCCCTCCAAATAGACCCCCGGCTTCATCTCCGCAAGTCGCAACCGCCGCTCTGCCAAAGGGAGCACCCTCCGACGATGGATAGCGGCGATGACCCCCGCAGCGGTAAGGCCCCCATCTCGTAACTTCTGCAAGGCCTGCAGAATGGGCTGGAGCTTCTCCTGGTTCTCGCGTGTGGCCCCCTAGCGCCAGTTAATGCCGGCGGCGGTCACCACTTGTTGAGAAAACGGCGGAAGCATCCCACCGTCGTTCTGGAGATAAAACCACCAGTTCTGCCACCCCTTGTTCGAAGACACAAGGGAGGCATGGATGTACTGCTGCGCGTGCCCCGGCCTCAGCTGGAGGGTGCAGCCACCGGCCCGCACCGCTATACGGACCTTCTTCGCCTTCGTCGTCGTGGCAAAGAACTCCGAGGAGAAGAGATGGGCCCACAGGTCCCAGTGAGGGTCAATCCCCAAAAAACCCTCGCAAACTATCGCGAAGATGGCCGCTTGCGCGATAGAGTTGGGGTTGAGGTTGAGGTTGTGTAGCTCCACCCCGTAGTGGTGCAGGAGCGCCTGCATGAAGCGGCTTGCTGGCACTCCAAACCCCCGCTCATGAAAGGGGATGTAACTGACCACATACCCCGGCGGCGGAGTCGGGTCGGCCTCGCTCGCGGGGGCCATCCACTCCGGCTGTGGCCCACCGGAGAGAGGACGGAGCAAACCATCGGCGACGAGGGCCTCCAGATCCTCCACAGCAACGGTGGAGAAAGGCCACGGGTCACGCGGCGGAACGACGGTCACCTTGTCAGCCATCACCGAACGGAGGTGGTGGAGGCAGAAGGGATGAGGTGCGCGGTTTCCTTTTCTCTGGCTGTTCTCTTAGGTTGCGGAAACCAAAGCAGGAGGCAAGCGCAAATGGTAGGGTAAAGAACCACCACCGGCCCCTCTTCCGGGTATATAAAGGCCCGGGCGAGATCCGCCTAAGGCTTCGCCCGAACCCGTCGTGGAATTCAAACTCGAAGGGCAAGCGACACCTCCGGCAGGAGAAGCGGGCGCCGTTTCACCTCCGTCATGATGACCGCGTCAAAAAAGGTGCGCCATATTATTTAAATTCGTATCCTTTTTCTTTTCCTCTCTCTATCTTGCCACAGGGACCGGGAAAGGGGATATTTCAAAAAAGGATCCTTCCCAGCGAAGGAAACGGGCCCCGAGCCCTCCTACTGATCAGGGGTTCGAAGGTTGCGCCCTCCGGGGTTCGGCAACCGCCCCAGAGCACTCGGGCTCTGAGCCCATTACTGATCAGGGGTTCGAAGGCTGGCCCCTCGGAAGGGTTCGACAGCCACCCCAGAGCACGCAGAGTTAGGGATGACCCTGGTACGTCTGTTACATGGCTGAGGCTTGGGCTACGCTCCCGAGGTACCCTAGGACATTTCCGAGACCAGCGGGAATGATTTTGTAATGGAATCCCACCGGAGGGAGGCACCGAGCCCTCGGACCCTATCGAATGGGTCCAGGTCCAGCAAATCACCCGCAAGTACTTTTGGAGCGCGTCTCTGGGCCACTAGCCGACCCTTATCAAACGGTGCTCGGGCGTCCACTCGGATTACCCGCTAGCAACTCACTGGAAACACCATGTTCTGTGCCCTCCGAGGGTAACATGGCGCTTTCCCCCCCTTCCTCCTTGGGAGAGGCGACGAAGGGGCGTACAATAAAAGTCGAGACGGTCTTTGATCGTCCTCTCGCTCCGTGCAGAGGCTCGAGGGCTGCTCTCGCACCAGTCTACGACCAAACTGTTGACCACGTCAACAAACCAGCGTGAAAACTCGGAGTCTGACCGTGCACCCGAGCTACGGCCAGGCCACATGAGGGAAGAACAAGGCCGACCAAGGCATCGCAAAAAGAATTAAGACCTCAGAGGAGTCAAACCACTCCTCCGAGGCCTCGGGGGCTACACTCGGCGGGTGCGCTCGCGCGCACCCACCGGAACAAAATATAATCGAGAAGGGTCGGTCCCATTGCAAAAAATCCGGCAGAACCTCCAAGCGAGTACCAACACTCCCTTCGAGGCTCGGGGGCTACTGTCGGGGACTATAATTAGGGGTACCCCTAATGCTCCTTAATCTGGCCGGAAAACATCTTCAGAACAAACCATAAACGATCGATAAAGCGCAGGCCTCGTCTACTAGGGGACGCGACCTCATCCGAGCCCAGCCTGGGGCAAGGGCAGTAGTCCCGGACGGATTCACGCCTCGCCCGAGGGTCCCCTCAGTCAGCAGACGCACCCTCGGCTCACCCGAAGCCTAGCTCGGACAGACTTTGTCGTGCAGCGACCTCGGCCGGATCGCCCTACCAACCGACCGTATCGCATGCACATTTAATGCGGGGATCGCCTGACACCTTATCCTGACACGCGTGCCTCAGTCGGCAAGGTCGAAGTGACCGCAGTCACTTCGCCCCTTTACTGACCGTTCTGACAGGAAAACAACACTGTTTGCCCCGCTCCGGCTACTGTGCCAACCACCAGGGTAAAACTGAGTCACGATCTCGCACGAGTTCGGCCTCGGGCGCAACAGGGAGCTCCGCCTCGCCTGACCTCAGGCCTCGGCCTCAGCCTCGGGAGAAGGTCTCCGCCTCGCCCGACCTCAGGCCTCGGCCTCAGCCCTGGCCTCGGGAAAAGGTCTCCGCCTCGCCTGACCCCAGGCCTCGGCCTCAGCCTCGGCCTCGGGAGGAGTCACATCCTCACCCGACCTCGGCCTCGGCCTCAGGAGAAGACTCCGCCTCGCCCGACCTCAGCCTCGGACCAACTACGCTACAGGGGATGCTTCATTACCCTACTCCTAGCTAGCTGCCTCAGGCTATGAAGGAACAAGACCGGTGTCCCATCTAAGGTTACTCCGGCAACAGGTAATGATGGTTCCCCGCGTGCACCCATGACGTCGGTTGCTCTCAAACCCCCTACGGAAGCAAGCAAACGTCAGCAGGATCCATGCCGACCGCCAGCTATGCTTCTACAGGGCTCAAGGCGCTTCTCCGCCAGCCACGTTAGCACATAGCTACACCCCATTGTACAGCTGGGCATCTCCTTGTATCTATAAAAGGGGATGTCCAGGGCCTTCCTAAGGCACGTTCACAGGGACAACGGGCACGCAACGACGGGAAAAAGGCACAGACGGACAGGCACGACGGAGACGAGCGGAGGCTGGCAGAGTAGGAGAGACACGGTGCAAGATAATATAAGCCTCATTCCTCCCGCTTGTGTTCCATCTTGCATCAACCCATCTGGGCAGGGGCACGCAGCAACAAATTCACTAGTCCGTTGAGGGTCCTCGCGGGTCTAAAACGTCGATAGTAGCATAATTTATATGGAGCGCATCCAGTTTTTATTGATGCCTGACTTTAGCAATCACTCCATATTTTTTATCTATCTTTTTTTATAAGTTCGAGTTTATGTGACTTATTTTAGAAACTTGAGCTCACAAACTTTCTCTTATTTGGTCTCTGTACGGTGGAATTATGTCATTTTATAATCTATGTTCGTTCAGTCAGTCGTTGTGAACTCTCTTCTAATCGCTTACTTTATCGGTTGTGTTGTACCAAGACATATTGCATGGAGTAAACAATAACATCAGATAGCCAAATCAAAAAAAATATTATACGGAGAACGAAGACAATCAATAAAAAATCTTGAATTTTTTTGTGGATAGTTTACGTGGGTATTATTGTAAACCGTCGCAACGCACGGACAACCGACTAGTTTTTTTTAATTTCCCAGTGCATTTTTTGTATATTAAAAGCAACTTTAATAGTCTAGACACAAAATAAGTTTGTTTTAGTTGGCTAGAGTGGTGTAGCTAGGCATTTTAAACCCTCCAACCGGTCGAAACCTAGCAAAGCTTGTTTTTAGTCTTTTTTTACTTATTTTTCTTCCCACCTCGGTCAAAGCACGGCGGACCTTAACGGGCTACGGGCCGGGCCGGCACGACACGGCTATGTGCGGGCCGTGCATGGGCCTGGGATGTGACACGGTGGCCCAGCCCGGCACGGCCCGTCAACCTAACGGGCCGAAACGTGCCGAGATGAAGGCAGACCTGTGCCGGGCCGGCATGGCCCACCCGTTTGGACATGTATACCCTCAAACACGCTCCTTGATCCTGTCAACCCGTGTCAACGGGTCGGATTCATGGTGGGATCTAAACCCGAAACTGAAACCTGATCAAGACCCAAAAACTGGCACGGGAACGCAGCCCAGCACGCGAACCCGGCGGTGATCCGAAATCCATCGGGCCCCCAAAACCCGAACCTTTTCCTGTCTCCTCCTGCGAACTGCTCCCTGGTCCCTGCTGTTGTATTGTACTACGCTGTTCGGTCGGCCAAGCCCCAACTCCCCAATCTATACTACTTATTAAGACAGCAATAGTAGCCTGCCTTTTTACGTTCTGCCTTCCAACAATCTGCACCGTCCATCCCAAAGCCCCGTTTTCGTGCGTCGTCCGTCCGCCGTCTCGCGTGCGTCGCCTCCCGTCCGCCCTCCCCCTTCCGCACGCGCAACATGGCTCCTCTGCCCCCTCCCGTTCACAGTTCTCCTCCCAACACGCACGCTAGCAACCGCTCCCTCCCTCCACCTACGGGCGCCCCGGCCACCACGACCCTGAGCCTGATGCCCGGCGCGGACGTCGGCGCCGACGAGCAGTAGGGGCCGGCCGCCGCGAGGGCCGAGGAGATGCGCGGGCCCGCCCCCGTCGCGGCGCCGTCGCTCACCATCTTCTATGCGCGGCATGGTGGTGGTGTTCGAGGACTTCCCGGCGGAGAAGGCGGTCGAGGTCATACGCCTCGCGACCGGCGACGACCTGCCATCACCCGGAAGGCGTCGCTGCAGCGGTTCCTGGCCAAGCGCAAGGACCGCCTCGTCGAGCGCGCGCCCTACTGAAAGGGAATTAGGCTTATACCTAGTTCCTAAATAATTTTGGTGGTTGAATTGCCCAACACAAATATTGGACTAACTAGTTTGCTCTAGTGGATAAGTTGTACAGGTGCAAAAGGTTCACTCTTAGCCAATAAAAAGATCAAGTTTTGGATTCAACCAAGGAGCAAAGAAGCAACCGAAGGCACCTCTGGCTGAAGGCACCGGACTGTCCGGTGTACACCGGACAGTGTCCGGTGCGCCGAGAGGACTCCAACTCAAACTCTTCGCCCTCGGGAATTCTCGGAAGCCGGCGCACTATAATTCACCGGACTGTCCGGTGTACACCGGACAGTGTCCGGTGCTCCAAGGAAGCGCGGCCTCCGGAACTCGCCAGCCTCGGGTTTTCACTCCGGCTGCTCCGCTAAAATTCACCGGACTGTCCAGTGTACACCGGACTGTCCGGTGTAACAGCGGGGCAACGGCTATTTCGGCGCCAACGGCTCCCTGCAGCGCAATTAATGCGCGCTCTGCGCGCGCAGACGACAGGCGCGCCCATACCGGCGCACCGGACACTGAACAGTTGCTGTCCGGTGTGCACCGGACACCCAGGCGGGCCCAGAAGTCAGAAGCTCCAACGGTCTGAATCCAACGGCATTGATGACGTGGCAGGGGCACCGGACTGTCCGGTGTGCACCGGACTGTCCGGTGCGCCATCGAACAGAAGCCTCCAGCCAACGGTCAAGTTTGGTGGTTGGGGCTATAAATACCCCAACCACCCCACCATTCATTGCATCCAAGTTTTCCAACTTCCAACCACTTACAAGAGCTAGGCATTCATTTCTAGACACATCAAAAGAGATCAAATCCTCTCCAATTCCACTCAAGCCTTTAGTGATTAGCGAGAGAGATTTGCCGTGTTCTTTTGAGCTCTTGCGCTTGGATCGCTTTCTTTCTTTCTCACTTGTTCTTGTGATCAAAACTCAATTGTAACCAAGGCAAGAGGCACCAATTGTGTGGTGGCCCTTGCGGGGAAGTTTTGTTCCCGTTTGATTGAGAAGTAGAGAAGCTCACTCGGTCCGAGGGACCGTTTGAGAGAGGGAAGGGTTGAAAGAGACCCGGCCTTTGTGGCCTCCTCAACGGGGAGTAGGTTTGAAAGAACCGAACCTCGGTAAAACAAATCCGCGTGTCTCACTTCGTTATTTGCTTGCGATTTGTTTTGCTCCCTCTCTCGCGGACTCGATTATATTTCTAACGCTAACCCGGCTTGTAGTTGTGATTATTTTTGTGATTTTCAGTTTCGCCCTATTCACCCCCCCCCCTCTAGGCGACTTTCACCTACGCCCGCCCGTCGTCCCCCGCGAAGGAGCCGGAGAAGAAGACGGTCAAGCCAGCCTCGGCCTTGGCCTCCTGCTGCAGCTCGCCCGCAGAACCGTGCCCGCTGCCCCACTCTCAAGATTTTTGCCGTGCTCGCTACCTGGTCTGCCCCGCCGTCTTCCCCAGATCGTGCGAGACCTGGGTCCACCCAGTCGCCACTCCCCCCGCCCCCTCAACCTCCAAGCCCAGGTAACCTCCGCCTCACGCTCTCTAGCTCCGCCCCATCCACTGCCCCGTCATTGCCAATGGTGCCGCCAGATGCCACAAGGAAGGGGGAGGGATGCGGACGATCTACGCCGTCGCGGCACTGGCGCTCGACGTGGCTAGCGACGTGGCAGTGGACTGCGAGGACAACCTCATCCCCGCAAAAGGGTCACCTCTGGCACTTCGACATCAACGGTGACTATTGTTGGAACTTCTTGGTCAGTGAAATCGATCTTGTTCAGCCTGACGCAGCAGAGGACCTGCTCAGGGAGCTCCGACTGCTTCTGGGCCTGCAAGATCACAGCGGTCAACTGGAATTTAGACAAACAAGGAGAAGCTAAAGAAGACTGTGATAGATAGCTTCTGCTTCTTCTCTGTTGGAGGATCTGAATGGAATCTGACCTGGATCGTTAACCCCATATCGAGGATGCCGTTCTTGAGGCGTGCCCTGAATGAGTCCAGCCCCTTCCTAGCAATGTAGCTGAACCGGTGGATGTCAAGGTCCACCTCAAGGTAGTCCTCTCCCTGGCGATGCAAAGATGGCAGATTCGAAGGTAGGTGGTTTATCTGAAGCATCCATACGAACAAGGAACGACGTGGTTCGGGTACCTCGTAGAAGCTGTGCTGGGGCCGCGAGAGGATTGGCTTCTCGTTGTACGCCTGGACGAGCTTCCTCTCCATAGAGCCTAGCTGGAGGTCATCCGGGTTGACCAGCCCGGCCATGATCTTGAGCCGGTCTCTGTAGCTGACGGTGGATTCTGACGTGAACCCTTTCACCTTCTCGGTTTCGTCCTCGAAAAACCTCTGTCGTCGTCAGGAAAGAGTCAGTTATTAGACTTCGACTTAAACCACAGGAAGTACAAGTATTAAAGATGGCGGATTGACTGAAAAACAGCTAACCATCATAGACTCCTTGAAATGTTCGGAAACCTCCTTGTCATAGCATTCGGACACCCTAAAGTACAGGACGAGGCTCAAGACTGTGTTTGTTCAGGTAAGATTGTAAGAACTTTGTGATTAGTGTATCCATTGCATTAATAAGGGTCAAGTTAAGCTGATCCATCTACTGCCTTTAGATATATGTATTGAGATGCCACCGTTATGCTTGTGTGTTCGTTTTTCTAAGTTGCAGCATCTTTAATTTGTTATTACTCCTTAATAGCATACTATTACAATCTTACCTAAACAAACACAGTTCCATCGGTGTAGGCATGAGGATTTATGGCCCTGGTCAAGTTAAGCTGATCCTTGTACTGCCTTTAAACCGCTATGCTTCTGTCTTCGTTTTTCTAAGTTGTAGCATCGTTAATTTGTTATTACTCCTTTATAGCATACAATTTAGGTAGGCTTCTGGATGTTGGGAAGAAATGACCAATTCAGTCAATGATTAGTATAGTATCACTATGGGCTACGTGTTCTCCCTTAAAATCAGAGAGCAGTACAATTCAAATATGAAGGGCTTGGCTTGATAGTTGGTACTTAATATCATGACAAAAGAGAAGTCACGTTGCTATATTCTGTTGCATTTCTTCTGAATATTGAAATACAGTTAGTACAATTTCACCATGGGCTATATGTTCTTCCACAAAATTGGGTATATGCACGGTTCGAATTTTAAGAACATGGTTATTCTAGAGATGAGAATCTCTTGATACTTTATACTTGATATCATGAGAAGGGAGACATCATGCTGTAATAACTAACACAATTCTTCTGAATATTAGAAAAAATGACTAGCACACATTGCTGGTCATCTTGTTTTTTCTTCATGCTTCATACTCTGTGCTGAGATATGTAGAAAATACTGAGTGATCAATACAATATTAGAAAGATTTTGCGCATGTAGGTATCGGTTGATACTTCTCATTTTCCTAAATATAAGTGGAAAATTTTACACGTGTAGCTGCCAGTTGATACTCGTCTACCTTGCATAAGTTGGGAACAGTTCATCATCCAATTAAACCAGGTCAACTCATGCTCTGATATGTAATGTTTCTTACTAATCACTTCATCTTTGACTTCTTTTCAGGGTTTTTTCATGGATCTTTAACCATCTAATGAAGAGGTAGGCCTTGACATCCGGCATTACATAACAATCGGGCCCAAGAAGCTGCTGAATAGGCAGCACTTGCTCCTTTGATTGGGTCATCCATCGAGGCAGCTACTGGCGTTGTGTATAATATTACTCTGGTGGGAAGGACATCACTTTGCAAGAAGTGAACAAGGTGTCCCAGGTGCGTGTAGGATTCCTTAGAAATTCTTTATTGATTCTACAATGGTGTTTTAAGAGAAGTTATGAAACGTTAGGTGTCTCAAATAGAAGAACCAAATACATAGTTGTTTTAGATAGTTTTGACCATATGTATTCACCTCTTGCAGATTGTGACAAGCCTAGCTGACCCATATGTGAACATAATTTTTGGTGTCGTCGTTGATGACCGTTACACTGGTGAGATACATGTGACAATCATTGCGACAGGATTTCCACAGTCCTTCCAGAAATCCCTTTTGGCAGATCCAAAGGGAGCACGTATAGTGGAATCCAAAGAGAAAGCAGCAACCCTCGCCCATAAAGCAGCAGCTGCTGCAGTTCAACCGGTCCTTGCTTCTACTTGGTCTCGAAGACTCTTCTATTATCTATTATTCATGGGTTTGTTGTTCACATGAATCACATATAGCTATGACCTTTGTTGCATTTAGGTTGGTGCTATGCTCCAAGAATTAGAAAAGGAGATTGATGATGTGATGCACAAATTGGAAATCTTTGACAACTGCTTGATAAGTAAGTCACTCCTATGTATGGATCTTTTTATGTCGTGTGCTTCTTAGCCAGTGCATTTTGTTGCCGAGTTCTACCTGATAGGGAAACTTGATGCTATTTTATGTTAATTTAAAATCGGTAGTAGCTCTGTTGCCCTGTCAAAACACAGTTCTGTGTCACTACCAATTTAGTTTTAATGTACTCTTATTTTTTTAGTGGCTGTTTTATGTCCATCATTTGTATTGGACTTTGTTTTCCTTGTGATATATCAGTCGAGACACTTTTTTGAGTGTATTAATAAAAATCACAAAAAGTCATGTGTTTCTGTGATCTACTACCTCACCATATTTAGAGGATCATTTTATGAAATGCACTATTTCATAAATTCGTCATCCTTGTGGAGTCACTGCAAAAGCATGGTTGCAACTTCCTATTATTCTAAGGCCTGTTTGTTTCTATGACCGGCCAACATGCGACCGCGATTAAGCGAACGTGGCTCTGAGGCTGTGTTTTGGAAATCACCCAGTCATGTTCATTTTCTGATGTAGACACGTTCGTAATCGACTGTTTGGCAGGAATATTTTGCATTTTCCGCTGAAATGTTTCTTACAGTGTTTATATCTGCCTGCGCAATTGCACCTAGCAGTTGAGGAGTGCCTCTTTGGCTCTTTTCGCGTAAGCATTACAACGTTTACTACCTACATTCTTCATGTGTTTTCTTGGCTTACTCGATCGTGAAGTATTAATCTCTATTTCTGACAGATGGCTTGGCAAGATTATACTAGAGACTTGTATTTCTCAGATCCATATTTGGCTTAGGTATGATTCTTGTGTCACTGCTACATATATTTTTCCTAATTATTGGAGGTACTTCCATTTAGCCTTGCGGTAATATATTCCTATAACTGTATAGCATGCTGGATATAAGGTTAACTCTGATATTTTTTTCTCATATAGCAATAGTTAATTCAACTGAACTAAAAATGCTGCTCAAATACCTTTGCTTTTCTACACTGTGACCAAGCTTTTTTTCAGGTCTAGCATGCCAAATGGACAGCCAAAATGGCTTCTTTGTTTCATACCAGATTATCCTATGCTTATCTTCATGCTTACTATAGCGATCTATCTTCTTGTAAGTTGCCAACTTCAAACCCATCTCATTACTTATTGGGGAAGAAAGCTGTTTCATTGAACAGTCATAAAAAGGATACTCATTTCATTATCTAAGGGTGTTTGGTTTAAATAATAAATCCATTCTAGAATGAGGTGGTGCATCATCATGAGTTCATTCTACAAATTTGGTTTAAATAATAAGCCTTTTTTTGCTTGTTTATGTGAATCCCAAGGCGTGGAAGGAGTCGAACTGGGGAACAGGAGAGAAGGACCCCGCTAGCCCCATCCTTGGTGGGAGGAAGAAGCTAGCGCCACCATTGCAGCAGCAGCAGGTGGTGGATCCAAGCCTACGCGACGGGTTCAGAGCAAAGGCGCTCCTCGGTAGACAAGACACCAGCATCACTGATACCTGCTCCCTGTCCTGACGGTAACAGCCATGTCCAGCCACTTTCATGTCAAATGCATCCATCTCTTTTGCTTTAGCAATTGGCATGGGCCCTTCTCAATTTTTGATGGAGCAGTTGGCGTTTGGGAATAGCACCAATGATTATTATCTTTCCTAGAGCAAATTGGCAGTTGATAGCCATGAGATTTCAGCGTTACTAAGAAATTAATTAGTGTAATCTAGATGGAAACTTTCCTTGCATTATTTTTCAGCTGTAACTTACCACAAGATTAAGTGGTTTTGGGATTATTTATTTCTCAAGACCAGTTTATTAATTAGTTTCATTATATTCTTATCAACATGCTCTCTCTCATGAGACATTAATTAGTGTATTATGTATTCTGGATGATGTGTGTTGTGCCATACCATGTATTTGTTCTGAAGAACAGTTAATTCATTAGCTATTTGGACTATTATTTCTAGAATATGGTTGCTTAGATCTTCCAACTTATAGTGTGTTTGTAGCTTCTGTAGAAATATATTCAATGTGTGTTCACATATTTTTAGAGATTTGGACACCTTACAAAGGGTAAGGATTACGAGGATCCACCCGACTCTGCATCGGCGTGCCCGCGGGCCAGATGGCCATCGAGGAGACACTACTGATGGAGGCGCCATCTTTGGTAGCTGAGGACAAATTAGAGTTTGTCTTCCGGTGAAGTTTATGCCTTTTCCAAATTTACTGCATCACCGTTTATTGCTTTTCAACATGTGAGATTGTGATTGCAGTGTTAAACTATTCATATTCTGGTTGCTTTTTGCATATTGCATCACCGTCCTTTTTTTGGAGTGACTGCATTCTATGTATATTTAGGATCATCATGATCTCATATTTGGAGAGTTCTAATTTCATATTTGAGTAGGAATTTTGGATCGAGAATAACAAGGGAGGTTTATGGAGAGAGTATCGAACACAGAGAGAGATGATCGGAGGTACTGGAGCCACCTATCCACAAGGTACTTTGTTTTTGTTTTCATTTTTCCGTAGTAAATGTACTCATTAGAAGGAGCGAGATGGTCTAACTAAAAACAGTTATTTGAGTAGGAATTTTCTTATGTTCTTCAACAAGACAATAATCTGATCTTATACTCATTATTCTTTTTTGGTGAACATTTAATGTATTTATTTTGTTAATGAATTGGTTGTTGGTACATAACTAAAGTGCCATGTTTATATTTTAGATTTCACGTTGTTGCCTATCTTAAGCAGATTTGGTGACTAGAGGTAGGTTGGAGATTGATTTCTGCTTTCCTGCTGGTTCATACAACCTATTCTTCTGACTCCATTTGGGTCGATCGCATAAGCTGATGGGCCACAATGGATGTTGTTTTGAGAATATCCATGGTTGGGACATCAAATGGACACAGTTGGGACATCAAGTTTAGACGAGGTGACGAAACTCAAGCTCTCTATGATGCAGTTTGATCGTACGCATACAAAAGACACATTGTGTGTTGATTCAATCCGTATATACCCAAACATCACGGATATGAGGATTGAGAGAATCGACCAAGTATTAGGAGTGTAGTCAAATAATTATTATATTCCTAATATGTTAATCGTCTTTATTTTAAATGTCATTTTAGTTCATTTGTTCGCTTGGAACGTTTCACATACAACATGCTTAGAAGTTACCTGTTGCTTAGTAGCTCTATGTGCTCAGTTGATTGCAGCTTCAAGTGGATCAAACCATAGTATGGTAGTTCATGCATATAGAGTGCAAAAACTATTGTATTTACATTTTTCAAGTTGACTTCCATGACACATTAGTAGGACATAAAGTTCCTTCCATGACAGACTTTTGGTTTCACAATGGCTACAATGAATGGATCAGAAAGTGTATTTGCAACGTGCAAGGGTGACAAGAATATGAACACTCTAATGCACCACCCTTTTAGTAACTGGGCTGATACAGTGAGGTACGTTGTCTAAATGCCACACTTTAGGTAATACAAGTTCAACAACTAGAAAATCTTGAAGTTTATATCTATTTATTCTTTATTGATGCATAATATATTCTCCAATGAGGCAACGATATAGACACTTAGACTATTTTGATGTACCATGTTGTGCACACTTCATCTCATCGATTTTTTTCTCATTTGTGTTGCTACAGTCGCTATTTCGCAAGATCGTCGTGGCCCTATCAGGAACAGAGATGCTCTTAGCGAAGCAGGAGGACATGGTAGACGTGAACCTGAAGCTAAAGCTGACTTCCAGCCAATCCAACTAGCAGCAGCAGGCGGGGAGTGGATGCGCCTGCTAGAAGAGTGCTAGCTCTGCGTATACGCTCGCTCGACAAACGTGTGTTGTTAACTATTGTATATAGTGTTATAATTACTATCCTTTATTCCTGATGTTTGTTTTGTAGTTGAAACTCACATTGTTTTCTCATTTCCATCTCGATTTTGTATGTCGTGACCATGAAAGAACAAATGTTTTCCTATGGTTTCTAAAAATATAGCTCTCCATTGTTGTGATTGTGTACCGTCGCAACGTACGGGCAATGACCTATGAACAAAGAAAAACCGTAGCAACGCACGGGCACCGTACTAGTCATTGCTTATGTAAGTATGTGATGTGACACACCTCAACAACAACAGAGCTGTCTGCGCACCATAACTGCATAAGGTATGGAAGATTAGTTGCTCTAATGCACTACGAACTTGGAAGATTAGCAAACTGCAGGGAAGCGTCGATGTTAATTCTTTTGCTAACCAGCCTGCCACCCCCACCCCGCAGTAATACACACAGTCTACAAGTTAGAATTGTTTTTGTACTACTTAGGGCCCGTTTGGCAAAGCTCCAGCTCCTGCTTCTTTAGCTTCAGATCTTGATCCTCGTGAGGAGCTGATCCTCTTGATTCTCTTAGAGAATCAGAATCATTTTTAAAACCGTTTGGTAACTAAATTTATTCTTGTCTGCTGAGAGTTGGTGGTATGTGGCGATTGTCTGTTTTACTCTTTGCGGTTCAACTTTGTTACAAACCAATAAGTAGGATGCATATACGGAAAAAAATTATGAAACAATAACATATAAAATATTCCAATCATAGTAGTGCATAAAATGGTCTCAAATGTTTAATCCATAAATTGGCTCGTTATGTTTTTGTCCAATAGCAATTGCGGGTAATTTCGATCAAACTTTAAGAGGAGGTCCATATTTGGTTGGTTGAGGAGCTGTTTTAAGAGAGGGTGGAGCAGGTTTTTTTAGATCCCACCTTTTTTCACAAAAACGACTCCCAATCTTTCGGCTCCACACGAGAATCAGTTTAAAAAAATACCCGTTTGGCACGGCTCCTCCAGATCCTCGCTTAGAATCAGGAGCTGGAGCTGTGCCAAACGAGCCCTTAATCGCAACACTAAAAAAACGAGTATTTGTTAGTGCTTTAAGAGTTGTTTGGCAAAGATATATGCTAATCATAAAAAAACATACCGGCTATAAATATGTCTGCTCTTTGTTTTTTGTTTTTGTTTGGATGGGGGTGCTTATTTCTGCCATATGATGCCAATGTTTGTTTACTCGTGAACAAGCTACACCCATTACCACCTCTCATTCCCCCTCCCCGCAATTTCCATTCCCACGTGCATCCCACGCCTAGCTCATCCCACGCCTAGCTAAAATTAAATTAAAAAACACAAATGTGGCTCCAATGAGATTCGAACCTGCGACCTCTCAAGCAAATGTGCTCATAGCTACCACTACACCACATGTGTGTTTATATCAATATTTGTTACAGTAAAAATATATACTACATCTCTCCCAAAGCCCACCTGCTACCTTTGCACAATGTGTGTAGTAGATAATTATCAACGAGATTCATGAATTATATTTTTGGATGGAGGGAGTAGTATTTAAAAAGAGCCTTGCATGCAATTTCTTTTGTTTGAATAATGTTTTCAACTTAAATTCTTTTTTATATGTGTGACATTTATTCTCCGTAATATTTTTCCATGGCTCTGACTTGTGAGTCATTTTCATAAACCAACGCCAAAGATGAATCCATGTTTCTTACTTATAAACCCCGAACAAACACCACTGGCAGGAGGCGCTCGCGTTGGCGTCGCTCATCGACGACGAAAAGAAGCTTGGCGACTGCCAGTTCGACCTCTGGAAGCAGTACTACATGACCGCATGCGTCGCTGTGTTCAGCAAGCTCCGGCGCAGCCGCCGCTTGGACGCGGTCCAGAGCGGCTGCACCACGCTGTCCATCTTCAAATAGGGGGACCTCATGGTCGTCGCCAACGCCGGCGACTCTCGGGTTGTTCTGGGCACCACATCCGACAACGGCGCCGTCACACCGTCCAGCTCATCATCCACCTAAAGCTCAACCTCCCACGTAAGTCACTACTGACCGGCCATGAATTCTTGTGCGCTGGGACGACGGTCGTTGCTGACGGTGTGTGAGTGTCCTCGAACAAGATTTATGTAGAGGAGTAGCACATACGGTGGTGCAACAGCTAGGTGTATTACCTCGCTGATGAGCTCGGGGTGCACTTCGTTTGGCAGCCCAGCCAAGAGTCATCGGTACTCGTCATGTCGTGCGCGTTCGATGACTACTATATCAAGGACTATGGCGTCATCTTGGCACCAGAGGTGACGCAGAGGAGGACCGACAACAATGACCACTCGTCATCGTCGGGGTAGCTTTTGTGCCGGCCTGCCTTTAGTTCTCTTCGCAAACAGATACACTTGCTTTTTTGTTTAAGCAAGCGTGTATGGTGGTGCGTATCTGATGACTGACAATGTACGAAGAACTTCTACCGGCAGGTATGACACGTGCTCTTCAATGATGAGACCATGCAAATCATGGCATATATCGAAATTTGCATGATACTGATGGTTGCAATGGAGTAGTGAAACAACTAAATTTAAATAACAAAATTTATGTATGGCTAGGATTACAAATGGATTATGAAATATTTTTTATAACAATATAAGACACATTTTGTATATAAGTTATTATGTTATTATATGTTCCCGCAACGGGTACTCACCTAGTCAAGGTAGAACAAGGAGTGTGTATCAAGATTCACTAAACCGTTCGGCAAACCGGGCTAGCCGGTAATCGGTCCCGACCGGTAAGGCCAGATGACCGGTTTGAATTTGAGAAAATTTATAAATTTTGATAATTTTTTGTGCCAATTTTCTTACAATACAATGGATTATTCTAAGACTTTTCATTGAAATCGAACTTAAAATATGGATCTGATTTCAAACTAAAATTCAATGAAGTTTGAAAAAAATAATAAAAAAAGAAAAGGTACTAAATGAGCTGCCTCTTCACTTGGCCCAAATGACCCATTTTAAACCCTACGCCAACACAGGCAAGACAAACCCTCCTCCTCTCTCTCTCTCCCTCCCCCATCCTCGTCCGGTCGGTGATGCCGATCGTCCGTCGCCTGAACAGGCGGTGCCGCTCGAAGCACCGGCTAGCCGCCCTAGAGGATCGAAAAGACGGTGCCCGGTTCAATCGATTAATCGATGTAGAGGTAGTGATAAATCGATCTGATTATTCGGCTTAGGCCCCAAGACGTCCCATCGGTTAGGACCGGCTAATCGGCTGTGTGTGCTGATTTATCAAGCCGAGTTACCGATTAATCGGCCAGAAACACCGGTTAGTCGACAAGCCGAGTAGGAGCTAGGTTTTGGAGATTTTCCCCCATTTCTGTTTGAAATCTTTTAAAATAGCAGTGGCACTTGCAATATATGGTAATAACAGTTCGTGTTGTTATTTCCAGGGATGTTGGATCGGATCGATCCAGTATAGCAACACAGGGACAACATATATCCTGGATTCAAGTGCAAGTACTACAAAAAAATGGAAGGGGGTGGTGCTATACGTTTCAAGCAACACCTTGCATCGTGTGGGAGGAATGTGCAAGGTTGTCGCATCGTTCCACCGGACACTGTTGATTACTTTTGGCGGGAGCTTGACAAGGTCCATGATGCTGGTGGTGGTGGTGGTGGTGGCGGTAGCGGTGTTGGTGATAGTGGTGCTGGTGCTGGCCGTAGCAGTGGTGGTGGCAATGGTGGTGCTGGTGGGTCTCACATGGCTCCAATACATTTCATAGGTTCCATTACGTTTAGTTCTCAATAAAATAATGATTGATATCTAACCATGTTTTCGTAGCTATGTAGGGGAGTCCCAGACGAATACGGTACACAAGACCAAGATAATGTTGGTAGAGTCGTGGAGTATGACTTCTGCGTGGACCGGTCAGACTTAGGAGAGTACAAGGCACAGTTGATGCGTGAACAAGGTATTATGTTGCTATCACGGAGGAGTACAATATGGCACAAGCACAATATTAGTGGAATTCACCCCGTAGGAATGATCTTCGACGGAGGATCAACCGTAAACTATGAAGCATGTATATGTATCTTCGATGTTGTTTGTGAATGTGAACTATGAAACAATGTGATGTAATGTATTTGAACTGCTAAATGTTGAGTTGTGATAATGTTTGGGGTCATCTTTTTGTTCAAATTATGAGACCTGTGCTTTATTTGCAAAAACACATATGGCTCGGTTTTCTGTTTCTATGCTGTCAGTTTATCAGGCTATGACCCGATTTATCGGCCTTATTGGATGATTTATCGGTTTTGAATCGTTTCGAATTCAAAAACTGTGCGATTTCAATTTCGGCCGGATTGTACCGATTTTCGCCAGTTTATCGCGAAAACCGGTTATCCGTGGGCGTGGGTTTTGACCCATCAACCGATTCGGTGAACTCTAGTATGTATGCTGCCGACGCAATAATTTTGGCCCATGAGCACATCAGAGAACCGTTGCTATCACTTGTATACGTTCTGTAGCGATGTTCCTGTCACGCTTGATAATGCCAAATTGCATGCCATATGGAAATATATGGAGTCAAACAAAGTTTCGCTCGTCTAACAAAAGTACAATTGCGATGCCAGCAGTGGCCGGAGTATGGACAGAGGAAAAAAGGGAAAGAAATTAAAACCTGCCATTTGTTCGTCAATATCGGTCGTTGGAAAGCATTACGTTCCACCTGCTCTCCGACTTATATAAAAAAACACAGAATGAATTCCCAACCAGAGGAAAAGAAGAGGAAAATTTGGATATGTACCATTAAAAGATGACAACTTTAGATACTTCCTCCGTTTCTTTTTATTTGTCGCTGGATAGTGTAATTACACTATCCAGCGACAAATAAAAAGAAACGGAGGAAGTATATAATATTGCTATCTTACATGTGGGGTTCACTTAAGTCAATAACATGTAAACCAATGATATATATATATATATATATGAAGTTATAACTTTTTAATGGTATACCAATTATTTTAAAAGAAAAGGACGCGTACTATCTATACTTATGTTGCTTGCCAAGCGAGAGAGAAGGAACATGTCGGCACCTTTCTACTTGTGGTACGTATATATCCATTCCAAATTGAGTATACTTGTTTTTTTTTATAAAAAAAATGTCCCCCAACAAGTGCATATAATAAGGCCACAACCACCTAGCTAGGCCCCCGATATGGATATAAACACAAGTAGCTGTGCAACCAACCGTCCGTTCGCCTGGAAAGTTTCATACAAAATCCATGGCATCTGTACGGCTGCTGGGGGTGTATGAGTATGATATGATAGTGTGTAGATTCCTCATTATTCAACACATGATGTACAGTAGAGGGTTAAACTAAGCCACCATCTTAAGACGGATGAACTAACTGATGGGAAAGGTTAGCCTAATTGATTCTGCTCCTATATATAGGCTACAAGACGACAAGCGATTGCTTTGACTTGTACTGCTCATAAGAAACCCCGCGGCCCCGCGATCTATTTGGATTGGAGAAATAAAGTTAATAATTAGAGCATTTCCAAGAGAGGCTCTAAACATGATCCTATTTTAAATATAGGGCTCAAAACCATAAAACATTCTTCCAACAGCGGTCATATTTTATAAATTTTCATCAAATGGTTATAGGGCTCGATCTCTCAGGTCCTAAATATAGTACCCATATACTGGAGCCCTATCCTCATTTTCACTTAATCTCTAACCAATTATTTCCTAATATCATGATTTATTTCCTAAATAGCATTATTTAAGGCCTGACTATTGGAGTAAACATTTCTTTTGAGACCCTAAACATTCTAAATATGGTCCTATTTCAAATTTTAGGACTCTATTTTAAGGTTTGTTGTTGGAGATGCTCTTAGGAGTTGTTAAATGGCACGCATCTATTTTTTTAGACGAGAGACACACCATCGTCCCTCTAATCTAAATTCGATGATCAAAATTTATCCCTCAACTTAATTTAGAACCAAACGCCTTCTTTCTTATTACAAATTTATATTCATTATATTTTCAGACACCAATAAAAACATGGTTTTTTTGCTATTTATATCTACATGCAGCGTATATATCTAAGCGTATGAAAAAGCTATATATGTATGTGTCCAGAGAATCTTGATAATTTGTACTTTGGAACTGAAAGAGCACATCCCAAAATCTTGTATAGTTTAGAAAGGTGGTGAGAGTCGGAGTTGCGTATGGTGCTCCCGGCGGCCTCTAGTTTGTCTCGTGCATTACAAGTTCTACCGTGACAATTAAAAAACCTATTTACAATGGTGTTTTTTAAACCACCGGTGTTAAAGCCAGTATAAATATTTTTTTCATAGACGTGTAACTAAGAACCGCCAGTATAAATAATTTCAGAAAATATAAAATGAGTTTTTAAAAGAGAGAAAATATTTTAATTAGGGGAGGCCTCGCCCTCCATCACAAGCCTTTTTATGTAAAATTTGAACCGTCAGTATAAATAATTTTAGAAAACATAAAATGAGTTTTTAAAAGAGCAAAAATATTTTAATTAGGAGAGGCCTCGCCCTCCATCGTAAGCCACGATACTTTTCACGTAAAATTCGAACCGCCAGTATAAATAATTACAGAAAACATAAAATGAGTTTTTAAAAGAGAGAAAATATTTTAACTAGGGGAGGCCTTGCCCTCCATCGCAAGCCACGATACTTTTCACGTAAAATTCACGCGCTACACAACTGCGGACACTCGAGCCCGCACAGACCTCACCCTCGCATGAAACCTCCTCTACCACTCCATCGACCACTTAGATTGTGTCTAAATAGCAGTTTCCCACGTATTAGAACAAACGAGTATAAATTAGTTGTTTGAGGGTGTAAACGAATTCAAACGGAAACTCGTCAACTACAAAGTTCCATAACTTTTAGAGTTCTACAAGTTTTATTTTAGTGCTTTTTCTATTCGAGGCCGTTTGCGAAATTTGTATTTTAAAATTTATCAAATTCAGTTGCAATTTTGATAGCCCAAATGATTTCAAATGAAAAGTTGAAACTACAAAGTTTCATAACTTTTAGAGATCTACAACTTTTATTTCGGTGATTTTCCAAATGAGGCATTTGAAAAACTAAAAAATCGATTTCAAATTATTTGTACTGTCGGGTTTTCACCGGCAGTAGAAATTGTGCATTTTTACTGATGTTTTCTTAAGAAACCGTCGGTGAAAATATGGTTTCTACTGACCACCATAAAAATGCACGATTTGTACTATCGATTTTGTAAAGAAAACCGTCAATAAAAATATGTTTTCACTGACGGTCCTTTGGGTCGGAATTTCAGTGATGTTCAATTACCAAAACCGATAGTAAAAATTATACCCTATCGTTGGCAATTGGCATTGAGTTTTTTCTACTAGTGGCGCCCTCGCACATTATAAAATGAATCAGAACATTTAGGAATTGTGAATAGAAAAGGCTGAGTGCAAAGATTATGCTATTATTATCAACCATAATGTAATTAAAATTGAGCCACAACACTAATTCACGTACGTAGAAGTGAAAAAAAGAGAGAATCCATATCATTAATAGTAGTCGGGGGCGAACCGAGCTGGTTATCTTGAATTGAATAGTGTCCAGTCGAATTTAAGTTCTTACTAGTCGGTTGCCCGTGCGTCGCGACGGCTCACAACAATACTCACATAAATTATCTATCAAAAAGACATCAAGATTTTTTATTGATTATCTCTGCCCTCCACATATTTTTTTATTTGAGTAACCGAGTTGATATCGTGGTAAAGGAAATGGCATGTAGACACGTGATGCTGAGCCATCGAATGTGTACCATAGACAACAAATCAGAGACCCTATCCCTCGCCTCCCCCACTTCCAAGATTTCGTATAGCAGGAAGGGAAAGGGAAGAGGAAGTCATACCTGATCGTTGCCGGAGAAGGACACAACGAAGACATGGACATCTGGAGGCGACATAGGTAGTATACCGTTAGATACATACAAGGAGAGAGCACGCAAGCAGAGAAAGAAGCCTAGCCAAAGCAGCTCCAAACCGAGAGGCACCCACACCAGGCGTCAGTCCGAAAAGGGCGAGAGAATGCGAGTGCCTTCCAGCCCTAGACCCGCCGAGGCGACACAACACCACCACCAACTCCGTAGCATGTCGACTGCTGCCGCGCTACGGGCCTTGATTGTCCAATATCTCAGATCTGGACTCGTCATCGCCAAGATAACCTAAGCATGGCAGGTGCCATCGTGTCCTCCTCGGCGACACGCACGAAGAAAAGCCAGGAGCAAGACTGACTCGCCCGTACCTGCGTCGACGAGCATCGGTCGGCTCACGGCTGCGACCGTGGGCAGGGGCAGCAGGTTGGGGAGGAAGAACAAGGCGAAGGCCGAGAAAACGAATGGGACGTCCGACGACGGCGAAAACGATGGTGCGTGCATGCTGTGAAACACCCTCGTGGACGCGCAATAGCCACTGCGCGGGTCGGTGTCGGGGCTGGTGTCGGACGAATACGGGGAGGAGACGCATGCTCCCACGCCCTCTGTCGAGAATGAGTGGCGTGGAGGCGGAGGCACGAGGGGAGAGAGAAAAGAAGCAGAGTGACGAACGAGGTGACGACAACTGAGGCGAGGACCATCATTATTGTGCGGAGGTATAGGTAACAAATGAGCCGTGTCTGGCGGGCTAGTCCGGAGCACGACCCATTTAATAGTGTCTGGGCCAGCCCGACAAGATCGTCGTGTCATGCTTGGGCTGTAGCCTCAGCACTACCCATAGTGCTGATCTGGCCCGACACGATTATATATTTTTTTTATTTTACAAAACTCGTATATACATATATACAATTTATAGTCAATATTAAAAATAATTAACCATGATGTTCTACTAGTTAGATGGCTTCACTCAATGTCTCACACCTTTCTTCTATCAGTGCTTGGGTTCGAACCGCACCCCTGCAATACTTTTTTTTGGCTAACGGGCCGGACGTGGAGGTTGTGTGCATGAAGGGATGCAGCGGGTTAATTTGAGATAGATGTAAGGGGTTATTTGTAAAAATATGACGCAGGACAACCGTTGAAACTGGTGTTTTAAGTATAGTAGTATTTTTTTTACAATTTAACGATATTGTTCTATTTAGTGGTAGAGGAGGCCGGTATGATTCAGTCAATGTTAAGACAACCTTTATAGCGGGTTGCAATTGTCACATGTTACCAAGAGAAAAAAAACAGAAGTGGGTTGCTGTTGCAATATGGTCACTTGAATAATGAGTTTCACGCAGGCCGGGACTCAAAAGAAGCCTCCATGGCTAGCTCCATGCATGTTCCATAGAACGCGCTAGTTGGTGAAGGGAGATCCACAATGATTAATTGTCAACTAAAAGAAAAAGAGGTACTGTATGTAACAACTTCGGGTTATGATTAATTGTGACAGAAAATTAACATTACAGAAAATTAGCATCCGGGGCGAAAATGCTCGAGTACACCTTCTATATGTACCCTTATCTACACGGAGGCGTTCCAGCACTATCAACTCCTTGATGCTGCTTTGCAGAGGCAACAAATCATTGATCGCCATGACGGGTGGACGTACTCCTTGAGGCCTTGTTCGTTTGTATCAGATTGCATCTGGAATCGTTCCGGCTAATTAAAATTTATATAAATTAGAGAAACAATCCGGTTAGGAATCATTCCGTCCCACCAATCCGGCACAAACGAACGAGGGCTAAACCAATAATTCCTCTCCCAGAGACCTTACAAACATATGATGGGAAGTGACCCAATCCATCCTGCTTTCAAATGGCTATAAAAACCTAAATACCAACCCAACCAAAAAGTGTTCTTCTGGCTTCTTCTTCATGATAGACTGAACACTAGACCCCTACTTAGAAGAAGAAACGTGGCCCTTAAGTCGTGTACGTGTGAAAACTACATACTTCAAAGGGGAGAAACCACGGCTCACATGTTCCTGCAATGTAGCTATGCTAAGGCTGGTGCCAATGCAAGCTATAGTAAGGGCGATAGCGCCCAGCAGGAGGCGAGAGTGGGGCTGGAGGCGGGCGAGAGCGACCCGGCGGGCGCTACTGCCACCGCCCGGCGAGAGCGGGCGATATCGCTCCGCTCTCGCCTGCACTGGAGCGCGCGCCGGGCGAGAGGGAGGCGATAGGCAGGCGAGAGCGGGGCGACGCGTTGGCGATGGCGTCTTCGCGGGCGAGAGCGAGGGGCGACAGTGAGGTGGCGACTTCTGATTGGTCCACGTGTGCTAGCCGTTGCAACTAGCCGTTTTTGACAGTTTAGAGTCCAAAAATTCGAAAAAAATTGCAAAAAATCACAAATTTCATCCCCAATCCATCTATATATACCCCTACCCGGGTGGAGCTCATTCCACACACCATTCCATCTCATTTTTCTCTTCCAAACTCCCCTTTCTTCACACAATGTCGGGTTGGTCCCCAGATTTGAACACCTTCACGGATCTCTTGCAGTCCAATGGGTCACCTACAACCCTTCCGTTAGATGAGTCTTCTTCACTACATCGTCGCTCCGATGTTTCAGCCTCACTCCCCCGTGCATTATTTCCGGCTGCGCGTCCACCACCATACCCTTATCCCTATCATTTGTATCAATATCCACCGTCTTCATATGGTCAACCTCCAACTTCCCAAGCCGGAATTCAAGCCTCATTCCCGGTACGTCCGTATGCCCCTCCCCCACCTGCTGCGGACGGAAGTCAAGCTTCTTTCCAGATACCTCCATACGCCCCTCCTCCATATGCTCCACCTCCGTATGGAGTACCTCCTTATGCTCCATATGCTCCACCTCCGTATGGAGCACCTCATCCATATGCTCCACCTACGTATGGAGCACCTCCTCCAGTTGCACCTTTATCTGTTGGATCTGAAAACCAAGCTGAGGAAAATCCCGTGCCGAAGGAAAAGCGTCCAAAGAGGCTAGAGTGGACGAAGGAAGACGAGGAAAAGCTGGTGAGTGAATCGTTTCTCATTTATTTAATCTTGATTTTTTTAGTTTACTTATATTATAGGTTTTATTGTAGGTTAATGCTTGGTTTATGCATTCTAATGATCCCATCTCCGACAACAATAAGAGCGGATCAAGTTTCTGGGGCCAAATAGCGGCAACATATAACTCCACCTCCGACCCTATCCGTCATCGAACCGCCAAGCAACTTAAAGATCATTGGGTCACCTACAACCGGGAGGTGACCAAGTTCAATGGATTCTACCTCCAAGAAGAAAGGTTGTGTCAGAGCGGAGCTGACGATGCAATGGTCATGGATGCAGCAATGGCGAGGTTCGAGGGTAAAATGGGGCATCCATTTAAGCGCCATCATTGGTGGCAAGTTGTTCGCTACGAGCCCAAGTGGTCTGCAAAGCATGGTCTTGGTAGTGGACCTGATTCGACTGCGAATAAGAGAACCCGACTCGGAGTCTCTGGTGAATATAGTTCTGGAGGCACTGAAGACACCGAGGAGGAAGTGCCCCGACCAGTGGGGCGTGATAGGGCAAAGGCGGCTGCGCGAAAGACAAAGACGAAGGGGAAAGGGAAGGAAGCCACGAGCAGCGAATCAACAAGTGAAGCATTCAAAATGAAGAACTTGTGGGGTGGATTAGTGAAGGCCAAGCTTTTGAAGCAATGGAACATCCTAAAGG
This sequence comes from Zea luxurians, assembly GCA_029449295.1. Taxonomy (NCBI): domain Eukaryota; kingdom Viridiplantae; phylum Streptophyta; class Magnoliopsida; order Poales; family Poaceae; genus Zea; species Zea luxurians. Next base: position 80,316 of record JAOPSE010000034.1, read on the forward strand.
GCCGATCAACCAGAGATATGGACCCGGCTGAAAGACGTACCCATGGCAGGGCCGTAAAGATGGTCGAAAAAGAACTTGGTCTGCTAGATGACGAAGAAGAGGAACCGGAAGCGGAACGTGAAGAGGAGGAAGATGAGGATGAGATCGAGGAGTCCGATTAGAGTTATGTAATTTTATTTTAATTATCATGTCATTTTATTTTAATTATTATGTACTTTGTAATTTCTAATTCAATAAAAATATTATGTTGTGTGTTTTCTGAGCGTTGAAATAAATCCGCGTGAATTACTTAATTCTGAAATAGAAAAGCTGACGTGGCTATAGCCTGAGGCTGTAGCCTGCTGCAGCCTGTGCACTGGAGCAGCAGGGGCAAGAGTGGAGGCGAGAGCTGACGTGGCAGGGGCGAGAGGGAGGCTGTGCACTGGACTCAGCCTAAAAGATGTTGGCAGCTCATTGGGATTGTCACCCCGGCCCCCTACCCCACCTCCATTCCCTTCCTAGCGATTCAAAGGATGCAACAACAACTGATAAAACTCGTGGAGAATGGAGGCCATCATGACCATGTTTTGGTGCATATGAAAGTGCAGAAACAGCTGTATATTTGAGAATGTCCTAGCCACGACGACAATCTGCAAAGATATGTTCCAAAAAGGAAATGGGCCTCGTCTGTTATACAGAATAATAAGGGCCAACAATTGTAAAATAGGAACGACGAACTTCCCCTCTCCTTTTCTTCTCCTCTTGTGCAATCTGTAAATACATTCTATAATTAATAAAAAGACTGTAGGGATCACCCCTATTGCTTAAAAGAGAGAGAGAGAGAGAGAGAGAGAGAGAGAGAGAGAGAGAGAGAGAGAGAGAGAGAGAGAATACAACAAACGGAAGGTGTTATACTCCTTTAGAATGATGTTCCAGAAATGCTAGTGTGTATACAACAATGAATAAGCAGTCAGATCACCTAATAAGCAGTGAGATGAATTCACTCTGCGTACGTGAGATCATCACATTGAAAATAAGTCTATATGACAACGAGGGGTCCGGGACGGAATTATAGACGGCGGAGGCTTCAATATCAAACTACTTTTTACTCTTATATATGAACTAGGCGAGTGCCCGTGCGTTGCAACGGAAACATATATAATACTACGATAACTTATGTGTGAATATGTGTTATACTGTTATAAACAAATGTTTCGTAATCCAGCATTTGTGATCCTAACCAAACATAAATTTTGTTCTTTTAATCTAGTTGTTTCACGACTACATTATAACCATCATATCATGCAGACTTCTATACTTGATTTTAATAATGTCATGTCAATTACATCATTTAAATGCTAAGACTATCACAATAAATTATAAATTTATACAGATCTTCAGAAAATATCACAAAGTCTTACAACTCAAACGGATACTTATTGATGGTCTAACACATACGGCTACCTACGAATACGAATACAGACCAACAAAGCACAAAGCAAATTCATACTACATTGATCACAAATGAGATTTGTCCTAAGTCAAACTTCTTACAAAAATATTTGAGGTAATATCTATACCAAATAAAAATAGCTATATGTTGTAAAAGTAATTTTAGATAATAAATCTACTTATGTTGTAGCTTGGATGGTCCAACACAAACAAACATTTCCATGAAATTTGAACCGGAAATAAACAAAAAATAGCACACCAGACTCTTGTTGTAGCTTTGGCAAGCAAAGGCTTCCATGTCCTAGGATGACCTACAAGTAGAGCACCTTTGGGTATTTTAGCTCCGAAATCTTCATACTTCTTAGGGTTTTTAAGCAAATGCATAAACTCTCTTATTTCTTGTTTTGCTTTGTCACAACCTGCTACATCCTTTAAAACACCTGGACCAATAGAAAAGTGGGCGTTAGTGAAAAGACAAATCCAAGAATTTCATGTAGCTTGCTTTATTCTTAAGGAAAGAGTAAATAAAGCTACCGCAAAATTATGCAATTGGAGTTATCGGAGGTCAAGAATTAGCATGTGCATGAAAACAAGAAGAGGACCATGATCTCCTCGTCATAAACAAAGGACCATGATCTCAGCTACCGCAAAATTAAGCTAGTTGGATGCCCGTGCGTTGCTACGGAATTTTAAACACACCAGTTCCATTGTCATAAACAAAGTGATGGATGTCCTCGTCGTTAGCCATTTGCTATAGATTCTAGAACAAAAACAAGAAGAGGAGACAAAAGGTAAAATCAGTAACAAAATATTTATCTCAAAAGGAAACAAATAATGCTTGGTATTAACCAGATAACTACATTTTTAGCAAAGGAAACATGACAACACACTCTCGACGACTATCAACCGAGACACATAGGACCTTGGATCACCTCTATTTTCAGATTTAACAAAGGATTTAGGTCAATCTTGTCTGTCTTGACACTCATTACCATGCTATGTAGGGACCAACCAACGACACTCCATTACCCAAGAATTGAATAATAACTAATCTGTCCTTAAATATGCATTTTATCAAACACCTAAACTACGAGAAGTGGTAAGCTAGTAGCTCATAGCAATTGATAAGCACTTCTCACCTACAAAACAACGATAAACACATCCTCAATCTCATTTTCGCCTCTTCCCCATCCCAAATCAGCAAACTCCTCATCATAGATCCTAGTGGTTTTCACACTCTTCGTGCATATAGACAATTTAAATAATAGACAAGTCAGTTTTTCCAAATGAGCAGCCTATGCAAACTTGAACAGTTAAACTACAATCGTTTCAAAAATGTGATATCGTGGGAGATGAGTTTTTTCAATTTTAATGGAAACCTGCACGAGTATACAAAGGATGATACTAACCATCTAGATATGAAACATGTCACTATACCCCCTATTTTGAAATAAACTAATGGTATTTTACATGGTTCCCTAAAACCCCTAAATAGCATTTTTTGTATAATCACGAGAAGCATCCACCAAAAAAGGGAGGGGCGACATAATCTAGATCTTGAAGAATGCTCTTCTTCTTTTTCTAGTAGCCTGACTCTTCTCAATTTTAGGATAGCGCCTGCTCACCTCTTGGTGGCTTGGGGTCGAGGAGCGCGAACTCAGCAAGCTTGTCGTCGGGCACGACCTTTTTGGTACTCTGTAATCATACACGAATATTTAACACACCCTAGGAATTTGGAAAAAAAAATGATACTAACGAGAAAGTCTTTACCTTTAGCTCTTTGTATTTGAAACTACCGGTATTTTACAGATGGTCCAAAAGCCTGTCCAGTGTGGCAATTAAGATATTGATCCCTTCTGTGAGATGGTTGGCGTCGCTTCTCATGTTAGTGCCACCAATTACGTATCCAAGAGTCTGCGAGTGATACTTAATTAATTCCTTGGTAACATTGTGTGTCTAGCACAATGAATAGAAAGAGCACATAATTAAGGATAGCGAATAGTTACCCTGCAGTTTTACAATTCTTACTGAATAGGTGACTCAACATCTAACATCATTCAGTTGTGTTACAACACATGCTCCATTTTTAGTTGTGAGTACTAAGTAATTTTGGACTGTTACGATTGAAATAATTCACTAACGATTGAAATAGTTCACTGTTACGCGAAACATCTAATATAATTAACTGAAATATCAAGTTATGTGATCAAAGCTAAAACTTAGCAAAGAAAGAGGTTAAAACCAAATAGTGAACTGAGACACCATAAGCTTCATGTTTGATCTGTGATTAATGATTAATATGGTTCATACAGGAGGGGTGAAGAATTATATAAGAATGAATAGATAAAATAAGTAAAAGGAGTTCCATTCGTGGGCTTACAATCCCGTCGAACAGTTCGCCCCATTGACAAGCTGAAGCACCATGTAAATATTGGTCTTGCTAGCAGCGATTTGAATCATGAAGTAGTAAAAACATGATCAGTTACAATACATATCATAGATGACAGGTTGAGCTCAAAAGGATAATGCAATTTTGGATCTGCAGCAGCTGCATCCCAGACCTAGAATTGGAAAGAAAATGAGATGAAGATAGATGGTAACTTTAAAACTGCACATGATATTCACTCATTCAGAACAAAACATAGCAAGTTTGTGTTGCCTTTAGAAAAAACTTGTTAATATCAGATTAGTAATCGCAACATCAATTTATATATGTTCCTGATCACAGATACAGAGATCAATGCCTCTTGCAGGGCGCTAGCTACAACAGTTGCTACGAAATCTCTTCGTTCAAAAGCTTCCTAAAACTTGGTAGAAATTGTATTAGAAACTCTGGTAAAGTCAGCATCACTAAATGAAGGCTGGGAGCCAATAAAGTAAAACTACAATTGCTTACCTTGCTTATTTTTGTGAGTTTATCAGAAAGTACATCCAAAGGAATGCTGCCATCAGTCCATTTAGGACCGTGAAAATGTAATTTTTGGAGTTGTGGTCTTTGCCTTTATTGAGGTAGGGGGTTCATATTATTTCGAGGCTAGATGGGCCTCTCGTCAACAGACGAATCACTGTTATTGGATTGTTCCATTGTAGCATCGCTTAGCCGCCTCGACATTGCTTCCTGATGATAGAGACAAAGAAGAAATGTTTACTGCACATGAACAAACACATTATGTTATACACTACAAGGACACAACTCTCTGTTGTACATATGCAAAATGGTTACACAACCATGCTACTGAAATGGGTGACATCAATCTTTTATCTATTCATGGATCAGTTATCTGGGAAGACAACTGATAGTGTTTGACGCCTTGTACTTCGTTATTGTCACAAAATCAAATAATCATATAGCAGTAGAGTGAAACCTGACGGAAATAAACACAACAATATCCTCTAATCCTAGGATGTTGTTTATATAACATAATCAAATAATTATAGACTGTTATTCACCGGAAAATATAATTAAGAATTAACTAAAAAATATGCAAGAATTTTTCACTGGCAAATATCAAACCTGCATGACAATAGATGCTGAAATTTGATGACTGATCCCCGGCTAGAAAAAGAAAGGTTCGTTTCTGAGAAGAAATCGCCAAGGTGGTCATATGCACGAAGGTAACTACAAGCTATTAGATTCCCAAACAAAAACCCAGGCACAGCTCGCCAGCGTGTAATCTGAGGGAGGAATGGAATAGACCTGCTGGGAGCACGGGGAAGCTCAGGTAAGAGTCTGGGATGAGGCGGCGGCCGAACACGGGGAGCGGGGTGAAGTACCCCCACGCGGCTAAGCACGATGAGCGTGACAGTGACGGCCAGCCGCCGGTGGATCTTGCTGTGAAAGAAGGCCTCCACGACTGCCCCCCGCTGTGCCAGATCCAGGAAGTGGTTCCGGTACCCGTGCCCTTCAGGTTCCAGATCCCCACCTGCTCGCCGGGCCCATCGGTCGTCGCCTTGGCCTGAGGGGGAAGGGCAGAGCATGTTGCAGTGTAGGCCTCGCAGGTGCAGGTGGATCGTAGCCTCGCAGGATTGAGGCGGGGGCACATTATCACCGTGTGGATTGAGGCGAACGGCGCGGGGGCTGGGCAAGCGAGTAGCATCATGGGCAGGGGCAGGCGGGCGCGCAGATCCGGGGCAACGTGGTGAGGGGAAGGCCAGGGCGTGGGCAACGAGCGGTAGGTGGGGGCACGAACGCGCGGTGAGGCGGGAGAGCCGGGGCGCGGGTGTGAACTGCGGTGGGGGGAGCGGTGGGCGTGATGAGCAGCCATCGCGGCGCGGTTTGAGGCTGGGGTTTCGCGAGAGCGGAGACAGGCCGGGGGGGGGGGGGTTGGGCGAGGGCGGCGCCATGGATCCCGCGGCACGGGAGATCTAATTTGGTGCCATCAGCTCCCCGCCTCGCCGATCAGGCGGAGGAGCTCCACTGTCCGGTCCTCTCGAAGCCGTTCTTGCCATAATAGTAGTCTTCCATGGCCTTCTGAATCTCGGCGCGCGAGTTCATGACGAAGGGCCTGTGCTGCACCACGGGCACGCCGAGTGGCTGACCGGCGACGAGGACGAACCTCAGCGGCCTGGTGGACCTGTTCCACACGCTGACGCCGTCGCCGGGGCCGAGGACGAGGTAGTAGTGCGCCGTGGCCGTCTCCCGCCCGAACACGCCCTCGCCGTCGATGACGTAGACGAAGGCGTTCCAGCCCTCCAGCACGCCGCCGCGCCGGGCGGACGCGAGGCTCTTGCTCGCCTGCTGCTGCTGCTGCGTGGTATATCAGCGATAGTGGAGGCGCGCGATCTCGGGGCAAGGAGAGCGGGGCGGCGGGGATTACGGCCGCGGGCAAGATCTGGGGGCCAGGAGAGCCAGGGCGACAGGGATTGCGGCCTCGGCGCAGGGAGAGGAGAGTCGGGGCGGGGAATTGCTGCGACGTCGGGTGGAGCCGCGGTGGACGCCCTCGCTGCGTCCTTATACAGTAGTAGAGAGATATATCAACTCATTAAAATAATTCGATTTATTATTTAAAAAATAGAAGTAATAAGATTATTAAACTGTTTGGGTTCACCAGCTCCATGGATCTGCAGTAGCGACCGGCCAGGTCAGGATTCAGGAAACAAGCCAATAGGCCATGCATATCTCATTTATCCATCAGAAATCTATATATCCCTGCTTCCACCGTCTGCTGGTACAGATCGACGTGCTCCGACCATGCATGGCATGGGGCGTACGTGGTCTCGTCACTTTCGTGCATATATATGATCTCTACTAGCTAATCGCCATGATTAACTACTGCATCAAAGGTCCGTCGTCTGTATAGTTACGTTCCCCATGACGACGACGACGATACGGTTTCGACGTGGCACCTACCGCGCGCGTCCGCATCACCCCTCCTTTTCCGATCCTCCCCTCTGCGCGGCTGCACCTCCCACGTCCCACCCACCGCGCGGCGCGGTGCGGCCCTGCGCGCCACTCCGCTACTGGCTGCTACAACACACGCTGCGCCCGCTACCGCGCTATCTACTTAACCGGCTCATCACCTGCTCCGTCTCTTCCGATCGTCTCTCGCTTTCGCTCACAACGCGCGCGCGCGTCGGCACAAGCTCACTTTACGCGCGCGAGAGAGCTCAGGCACGGGCACGACTCCGCTCGCTCGCGCGGCTCCCCGTCCCCCGGGCCATGTCGTCGTCGTCGGCGGCTCCCCGTGTGCCCGGGGCCGCACGGAGGCTGTCTCAGTCTCCGAAGCCGCCTGGAGCCAGAGACAAGGAGCCGCCTCCGCCCCAGCGCGAGGACGGCGACAAGGCCAGGAGAAGGAATCTGCTGCCGTCGCCGGCGTCGGCCAGGGGCGCCGCGGCGTCCATGCTGCTGCGCCGTGCCGCAGGCGCCGGTGGTGGGCGGGGGAGCAGCTACGTGCACCCGTCGTCCTCGCTCAGCGTCTCGTGCGCGTCGGAGGCGTCCACCGAGTCCTTCTGCAGCCGGGCGTCCACGGGCCGGATCGGCCGCCGCCCCGCGGGCCCGCCCGCGGGGGCTCCCCGGCGGAGGGCGGCGGGCTCTGCCGGACCTCCCTCCGCGCGGCCGGCGGCGGCGGCGTCGGCGTCCAGGAAGGTCGCTAGTAGCGGCGTCGTGCCAGGCGGCGGTGCAGCGGCCACTACTGTTCACCATCAGGCGGTGCCGCCGGTGGTAGCAGGCGGCTTGTTGAACGGAGAACCCACCGCGGCGGCGTCAGCGGGGCCGCCGAGGTGCCCCTGGATTACCCCTAACAGTGGTAGGTGGTCAAAACAAATCATTCATGCGCTTATTTATGGCTATTTTCGGTAAGGTCAAGACACATTTACTAGCTTATCGTATGTATACGAAGACCTACAACATATATACTAGAAACTTTAGACGACTGCTTTTCACCTTTGTTATGAACTCATGATAGACATCATGAATATTCTTAGATTATTACATCTAGATTAACAGATATCAATTGTAACAATATACATACGTACACCGTTACATACATCTAGCTAGATAATGAGACAACACATGTTTTTTGGAGAAATGCGATTAGTCAAAAAAATGAAAAAAAATTCTCAAGCGAAGTATTCTCAGTCAGTTATAACTGGTGTGGGCATATGCAGTGCCGCACACAAGGAGTTTCCCCAATCAATTTGGTTGGAGTAGATTAAAGGGTATTAAAAACACAAGAGACAGTATCTTGATTTCCCCCATCAATCTGGCATAGTTCTCTAAGTCTAGGTACGGTTCCACCCATACAACCTACATAAATAAGTCGTATCTCAAGGGGCTCTAGTGAATAAGATATAAGGCTTAGATACATTGGGTTGTATGAATGGATTTCTTAGGTGTATCTAGTGCTTAGAGAACCATAATATAGTATCTAGTTGTATATGCCCTTAGGTAGAAGTGAAGACACATCTGGTCTAATAATAAGGAATGCTTGCCTACGTTTAGAGATGGTCATGCATTTTTTTCACTTTTCATGGTTGAACATTTACAAATAGGATTGCGTTGTAATGAAACCTTACTTTTCGTTGGTGTTGGGTTTATGTTTTTTGGGGTTTATCCTCTACTTCGGCTTGGAGGTTTGTCCCTTCTTTGTGTGCAGTCAGCGATGCTGTTAGTTTTGTAAAACCTTGGCCCTAACCTCGGTAGAGGTGAAAGCTAGATTTTATTTCCATCATCTAAAAAAATACAGCAAATCCACTTTCTGAACTCTTGTCCTTAGCTCCAATTTAGGTGACTGATCGATACCTATGCTGTGTTTGCTAGCTACACGCCTACACTGGGATATTTGGCCGGAGGATTATGAAATATCTTCGAGTTCTCAGATAACTCTAGTCATGTCAGTTTCTCAAAAAGATTATAGTTCTACTCCGCCATAGCCCTTAGATATCTTTTTTTCCGGGGCGTTTATTTTAATTTCTTTATTTCGAAGTTGCATCAGGGATGGGTGCTTCTCACTTGCGATGTTTGCTAAAGACTAAAGTTGCTTGTTTCTCATTCAAAAGGTCGAATTTAGAGACATCAACATATAATTAGCATAGTCTATAGTTCCATCAATATATATAATTAGCATAGGCTTCCTCATTTGTATAATTCTATTTCGACGGGAAAGGGAGCTTTATTACATCCACTAGACGATACATACTGTCTCCTGCTGAGTATATACAAGATGTTTTTTTTTTTGACCATATATGCAATGCATGATAAAGATGCCTCGGCCAATCTTGGACAATAGATGACGGTTAGATCATACATGACATCACAGGAGCCGTTTGGTGGCAGTGGCATAAAAAAAATACTACTAGAATAAAAAGATGCACTGAAATATCTGGTGCCTGGTGGGCTGTCGGTTATCGAGCAACTTGTCGATTTTTATCTTCCAAAAGGGGGATTCTATTGCACGCTACCTACCTGACGGAAGTACTATATATTTCGGAAATTAATTAAACCGTAGCTCATCCAACCCTTTTAAATTTACATCTGTTTGAACTCTGAAGTATGAGCTCAGTATGTATAAAGTGGCAGCAGTGCCTGCCTTCTGCAACTGCAATTAAACCTAGCTGCCAAACTGGCTACTGTGGATATAATATAACCGATTTTAGGCGCCCAATGGACAAACCAAAAAGGTGTCGCCTCAAAATCGACTGTGAATTAGTACACGATCAGCTGGACCTGAATTTTCCACACACTGTTCCAGTTTCACCTAAAGGTGTCGCCTCAAAATGAAAAGTATTAGCTGACCATATCGCGACCTTTTTCTTTACAAGGATAATATGCCTAATCATTGCTGTTCTCTTAGTTTATGCATAGCTTTACTTTACATCTTTTGTGCAGTACAGTTAGCAGCTGGAAGGCCATGATTATTGTAGATAGTTTATGTAGGGCTATGCTCGCAATCTTTTCAGTGCTACTAGTTCTGTGGAGCTTTTGCTTATTTGTTCCGAGTCATCAGTCAGTCCTGTCCTACCTGCTAGGCTGCTACCGGTGCTACCTTTGTTCACGCACTGTGTTCGGCTGGGTTGGACCTTTACTTCCATGAACAAGAACAGATGTATTCTACTCCTGGCCTCAAGTTTCAACACTGCGAAGAACAAGTTTAAATGCTATATATTATTCTATTAGAAGAATACTGATCTTAATTTGTTGGAATAATGAAATGCTTAATCTGTTACCAAATATTCCAATGTAAAGCCACCTAATCTGAAAACCTTTAATAGTTTACTGAGCCTTCTCCTAGAATGACCAGTTGCTTTCAGCTGACTGTAAGGAATTCATCGATGTGACCTTGCATTGCAACAGATCCCTGCTACGCTGCCTTCCATGACCAAGAGTGGGGAGCTCCAGTACATGACGACATGTATGCTCTAAACCTGCTCAGATCAGCTAATCTTTTTTTATTTTATTTTCTGAGACGTATGATCAGCAGTGGATTGAAAAAGTTACGATTTTTAGTCCTAAACCGCAGGAAACTGTTCGAAATGCTGACTCTGTCTGGTGCACTGGCTGAGATGGCATGGCCTGCGATTCTCAGCAAGAGGGACACCTTCAGGTAAAGCAGTCACAGATTCACAGACTCACAGTATAGTCGTAGTCGATATTTTAACTGCTCACCAAAACATCTCAGATGTCCTAAAACAAACTCAAAAGCGATTACACTACACAGGGAAGTGTTCATGAACTTTGACCCTCAGTTGGTGGCAAAGCTGAACGAGAAGAAGTTCTTGGCGCCAAGCAGCCCCGCTAGCTCCCTGCTGTCGCAACACAGGCTGCGCATAATCATTGAAAACGCACGTGAGTTGCTGAAGGTAAGGTGATCATGCACGCAGCACGCCATTCTATCCTATCCATCTGCCCCGCACCTAATTTTTGATGAGCCGAAACATTATTACCAATAATTAGCAAATGTTAACATTGATCGATTTCTGCAACTACTACATACGCTGATGCTGACAGGTCATCGACGAGTTCGGATCGTTCGACAGCTACTGCTGGAGCTTCGTGAGCAACAAGCCAACGGTCGGCAGATACCGGCACACGCGGGAGGTGCCGCTGCGGACGGCCAAGGCCGACGCCATCAGCCAGGACCTGATGCGGCGGGGGTTCCTCGGCGTCGGGCCGACGGTGGTCTACGCCTTCATGCAGGCCGTCGGCATGGCCAATGACCACCTCGTTACCTGCTACCGCTTCGAGGAGTGCTGTGACCTCGAATCTTGCGCGGCGCCTGAGGGCTACGGCAGTGACAATTGCAAGAAGCCGGCGGCGGCGGCGAGCGACCAGGAGTTGAGCATGCTCTGTGGGCTGGTGCAATGCGTCGCCTTGGAGCCATCGAGAGCCGCCACCGCCACTGTGATCAGCATCTCGTAGCAGGGAATTTCAGTTACCTGCATGCTATGCTGGTGACTAACGAACGAGAACATGTTTGTCATTTTAGTGTCTGCGAGTGGTTTAATGCTTACATGTACAGTAGCTATTATCAACCATGGATATCATTTTAGTATTGTCATTGTGTTGCTATTTAATACAACATGATTTCACACCCACAAGCAACCAAATAGCACAAATGTTCATACTGTAATTGTACAGAATTCTCTTTCACTCTGAAGCAAACAAAGAGCCTCCCTGTCATTCTTTTTTCATAGTTACATAAAACAAGAAAAGACAAGAATATGCTAGTTTAAGATTCTGCCTTCTTTTATCAAGTGTCTTAGCCTCTTTGGTCGCTATATAAAAATGAGACTAAAGACAATCAGAGAAATTGACTATTTTACCTTTTGATCTTGTTTACTGGACCTGGTTTCCTTCATTTTGAAAGGAGACTTCCTTACTATGTGACCTTCATTGATAAATTTTCTCGTTTCACATGGGTGTATTTCTTGGATTCATGAGCTTAAGTGCTCACGACTTATCATAATTTTGCTATTATGGTTCGCACACAATTTGATTCTCCTATCCGTGTTTTCTAGGTCGGTTATGTAGGCGAATGATTGTCTCGCTCTCTCTGTCAGTTTCTCGCTGAGCAAGACACCCTTCCTCAATATTTTTGTACTGGTGCTCAGAACGGTGTTGCTGACGGTAAGCATCTTCTTCTTGAGACTGCTCGTGCATTACTCGTGACATCGTCCGTTCCTTCACAATTCTGAGGAAGCTGTGTCTACAACTGTTTACCTTGTGAACATTCAACCCTCTATTTGTGATCCCTTGTAGTTTAGGTTGATGATGAGTGATTGTCAACGGGTAACATCTCGAGTTGAATCGTGGACTAATCGAGGCATGAGTTATTGTGTTGTGCAACTATGTCTCTCGGCTCGTGGTGTGTAGGTATGGAGCACATGGATGGTGGTCGACATCGAAGGTGAAGGTCATGCGGGTTCATGCCGATGGACCGGGAGCGGTGAATGACGAGCGCTGGTACTTGACCGAGGTACCAGAGTAGTCGGGTGACTAGCTGCAGTGGCTGACATCTAGGACTCATCGGCACAAGGACGTAGCAGAGCGGGTCATGTTATTGGCGCGATCGAGGACTGGCGGGACACGTGTCCAGGACGTGGGGACACGCATGTGGTGCGCTACACACGAAGGTTTCAGTGGTTGAGCCGCAAAACCACCCAACAACTGGAATTGGAGGCGGCACGTGGCATCACGAAGGGTGCGTCGAGGCAAAGCAACTTCGTGTGGAGCGTGTGGCCATCAGATCAATATCCGAGGAGTAGGTCCATTTTCCCCCGACGGAGTGGATAAGCTCTATATATCTAGGGATAGTATAGGAAGTAGTAATACATTATAATATATGGATGGGCTAGTTGTTTTAGCTATCTCTTTAGGCACTATCTCATTAGACCCTTGTTTAGAAAACCCTAGTTTCCATTTCCTAGGTTGCTCTAGTTCTTAGCCCTGAGATCCGCAGGTGCTTTTCTAAACTCCACATATGTGTAATCATGATTTTGAGAGGAAGGGTGGCCGTAACCACCCGCGGTCCAGCGTTTGTTCAAGTCGTGTTTTGTTCATTCCGCTGCGACTTTTATTTGGATTCTCCTCTTAATCCCTCTCTTCTCTCTAGTTGATTTTTATGAGAATCATCGAGTTCTTGAGTTGGGGATTGTTTAGGGTTTCTCTCTGGGTTTAGTCCCTAGACCACTAAGATCCTCTGGTTTACACCGTTTTTGGTTGTGGATTGATCTGAACTCGTTTTGATTAAAAAGGCAAACCCCAAGTAAGTTATTGTTTTTTGATCTGCGATTGATTTATAAATCTGTTTGAACTCAAAATTTGTGGAGACCTCGAAAACTCATTTGTCAAGGCGCGTGTAAAATTTTAGCTCAATCGAAGTCTGTTTGGATCAGTTTTGCACTCAAAAACTGAATTTTGAGCTCCTGAAAACAACACTAGAAATCGATTTGGTTTTGGACTGATTCAAACTTTCCGGTGTCCGTTTGCGATCTGTTTGTTTTGTTGATATCATGTGAGTCCTAAAAATATTTTGAAATTATGAGAACACTGGTTGGCTGCTGTATTTTTTGTTTGAGTGATTTCTCCTTTCAATTAAAGTTAAGCGTTCAATTTCCGAGTTAAAGCAACAAAATTTGCTGGATTTCGAACGCGTGACAAGAAGGTGAAAAGGGAGACATTAAACGACGTGATTAAATCGTTGAGGTGTCAGTCTCAACACTTTAGTATGCGTTTGGTTGGGGGACAGCCAGGACAAGGACGTCCCCTGACGTTCTCTCTCGTCCCTTCAATTTTGAGGAATAATTGGAGACAACACTGGGATAGTCCTGTCCTAATCCTTGACACTGAACCAAACAATCTTATTTGAGGGATTGTCTCATCCCGTCTCATTCTGTCATTGCAACCAAACGCACAAATTAGATGACACAAAGGCACAAATTAGATGGCATCAGGAGCAGCATTAGTGCGATAATCTTCAACTCGAGTTGCACCAATCGGTTACGAAAGCATCGATCAATCAACAATCATCATGAAAGGGCCCATATTCTTAAACTCGAGCTGTGCATGATCTTCAACATTGTTTTTTTACAAGCACGACAAAGTATTCGATTCCTTCAGCTACGACGTGCATGTTAAGTAGCGTGCAGAACTCTTGGTGTGGAATATCTGAAATAAACTCAGCACTTGATTCTGGGTTGCAAGCAGAAATTTAAAAATTAAAAATGATTAAATTACTTAGAAATAAAAGGAAATGGCTTGAAATCTCGCGGGACCTCCTTTCCTTCATTATCACTGTGGCTGTGAGATACATCTCTATCTCTTCTCAACTGTATTAAAGCAACAGTTTCGTGCGTCGTGCCTCAAGCATAAATCTCTTTCTCTTCTCCGCTTCTCGTTTAACAATGGGTCGCTACACTATATATAAATAGATTTTGAGAAACCATGTAAGTCTAACATGACATGAAGCTGCATATAGCGCAACCCTCACATATAGTACCACCTTGCCAGCTGAAAGTGACCTATAAAAAAAGGGTCGGAGTCGTTTTCAACTCATACATTTCTCGATATCTTGATGGTTACTATATTAAAGCATAAGTTCCGTGCGTAAAGCGTAGGTCTGTCCCTCTTCCTTGCTCTCACCTAACAATGGGTCGTTACATTACAGTTGACTATTGAAAAACCACTCAAGCCCTACACAAAAGGAGTCACAAGCGGCGCAGCACTCCCACATAGTATCACCTCGCTAGCTGAAGCAGGACGAGCGATCGAGCGACCTATAAAAAGAAGGGCCAGGCTCATTTTCAACTTATATCTTTCTCGGTCTTTTATTTAAGATAATGTGTGATATTTGTTCTTATCAGTTTAATATATGATATGCAAACTATATGTTCACTCTGATATTAAATTTATTTTTTATTTTCTAGATATCAAATATGATTGTGTCGTCGCAACGGCACGGACATTGTACTTATTCTTCCTTTATGCACACCATTGGCTATTAGGGAAACATGAATATCCTCACCGTTGGCTACCAAGGAAGCTTGAATATCTTCACAGTAGGTATGTTGATCACACGCACACGTTCATCATCGTTCGCATTAGAAACAACGCTATACAAAAATCCACATGTTACGTTTACACAATAGCGCATGTTAGCACTCACATATGTCAACATTTGTAATATTATACAAATCATTACAAAAAAATATAGACATCATCATAATGCATAAACATGTTCCTAAAGTCTTACGATTGCTTTTAGTTTTATAAAATGTATTATTTTCTTAGTGTTTAATACACACTTAAGATGAATCTCGTCGACTAGGTGGGAGTATTCTGCTAACACATCATCTTCTCATTTAAAGGTTGCCTTGCCCTCTAAAGAATCTGTTCTGTTGCACCCTCGTTACTGGAGAAAGGCCTATGAATCGAAATGCTGAAATACTAAATTGAATTCACCACATGTGTAAAGTAGTAGTTCTAGTGATTTCACACCTTTTGGTTGCTCCAACACCTACTCACAATGTACATTGAGCCTCCACAACAATCATAACACAAGTAATAAGCACATAAATACATAAGATTTATCTCAAGGTTTGGCCACATCACAAAGTTTTGGTTATGTTCTTATTGTTGAGGAGACCACAAAGGTCCTTAGAGTCTCATTCAATTTCCCACATTTCGAAGCGGCCACAAAGATCAAGCCCGGAGTTTCTACCAGAATAAAGTGTGATACAGACTTTTTGGCACCCTCACAAGCACGAAATAGGGTGTCAGTATCACCCGACAACACCAAACTAGCTAGGGTTCCCACAACCTAAGACTAGTAGAGCAAATAACAAATCACCAAAGAGTGTCACAGTGCTCAAGAGATGGATCTCACTCTATAGTAGAGATCTAACGAAGATCTCACTTACATGATGGGGATGTATGCACGAGTGAAAGAGACTTTGTGTTATAGTGAATAAGAGAAAGCCTTATATCAAAGTGGTCGATCCAATTGAATGACTAAGAGAGAGAGAGAGAGAGTGTGTGTCTGAAACAAATTCAATCAACTCTGCCTGGTGGCCGTTGTTGCGTACTTGCATAGGACGGTTCCCCTCAGAAATTTTGGCTAGGGAGACTTAAAATTCGAAAGCAGAAGGTAGAGAGAGTAGTCATGGTAATTGATGGCGCCGAAAGGCCTCCACCTTAAAAATTCTGAGAGGGAGTGATCAAAAATTCTAAATAGGACAATGAAGCCTAATAGTTGGAAAATATATAATGGTGTTCGAAATTTTTGAAGCGGACAAAATTATGAAGAATGAAGTAAAAAAAGTTGCTATTTTTAGGGAATTTACAGGAATATTTTTTGGGGTATTTTTGTGGGTGTCAAGGATTGATAAATGAAATATTTTGGGCATATTTTGACATCTGTAAGTATCAAATTTTTAATCTATCATTATAGCATACCATCCTATACTCAAGTGAAGTTGGTCGGAGCATGTGACCTCATGGCACTACATCAAAAACATACCTTTAGTGACGTGTTTTTAGGTTGATTAGTAACACGCGTAAAATGCGTCTCAGGTTTTATGTCTCTAATTGAATTTGATCAGTGACGCGCAAAAAGACATTTTAGTGACGTGTTTTTATAAATACATGTCACCACCTTAGTGACATGTTTTTCCGGCAAAAACATTTCTCATTCCCTACCAAGTAGCTTCATGCGCAGCCCTTGAGTTTTTAACCCATATATAACCTCCACTTGATGCATGACCTCATCTACCACTACACTACCGACTAATTTGTGTCTATACTACATTTTACTTCACCACATATTATAACAAACCGAGTGTAAATTGATTATTTGAGGCACCAAATGAATTCAAATGAAAAACTTGTCTACTACAAAGTTGCATAACTTTTCGAGATCTACAACTTTAATTAATAGTTTTATCATTCGAGATCGTTTGCAAAATTTGATTTTCAAATTTGAAAACTTTAAACGTAATTTTCTATGTCAAGATGATTTCAAATCAAAACGTTATAAACTACAAAGTTTCATAACTTTTTAAGACCTAAAACTTTTATTTTGGTGGTTTTTATATTTGAGGTCGTTTGAAAAATTGAATTTTAACTGTGCCACAAAGGTTGAACTAGTGACGCGTTTATATATACATGTCACTAATGTATATGTATTAGTGACATGTATTTAAATAAACGTCACTAAATAGATTGATCTTTGAAGCCAGTGACATGCTTATATATACACGTTATTAATATATATGTATTAATGACGTGTATTTAAATACACGCCACTAAACAGATTTGATGTCTGAAGCCAGTGACGTGTATATATATACTAGTCGTATGTCCGTGTATATATGTATATATATATATATATATGACATATTTTAATAAAGCACAAAATATATGTTTTCTATTGATTAGGTGGGTGTGAATGTGGAGCCAACAACCAAGGTTCAAACACTCACTTATACATAATTTCAACTTATTTTTACATAAACTCTCCTATATAGTAGTAGAGAAGAGATTATAGGAGTGTGGGTTGATTCTAAAGAAATGTAGGGGGTTTTGAAAAATATTGACGCAGGATGACTGTTGAAACTGATGCTTTAATATAGTACTAGTCTAATCCCCGTGCGTTGCGACGATAACCAACCATATTTGATGATATTGATTGCGTGACTAAGCGACACTTGAGAGTCTTAATGGACCCTCCACATAAAAATATCATAATAAATGAATTTAATATCAAAGTGAACATATTGTTCATATACCAGATATTGAACTGGTAAGACATAGAAAAGCACAAGTACGCCAACAAGATCATTCCTGAAATACCAAATACAACAAGTTTATCCTCTAATGCTTAACATACTTACTGAAATACATACTTGCTCTTGCCTTTAGAATATCATATCAAACAATAAAAACATTTTCCGCTTTTACAGAGCCTTGTACTCATCTCCAATTATATAATTGGTTTCACTTAAAATTCAATGTGCAACGGCGGATGAAGCGGGCGGAGGTTGTTGCAAAATGGACGGGGTTTATTGCTGTAGCGACAACTACGAGAACATTGTTGTGCGAACAAATAGGATAGAGATGTGATATGATCTGAGACCATGGGTTAATTTTGAAGAAATATAAGGAGTTCTTTATAAAAAGATGACGCAGGACAACCATTAAAACTGGTGTTTTAATATAGTACTAGTCGGTTGCCCGTGCGTTGCGACGGCTCACAACAATACCCACATAAATTATCCACCAAAAAGATCTCAAGATTTTTTATTGAATGTTTGTGCTCTCTACATAATTTTTTTTGATTTGACTAACCGAGTCGACATCGTGGTAAAGGAAAGGTCATGTAGACAGGCGATGCCGAGCCAACGAATGAGTACCATAGGCAGCAAATCAGGGACCCCCATCCCTCGCCTCCCCCACTTCCAAGGTTTCGTAGAGCAGGAAGGGAAGGGAAGAGATTGTCATACCTGTTCGTTGCCGGAGAAGGACACGACGAAGACATGGACATATGGAGGCGACATAGGTAGTATACCGCTAGATACATACAGAGACAGAGCACGCAAGCGGAGAAAGAAGCCCAGCCAAAGCAGCTCCAAACCGAGAGGCACTTGCACCAGGCGTCAGTCCGAAAAAGGGCGAGAGAATGCGAGTGCCTTCCAGTCCTGGACCCGACAAGGCGACACAACACCACCACCAACTCCATAGCATATGGCGATTGTTGCTGCGCTACGGGTCTTGGTTGTCCAATATTTCAGATCTGGACCCGTCATCGCTTAGATAACCTAAGCGTGACAGGCGCCATCGTATCCTCCTCGGCGGCACACACGAAGAAAAGTCAGGAGCAAGACTGATTCGCCCGTACCCATGTCGACGAGCGTCGGTCAGCTCGCGGCTGCGACCGTGGGTAGGGGCATCAGGTTGGGAAGGAAGAACAAGGCGAAGGCCGGGAAGACGAACGGGACGTCCGACGAAGGCGAAAATGATGGTGCGTGCATGTTGTGAAACACCCTCGTGGACGTGCAATAGCCACTTCGAGTCGGTGTCGAGGCTGGTGTCGGACGAATACGGGGAGGAGGCGCCTGCTCCCACACCCTCTGCCGAGAATGGGTGGCATGGAGGCGGAGGCATGAGGGGAGAGAGAAAAAAGCATGATGACGAACGAGGTGGCGACAACTAAGGCGAGGACCATCATTATCGTGCGGAGGTAAATATGGCCAAATGGGTCGTGTCTGGCGGGCTGGTCCGGGGCACGACCCATTTAATAATGCCTAGGCCAGCCCAACACGATCGTCGTGTCGTGCTTAGACCGTAGCCTCGGCCCGTAGTGCTGATCCGGCTCGACACGATTATATATATATTTTTATTTTACAAAACTCGTATATACATATATATACAATTTATATTCAATATTAAAAATAATTAATCATGATGTTCTACTGGTTAGATGGCTTCACTAAGTATCTTTTACCCTTCTTCCATCAGGGCTTGGGTTTGAACCCCACCTTCTGCACCACTTTTTTTAAATATTTTACGCTAATTTAATCACCGACTGGCTAACGGGTCACACGTGGTTAATTTGAGATAGATATAAGGGGTTATTTGTAAAAATATGACGCAGGATGACCGTTGAAACTTGTGTTTTAAGTATAGTAGAGGATATATATATATATATACTCTACTATAATAGATCATAATAGAGATACGTAAAATAAAAATATGTTATTGAATTATTACCATATTTTGCTAGTAACGCGTTTTTACAATAAATGTCACATGTGCACAGTTGTTAGTGACACGTTTTTTTTTAAAAAAAGACGTCACTGTAAAAATTTAATGACTTGTTTTTAACAAATATTACAGACTGTCACGTCGCCTTTGAGTGGTGAAGATTCAGACTTACTTTATACCCAACCTGTTAACTTAGTGAAATAGTTCTTACCTAGCGTTTAACTTAGAATATATATATATATATATATATATATATATATATATATATATATATATATATATATATATATATATATATATAGGGCAGGTATAACGGGAGCCCTGGGCTTCCAATAGTTAAAGGAAGCCCAAGCCGACCACCCCTGCAAACTGGTTCAACCAGCGCGCCCAAACATGCTGTCGGGTGCGCCACCTGCCCCACGTCTGTTAGCGCAAAAAAAGGAATGCATGCATGAGTCAAACACGATCCAATGCATGCGCATAAATTTAGGAAAGATATGTGCGACAGTTTCTGTTTTTAAAATCCTTTATTTCCTCCATAAATTTAGGATCGCTGCAACAGCCATGCAGCTAGACGCGTAAGGACCATTTTATGATATATACTGAGACTAAATATGCTACATTGTGTTAATAATTATGCAATTCGATATACTGCGTAAAAATCTGTTACCAGCTGCATGCACACGAATTTATGATAAAAAAATGCGCAATGAAAGGTAATGAATTACACGCATAGAAACAAAAAATCGTATTTAATGTTTTATTTCCTTCATAAATATAAGGTCCCTCCAACAGCCATGCAGCTAAAACACATTAAATCTAGTTTATGACATATACTGATACAAATTATACTACATGCGTAGGTATTTATGCAATTCGTTACACTGCGTAAAAAATCTGGCATGTTGTTCACTGGTGGACGCACCTCCGGGTTGGAGCGTAATAACCTTAAGTTTTGAGCATAAAATCCCTCAATTATAAGCGTATATACCGAGCCAATGTGAGAGGTTGATAGCTCTAGTAGGTTGTTATTACGATCCTATTTTTATGGCAGATCCGAAAAATATGGCAATCGCATGCATGCGGTTATACAGATCCTAAAATTATGGCAAAATGCATGCATGAGTCAAACACGTTCCCTTGCATGCGCGTAAATTTAGAAAAGATATGTGTGGCGGTTTCTATTTTAAATGCTTTATTTCCTCCATAAATTTAGGATCGCTGCAACAGACATGCAACTAAAACTCGTAATGACCATTTTATGCTATATACTGATACTAAATATGCTACACTGTGTAGATAATTATGCAATTCGGTATACTGCGTAAAAATCTGCTACAGGCTGCATGCACACGAATTTATGATGGAAAGATTATGCAATGAAAGTAAATGAATTGCATGCATAGAAACAAAAAATCACATTTAATATTTTATTTGCTTCATAAATATAGGATCCCTCCAACAGCCATGCAACTAAACGCATTAGAACTAGTTTATGATGTATACTGAAATAAATTATACTACACGGTGTAGGTATTTATGCAATTCCTTACACTGCGTAAAAAATCTGGCATGTTGTTCACTGGTGGACGCATCTCCGGGTGGAGCGTAAAAACCTTAAGTTTTGAGCATAAAATCCCTCAATTATAAGCGTAAATACCGAGTCAATTAGAGGTTGATAGCTTTAGTAGGTTGTTATTACGATCCTATTTTTATGACAGATCCGAAAAACATGGCAGCCGCATGCATGCGGTTTCTATTTTTATACAGATCCAAAAATTATGGCAAAATCGTGAGAGTTTCCATTGCATGCGCGCAAATTAAGAACAACATAAATCAAGGAATTGTCTTTCCAATGTGCATGCAGTAAACTGATATACGAACCCTGTGTTAAAGCATAAAATCATACAGTTTTTAGCGTAAATAATACATGTGGTAGGCATAAAACACAATAAACGAAAAGAAAAATGCGCCGGATCGGAGGATGTCACGCGCGATCATCGCTGCGCGCATCTCGCCCCTTCCGTGACGTCGCTCGCTCGAACATCGCGCCTCATGCGTCGCCGTCGCTACTCGCACGTCGACGGGCGTCGCTTGCTCGTCAGCCTTGGAAGTGCCGCCTCCTCGGGGCTTCGGGGACGCCGCCGCTTGCCCGCACAAGGGCCTCGCTGCGGATCGAGGAACCTCCGCCACCGCGCGTCGAGGTAATGGAGTTGCGGCCACCGGCCTGGGATCCGTCGTTGCCGCACAAGGGCGCTGCCGCCGCTCGCCCTCTGGATCGGGGGCCGCCACCGTCGGCCTGGGAACCGCCGCCACCGCATGTCGAGGTCGGGGAGCCACGGCCACCGCAGCCACTGGCCGGGGTCCGCCGCGCGCGCTATCGGGCAACCGCCGTCGCTAATGAATCGAGATGGGGCATGAAAAATTGAACCATAGCACTCCGGGTCCTATTTTATAGACGTCCGGATGTGGTCCGGCTCGACCGGATTGCACTGTCTGGCCCGGGCTTCCTTTAGTTATTGGAAGCCCAGGGCTCCTAATATACAATCTATATATATATATATATATATTAGTGTCCCTAGGCCATCTCTAGAAGGTCATGTAAAACATTATTTTATACTGTAACTGGTTGCCCGTGCGTTGCCACGGCTTACAACAATATCCACGTAAACTATCTACCAAAAAATCTTGATATTTTTTATTAATTGTCTTCGCTCTCCGTATAATATTTTTTTATTTATCTAACTGATGTTATTGTTTACTCCATCCAATATGTCTTGATACAACACGGCCAATGAAGTGAGCAATTAGAAGAGAGTTCACAACGACTGACTGAACGAACAAAAATTATAGAATGACATAATTTCACCATATAGAGACCAGATAAGAGAAAGTTTGTGAGCTCAAGTTTCTAAAATAAGTCATATGAACTCAAACTTATACAAAAGATAGATCAAAATATGGAGTTGCTAAAGTCAGGCATCAATAAAAACTGGATTCGCTACATATAAATATGCTACTTCGTAGCAATTACTAATATTTAAAATCAACAAATAACCTTTTATTTTATTGTTAGTGTGACAAATCATTGGTGCTCCATCCAATTCAGCATCATCAAACACAATGGAGTCCATTGCACCAATGTGGTCTCAGAAACAACCTAATACTTGTAAGAGCCAAAGAACGTCGTGCCGTGCTTGGGCTGTAGTCTCGGCCCCGTAGTGCTGGCCCGACACGATTATATTCTTTTTATTTTACAAAAAAGTATATACATATATACGATTTATATTTAATATTAAAAACATCTGAACCAAATATTTTACTGGTTAGACAGCTTCACCCAGTGTCTCTCGTCCTTCTTCCATTAGGGCATAGGTTCGAACCCTCAAATGGGCCGACATGCTAACGAGTCGGCCCGACACAGTCAGCAGGTCGACATGACGAGCATGGGCCAGAGTTGAGGCCCGTGGACGTCTGGCCCATACCGGGCCACCGTTTGGCCATCTATAGACGTGCAGCGGGTTAATTTGGAATATCTGTGAGGGATTATTTGTAAATTTTCAGAATCAAAAGTTGAAGAAGTTGTAATAAAGTTTTGACTTGCAGATCTTTTCAAAAGGAAGTTCAGAGTTTTGAATTCCTAACCAAACCGGTGGAAAGTTTTCTCCGAAGATATTTAGGCCATGTTTGGGAACACGGTTTTTCCAAACTGTAGTTTTTCAAATACTAAAGTATACTTTAGTCATGATATTACTACAGTTTACAATGCTTTAGTTTTCGAATACAACAGTATCCAATACATCAAGGTGTTTGGGAAAAACTTTGGTTGAGACAGAGCGAGACCTAGCTGGCGCTCTCTTTACAGAGAAAAACTTTGGCTGAGACCAAAGTTTCCAAAACTGCAAAACAAGTGCAGTATTTACAATACTACAATTTAGTATACAGAGATTTCAGATGAGTTGCCAAACACCTCAAAGTATATAATACCACAGTATTGCTCAATACTACAACAATACTGCAGAAAGACTTTGTTCCCAAACACCCTTTAGTGTGCGGAATTTTCCGATCCCAATTTAACGTTTTTCAAATTGAATTCCGCAGTTCGGCACAAGTACTTGGATCATGGTATTTTGTTCAAAATCCAAAGGGATATAATTTGATTTAGGATGTTTTCAAACGAGTTTGATTTTTTTCCCTAAGATTTTTCCATTGTGTGGGTGAGAGGAGTATATACACATTTTGTTATATGTATGCATCATTCGGCTCCATTAATTTCAGCCAAGAAAAAAAACATAGGTAAAAGAACGAACGAACAAAGAATTTCTGAACAAACGCGACCGGACCATCTTCTGATCCGGCGATCCTGCGAACGAACGGTATCCGTTTCAGTGGCAGCTGGTTTCCATGAGCTTGACGAACTCGCGGAAGTCGATCCTGCCGTCCTTGTCCTCGTCATACGCGTCGATCATGCGCTGGCACTCCGCCTCCGCGGCGGCGGAGACGCCGGACTCGAACCCGAGCGACGTGAGCACGGCCCGGAGCTCCGCGGCGTCGATGAACCCGTCGCCGTCGCGGTCGAAGACGGCGAACGCCTGCCTGGCCTCCTCCACGGTCGCCTCTTCCTCCTCGAACAGCGCGGCCGCCTCCTCGAACCCGACGGACTCGGCGCCGGCGCCCATCAGCCCGAGCACCGCGTCCAAGTCGACGGCGGCGGCAGCGGCGGCGGGCTTAGCCGGAGACGGAGACGGCGGTGCCGGGGCGGGGGCGGCGTCGCGGCGGCGGGCGGAGGAGGATGAGGAGGAGTAGGACTTGATGACGGTGGTGAGCCAGAGGAGGATGGCGTTGATGGAGAGCGTCAGCACCGCCTGTGCCACGGACACGTTGTAGGACGCGGTCGGCGCGGAGGAAGAGGCCATCTCCATCGCAGCTGCAGTTGCAGTTGCAGCGGTGTCTGTCTCTGGGAATCGGGTCCTGTAGCAGTTGCAGTTGCAGTTCGGCGACGGCGAGCTCCTTCCTTCGCTTTGCCTCCGTCCGCTGGGTTTGGGCGTTTGATGGCTTGATGATGATCCGTGGGCGCGGCGTGTATATATATCTGCGGGAGGAGGACTGGAGGAGGCGCGACCGCGCGGAAGGCGAGACGAACTGGAGAGAAAGGTCACAGGCGGCCTTGTCGTGCGCTGACTGACGGAAACGCGAAAGCGGCCGGGAGAGAGCGAGACGGTTCGCGACGCGCGGGCAGCTTCGCGGAAGGAGAGGAGGCCGTTGTGGACTGGTGGAGGAGTAGAAGCGCGCGGGGCCGGAGCGTCGGTCGTGGGGGAGCGGGTGGAGCCGGCGTCTTCCGCGCGGGTTCGCGGTGGCGTGGGAAATGGGATGGGACGTCGCCGTCGAGGGGCGGAGACTTGTTGACCCAGGCGCGTCCGTCTCCACTGATCTCCCCCAGTCTTGGAGTTGGAACGGAACGAAGAAATTCCACGCAGATGCAGCGTCCCTCTGCGTTGCGCTTTTGCCACTTCATTGGAGTTTGGTACGGCGGCTGGACGGACGTGGGTGGAGGCGTGGAGCGAAGGACGACGATTGGTGTCATGGTGTGGTCCAATGGATTGACCGCCCTTTTGCGGTCGGATGGACGGGATTGATGTGTAAATTTCGTGCCAAAATTCTTTTTCGCGAAAAACGCCCAAGCATTAGTTTACCTCTCGCACTAGCAGCGGAACAAAGGACTTTGAATCAAGAAATACAAAAATATCATCATCTTAAATTACTTTTGTATATGAATCCAAATATATAACACACACTACGAATATATATATTTTATGGCTAAATTTATTATTCAAAGACTTAAAAGGTTGACTTTCCTATAACACACACTAAGAATATATACATTTTATGGCTAAAATTATTAGTCAAAGACTTAAAAGGTTGACTTTTCCAAATACATGTGTGCCTTAATCAATGAACTACTGAATAGGTTGGTAGGTTGCAATAGAACATTAATGTGTATAGAAATCAGACTTTGTATCATCGCCATACACATGATCTATATTTTATTTAAACTAAATCAAATTTGAAAAGTTTGATGAAAGGCGCACTGATCCACGATGAGATCGTGTTCTATTTATAGCTCAATCAAGTTTACATCAGAGTACAACAGATCGTGATAAGATCGTGGGGAGGGTGCACTAGTGACGCCTGAATACTCGGTCACCGTGACCACGTCCTTAACAGAACGAGACACAGTCACTGCGTGCCGAACCTTACGCCTAAGCCAGCCACGTACACAGGGTGTAAAACACATTTTCTATCAGTCCCCCTCAATCACAACAGAGTACCTATGTTGAGATTGCTGCAATTCTTGACAAATGGCGCCTTTGACAGAGGTTTAGTCATGACATCTGCCAACTGATCTTTAGAGGAAATGATCCTAACCTCCATTGCCTTCCTAGCAACTTGTTCTCTGACAAAGTGAAAATTGACTTCGACATGTTTTGTTCTGCCATTGAAGGTGGGATTTGCAGTCAGGTAGGTTGCTCCAACGTTATCACACCACATTCTTGGTGGCCTATGCAAATAAATTCCCAACTCCTTCAGTAGTGCTTGGATCCAAATCAGCTCGGCTGTTGCATTGGCTATTGCCTTGTACTCAGCCTCGGTGCTCGACTTGGACACAGTGGCTTGATTCCTTGAGCTCAATGCCACTAGATTATCACCCAAGAAGATGGCAAAACCACTAGTTGATTTCCTGTCATCTGGGCAGCCAGCCTAGTGTGCATCAGAGAAGCTTGACAACATGACTGAAGATGTCTTCTGAATTTTCAGTTCATAGTCTATTGTTCCTTTCACAAATTGAAGTATTCTTTTGACAGCTGCCCAATGCACATCAGTTGGACTTTGTAGGTATTGACTCACCTTGTTGACCGCGAATGATAAGTCAGGTCGAGTGAGTGTCAGGTATTGGAGTCCACCAACTATACTCCTATATCTAAAATGCTCTTTCTCATTCAGTGTTGTTCCTTGATTCTTGGACAGTTTGTCAGTTGCAGACATTGGGGTTGAAATTGCTTTGCATTTCTCCATATTTGCCTTCTTCAGGAGATCAAGTGCATAACCTTTTTGAGACAACAGAATTCCTTCTCTTGTTTTCTTCACTTCAATTCCTAGGAAGTACTCAAGATTTCCTAGATCCTTCACAGCAAAATCATCTGCTAGATTCTTGATGAGCTTATCTGTGTCTGAATCATTTGAGCTGACTATGATTATGTCATCCACATATATAAGCATATAAATTGACAATCCATTCTGCTTGAACACAAATAGTGAAGCATCTGCTACTGAAGCCTGAAAACCCAATTCTTGTAGCTTCCTGGTCAGCCTTGAGTGCCAGGCTCTTGGGGCCTGTTTCAACCCATAAAGTGCCTTCTTCAACTTGCAGATATAATTTGGCTTGTTTGGATCAATATACCCTGGGGGCTGCCTCATATAGACTTCTTCTTCAAGGAGTCCATGGAGAAAAGCATTTTGGATGTCAATCTGTCTCATACTCCATCCCTGACTGACAGCTAATGATAGAATAATTCTGATGGTGGTCGGCTTAACAACTGGACAAAAAGTGTCAAAGTAGTCAATGCCATACCTCAGTTTGAAGCCTTTTGCCACTAATCTGGCCTTCAGTCTTTCCACTGAACTATCAGCTTTTCTTTTAACCTTAAACACCCATTTGCTGTCAATCAGATTGACTCCTGCTCTTGGAGGAACCAGTTCCCATGTCTGATTTCTTTGCAATGCTGAATATTCTTCATCCATAGCTTGCTTCCAGCCTGGATCCTTTAGTGCTTGCTGCAGATCATATGGTTCACTGACTGAATTCAGGACTGAGGCAATCAATGCAGTTGTTGTCGGATATTCTTCAGTGACCACAAATCCTCTGCCTTGCTGAGCATACCTGACTGTACCATCAGTGAGTTTCTTGGTTTTGACAATGTTGTCTTTTAATCTTGTTCTCATGTGATGCTGAACCTCTTGCTCTTGTTGATTTCTCTCAACTTCACCCTGAATCTGCTCAGGTTCTGGAGTTTCTTGCTGCAGTGAGCCTGAATGTGCTTCAGACTCTGATTCTTGCCCCTCTTCTTCAGATTGATTAAGAATGCCACCTGCCAAAGGATTACTATCATGGGAAACATCATTAGTAGCATTAGGAACAGAGTGCCTAACCCCAACATTAGCATTATCAGCTACTGGTCCAAACAGGCCCTGCATAAGAGAGTTTTCAGTGTACTGAATGTTTTTGGACAGAAAGGTAGCATGATAGGATGGTGTGATGTTTGGGGATATTTTGTGGATTCTGATGATTTTCTAGCAAAGGGGAAGATCTGCTCATCAAACACCACATCTCTAGAGATGTAGACTCTCCCTATAGACTGATCAAAACACTTATAACCCTTGTGAGCAGAGCTATAACCAATGAAAGTGCATTGTTTTGTTCTGAAGTTGAGTTTTTTGGTGTTATAGGGACGCAGGTTGGGCCAACAAGCACAACCAAAAACTCTAAGCTGAGTGTAATCAGGATTTGTGCCAAACAGTTTATGAATGGGAGTGTCATGGTTAATGATTTTGCTAGGCATTCTATTTATTAGGTATCAGGCAGTATTGAAGGCTTCATCCTAGAATCTAAGAGGAAGATGAGCCTAAGCAAGGAGAGCTAAACCTGTTTCTACCAAGTGTCTATGTTTTCTTTCAGCTAGACCATTTTGTTGATGTGTATGAGGGCAAGAAATTCTGTGGCTTATGCCAGTGGCTTGGAAATATCTGTGCGGCCTTTGATACTCTCCCCCCAATCAGATTGGACAGCCCTTATTTTAGTGTTTAGCATTCTCTCAGCATGTTGTTGAAATTGCAGAAACACTTTCTCAACATCAGCTTTATTTTTCAGAAAATAAATCCACACATATCTGCTAAAGTCATCAATGAAAGAAACATAGTACTTTGAATTATTTACTGATGAAAGTGCAGGGCCCCAAACAAGCTAAAAGGAAGCTGATGGGATTTTCCTAG
Source organism: Zea luxurians (assembly GCA_029449295.1). Classification (NCBI taxonomy): domain Eukaryota; kingdom Viridiplantae; phylum Streptophyta; class Magnoliopsida; order Poales; family Poaceae; genus Zea; species Zea luxurians. The sequence continues at coordinate 108,991 of JAOPSE010000034.1, forward strand.
TTGACATGCATTACATATCAAGGAAAGTAAAACCTCTGTGTTTACATCAATATTATTGTTCTGCAAAATTCTAAGAGTAACTGGAAGGGCAGGATGTCCAAGTCTTTGATGCCATAGATCAGGAGAAGTCTTGGCTGCTAGCAAGGCTTGACAATTATTTGGTAGAGTGTATAAGCCATTCCTACATTTGCCTCTGAGAAGAAGATGCTTCGTGGCTTGATCCTTGACAAGGAAAAAATTAGGGTGAAGTTCAACATAAGAATTGTTATCAATAGCTAATTTCCTGACAGAGATTAGATGTTTATTTATTTTGGGAGCATATAAGACATGATCCAGATACAGAGGCCTACTTAAACCAGGAACTGAAGAATGACTAATGTGAGATATAGACAAACCTGCTCCATTTGCCACTTGAATCTTGTCTCCTCCAGTGTAGCGCTCCCTGGTGGTAAGCCTCTCTAAATCACTTGTAATGTGGTCAGTTGCCCCACTGTCCATGTACCAGTTAGGATCAACTACATACTCATGTGTTGCTGCTGCAGCCTGCTTGACAGTGCTCTCTGCCTGATAGGCTTGATCAAATCGATGCCAGCACTGAAGTGCATCGTGGTTCCTTTTCCACAGATCTGGCAAGTGTCACTGGAAGTGCTGTTGTTGCTCGGTGGCCTTGCTGGTGGTCTGTTGTTGCCTCGCCCAGGCTGGCTGCGTCCACCGCGCCCACGCCCTCCACGGCCATTCCGGCCAAATGCTCCTCCACCATGGCTTGGTACCCTGTTGGCATTGTTAACAGAGGATATCTGACCAACAGCAGTATGGTATTCTTGCCTGGTCTCAAAGCTGAGAAGGTGAGCGTAGACGTCGCTGATGGTGTAGGAGTCCGGCCTTGTAGTGATGCTGGTGACGAGGGAGTCGTAGTTGGCGGGAAGCCCACGAAGGAGGTATGAGATGAATTCTTCATCTTCAAGCCGCTTGCCAACAACGGCCAGAGTGTCAGCAAGCCTTTTTACCTTTCTAAAGTATTCTGCGGCAGTGAGATCACCCTTCTGTATGGTGGCGAGCTGCATTCGGATCTGCATGATCCGAGCGCGAGAACTTGACGCGTACATCCTCTCCAGAGTGCTCCATGCGCCGCAGGCAGTAGTGGCATCAACCATTGTGGCCAGGACCTCCTCGGAAAGGGATGAGTTGATGACGCTTAGGACGAGCTGATCCTGGTGGTACCAGCTCGTGAACTCGGGATTGATGGCGATCGTTCGTCCGCCAGAGCCTTCTGCAGGGTCGACGGCGATAGTCTGCCTTGGCGTTGGGAGCGATCCATCGATGTGGGCGCTCAAGCCTTGGCTCCGCAGATATGGGAGGACTTGTGCCACCCAGAGAAGGTAGTTCTCATGGTTGAGCTTCACACTCACCATCTGGCTGAACGCCGGCGTCGGCATCGAGCTGAACGCGACGGCGGCGCCATCGACGGTGGACGTGGTTGAGAGCACCTAGAGGGGGGGTGAATAGGTGATCCTATAACACTTCAAAAACTTAAGCCACAAAACTTGGTTACTTGTTAGCACAGTAATATGCCAAGTGGCTAGAGAAGGATCTCAACACAACACAATAACCCAGAGATATCAATCACAGAGATGGCACAGTGGTTATCCCGTGGTTCGGCCAAGACCAACGCTTGCCTACTCCACGTTGTGGCGTCCCAACGGACGAGGGTTGCAATCAACCCCTCTCAAGCGGTCCAAAGACCAACTTGAATACCACGGTGTTGCTTTGCTTCTCTTAATCCCGTTTGCGAGGAATCTCCACAGCTTGGAGCCTCTCGCCCTTACACAAGATGTTCACGAAGAATCACAGAGCAAGGGAGGGATTAGCAACTCACACACGACACAAAGATCACAGCGAATACGCACACGCAAAACCAAGATTTGAGCTCAAGAGACTAGCACACTAGAACGGAGCTCAAATCACTAGAATGTCGAACAAGTGCGCAAGAATGAAGTGTGAGTGATCAATGATGCTCAAAGGATGCTTGGTGTTCTCCTCCATGCGCCTAGGGGTCCCTTTTATAGCCCCAAGGTAGCTAGGAGCCGTTGAGCACAAGTTTGGAAAGCCATTCTTGCCTTCTGTCATCGGGGGCACCGGACAGTCCGGTGCACACCGGACACTGTCCGGTGCCTGATTTCCTTCCTTAAATAGTGTCGGGGACCATAATTAGGGGTACCCTCAAGACGCCTAATTCTCAGCTGGTAACCCCCATCAGCATAAAGCTGCAGAGGCCTGATGGGTTTGATTAAGTCAGGGATCAGTCCGTACGAGCGACTTGATCGCGCCTCGCCCGAGCCTAGCCTCGGGCAAGGGCAGCCGACCCTGAGATGATTCCGTCTCGCCCGAGGCCTCCTCTTTCACGGCAGACGCATCTCCGGCTCGCCCGAGGCCTTGCCTTCGATAAGAAGTAACCCTGACTAAATCACCGCGCCGACCGACCAAGTCACTGGCGCCTTTAACGCAAAGAGTAAGACTGACGGGCAGCCAGGCTTGGCCAAAAGCGCCAGAGGAAACTCCGCTCCGCCCGACCCAGGGCTCGGACTCGGGCTAAGGCCCCGGAAGACGGCGAACTCCGCTCCGCCCGACCCAGGGCTCGGACTCGGGCTAAGGCCCCGGAAGACGGCGAACTCCGCTCCGCCCGACCCAGGGCTCGGACTCGGGCTAAGGCCCCGGAAGACGGCGAACTCCGCTCCGCCCGACCCAGGGCTCGGACTCGGGCTAAGGCCCCGGAAGACGATGAACCCCGCTTCGCCCGACCCAGGGCTCGGACTCCACCCCGACCTCTGCTGAACGACCTCCGCCTCGCCCGACCCGGGAGCTCAGGTTCGGCCTCGGCCATACAGGACAGACTCGACCTCGACTTCGGAGGAGCCTCCACGTCGCCCGACCTAGGGCACGAGTCCGCCACGTCAACAGGAAGCGCCATCATCACCCTACTCCAAGCCGACTCAGGCCGCAGGGAGCAGGACCGACGTCCCATCTGGCTAGCTCTGCCAGATAGGCAATGATGGCACCCCGCTGGACCCATGACGACGGCGACTCCCAGCTCTCTTACGAAAGCAGGAGGACGTCAGCAAGGGCCCAACCACTCCGACAGCTGTCCCTCCGCCAAGCTCCACTGCTTCTCCGACAGCCACGACGCCACACTAGCTGGGTGCCAAGATCTCTCCGGCTGCCACCTTGGCATGTACTCAGGGCACTAGCTCTCCCCCGCTAGACACGTAGCGCCTTGCTACACCCCCATTTGTACACCTGGATCCTCTCCTTACGCCTATAAAAGGAAGGACCAGGGCCTTCTTAGAGAAGGTTGGCCTCGCGGGAACGAGGGCAGGGGCAGGCGCTCTCTTGGGGCCGCTCGCTCCCCTCACCCGCGCGGACGCTTGTAACCCCCTACTGCAAGCGCACCCGACCTGGGCGCGGGGCGAACACGAAAGGCCGCGGGAATCTCCGTCTCCCTCGTCACGACCCGGCTCCGGCCACCGACCTCTCGCTCTCTTTCCCCCCTTCGCGCTCGCCCACGCGCTCGACCCATCTGGGCTGGGGCACGCGGCACTCTCACTCGTCGGCTCGGGGACCCCCCGGTCTCGAAACGCCGACAGTTGGCGCGCCAGGTAGGGGGTCGCTGCGTGTTGACGAGCAGTTTCCCGTCAAGCTCCAGATGGGCAGTCTCCAACGACCTCTCCAACCCGGGACGGTGCTCCGTTTCGGGAGCCTCGAGTTCATGTCTCTCGACAGCGGCTACGACATGGTACTCCTTCCACCGCCGCGCGGCGGCGATAATGGCGGTCGACAGCCCGTCCGCCGGCGGCGGAATCGACGACGTCTTTCCCGCGTGGGGGAAGGACAACTTTCGAGCTCGCCCCATCCTCTCCCTCGCCATCGCAGGAGGAGGAGGCGGGGCAACCAGGGCCGAGCGGGAGGCAGCGCTCCGACGGCTGTCGAGCAAATCGACATCCCCAGTGCCCCAACGGAGGACACGCTAGGCGTCGCCCTCGCGTTCGAGGCAAAGGCGAGCGCCATCCCCCCGCAGCACGTCGACTCCGAGCAGGTGGACGACGCCAGCGCGCTCACGAAGGGCCTGCAGGACGTCGCCCTCGTACCCAAGACGACGGCGCGATCAGCCCCCGACGTGACTCCGTCGCTCCTCATCGACAAAAAGGTACCGACTGCTTCCCATCTTTCATCATTTCGACTCGACCTCAACCCGCCTGGCGACCTCGCTTTGGCGGACACTCACGTTGAGGCGAGTGCAACCCCTCTGGGGTTTCGTGTGCGGTCGCCCTGGGACCGATTGACGGGCGTCTCGACCTATGGACCCTCTGGGTCCGAGGAAGATGACGACCCCAGCATCTGCTGGGATTTCTCCGGATCTGGCAACCCCAGTGCCATGCGGGACTTCATGACCGCATGCGACTACTGCCTCTCCGACTGTTCCGACGGCAGCCGCAGCCTTGACGACAAGGACTGCGGCCCGAGCCGCGAATGTTTCCACGTCGAGCTAGGGGGTCCCTCCGGAGGCAGCTGTCTCGGCATGCCGGAGGATGGTGATCCCCCTAGGCCAGCGCCTCGCGCCGACATCCCGCAGGAGCTAGCTGTGGTCCCCGTTCCGGCGGGGGGTCACGACGCACAGCTCGAGCAAGTCCGCGGGGCGCAGGCCGGGCTCGACGAGGGAGCAGGAGCGCTCGAGGCAATCCGCCGGGACGTCGGGCAGGTATGGGCAAGCCAACCCCCGGCCGGAGAAATACGTCACCTGCCCCAAGGTCTCCAGCACCGCATCGCCAACGATGCCAGGGACAGACCGCCACCCGCATCCGGCGGAACCGGTCAGGACCTGGCAGCCGCGGCGATGCTCCTCCGCGCGATGCCGGAGTCATCAACCACCGAGGGTCGGCGAATCCAGGGAGAGCTCAAGCATCTCCTGGAGGGCGCTGCGGCCCGGCGGGCCGAGAGCTCTGCCTCCCAAAGGCAGGGGTACCCCTCGGAACCTCGTGCCGCGACTTCCCGACTCATGCGGGAAGCCTCGGTCTACACCGGGCGCACGCGCAACACCGCGCCTGTAGCCCCGGGCCACCTCGGCGACGAGCACCCTCATCGCGACCGTCGGGCTCGCCTCGACGAAAGGGTGCGCCGAGGCTATCATCCCAGGCGTGGGGGACGCTACGACAGCGGGGAGGATCGGAGTCCCTCGCCCGAACCACCCGGTCCGCAGGTCTTCAGCCGAGCCATTCGGCGGGCGCCGTTTCCGCCCCGATTCCGACCCCCGACTACTATCACAAAGTACTCGGGGGAAACGAGGCCAGAATTGTGGCTCGCGGACTACCGCCTGGCCTGTCAACTGGGAGGAACGGACGACGATAACCTCATCATCCGCAACCTCCCCCTGTTCCTCTCCGACACTGCTCGCGCTTGGTTGGAGCACCTGCCTCCCGGGCAGATTTCTAACTGGGAGGATTTGGTCCAAGCTTTCGCCGGCAACTTCCAGGGCACGTACGTGCGCCCCGGGAATTCCTGGGACCTCCGAAGCTGTCGGCAACTGCCGGGAGAATCTCTTCGGGACTACATCCGGCGATTCTCGAAGCAGCGCACCGAGCTGCCCAACATCACCGACTCCGATGTCATCGGCGCGTTCCTTGCCGGCACCACCTGCCGTGACCTGGTGAGCAAGTTGGGTCGCAAGACCCCCACCAGGGCAAGCGAGCTGATGGACATCGCCACCAAGTTCGCCTCCGGCCAGGAGGCGGTCGAGGCCATCTTCCGAAAAGACAAGCAGCCCTAGGGCCGCCCGTCGGAAGATGCTCCCGAGGCGTCTGCTCCGCGCGGCGCCAAGAAGAAAGGCAGGAGGAAGTCGCAAGCGAAACGCGACGCTCCCGACGCAGACCTTGTCGCCGCCACCGAGCATAAGAACCCTCGGAAGCCCCCCGGAGGTGCTAACCTCTTCGACAAGGCACTCAAGGAGACGTGCCCCTACCATCAGGGGCCCGTCAAGCACACCCTCGAAGAGTGCGTCATGCTTCGGCGCCACTTCCACCGGGCCGGGCCACCCGCGGAGGGTGGCGGGGCCCGCGACGACGACAAGAGGGAAGATCGCCAAGCGGGAGAGTTCCCCGAGGTTCGCGACTGCTTCATGATCTACGGAGGGCATGCGGCGAACGCCTCGGCTCGGCATCGTAAGCAAGAGCGTCCGGAGGTCTGCTCGGTGAAGGTGGCGGCACCAGTCTACCTAGACTGGTCCGACAAGCCCATCACCTCCGACCGGGACGACCACCCCGACCACGTGCCGAGCCCGGGGAAGTACCCGCTCGTCGTCGACCCCGTCATCGGCGACGTCAGGCTCACCAAGGTCCTGATGGATGGGGGCAGCTGCCTCAATATCATCTACGCTGAGACCCTCAGGCTCCTGCGTGTCGACCTGTCGTCCGTCCGAGCAGGCGCTGCGCCCTTCCACGGGATCGTTCCCGGGAAGCGCGTCCAGCCCCTCGGACAGATCGACCTCCCTGTCTGCTTTGGAACACCCTCCAACTTCCGAAGGGAGACTTTGACGTTCGAGGTGGTCGGGTTCCGAGGAACCTACCACGCAGTGCTGGGAAGACCATGCTACGCGAAGTTCATGGCCATCCCCAACTACACCTACCTGAAGCTCAAGATACCGGGCCCCAACGGGGTCATCACCGTCGGCCCCACGTACAAACACGCGTTCGAATGCGATGTGGAGTGCGTGGAGTACGCCGAGGCCCTCGCCGAGTCCGAGGCCCTCATCGCCGACCTGGAAAGCCTCACCCGAGAGGTGCCAGACGTGAAGCGACACGCCGGCAACTTCGAGCCAGCGGAGACGGTCAAGGCCGTCCCTCTCGACCCCAGTGGTGACACCTCCAAGCAGATCCGGATCGGTTCCGGGCTCGACCCCAAATAGGAAGCAGTGCTCGTCGACTTTCTCCGCGCAAACGCTGACGTCTTTGCGTGGAGTCCCTCGGACATGCCCGGCATACCGAGGGATGTCGCCGAGCACTCGCTGGATATTCGGGCCGGGGCCCGGCCGGTCAGACAGCCTCTGCGCCGATTCGACGAGGAGAGGCGTAGGGTGATAGGCGAGGAGATCCACAAGCTGATGGCGGCAGGGTTCATCAAAGAGGTATTCCATCCCGAATGGCTTGCCAACCCTGTACTTGTGAGGAAGAAAGGGGGGAAATGGCGGATGTGTGTAGACTACACTGGTCTCAACAAAGCATGTCCGAAAGTCCCCTACCCTCTACCTCGCATCGATCAAATCGTGGACTCCACTGCAGGGTGCGAAACCTTGTCTTTCCTCGATGCCTACTCAGGGTATCATCAGATCAAGATGAAAGAGTCCGACCAGCTCGCGACTTCTTTCATCACGCCCTTCGGCATGTACTGTTATGTCACCATGCCGTTCGGTTTGAGGAACGCGGGTGCAACGTACCAGCGGTGCATGAACCATGTGTTCGGCGAACACATCGGTCGCACGGTCGAGGCCTACGTCGATGACATCGTAGTCAAGACGAGGAAAGCCTCCGACCTTCTCTCCGACCTCGAACTGACATTCCGGTGTCTCAAGGCGAAGGGCGTCAAGCTCAATCCCGAGAAGTGCGTCTTCGGGGTGCCCCGAGGCATGCTCTTGGGATTCATCGTCTCCGAGCGGGGCATCGAAGCCAACCCGGAGAAGATCGCAGCCATCACAAACATGGGGCCCATCAAGGACTTAAAAGGCGTACAGAGGGTCATGGGATGTCTCGCGGCCTTGAGCCGTTTCATCTCGCGCCTCGGCGAAAGAGGCCTGCCCCTGTACCGTCTCTTAAGGAAGGCCGAGTGCTTCACTTGGACAACCGAGGCCGAGGAAGCTCTCGGGAACCTGAAGGCGCTCCTCACCCAGGCGCCCATCTTGGTACCCCCAGCTGATGGAGAAGCCCTCCTGGTCTACGTCGCCGCTACCACTCAGGTGGTCAGCGCCGCGATCATGGTCGAAAGGCAGGAAGAGGGGCATGCTTTGCCCATTCAGAGGCCAGTTTACTTCGTTAGCGAGGTACTGTCCGAGACCAAGACCCGCTACCCACAAGTCCAGAAGCTACTGTATGCAGTGATCCTGACGAGGCGAAAGCTGCGACATTATTTCGAGTCTCATCCGGTGACTGTGGTGTCATCCTTCCCCCTGGGGGAGATCATCCAGTGCCGAGAAGCCTCGGGACGGATCGCAAAGTGGGCGGTGGAAATCATGGGCGAGGCAATCTCGTTCGCCCCTCGGAAGGCCATCAAGTCCCAGGTACTGGCGGATTTCGTAGCCGAATGGGTCGATACCCAGTTGCCAACGGCTCCGATCCAACCAGAGCTCTGGACCATGTTTTTCGACGGGTCGCTGATGAAGACGGGAGCCGGCGCGGGCCTGCTCTTCGTCTCGCCCCTCGGGAAGCACCTGCGCTACGTGCTCCGCCTCCATTTCCCGGCGTCCAACAATGTGGCTGAGTACGAGGCTCTGGTCAACGGATTGCGAATCGCCATCGAGCTAGGGGTCCGACGCCTCGATGCACGCGGCGACTCGCAGCTCGTCATCGACCAAGTCATGAAGAACTCCCACTACCGCGACCCGAAGATGGAGGCCTACTGTGAGGAGGTTCGACGCCTGGAAGACAAGTTCTACGGGCTCGAGCTTAACCACACCGCCCGGCGCTACAACGAGACTGCGGATGAGCTGGCGAAGATGGTCGCGGGGCAAACGACGGTTCCCCCGGACGTCTTCTCCCGGGATCTGCACCAACCCTCCGTCAAGATAGGCGACGCGCCCGAGCCCGAGGTGCCCTCGGCCCCGTCCGAGGTGACCTCGGCCCAGCCCGAGCCATCCTCGGCTCAACCCGAGGAACCCTCGGAGCCCGAGGGCGAAGCACTGCGCATCGAGGAGGAGCAGAACGGGGTCATGCCAGATCAAGATTGGCAAACCCCGTACCTGCAATATCTCCGCCAAGGGGAACTGCCCCTCGACCGAGCCGAGGCTCGGCGGGTAGCGCGACGCGCCAAGTCGTTCGTCTTGCTGGGCGATGAGAAGGAGCTCTACCACCGAAGCCCCTCGGGCATCCTCCAGCGATGCATCTCCATCGCCGAAGGTCAGGAACTCCTGCGGGAAATACACTCGGGGGCTTGCGGCCATCATGCAGCACCTCGAACCCTTGTCGGGAACGCTTTCCGCCAAGGCTTCTATTGGCCGACGGCGGTGGCTGACGCCACTAGAATTATCCGCGCCTGCGGAGGGTGCCAATTCTATGCGAAGCAGACCCACCTGCCCGCTCAGGCTCTGCAGACGATACCCATCACCTGGCCCTTTGCTGTGTGGGGTCTGGACCTCGTCGGCCCTCTGCAGAAGGCGCCCGGGGGCTACACGCACCTGCTGGTCGCTGTCGACAAATTCTCCAAGTGGATCGAGGTCCGACCCCTGAACAGCATCAGATCCGAGCAGGCGGTGGCATTCTTCACCAACATCATCCATCGCTTCGGGGTCCCGAACTCCATCATCACCGACAATGGCACCCAGTTCACCGGCAAAAAATTCTTGGATTTTTGCGAGGATCACAACATCCGGGTGGACTGGGCCGCCGTAGCTCATCCCATGTCGAATGGGCAAGTGGAACGTGCCAACGGCATGATCCTACAAGGGCTCAAGCCTCGGATTTACAACGACCCCAACAAGTTCGGCAAGCGATGGATGAAGGAACTCCCCTCGGTGGTCTGGAGCCTGAGGACGACGCCAAGCCGAGCCACAGGTTTCACGCCGTTCTTCCTGGTCTACGGGGCCGAGGCCGTCCTGCCCACTGACCTGGAATACGGCTCCCCGAGGACGAGGGCCTACGACGACGAAAGCAACCAAGCTAGCCGAGAAGACTCGCTGGACCAGCTGGACGAGGCTCGGGACAGGACCTTACTACACTCGGCGCGATACCAGCAGTCCCTGCGACGCTACCACGCCCGAGGGGTCCGACCCCGAGACCTCCAGGTGGGCGACCTGGTGCTTCGGCTGCGGCAAGACGCCCGAGGGAGGCACAAGCTCACGCCCCCCTGGGAGGGGCCGTTCATCATCGCCAAAGTTCTGAAGCCCGGAACGTACAAGCTGGCCAACAGTCAAGGCGAGGTCTACGGCAACGCTTGGAACATCCAACAGCTACGTCGCTTCTACCCTTAAGATGTTTCCAAGTTGTTCATATACCTCACACCCATGCAAAGTTTAGTCAACAAGGAAGGGTCGGCCTCGCCTCGGCAAAGCCCGACCCTCCCTCGGGGGCTAAAAGGGGGGAAACCCCCTCTGCGTCGAAATTTTCCTCGAACAGAAAATCTCTTTTACCAGAATATCTTTCGTGCTTTTTGACTACTTCGAAAAGTGGATCCTGGAAACGACGGGGTACACGTAAGCAGTCAAGGGTGACCGAGCCGAGGGACTCCCACGCCTCCGGGATACGGATACCTCACTCATCACCTTCTGCGATAAGTAACTCGCGTTCGGATAAGGTGAATCCGCGGATCGAACAAGTCTTTACGTTCAGAAGCCCTTCTGTCGAAGCGATTCTTCGAGCCTTCTCGACCGAGTCGGTGACAGGGCCTCATGGACGGGTGAAGGTACGCGTAAGCGGCGAGGCCGACCGAGCCGAGGGACTCCCACGCCTCCGGGATACGGATACCTCACTCATCACCTCCCGCGAGAAGCAACTCTCGCTCGCACTAACATCCCTGCTACCGACAAAAAGTCCAGATACTCGAAACAAGAGGAAAAGAGACGCAGCTTTATAACGCAGCAAGGGTGTGTGTTCTGGCCTCGACGGCCGCACAAGGCCCACGCTACAAGACGATTTGACCTTGCAGGCTCGGGTCTTGACGCTGGAAGGGGGCAGTGACGCCCTCGGCATCGACGGCATCTTCGGCGAGGCCCGACCTAGCCTCGGATGGTGACGCGGTCCGAAGGCCTCCGCTCCGAAGGACGACGTCATCACCACGCCCGAGCGATCGCCGTCAGGAACTTTTCCGGATCCGGCCTGAGCGGGCAGCTCGGCCGGCCACCTCCGAGGCCTCGGCCGACCACCTTCCGAGGGCGCCAGCCCGGTCCGAAGCCTCGGCTGATCAGCTCCGACGTCGATCCTGCCAACGGACAACCCGGCTAGGCTCCGGCCAACCAGGTTTCATTTTCGAGCCAACTCCGCCTCTGCTCATGCTGATATCGCTACCCCTGGCCTCGGCTCGTCGAAGAGCGGCCGAGGGGTCTCTTTAACTAAGCTAGAGGAGCCTCGGACAACAGGTCCGACCGAGCCGAGGGACTCCTACGCCTCCGGGATACGGATACCTCACTCGTCACCTTGACACGGGGCAACTCACGCTTGGTGAAGCGGTTCAGATAATCAGCAGGCGAGTCTTAGTGCTCGAAAATGAGGAAAAAACACGGCTCCGTGCCGTAATTACATACATGTTCAGGCCCCGAAAGCCAAAATGAACAAAAAACCCGGCACTCGAAGTGCCATCACAAACGGAACTCCGGTTCCCCCCCCGCAGGTACGAACAACCCCACTCGATGGGAGTGGGCCTGCGGGGCAGCAGAAGACCGACGAACGGCATGTCGCCGCCCGCCCCGGCAGCGGCGACGATGAAGACTTCTGCCCCGGGGGGCCGAACAGCAGCAATGATGGCCTCAGGGCGGATGCTGCTGCTAGGAGGCCCCCGCCCTTTCCCAAACTCGAGAGGCAAGGACGGGCAGAAGGCCGTAGAGTCGGAGGTCGGTCCGTGGCCAACCTCGGCTGTCGCGCTGGCGGAAGAACCTCTTCCAGCTGCCGTGGTGGGAGGCGACGCCGGGGGCGGCTCCGAGACTGCTCGGCTCAGAGAGCCGGGCACGCTGCAGCTGTTGGCGCCACGGACGACTCCCGCCCTTCCCCCCGATCACTGAGGGAAGGAGCGGGCCACCACCCACGCAGGGGCCAACCCCGACTCGGCACACGCCCCTCCTCAGCCCTGGTGATGAAAATCCTTGAGGCTGAGGAAGGGGCGGAGGCCGCAGCCCGGCTCGCTTTCCCCCACCATCAAGCCGGAGGTTACCATCCTGGGTGACCGCCGGTGGAGGGGTGCGACCGGGCTGCATGATGAAAATCCTTGAAGCCGAACGATGGTCGAAAGGTACCCGCTCCCACGGGGTGGTGTCCTCCAACGATGGAGCGAAAAGACGGCGGTTCCCCCCATCCGGGGGCTTGAAAGGCGGAAAGACACGATGCATAAGGGAGGAAGAAGACATGGTCGCCTTACGAAAGGGGTCGCCCTCCTTTTAAAGGCAACTCTCTGTGCTTGCGCCCCCAACCGTCACGGGCTGAGTCTTCTCCAACACGCCTCCAAAGCCCTCCCCTGCGGCGCGGGGGCTGGGGCCCACCTGTCATGCAGACCGGCTCCAAGCAGAAGAAGTCGAACCGCCGCGCGCGACGCGCACAACCGCCCAGCGGTTACAAGTGACCCTCCACCTTTGCCTAGACCAACGGGCGAAGGGGGTGGGCAGCCATGCGGGCGGCATGCAACCGCGCCAAGTGGACGCGCTTCTCCGACTCCTGGCAGGCCAGCGCGGAGGCCCAAGCCCACGCGTCGCGCAACCGGCGTGCCGGATGCTGCATGCAAGCCGCTGTACCACTTGCGCCACCACCGCACCTCCTCGATTGCGGAACCGATACCGCGATTCGAGGCGACCCAGCGCGCGACCCAGCAGCGCCAGCCTGACACAGCGGTCAAACGCGATCAAAAGTGGGCCGGCAGTAATGACAGTGGCAGGCGCGCAAGAGCAGCGATCACGCCATCAACCAGGCTCACGTCCCATCCGGAGGCAGCAAGAGAACCCCCTCTCACGGTGTGAAGACGACGCGCCCGTGACCCGTACCTCGAACGGCTCGCGCGCGCAACGGCAGCCTCGCCAACTACTCAACCTGGCGCATTAACTCCGCGGCCGGACAGGCAGCGCTACTGGCGGGAGCAGCTGGCGACGTTTCGCCTTCGCCAAAACGGCCACACCGAAAAAGGTACGCCACGTCGTTCAATTCCGTATCCTTTTTCCCTTTTTCCTCTTTCTCTATCTCTTGCAACAGGGACCGGGAAAGGGGATACCCCCAAAGGGATCCTTCCCCGTGAAGGAACTAGGCTCCGAGCCTCCTTACTGATCAGGGGTTCGAAGGCTGGCCCCCCGAAGGGTTCAACAGCCGCCCCAGATCGCGTGGGCCCGACACCCACTACTGGTCAGGGGTTCGAAGGTCGGCCCCCGAAAGGTCCCACGACCGCCTCAGGCTACTCGGGCTCCGTGCCCCCTACTGATCAGGGGTTCGAAGGCTGGCCCCCCGAAGGGTTCACAGTCGCCTCAGACACCGAGCGAGGGATGACCAGGGGTACGTTCGATACATAACCAAGGCTCGGGCTGCGCTCCCGAGGTACCCTAGGACATTTCCGAGACCAGCGGGAACGACTCTGTAACGGAATCCCATCGGAGGGAGGCAACGAGCCCTCGGACCCCGTCGCCAGGGGACCGGGTCCGGCAGATCACCCGCAGGTACTTTTGGGCGTGCCTCCGGGCCCCTAGCCGACCCCCAACGAACGGGGCACGGACGTCCACTCGGATTACCCGATCGCAGCTCACCGGAGACACCATGTTCGGTGCCCATCGAGGGTAACATGGCGCTCTCCCCCCCTCCTCCTTGCGGAAAGGCGACGTAGGGGCGTATGTAAAAAAGTCGAGTCTGTCGCTGATCGTCCTCTCGCTCCGTGCGGAGGCTCGGGGGCTGCTCTCGCAAACCCGGCTCCGGCCGAACCGTTGACAGCGTCAACACACCAGCCCGAGAACTTGGGCCCCGACAGTGCACCTGGGCTACGGCCTGTTCGCATGAGGGAACCGCCAGACCAGCCGAAGCATTACGCAAGGCATTAAGACCTCGAAGGAGTGAAACCACTCCTCCGAGGCCTCGGGGGCTACACCCGGCGGGTGCGCTCGCGCGCACCCACCGGAACAAAGTACAACCGAGAAAGGCTGGTCCCCTTGCAAAAAAGTGCGACGCAAGCCTCCAAGCGAGTGTTAACACTCCCTTCGAGGCTCGGGGGCTACTGTCGGGGACCATAATTAGGGGTACCCTCAAGACGCCTAATTCTCAGCTGGTAACCCCCATCAGCGTAAAGCTGCAGAGGCCTGATGGGTTTGATTAAGTCAGGGATCAGTCCATACGAGTGACTTGATCGCGCCTCGCCCGAGCCTAGCCTCGGGCAAGGGCAGCCGACCCTAAGATGATTTCATCTCGCCCGAGGCCTCCTCTTTCACGGCAGACGCATCTCCGGCTCGCCCGAGGCCTTGCCTTCGATAAGAAGTAACCCTGACTAAATCACCGCGCCGACCGACCAAGTCACTGGCGCCTTTAACGCAAAGAGTAAGACTGACGGGCAGCCAGGCTTGGCCAAAAGCGCCAGAGGAAACTCCGCTCCGCCCGACCCAGGGCTCGGACTCGGGCTAAGGCCCCGGAAGACGGCGAACTCCGCTCCGCCCGACCCAGGGCTCGGACTCGGGCTAAGGCCCCGGAAGACGGCGAACTCCGCTCCGCCCGACCCAGGGCTCGGACTCGGGCTAAGGCCCCGGAAGACGGCGAACTCCGCTCCGCTCGACCCAGGGCTCGGACTCGGGCTAAGGCCCCGGAAGACGGCGAACTCCGCTCCGCCCGACCCAGGGCTCGGACTCGGGCTAAGGCCCCGGAAGACGATGAACCCCGCTTCGCCCGACCCAGGGCTCGGACTCCACCCCGACCTCTGCTGAACGACCTCCGCCTCGCCCGACCCGGGAGCTCAGGTTCGGCCTCGGCCATACAGGACAGACTCGACCTCGACTTCGGAGGAGCCTCCACGTCGCCCGACCTAGGGCACGAGTCCGCCACGTCAACAGGAAGCGCCATCATCACCCTACTCCAAGCCGACTCAGGCCGCAGGGAGCAGGACCGACGTCCCATCTGGCTAGCTCTGCCAGATAGGCAATGATGGCACCCCGCTGGACCCATGACGACGGCGACTCCCAGCTCTCTTACGAAAGCAGGAGGACGTCAGCAAGGGCCCAACCACTCCGACAGCTGTCCCTCCGCCAAGCTCCACTGCTTCTCCGATAGCCACGACGCCACACTAGCTGGGTGCCAAGATCTCTCTGGCTGCCACCTTGGCATGTACTCAGGGCACTAGCTCTCCCCCGCTAGACACGTAGCGCCTTGCTACACCCCCATTTGTACACCTGGATCCTCTCCTTACGCCTATAAAAGGAAGGACCAGGGCCTTCTTAGAGAAGGTTGGCCTCGCGGGAACGAGGGCAGGGGCAGGCGCTCTCTTGGGGCCGCTCGCTCCCCTCACCCGCGCGGACGCTTGTAACCCCCTACTGCAAGCGCACCCGACCTGGGCGCGGGGCGAACACGAAAGGCCGCGGGAATCTCCGTCTCCCTCGTCACGACCCGGCTCCGGCCACCGACCTCTCGCTCTCTTTCCCCCCTTCGCGCTCGCCCACGCGCTCGACCCATCTGGGCTGGGGCACGCGGCACTCTCACTCGTCGGCTCGGGGACCCCCCGGTCTTGAAACGCCGACAAATAGCGAAGCCGACCGTTGGCAGCCTGAGAGCCGTTGGCGCACCGGACATGTCCGGTGCACACCGGACAGTCCGGTGCCGTCTTCTAGCCGTTGGCTCGGCCACGTGTCCCGCGCAGATTGCGCGGCCGACCGTTGGCCCGGCCGACCGTTGGCTCACCGGACAGTCCGGTGCACACCGGACAGTCTGGTGAATTTTAGCCGTACGTCGCCGGTGAATTCCCGAGAGCAGCCACTTCGCTCGAGCCAGCCTGACGCACCGGACACTGTCCGGTGCGCCACCGGACACTGTCCGGTGCACCACCGGACAGTCCGGTGCTTGCAGACTCAGCAGATTCTTGGCTGCTCGAGCCAAGATATTTCCAATTGGATTTTTCCTGTTTCCAGCACTTAGACACAATACATTAGTCCATAAAACAATGTACTAAGTCTGAGAAACATACCTTAATTCTTGATTTGTACCTTGTCCACCTTTTTACACTTAGGCACTTGTGTTGGACACTAAATCACCAAAATACTTAGAAATGTCCCAAGGGCACATTTCCCTTTCAATCTCCCCCTTTTTGGTGATTTATGCCAACACAACATAAAGCAAGTAGAACAAGTACAAAATCAAATCAAATAAGAACTCAAAATTGTTTTGATTCAATTTTGACATATATGGATCACTCTATGCCACCACTTGGTTTGTTTTTGCAAATCAAACTCAAATTTCTATCTCTAAGTCAAACACACATGTTAAGACATAAAGAGAGTCATTCTAAGAGAAATTGACTTAAGATTTCAAAAACTCCCCCTTTTTCCCATAATCAATACTTCTCCCCACAAGAAGCCAACTTTTGATAAAAGAGTTTTGACAAACCAAAAGCTCTATTCTACTATTTTCAAAATCTCTCAAGTGGTAGCTGATCCATTTATCGCTTTGGCCTTTATTTTCTCCCCCTTTGGCATCAAGCACCAAAACGGGATCAATCTTGGCCCTTTAACCCCATTGCCTCACCAAAATCTTCAAATAAGAACACAAAGGCAATAAGAGTATGAAGATGAACTTGGAAAAGTTACTCTTTTCATCGGAGTGCAGTGGAAGTCTTGCATGGTCCAAGTCCACCTTTTCCCTTTCAATTTTCCTTGGAGACTAAAACAACGAAACTCAAGTACATGGTTAGTCTCAAAGGGTCAAGTTGTAGCACAGCTCCCCCTAAATATGTGCATTACTTGCAAACAGGACTTGTGAGGTCCAGGGAGTGTTTGTACAACTTGAGCACCACAATAAGCAACAAAATGCAGAATGAACATGATCAAAGGCATAAACACATGTATGCTACATTTCAATCCAAGTTCCGCGAATCTAAGATATTGAGCTCACTACGCAGCCTACAAAAGGTCTTCTCATCTAGAGGCTTGGTAAAGATATCAGCTAGCTGGTTCTCGGTGCTAACATGAAACACTTCGATATCTCCCTTTTGCTGGTGGTCTCTCAAAAAGTGATGCCGGATGTCAATGTGCTTTGTGTGGCTGTTAGAGCTGGGCATTCGGTTTTTGTCTAAACTTCGGTTCGGTTTTTCGGTTTTAAAAAACTTCGGTTTTTCAAACATTAGAAACCGATCGGTTTCTAGAAAATGAAAAACCGAGAAGTTCGGTTTCGGTTTTTTACTTCGGTTTTTCGGTAAAAACCGAATACCAAACTTATAATCAATACAATACATACAACAAGTTTACATGATAGATTACACATAATTTTAAAAAGTAAAAATTATATAGGTACAAATATTTAGATATACATCATACATCACATACAAATAAGTGAATAATAATTTAATTGTATCACACAATTAGTTCACATAATCGAATAGTCAAATTTGAGAATTGATAAAGTTTGGTATTCGGTTTTTTCGGTTCGGTATACGGTGAAAACCGATTACGATACCAAAAACCGAACTTCTTATATTCAAAAACCGAAACCGAACTACCAAAAAAACCAAAATTTCGGTTCGGTTCGGTACGGTTCGGTTCGGTTTTCGGTTTATGGTAAAAATGTGCCCACCCCTAGCGGCTGTGCTCAACAGGATTTTCCGCTATTCGGATAGCACTCTCATTGTCTCATAGGAGTGGGACTTTGCTCAGATTGTAGCCAAAGTCCCTGAGGGTTTGCCTCATCCAAAGTAGTTGCGCACAACACTGTCCTGCGGCAACGTACTCGGCCTCAGCGGTGGATAGGGCAACGGAGGTTTGTTTCTTAGAGTTCCATGACACCAGGGACCTTCCTAAGAATTGGCATGTCCCTGATGTACTCTTCCTATCGACCTTACATCCAGCATAGTCGGAATCTGAGTACCCAATCAAGTCAAAGTTAGACCCCTTTAGATACCAGATCCCGAAGCAAGGCGTAGCGACTAAATATCGAAGAATTCGCTTCACAGCCACTAAGTGACACTCCTTCGGATCGGATTGAAATCTAGCACACATGCATACGCTAAGCATAATATCCGGTCTACTAGCACATAAATAAAGCAAAGAACCTATCATGGACCGGTATGCTTTTTGATCAACGGACTTACCTCCTTTGTCGAGGTCGGTGTGTCCGTCGGTTCCCATTGGCGTCTTTGCGGGCTTGGCGTCCTTCATCCCAAACCTCTTTAGCAAATCTTGTGTGTACTTCGTTTGGGAGATGAAGGTGCCGTCCTTGAGTTGCTTCACTTGGAACCCAAGGAAGTAGGTCAACTCGCCCATCATCGACATCTCGAATTTCTGCGTCATCACCCTGCTAAACTCTTCACAAGACTTTTGGTTAGTAGAACCAAATATTATGTCGTCGACATAAATTTGGCACACAAAAAGATCACCATCGCAAGTCTTAGTAAAAAGAGTTGGATCGGCTTTCCCAACCTTGAAAGCATTAGCAATTAAAAAGTCTCTAAGGCATTCATACCATGCTCTTGGGGCTTGCTTAAGTCCATAGAGCGCCTTAGAGAGCTTACACACATGGTCGGGGTACCGTTCATCCTCGAAGCCAGGGGGCTGCTCCACGTACACCTCCTCCTTGATCGGCCCGTTGAGGAAAGCGCTCTTCACATCCATTTGGTACAACCTGAAAGAATGGTGAGCGGCATATGCTAGCAAGATACGAATTGATTCTAGCCTAGCCACAGGAGCAAAAGTCTCCTCAAAGTCCAAACCTGCGACTTGGGCATAACCTTTTGCCACAAGTCGAGCCTTGTTCCTCGTCACCACCCCGTGCTCGTCCTGTTTGTTGCGGAACACCCACTTGGTTCCCACAACATTTTGCTTGGGACGAGGCACCAGTGTCCAAACTTCGTTGCGCTTGAAGTTGTTGAGTTCCTCCTGCATGGCCAACACCCAGTCCGGATCTAGCAAGGCCTCTTCTACCCTGAAAGGCTCAATAGAAGAGACAAAAGAGTAATGCTCACAAAAATTAACTATTCTTGAGCGAGTAGTTACTCCCTTGCTAATATCACCCAATATCTGGTCGACGGGATGATCCCTTTGAATTGTCGCTCGAACTTGGGTTGGAGGTGCCTGAGGTGCTCCTTCCTCTTGAACATCCTGTGCTCCCCCTTGATCATGTGCCTCCACTTGAGGTACCTGTTCGTCATCTTGGGTTGGGGGATGCACCATAGTTGAGGAAGACGGTTGATCTTGCTCCAAATGTTCCTGAGGCCGTACATCTCCAATCGCCATGGTGCGTATCGCGGCTGTTGGAACGCCTTCTTCATCGGTTAGCAGCTCATACGACGTCTTCTTGAGGAGGCGGTGAAGGTAGACCCTGTTGATGGCGTGGCAAGCCGTGTTCACGGCTTCCGACCAAAAGCACTCGGGGGTCTTGAATTCTCCAAGCATAGTCCTCGCCATATCTATGAGCGTCCTGTTCTTCCTCTCTACCACACCATTTTGCTGAGGTGTGTAGGGAGCGGAGAACTCGTGCTTGATCCCTTCCTCCTCAAGAAACTCCTCCACTTGAAGGTTCTTGAATTCGGACCCGTTGTCGCTCCTTATCTTCTTCACCTTGAGCTCAAACTCATTTTGAGCTCTCCTTAGGAAGCGCTTGAGGGTCCCTTGGGTTTCAGACTTATCCTGCAAAAAGAACACCCAAGTGAAGCAGGAAAAGTCATCAACGATAACTAGACCATACTTACTTCCTCCTATGCTCAGATAGGCGACGGGTCCGAAGAGGTCCATATGTAGCAGCTCCAGGGGTCTTGATGTTGTCATCACATTTTTGGTGTGATGAGAGCCTCCCACTTGTTTCCCTGCTTGACAAGCTGCACAAGGTCTATCTTTTTCGAAATGAACATTGGTTAGACCTATCACGTGTTCTCCCTTTAGAAGCTTGCGGAGGTTCTTCATCCCCACATGTGCTAAGCGGCGATGCCACAGCCAGCCCATGCAAGTCTTAGCCATTAAGCATGCATCTAGACCGGCCTCTTCTTTTGCAAAATCAACTAAGTAAAGCTTGCCGTCTAGTACACCCTTAAAAGCTAGTGAACCATCACATCTTCTAAAGACAGACACATCTACATTTGTAAACAAACAGTTATATCCCATATTGCATAATTGACTAACAGATAGCAAATTATATCCAAGAGACTCTACTAAAAACACATTAGAGATAGAGTGCTCATTTGAGATTGCAATTTTACCTAACCCTTTTACCTTGCCTTGATTCCCATCACCGAATATTATTGAATCTTGGGAATCTTTATTCTTGACGTAGGAGGTGAACATCTTCTTCTCCCCCGTCATATGGTTTGTGCATCCGCTGTCAATAATCCAGCTTGAACCCCCGGATGCATAAACCTGCAAGGCAAATTTAGGCTTGGGTCTTAGGTACCCAACTCATGTTGGGTCCTGCAAGGTTAGCACAAATATCCTTAGGGACCCAAATGCAAGTTTTGTCTCCCTTGCATCTTGCCCCTAATTTTCTAGCAACTATCTTCCTATCCTTTCTACAAATAGCAAAAGAAGCATTTAAAGCATGATATATTGTAGAAGGTTCATTAACTTTCCTAGGAACATTAACGACATTTCTCCTAGGCATATTATGAATAACATTTCTCCTACCAACATTTCTATCATGCACATAAGAAGAACTAGAAGCAACCATGGCATGAGAATCAAAGGCATTATATACATTACAACTCCTATAAGCATTTCTAGGTTGTCTTCTATCATAGTACATAAAGGCATGGTTCTTTTGCACACTACTAGCCATAGGGGCCTTCCCTTTCTCCTTGGCGGAGATGGGAGCCTTATGGCTTGTCAAGTTCTTGGCTTCCCTCTTGTAGCCAAGTCCATCCTTAATTGAGGGGTGTCTACCAATCGTGTAGGCATCCCTTGCAAATTTTAGCTTGTCAAATTCATTCTTGCTAGTCTTAAGTTGGGCATTAAGACTAGCTAATTCATCATTTAATTTGGAAATTGAAACTAAATGATCACTACAAGCATCAATGTCAAAATCTTTACACCTATTACAAGTTTCAACAACTTCTACACAAGAATGAGATTTACTAGCTACTTCTAGTTTAGCATTTAAATCATCATTAAAACTTTTTAACTTAGCAATAGTTTCATGACAAGAAGATAATTCACTAGAGAGCATTTCATTCCTCTTAGTTTCTAGAGCAAGAGATTTCTGTGCTTCTACAAATTTATCATGTTCTTCATACAACAAATCCTCTTGTTTTTCTAAAAGCATATTCTTGTCATTCAAGGCATCAATTAATTCATTAATTTTGTCTACCTTGGTTCTATCTAATCCCTTGAATAAGCATGAGTAATCTATCTCATCATCATCACTAGACTCATCTTCACTCGAAGAAGCATAAGTACTAGTATGAGTGCTTACTTTCTTCTCTCTTGCCATGAGGCAAGTGTGACGCTCGTTGGGGAAGAGAGATGACTTGTTGAAGGCGGTGGCGGCGAGTCCTTCATTGTCAGAGTCGGAGGAGGAACAATCCGAATCCCACTCCTTTCCGATATGTGCCTCGCCCTTGGCCTTCTTGTAATGCTTCTTTTTCTCCTTCTTGTTCCCTTGGTCCTGATCACTATCATTGTCGGGACAGTTAGCAATAAAATGACCAAGCTTACCGCATTTGAAGCATGAGCGCTTCCCCTTGGCTTTAGTCTTGCTCGGCTGCCCCTTGCGACCTTTAAGCGCCGTCTTGAAGCGCTTAATGATGAGGGCCATCTCCTCATCATTGAGTCCGGCCGCCTCAACTTGCGCCACCTTGCTTGGTAGCGCCTCCTTGCTCCTTGTTGCCTTGAGAGCAATGGGTTGAGGCTCATGACTAGGACCGTTCAACGCGTCGTCCACGTATCTTGCCTCCTTGATCATCATTCGCCCGCTTACGAACTTCCCAAGAACTTCTTCGGGCGACATCTTGGTGTACCTGGGATTTTCACGTATATTGTTCACCAAATGAGGATCAAGAACGGTAAATGACCTTAGCATTAGGCGGACGACGTCGTGGTCCGTCCATCGCGTGCTCCCGTAGCTCCTTATTTTGTTGATAAGGGTCTTGAGCCGGTTGTATGTTTGTGTCGGCTCCTCGCCCCTTATCATCGCGAACCGTCCAAGCTCGCCCTCCACCAACTCCATTTTGGTGAGCAAGGTGACGTCGTTTCCCTCATGAGAGATCTTGAGGGTGTCTCAGATCTGCTTGGCATTGTCCAAGCCGCTCACCTTGTGATACTCGTCCCTACACAAAGAGGCTAGCAACACAGTAGTAGCTTGTGCATTTTTATGAATCTGTTCATTAATAAACACAGGGCTATCCGAGCTATCAAATTTCATTCCACTTTCCACAATCTCCCAAATGCTTGGATGGAGAGAAAACAGGTGAGTACGCATTTTGTGGCTCCAAAATCCGTAATCCTCTCCATCAAAGTGAGGGGGCTTGCCAAGTGGAATGGGGAGCAATTGAGCATTTGAGCTATGCGGAATGCGCGAATAATCGAAAGAAAAGTTTGAGTTAACCGTCTTTTGTCTGTCGTAGTCGTCGTTGTCCTTTTGGGAGGAGGAAGATTCGTCGCTGTCCTAGTAGACAATTTCCTTGATGCGCCTTGTCTTCTTCTTCCTCCCGTCTTTTCTTTTGTGGCCCGAGCCTGAGTCGGTGGGCCTGTCATCATTGGGCTCGTTGACGAAGGACTCCTTCTCCTTGTCGTTGATCACCATCCCCTTGCCTTTAGGATCCATCTCTTCAGGTGGTTAGTCCCTTTCTTGAAGAGAACTGCTCTGATACCAATTGAGAGCACCTAGAGGGGGGGGGGGGTGAATAGGTGATCCTGTAACACTTCAAAAACTTAAGCCACAAAACTTGGTTACTTGTTAGCACAGTAATATGCCAAGTGGCTAGAGAAGGATCTCAACACAACACAATAACCCAGAGATATCAATCACAGAGATGGCACAGTGGTTATCCCGTGGTTCGGCCAAGACCAACGCTTGCCTACTCCACGTTGTGGCGTCCCAACGGACGAGGGTTGCAATCAACCCCTCTCAAGCGGTCCAAAGACCAACTTGAATACCACGGTGTTGCTTTGCTTCTCTTAATCCTGTTTGCGAGGAATCTCCACAGCTTGGAGCCTCTCGCCCTTACACAAGATGTTCACGAAGAATCACAGAGCAAGGGAGGGATTAGCAACTCACACACAACACAAAGATCACAGCGAATACGCACACGCAAAACCAAGATTTGAGCTCAAGAGACTAGCACACTAGAACGGAGCTCAAATCACTAGAATGTCGAACAAGTGCGCAAGAATGAAGTGTGAGTGATCAATGATGCTCAAAGGATGCTTAGTGTTCTCCTCCATGCGCCTAGGGGTCCCTTTTATAGCCCCAAGGCAGCTAGGAGCCGTTGAGCACAAGTTTGGAAAGCCATTCTTGCCTTCTGTCATCGGGGGCACCGGACAGTCCGGTGCACACCGGACACTGTCCGGTGCCCGATTTCCTTCCTTAAATAGCGAAGCCGACCGTTGGTAGCCTGAGAGCCGTTGGCGCACCGGACATGTCCGGTGCACACCGGACATGTCCGGTGCACACCGGACAGTCCGGTGTCGTCTTCTAGCCGTTGGCTCGGCCATGTGTCCCGCGCAGATTGCGCGGCCGACCGTTGGCCCGGCCGACCGTTGGCTCACCGGACAGTCCGGTGCACACCGGACAGTCTGGTGAATTTTAGCCGTACGTCGCCGGTGAATTCCCGAGAGCAGCCACTTCGCTCGAGCCAGCCTGACGCACCGGACACTGTCCGGTGCTTGCAGACTCAGCAGATTCTTGGCTGCTCGAGCCAAGATATTTCCAATTGGATTTTTCCTGTTTCCAGCACTTAGACACAATACATTAGTCCATAAAACAATGTACTAAGTCTGAGAAACATACCTTAATTCTTGATTTGTACCTTGTCCACCTTTTTACACTTAGGCACTTGTGTTGGACACTAAATCACCAAAATACTTAGAAATGGCCCAAGGGCACATTTCCCTTTCAGTGGTTGACATGGCGATTTTCTCGGTGTCTAGATCGTGGCTCTGATACCATGAAAAGTTTGATGAAAGGCACACTGATCCACGATGGGATCGTGTTCTATTTATAGCTCAATCAAGTTTACATCAGAGTACAACAGATCGTGATAAGATCGTGGGGAGGGTGCACTAGTGACGCCTGAATACTCGGTCACCGTGACCACGTCCTTAACAGAACGAGACACAGTCACTGCGTGCCGAACCTTACGCCTAAGCCAGCCACGTACACAGGGTGTAAAACACATTTTCTATCAAAATTAATATTATAGGCACATATTAAATATGTTCGAAGGACCTCACAACTCTTAAGAAGTTCAAGATCCATACAACTTTTCGCTCCAAACCTATGGCTCTTGGTACGTTTGGCCCTCTCCATCTCTTTTGTCGCTAGGAGCTTTCTAGGGCCCTTAGAACGTCCGAGTGGGTTGTGGTCGTCCTACCTCTTGGTCCCTTGGGATATTGGGAAGGATCCTCGTGACTTTCGGGGCATCCAAAGATCCATGACTTTTGGGATATCGAGAGCCATTAGGACGTTCGAACCCCCTTGTGGCTGTTGGGACACTGAAGGGCCCTGCACTTCTGGGCCCTCAGGAGTTGTTCATAGTTGTCAGGACTGTTGCGTTATATCGGGCTAATATGTTATACCATGTCATTGTACTTGGCTGTGTTGTATGGGTATAGTAGTTTTGCCATTTGAGCAGGTTTATGAACGAGTTAATGGCTGAATTGGTAAATGTAGTGAAACTGTAATATACAAGTGATATCTATCAGCTTGATTGGTTACCCCGCTCGCCGTGCCCAGGCCCTACATATGCGTTGACCGTGTTTACGTCTATATGATCGGTTACCTGCATAGTATGAGCTCAGCTTGTACGCGCAGATACAGTTTATGTGATTTTTCTGTCATTTACCTGCACGTGCGCAGACGTGAGACAGGTGCGTTCCTGCGGAACCAGGCTGGCGCAAGCCAGACTGAAACGAGGCATGTAACCAACCACGCGATATATGTTACGGTGATTACTCCATCTTTTAATTTTTTCTACAGCTTCCACTATTATATATAGCTCACATAGCACTATAAAAATACAGCACTTCCAAAAAAACTGATTGTAATTTGCCGTATGTATGTGAAATAGTTGTCCTTCTGGTTATAGAGGTCAAGTGAGAGTTCTTAATAGGGAGCTTATGTTTGTTTTCTATTTGTCTGTGCTATGCTTTTGTATATAAAAAAAATGTATGTAAACACAATGCCGTTAAACATTTTAAAAAAAAAACACAGAGAGATTGGTTGTGACATATGACACATTTTTTATGAACTTTAGGTGTTGAATTTGTAATTTTCAGTACATGTATGCTTTTGTCTTTGTAAATGTATTAGCCATTAACTCAGCATTTCTTTTTCTCCTATGTTTTTCTTTGGACACGTGCGTGACGTACGAGGAGGACAAGGAACGTTCCCTGCCTTCTTGGCCATTGCTTGCAAGTTGCAAACCAAGAGAAAATGTAAAAGAGAAAAAGGCTGGAAAAACAAGGTGTCGTCGACGATGTCTTTGCTTGCAAGAGGTTTCTAGGTGCATAATAACTTGCAGGTTGCAGCTTCTTGTCGCACAAGTATATAGAATTATAGTACGCATGCGTACTTTTTGGCTGAAGACTAATGGCTTTTGGACTTTGTAAAAATCAAACAGCTACTAATAATAAAATGTCTTATATATACAATGGTACAATGCATGCAAGCAAGACTGGATCAGCATCCAAAGGTAGACCAGAGACCCTTCATGGCATGTTAGCCGCTCTCTGACTGTCATTACTCTTGATAAAAGAGGCATAGCGACCGAGGAGATTAGTATCGTATTGTATCAGCTGCCGAAGATTTGATCAAAACACACAGCGCAGCCGCGTTCGGCCGGTGGCTGGTCCACGGTCAGTGTCGGGTCGTTGGCCTGCTGCTTGGTCAGTGTAATGTATTTATGTTTAAGACTAAGAAACCTTCCAATACCAAGAATAAATATTTCATACTGGTAGTGTATCCAGATAGGCCCCTCTCCGCCCTGACCAGTTTGCCGTCATCAAGGCGGATGCCAGGTTATGAGGTATCCCAGATGTGAAGCACCTTGCTGCTCTTTTTTTTAGATAATGGGATAGAGTGTTCCCAGCCTGCATCACGAAGATGACGGCCTGTCATGCCAACACAAAACCAACAAATCCAACTCAAAGAGCCACAAGCGGCGTTACAAACCCCAAACGCAGTTGGGTGGACAACGAAAAGTAAAAACAAAGCTCACAGAGCAATCCTATTACTAAACTGCCACCCATGAAAAGCGAAGATCTGCATCACCGTCGTCTCAAGCTTCCTGCAGGCCTCCCTGATGACCTTGGCGTCTTCCTCATGCCTTTGGAGTTGCGCCCAGAAACGACACCAGTAGGTTCCTCTGTAAAGTACCTCCATTACGTTCAGCCTTCAGCCTTTCAGCACGGGCCAAGGAGTTTACATCCGTGATGCTCGTCCTCCTCTTGCGACCAGCTGCGACAGATTGTGAAGCTTCTAGAATAGCAGCCAGCTGCTTCAATTTGTCACAGTTATCATCAGGCGATTGCATCAACTCTGGACTATCCATTGGCACATGATCAGCAATAACAGCCCCAGCCTGATCGGTGACAGCAGCAACCACCTCAGATTGCTTAGCCTTCCCGACAGCATCACTCATCAAAAGCTTCTCATCATCAACAACATTCCCGTCCATGCTGGACTCCAATGGATCAGCAGGTAGCTCCTGACCGAACCCCAAAGAACCAGCAGCTAACACCCCATCTATCGGCTGACCCGCAATGGTAGTGACTTCCCCGAGAGCAACTGATTTGTGCCCGGTATTATCCCCACCGACCAGCTTGTTAAGGGGCTGATCACTAGCATTTTCCTTCCTGTTGAGACCATCTTTGTTGTTCCTATCAGAACCTTTATCCTCACTTTTACTATCCGCATCATCATCAAAGAAAGAATCATCATCAACCGCCATTGGGACCGCTGTCCCTGCGCCATTTTCCACCCACAGGTGTACCTCGTAGATGACCTTGTCTATTTCGACATCCACCGCAAAGGGAATTGCCTGTGGATCGATCACACTGGCGTGCATCCTACATATGCCATGCTGTTTGTAAAATGCCATATCAACATCGGATGCAACCCCTAGGGTCGAGCCAACACCCCAAATGTGAGGCACCGTACAAAATTCAACCGACAACCCATTAAACTGAATCCAAGTATCAACCAATTTAGCTTTGACACGACCTCCAGACGAGCATACCTTAAACTCAAGAGTCGCCTTCTGCGTTTTAGCCCTGACTGGACCCCATTCAACCATTCTATTCAATTCCGAGGAGGACTGAAATATGGTTTTGAAGGTTCCTTGATCAATTTGATCCACCTTCCACAGTGCTAGGTGCGGAAGGAGCCTCTTAAGTTCACATACCACATTGTCCAGAGTTAACACACCATCAGAAATAAGGATCAAAGCAGCTTTCGAGTCCCCCTTCTGTTTGACCAATTTCTTGTTGGTAGGGATGTGAAAAAACCCGCCCTTGTTGATCGCAAAACCAGCCAGGACAGCATGCACTTTTGGCGCATTGAAAACAGGGCACCGTTGCTTGATGTGTGAATCGATGTCACACACTTCACAATACAACTTCGCCACACAGTCGTTCATCACATGGCCCTTTGCGTAACATCTATGACAGTGTGCGTTGCTTTGAATTTTCATACCTTCCTCATGAATGACGTCCTTATTTTTCATCTCACCTTCCCGGGCTGCGCTCTCCACTTGGTTCTGCGGCCCCTTGAGGCCCTCAGTACCCTGAGCCGATCCACTGCTACCACCCTTGTCCGCCTTTAATTCCTGGATCGCTGCTAAAGCCTGCTGCAAAATTGCCTCAGCCTTGGCCGGTTGATCCTGTGCGATTGCAGGTCCAGCGGATGGTACCACTACGTTAGCATTGGTGGTTGTAGTAGTCTGCCTAGCAGCGCCCGGGGCACCACCATCTTGATGTGGTCTGGGCTCACCCCGACCTCTCTGCAAGCCGCGGTACCCCCGCCCGTATCCCGGTCTCGCCCAGGATTGGCCGCGGTTGTTGTACTGTGGACCGGCATGCCCAGGACGAAAATGGTTAGGACCATCATACTGGAAATTGCCTCTTGCCATCGGGCGACCTGAGCCAGCGTCCCCCATCTTGCCTCCTTGAGCCGGCGGCTGCGGGTTCTGCTTCTCCATCATCCCCGGTGGCTTAGCCTTGACTGCTACAGCGTAGGATGGGAATCCTAAGCGGCGAGTACTGGTACTGGGAGCTCTACGGAGTGAGAACGGCGAGAAAGACTTTTCGAAAAAGGCCACAAGACCATTAGGTGGCTTGTAGGGCCTGTATCGATTGAACTTCTGCCGAGACTCTAATCCGTAATTACTGCCCAGGCCCACATGCTGGCGCTCTGTTCCACACTGTGACTGTCTACCTTCTTCTTTGGGGTACTTTGGTCCGCTGACATGTGGACCCCCACACTGTTTGTCTTCCTCCTCGGGTCGGTGGGAGAAGGAGTAGTCTGAGGGCAAGCCATGGTAGGCCATGTTCTCGCCCAACGACTCCCATTCAAGCTAACCGAAGCACGAGATGGATGGCAAACTGCTTTCTCAAGCATAACCCTAAACGTTACAGCCATCGAACACCTAGGTCCTGGCAATGGGCCCTGCCAAGTTCCTTAGCAGTAGTTTTGGCGACTCACTGATCTGCCGCTCGACGACCCACGCATCTCAATGTTGTGCATCACCTCCGACAATTGCACTTCCGGAGAATGTGAGCCCGTGCTCGAGAACGCAGTACCTACATCCCTGCTGTGATTACCGTTGGCCATGGGAGAGACCAAATTCATCTGCCTCTCCGCACCGACAACATCCAGCTCAACATTGGAGTCATTGTCAGATTCTACCTTAGCTTGAAGGACCCAGAAACGACCCCTTGGTCCCTCAGTCGAGGCAGCCACTGGCGATGGATCCACCGAGAAGACACCAGCTGTATCTTCCTCAAGGTCTTCATCCTCCAACCTAGACACCGAACTCACCTCGTCGACGTGAGCCCCCACCTTCAGCCCTGGAGACCAGCCAGGTGCGAGCGTGAGGCGCCTGATGCACCGAGAAGCCCTCCCCATTGCTAGGCGGGCACATGAACGCCGCCGCGACCGCGCCAGCCGGTGCTCCGGTCGTGACTCGCCCGCCACCGTCGGCACAGTCTCAGCAACAGGGCGCTAGTGTGTTAGTCGTGCTTGTGTTCGCCTCTAGGCATGGTCGGTCGTGCCTATTTCTCTCCCTCCCTCTAATCGCTCGTGGCTACTCTGGCCTCCGTCTTCATCATGCTCTTATGGTCGGACGTGAGCCCCCACCTTGCTGCTCTTATAGTCTTATGCCACCTTTTGTAAATCCTTATCTTGTTGTAGGGGCCTCACTGCTCTCACAGGGTCTCTTTCCAACTATCTTCTTTATTACTACTCTCTCAGTCCATAGTTGGTCCTTCTTATTTTTTTAGAAGTCAACCATTTTTTAGCTTTAACCACATTTATATAAGAAAATATTAATGTCTATAGTATATAATCAGTATTATTAGATAGATCTTTGAAACTATTTTTGTAGTAAAATTATCCAAAGTTACAAATGTTGCTAATATATTTTATAAATCTAGTCAAATTTCAGAAAGTATGACTGACACGAAATACCATAGCGATAAACATTTATGAACAGAGGGAGTAGAAATAAAGCCCAATCTCGTGTTGTTAGTTCAAAAATAAATAAAATAAAGATGTTAACTATCAACCTGACCAAAATGTTTTCTACTCAACCTGACCTCAATAGTGGAGCACTCGAGTTTGAGTGGAAGGGCCCACATATTTGTGAAAGGGAATTAGGCTTACACCTAGTTCCTAAATAATTTTGGTGGTTGAATTGCCCAACACAAATATTGGACTAACTAGTTTGCTCTAGTACTTAAGTTATACAGGTGCAAAAGGTTCACACTTAGCCAATAAAAAGACCAAGTGTTGGATTCAACAAAGGAGCAATGAGGCAACCGAGGGCACCTCTGGCTGGAGGCACCGGACTGTCCGGTGTGCACCGGACTGTCCGGTGCGGCCAGAGGACTTCGACTCGCTCAGAGGACTCTTCGCCCAAAGGACTCTTCGCCCAGAGGACTTCGCTCTCGGGATTTCTCGGTAGACGGCGCGCTATAATTCACCGGACTGTCCGGTGTGCACCGGACATGTCCGGTGCTCCAAGGAATCGCCGTCTCCGGAACTCGCCAGCCTCGGGTTCGCGCGACAGTCGCTCCGCTAAAATTCACCGGACTGTCCGGTGTGCACCGGACTGTCCGGTGTACCAGCGGAGCAACGGCTCCCTGCGGCGCCAACGGCTCCCTGCGGTGCATTAAATGCGCGCGCAGCGCGCGCAGACGTCAGGCACGCCCATGCCGGTGCACCGGACATCAAACAGTACCTGTCCGGTGTGCACCGGACACCCAGGAGGGCCCAGAAGTCAGAAGCTCCAACGGTCAGAATCCAACGGCAATGGTGACGTGGCAGGGGCACCGGACTGTCCGGTGTGCACCGGACTGTCCGGTGCGCCATCGAACAGAGGCCTCCAGCCAACGGTCACTTTTGGTGGTTGGGGCTATAAATACCCCAACCACCCCACATTCATTGCCATCCAAGTTTTCCACTTCTCAACTACTACAAGAGCTCTAGCATTCAATTCTAGACACACCAAATAGATCAAATCCTCTCCAAATTCCACACAACTCCATAGTGACTAGAGAGAGTGATTTGCTTGTGTTCTTTCGAGCTCTTGCGCTTGGATCGCATTCTTTTCTTTCTCATTTGTTCTTGAGATCATCACTCAATTGTAACCAAGGCAAGAGGCACCAATTGTGTGGTGGCCCTTGCGGGGAAGTTTTGTTCCCGGTTGATTGAGAAGAAGAGAAAGCTCACTCGATCCGTGGGATCGTTTGAGAGAGGGAAGGGTTGAAAGAGACCCGGCCTTTGTGGCCTCCTCAACGGGGAGTAGGTTTGCAAGAACCGAACCTCGGTAAAACAAATCCTCGTGTCACACTCTTATTTGCTTGCGATTTGTTTTGCGCCCTCTCTCGCGGACTCATTTCTTTATTACTAACGCTAACCCGGCTTGTAGTTGTGATTATTTTTGTAAATTTCAGTTTCGCCCTATTCACCCCCCCTCTAGGCGACTATCAATTGGTATCAGAGCCCGGTGCTTCATTAGAGCCTAACCGCTCGAAGTGATGTCGGGAGATCACACCAAGAGGGAGATGGAGACCGGCGATGACAAGCCCACTACAAGCCAAGGGAGCACTTCATCGGAAGAGTCCCGCACCAAGAGAAGAGAGAAGAAGAAGAACTCCTCCAAGCGGAAGGAGAAAAGATCTTCCTCTTCTCACCACAAGGAGAAGAAGGAAAAATCTTCTTCTCACAAGCCGCATCGGAGTGGGGACAAGCACAAGAGGATGAGGAAGGTGGTCTACTACGAGACCGACACTTCATCGACATCTACCTCCGGCTCCGACGCGGCGTCCGTCACTTCTAAACGCCAAGAGCGTAAGAAGTATAGTAAGATTCCCCTACGCTACCCTCGCATTCCTAAACATACACCTTTACTTTCCGTCCCATTAGGCAAACCACCAACTTTTAATGGTGAAGATTATGCTATGTGGAGTAATTTGATGCGATTTCATCTAACCTCTCTCCACAAAAGATTATGGGATGTTGTTGAGTATGGTGTACAGGTACCATCCGTAGGGGATGAAGACTACGACACGGACGAAGTGGCCCAAATCGAGCACTTCAACTCCCAAGCCACAACCATCCTCCTTGCCTCTCTAAGCAAGGAGGAATACAACAAAGTACAAGGGTTGAAGAACGCCAAGGAGATTTGGGACCTACTCAAGACGGCGCACGAGGGTGATGAACTCACCAAGATCACCAAGCGGGAAACGATCGAGGGGGAGCTCGGTCGCTTCCGTCTTCGCCAAGGGGAGGAGCCACAAGACATGTACAACCGGCTCAAGACCTTGGTGAACCAAGTGCGCAACCTCGGGAGCGCAAAATGGGATGACCACGAGGTGGTTAAGGTTATTTTAAGAGCACTTATTTTCCTTAACCCTACTCAAGTACAATTAATTCGTGGCAATCCTAGATATCCACTAATGACCCCCGAGGAAGTTATCGGGAATTTTGTGAGTTTTGAATGCATGATTAAGGGCTCCAAGAAGATCAACGAGCTTGATGAACCCTCCACATCCGAGGCGCAACCCGTGGCCTTCAAGGCAACGGAGGAGAAGAAGGAGGAGTCTACACCAAGTAGACAACCGATTGACGCCTCCAAGCTCAACAATGAGGAGATGGCCCTAATCATCAAAAGCTTTCGGCAAATCCTCAAGCAACGGAAGGGGAAGGACTACAAATCCCGTTCCAAGAAGGTTTGCTACAAGTGTGGTAAGCCCGGTCACTTTATTGCTAAATGTCCATTATCAAGTGATAGTGACAGGGGCGACGACAAGAAGGGCAAGAGGAAGGAGAAGAAGAAGTACTACAAGAAGAAGGGCGGCGATGCCCATGTTTGTCGGGAGTGGGACTCCGACGAAAGCTCAAGCGACTCCTCCGACGACGAGGACGCCGCCAACATCGCCGTCACCAAGGGCCTCCTCTTCCCCAACGTCGGCCACAAGTGCCTCATGGCCAAGGACGGCAAAAAGAAGGTAAAATCAAAGTCCTCCACTAAATATGAAACATCTAGTGATGAGGATGATGATAAAAATGAAGAGGATAATTTGCGTATTCTTTTTGCCAACCTTAACATGGAACAAAAAGAAAAATTAAATGAGCTAATTAGTGCCATCCATGAAAAGGATGATCTCTTGGATTCCCAAGAGGACTTCCTAATCAAGGAAAACAAGAAACATGTTAAGGTTAAAAATGCTTATGCTCTAGAGGTAGAAAAATGTAACAAATTAACTAGTGAGCTAAGCACATGCCATGACACTATTGCTAACCTTAGAAATGAAAATGTTAAATTAATTGCTAAGGTTGATTCTCATGTTTGCATTAATCCTAGAAATGATAATGTTGATTTGCTTGCTAGGATTGATGAGTTGAATTTTTCTATCACTAGCCTTAGAAATGAAAATGAGAAATTAAGTGCTAAGGCTAAGGATTTTGATGTTTGCAATACTACCATTACCGACCTTAGAACTAAAAATGATATGTTGCATGCTAAGGTTGTTGAACTTAAATCTTGCAAACCCTCTACATCTAATGTTGAGCATGTTTCCATTTGTACTAGATGTAGAGATATTAATGTTGATGCTATCCATGATCACCTAGCCTTAATTAAAAAACAAAATGATCACATAGCACAACTTAATGCTAAATTAGAGAGCATGACTTAGAAAATGAAAAATTTAAATTGGCTAGAAGCATGCTCTATAATGGGAGACGCCCTGGCATTAAGGATGGCATTGGCTTCCAAAGGGGAGACAATGTCAAAATTAATGCCCCTCCAAAGAACTTGTCTAACTTTGTTAAGGGCAAGGCTCCCATGCCTCAGGATAACGAGGGTTACATTTTGTACCCTGCCGGCTATCCTGAGAGCAAAATTAGGAAAATTCATTCTAGGAAGTCTCACTCTGGCCCTAATCATGCTTTTATGTATAAGGGTGAGACATCTAGATCTAGGCAACCAACCCATGCCAAGTTGCCTAGGAAGAAAATCCCTAATGCATCAAATGATCATGCCATTTCATTTAAAACTTTTGATGCATCTTATGTTTTGACTAGCAAATCCGGCAAGGTAGTTGCCAAAATTGTTGGGGGCAAACACAAGGGCTCCAAGACTTGTGTTTGGGTACCCAAAGTTCTTGTATCTAATGCCAAAGGACCCAAAACCGTTTGGGTACCTAAAACAAAGAACTAAACTTGTTTTGTAGGTTTATGCATCCGGGGGCTCAAGTTGGATACTCGACAGCGGGTGCACAAACCATATGACAGGGGAGAAAAAGATGTTCTCCTCATATGAGAAAAACCAAGATCCCCAACGAGCTATCACATTCGGGGATGGAAATCAAGGTTTGGTCAAAGGTTTGGGTAAAATTGCTATTTCTCCTGACCATACTATTTCCAATGTTTTTCTTGTAGATTCTCTAGATTACAATTTGCTTTCCGTATCCCAATTATGTCAAATGGGCTACAACTGTCTTTTCACTGATATAGGTGTTACTGTCTTTAGAAGAAGTGATGATTCAGTAGCATTTAAGGGAGTGTTAGAGGGTCAGCTATACTTAGTAGATTTTAATAGAGCTGAACTCGACACTTGCTTGATTGCTAAGACTAACTTGGGTTGGCTCTGGCACCGCCGACTAGCCCATGTTGGAATGAAGAATCTTCACAAACTTCTAAAGGGAGAACACATTTTGGGACTAACCGATGTTCATTTTGAGAAAGACAGGATTTGTAGTGCATGCCAAGCCGGGAAGCAAGTTGGCATACATCATCCACACAAAAACATCATGACTACCGACAGGCCACTGGAGCTCCTACACATGGATTTATTCGGCCCGATCGCTTACATAAGCATCGGCGGTAGTAAGTATTGTCTTGTAATTGTGGATGATTATTCTCGCTTCACTTGGGTATTCTTTTTGCAGGAAAAATCACAAACCCAAGAGACCTTAAAGGGATTCTTGAGACGGGCTCAAAATGAGTTCGGCTTAAGGATCAAGAACATCAGAAGCGACAATGGGACGGAGTTCAAGAACTCTCAAATAGAAGGCTTTCTTGAGGAGGAGGGCATCAAGCATGAGTTCTCTTCTCCCTACACTCCACAACAAAATGGTGTAGTGGAGAGGAAGAATCGAACTCTATTGGACATGGCAAGAACCATGCTTGATGAGTACAAGACACCGGATCGGTTTTGGGCCGAAGCGGTCAACACCGCCTGCTACGCCATCAACCGGTTATATCTTCACCGAATCCTCAAGAAGACATCTTATGAACTCCTAACCGGTAAAAAGCCCAATATTTCATATTTTAGAGTTTTTGGTAGCAAATGTTTTATTCTTGTCAAAAGAGGTAGAAAATCTAAATTTGCTCCTAAAACTGTAGAAGGCTTTTTACTAGGATATGACTCAAACACAAGGGCATATAGAGTCTTTAACAAGTCCTCAGGACTTGTTGAAGTTTCTTGTGACGTTGTGTTTGATGAGACTAACGGCTCTCAAGAAGAGCAAGTTGATCTTGATGATATAGGTGAAGAACAGGCTCCATGCATAGCTCTAAGGAACATGTCCATTGGGGATGTGTGTCCTAAGGAATCCGAAGAGCCTCCAAATGCACAAGATCAATCATCCTCCTCCACGCAAGTATCTCCACCAACTCAAGTTGAGGATGAGGCTCAAGATGTTGAACAAGAAGATCAAGAAGATGAGCCACCTCAAAATGACGGCAACGATCAAGGGGGAGATTCAAATGATGAAGACAAGGAGGATGAACAACCAAGGCCGCCACACCCAAGAGTCCACCAAACAATCCAACGAGATCACCCCGTCGACACCATCCTCGGTGATATTCATAAGGGGGTAACTACTCGATCTCGTGTTGCTCATTTTTGTGAACATTACTCCTTTGTTTCCTCTATTGAGCCACACAGGGTAGAGGAAGCTCTTCAAGATTCGGATTGGGTGATGGCGATGCAAGAGGAGCTCAACAATTTCACGAGGAACGAGGTATGGCACTTAGTTCCACGTCCTAATCAAAATGTTGTAGGAACCAAGTGGGTCTTCCGCAACAAGCAAGACGAGCATGGTGTGGTGACAAGGAACAAAGCTCGACTTGTGGCCAAGGGATATTCACAAGTCGAAGGTTTGGATTTTGGTGAAACCTATGCACCCGTAGCTAGGCTTGAGTCAATTCGTATATTATTGGCCTATGCTACTTACCATGGCTTCAAGCTTTATCAAATGGACGTGAAGAGTGCCTTCCTCAATGGACCAATCAAGGAGGAGGTCTATGTTGAGCAACCTCCCGGCTTTGAAGACAGTGAGTATCCTAATCATGTTTATAGGCTCTCTAAGGCGCTTTATGGGCTCAAGCAAGCCCCAAGAGCATGGTATGAATGCCTTAGAGATTTCCTTATTGCAAATGGCTTCAAAGTCGGCAAGGCCGATCCTACTTTATTCACTAAGACTCTTGACAATGATTTGTTTGTATGCCAAATTTATGTTGATGATATCATATTTGGGTCTACTAACAAATCTACATGTGAAGAATTTAGTAGGATCATGACACAAAAATTCGAGATGTCGATGATGGGGGAGTTGAAGTATTTCCTAGGATTCCAAGTCAAGCAACTCCAAGAGGGCACCTTCATTAGCCAAACAAAGTATACTCAAGATATCCTAAGCAAATTTGGAATGAAGGATGCCAAGCCCATCAAGACACCCATGGGAACCAATGGGCATCTCGACCTCGACACGGGAGGTAAGTCCGTGGATCAAAAGATATACCGGTCGATGATTGGTTCATTGCTTTATTTGTGTGCATCTCGACTGGACATTATGCTTTCCGTTTGCATGTGTGCAAGATTCCAAGCCGACCCTAAGGAATCACACCTTACGGCCGTGAAACGAATCTTGAGATATTTGGCTTTTACTCCTAAGTTTGGGCTTTTGTACCCTCGGGGATCTACTTTTGATTTAATTGGTTATTCAGATGCCGATTGGGCAGGGTGTAGGATTAACAGGAAGAGCACATCGGGGACTTGCCAGTTCTTGGGAAGATCCCTGGTGTCTTGGGCTTCAAAGAAGCAAAATTCGGTCGCTCTTTCCACCGCCGAAGCCGAGTATATTGCCGCAGGCCATTGTTGCGCGCAATTGCTTTGGATGAGGCAAACCCTGCGGGACTACGGTTACAAATTAACCAAAGTCCCTTTGCTATGTGACAATGAGAGTGCAATCAAAATGGCCGACAATCCCGTCGAGCACAGCCGCACTAAGCACATAGCCATTCGGTATCATTTTCTTCGGGATCACCAACAAAAGGGGGATATCGAGATTTCATACATTAACACTAAAGATCAATTAGCCGATATCTTTACCAAGCCTCTTGATGAGCAATCTTTTACCCGACTTAGGCATGAGCTTAATATTCTTGATTCCAGGAATTTCTTTTGCTAGTCTTGCACACATAGCTCATAAATATACCTTTGATCATGTCTCTTTTATATATGCTATGACTAATGTGTTTTCAAGTGTATTTCAAACCAAGTCATAGGTATATTGAAAGGGAATTGGAGTCTTCGGCGAAGACAAGGCTTCCACTCCACTCTACTACTCATCCTTCGCTGTCGCTCCGCATCATCTCTCCAACTTTGGTATAACCTTCACTCATTTATTTCATGACCAAAGGGGGAGAAAATACTTCATTGGGCTCTAATGATTCCGTTTTTGGCGATTCATGCCAAAGGGGGAGAAAATATGAGCCCAAAGCAAAAGGACCGCACCACCACCTAATTTTATAAAATTGATGATTTTAAATTGGTAAATTTCAAAATTGGTATCTCTTTGTGTTCTAAAGGGGGAGCAACTAGTATTTTCAAAATTGATGTCTTAAAAACCCTCTTGAACACTAAGAGGAGACCTTATTTGAGGGGGAGTTTTGCTTAGTCAAAGGAAAAGCATTGGAAATAGGGGGAGAAAATTCCATATCTTGAAAATGCTTTGCAAAATCTTATTCATTTACCTTTGACTATCTTGCAAAAGTACTTTGAAAAGAATTTACAAAAGAATTTGCAAAAACAAAACTCTTGGTGCAAATATGGTCCAATATGTCAAAAACAAAGAAAACAATCCATGCGCATCATATAAGTTTATATTGGCTCAATTCCAAGCAACCTTTGCACTTACATTATGCAAACTAGTTCAATTATGCACTTCTATATTTGCTTTGGTTTGTGTTGGCATCAATCACCAAAAAGGGGGAGATTGAAAGGGAATTAGGCTTACACCTAGTTCCTAAATAATTTTGGTGGTTGAATTGCCCAACACAAATATTGGACTAACTAGTTTGCTCTAGTACTTAAGTTATACAGGTGCAAAAGGTTCACACTTAGCCAATAAAAAGACCAAGTGTTGGATTCAACAAAGGAGCAATGAGGCAACCGAGGGCACCTCTGGCTGGAGGCACCGGACTGTCCGGTGCGGCCAGAGGACTTCGACTCGCTCAGAGGACTCTTCGCCCAGAGGACTCTTCGCCCAGAGGACTTCGCTCTCGGGATTTCTCGGTAGACGACGCGCTATAATTCACCGGACTGTCCGGTGTGCACCGGACATGTCCGGTGCTCCAAGGAATCGCCGTCTCCGGAACTCGCCAGCCTCGGGTTCGCGCGACAGCCGCTCCGCTAAAATTCACCGGACTGTCCGGTGTGCACCGGACTGTCCGGTGTACCAGCGGAGCAACGGCTCCCTGCGGCGCCAACGGCTCCCTGCGGTGCATTAAATGCGCGCGCAGCGCGCGCAGACGTCAGGCACGCCCATGCCGGTGCACCGGACATCAAACAGTACCTGTCCGGTGTGCACCGGACACCCAGGAGGGCCCAGAAGTCAGAAGCTCCAACGGTCAGAATCCAACGGCAATGGTGACGTGGCAGGGGCACCGGACTGTCCGGTGTGCACCGGACTGTCCGGTGCGCCATCGAACAGAGGCCTCCAGCCAACGGTCACTTTTGGTGGTTGGGGCTATAAATACCCCAACCACCCCACATTCATTGCCATCCAAGTTTTCCACTTCTCAACTACTACAAGAGCTCTAGCATTCAATTCTAGACACACCAAATAGATCAAATCCTCTCCAAATTCCACACAACTCCATAGTGACTAGAGAGAGTGATTTGCTTGTGTTCTTTCGAGCTCTTGCGCTTGGATCGCATTCTTTTCTTTCTCATTTGTTCTTGAGATCATCACTCAATTGTAACCAAGGCAAGAGGCACCAATTGTGTGGTGGCCCTTGCGGGGAAGTTTTGTTCCCGGTTGATTGAGAAGAAGAGAAAGCTCACTCGATCCGTGGGATCGTTTGAGAGAGGGAAGGGTTGAAAGAGACCCGGCCTTTGTGGCCTCCTCAACGGGGAGTAGGTTTGCAAGAACCGAACCTCGGTAAAACAAATCCTCGTGTCACACTCTTATTTGCTTGCGATTTGTTTTGCGCCCTCTCTCGCGGACTCATTTCTTTATTACTAACGCTAACCCGGCTTGTAGTTGTGATTATTTTTGTAAATTTCAGTTTCGCCCTATTCACCCCCCCTCTAGGCGACTATCAATTTGCATGGAGCTCAATCATCACATTTCCTTTTTAAGTCTGGTTAGGCTAGATCCGGTGCTAGCGGCCCTTACCACTCTTCACCTCAGCTACCGGCTACACTATCGATCGTGTTATCGATCATCGTCAGCATTTATCTACTATAATACTCAAGTACCTAGTCTTTACTGTCAACCTACAACCATCTTAGCCTATCGGACTTCAATGTAATTGCTTGTTTGCACAGTGGCAATCAAGGTGAAGGTGTGAATGTAAGTTCATCTAACACATTTAATGTGGTACTTGGAAGCTTTATTTTTCTCCCTATCAACAATCATTTCTTCCTAAGGTGATAGTTGTCAAGGATTGTTCAACAATGAACATTTATGGGGTAGGTCACAAGAACGAGAACTAAAGGTGAAGATAGGGCTGGAAAAAAGCTCGAGGCTCATGAGTCGTGAGTCGGCTCGACCTTACTCAGGCTCGATTAGGATTGGAGAGACTCGCGAGCCTAAATAAGCCTACTTTTGTGGCTCGCTCAAGCAACGAGCCGCGCGAGCCTGCCTAATAACATGTGTTATACCTTTACACTATTACGTTATTATGTTATTAATTAATTACTTTTTTATGACCTAATTGCTAGATATAGTTTAAAATATGTTGTTATATTTTTGAACATATTTTTATTTTATATATAATAAAAATATAAAATGTATATTTTAAATAGGACTTAGTGTGGCGGCCGGCGAGCCGGCCCGCGAGCCTGAGTCAAGCCATATTTTTCAGCACGCAAAACGACTGAGTGGAGCTCGCTTCATCGAGCCGAGCTCGTTCTAGCGCTAGGTGAAGGCACAGGTGACTCAAAGATTTATACAAATTTGGTTTCTTAATTTGGTGAATTTATGAAGATCTATACAAATCAATAGATACTATAACCTATTAGTGTTTGTAGGGAATATAACGCCTTATACCATGCATATCGTCTTAGGACCATGAACCGGTCAACCAATCTGATGCGTAGTCTCCATGTGTTAACGGTAGGGTTGGATAACGAGTTAGCTCGACTCGGTTGAGTTCAAACTGGCTCGTTAAGCTAATGAGTTAGCTCGGTTCGACTTGTTAAGTTAACGAGCACTACCAGAATCGCAGGCTTTGCCGAGTGCCCGAAGCACTCGGCAAAGCCCCAAAAACACTCGGCAAAGGCTTTGCCGAGTGTCGCACTTGGCAAAGAAGGCTCGGCACACAGTGCATCGGCAAAGCCTTCTTTACCGAGTGCTAGAGAGCACTCGGCAAAGAAAAGCAGCCGTTACGGCGCTGGGTGACGGAGACGACGGCTTTGCCGAGTGTCCCTGGTGACACTCGGCAAAGGAGTTATCTTTGCCGAGTGTCTGCCCAGCAACACTCGGCAAAGGATCCATCTTTGCGGAGTGCCGCCCAAGACACTCGGTAAAGAACCCGTCAGAGAGGGTCCTCATGTCAGGTTCTTTGCCGAGTGCTGGGTCCGGCACTCGGCAAAGCGTGCTTCTTTGCCTAGTGTCGGAGACATTGCACTCGGCAAAGAACCTATACCGGTGCCCAGGCCTTGGTTCTTTGCCGAGTGTTATGGCCTTGACACTCGGCAAAGAACCTCTTTGTCGAGTGTTACTCGGCAAAGAGCCTCTTTGTCGAGTGTTACACTCGGCAAAGTGACCAGTATGCACCTTTTTATTTGTTTTTTGTATTCCATCCACACAAACAAAAGATATCACATATATATCACATATATACATCACAGATATCATCACAAACATAAATAGCCAACACAAACATAAATATACATCACAAACATAAGTGTTCAACATTTCAATCCCAACATAAACATGTCTCATACGTCTCAAGCTCTGACATAAGTATCCAACACAAACATAAGTGACTAACACAAGTTTTAAAGTTTTCAAACACACAAACATAAGTATTCAACACTGAAAACATAAAACTCATTGAGGTGGGCGGTTGGTCTGGTGCTGCGTTGGACTGAACCCTTCAGGAGGGTTGTTGGATGCGGCCACAGATTGTCCCTGCACAGAGAAGAGATTGTATGTGTTATACCAGATGCATTACCAACATCTAACTATAATTTTGATACTCATAGGAGTATGGAAGAGAGCAGGGTCAACTGGAGGGAACAATGGAGGTGGCGGAGCGATGCCCTGTGCGGCGCCAAGGCTCTGTATGTACTGGAACATCTCCGCGATCCTCTGATCAGCCGCCAGGCGAGCCTCCCACTCTGCCTCCCGCTCCGCCATAATCCTCGCCTCCATCTCGTGATATTCCCTCCTCTCTTCTTCTAGTTGAGTCTGTAATATTACAAGCCAACGTTATAGTAACTCAAAGAGAAGGTATATAACTCAAGGAATGACGAGTTACAGAAGCACTAACCTCGAGTTGCTGTATGCGAAGCTATGAGCTGTTGTGCCGAGGTCGTATGGCTAGACTCGAGCCCATGCTCCTTGCTCTCACCTGAGACAAAGTGGGAGTGGAGGACGAGTCGATTGCCGAGTCAGCAATCCAGTAGCGCCCATGTCTCTTGCCTCCTCCGACCCTTATGAGCACATCGGGGTCGATCGGCTCAGTGCTTGGATCATAGTCTGGGCCATGGACCTCCTGCGCCATGGCGGTGTAGTCATGAAGGCAGTTGTAGACGGCAGGGTTGGTGTAGGCCTCAGGCCCGTCGTCCGGGTTGTAGGTGACGTCTGACGTCGCCTTGCCCTTATGGGCCATAGCATAGACCGAGAAGGTGGAGCAAGGCCGGCCACCATGTGACGCCGACTGCAAGAAAACCAACGAGATAGTTAGAAACAATATCTAATCCAATGCTATATACCTAAATAAAAAAGAGTGCGTACCCATGCTTCGGCATATTGCCCCAGGCTCCGGCTGCCTTGGTGGTGGGAGGGACCTTGCATCATCATACGCCGTTCCCGACTAGCGGTGTGTGCCTCCTCCCACTCAGCCGAACACCACCTATCCACCATCTGCTCCCAGCACAGAGGATGTGCGGCGCACCAATGTGGAATCATCTACAAAGTAAACACGTAAAGTGCATATCAGAAGATAAAATAAAATTCATGCATGGAGTACTAGTACCAAACATGCATGACTTTACCTACAGGTACTGGTCCCTGGTCAACGACATGGTTCAGGCTTGAGTTTTGGTCACCCTCTCCCCAAGGACGGAGCCGTGGTAGGTGACGATGGCTTGGATTCGGGCCTCATAGTGTATGTCCACGACGAGCTTCTTACAGCTCATGGTGGCCACCACATCCGCCCTAGCCTCGTATCCAGCCTCGCATCTGAAGAAATCCTGCATAAAAAAACGATGTATCCATACATTATTTCAAGAATTTGCAACGAATGCGACATATTTTACATTATACTAAGACTTACCCACAGCTCTTGCTTCACCCGCTCTGCCTTATTTGCGAATTCCCGGCCGTCCCGGTCTACTGCATCGGGGGCGACAGCGTAGTGGTCGAAGGTGAAAGCTGGGCCCGTCACTCCGGCGTACTCCACCAATCTAGGGAAGTGTTCCCTACACAGCAGGCCGAGGATGCCATTGGGGGGCGACGATGACCCCCAGCATAATCCAGAACCGTCCAAGACCTGTCCAAGTGATAAATAAAAAGTATTAGTTTATATTATGATTTTAAACACATAATAGAATGAAGAACATAAAGTTACATACCTCTCCCCATCCGGCCGAATCAGCGGTCGCCTGTCCCGAAGTATGGGACGCGGAGGGAGACTCGCGGGGCCTCGCAGGTAGATGCTCCTCGAACTTGAGCCGCCAGAACCTGAGGCATCATGCTGCTGGTCGTCGTCGTCCTGCTGCTAGTCGTCGTCAACCTGAGGCTCCGCCTGCTGCTGGACAAGGTCGTCCTGCTGCGCCGCCTGCTGTGCCTCGACCTGCTCTGCCTCGTCCGTCGTCCTACTCCTCCTCCCCCTCCTCCTCCTCAGCCAACCGCCCACCATATTTATCCAACAACCTGCAATTAAGAGTAAACAAATAAGCACATATAAAAAGATGTATTTAAAAACAGGTGCGAAATAAAAAGTCATATAGCATTACATCGATTAAAAATAATCTTCATATGTGTCAGGGTTAGCCGGATCATAACTCTCATCATCACTATCAACCATTTCAATCT
The DNA here is from genome assembly GCA_029449295.1 of Zea luxurians. NCBI lineage: Eukaryota > Viridiplantae > Streptophyta > Magnoliopsida > Poales > Poaceae > Zea > Zea luxurians. The sequence continues at coordinate 152,747 of JAOPSE010000034.1, forward strand.
CAACACCATCAGAAGACGCAAGTTCGTCATTAATGTCATTGCCTTCAAGGATTACTAAGTCATTATCATTTTGCACCTCATCATCCTCCTCATCAACAACCATTTCAATATCTACGTCCATTCTGATAGCTTCAGTTAAGTCTATCTCAAATCGCCCTTCTAGCCCATCTTCTTGGAAGAACTCTCCATCATATGTGTCCGGGTCTAAGTTGTAATCTTCATCGTTAGGAACAGGTAACCTCCCATGCGGCGATACCTTATACACAACATCCCAACCCTTAAGATGTTCTTTCGTTTGGCACGCATATGGGAGATAATACACTTGTGTGACCTGTTGGGCCACGATATAGACATCGTCTCCTGCTAAGGTGGAATCTTGTCGAATTTTGACTATCCCAAGATTAGAATGTGTCAGTCTCGTCACTTGAGGGTCAAACCAATGACATTTGAATATCACTGGAGTAAGAGGTTTGGAACCATAAAATTTGAGCTCATATATTTCTTCGATTCGTCCAAAATAATCGACATTGTCAAGGCCAGGCGTAAAGACTCCAGAACACGTTGTTTTCCGATTGGGCCGACTTTTGTCGTTGTTTGTTGTGCGAAAACGGTATCCATTGACGTCATACCCAGAATATTTCTTGACCCTATAAGCAAATTCGTTGGCTACTTGTCTCAACTCGGCACTCATAGACGGATCTCTTTGGCCCTGCAAGTATTCGCAAGTTAAAAGACGCTAAGTTGAGTTCAAAGACGTATCTCTTTTACAAACTAAGCACGTACCTTAAGTTTGAACTAGGAAATGAAATCGGGCAACCCATTTCTCGCACCCTTTCTAAGAAGAGTGTCATATTCCTATGGAGTGGGGTCCCTTGATCGACGCCAGAATTCATGAAGGAATTGTTCCATGTATGGCATCACCTCTTCAAGGTTGGTCAATACGTATAGCATGATATGTCGCCACTCTTCATGTGTCAGGGTCTTGGTGGTCGAGCCACTTGCGCTTCCGAGTTGGCCTTGAAATATGCTAAGGTTCGATTCATTATCACCGTCATTGTAACGAGGGGGTGGATTATGCACGCTCGGTAGTTTGTCACCATAATAAGTTGTTGTGAAGTTTGAGACCTTCTCTAGAATGTATGCCTCTGCAATGGAAGCCTTGATTTTGCATTTATTTCTACATTTCTTTCTAATAGTCTTTAGACATCTCTCGATTGGATAGCACCACGTCCCTGCACGGGCCCCCCATTCGTGCCTCATAGGGGAGATGAAGAATCAAATGCTGCATTGGATTGAAGAAGCCGGGTGGAAATATCTTCTCAAGCTTACACAGTAACACGGGTGCCAATCTTTCCAAGTCTGCAACCATGGTTCGAGATAACTCTTTTGCACAAAGCTGACGGAAGAAATAGCTCAACTCTGAAAGCGCTAGCCAGACATGCTCAGGGACATAACCTTGAACCATCGCAGGATGAATCCGTTCAATCCATATGTGGAAGTCATGACTCTTCATCCCTAAGACTCGCATAGTAGATAAGTTCACCCCCCTACTCAGGTTAGCTGCATACCCATCAGGGAACATCAACATCTTGATCCACTGAAGTACTTCCTTCCTCTGGGCCCTACTTAGGACGAAATCGACCTTAGGCCTTCTCCACGTCTTTCTGCCACTTGGCGGCATCATCTCTAGTTTTGGTCTATCACATAACGCTGCCAGATCCACTCTTGCCTTCACATTATCCTTTGACTTATCAGGAATGTCCATAATTGTTGCACATAGTGCCTCGGCAACATTCTTTTCAGTGTGCATCACGTCAATGTTGTGTGGAAGGAGCAGGTCGTCAAAATAGGGGAGCCGAGTCAAGCTAGACTTATGTGTCCACATATGTTGCTCACCATATCCCACAAAACCACCTTCTGTATTGGCCACGAGCCCATCTATCTGTTGACGAATTTCGGCACCAGTCATCGTTGCAGGTGGGCGGTCTGTCACTACGACACCTTTCGTAAAGTTCTTGATGTCTAGGTGGAATGGATGGTCAGCAGGGAGAAATTGTCGATGTTTATCGAAGGACGAAAATTTGCCACCCTTTTTCAACCAAATGAACCTGAGAGCTTTCTTGCAAACTGGGCATGGGAACTTACCGTGAACACACCAGGCACAGAATAGCCCATACGCCGGTAAGTCATGCATGGAGTACTGGTACCAAACATGCATTCTGAAGTTTGTCTTTGTAGCTCAGTCATACGTCCATACCCCTTCCTCCCAGGCACGTACCAATTCATCGATCAAAGGCTCCATGTACACGCCCATTTTATTCCCCGTGTGTCCGGGAATTATCAACGACACGAATATATTCTGCCTTTGAAAGCACACACACCAGGGGGAGATTGATTGGGATAACAAACACAGGCCAACATGTGTACGGGGCAGCGCTCATTCCATAGGGATTGAACCCATCTGTGGCCAACGCAACACGTACATTACGAGCCTCTTCGGCTTTCTCACGGTGAATGGCATCAAAGTGTTTCCATGCTTCACCATCGGATGCGTGCACCATCTTGTCAGGATTGTATCGTTTTCCATTTTTGTGCCATGTCATCTGTTTCGCGGATTCCTCTGTCATGTATAGACGCTAGATCCTCGGTATGAACAGAAGGTGCCGTAGGATTGTCAAGGGGATGTCGAGCTGCCTCTTCTGTCTATCACCAGAGTCTACCTCCATGAACCTAGACGATGTACACTTGGGACAGTACTTTGCCTCCGCGTATTCTTTCCTAAATAGCACGCAGCCCTTCGGACAAGCATGAATCTGCTCATACATCATCTTGAGTGCACGAATGAGTTTCTGTGCCTAGTACATGCTCTTTGGCAGAACGTGATCATCCGGAAGCAGGCTCCCTATAACCGTCAACAAGCCATCGAATGCGTCTCTACTCATGCTGTACTGCGACTTGAACACCATTACACGCCCAATGGCATCCAGTTGAGAAACCTTTGTCTGGCCGTGAAGGGGCTTCTGTACCGCGTCGAACATGTCGTAGAACGCCTTTGCAATCGGCTCTGGCTCGTCATCGATACATCCTCCCGTGTACTGTGCCTCCTGATAGTCATTCAACATATCCGCTACCCCCACATCCGCATCATAATCCTCGACACATTGTCTCAGCACCTCCTCTCTCGTACGATGCGCTTCACCATGAAATATCCACCGAGTATAGCCCGGCGTAAATCCATTCTTTCAAATATGTTCTACCATGGCTTTCTTTGGTTTTCTTTTCTGGTTGGCACATTTGCTGCAAGGGCATGGGACTAGACTCGCTCCTTTAGCAGCTTTGCCATATGCCCGTTCCACGAAATCATCAGTCTTTCTAATCGATTCAGTGGTGACATCATTCCTTCCTCTACAGCCCATGTACATCCACTCACGGTCCTCCATCCTATAACATATATAACCGACTATAGTTTAATATAACATGTAAGACATATGCAAACAAAATAACTCAAGCCTATCAACAAAAAATTCGGTAGCACCTCCCCTGTACGGGGATGTTTACAAAACCTGCAAATAAAACTAGTAGCACGATGGCTGACATCCACAAATATATCTAATTGACACACATAGTATAAACTCCCTAAATTCAATAAACATGTAGTATAAATTTAATACAACACATATACTAAATTCAATAAACACACATAATTCATTATAAAAACATAATATAAACACGTAGTATACACTCACTAAATTCAATAAACATGTAGTATAAATTTAATACAACACATAATATGACAATAAACACAAATAAATTTAATAAATTAAATAACATATGACAATATTACCGACGGTGGAGGGCGTGGGCAACGGCGGCGGCATTCCGGGCGCGTGGGGCGGGCGGTGGCGTGGGCGCGGCCGATGGCGGCTTGCCGGGCGCGTGGGGGCGGGCGTGTTACGGCGGCGGCGCTTCGGGGTGGCAGGGCATAGACGGCGGCGGCGCGCGTGGCGAGCGCGGGCGCGTGACCGGGGGCGCGAGCTAGGCTGGCGGCGAGCGCGGGCGCGCGGGCGCAGGGCCGGGGGCGAGCGTGGGCGCAGGGCCGGCGGCAAGGGCGGGCGCGGGATCGGCGGCGAGCACGGTGTGACGGCGTGAGAGAGAGTGAGCGTGAGTGAGAGAGAAGAAGGAGAGGCCGTCGGTCGGTTAAGTTCAACTTCTTTGCCGAGTGCCCGCGATGTGGCACTCGGCAAAGATTTTTTAAGAATTAAAATATTTACTTTGCCGAGTGCCCCAAACCTGGCACTCGGCAAAGACGCATTTGCCGAGTGTCTGTGTATAGGCACTCGGCAAAGTCTTTATTTAGGGTTTTAAGAAAGCCTATGCCGAGTGTCACACGGCTGGCACTCGGTAAAGACTTTTTTACCGAGTGTCTTATGTTGACACTCGGCAAAGCAAATTTTAATTGTTTTTTTTCAACCAAACTTTTTTGTGGTGTGTTCCTACACTATGTAGACCTACATGTATCATTTTGGGACAATTATAACAGAGTTTTCAATAGGTAGTAGATTTAGTTCGTTTATTTGAATTTCTTCGGAAAATTCAGATTTGAACTGCAGGTCACTCGAAACTTGAAAAACCGTGCATGCAAAAATGATATCCATGCTACTTAGCACAAGTTACGGTCGATTTCAGGAGCGGACCGGAAACTTCGAGCAACATGCTCACTAAACATGGCCGTGAACTTGCCATCCACATGTTTAAAATTGTATAAAACACAAACAAAGTCAGAAAATCATGAAACTTGTCCACGTGTCATGATATCATATATAAATGCTGTGATAAAAATTTGAGAAAGTTTCGAGAAAGTTGTGAGACATTATGTGTAGAAACCTAAGAGAACTACACATGAAATCATGGAGTTTCAATGTGGATCTCTTAGGTTTGTACACATAATGCGTCACAACTTTCTCGAAATTTTTTCAAATTTTTATCATAGCCTCTACATATGATATCATGACACGTGGACAGGTTTCATGATTTTCTGACTTTGTTTGTGTTTTATACAATTTATAAACACCTAGATGGAAAGTTCACGACCATGTTAAGTGAGCATGGAGCTCTAAGTTTCCGGTCTGCTCCTGAAATCGGTCGTAACTTGTGCTAAGTAGCATGAATATCATTTTTTCATGCACTGTTTTCCAGGTTTCGAGTGACCTGCAGTTCAAATCTGAATTTTCCGAAAAAATTCAAATAAACGAGCTAAATCTACTAGCTATTGCAAACACTGTTATAATTGTCCCAAAATGGTACATGTAGGTCTACATAGTGTAGAAACATACCACAAAAAGTTTGGTGGCCAAAATGAAAAAATAAAAATATGGTTTGACGAGTGTCTATAGAAGACACTCGGCAAAGTCTTCTTTGTCGAGCGCCCAATATTTGGCACTCGGCAAAGAAGCCTTTTTGCCGAGTGCCAGTCCTCGGCTCTCTGAAAAGACTAACGGCAACACCATGTCAAATGGGCTCGGGTCCAGCAAATCACCTGCAGGTACTTTTGGAGCGCGCCTCTGGGCCACTAGCCGACCCTTATCGAACGGGGCTCGGGCGTCCGCTCGGATTACCCGATAGCAACTCACCGGAAACACCATGTTCAGCGCCCAGTGAGGGTAGCATGGCGCGTTCCCCCCTCCTCCTTGCGGAAAGGCGATGAAGGGGCGTACAATAAAAAGCCGAGACGGTCCTCGATCGTCCTCTCGCTCCGTGCAGAGGCTCGGAGGCTGCTCTCGCACCAGGCTACGGCCAAATTGTTGACCACGCCGATAAACCAGCTTAAAAATTCGAAGCCTGACCATGCACCTGGTCTGCGGCCAGGCCGCATGAGGGAACAACAAGGCCGACCGAGGAATCACAAGAAGAATTAAGACCTCAGAGGAGTCAAACCACTCCTCCGAGGCCTCGGGGGCTACACCCGATGGGTGCGCTCGCACGCACCCATCGGAACAAAATATAACCAAGAAAGGCTAGTCCCCTTACAAAAAATCCAGCAGAACCTCCAAGCGAGTGCCTACACTCCCTTTGAGGCTCGGGGGCTACTGTCGGGTGCCGTTGTAACACCCCTGGTGTTACTATAACTAAAACTTGAGCATGGCATCATGAGCATGGGCATTGCATATGTTTGACACACCTAGAGTGCATTCACTAGGCAAAAATTTCAAACAAGTTGTATTGTTTTAAAGTTTTACAAATAGGACCCTGGTTAAGGACTTAACCCTAAATAGTGATTAAAGGGGTAAAACTTAACCCAAGTTGAGAAAACCTAAAGGCTTTATGGTAAAAGTCATAAAATGACCCCAACAATAAAGTTGAATCACATTTATACCCCTGGAATACCAGAAACCCTAATTAGAACCCTGGGAAAACCCTAAAACCAAACCCTAGGGACCTAAGTGTAAAATTAGTCCACTTTTGGGCTAAAGTGTAAAAACCAAGTCAAATAAGTGTTTTAAGTCAATTGGATCACAAATATGTGGATTTGAAAGCCAAACCCTAAGTTTTGGACTAAAATGCAAAATGGACCTCATTTGAGTTTATTCTAAGTCTGGATTTCAGTGATATTGGCTCAACTTTGGAGCCTTGTATCTTTCAGGATATAGGGTTTTTGCCCTAGGTCACCACATCAAAGTTGAAGACCCATTATAGGAGAACAACTTTGCTTAAGGTTGTGAGCTTAGTTGTTAAGAAGAAATTAGAGAAAACCAAGCCTAAAGTTGGGCTGTCAGGCTGTTATGTCTGAATTTTCAGACTAGCAGTGAACTGACCTCGACTTCAAGCTAGGTTTTGAGCATGATCCAGTGCTCAAATGTGTTCAAGTCCTATAGTCGAATTGTAGATGGTATATTGCTCTACAATTTTGTTTAAGAAAGGCAATCGAGTTGCTGCACAAACTTGGAAGTTGTGGGCTCTGGAAACTGGGCTGTCAGTCACTCTGAACCGATATTCCGATGGTACAGTGCCTCGAGTAGATTTGATCGCCAGCGTGACAAACCTCCACCGCCGGCGACCTCCCCGCATCAAAATTCGCGCCGCCGCCGCCGGATTCGTGCACGATGAGGGATGGATAACGTCGGGAAAAGGATGACTCATACGTGGCACCCTCTCCCGGGTCCAGCCGGAGTTATTCACCGGCGGCCACCGCATCAGTCATTTCCGCCGCGGTGTCCTTTGCATCGTGATCCTACCTCACTGTACCACTCCTCTACGTGCTTGGCATGCACCAAAGAAGTTATCTGTGGTCGTGCAGAGATCGCCGGTCTGCCATGGCTTTAAATAGCGGCATGAACTACGGCGAGGAACTCACCACCTCAACCGTAAGCTTGAGAAGAACCCAAAATTCATACTGCCCTTTCCATCTTCTCCCAAATTGAGTACGCACGGTGAAGCTATAGTTTCTTACGGCCGTGTAGCCTCAATCCCCATCCCCAATTTCACCCAGAACCGCCGCATCGCCGTTTTCCCCCAATTCGGTCGACTGCGCCACCGTAAATCACCTGCTCGCGGCCAGAGGATTCCAGGTCCGTCCTCGCCCTCGTTGTTCGTGTTTCAGCACCCACATATACTTGTGATCGTTACCTGCCCAGCCCTTGGAGCTTGACTTCACCTAATCAACCGGAACACCTCGATCTGAGTTCTGTATCCGCGGTCACCGTGGTCAGGCACATCCTGGCCCAAATTAGTCCGATTAGAGCATGTTCTAGGGTAACCTTGGGTCGGTTATGCCTCCCCTGTAGCTAGACAAGGCGATCATCGCCGATCATGGCCAGTACGAATCATCGGCAGGGATGAACGGGAGCGTGGCGTGGTCAGGGGCAATCGCGGGGAAGAAACAGAAACCCGAGGGCATTTGTGCAAATCGTCAGTGACTGCGTACAATAGTGAAAGGACCTTTTTCTGATTAGCCAGAAGCGCGAGGCCCTTTCTGCAAAATCGCCTGGGCGCGGACGCGCGCGCGCGGACGCGAGCGCGCTGTTCTCCCTGGACCTGGGCTTGTTGGGCCAGAATCGGCCCAGTACTGCTCCTAGTTTTCCTTTTTCTTTTTCAGCAGAACTTTGAAAAACTGTAGAAAATGGTAGGAAAATCCTAAAAATATGAGACCAATTTTCCTAGACTTGTTATTTTCCATAGAATTTAATAAAAATAGTTTCATGATTTTTAGATCAAATAGGGAATTTTAGGGTATTTAAAATAGCCTAAACCATTGGTTCTGGATTTTTAGAAAATAAATAATAAGTCCAAAATTTCCCAAACTTTTTATGTGAGCTTTTCACATTATTTAGAAGCCATGGGTAGAGTTTGGTTTGATTTGAACCTTGTTTGATCCCTAAACCCAAAACCACCCCCCTGCTCCATGAACTCCTTTACTGACTCCGGAAACCCTAGGTTCTCGGAGTACCGTGAAGGAAAGTTGTACTCAAGACATAAATAATAAGTTTATGCTATCTTTGCATCCTCATGAGCATTCCATGACATCCATTCTTATGCATGTATATGGTTATATTAGAGCACGAAGAAGAAGAAGAAGTTTCTGAAGAAGGGATACCACCCACCTCTGATCCTCAAGCAGACAACTGTTTTTATTTCGATATCTGTGGATCCGAGCAGGACACACCTAACAACAAAGGCAAGCCCCGGTGCATTTGCCACCTTCCTTGATGTTTTTAAAATCTTTCTCACTTGCTTGCTGCATTAGGTGATAGGAGTTGATTGATTAAACAATTCCTGCATTACCTTCCTTGATCTTGATTACCCTCCTTGAAACCCTGTTTTTACAAAAAGGTTTTACTATGCTTAGTATTGCTTTAGAAAAACAAAAGGATTTGTTTTACAAATGATGTTTGGCTAAGTGGGAGGGATGTTTTCGAAAATAAAACTTGATGGTGAATCCATCACGGCCGTGATGGATTCAACATCGGAAAAGATGTACCTCTGCCAGGTACCAAACTTTGGGTTTGAAATGATTAAGCTGAGACCGGGCGGGTGACTTGCACGAGAAGAGAGTCTCGGTGTAGTGTCTCCGTCTGAGTCGATTAAGGACCTTGTCGATGTAGGCTTGATGATCGAGGACCCTTTAACTGGTCACATGCCTCGTCATGGGTAAGCCTTGCCTCGGGCAGACTAAGGCCGGAATAAGATAACACGAAATGGGAGTGGAGCGGTGGCGAGAGTAGCGTGTACCCTCCGTGGCAAGAGGCTGGACGGTGGTGTATCTGTGCTCTCGGTTTGCGTGAACCTGATCCGGTCTTAAGAACCCCGGTGGCGGGTTGACATATGCAAGGGTTAAGTGCTACATATGTCGTGTGATTGGAGATCCTCAGCTGAGTATAATCGATTCGGATCGCCGTACCTTCGCGGTTATGAAGACTTGGTCACTGCCCTACACGTAGCATTCCACTAAAGATGATGGGTTTTTGTTAAAGAAATTGGCTAGTGCAGGACCAGTGATTGAACTAGGGTAGAAAGAACTCTAGTGCAGGTAATTTTACTTAACTTGACAAATAAAATTGGATTTTTAAGGATCCACTTTAGTAAGCATTTCTGCAAAACAGAGTCTTTGATTACTGAAAAGCCTTACCTTGACTCCCATATAACCAGCATACCCTTGAGAGTCTTTTCCTTAGTCGGGTAAGACTTGCTGAGTAATTCCATACTCAGGGTTTATCCCTTTGTTGTTTTTAGGTGGGGAAGTAGCAGACTTTTGCTGCTTCTGTGCTAAGGTGGTTCCCAAAGAAGAAAACCAAGACTGAAGTGCGGGAGGACTCGGTCCTCCATCTAGGGTCTTTTGTTTATAGTCTTTCGGGAGAAGTTTGTGTCTCCCTGGTTTGTATAATTATTACTTCTATGCACTCACGTTTAGACTGGTCTGTAATAAATTAACTCGAGCTTACTTTTGGAAATAAATGTAAGTTTATGTAATTCGCTTCCGCATATCTTCATCTCTGATGATCTGTAATGTCTGCAAGACGGGTGAAACGTTCCTGGTGAGGTAAGGAAAGATACCGAGCTTGTCAAGTAACTTAGGAACATCTACAGGGTGTCTGATGTCTGTTAGACAAGGACAACTGTAGGTGGGCCTGATTACTTGGGAGGTTCCGTCACAGCTGGTATCGGAGCGTAGCCCTTCTTTGCAGATATTATGAGGCATCTTCAAAAAGATTTTCAAAAGTCTTACCTAAAGATTCTTTTCTCTTCTTACCTAAGTATTCTGAAGAGTTTATCTTAAAGACCAGATAGGAAGAGTGCAACGTATAGAAGGTTGAATCAACCAAGGTTGATTCTGTACTTACTCATGCATCATGCTAAGAATTATGCTAATAAATTTTCCCCTTAGAAAGATGCCGCCACGCACGAGGCTAACGGCACGAAAATCAACGGGACCAATTGGAGTACCCCGTCATCAACTGGCCCCTCGACACGAAAGCAGTAGCAGCGGGAGTAATGACCCCATAGGAGACTTGGAAGCCGAAGTGAGTCGACTTCAAGCAACGCTGCGACACAGGACCAATACTTGGATCGCAGACGGCGATAGAATAAATGAGCTAAGAAGGGACATCCGTCACTTGCAGGATCAGCTGGCTGATCGGGACTTAGCACTTGACTGGGCAGTACAGTCACATATGTTGGCATGTGCTAAGGAAGCAAGGGCTCAGGCCCGAATTAAAGAACTTAGCACAGCTGTCGACAACCTGCAGGTCTACTGCAATACGTTGCATGAGGAAGTCCATGTGCTCTACTCGCAACTACACCCTAGTGAGCCTGCACACTCTGCTGAGGCGGAAGCTGGACCCTCTCACGTTGCGGGACGCACGTTGGGTGGGGAGTTAGATCTTTTTGAACCCCCTCCTTCCTTGAGGTTGGTTGACGTCTGGACTCCCACACCTGACAATGAAGCCGCCAAAAGCAACGGAAAGCAGGACTAATGGTGTAATAAAAGTAGAGTAGTGTATTGTAGGGTGTACTGTTGTATAATAGGTTAAACTTTTGTAAAATGGGTAATGTATCCTGTTGTATAATATCGAGTCTGTATCATTACTCTTCATAGTAATGTAAAACGGAAGGTTTTCTTTGGCACATTATGTTTATTCAAATGTTTTTGCCTCAGATGCCGACCCGGACTCGCGGACAGGATGCAGTCGGAACATCCGGGGGTCGGGATGCTACCCCGAATCCACCTCCCGTTCCACCCACGCTTGCCGAGGCAATTGCTGCCTTGGTGAATGCTACCGCCGACAATACCCGCTTCCTTCGGGAAATGGTGGGTCAGCAGCAGCTTCAGCAACAAGCAGGAAGAGGTTTTCAACAAGGTCCCCGTGAGACTACTTATCTGGATTTCTCCGAAACTCGTCCGCCTCTCTTCATCAAAGCAGAAGACCCGCTCGAAGCCGACGAATGGATACGAGTCATCGAACAGAAGTTTGGCCTTCTTCGTTGTTCGGAAACCCAGAAGCCATTGTTTGCGGCACAGCAACTCCGAGGCCCTGCCAGTACTTGGTGGGGAAACTTTGTGGCCATCCAACCGGACAACCATCAAATTACATGGAACGAATTTAAAGCAGCATTCCGCGAGCATTACATTCCTGAGGGAGTGCTGCACATGAAACAAGAAGAGTTTATGAAATTGAAGCAAGGGGGAGATACTGTTAATCAGTATCTCAACAAATTCAATCACCTGTCACAATACGCAATTGATCAGGTGAATACAGATTTGAAGAAAAGGAATTGTTTTATGAGAGGTCTGAATGACCGGATGCAGCGGAAAATGGCTGCATGTATTGATCTCACCTATGGGAAGGCTGTCAGCACAACCTTATCTGTGGAGGCCAAATATGCAAATTCTGGGAAAAGTAAGGGATTCAGTGGTGACAGGCCTAATCAGGGCCCGGTAAAGAGGCAACGGTTTATTCTCCGGCCCTCTAACCAGAACCGTCCAAGTGCACCATCTTTCCCTTTCAAGCAGCCCATAATTATTCGTCCCAACAAAGCCCCTACTGTCCAAAGTCAGCCGGGTGCCCCAGGCACTCGATTCCCTACTCTGCCAAGTTCTTCAACTGGATGTTTTAACTGTGGCAAATCTGGGCATTTTATTAAAGATTGCCCCTATCCTCGGCAAAATCAGGCTAATAATCAGCAAGGATCGGGAAATTCAGCTCCAGGCAAGGGAAGCACTTCGGGCAAGAATACCAAGAAAACGGGGCGAGTATATTATATGCAAGTGGCTACCACACCGGAGGGAGAGCCGGTGATGATGGGTACGTTCCCTGTGGCCAGTCACCCTGCAATTATTCTTTTTGATTCTGGTGCTTTGCATACCTTCATTAGCAAGACATTTGTGGAGCAACATCATATTGCATGTCATGAATCAAAAGAGGGATTTAAAATTCATTCACCTGGGGGACATATTTTTACTAGAGAAGTGGCCTATGAAGTGCCAGTAACCATGGCCGGACGGAACTTTCCTGCTAACATGATTGTTCTAAGAGGCCAGGATATAGATGTAATTTTGGGGATGAATTGGTTAACCCAACACAAGGCAATTCTCAACACTGAACTCAGAACCGTCAGGTTGAGCTATAATCAAGAAGAAATTCTCTTGTCTCTCCCCAAAACCAATCCAGTCAAAGCTTCTGGTAGGATATTTGAAGCCATTGTACCGGAGATCAAGAACATTCCGGTAGTATGTGAGTTTCCAGATGTATTTCCGGAAGATTTGCCTGGACTACCCCCTGAAAGAGATGTAGAATTCGTAATTGAGCTAAAGCCCGGTACGGCTCCCATCTCCCGAAGATCGTACCGTATGCCCCCTAATGAGTTGGCAGAATTGAAGATTCAATTACAAGATCTGCTAAATAAGGGATTTATCCAGCCAAGCTCGTCCCCATGGGGTTGTCCCGCCATCTTCGTGAAGAAGAAGGATCAAACCTTGCGCATGTGCGTGGACTATCGGCCCCTAAATGAGGTCACCATCAAGAATAAGTACCCTCTTCCAAGGATCGACATTTTATTTGATCAACTGACTGGGGCGAGGGTATTTTCCAAAATTGATCTCAGGTCGGGCTATCATCAAATCCGTATTCGGCCCGAGGATATACCGAAGACCGCGTTTACTACGCGATATGGATTGTTCGAATACCTAGTAATGTCTTTCGGGCTCACCAATGCTCCTGCCCACTTCACCTATTTGATGAACTCGGTGTTCATGCCCGAGTTGGACAAGTTCGTGGTGGTCTTCATCGACGATATTTTGATATACTCTAAAAATGAAGAGGAGCATGCTCAGCACCTACGGATTGTATTGACGCGCCTGAGGGAACATCAGCTGTATGCCAAGTTCAGCAAGTGCGCGTTCTGGCTGGAAGAAATTCAATTTTTGGGGCACGTGTTATCAGCTAAAGGAATTGCGGTAGATCCTAGCAAGGTCAAGGATATTCTGGAATGGAAACCCCCAACAACTGTTCACCAAGTCTGGAGTTTTCTTGGACTAGCAGGATATTATCGCAGATTCATACCTGATTTCTCTAAGCTTGTGAAGCCAATCACAAGTTTATTGAAAAATGATACTAAGTTTAATTGGTCTTCTAAGTGTAACGAAGCCTTTGAGCAACTGAAGACACTTTTGACCACTGCTCCGGTATTGGCTCAACCGGATATCACTAAGCCTTTTGATGTATATTGTGATGCGTCAGGCAGTGGACTCGGTTGTGTGCTGATGCAAGAGGGCCGAGTAATTGCATATGCTTCAAGGCAGTTACGCCGACATGAAGAGCATTATCCAACACATGATCTAGAGCTAGCTGCGGTGGTTCATGCCCTGAAGATATGGCGTCACTATCTGCTGGGAAATATCTGCCACATATATACAGATCATAAGAGTTTGAAGTATATATTTACCCAGTCAGAGTTAAATATGAGGCAAAGACGATGGCTTGAGCTCATTAAAGACTATGAACTGGAAATCCATTATCATCCAGGCAAAGCCAATGTGGTGGCAGATGCATTGAGTCGTAAGACTTCCTGCCACTGTCTTATGGTAAAGACCTCCGAAAACACTTTATGTCAAGAAATGGAGAAGTTAAACCTGGGGATAATCCAACAAGGGACTCTAAATCAGCTAAAGCTTGAGTCAACCATTTTGCAAAGGGTAATTGATGCTCAAAGGGATAATCTGGGCATGGAACACATACGAGAGAAGATAAAGGCTGGAACAGCCAAATGTTTCAAGGAAGACGATCAAGGTGTGTTATGGTTTAACAACCGCATAGTAGTGCCAAGGGATAAAGAACTCCGCCAGCAAATCTTAGATGAAGCGCATCTTAGTCGCTATTCCATTCATCCGGGAAGCACTAAGATGTATCATGATCTAAAACAACATTACTGGTGGACTAAGATGAAGATTGAAATTGCACGCTATGTGGCTAAGTGTGACACTTGCAGACGTGTCAAAGCCATACACATGAAAACTGCTGGTCCATTGCAATCTTTGCCAACCCCAACATGGAAATGGGAAGACATAAGCATGGACTTCATTGTGGGATTGCCCAGGACCGCAAAAGGGTATGACTCTATTTGGGTTATCATTGATCGACTTACAAAGATCGCCCACTTCCTCCCTGTCAAAGTAAAATATCCTGTCATTACCTATGCGGAGTTATACATTGCCCGTATTCTCAGTTTGCATGGTATTCCAAAGACCATAGTGTCGGATCGTGGACCTCAGTTCGTATCCAAATTTTGGGAAGAACTTCATAAATCCTTGGGTACTAAGTTACTCCACAGTTCGGCCTATCATCCTCAAACCAGTGGACAGACTGAGAGAGTAAATCAGATACTTGAGGATATGTTGCGGGCATGTGTCCTGGATTTCTCGCAGAAATGGGATGAATGTTTACCTTTGGCGGAGTTTTCATATAATAACAGTTACCAGGAAAGCATCAAGATGGCACCTTTTGAAGCTTTATATGGGCGACGGTGTCGAACTCCGCTAAATTGGTCTGAACCTGGAGAAAGATGCTTCTTTAGGCCTGATATGGTGAAAGAGGCCGAGGATAAGGTTCAGAAAATTATTTATAATATGAAGAAGGCACAGGCTCGTCAGAAGAGTTATGCAGACACACGGCGAATGCCCTTATATTTTCTGAAAGGAGACTATGTTTACCTGAAGGTCTCACCAATGAAAGGCGTATCGCGTTTTGGGATTAAAGGAAAACTTGCACCCAGGTACATTGGTCCATTCCTGGTACTTGAGCAATGTGGACCAGTGGCATACCGACTTCAGCTCCCCGAAACATTGTCTGCTGTGCATAATGTGTTCCACGTGTCACAATTGAAGAAGTGTCTTCGGGTTCCCGATCGAACCATTGAAGTGACTGATGTTGTCCTGAAACCAGATTTAACGTACTCGGAACATCCCATTCGAGTTCTGGATCAAAAGGACAGGGTTACCCGGAGAAAGACTCTCAAGTTTTATAAGATACAGTGGAACCAGCATTCGGAAGATGAGGCTACATGGGAAACCCAAGATTTCTTAGATAAGAATTTCCTAGGCTTTCTAGCCTCTTGTAAGTTGTAAAGTTTGGATAGCTGTGTAATAAAGGAATGAACCCCCACACCACCCCTGCCTTATACCTAAAATAAGGAAATAAAGATGTGACACATTTCCTTTTCCATTACTCACCCTAGGGCTTTAAATCTCGGGACGAGATTCTTTTATGGGGGAAGGATGTAACACCCCTGGTGTTACTATAACTAAAACTTGAGCATGGCATCATGAGCATGGGCATTGCATATGTTTGACACACCTAGAGTGCATTCACTAGGCAAAAATTTCAAACAAGTTGTATTGTTTTAAAGTTTTACAAATAGGACCCTGGTTAAGGACTTAACCCTAAATAGTGATTAAAGGGGTAAAACTTAACCCAAGTTGAGAAAACCTAAAGGCTTTAGGGTAAAAGTCATAAAATGACCCCAACAATAAAGTTGAATCACATTTATACCCCTGGAATACCAGAAACCCTAATTAGAACCCTGGGAAAACCCTAAAACCAAACCCTAGGGACCTAAGTGTAAAATTAGTCCACTTTTGGGCTAAAGTGTAAAAACCAAGTCAAATAAGTGTTTTAAGTCAATTGGATCACAAATATGTGGATTTGAAAGCCAAACCCTAAGTTTTGGACTAAAATGCAAAATGGACCTCATTTGAGTTTATTCTAAGTCTGGATTTCAGTGATATTGGCTCAACTTTGGAGCCTTGTATCTTTCAGGATATAGGGTTTTTGCCCTAGGTCACCACATCAAAGTTGAAGACCCATTATAGGAGAACAACTTTGCTTAAGGTTGTGAGCTTAGTTGTTAAGAAGAAATTAGAGAAAACCAAGCCTAAAGTTGGGCTGTCAGGCTGTTATGTCTGAATTTTCAGACTAGCAGTGAACTGACCTCGACTTCAAGCTAGGTTTTGAGCATGATCCAGTGCTCAAATGTGTTCAAGTCCTATAGTCGAATTGTAGATGGTATATTGCTCTACAATTTTGTTTAAGAAAGGCAATCGAGTTGCTGCACAAACTTGGAAGTTGTGGGCTCTGGAAACTGGGCTGTCAGTCACTCTGAACCGATATTCCGATGGTACAGTGCCTCGAGTAGATTTGATCGCCAGCGTGACAAACCTCCACCGCCGGCGACCTCCCCGCATCAAAATTTGCGCCGCCGCCGCCGGATTCGTGCACGATGAGGGATGGATAACGTCGGGAAAAGGATGACTCATACGTGGCACCCTCTCCCGGGTCCAGCCGGAGTTATTCACCGGCGGCCACCGCATCAGTCATTTCCGCCGCGGTGTCCTTTGCATCGTGATCCTACCTCACTGTACCACTCCTCTACGTGCTTGGCATGCACCAAAGAAGTTATCTGTGGTCGTGCAGAGATCGCCGGTCTGCCATGGCTTTAAATAGCGGCATGAACTACGGCGAGGAACTCACCACCTCAACCGTAAGCTTGAGAAGAACCCAAAATTCATACTGCCCTTTCCATCTTCTCCCAAATTGAGTACGCACGGTGAAGCTATAGTTTCTTACGGCCGTGTAGCCTCAATCCCCATCCCCAATTTCACCCAAAACCGCCGCATCGCCGTTTTCCCCCAATTCGGTCGACTGCGCCACCGTAAATCACCTGCTCGCGGCCAGAGGATTCCAGGTCCGTCCTCGCCCTCGTTGTTCGTGTTTCAGCACCCACATATACTTGTGATCGTTACCTGCCCAGCCCTTGGAGCTTGACTTCACCTAATCAACCGGAACACCTCGATCTGAGTTCTGTATCCGCGGTCACCGTGGTCAGGCACATCCTGGCCCAAATTAGTCCGATTAGAGCATGTTCTAGGGTAACCTTGGGTCGGTTATGCCTCCCCTGTAGCTAGACAAGGCGATCATCGCCGATCATGGCCAGTACGAATCATCGGCAGGGATGAACGGGAGCGTGGCGTGGTCAGGGGCAATCGCGGGGAAGAAACAGAAACCCGAGGGCATTTGTGCAAATCGTCAGTGACTGCGTACAATAGTGAAAGGACCTTTTTCTGATTAGCCAGAAGCGCGAGGCCCTTTCTGCAAAATCGCCTGGGCGCGGACGCGCGCGCGCGGACGCGAGCGCGCTGTTCTCCCTGGACCTGGGCTTGTTGGGCCAGAATCGGCCCAGTACTGCTCCTAGTTTTCCTTTTTCTTTTTCAGCAGAACTTTGAAAAACTGTAGAAAATGGTAGGAAAATCCTAAAAATATGAGACCAATTTTCCTAGACTTGTTATTTTCCATAGAATTTAATAAAAATAGTTTCATGATTTTTAGATCAAATAGGGAATTTTAGGGTATTTAAAATAGCCTAAACCATTGGTTCTGGATTTTTAGAAAATAAATAATAAGTCCAAAATTTCCCAAACTTTTTATGTGAGCTTTTCACATTATTTAGAAGCCATGGGTAGAGTTTGGTTTGATTTGAACCTTGTTTGATCCCTAAACCCAAAACCACCCCCTGCTCCATGAACTCCTTTACTGACTCCGGAAACCCTAGGTTCTCGGAGTACCGTGAAGGAAAGTTGTACTCAAGACATAAATAATAAGTTTATGCTATCTTTGCATCCTCATGAGCATTCCATGACATCCATTCTTATGCATGTATATGGTTATATTAGAGCACGAAGAAGAAGAAGAAGTTTCTGAAGAAGGGATACCACCCACCTCTGATCCTCAAGCAGACAACTGTTTTTATTTCGATATCTGTGGATCCGAGCAGGACACACCTGACAACAAAGGCAAGCCTCGGTGCATTTGCCACCTTCCTTGATGTTTTTAAAATCTTTCTCACTTGCTTGCTGCATTAGGTGATAGGAGTTGATTGATTAAACAATTCCTGCATTACCTTCCTTGATCTTGATTACCCTCCTTGAAACCCTGTTTTTACAAAAAGGTTTTACTATGCTTAGTATTGCTTTAGAAAAACAAAAGGATTTGTTTTACAAATGATGTTTGGCTAAGTGGGAGGGATGTTTTCGAAAATAAAACTTGATGGTGAATCCATCACGGCCGTGATGTATTCAACATCGGAAAAGATGTACCTCTGCCAGGTACCAAACTTTGGGTTTGAAATGATTAAGCTGAGACCGGGCGGGTGACTTGCACGAGAAGAGAGTCTCGGTGTAGTGTCTCCGTCTGAGTCGATTAAGGACCTTGTCGATGTAGGCTTGATGATCGAGGACCCTTTAACTGGTCACATGCCTCGTCATGGGTAAGCCTTGCCTCGGGCAGACTAAGGCCGGAATAAGATAACACGAAATGGGAGTGGAGCGGTGGCGAGAGTAGCGTGTACCCTCCGTGGCAAGAGGCTGGACGGTGGTGTATCTGTGCTCTCGGTTTGCGTGAACCTGATCCGGTCTTAAGAACCCCGGTGGCGGGTTGACATATGCAAGGGTTAAGTGCTACATATGTCGTGTGATTGGAGATCCTCAGCTGAGTATAATCGATTCGGATCGCCGTACCTTCGCGGTTATGAAGACTTGGTCACTGCCCTACACGTAGCATTCCACTAAAGATGATGGGTTTTTGTTAAAGAAATTGGCTAGTGCAGGACCAGTGATTGAACTAGGGTAGAAAGAACTCTAGTGCAGGTAATTTTACTTAACTTGACAAATAAAATTGGATTTTTAAGGATCCACTTTAGTAAGCATTTCTGCAAAACAGAGTCTTTGATTACTGAAAAGCCTTACCTTGACTCCCATATAACCAGCATACCCTTGAGAGTCTTTTCCTTAGTCGGGTAAGACTTGCTGAGTAATTCCATACTCAGGGTTTATCCCTTTGTTGTTTTTAGGTGGGGAAGTAGCAGACTTTTGCTGCTTCTGTGCTAAGGTGGTTCCCAAAGAAGAAAACCAAGACTGAAGTGCGGGAGGACTCGGTCCTCCATCTAGGGTCTTTTGTTTATAGTCTTTCGGGAGAAGTTTGTGTCTCCCTGGTTTGTATAATTATTACTTCTATGCACTCACGTTTAGACTGGTCTGTAATAAATTAACTCGAGCTTACTTTTGGAAATAAATGTAAGTTTATGTAATTCGCTTCCGCATATCTTCATCTCCGATGATCTGTAATGTCTGCAAGACAGGTGAAACGTTCCTGGTGAGGTAAGGAAAGATACCGAGCTTGTCAAGTAACTTAGGAACATCTACAGGGTGTCTGATGTCTGTTAGACAAGGACAACTGTAGGTGGGCCTGATTACTTGGGAGGTTCCGTCACAGCCGTAATCAGGGGTACCCCCAACACTCCTAAGCATGGCTGAAAACATCTTCAAAACAGACCGTAAAGACTGGTAAGCACAGCTCAAAGTCAAAGCCTCATCTACCAAGGGACGCGATCTCATCTCGCCTGAGCCCGGCCTTGGGCAAGAACAGTAGTCCTGGACGGATTCACGCTTCGCCCGAGGGCCTCCTCAGGTAGCGGGCGCATCCCTGGCTCGCCCGAGGCTAAGCTCGGGCAAACTTTGTCATATAGCAACCTCAGCCAAATCGCCTCACCGCCGACCGTATCGCATGCGCATTTAATGCAGGGATCACCTGACACCTTATCCTGACACGCGCGACTCAGTTGGCAAGGTTGAAATGACCGCAGTCACTTTGCCCCTTTACCGATCGTTCTGACAGGAAAACAACACTATTCACCCTGTTCCGACTACTGTGCCAACCACCAGGGTAAGACTAACAACAGTAAGTCACAGCCTCTCCCGAGTTCAGCCTCGGGCGCAATAGGGAGCTCCACCTCGCCCGACCCCAGGCCTCGGCTTCGGCCTCGGCCTCGGGAGGAGGTCTCCGCCTCGCCCGACCCCAGGCCTCGGCCTCAGCCTCAACCTCGGGAGGAGTCACAACCTCGCCCGACCATGGCCTTGGCCTCAGGAGAAGTCACCGCCTCACCTGACCTCGGCCTCGGACCGACTGTACAGGGGATACATCATTACCCTACCTCTAGCCAGCCGCCTCAGGCTACGAAGGAAAAAGACCGGTGTCACATCTAGATTACTCCGACAACAGGTAATGATGGTTCCCTGCATACATCCATGACGTCGATTGTTCTCAGCTCTCTACGAAGGCAAAGAAACGTCAGCAGGACCCAGAGCCGCACCGTTAGCTACGCTTCTACAGGGCTCAAGCACTTCTCCGCCGGACATGTTAGCACACAGCTACACCCCTATATGTACAGCTAGATCACCTCCTTGTATTTATAAAAGGAGATGCCCAGGGCCTTCCCACGGCACGCTGCGAGGACGACGGAGACGGACTCGCTCAAACATCGAACTCCTCTTCGCAACACTAGACTTCTCAAGAGACCTAGGACCCGTTCCCTCTCTCGCGAAGCTTGTAACCCCTACTACAAGCACCCCGGTGCAAGATAATATAAGCCTCATCCCCTCTCTTGTGTTTCATCTTGCATCAATTCATCTGGGCAGCGACACACGGCACAAAATTCACTAGTCGGTTCGGTTGAGGGTCCCCCGGGTCCGAAACACCGATATATATATATATAGGTCCATGCCCGTGCGTTGCCACGGGAGTGAAAAACAGTACGAAACATAGATATGAACCGACAAATATTATTATGATATGCAAAATTTGCATGGCAAAATATCACTGTAACACTAATATTAATTTTTTGATGATATAAATATATAATATTATTATAAATACGTCGACCCAAATAGATTGAACTGATGTCAAACAAACATTATCAATAACGCATAAACCCGAGCCCGTACACGATCCGGATGATAGAGATGCCAATCAGCAGGAGGAGCACTTCCTATAATAAATGACTTGTCCAAAAGAAATATATTGAAACATTGATGACAAGATTAACATCGGTGGTCTTTCTAAGAAGTTGGTTATGCCTCTTCTAGGTGGTAAAGTTCAACCCCAGCAGGTTCCTAGAACTAATGATGTAATTAGTTCTGATTCTGCTAGCACAAATGAGAACCCTATTTTTGGTGGAAGAGTATTTTCTCCTCCAGTTGTTTCTAGGGTTCAATAGAGACATCAAGCTGCTGCTGCATTTCAAAATCAAAGTGAAACTGTATGTACCTCTTCTGTTAATTTTATTATTATATAGTCAAATTGCCCTTGGTCACTTCATCTGATTTCTTAATAGCAACTGCCGCATCCATAACAGATTCCATAGATAATAAATTGTTACTCTGTTAATTGGCATGTAATGCTTTGAACAGACTAAAACCAATAGCTCATTAGCTCTCTACACTTCGTTTAATAAATGAATACAGTAAGGACTATGCAGTTTTCATGCGGAAGGCATACACTGGTTCACAATCGAGAATGCAGAAGGTAGACTGAACACAATCTGTGCACTATCTCGTACACATCATAAGAACATTGATGCAAACCAGACACCGGTACACATCCAAAAATGAACATTGATGCAAAACTAAAACATAATGACACGCAAGAACACTGATCTCCATTTATATTAAAAAAGTACACCATACATTATAAGTTTAGAACCACACTTGAACTGATTACACCCATATGAATACAATAGGTTACGCTTCAACAGGAGTCTTCCAAGGAAAACAACTTAAAAACCATAGCACCCTAAACCTTACAAGCTAAATGATTCCCACTACATTTTTTATCTTGGGGCCATCCTCTGTAGAGCTTGGTCACATAGTTAGCAGTTTTGTCTAGCGCCTCATCTCTTGTGCGGCCTCGTCTTTTTCAATATTTGTTCGTTGCAGCCTCAACTTTTTCAATATTTGGTCTCTCATCTAGCTTTCCATGTAGTATAATCGAGGATTGTGGTTGCAAAAAGCGCAGGTTCTTGGTTTACCATACAAATCAGGAGCAGTAGAGGCAGAAGCCTCGGTTGGAGCCACCTCTTCATCCTTGTGCAGTTGTGTTTCTCCATGCCCAAGTCCACCAGAATCGGACCTCCTACGCCAGCCACCGCCTAAGGCCAAGGCACAACGTGTGCGTGAGGCCGCACCTCGGACAGTTCTTGACCCACAACAGCTAGAAGTGCATGTTGAGGCAAATCTTCTCGCCCTGGTACATCTGCGCGCACCAGCAGTGATCCAGCATAGCGAGAGATACTATATGAAAAAAAGAAAATGTCATGTTAGTAATGCGACTACTCAATGAAAACAAAAGGTAAGTCCTTTCAGAGGTTTTAGAATGATACTTGGATGCTGCAACCCTTGTAAAAATAGCATGCATTGCACCACATATATAGCAAAAGACAATGGTATATTCTTGACAGAACAGAATAAGCGATCAAAAGGCAGTAGCAGTACCTGCAAGTTTACTATTGTTGAATCTATGTAGAACAATTCACACGTGTAGCTTCATCTCCTAGTACTTTTAGTGCATCTATGTGCATTAACACCTATTATGATCCTCTTGTACATCTCTGAACCATCAACCTCTAAATTTTCCAGTATCACAATTTTTTTCTCGTCAGTTAATAAGTAGGTTTGATTTTGGCCAACAATCTTAGCAAATGCATCTGATATATCAGCCATAGGAACTTGAGCTTAGTATCCACCAGCTTCCGAGGATCGGTGCTAGCAGCCTGCTGCTGTTGATGTCTGCTCTCCTGCAAAGCTTTCTCTCGCTGCTCATAGAAGTCGAAATATTCCAGGATTGTTGTCCCAGGCTCATGGCTCTTGAAGATTGTTAGCATATGGAGGCCCTGTTCCAGATTCACCTATATGTTAAGAGTTAGTGAATTTATTCAGAAGTGCCATTGATATTGGTTACTTAAACATTCAACAAAAAGAATTATGTAAATTTTACCTCCTAAATGTCACTGCTATTTGTGACAGGTTTATTGTCATTGTTCTCAAGAATGATGTGTCGCATAAGGTTGTTCGGTACATCCTAAATTATGTGCCACTTCACATAGAACTGTCCATTCCACTTATCCTGCTGCTAGCAATCTTGCACCCTGAAGGCAGCTCGGGAGAGAGAGGGGTAGGAGAAGAGCCACAGATTGTGTGTGTGTGAGAGAGAGGGGAGGGGCAGGAAACAACTAGATCCGGTGCCACTGACCTCTCCACCAATATGGTGCCTCACATCTTGGATCCTCGAGAGCTAATGTCACCTTCAAGCCATGGATCCATTGGAGGCTGGTCCTCCATGGGATGTGATCGGTGTCCACGTCGCAAATAGCACCCGCGCCACCTCTCTCTCTGCAGCTGTGGAGAGCGGGTGAAGGGAGAGAGGGGGATGGAGGCGCTGGTCTCGTCTGATAGCGATGACGTGGAGACTCGGGTGGAAGCAAGGGGACAGAAGCGCTGGTTGGCTGATACTTACACATTACATTGTCTTGCCGCAGTATGCTCATATATGTGTTTTCCTACAGCAATATGATACTATGGCTCACAAGTAGATGACTGATGTTCTTAACAATCTTTCGGCGTCTCTATTTTCAGGAATGAAACAACATCTAAAATGTAATAGATAAGTACACTTTTACTTCCTCATACTGCAGAATTGAAACAAAACCTCCTGACTCTACAGCTACACATAAGTACAGAATTGAAACAAAACCTCCTGACTACATCAAAAGGTGCAAAACCCACCCAGATGCTCAACGCAACAGTGGATAATCTACAATTGAAAACTCATACTGAACGTCCATTTCGGCAACCAAAATTACCACCGGCCTATTGATGTAAAAGATGACCAGGCCACCATATGTGAGGGGAAAAATAGTCTCAACTGAGCAGCTTAAGTAGATCACCAAGAAAAGTGAATGAAACATGCTCAACTGAAATCTAACACCACACAATCACAGTTGTCTATTTTCATCACTGATCGAAATCCAAAAACCTGACGCCTGATGACTGTTTTCTCTCTCTTTTTCGGTCAAGATCTGATGTTTTCAGATCATGCAACAATTAAGGAGTTCTGCGGAGAGGCGAGAGCTTACTCACGAAAAATGGAGAAACATATCTTGGCCTTGTATTTGCAGTAGTGGTGACAGTGCTCTGGCCGGAGCCTAAGCTCCTCCACGATGTCGGTGATAGGGAGTGGCTCGATGGGATGTAGATGTCCGCAGGCACCAGCGATGCCACATCCGAACGGATCGTCTGGCTTTGCATTGGCATCTCAAGCAGCAGCGGCGACGAGGCGACGACGCTGAATTTCACGAGACGGTTTGGTTTGGGCACCATCGATTGCGGTGAATTTGGCGCGCAAAGAAAGCCCACTCACACGCAAACCAAAGTACTCGGGATAGCGATGACGTGGAGACTCGGGTGGAAGCAAGGGGACGGAAGCGCTGGTTGGCTAGCAGCCTAGCACGACGTGTGGTCGCTCCGCTCCCACCACCTTCAACATTGACGCACATGCCTCGCAGACCCGTTGAGCAGCGTCACCGGCCTCGGAGGGCTACTATCCATCCTTATCGACTGCGGCTAGCGCAGAGGCTGCTGGGGAAGCGGAGTGGAGACGACTGGGGGGCGAGGCGGCGCGAGAGAGGCGGATGGATGGCGGTCGGGTGGGGTAGGCGGATTGATGAGGACGACGCGAGAGGCGCGGGGCGCACCGACGGATGGTGCTAATTTGATTGGTACACATGGACGGTCGAGATTCACGCGAGGCAGAACCAGGCGTGACAGGCTACCCCCTTACCTCCTTAATATAGTAGTATAGATTACAGAAAAACAACCTAAAATATTATGCATGGTATATTTTTCTAACAACCACTGCTAGGTATACCTATGTGACTTGTGACTAAAAAAGTGACAATATCAAATAGAGGACACTACCACTTGTTTCTGTGGGAGAACTATATGTTGCTTCAAATATAGGCACATCAATACTACCACTTGTTTCTATAGGAATTTTCAAAGCCTATTTAAAACATTAAGCAAGTACCTTGCCCAGCCAAACCATGATAGTCCTAATTAGTTTTATCATCGAAGAATGAGAAGTATTACTTGGAAAAAAACTATCATTCTGATCTGAACACTTGCTAATATATATCTTGTATAGAAAATATCAAAAGGGATTAGCTACAATGACCAATAAAATGTAATATCTAACGACAATTTGTGGAAAAATATCATACAAATACTCGGCACAAAGAACTGGCAGTTAAATAGGACTGCATTTTTTGACATAGCTATAGGGGACTGAGGACCAATTATAGTACTTAGTTCAAACATAATTTCACTGGTATGGATTTGGTTTGCCTTCAATCTACAATATCATGTAAATATTGCACAATTAGAAGATGAACTCACCACAATTTTAGACGCAAAATGGCGCCCATCCTCCAAATGGGCACAGAGAGAAGTAGCATCATGATCTTCATAACAGTAAGGGCATGGAAGTCCAAGCGCACATCATCCTCAGGTTCGATATCATCATACCCAAATTGATAATATCCTGTAAATATTGCATAATTAGGAGATGGACTCACCACAATTTTAGACTCAAAAGGGTGCTCGTCCTCCAAATGGGCACGAAGAGAAGTAACATCATGATCTTCATAGCAGGAAGGGCATGGGAAGTCCGAGCACACAACATCCTTAGGTTCGATATCATCGTACCCAACTCGATCTATAAGTGTGTTTATTTGTGACATAAACAAATTGTTTGTATAGAAACTGATTCATTTCGATCTGCATGCAATAAGGGAAATGAATTGAACAGTAAGTACCATAAGAAAAATATATAACATTGTTGATAGCACCTTTCATCTCAAAGAAATGGGCATATTTGTAATACCAAAAGGAAAGCCATATCGCAAAGCAAAATCTGCAACATCATTTGAGAAATAAAATTCTAGACCAATAGTGTTGTACAAGTGTCTTGTGTATAAGTGGCACGCATAGGTTATCACAAAATACTCTATAGAAACATTTGTCGCTTTACAATGATGTGATTGATCTCTAGATTATTTAACATTAGAAAAACTACAATTTCAGATTTATATATTATTCAAAGGATTAAAACATTTGATACTTGCATAATCTATTAACATTATGACAATTGACAACACAATTTCAAACTTATGTGTATCTTTCTCCTCATCTAAGGCAGTTCCTACATAGGGAGCCACCTTCATTGGCCTCTGGAACTGCTCTTCTTTCATGTCTTAAGCCTCCACTACCAAAATCAATATTCTATGAAGGTTTAGAGCATGCTCAGGACATTGGAGACATTTTACTGAAGAGCAGTGGCAAGAAAGAACATATAATACATGGTGGAAGATATCCTAGTACAGCACAAAGTGGATCCTTGGCCAACCTTGAAGATATTCTGCGATCGAAAGACCCTAATATTTCCAGCAGCATGTCCTTGTATGTCAAAGACTCTGTTTCTTTTGAAAAATCACTATATTC
Organism: Zea luxurians; assembly: GCA_029449295.1. Taxonomy (NCBI): domain Eukaryota; kingdom Viridiplantae; phylum Streptophyta; class Magnoliopsida; order Poales; family Poaceae; genus Zea; species Zea luxurians. The sequence continues at coordinate 179,673 of JAOPSE010000034.1, forward strand.
TGGTTTTTCTCTGCATGCATCTACTGCAAATAGCTCCTTTTATGATGGCTTATCTAAAGGAATACCATCATATTCTTTTTGTATCGATAATAAGTGGGGTTTAGGAGAAACACACATGGTCCCTGATTCATCAGTGTATAAAGCTTCAATAAGGCTACCTTGGTTGGATCCAAACCGTCCTGGCATGCAGACCAGAGATTATCATTTTAGTAGCACGCGACGAGATTTTAGCATCAATGATTCTATGAAGGGCAATTCCTCTTTGCAAGGGGATATCATTCTGAACTCTGATACTGGAGGATTGCCTTTCTCCAGATCAGCAGTGAACTTGGAGACTGGATGGAAGCCTCGTGGAATTTTAGTGGCACATCTCCAGGAGCATCGCTCTTCTCCAACATGCTACTGCACTTCTGCAATTATAGAATTCCATAATTTTAAGAGGATATCCTTTTCATCATTTCATGATATGCCATCACCTATTATAAACAAAATTTTACTTACAAAAAACAATAACAACATAGCTTACACCAAGGACTGTAGGAATTACTGTTGATAAGCTTTCCATCAAAGCAACAAGTTGAGCTCAGTTTGCAATTCAAGATTGTAAAATTTACTTTGAATACAAGCATAACTTCTCCAGTGTCAGCATTTAACAGTATAATGTTCAAAAAATGTGAGTCTATCTCAAATCACACGGTTCTCCTCCTGAATATATTTTTAGCGAATTCATTAAACATTGAAGCAGCAACAATGTAAGTATCTAAGTCAACAACCTTATCCAAATGAAGCATTTTCTTAAGTGAATCCATAAAACTAAAATTATGTAGTTCACTCTCACCTGATCAAGCACAGCCTCAGTGATCATATCCCCAGCAACCTCCTTCAACTCAGCCACCACAACAAGCTCATCCGACACCCACTTCCTCCCAGCAGGCGTCGAAGTGAGAACGTTGGCAAACCTTTGCAGATCCCTTTCCTCTTTCTGCAGTGCCTTGGGTGCCTTCTTCCAGGCCACGGCCAGAATCACATGGTCCATGGCCTCTTCGTTCATTACCACCTCAAACGTAATGGTGTCCTTCCCAGGGAAGACCAGCTCGACGAACCTTGACAGCAGGTTGTGCTGCGCCTGCATCTCCATGGTGGCGAGCATGCCCTGGCAGAAGCATCTCCCACTGGCGTAGAATTTGAACATGTCCTGCCCTTCCTTGAGTAGGAGTGGCATGTCCTTGCCCTCACCTGTGCCAAGAAGGCTGAAGTTCTTGTCGAAGATGGAGTCCCTCGTGGCGAACTTGGTGGCCTAGGCCAGCACGATGTTCTCGTTTTGCTGCTTCCCCGTAAAGTAGTTGAGCACGAAGCAGATCAGGAAGCTGACGCACGCGATCTCGACGGAGAACACGCGGAGGAGCTCAGCTGGGCTCCTCTTCGTGGCCGAAATCGTCTCGACAGGAGCCTCGGCGGAGGGATCTGACTGGTCGGCCTTGGCCGGCGCGGCGGAGTCGTTGAAGGGGATCGCTTCCAGCACGGGGATGCCCTCGAACTCGTCCTCGTCCTAGAGGTCGAGCGTCGGGGTGGGGTCCCGAGGCGTACGCGTAGCGGGGTTAGGGTTCGACGCGGAGGTCGTCGTGTTCCAGCGCTCTTCGCGGCTACCCAGGGGTGAGGCGAGGCTGACGTGCAGCGGGCAGGCGAGTGGGTGCGCAGGCGAGCGATTGCGATGGCGTCGCTAGGGCGGCTCAAATCCTCCATCTTCGATAGGGAGGAGAGGAAGATGTAAGCCTTTCGTATATCTTTTGGTGCGTTTGTTTCTTAGGTAGATTCTTGCGGCTCAAACTGAATAGCGGGAGAGGAGGCCGAGGAAATGGGGAGGAGACGCGGCGCACGGAGCGGACGGTGTTGATTTGATGGATATAGATGGAAGGTCTAGATTAGCTCGAGGCAGAACCAGTTGGAGGCAGGCTACCCTTGCAGCCTTAATATAGTAGTATAGATATAGACATAAAAACCAAGAGCTAAAACAAATATTATTTTGGTACGGAGGGAGTAACATTTTTGGAGATAGAGGTGATGCAACAGATCTCCTATCTCATATCCCACCTATAATTTTTAAGACATCCCTTAAAACAGCCCTTTCTCGTGTAAAGAAAGGATCAAAGGAGACAACCCCTTCTCCCCTATTCCTAAAAAATATAGCAGACAAATTTAAGGTAATTTTCTGCAACAGTGCTCGCCTAAATGCTGAAATGGTTTTAGGGTATTGTCCTACAAAATACGTAATATAAGGGATCTGATGGAGTTGCTCTAAAAAGGCTTGTCTTCAGTGTATAACATATCCCACTTCAAAGGGTAAGACCAATCCATGACCCCCATCATCAGGAATGCAAATAATTTTAGAATCATTTAACAAATTCGGAGGCTGTAATAACAATATATTCAAATTCCAATACCTTGATTCCCTTGAATTAAATTCGTGCTACACATACCACTCAACAATCAAGTAAAAATGTATTCAGAACAAATACCTCACTTTTAAATAGCATGTTACAGTCTACCAATAACATCGCCAGATGCATAATCAATTGTTTCTTTTGGTGTCCTAGCTTTTGCTGAGGTGACAATATTATATTCTTTTATTCAGAAGATCAAACGTCGAAGAAGATTTGAGGACCACAGAGACATGAACGAATCTTTCCATCCACTTTATCCCCTGCTCCCATGGCGACACAAAATCTAATCTAAGCCATGCGAAAATTTCTTATTCTACTTTACATCATTGAACCGATATGTACTATCAATACGACAATACCTTCATATAAAGCAGTACATCTAACAAACAAAAAGAGCAATTAACATATCAAGGGTGAGCATTACCTTTGTTATCAAATCGAAAATGCTAGGATCCTCTCTTAAGAAGGACCCAAAGGCTGCGTCTGAGGAGTCTCTGGAACAATGTCAGAAACGAACTTGATCAACTAGCAGAGCCCGCCCAGGAAGTTGTGGTCAATCACCCCATCACCCTCAGCCACATGGGCAAAGTCCACCAGCTTCACTGTTACCCCACCCCCACCTCCGCCTGCTACGACTGCAGCAGCATCATAGCCGAGAAGAATCGACGCCGAGTAGAAGTGGAACAGAGTCTGCTCCTCGAACCACGCCTTGAGCTCGCGCAGCTGTGACAAGACTCCACCTTTTCCTCCGTACACCGCCGCCGCGAGCGCGCAGTCCATCCCCTCGTCGGCAACGGATGACACGTAGCGCCGGAGCACGCGGCGGACGCCGACGGTGTCCATAGCCTTCACCTCCGGGCGCTCCGTCCGCCACACGGCGCCCTCGGGGCCGACGACTCGGACGCCGGAGACGCGGAATCCGAGCAGAACGCTCGTGGTCCCACGGTCCTTGGCGAGGCACTTGGCGATGTAGGGCTCCGGCGAACTCGGTGGCCACGTGATGGCGCCGATCTTGATGTCTGCGACGCAGGGCGCCTCAAACCCCACAAGGAGGTCATCGAGGACGAGGTGCAGATGCGGCTCCCCGGGCTGCGCCTCGATGGGGAGGAGTCGCGTGCCGTGGAACCGGGGGAAGAAGGTGTCTCGGATGCGGGCTGGGACGGTAGCGTGGGCGGAGAACGCCTCATAGAAGGCGACCTCGTGCTCCCCACGGTCGCCGGCCTGGAGCGGCTTGTAGAAGATGCCGGAGCCGTCGATGAGCGGGCCCAGCTTGCTGGCGGAGGTGTGGTGGCCGGCGACTTGGTGCTCCGGCGGGTGGAGGTCAGACATGGTATGGGGACTATGGGAGCAAGGGGTGACGGGTGGCGATGGTGGAAGCGGTGGGTTTGCGGCGCAGCGGAGAAAGAGATTTTGGGGGCGGGGTGGTTGCCAAAGGTAGGGACGAGCACGGTCGGATCGCCCTGGATGAAGCGAACGGTTTAGATTCACGGATGGCAGAACGAGAAAAGACAGGCTACCCTTAGAGCCTTAATAAGTAGTATATATATATATATATATATATATATATATAATATGTTCATCAATTATTCCGTAAATGATATACATATAGTTTTGTTTTGATGGAATGTGGTAGCTTGTTAACGAATCGAGATAGGATGTCAGCTCAACTCGTAAAAAAATTTAAATGAGCCAATCCGAGCCGATCCAAGATGACCATGAGCCAACGAGCCACGAGCATTTAGTCTAGCCCTAGTTAACAGGATCTGTGTGACATACTTCCCACGGTCCCACCACGGTCTACCTCCAGCGCAGTATTTCTATCTCCTTTCTCTACTACAAGTTAGCTCTAGATTTCTTTTGCTCGGCTACAAGTGAATAAAAGTGCTTCATATATTCACATCCCTCATGGTAGGCTACGCAACCGCCGCTTGATATCTCAATATGGCGATTTGCAAAAATCTCACGACAAGGTAAGAGACCATGTAGTACTCTCCAACCAAAAACTTGTATATTCGTGCGAACTTCAAAATCCCGTAATCTCGAGGACCGGGCATTAGCTAGCCTAGTTGGTGCGTTTGTGGGTGTGCAAGCGGTCAGACGTGGGTTCGATCTTCAGTACTGACACATCGTACCGTACTTTGGAGGTTTTCTACGGTAGGGTATACACACGTGAGTGGCGTGACCTTATCTCTACTACTTATTAAGGCTCTAAGGGTAGCCTGCCACTTTTGGTTCTGCCACCCGAACTCCCGCCCAGCGCCCTGCGAAATCTCCAAAATTCCCGCCCAACGCGCCCTGCGAAAATCTCCGAAATTCCCGCCCAACGCCCCTGCGAATTCCCGCCCAGCAAAAAAATAAGCAGGGCCGCGAACGACATTAATCCCCCCAGGACAGTGGGGAGCTCCTGCAGCTCCTCTTGCACCCATTCCAAACAGCGAAGGCCGGCCTCTCGCTCCGGCACCACGAAGTCACCGGTCCGCGCACCCAGCTCGCGATATGTGGCCATAAGCTGTGTGCGCGTCCGTTCGGCCTCCGTTCGCACCGCGGCTTCGGCCCCCTTCGCGCGGCTCTCCAGAGCGGTGAGCCGCCCCCGCAGGTCTTCGGCAAGATCCTTGGCAAGATTGGCCTCCGCCCGTGCCAGCCTAGCCTCCGCGTGCGCGGCCTGCTCCTTGGCGATGGCCTCGTTGGTTTCCCTCCTCTCCCCCGCCAGCTGGCGCCGGAGGTCAGCCTTTTCCTCCTCCAGGGCGGCCACCTTGTCCGCCAGTTTACGACACTTGCTGTCGGAGGCAGACTTCTCACGGACAGCGTCAGCATGTTGCGTCCGAAGTCTCTCGACTTCGGCAGATAAGGCTGCCGTAAGTGCCCCCGACGCAGTACGGCTGGTGAAGTCAGCCACCTGCAGAGCACAGTAAGGCCATGGCCGTAAAAAAAAAAAAGAGCTCGGCGGACCTGACTCAGCGCCTCCGTCACTCCTTTCAGCCGGCGGGTCGGCGCGCCAGCCTCGTCTCTGACCAACGCGAGGGCCGACACCTCGCCTCCGGCGCCAAGGGTCCCGCCCCTCGCCTTCGACGACAGCGCAGCCGTCGCGATTGCCCCGGCAGGCACAGCTATAGCAAGTCGGCCCTCGTCCGACCCTGCAGTGCATCAACGATTTAAAAAAAAAGGGCGGCCGGGTAACTTACCCCCAAGATAATCGTCCACACTAATGTCGGTGCCGAAGTCGGCAACTCGTTTGCCCGGCGGCGGCAACGTTCGGGCCGCCTTCGAAGCCTCCGCCACCCCGCTGGCCGGCGGCACCACCTTCGTCAGCTTGGAGACTCCGGCGCCCGCCGTTGTCTCCGGCGCCTTGCTGGGTGCAGAGGCGCCCGCCTTCGCCGCCAGCGGCGGCTTGCCTCCGCTGGAGGCCGCAGCCTTCGCCGTTCCCCGCTGCCTTTTCGGCCGGGGATCGTGAATTGATTTAATTCGAAGACCCTGTTCAAACGTTCATTTGACCCGCGAATATCAAAGCTGCGCTGGCCTTCCGTCCTCGCCACGTACCGCCCCACGAGCCGCACCGCCAAGTCCTCCGCATCACGCACAAAGGCGGCCGGATCACGGTTTCGCAAATTCAGTGCAAAGGCAGGACTTCGCACCACCCTTCCTCCGTGAAAAGGCATCTGGCGAGGGCACACTTCGCCCAGCGCCCAGCCGTGCGCCAAGGGCCAGACCCCGTACGCCACGAATTCTTCAACTAAATCACGACCACTGCTCTGGCCGGCAGCGCATCGAAGGGCCCCTTCGTTTGCATCCTCTTCTGCCACTTCAAAAGGCGGATACGCAGAGTAATAGTGAGAGCACATCTCAGACACGGGAAGTCCTTCGTGGCCTTCGACAGTAGCCTCAGCAACGTAAAACCAAAATTCATTCCAATTGCCCCACTTGTTGCGGGCGCACGGAACCAACTCCACTACTGGCATTGTGGTCTTGCCGGTCTTCGGCGTGAATGTGCACGACCCAAACTGGGCAACTCCGCCCTCAACCACCCTCTTCTGCCAATGCAAGCAGTAATTCTTCGCAAAAACTTCAACCGACGGCTGTCCGCCGTACGAAGTCGTCGCCCAGACATACTTCGCCAGCGCCACCACGGCGTTCGGTGTCAGCTGATGAATTTGAACGTTGAATCTACGCAGGACTTCGCCAACAAACCGGTGCGCAGGCAAGCGGAGACCGGCGACGAAGAACGCCTCGAAAACAACCAATTCACCCTCCGGCTCGGGGACTTCCTCCGTCCCCGGAGCACGAGCGACTCCGCCGCCCACAGAGCGCGACGCTTCGGAAAACCCGCAGTCCAACAGTACGATGTCCATCAACGGTCACATCAAATACCCCCGCGGAACCACTTCGAGCGAGGGCAGCGTCTCCGCCATCTAGCGACGTCTTCGGCACCAGGTGACTTTGTCGAACTGGTCCCTCGGAGGGCAAATGTTGGAGCGAAGGCAGAAACGCCACCCTTCGCCCAAAGTCTCCACCGCTTAGCCCCTGCCCTGACAGACAAAGCAGGCAGGGACACCCTCCGCTTGTCGGCACCAGAGACAACACGGAGACCCTTCGCTCGATTCGGCACCAGACGAAGGCCTGCGGCGACGCCTCCCACGGCGCGGCCTCGGTCAGTTCCGAGGCCCACATGAGATCTGGCCCATTGTAACGGGCCCTGCGTGGCCGCCTTTGTGTTACGGGCCTAATTTGTAAAGGCGTACTTGTAATTACAGCTTGTAACCCCGCTTTATGGGAATATTCTGGGGATAAACTAGGTACCTGAGGGCACATGCGTCCTTGACGCAAGGCGCCGTGCACTCGGTTACCTATAAATACCCCCGCACAGTGCCCGTGAGAGGCTAGATTAACAGAGCTTTTGCCATCACGCGCGAGTGCCCTGTTGCCATCACCATTCACTCGTGTTGGATCTCCTAGCTGTCGAGAGACAGTTCCAACACCATGAAGGTATAATGATGTGGCCATTTTAGCATATGATTTTGCAGGATGCACAAATTTTCTTCCCTATAACCGTTGATTTATTGCTAATGTTGTCGCTTTGTGAGATCAGCAGAAATGCTTGAGAACACAGAATTTTGGTCAAAGTCAAACTACTCCCATGTGGAGCATTTGGAGTGCCATATGGAAGTTAACATGGAGCTGAATGAAGGAGAACAAATGATTGATCACGCAGAAGCTAGCCGATATGAATTGTTTAGCAACGATGAGATATACAAAGGCGGTTGTAGATGAAACTGAATTGTTGTTAGCAAGTAGTAGGTGGTTGTAGCAGCCAGCCTGTTTTCTTTGCAAGATTATCTTGTTTATGTGGGTGCACAGACCCCAAAAAAAACTGAAAGGAGACTACTGAGGCTGCATCAATTCTGTTTTTATCTGTATGCTACTTTTAGCTAGAGAGAGTTGAACATGTTAGTATCATGGTAATTTCTCAAAATTGGAAGACTGATACAAAGATGCAGCTACCGACTTAGAAAATCCTATCAGCTTCTGTCAAGCACTGTAAGTTGATCACACATGTTTCTCACTCTTTGATATCATCTGAAACAAAAATAACTTGATTGCTCATTTCATTTATCTTTCTGCTGTTGAAATGTTAAGTCATCTAAAATAATAAAAAAAGAACTGACTTTGTTTACATCTATGATGTGCATCCCTATCTCCATGAGCCACGCCATCAGCATGACTTAAAAAGGGCCAGGGGAGCTGGAGGTCGGTTTCTCAATTCAAAGTCAGATGACAAGGAAGAGAACTCCGAAACAAGTCACAAAGAGAAACAGATCTGAGTTGCGCCCCACAAGAGTGGCCAACTGTCAACCCCACCGTCTCCCAACAGTGCATCGTCAGCTAATCAGGCAGACAGGGTGATTCAAAACTCACAGCTGAAGAGATTTTAGCCCCTGAGCTAGATGTGGCAACAGTTCTGTACAGAAAGCGCTAGCGGGCAGCAGAAACATGGTGTTGGTCGGTCGGTTGTTGTAGGACATGTTCCATAGAAAAGCATAGATGAGTCTACAGGTTTTGGAGTCTTGGTTTAGTCCTCTGTGTATTCACCTTTCTGTACGATTTTAGTAGCATTGTGTCCCTTCCCCTGGATCCGAATCAGCATGATTGGTAGCCTGTCTAAGCGGACGCATGCATTCCCGCATGCAGCAGTTTTTTACTTTACGGTTGTTTGGTTGTCCGCACATACATGTGCTGCATCTACGTATCCAAAGTACGTCTGTTTGGTTGGTGGGTAAGTGTGCTGGTTTGGCTCGAGAGATGCAGCAGAACGCTCCGAGCCAGACCCGCGGGAAACATGATTTGTTTCCGTCTCTGGGCGGCTAGGCTCAACGGAAGCTGGCCCGAGCGGCCAGGCTGCTTCGAGAAAGCAACCAATCACGCCGAATGTTAAGTGTGTAGCATATTGACTTATTGTTTGCTTTGCTTGGACTTGGAGATTTGGGAGTGGAGTTCATAACCCTACTGTCCTGCATCATCATCCTTGGGGCAAAGAATAAATACTCTTAGCTGGCTATGTGTATGTTGAAGACGATATAATCCCAAATGTAGTACATGTGACCACCTCAACTGAATCTATCTTTGTTTCCTCTACGATACCCTCACAATTGGCCACAGATTCAGAGATCATCTCACACTGTCCTGCAATGCACGTTTTGGTTTGTCTTTGGATTGGCCTTCTGGCATGCATGTACGATGTCTTTGTTTATCCATTGTCCAGTGAATTGTGTGATGATTGTCGGAATCCATGAGCATTTTTTGAACGAGAGATGCAATGTGCATGGACTCAAGAACACTTGGGTTTGGTTTGGCAGCTGCATCATTCTGTCGTCGGCCTGGCCATCACATGAACGTTTTTACACGCTTTTCTCGAGGGCATTGAAATACTGCCAACGATTACCAACAAGAGTGTACTTTATGGAGTCTTGTGCTTTCAAACAATGTCCCTGCACCTAGACCTTGTCAGAAACTCGCTGGAGAGACAGACTCCACCAGGTCGCCGGCGATCACTCAGATGAACGGGCACGCACGCACGCACGCGAAGCTAGAGAGCAGGACACGAGTTGGTGCTGCTCCAATTGGTAGAAATGTTTTCTGAATAGATTAACTGACTGTAAAAATGCAGGCCCAAGGTTACATAAGCGTGTTTCTATTTCACATACACACAACACCACACATGCACACCAACCTTCTCATTAAACACGATCAGGTCTTGCTTACACTATCAGTCAACAGGTTTTGACCACGAAACTGACAACAGCGACACAGGCTAAAATGAGCGGCCAAACGCCTACAACAGACTGAAACTGGACAAACACACTGACTGAAACTGGACAGACTGACTGACTGAAGACTGAACAAGTGTGCTCAAGGATTATTCTGACAGACCTGAACTTGGAACTTTCATCATTGATCAATGACTGAACGGCCTACATCTCTACAGTCTGCACAGACAGACAGCATTGAGGAAAAATGATTTCTTTTGAAGAACGATCTTTGCTCGGTTCTGCACGTGTTAGCAATCCTCTAATTGGTAAAACGCCTCCGAACAACCTAAAAATGGATTTTTTTTAAAAAAAAGGATTTTGAAAACTGAATCTCTAGCATAAGGTTCTTGAAGAACGTGTACCAAGCATGAATTCTTTTCGGCAATCCATGCTTCAAGAGGTGTGTGTAACTTCTCTGAAAACCAACCATTAGAGCTAACCGCGTCTCTAGGACATGGTTTCATAAAACCACACCTCTGATCAATTGAGCAAAGTTCAATTGCAAGAGGTGAAACTGTTGATAAATGGTTCTAAGGTCTCGGTGCCATAGATTCAGAATATTTATGGCACAACGTATCTTAGATACAGTGGTCACTAAATCACTCACAATACATATACTAGGTAGGTGCCCGTGCGATGCCACGGAACATAAATTGCGAACCTCCAATGGACTTCATTTGAGACAAGTGATGCCCAAAAAAATGGGGGTAAACTGACACAGCTATCACTTGCATTACTTGCCCTATGCACGGAAGAATCTGACACAACTATCACCCATGAAGATTTCCGGTTAACTTGTGGAACCGGACTTCATTTGAGACAAGACAACAATACCAGTGTTGAGCTTGCCACTCGGCCATGGCACACGCGAGAACACGGGATGATCAAGTAAGAACTGAACAGAATGCACTAATACAAAAGGCTGGCTTGCGTTCGCTTCCTTGCTCCACAGGAAGCATAGCTGATATACAAATCGAGAAGCAATTTATGTTCCGTGGCATCGCACGGGCACCTACCTAGTTAATAAAAAATCTCGTAATCTTGTTCAAACCTCCTTGTTACCCACACCACTAGCTTGTTCATTCACCATGTTTGCTCCAAACTTATGTAACCAGTGAAGCTGGTATGCTTAACTGAAAAATACTCATTCCGATTGTGATGCCATGCTACTAAGTCCTATCTGTATTGCTAAGAGGGATCTGTAGTATCCTACGTCCATCAATAGACAAGAACAAGTGCATGGTCAAGTCCTCATCCCACGTCCAAGTTATTAGATCGATGAGCTCTATGCCACATTCGGCATAGAGCCCTCGGTGACCTTAATATCGGCAACGGCCACTTTGCCAATTACTTTCAATCGGACACTCGGTAAATAAAAGGCATCATGACGGTGGATAGTGATTGTGACGGAACCTTTGCTGAGTGTATGGTCAGGCACTTAGCAAAGAATGCTTTTGTGGGGCTCAGTCATAGTTCCTGTGTCGAGTGTCTTAGGCGACACTCAGCAAAGGTGGTTCCTTTATAGATTGACATGGATGCAACACTCAACCAAAGGTGTAGGGTTTGCCAAGTGCCTTGGCCATAGCACTCAGCAAACCAGCTTCCCTGGTTGCCAGGTATGTTTCCTTTGCCTTGCGCTATGACCATTGTGTTGCATTTATGGGCTTGGCCTAATTGAGAAATTCAATTAAATTCTAAAAAAATCAAAAAAGCCCATGTATGCTAAGAGAATGGTGGAATCAGATAAGGATCTGAGCCCTTACTAGATCACGATCAGATCGAATCACGAGCATATCAGATCATAATCGGATCGGGTCGCGAGCTTATCAGTACGTGGACGTGGCCCTATATAAGGCGCCCACCAGCCCTTGCCAGAAAGAATACCAGCCTAAGTTAGGTTTTCACCTCTGCTCATAGATGCACCGCAGTCGTAGTCCTCTTCATCCCAAGCATCGCCGTGCGTCTGCAATCGGGAGAGTAGGTCTCCAGAACCTGTCGCCCTCGAGATCCTACACCGGGAGAGGGTGAATAAGGTTTTTGGGAGCCACCAACAAGTAAATTTCTATGAGCATGTTCTGGGCTCCGTACGGTGTGCTCAATGGGCGTAAGGTTTATACTGGTTCAGGCAGAACGTCCCTACATCCTGTCTTCAGCAGCTCGCGCTACCGACACCTATGTTGCTCGATGCTCGTAGTAGGGGTTACAAGCGAGTTACAAGCGGGCGAGAGAGGGAGGAAGGGCTCCCAAGTCTCTTATGCTGGTGTAGCCCTAAGACTATGGAACTGGAGTCCTACGCTAAGCCTTGGCTCCAACCTCTAGGTCTTTTGGTCTCACCGTGTGCGTGGTCACCTTCCATCGAGTGTATTCTATCTCATGTCATCTTGGGTCCCTCCCTTGTCTTCATGGTCGACCTCCTCTTTTATAGGCCATGGTGGGGTCGGTCTTCGGTGACTTCTTTGAGAAGGAGCCATTATACCGTGGTAAAGTCGAGTCTTACCCTGGTGAGGCCACTTGTCCGTATGCGCCTTGTTTAGTAAAAGTTTTAGAAGTCCTAATTCACCCCCCTCTTAGGCATCACATGTTTCCTTCACACACATTTTTATGCATAAATTCATATGTAGAAGTACTCATGCTTTTAGCAACAAAAGGTGTTTCCTTTACTCTATACACAGAACAAGATTACACACCATTAGAAGGAAAAAGTGTGAATCGTTTAAATTAAATCTAGCCTTAGCTCTTTCTTTACTTTATTGTTTGGCTAGTCTATAGTATCAATATGTCACCATATGAGACACTTTATGCTAGGGATTATCAGACTCCTTTGAATCAGTCAAAGGTGGAAGAGCTACATCTCTATGGCTTGAGATTTGTACAAAATGCTGAAGAGAAGGTGGATCAAACTTGCTGAAGTTAGAAGGTTGCTCAAGAATGTTACAAGGCCTATGTAGATGATCATAAAAGGAAAATGGAGTATCAAGTTGGTGACTATGTGTATTTGAAAGTAACACCTTTTAAGTACCAAACAATTCGAAGAACTTGGCACCAAGATATGTTGCAACTTTCAAAGTTTATGCAAATAGAGGAGATTTTTTAGTCTCTTGTGCTACTAGACTCATCATGGGACTTCATAATGTTTTCCATGTTTCCCAACTCAATAAATGCCTCCAAGTTACAACTGACTTGGTCAAATTGCAAGAAATTGACCTAGTTCAAAATTTGAGCTACAAGGAGTATTCCATTGCGATCTTAGTCTTTTCAAAATGGAAGACAAGAACAAAAACCATAAAAATGGTAAAAGTGCAGTGGAGTCGCCATTGGTCAAAGGAAGGCACTTGAGATGTAGAAGACACCATAAGAAAGCACTACCCACATCTTGAAAGTCGCCTAGAGGGGGGTGAATAGGCGAAACCTGAATTTTACAAACTTAAACTTGTACTAAGGTCGGGGTTAGCGTTAGAATTAAATCAGAGTGCGAAAGATTGTTTCTCTTGCTATGAGTTGCTCAAATTGATGCGGATAACTTTGGGAGCAAACTCAAATTAATATTAGCAAGGAAACTTTAGAGAGAGGAAAGAGGGGAAATAAATTAAGTGAAGATCAATGTAAATGAACACGGTGATTTGTTTTACCGAGGTTCGGTTCCAAAGAACCTAGTCCCCGTTGACGAGGCCACAAAGGCTGGGTCTATTGCAACCCTTTCCCTCTCTCAATCGGTCACTCAGACCGGTCGAGGCTTCTCCTTGATCACTTGGGTCACTAAGACCCCGCAAGGATCACCACACACTTAGATGTCTCTTGTTAGCTTTACAAAGCACTTAGAGAAATAAGAATGGGAAGGAGAAAGCAATCCAAGCAACAAGAGCAACAAAAGAACACAAAACACCCTCTCTCAATTCACTAAGTGATTGAGTTGATTTTGAGGCTTGGAAAGGGTTTGATCTTTGGAATGTGTCTTTGAGTGAATGGTATTGCTCTTGTATTGAATGTGAAGTTTAGAAAACTTGGATGGCTTGAATGAAGGTGGTTGGGGGTATTTATAGCCCCAACCACTATTCTAGCCGTTGCTATCGATGGCGCACCAGACAGTTCGGTGGTGCACCGGACAGGGCACTGTTCCCTGTCCGGTGCGTGCCACGTCAGCACGCCGTTGGGGTTTGGAGCGGTTGATCGTTGAAGTCCTTTGTCTTCTAGCTGCACCGGACAGGGCACTGTTCACTGTCCGGTGCGTGCCACGTCAGCATGCCGTTGGGGTTTGGAGCGGTTGACTGTTGAAGTCCTTTGCCTTCTAGCTGCACCAGACAGTCCGGTAGCACACTAGACATGTCCGATAAGTTCTGACTTCCTGCTCTGACTTCTGACCGTGCACTGTACACTTTTGCAGTCGACCGTTGCGCGCAGTGATCGTTGCTCCGTTGGCTCACTGGACACTGTCCGGTGCACACCGGACAGTCCGGTGAATTATAGCGGGGCGTGTCTCTGAAAAACCCGAGACTGGCCAGTTGGGAGGGTGCTCGGTCTGGGCACCAGACAGTGTTCGGTGCGCCACTAGCAGCACCACTCCAAGTTTTTGCTCCAAACTTTGTTGAGTCCCCCAACTTAATTTCTTTCTTGGTTTATATTGAACTTTATGCACCTGAGATAAATGATGACTAGGCAAACTAGTTAGTCCATGTGGTTTGTGATGGACGTCAAACACCAAAATCGATTATAAGAAATGATTAAGTCCATTTCCCTTTCAATCTCCCCCTTTTTGGTGATTGATGCCAACACAAACCAAAGCAAATATAAAGAGTAGAAATGTAACTAGTCTACAATTTTGACAGAAGTGTATAAGTTACTTAGAATTTAAACCAATTGAAAGAATTTCTACATATGTCTAAGTGAATATGATTGCTTTCTTCTTTTTAACATTTTGGACCACATTTGTACCACTTTGCTTGTTTTTGCAAATCTTTTGGAAAAAGTCTTTTCAAATTCTTTTGCAAATAGCCAATGGTATAAGAATATGATTTCAAAAGGCATTTTCAAGATTTTGAAACTTCTCCCCTGTTTCAAATGCTTTTCCTTTGGCTAAACAAAAGCTCCCCCTGAAAAAGTTCTCCCCTTAGCCGTCAAGAGGGTTTTTGAAATGATTTCCATTTTTGAAGAAGATACCAAAAGAAATTATACCAATTGAAATTTTGAAACCAAATACCAATTTGAAATTTTGAATTTGAAACTAGTGGTGCGGTCCTTTTGCTTTGGGCCTAATACTTTCTCCCCCTTTGGCATTAAGCGCCAAAAACAAAGAAACTTGAGAGGCCTTATTATTCTCCCTCTTTGGGGCCTAATACTTTCTCCCCTTTGGAATAATGAATATGAGTGACAGTTTTATACCAATTGGAGCTCTATGAGTAAGGCAAAGGATAAATGATACCGACAGAGTTGGAGTGGAAGCCTTGTCTTTGCCGAATATTCCATTTCCCTTTCAATTTAAGACTAAACATAGAAGTATACTTGAAAGCATATTAGTCCTAGCCTTCGTACAAGAAGAATAAGAAATATGCATTTGTACCAACATGAAAGAGATATGATCAAAGGTATATAAATGTGCTATGTGTGCAATGTTTCAATCAAAGTTCCGAGAATCTAGAATATTTAGCTCATTCCTAAGTTTGCTAAAAGTCATTTCATCCAGTGGCTTGGTAAAGATATCGGCTAATTGGTTGTGGGTGCTAACATAAGCAATTTTGATATCCCCCTTTTGTTGGTGATCTCTCAAAAAGTGATACTGGATATCTATGTGCTTAGTGCGGCTGTGTTCAACGGGATTGCCCGCCATGCGGATTGCACTCTCATTATCACATAGGAGAGGGACTTTGATCAACTTGTAGCCATAGTCCCTAAGTGTTTGCCTCATCCAAAGTAATTGTGCACAACAATGGCCTGTAGCAGTATACTTGGCTTTGGCGGTGGATAGAGCTACTGAGTTTTGTTTCTTTGAAGCCCAAGACACCAGGGATCTTCCCAGAAACTAACAAGTCCCTAATGTGCTCTTCCTATCAATTTTACATCCATCATAATCGGCATCGGAATACCCAATTAAATCAAAAGTAGATCACTTGGGGTACCATAGCCCAAACTTAGGAGTGTAAACTAAATATCTCATGATTCTTTTCACGACCCTAAAGTGAACCACCATAGGATTTGCCTGGAACCTTGCACGCATGCATACTGAAAGCATAATATTTGGTCGTGAAGCACATAAATAGAGTAAAGAACCTATCATCGAACGGTATACCTTTTGATCTACGGATTTACCTCCCGTGTCGAGGTCGAGATGCCCATTTGTTCCCATGGGAGTCTTGATGGGTTTAGCATTCTTCATTCCAAACTTCTTAAATATGTCTTTAATGTACTTAGTTTGGCTGATGAAGGTGCCCTCTTGGAGTTGCTTGATTTGAAATCCAAGAAAATACTTCAACTCCCCCATCATAGGCATCTCGAATTTCTGTATCATTATTCTATTAAACTCTTCACAAGATGACTTGTTAGTAGACCCAAATATAATATTGAAAGTCGCCTAGAGGGGGTGAATAGGCATAATTTGAAATTTATAACTTAAAATACAAACTACAAGCCGGGGTTAGCGTTAGAATTAAATCCGAGTCCGGGAGAGAGGGGGAAACAAATCAATCAAGAAATAAAGCGGATGAACATGGTGATTTGTTTTACCGAGGTTTGGTTCTAAAGAACCTAGTCCCCGTTGAGGTGGTCACAAAGACCGGGTCTCTTTCAACCCTTTCCCTCTCTCAAACGGTCACTTAGACCGAGTGAGCCTTCTTCCTTAATCTCACGGGTCACTTAGACCCCGCAAGGACCACCACACAATTGGTGTCTCTTGCCTTGCTTACAAAGCTTTTGAGAATAAGAAGTGAGAAAGAAAAGAAAGCTAACCAAGCAAACAAGAGCAACAAGAAACACAAGTGATCCTCTCACAAGTCCTAATGCACTAGAATTGAGTTGGGGACTTTGAGTGGATCGATCCCTTTGATTTGTGTCTTGGAGTGAAGTCTATTGCTCTTGTATTGAATGCAAAGTTCTGAAAGCTTGGATGGTTGGAGTGGTGGTGGTTGGGGGTATTTATAGCCCTCAACCACCAAACAATTGTTGGGGTAGGCTACTGTCGATGGGCACACTGGACAGTCCGGTGCGCCACGCCGGACACTATCCGATGCACCAGCCACGTCACCCAGCCGTTAGGGTTCTGGAGCATTTGACCGTTGGCGCGCTAACTTCTTGTGGCACCGGATAGTCTGGTGCCACACCGGACAGCTACTGTGCATTGTCCGGTGCGCCTCTGACTTCTGCTTTGACTTCTGTAGCGCACTATTCACTGAGTCAGCGGCTTTTGCAGTCGACCGTTGAGCCGAGTAGCCGTTGCTCCGCTGGCACACTGGACAGTCCGGGAATTATAGCGGAGCGTGCCTGGAGAAACTCGAGAGTGGCTAGTTTGATCCTATATGGCCCTGGTGCATCGGACACTGTCTGGTGGCACACCGGACAGTCTGGTGCGCCAGACCAGAGCACACTTGGTTTGTTTGCTCCTTTGTATTTGAACCCTATCTTGAGTATTTATTGGTTTTTGTTGAACCTTTATGCACCTGTAGAACATGTATTCTAGAGCAAACTAGTTAGTCCAATATTTGTGTTGGGCATTCAACCACCAAAATTAATTGTGGGACAAGGTTAACCCTATTTCCCTTTCAAATATCATCAACACAAATTTGGCATATAAACAAGTCTTTAGCAATAGTTTTGGTGAAGAGAGTAGGATCAGCTTTACCAACTTTGAAGCCATTAGTGATAAGAAAGTCTCTCAGGCATTCATACCATGCGCTTGGGGCTTGCTTGAGCCCATAAAGCGCCTTTGAGAGCTTATAAACATGGTTAGGATACTCACTATCTTAAAAGCCGGGAGGTTGCTCAACATATACCTCTTCCTTGATAGGGCCATTGAGGAAGGCACTCTTCACGTCCATTTGATATAACTTAAAGCCATGGTAAGTAGCATAGGCAAGTAATATACGAATTGACGCAGGCCTAGCTATGGGTGCGTAGGTTTCATCAAAATCGAAACCTTCGACTTGTGAGTAACCTTTGGCAACAAGTCGGGCCTTGTTCCTAATCACCACACCATGCTCGTCTTGCTTGTTGCGGAATACCCACTTGGTACCTACAACATTTTGGTTAGGACGTGGAACTAAATGCCATACCTCATTCCTCGTGAAGTTGTTGAGCTCCTCTTACATTGCCACCACCCAATCTGGATCTCTTAGTGCATCCTCTATCATGTATGGCTCAATAGAAGACTCAAAAGAGTAATGTTCACAAAAATGAGCAACTCGAGATCTAGTGGTTACCCCCTTGTGAATGTCACCAAGTATGGAGTTGATGGGGTGATCTCTTTGAATTGCTTGGTGGACTCTGTTGGGGGCCTTCGTCCTCCGAAGGTCCTCAAAAACATGATTTGACAATATTTTCCAAGTGAATTATATGAACAGGTATCTTCGGACTCAGATCATGAACATGGAGTACGGTTAGAACGAAGCCCAAGCTGTACGAAGCTGATTACCAAGCTGTACGAAGCTGATTACCAAGCTGTACGAGGGATGGTGCACAGCCGAAGCTATGCGCAGAAAGCTTCGTCGCGATAGCAGAAAGGGGAACCGACTTAAAGATGAAAAGACTACTTAGGCCTTAATAGATTCCCATAAGCCATTAGCAAATGTAATGGACATGAATGTAATTTTGCATGGGCTACGTCCCACGCCTATAAATAGATGAACAGTACTCCCGTACTGTTCACGCGGATCTGGCATTTGCTTTTGCGTCATCCTTGTACTTTTGTCTTCCTGCAATCCGAAGGTACACTTGTAATTTGAAGTCATTTCTATTGTTATATGATAATAAAATAGAAATGACGTTGTGATGAAATTTAAATGTTTATATTACTTTTCATGTTGTGTGTAAATCCTTCGTCATAGCTTATTGTGCTTACGAAGATATATTGTTTGTGACCTTCGTCCGGAGCACATTATATCCCGAAGGGAAATAATGTTTCAAAGGACGAAGGACCTTATCATTTAACACTTTTTATGTTGCCTTGTTCTCAATCCGAAGCATTTGAGAACAAGTCACCAACATTGGCGCCCACCTCCGGTGAACTCACTTCCACTTTGAGTTTCTTGAACACCTTCGGAAGCCATAGACCCTCGCTATGGCGCCGAAAAAAGCTTCAGCGACTGGGGCTGCAGCTCTGCAACCGCTGGACCCCAACCAGGAGACTGTCTCTCTTCGGGAGGCCCGAAGCCAGAAGAGGAAGGCCGTCAGCCCGACGCTTCAGGAGGATGAGCTAGACCAAGAGATCAGGGATATGGAGATGCTTCATCAACAGGTGCAGAGGAAGAAGGAAAAGATGGCCAGGCTAGCTGAGCTGCAAAGGCAGATAGACGAAGCTTCTGAAGAAGTTCGCCATCTTACTCACGATGAGCAGAACAGAAGGCCTCAACAAAAAGACCTTCATCAGGAGGGCTTCTTCAACGAAGATGACTGGTATGACAATTTCCATCATGGAAATTTTGTTTTCGATGATGCTTCTCCCCTGTCCGCTGAGCTGCAGGCTACACCTTGGCCTCCGTCCTACAAGCCGCCCCAGCTTCCCATGTTTGATGGCCATTCAGACCCGAAGCAGTTTTTGATGAGCTACGAAGCAACAGTATCTTCGTATGGTGGCAATGCTGCAGTCATGGCAAAGTCTTTTGTTATGGCTGTCAGGAATGTTGCTCAGACCTGGTATTCCTCCCTTCGACCAGGAACGATCACTTCATGGCAAAAGCTGAAGGACATGTTGTTAACCAGCTTTCAAGGGTTTCAGACGAAGCCGGTCACTGCTCAAGCCTTGTTCCAGTGCACTCAGGATCATGAAGAATACCTTCAGGCGTATGTCAGAAGGTTCTTGCGTTTGAGGGCGCAGGCACCAACGGTGCCCAATGAAATTGTCATCGAAGCCATGATCAAGGGGCTTCGTCCTGGACCTTCAGCTCAATACTTTGCTAGGAAACCTCCTCAGACTTTGGAGAAGCTGCTCCAGAAGATGGACGAGTACATTCGTGCCGACAATGATTTTCGCCAAAGAAGGGAGGAGGCTTTTAGATTTTCTGAAATGACCAGGGGCTTCGGAGGAAGATTCTATCCGAGGCATGTCAGGTCCATCCACAACTCTACTCAAAATGATGATAAGGGGAGTCAGCAGAACAGGCCACAGTGCTCCTCACAGGCTTCGGGGCAACAGCAAAATTTCTTCCGGCCACCAGCTCCAAGAGGCAGAGGCGCCAGGGGCTTCGGCGGAAGATTTGGAGATCAGCCAAGGAGAGTATTTTGCTTATTCTGTGGTGAAAACAAGGGCCATACCACCAGGATGTGCCATGTTACCATCCAGAAGCAAAAGGAGATAGCCGAAGCTGCAGCGCAACAAGTTCAGCCGAAGCAGGTCATGCATACTGCTTCGTACCATCAGCCTTACATCCCAGAATACGTGGGCAACCACCCTGCAGTTTCTGTAGCTTCGACGAGTCAACCTCAAGCTTCATGGCAACAGCCCCCGCCTCCACCACCGCTGCAACAAGGTCAACAGCTGGAGGGGAGCCAATATGTTCCACACCAAAGGGATCTCAGAGAACAATCTGAAGCTCGCACAGTCAATAGCACTGTGCCAGAGTCGAAGCACATTTATTGACAAATATCCTACCTTGATAGCAGTCTTTTCCATTTAGTTCTATTTTCTGTGTAATAAAGAACATTTCAGTTTTCATGTAATAGTTTCGTTGTTGGTCACGAGGAAAACCTATTTTCTCCACAGGCTTAAGTTGCTGAAGCTTAAAAATTTGCGATAACAAGGAGGACCTTCGAATCATTAAAAATCCTTCGAAGCAACAAAAAGTCGTTCTAAAGAACGCAGAGTAAGTTGCTGAAGTCACAAAAAGCCGTTCCAAAGGGAGCGCAGTGTAAGTTTTCTGCTCCAAAGTCGTTCCTAAGGGAATGCAGAGCATACAGCGAAAAGTCAACGCTGATACCGCCTAAGTAAAAGGCGAAGAAGCTCCAAAGACGTTCCTAAGGGAATGCAGAGCTTACAGCGAAAAATCAACGCTGATACCGCCTAAGTAAAAGGCGAAGAAGCTCCAAAGACGTTCCTAAGGGAATGCAGAGCTTACAGCGAAAAGTCAGCGCTGATACAAAGATATTTTGTGTTTTACGGGGATATGTGTGTATCTTCGGAACAAATGTCATCTACATAACATAGCATCATCACATCATTTTGCATAGCATAAGCATCATACATCATGTTGCATATGGCAAAAGAAGGGGACACAGTATCAACCTTCGAAAGGACGCTTTGAGAAAGTGAAAATCGTGCAAAGTCACGAGGGAATACAATGTTGATCTTCGGAATACAGCTTCGGAGAATGTCTTCACGAAGCATGGATGTGCTTCATCAGAGTAATATCGAAATTGTACAGCTTCGGAGAATATTTTCACGAAGCGTGGACGTGCTTCATCAGAATAGTATTAAAGGAGAATGTCTTCTTCACGAAGCATGAAAAGAAGGGAAGGTGTTTTTTCGCCGAAGGCTCAAAAACGGTACGTATGTAAAGTTTCATGCATCGTAAAGAGTTGAATAATGAAAAGAAACTTGTATATTACATTCAAATGTACAAAATATTACATAGATCACATTTCAAATGTTTTTTCTAATAACATCTAGTCTTCTCTTAGTACTACTTCGGCAGCCTCATTTAGAAGTTGTTCAACAACTTTATCCATAATAGCTTCGGCCATTTGTTTAATTTCGTCATCCCCTTTCGTGTGAGGGTCTGCAGACGATCCAGCAGGTTCTGAGGGAAGAGAATATGTCTACATTACTATCACAGACCGCGAACAAAGTTTGAAATTAAAAATTACAACACAATAAGAACGACTAATTAATACCTATTTGCCCTTCGGGCTCTGTACTTTTTTCGGCAACTTCTGTCACTTTCCTAGCATCATGGATGCCTTTTTCACTCTTTTGAATAATTTCTTGCGCCATTTCTCGGCCGCCGTTGTCCCAGATATCAGTAAAGAATTTTCCGCCAACCATGCTTGCTTCGGCCGAGGGGTCTTTGATGTCTTCAGAGGACAAGGCAGCTTCGGACTGAGCTAAGGATTTTACATGCTCACAACCTTTCCTCTCCAAAACAGTAGCAACTCCTCTAGCGCCCGAAAAAGCGCAGATGTCACCGCGGCTACTCAGGATTTCCTCGAAGGCCTCTGCTTCGTGACTGATCCATTCCAGTGGACCTTCGGGATTGCCTCTTGAGAAATTCTCTTCGCTAGAGAATGCGCCAGCGCCGGCGAAGCTGGATTTTATCTTTTTGACGCATTCTATAGATTTAACGTAGTATTTTCTCTGGGATGCACGAAGCTCCTTAACACTTATCTCTAAATGATTGGCCAGTTGATCGCTAAGCTCTCGTTTTGTTTCTTCAAGCATACGTTCCTCTTTAGCTCTAGCTAGCTGTTTCTGAAGATCTTTAATCTCACGTTTTTGGGCTTCGGCCTGGACTTTTGAGGCAGCTTCGTCCTTTTTTACCTTGTCTACCAATGTAAGCAGAATCTTATCCTTTTCCAGAGCTTCGTTTCTCAATTTAATAACTTCTGACCGTAGGTTGTTAAACGCAATTTCATGGCTCTCATCTTCGGAATTCTTTTGTGCTCTCAATGCGTTGCTTAGGATTAAACCCTACATGTAAAAAAAAGTTTGTATAAGAATAAAAGAATGAGTTACGAATTATAAAATTTCCAAGCGCCCAATTCCCATACCTTTAGGCTATTATACGCAAGACTATCCGCGAGATCCTCCTTCGTCATAGCGCATAGTCCAGCTTCAAGCTTCGGAAACCCCATACTCCTAGCCATCTCCCGGCAGATAATTCTTTGTTGTCAGGGAGACAGTATAGGAAGTCATCTTCGTTTGTCCCATTGAACACTAGTGCCCCCTTCGGATATTTTAATTCTTTGGCATAGTGGTTGGCTTCAAAAATCTCTTCTTCAGATAATTTTTTCCCCGAAGCATGTCGCACAATGTAATCGCATATGGTGGAAGAAGCTTCGGGGGCAGCAGTGTCAATTGCTTCAACCAAAATTGGCTCTGGCATTTTTATTTTTTCTTCGGTTTCCAAAGGTTGTTCCTTGGTGGGCTCTGAAGTCCCAGCTTCAACTTCAGGTTGTTGCTTCGAAGCTTCAGCAATTAAAGCTTCAGTAGACACTTTAGAAAGTTCAACAGTCTTCTTTGGAGTTGTGCTTGAAGACTTAATTGTCTCCAAGACATCTAGCACGTTCACCATTCTTTTTCTTTTTGGGGTCACCGATGGGCCCTTTTGATTTTTTATTGTTTCAACATTTGCTGAAGGACTTAAGATTTCCAATATTTTTTGTCCTTCAATTCTCGGTTTTTCTGCCTTCTCTGCTGAAGGCGCTTCAGTTTTTTCTTCTATCTTCGGCACTGGAGCTGGTTCTGTAGTTTCAGTGGCCAAAGAGACTTCACCAATAAATTCAGGCACTGTGGCTGGCTCAATAAAACGTGCCCGGTGGGTGAGCACCTTCATCTTTTTTCTTTGCGGCGCTGGCTCACTAGAGGCACTTGTGGCAACTTCTGTTGCAGGAGAAGTATTTTTTCTTTTGTGGCCCAACACCGGATAATGATAGTCAGGGTAGACAAACCCGATTGCATCAAATACCCGGTTGAGCCTCTTCTTCTTTCGGCCTCCGAAGGCTGCCGATAATGCAGTGTTCTCGGCCTTCGAATATACCCCAAGCAGTTCGTCACTTAATGTTTCAATGCTTTTTAACCAGTCGTCATCAGGTTCAACAAATTTATCCCCGTATTTGAATGGGTATTTTAGTCTGACTAGTCCACCTTCGTCAGACTCTTTGATGGTCTCCTTCGGCATTTCCCACTTTCCTGCAAGTGGCCACACCCTGAAGGCAATATGCTCTTGGACCAGATCTCTTGTCCCAATAAAAGAGCAGACTACGCCGAAGGCTCTTTGGCATTCTTCGGCCGCTTCATCCATTTCAACCTTCGGCTTTCGGAGTCCGAAGCGTTGCCAGATGGGGCGCATAATGATACTCTTAACATCTTCCTGCGTTGACAAGTCATTCTTTACATAAAACCATTCTGTCATCCAGGTACCGGGCCACCTCTTCCGAAAGGTTGGCACAGGGCGGCTTGACCCGGAGCGGGCACCGAAGCTGTAACAACCAAAGTTGTTGTGATATTGTTCTTTCCCCCAGGGCTTCGTCTCATATACCAACTCATGAATTTTGCAAAAGCTTTTAGCATTTGGTTCTAAACCTTGGCTTCTCACAGCCCAGACAAAGATTCCCATTCTTATGATAGCTTCGGGAGTAATTTGATGAAGGTAGATTTGAAATGTCTTCAGGACTTCGACAACAAAGCTGCTTAGGGGGAACCGAAGCCCGGCCTTAAGAAAGCTTCGGAAGATCACGACCTCATCTTCTTCGGGGGTGGGAGAAGTCTTTTCTCCAGCGTCAGCCCTCACAATAGATATATCTCGAAAATATCTCCCCCTCATATTGTCAATATGACTCTGCTTAATAGTAGTTTTCCCAAAAACCGAGTGACTTGGCCGCCATGGTCGATCTTCAGATTCTCCCCCGCCACTTTCTACATCATAACTGTCGCTGTCACCAGTATCTTCAGATAAACCTTCCAAAATCTCTTTGGTAATCTTTTCTGTATTGGTCTTCGACATTGCCTCAAGAAAGCCCAGGTTCTTCTCTTCAGAAAGACTTAGCTTCATCTCGACAACAGCCTTCTTCTCCTCAGACATCTCTTCGGAGATCCTACTTCTCGCTCCCGAAGCTTAAAACTAGGAAAGAAAACAAATATTTTTGGGCAGAAAGATTTATAAGCAGGAAACACAGATGGCAAAGGGAACGTGCCAAATCAAATGTGGCGGGCTCCTATTTATACACTCGATATGACGGAAACTGTGTGGTCCCAGGTGTCAGTGACTTTTGCTATTCTAGCAAAGGGAAGGTGTTTTTTCGGACCTTCGGCTTAAGGCCTTCGTCCATATCGCAATCTGAATTTATCATTTACAAATTAATATTGCGAGGGGCTACTGTTGGGGGCCTTCGTCCTCCGAAGGTCCTCAAAAACATGATTTGACAATATTTTCCAAGTGAATTATATGAACAGGTATCTTCGGACTCAGATCATGAACATGGAGTACGGTTAGAACGAAGCCCAAGCTGTACGAAGCTGATTACCAAGCTGTACGAAGCTGATTACCAAGCTGTACGAGGGATGGTGCACAGCCGAAGCTATGCGCAGAAAGCTTCGTCGCGATAGCAGAAAGGGGAACCGACTTAAAGATGAAAAGACTACTTAGGCCTTAATAGATTCCCATAAGCCATTAGCAAATGTAATGGACATGAATGTAATTTTGCATGGGCTACGTCCCACGCCTATAAATAGATGAACAGTACTCCCGTACTGTTCACGCGGATCTGGCATTTGCTTTTGCGTCATCCTTGTACTTTTGTCTTCCTGCAATCCGAAGGTACACTTGTAATTTGAAGTCATTTCTATTGTTATATGATAATAAAATAGAAATGACGTTGTGATGAAATTTAAATGTTTATATTACTTTTCATGTTGTGTGTAAATCCTTCGTCATAGCTTATTGTGCTTACGAAGATATATTGTTTGTGACCTTCGTCCAGAGCACATTATATCCCGAAGGGAAATAATGTTTCAAAGGACGAAGGACCTTATCATTTAACACTTTTTATGTTGCCTTGTTCTCAATCCGAAGCATTTGAGAACAAGTCACCAACAGACTCTTGGGTGTGGTGGTCTTTGATTCTGAATCTCTTGATCATCTTCCTTGTCTTGACCATCTTCATCTCCCCCATGATCAATGTCTTGCTCCTGAGGTAGCTCATCATCTTGGTTCCCATCCTCTTCTTCTTGATCCATGTCCTCTTCTTGAGTAGGTGGAGATGCTTGTTTGGAAGATGACGGTTGATCTTGTGCTTGTGGAGGCTCTTCGGATTCTTTTGGACACACATCCCCAATGGACATGTTCCTTAGCGCGACACACGGAGCCTCTTCATCATCTAATTCATCAAGATCAACTTGCTTCACTTGGGAGCCATTAGTCTCATCAAACATGTTGGGGACTTGTTCTCAAATGCTAAGAGTTAAAAACAAGGCAACATAAAAAGTGTTAAATGTTAAAGTCCTTCGTCCTTCAAGACATTATATCCCTTCAGATATAATGAGTTCCGGACGAAGGTTATGAAGGAAGAGACCTTCGTAAGTTCGACGGATGATGAAGAAGAATACGTACATGAAATACAAATAATAATACAAATATTATTATCAACTTATTTTTATTTTGTATTATCAGAGTCATAATAACAAATTATAAATGTACCTTCGGATTGTCGAAAAGTAAAGGTACAGGCGTGATGCGAAAAGCAAATGCCAGATCAGCGTGAACAGTACGGGAGTACTGTTCATCTATTTATAGGCACAGGACGCAGCCCATGGAGAATTACATTAATGCGCTTTACATTTATCAATAACTCTATAGTGATTCTTCGAGGTCTAATTTGGCTTTTCATCATATAAGTCGGTTCCCCTTTTCTGCTGTCATGCCGAAGCTTTTTCTGCGCATAGCTTCGTGATCATCTTATCCTTCGTCATGATCGCCTTCCGTCCTACTCAAGCTTCGTCTTGACCATATTCTTGTATACTCGTGGCCCAATTCCGAAGATACCTGTTCACATATTTCACTTGGAAAACATTATCAAATCATGTTTTTAAGGACCTTCGTAAGCTGAAGGCCCCCAACAGTAGCCCCTCGCAATATTAATTTGTTGGAATGATAAATTCATATTGCGATATGGACGAAGGCTTTAAGCCGAAGGTCCGAAAAAACACCTTCCCTTTGCTAGAATAGCAACAGTCTTTGACAAGCGGGACCCTCCAGTTTTCAACGCACTAGGTGTATAAATAAGAGCTCACCACCAGCTTATTTGGCATGCTCCCTTGCCATCTGCTTTTACTCACCCAACTTTTAGCCTGCGCGCAACAACACTTGCTTGGTTTTTTAAATTTTTTAGCTTCGGTTTCGAGAGCACTTTCTCAGCGTTTGCGAAGATGCCTGAAGATAAGAAAGCTGTTGGTGATTCAAAGCTAAGCCTTTCTGAGGAGATGCATCTGGGCTTTCTTGAATCAATATCAAAGACTAATACAGAGAAGATTACTAGGGAGATTTTGGAGGGTTTATCTGAAGATACTGGCGATAGTGAGAGTTATGATGTGGATAGTGCTGGTGAAGATTCCGAAGATCGACCTTGGCGACCAAGCCATGCAGTTTTTGGTAAATCCAGTATTAAAGAAAATCATCTTGTCAATATGAGGGGCAGATATTTTCGGGACATGTCTGCTATGAGGGCTGACGAAGGAGAGAAGACTTGTCCGACTCCCGAGGAAAATGAAGTCATGATATTCCGAAGCTTCTTAAAAGCTGGATTACGATTTCCCTTGAGCAGTTTTGTCGTGGAAGTACTGAAGATATTTGAAATCTACCTTCACCAACTTACCCCCGAAGCAATCATAAGGATGAACATCTTTGTGTGGGCCGTGAGGAGCCATGGTTTGGAACCTAATGCAAAAAGCTTCTGCAACATACATGAGCTATTGTATGAGACAAAACCCTGGGGTAAAGAGCAGTATCACAACAATTTTGGCTGCTACACCTTCGGCGCTCGGTCTGGGTCAAGCTGCCATGTGCCAACCTTTCGAAAGAGGTGGCCCGGCGACTGGATGACGGAATGGTTTTATGTGAAAAATGACTTGAAATCGTGAGAAGATATTAAAGGTATCATTATGCGCCCTATCTGGCAACGCTTCGGCCTCCGGAAGCCGAAGGTGGAAATGAATGGAGCGGCCGAAGAATGCCAGAGAGCCTTCGGCGTTGTTTGCTCTTTTATTGGAACAAGGGATTTGGTCCAAGAACACATTGCTTTCAGAGTATGGCCACTTGTGGAAAAGTGGGAAATGCCGGAGGAGACCATTAAAGAGACTGACGAAGGTGGACTAGTCAGGCTAAAATACACATTCAAATACGGAGATAAGTTCGTTGAGCCAGATGATGACTGGTTGAAAAGTATTTAGGCCATAAGTGACGAATTGCTTGGGGTATACTCAAAGGCCGAAGATACTGCATTATCAGCGGCCTTCGGAGGCCAAAAGAAGAAGAGACTCAACCGAGTATTTGATGCAATTGGATTTGTTTACCCCGACTACGGCTATCCAACGCGGGGTCAAAAAAGAAAGAACACATCTTCTGCAAAGGATACTGCTTCAGCCGCTCTTAGCGAGCCGGCGCCGAAGAGGAAAAGGGTAAAGGTTCTCACACACCGACCACGTTATATTGAACCGGCCATAGTGCCTGAGTTTATCGGTGAGACCTCTTCGGCCACCGAAGCTAAAGAACCAACTCCACCGCCAAAAATAGAAGAGCTGGCCGAAGTGCCAGCAACAGAAAAAACGGAAGAACCAAGGACTGAAGAAACAAAGACATCAGAAGTTTTAAGTCCTTCAGCAAAAATTGAGGCAGTAAAAAGCCAAAAGGGTCCAGCAGTGACCCCGAAAAGAAAAAGGATGGTTAATGTAACGCCCTGAATTTGGGGGTAGAATTTTTCTTCTTTTCTCTCACCAAATTCAGGCGTTACCCTTTTCTTTTTTCTCGTTCCCTCGCTGAACCTTGATCTTTTCCAAAGTTATGACGGGTTTTGGCTTTAGACCCCGTGTGAAGCAAAACCTTAAAATACTTTATTTTGGGTGTTGCATCATGCCGAAGCACATTTCTTTGTCTGATGTTGAGTGTTCGTCTCGTTCCGTTCCGGATTTCGACTCGCGATTTAATTCCATTTAGTGGTCCGGGCTCGTCGTGGGTTTTCGATCCGCGAAGTGGCCCGGCCCAGCCTAGCCCAGCCCAGCCTAGCCTAGCCCGGCCCGGTCCGGCCCGGCCCTGCGCGCCCCTGGCGCCCAAACCCCCCCATGCGCCCCCCTTCTCCCTCTCTCTCTCTCATTTGGATCTCCCGCGCAACAACCTCTCCTCTCCTTCTTCCACCTCTCTCTCCCCGTGGTGCCCTAGGATTTGGAGACGGCGATCACCGGATTTTGGACCCCGAGGTGAGCTCCCCTCCCCTTCCCTTCTCCCTCTCCCTCTCCCTCCTCTTCTTCCCTCCGCGCGCGCCCTCCCTCTCCCCCTGCCCGCGCGCGCCCCCGCCCTTCCCCCTGCGCGCGTCGGCGCGGCCCCCGCTCGGCCCCCCCGCTCGACCCCTCCCCCTCCCTCCCCGGCGGCGCTCGGCCCCCGCCCGGCCTCCCCTTGCGGCGGCGCGGCCCCGCCCCCCGCCCCCTGACCCGGTCCCTGCGCGCGGCGGCGCCCGCCCCTGCCCCGGCCCCTGCGCGTGGCACTCGCCCGCCCCGCCCCTCGGCTCGACCGGCCGTGGTGGCCCGGCGCCCTCCCGCGGCGCGGCGAGCCCCGCTCGCCCGCGCGCGCCCGCCCCCGGCTCGGCCGCCCGCCTCCCGGTGAGCTCGGCCGCCTCTGGCCGGTTCAACCGCCCCTCCTGGCCGGTTCAACCGCCCCGGCCCCGGCCCGGTCGCCCCGCCCCGTGCCCCGGCCTCGTCCGACCGTGTCCCCGCTCGTCCGCGCTCGCGTTGATTATTTTTAGTCGGTAGTTAACGTCAAACTCCGTTAGTTAGCGTGCTGCGTCGCGCGTCTCGCCGCGCGACCATTCTTTTTATTTATCTCCACCTGCTTATAATGATTAGACATGAAACATGACTTTACTTTACGCTAAACATAGTGTCTACATTAAATTTCCTTCCATTAAGCGAGTAGTTAATTTATAATCATGTAACGTGACCGTTTCCCGACTGTCTTGTTCTCTTTCTCTCTTAACTATAACTGCGAGCCCGCGTGGAACGTTAGTTTACTTATTGCATTCTATTGTATGGTGTA
This sequence comes from Zea luxurians, assembly GCA_029449295.1. NCBI lineage: Eukaryota > Viridiplantae > Streptophyta > Magnoliopsida > Poales > Poaceae > Zea > Zea luxurians. The sequence goes on from JAOPSE010000034.1 coordinate 209,565, forward strand.
CTGTTCTTTTGTATTAAATATGTGGATGTATGTATGTTTGCGCTCGCATAGAGAACGATCCGGTCGGAGAGCCCGAAGAACTCGCAGGAGAAGCCCCTGAGCAGCAGTCGGTTGGTGGAGGCAAGTGTCCTTTGACCTATCTCTGTCCTATTCATTCTTTAATTCACCTCCCGCATTACACATTTATACCTAAGGATTGACTAGCTTTTGTTATCCATGTCCTTGTTTACCTATTTGGGTCGGTTTATTATTGTTTAGCTTCATGCTATTGCTCAAACTCTAATCAATGAACATGATGAGATTATATATGATACGCTGTTTTCCCCTCTCTTATTATGATATTATACTTGTGGCTTTTAAGGGGGCTCGAGCGGTTTCTCGAGTGCCTCTCCGTAAGGACCTGTTCTATGGATGACCGCCCGGGAAAACAGTGCAACCATGAGGGTGGAATGGGACGCCCTTAGCTGAATAATTAGAGGAACCGGGGTGTAGTTCGCTTAGCCATCGTGCCGTCAATGGGGCTCGGTGTATGCGGCTCGCTCTGCCAAGGTTGATTTGTCCCTTGGGGAGGAGTGCGGTACATTTAGGAAACCTAACGGGCGGCTACAGCCTCGGGGAATCTTTGTAAAGGCTACGTAGTGATGCCCTGCTGGACCACCTAGGTAGTGGTCAATGGGGAGTAGCTCTCTCCGGGCAGAAAGGGAATCACGGCTTGTGGGTAAAGTGCACAACCTCTGCAGAGTGTTTGAAAACTGATATATCAGCCGTGCTCGCGGTTATGAGCGGCCAAGGGAGCTCCAGTGATTAGTGGTACTTGATCAGAGACATTTTGGTTTACAGGTGGCAATGAGGATGGTTACGATTATGCTTATGGTAATGGTAAGTGGTATTCTTTCCGTTTGGAAAGGGTACTTTGGGTTAATAACTTGGGTTAATGCTAAAACCTGGCTTTCTACTAGTAAATAACAAACTGACCAACTAAAAGCAACTGCTTGACTTATCCCCACATAAAGCTAGTCCACTACAGCCAAACAGGATACTTGCTGAGTATGTTGATGTGTACTCACTCTTGCTCTACACACCAAACCCCCCCCCCCCAGGTTGTGAGCATTGCAACCACTGCTCAGGAGAAGATGAAGCTGTGGAAGGAGACTTCCAGGAGTTCCAAGACTACGACGAGTTCTAGGTGTGGGTTAGCGGCAACCCCCAGTCGGCTGCCTGTGAAGGCCGCGGTTATCTATGTTTCTTTTCCGCACTTTGATTTATTGTGAGGACTATATGGACGTCTCTGACGTATGATGTAATCGACTATTATTTCCCTTTTAATACTATTTGAGCACTGTGTGATGATGTCCATGTTATGTAACTGCTGTGTACGTGAATAACTGATCCTGGCACGTACATGGTTCACATTTGGTTTACCTTCTAAAAACCGGGTGTGACATAAGTGGTATCAGAGCCGTGCTGACTGTAGGACCGCTAACCTAGAGTAGAATGGTCGTTCTAAGGATTATAGACCTCTGTCACTGCCTTGACTTTGATATCCCTTCAAAAGTTGGTCATACCGACCAAACCTATGTTCTACTATATATTATACCTTGCTGAAAATTTTGTTTTATTCTAATCCTTCATTTATTTATGATTCATTATTTGCTGGTCATATTAATTCTGTTCTCACCCTTTTGCTTGCGATGTCTTTTGTAGATGGCTCGACTTAGACACACTGCACGAAAGTCCGTCATCCCCTTCTTACCCTCCCGCCTTGCTAAGCGTCCGCTTCGCCGTCCCGTGGCCGGACAGTCCAGCCACTTGGAGAGACTGCACCACCGCCTACATGAGGAGCAGGAACATCGACGACAGGAGCAGCAGGGCTCTTCCTTCTCGCTCCAGCAGGAGATAGAGTCTGTGAGGAGCTGCTCTCCTGTGCTTCCCCTGGAGGCGCCCCCTGCACCACCACTGGGCGCCCCAGCCTCTGGAGTAGCTGCTGGAGGAGACCCAGACGACGGAGGTGGCGACGACAGCCCGAGCCACGACACCGACCTCCCTGCTGACCATGAGCCGGAAGGATGGGTTGCTCGACCCATCACTCGCGACGCTGCTCGCGGGTGTCACTTCCACGACGCGCTCGACACCCTGTTACGTCGGGCACTTGACCGGCGTACTTGGTCCATCGAGTATCGCTGTGTGGTCTACCAGCATAGTCGCGGGGTCTACCCGGACCGCTGGGAGGTGACCTGCTTGGTGCGCCATCCGGAGAACGGTCTCCAGGGCGCGGAGGCTTGCTCAGAGCACTATTCTATCTCTGAGCGGGACTCAGCTGAGGCAGCCATGCAGGATGCTGCACGGCGTGCGCTTTCGCACTACTGCTCGGTTCTCGGTGGGGTAGCTGACGGTCTCGACCTGAAGTATTACCCCCGCCGTCCATCTGGCAGCACAGGAGGCGTGATTGTTTCACCTGCTGGTGAGGACAATCCTAGGCTGAGCAGCACAGTCAACCTAGCCGCCGTGCTAAACACGGAGCTGGACCATGCATTAGACGAGCTGAGTAGGGCTCGTGCTGAGATCGTCCTGCTGCGGGCTGAGCGCGTGGAACGTCGTCACTTGGATGATGGTTCCCCCGCCCCCGTCGGGACTCAGCACCCATACCGCTCACCTCGGCGTGGACACCAGTCTTATGGCAATCCCGACTGCAAGACCAAGATAAATCTAGAACCATAGATCGTTAGAGTTGGATCCTGTAATTAATACAAAATATATACGTAGAAGCTACAGTCTTAGCGTTAGTCTCGCTTTTAGTTAGTCTTAGTTAGACAGGATAGTTTGCTATATCCTGTGCATCTATGTTGGTCATGATGAACTATGTTTGGTTTGGATCTTTGTAATGACTGTCACCAGAGTGTGGGTATCCCCTACATTATGGTTTACCTATTATGTTAATGGAGTTAGTTATATAGTTGGGAAACCCTTTATTCTACTTTCCTCCTTATCTGAGAAGCTGTGTGGTCTGCGATGGAGATCAGTGAAGATGCTCATCTGTTCAATGCTGTTGAAGAATTCTATACTCTTTTCTTATGCTGCAAGATTTGCCAGATCAGTTCTGATGTGTGGTTGCATTCTGCAGATGTCAGAGAACAGGCGCAGAGGAGGAAGGCGTGCTCAGCAGGAGCGAGCCGCTCCGCAGGATGAGGTGCCTCAGCAGCAGCACCTGCCACCCCCGCCCCCGATGTCGATCGAGCAGATGTTTCTGATGCAGACTCAGGCAGTTCAGGCCATCGGTCAGACTCTGGCCGCCATTCAGCAGCAGCAGCAACAACAGCAGCAGGCTCCACCCCAGCCTCAGATGCCTCAGATGCCTCAGATGCCCGGAGACAAGCGTGCTGAATTCATGAGAGGTCATCCCCCAACGTTCGCTCACTCTTCTGACCCCATGGATGCTGAAGATTGGCTGCGCACTGTGGAGCGGGAGTTGCATACCGCTCAGTGTGATGACAGAGAGAAAGTCTTGTATGGTCCCCGTCTGTTGAGAGGAGCAGCCCAATCATGGTGGGAGTCTTACCTCGCCACCCATGCCAACCCCGATGCCATCACCTGGGAAGAGTTCAGAGGTAGCTTTCGTCAGTACCATGTGTCTGCAGGTCTGATGACAGTGAAGGAGGAGTTCCTGGCCCTTAAGCAAGGGTCATCATCTGTCAGTGAGTACCGAGACAGGTTTCTGCAGTTGTCTCGCTACGCTCCTGAAGATGTCAACACCGACGCCAAGCGACAATACCGTTTCTTGAGAGGCTTGGTTGACGCTCTGCACTACCAATTGATGAATCATACCTTCCCGACATTCCAGCACCTGATTGACAGAGCAATCATGACAGAAAGGAAGCGTAAGGAGATGAAGGATCGTAAGCGCAAGATCAGTGGACCCCAGCCTGGAAGCAACAGCCGCCCTCGTTTCTCAGGCAATCAACCTCAGCAGTTCAGACAGAACCAGCGTCCACCTCAGCAGCATCAGCAGTTCCAAAGGCAGTATCCTCAGCACCAGTACCAGAACCGTCAGAGCAATCAGTCAGGAGGTCAGTTTCAGAGGCAGAATCAGCAGACACCTCGTCTTCCTGCCCCAGCAAACCAGCAGAACAGTCAGGCAGCATCAGCTCAGGTTGGAAACAGAGCATGTTTCCACTGTGGAGAGCAAGACCATTGGGTGATGCAATGTCCGAAGAAGGCAGCCCAGCAGCAGTCAGGCCCCAATGCCCCAGCAAAGCAGAATGTGTCTCAGCCTGGAGCAGGCAACCGCTCTCAACCGCGCTATAATCATGGAAGACTGAACCACTTGGAGGCTGAAGCAGTTCAGGAGACCCCCGGCATGATAGTAGGTATGTTCCCAGTCGACTCCCATATTGCAGAAGTGTTATTTGATACTGGAGCAACGCATTCTTTCATTACTGCATCATGGGTAGAAGCACATAATCTTCCAATTACTACCATGTCAACCCCCATTCAAATTGACTCAGCCAGTGGTAGAATTCGAGCTGATAGCATATGTTTGAATGTAAGTGTGGAAATAAGGGGGATAGTGTTTCCCGCTAACCTTATAGTAATGGGTACTCAGGGAATAGATGTCATCCTAGGGATGAATTGGCTAGATAAGTATCAGGCAGTTATCAGTTGTGATAAAAGGACAATCAAGTTGGTGTCCCCACTAGGAGAGGAAGTGGTGACCGAGTTAGTCCCGCCTGAGCCGAAGAGAGGAAGTTGTTATCAGATGGCTGTCGATAGCAGTGAAGCAGACCCAATTGAGAGTATCAAGGTTGTGTCTGAATTCCCAGATGTGTTTCCAAAGGATTTACCGGGTATGCCACCAGAGCGGAAAGTTGAATTCGCTATAGAGCTTCTTCCTGGAACCGCCCCTATCTTTAAGAGAGCTTACAGAATATCCGGACCAGAGTTAGTTGAGCTTAAGAAGCAGATTGATGAGCTGTCAGAGAAAGGTTACATCCGGCCAAGCACCTCGCCTTGGGCCGCCCCTGTCCTGTTTGTGGAGAAGAAAGATGGCACCAAGAGGATGTGTATCGATTATCGAGCTTTGAATGAAGTCACGATCAAGAACAAGTACCCTTTGCCCAGAATAGAAGATCTGTTCGACCAGTTGAGAGGAGCCAGTGTGTTCTCCAAGGTAGATCTGAGGTCAGGTTACCATCAGCTCAGGATCCGACCTTCGGACATTCCGAAGACGGCATTCATTACCAAGTATGGTTTGTATGAGTTCACAGTGATGTCTTTTGGTTTGACCAATGCACCAGCGTTCTTTATGAACTTGATGAATAGTGTATTCATGGATTATCTCGATAAGTTTGTGGTGGTATTCATTGATGACATTCTGGTTTATTCTCAAAGCGAAGAAGAACATGCAGATCATTTGAGGATGGTATTGCAGAGATTGCGAGAGCACCAGTTGTATGCAAAGTTGAGCAAGTGTGAGTTCTGGATCAGTGAAGTCCTGTTCTTGGGTCACATAATCAACAAAGAAGGATTGGCTGTGGATCCGAAGAAAGTGGCAGACATTCTGAACTGGAAAGCGCCAACGGATGCTCGAGGAATCAAGAGCTTCATTGGAATGGCCGGATATTATCGGCGATTCATTGAAGGGTTTTCGAAGATTGCGAAACCAATGACAGCGTTGCTAGGCAACAAGGTTGAGTTCAAGTGGACCCAGAAATGCCAAGAGGCCTTTGAAGCGCTGAAAGAGAAGTTGACTACAGCGCCTGTCCTAGTCTTGCCTGATGTGCACAAGCCCTTCTCGGTGTATTGCGATGCTTGTTACACAGGTTTGGGATGCGTGTTGATGCAAGAGGGAAGAGTTGTGGCTTACTCGTCCCGACAGCTGAAGGTTCATGAGAAGAACTACCCAATCCATGATCTAGAGTTGGCAGCAGTGGTTCATGCGCTGAAGACATGGAGGCACTATCTGTATGGACAGAAATGCGATGTTTACACAGACCACAAGAGTCTGAAGTACATATTCACTCAGTCAGAATTGAATATGAGGCAGCGAAGATGGTTAGAGTTGATCAAAGACTATGAGTTGGAGATCCATTACCATCCAGGCAAAGCGAACGTAGTGGCAGATGCTTTGAGCAGAAAGAGTCAAGTCAATCTGATGGTCGCTCGTCCGATGCCTTATGAGTTGGCCAAGGAGTTCGACAGGTTGAGTCTCGGATTTCTGAACAATTCGCGAGGAGTCACAGTTGAATTGGAACCTACCTTAGAGCGCGAAATCAAAGAAGCGCAGAAGAATGATGAGAAGATCAGTGAGATCCGGCGACTGATTCTAGATGGCAGAGGCAAAGATTTTCGAGAAGATGCAGATGGAGTGATATGGTTCAAAGACCGCTTGTGTGTTCCCAATGTCCAGTCCATTCGGGAGTTGATTCTCAAGGAAGCTCATGAGACAGCCTATTCGATTCACCCTGGTAGTGAGAAGATGTATCAGGATCTGAAGAAGAAATTCTGGTGGTACGGAATGAAGAGGGAAATCGCAGAGCATGTGGCTATGTGCGATAGTTGTCGAAGAATTAAGGCAGAGCACCAGAGACCAGCTGGATTGTTACAACCGTTGCAGATCCCTCAGTGGAAATGGGATGAAATTGGTATGGATTTCATAGTCGGATTGCCTCGCACTCGAGCCGGCTACGATTCCATTTGGGTAGTAGTGGACCGCTTGACCAAGTCAGCCCACTTCATACCAGTCAAGACCAACTACAGCAGTGCAGTACTGGCAGAGTTGTATATGTCTCGGATCGTTTGTCTTCATGGTGTGCCAAAGAAGATAGTGTCAGACAGAGGAACGCAGTTCACCTCTCATTTCTGGCAGCAGTTGCATGAAGCCTTGGGCACACATCTGAATTTCAGTTCAGCTTATCATCCGCAGACAGATGGCCAAACTGAAAGGACCAATCAAATTCTCGAAGATATGTTGAGAGCCTGTGCGCTGCAAGATCAGTCCGGATGGGACAAGCGATTGCCTTATGCAGAGTTTTCCTATAACAACAGTTACCAGGCCAGTTTGAAGATGTCACCATTTCAAGCGCTTTATGGAAGGAGTTGTAGAACTCCGTTGCAATGGGATCAGCCTGGAGAAAAGCAAGTGTTCGGACCAGACATTCTGCTTGAAGCCGAAGAGAACATCAAGATGGTCCGAGAGAATCTGAAGATAGCGCAATCAAGGCAGCGAAGCTATGCAGACACAAGAAGAAGAGAGCTGAGTTTTGAAGTTGGAGACTTTGTCTATCTGAAAGTGTCACCGATCAGAGGAGTCAGAAGGTTCGGAGTGAAGGGCAAGCTAGCACCTCGCTACATTGGTCCGTACCAGATCCTCTCAAAGCGTGGAGAAGTGGCCTATCAGCTCAGTTTGCCAGAGAATTTGTCTGCTGTGCATGATGTCTTTCATGTGTCTCAGTTGAAGAAGTGCTTGCGTGTGCCAGAAGAGCAGTTGCCAGTGGAAGGTCTTGAAGTCCAAGAGGACTTGACCTACACAGAGAAGCCAGCGCAAATCCTTGAGGTTGCAGATAGAGTCACCCGAAGGAAGACCATCAGGATGTGCAAAGTTAGATGGAATCACCACTCTGAGGAAGAAGCAACCTGGGAGCGTGAAGATGATCTGATGGCTAAATACCCTGAGCTCTTTGCTAGCCAACCCTGAATCTCGAGGGCGAGATTCTTTTAAGGGGGATAGGTTTGTAACGCCCTGAATTTGGGGGTAGAATTTTTTCTTCTTTTCTCTCACCAAATTCAGGCGTTACCCTTTTCTTTTTTCTCGTTCCCTCGCTGAACCTTGATCTTTTCCAAAGTTATGACGGGTTTTGGCTTTAGACCCCGTGTGAAGCAAAACCTTAAAATACTTTATTTTGGGTGTTGCATCATGCCGAAGCACATTTCTTTGTCTGATGTTGAGTGTTCGTCTCGTTCCGTTCCGGATTTCGACTCGCGATTTAATTCCATTTAGTGGTCCGCGCTCGTCGTGGGTTTTCGATCCGCGAAGTGGCCCGGCCCAGCCTAGCCCAGCCCAGCCTAGCCCAGCCCGGCCCGGTCCGGCCCGGCCCTGCGCGCCCCTGGCGCCCAAACCCCCCCATGCGCCCCCCTTCTCCCTCTCTCTCTCATTTGGATCTCCCGCGCAACAACCTCTCCTCTCCTTCTTCCACCTCTCTCTCCCCGTGGTGCCCTAGGATTTGGAGACGGCGATCACCGGATTTTGGACCCCGAGGTGAGCTCCCCTCCCCTTCCCTTCTCCCTCTCCCTCTCCCTCCTCTTCTTCCCTCCGCACGCGCCCTCCCTCTCCCCCTACCCGCGCGCGCCCGGCCCCCGCCCGGCCTCCCCTTGCGGCGGCGCGGCCCCGCCCCCCGCCCCCTGACTCGGTCCCTGCGTGCGGCGGCGCCCGCCCCTGCCCCGGCCCCTGCGCGTGGCGCTCGCCCGCCCCGCCCCTCGGCTCGGCCGGCCGTGGTGGCCCGGCGCCCTCCCGCGGCGCGGCGAGCCCCGCTCGCCCGCGCGTGCCCGCCCCCGGCTCGGCCGCCCGCCTCCCGGCGAGCTCGGCCGCCTCTGGCCGGTTCAACCGCCCCCCCCTGGCCAGTTCAACCGCCCCGGCCCCGGCCCGGTCGCCCCGCCCCGTGCCCCGGCCTCGTCCGACCGTGTCCCCGCTCGTCCGCGCTCGCGGTGATTATTTTTAGTCGGTAGTTAACGTCAAACTCCGTTAGTTAGCGTGCTGCGTCGCGCGTCTCGCCGCGCGACCATTCTTTTTATTTATCTCCACCTGCTTATAATGATTAGACATGAAACATGACTTTACTTTACGCTAAACATAGTGTCTACATTAAATTTCCTTCCATTAAGCGAGTAGTTAATTTATAATCATGTAACGTGACCGTTTCCCGACTGTCTTGTTCTCTTTCTCTCTTAACTATAACTGCGAGCCTGCGTGGAACGTTAGTTTACTTATTGCATTCTATTGTATGGTGTACTGTTCTTTTGTATTAAATATGTGGATGTATGTATGTTTGCGCTCGCATAGAGAACGATCCGGTCGGAGAGCCCGAAGAACTCGCAGGAGAAGCCCCTGAGCAGCAGTCGGTTGGTGGAGGCAAGTGTCCTTTGACCTATCTCTGTCCTATTCATTCTTTAATTCACCTCCCGCATTACACATTTATACCTAAGGATTGACTAGCTTTTGTTATCCATGTCCTTGTTTACCTATTTGGGTCGGTTTATTATTGTTTAGCTTCATGCTATTGCTCAAACTCTAATCAATGAACATGATGAGATTATATATGATACGCTGTTTTCCCCTCTCTTATTATGATATTATACTTGTGGCTTTTAAGGGGGCTCGAGCGGTTTCTCGAGTGCCTCTCCGTAAGGACCTGTTCTATGGATGACCGCCCGGGAAAACAGTGCAACCATGAGGGTGGAATGGGACGCCCTTAGCTGAATAATTAGAGGAACCGGGGTGTAGTTCGCTTAGCCGTCGTGCCGTCAATGGGGCTCGGTGTATGCGGCTCGCTCTGCCAAGGTTGATTTGTCCCTTGGGGAGGAGTGCGGTACATTTAGGAAACCTAACGGGCGGCTACAGCCTCGGGGAATCTTTGTAAAGGCTACGTAGTGATGCCCTGCTGGACCACCTAGGTAGTGGTCAATGGGGAGTAGCTCTCTCCGGGCAGAAAGGGAATCACGGCTTGTGGGTAAAGTGCACAACTTCTGCAGAGTGTTTGAAAACTGATATATCAGCCGTGCTCGCGGTTATGAGCGGCCAAGGGAGCTCTAGTGATTAGTGGTACTTGATCAGAGACATTTTGGTTTACAGGTGGCAATGAGGATGGTTACGATTATGCTTATGGTAATGGTAAGTGGTATTCTTTCCGTTTGGAAAGGGTACTTTGGGTTAATAACTTGGGTTAATGCTAAAACCTGGCTTTCTACTAGTAAATAACAAACTGACCAACTAAAAGCAACTGCTTGACTTATCCCCACATAAAGCTAGTCCACTACAGCCAAACAGGATACTTGCTGAGTATGTTGATGTGTACTCACTCTTGCTCTACACACCAAACCCCCCCCCCCCCCAGGTTGTCAGCATTGCAACCACTGCTCAGGAGAAGATGAAGCTGTGGAAGGAGACTTCCAGGAGTTCCAAGACTACGACAAGTTCTAGGTGTGGGTTAGCGGCAACCCCCAGTCGGCTGCCTGTGAAGGCCGCGGTTATCTACGTTTCTTTTCCGCACTTTGATTTATTGTAAGGACTATATGGACGTCTCAGACGTATGATGTAATCGACTATTATTTCCCTTTTAATACTTATTGAGCACTGTGTGATGATGTCCATGTTATGTAACTGCTGTGTACGTGAATAACTGATCCTGGCACGTACATGGTTCACATTCGGTTTACCTTCTAAAAACCGGGTGTGACAGTTAATGTGCTAGATGTTTTGGAGACAATTAAGTCCTCAAGCACAACTCCGAAGAAAATTGTTGAAACTTTCGAAGTGCATACTGAGGCCTTTGTTGCCGAAGCTTCAAAGCAACAATCTGAAACTGAAGCTGGGCCTTCAGAGCCCACCAAGGTAAAATCCTTGGAAGCCGAAGAAACAAAAATGGCAGAGCCAATTTTGGTTGAAGAAACTGGTACTGCTGCCCCCGAAGCATCCTCCAAAACCCTCGATTATATTGTACGACATGCTTCGGGAAAAAGTTTATCTGAAGAAGAGATTTTTGAAGCTAATCACTATGCCCGAGAACTGAAGTATCCAAAGGGGGCCTTAGTATTCAATGGCACAGACGAAGATGACTTCTTATACTGTCTCCCAGATAATAAAGAATTATCCGTCTGCCGGAAGATGGGTAGAAGTATGGGGTTCCCGAAGCTTGAAGCTGGCCTCTGCGCTATGACAAAGGACGATCTTGCAGATAGCCTCGCATATAATAGTCTGAAGGTATGAAAATTGTATATTTGGAAATTTATAACTTTTGAATTATTCTTTTATTCTTATATTAATTCTTTTCATATAGGGTTTAATACTTAGCAACGCTTTGAGAGCGCAAAGGAATGCTGAAGACGAGAGCTATACTATTGCTTTCAACAACCTACAAACAGAGGTTATTAAGCTGAGGAACGAAGCTTTGGAAAAAGATAAAATTATGCTTACATTGGTGGATAAGATAAAGGAAGACGAAGCTACTTCTAAAGCTCAAGCTGAAGCTTAGAAGAACGAAATCGAGGATCTTCGGAAACAATTAGCCGGAGCTAAAGAAGAACGCATACTTGAAGAGACGAAATGAGAACTTAGCGATCAATGGGCAAATCATTTAGAAGGAAACGTTGAAGAGCTTCATGCATCCAAGAAAAGGTGCTATGACAAATCTATAGAATGCGTTAAGAAAATAAAAACTAGCTTCGCCAGCGTTGGCGCATTCTCGAGCGAGGAAAACTTCACAAGGGGTAACCCCGAAGGCCCGATTGAATGGATTAATCACGAAGTCGAGGCCTTTGAGGAAATTTTGAATAGCCGCGGAGACATATGTGCCTTTTCGGGTGCCAGGGGGATTGCTACTATTTTGGAGAGGAAAGGCTGCGAGCATGTGAAATCTTTGGCACAATCTGAAACTGCCTTATCCTCCGAAGATATAAAAGACCCCTCGGCCGAAGCTAGCATGGTTGGTGGAAAATTTTTCACCGACATCTGGGACAATGGTGGCCGGGAAATGGCCCAAGAGATTATTCAAAAAAGCGAAAAAGGCATTCATGATGCTAGAAAAGTAGCAGAGGCCGCTGAGAAAAGCGCAAAGCCCGAAGGGCAAATAGGTATTAACTAGTGGTTTTTGGCTCTTTGTTGTAATTTTTTGATTTCGAACTTGTTCACGGTTTGTAATAGTAATAAATCCGTATCTACTCTTCCCTCAGAACCTGCTGAGTCATCTGCGGGCCCCCACACGAAGGGGGATGACGAAATTAGACAAATGGCCGAAGCCATCATGGATAGAGTTGTTGATCAGCTTCTAAACGAAGCTGCAGAAGTAGTCTTAAGGGAAGATTAGATGCTGTTGCAAAAACATTTAGAATGTAATGTTTGTTGAGAATCATGTGTAATATTGTGTAACTTAGGGTGTAATATATTAGCTGTTTATAGTTCTATTCTTTGCGATGCATGAAACATTATACACATACCATTTTTGAGCCTTCGGCGAAAAAACACCTTCCCTTCTTTTCATGCTTCGTAAATAATATCCGTGTTCTCATAAAATCAGTAGCCAATCCTGGTAAAATCAATAATCAATAGATCTTTCCATCTCAGAGTTTGACGAGGATATAACCCTTCAATGGCTATTGTATGTGTCGTGTCACTATTTCTTCAAAACGATCTTCGAATATCAATATTGAGACCCCCCTTCTTGCGTTGTTGATGCACTATGATGTATGATGTTATGCTATGCAAATGATGTAATGATGTGATGTTATGCAAAATGATATTTGCCGAAGGTCGACATTTATTTTTCACTGTAAGCCTCCCTTAGGAGCTTCTTCGCCTTTTACTTCAGCAGAATCAGCGTTTATTTTTCGTTGTAAGCCTCCCTTAGGAGCTTCTTCGCCTTTTACTTTCAGCGGAATCAGCGTTTATTTTTCGCTGTAAGCCTCCCTTAGGAGCTTCTTCGCCTTTTACTTTCAGCGGAATCAGCGTTTATTTTTCGCTGTAAGCTCTGCATTCCCTTCAGAACGACTTTTGAGCAGAAAACTTACACTGCACTCCCTTAGGAACGACTTTTTGCTGCTTCGAAGAAATTGCCTGTATTCCTTAGAACAAATTTTTGATAATTCGAAGGTCCTTCTTGCCACCATAAATTCTTATGTTTCGGCAACTTAAGCCTATGGAGAAGACATATTTTTATTATGGCAGAGAACGAAACTGTTACAAGAGATTAAAAAACGATAAAAAGCACTTAAACTTCCCATAATTGTTCCTTATTAAAAAGAAAGTAAGATTGAAATGCAAAAATCCGCTGTCGAGGTAGGATATTTGTCAGTAAATATGCTTCGACTCCGGCACAGTGCTATTGACTGTGCGAGCTTCGGACTCCTCTCTGAAGTCCTGCTGAAGGTGAGTGTGCTGACTCCCTTCTGGCTGTTGACCTCGTTGCATTGGTGGTGGCGGTGGAGGCTGCTGCCAAGATGCTTGGGGTTGACTTGCCGAAGCAACAGAAGCTGCAGGGTGATTGCCTACATATTCTGGAATGTAAGGCGAATGGTACGAAGCAGTATGCATGACCTGCTTCGGCTGACTCTGTTGCGCTGCAGCTTCTGCTATCTCCTTTTGCTTCTGGATGGTAACATGGCACATCCTGGTGGTATGGCCCTTGCCTTCTCCACAGAATAGGCAGTAAATTTTTCTTGGCTGATCTCCAAATCTTCCCCCGAAGCCCCTGGCGCCTCTGCCCCTTGGCGCTGGCGGCCGGAAAGAGCTTTGCTGCTGCCCCGAAGCTTGCGAGGAGCACTGTGGCCTTTGCTGTTGACTCCCTCTGTCATCACTTTGAGTAGAGTTGTGAATTGACCTGACATGCCTCGGATGGAATCTTCATCCGAAGCCCCTAGTCATTTTAGAGAACCTGAATGCTTCCTCCCTTCTTTGGCGAAAATCATTGTCAGCTCGAATATACTCGTCCATCATCTGGAGCAGCTTCTCCAAAGTTTGAGGAGGCTTTCTCGCAAAGTACTGAGCTGAAGGTCCCGGTCGAAGCCCTTTGATCATGGCCTCAGTGACAATTTCATTGGGCACTGTTGGTGCCTGTGCCCTCAGACGCAGGAACCTTCGTACATACGCCTGAAGGTATTCTTCGTGGTCCTGGGTGCACTAGAATAAAGCTTGAGCAGTGACTGGCTTTGTTTGAAACCCTTGGAAGCTGGTTATCAACATGTCCTTCAGCTTTTGCCATGAAGTGATTGTCCCTGGCCGAAGAGAGGAGTACCAGGTTTGTGCAACACTCCTGACAGCCATGACGAAAGACTTTGCCATGACCGCCGTGTTGCCACCATACGAAGATATGGTTGCTTCATAGCTCATCAAGAATTGCTTCGGGTCTGAATGACCGTCGTACATGGGGAGCTGGGGTGGCTTGTAAGACTGTGGCCAAGGTGTAGCCTGCAGTTCTGTTGACAGAGGAGAAGTATCATCAAAAGCAAAATTTCCATGATGGAAATCTTCATACCAGTCGTCCTCATTGTAGAATCCCTCCTGATGAAGCTCTCTGCGCGGAGGCCTTTGGTTCTGGTCATCTTGAGCAAGATGACGAAGCTCTTCAGAGGCTTCGTCTATCTGCCTTTGTAGGTCAGCTAGACGAGCCATCTTTTCCTTCTTCCGTTGGACCTGTTGATGGAGCATCTCCAAGTTTTGGATTTCTTGATCCAAGTCGTCCTCCGGAGACGTTGGACTGGTGGCCTTCCTCTTCTGGCTTCGGGCCTCCCTGAGAGAAAGGACATCCTGATTGGGATCCAGCGGCTGCAGAGTAGCAGCCCCTGTGGCTGAAGCTTTCCTCGGCGGCATGACGAAGGTGATGCTTGCCGAAGATGTTCAAAACTCAAAAAATGGACGTGAGTTCACCGGAGGTGGGCGCCAATGTTGGGGACTTGTTCTCAAATGCTAAGAGTTAAAAACAAGGCAACATAAAAAGTGTTAAATGTTAAAGTCCTTCGTCCTTCAAGACATTATATCCCTTCAGATATAATGAATTCCGGACGAAGGTTATGAAGGAAGAGACCTTCGTAAGTTCGACGGATGATGAAGAAGAATACGTACATGAAATACAAATAATAATATAAATATTATTATCAACTTATTTTTATTTTGTATTATCAGAGTCATAATAACAAATTATAAATGTACCTTCGGATTGTCGAAAAGTAAAGGTACAGGCGTGATGCGAAAAGCAAATGCCAGATCAGCGTGAACAGTACGGGAGTACTGTTCATCTATTTATAGGCACAGGACGCAGCCCGTGGAGAATTACATTAATGCCCTTTACATTTATCAATAACTCTATAGTGATTCTTCGAGGTCTAATTTGGCTTTTCATCATATAAGTCGGTTCCCCTTTTCTGCTGTCATGCCGAAGCTTTTTCTGCGCATAGCTTCGTGATCATCTTATCCTTCGTCATGATCGCCTTCCGTCCTACTCAAGCTTCGTCTTGACCATATTCTTGTATACTCGTGGCCCAATTCCGAAGATACCTATTCACATATTTCACTTGGAAAACATTGTCAAATCATGTTTTTGAGGACCTTCGGAAGCCTTGGTGCTTAGAGAATCGAATGCGCGAGAATGGAGTCTTGGTGCTTAGAGATGATCAAAGAATGCTTGGTGTCCTCCTCCATGCGTCTAGGGGTCCCTTTTATAGCCCCAAGGCAGCTTGGAGCCGTTGGAAGCAATCTGGGAAGGCAATTCTTGCCTTTTGTCGGGTGGTGCAGATCTCCTTCCAAAAATAGAACAGTCGACCGTTGATGAAATGGAGCCATTGGTGCACCGGACACTGTCCGGTGCTCCCTGCCGACTGTTGGCGCATCCACATGTCGCGCGCGGATTGCGCGGCCGACCGTTGGCGCAGTCGACCGTTGGCTCACCGGACAGTCCGGTGCCTCACCGGACAGTCCGGTGCCTCACCGGACCGTCCAGTGAATTTTAGCCGTACGCCGTTGAACGATTCATGAGAGCGACGACTTCGCCGCAGACGGCTCACTGGACAGTCCGGTGCACCACCGGACAGTCCGGTGAATTATGGTCGTACACCGCCATTAGTTCCCGAGAGTGGCCTGTTCACTGGAGGCTGGCCTGGCGCACCGGACACTGTCCGGTGCACCACCGGACAGTCCGTTGTGCCAGACTGCACTGAGTCTTGGCTGTTCCAGCCAAGATCTTTTCTTCTTCTCTTTCCTCTGATTCCAGCACTTAGACAAATATATTAGTACACAAAAACCAATGTACTAAGTCCAGAATCATACCTTCTTGTTGATTTGCACTTCATCAATCATTTGGCACAAGATTTCTCACTCAATATGTGTTGGGAACTTAACCACCAAAACTATACTAGAAATGGCCCAAGGGCACATTTCCCTTTCAATCTCCCCCTTTTTGGTGATTTATGCCAACACATCAAAAAGCAACTAAAAGAAGTGCAACATCAAAGCAATTGAGAACAAGAATTGTTTTTGATTCAAATTTGACATATTTGGATCATTCTTTGCCACCACTTGGTTTGTTTTTGAAATCAAACTCAATTTCCTATCTCTAAGTCAAACACACTTGTTTAGGCATAAGGAGAGGTATTCCATGAGAAAATTGATCAAGAGCCAAAAACTCCCCCTTTTTCCCATAATCCTACATTCTCCCCACAAGAGGCCAAATTTTGCACATAAGAGTATTTTGACAAAACACAAGTTCTAACTCTACTATTTTCAAAATTCTCAAGTGGTAGCTGATCCATTTGCTTTGGCCTTAATTTCTCCCCCTTTGGCATGAAGCACCAAAACGGGATCATTATTGGCCCTTAAACCCCATTGCCTCACCAAAATCATCAGTTAAGAGTAAAAAGGCAATAAGAGCATGGAGATGAACTTGGAGTAAATTACCCTCTCATTGGAGTGTAATGGAAGTCTTGCATGGTCCAAGTTCACCTTTTCCCTTTCAATCACCTTTGAGACTAAATTAAGAAAACTCAAGCACACGGTTAGTCTCAAAGGGTCAAGTTGTAGCATTTCTCCCCCTACATATGTGCATCATTCACACATGGACTTGTGAGGTCCGGGGATCCCTTGCACAACTTGAGCACCATAAATAAGCAATAACATGCATAAAGGAACAAGATCAAAGGCATAAAACACATGTATGCTCTAGATCAATCCAAGTTACGTGAATCTAAGACATTTAGCTCACTATGCAACCTGCAAAAGGTCTTCTCATCTAAAGGTTTGGTAAAGATATCGGCTAGCTGGTTCTCGGTGTTAACATAAGACACTTCGATATCTCCCTTTTGCTGGTGGTCTCTCAAAAAGTGATGCCGGATGTCTATGTGCTTTGTGCGGCTGTGTTCAACAGGATTGTCCGCCATGCGGATTGCACTCTCATTATCACATAGGAGTGGGACTTTGCTCAGATTGTAGCCAAAGTCCCGGAGGGTTTGCCTCATCCAAAGTAGTTGCGCGCAACACTATCCTACGGCAACATACTCGGCCTCAGCGGTGGATAGGGCAACAGAAGTTTGTTTCTTAGAACTCCAAGACACCTGGACCTTCCTAGGAATTGGCACGTCCCTGATGTACTCTTCCTATCAACCTTACATCCAGCATAGTCAGAGTCTGAGTATCCAATCAAGTCAAAGGTAGACCCCTTTGGATACCAGATCCCGAAGCAAGGCGTAGCAACTAAATATCTAAGAATTCGCTTAACGGCCACAAGGTGACACTCACTTGGGTCGTATTGAAATCTAGCACACATGCATACGCTAAGCATAATATCCGGTCTACTAGCACATAAATAAAGTAAAGACCCTATCATAGACCGGTATGCCTTTTGATCAACGGACTTACCTCCTTTGTTGAGGTCGACATGTCCGTCGGTTCCCATTGGAGTCTTTGTGGGCTTGACGTCCTTCATCCCAAACCGCTTGAGCAAGTCTTGCGTGTACTTCGTTTGAGAGATGAAGGTGCCGTCCTTGAGTTGCTTCACTTGAAATCCAAGGAAGTAGTTCAACTCGCCCATCATCGACATCTCAAATTTCTGAGTCATCACCCTGCTAAACTCTTCACAAGACTTTTGGTTAGTAGAACCAAATATTATGTCATCGACATAAATTTGGCACACAAATAAGTCACCATCACAAGTCTTAGTGAACAAAGTTGGATCGGCTTTCCCAACCTTAAAAGCATTAGCAATTAGAAAATCTCTAAGGCATTCATACCATGCTCTTGGGGCTTGCTTAAGTCCATAGAGCGCCTTAGAGAGCTTACACACGTGGTCGGGGTACCGTTCATCCTCAAAGCCAGGGGGTTGCTCTACGTACACCTCCTCCTTAATTGGCCCGTTGAGGAAAGCACTCTTCACGTCCATTTGGAACAACCTGAAGGAATGGTGAGCGGCATAGGCTAACAAAATGCGAATTGACTCTAGCCTAGCCACAGGAGCAAAAGTCTCCTCAAAGTCCAAACCTACGACTTGGGCATAACCTTTTGCCATAAGTCGAGCCTTGTTCCTTGTCACCACCCCGTGCTCGTCCTATTTGTTGCGGAACACCCACTTGGTTCCCACAACGTTTTGCTTGGGACGTGGCACCAGTGTCCAAACTTCATTTCGCTTGAAGTTGTTGAGCTCTTCCTGCATGGCCAACACCCAGTCTGGATCTAGCAAGGCTTCTTCTACCCTGAAAGGCTCTGTTGGGGGCCTTCGTCCTCCGAAGGTCCTCAAAAACATGATTTGACAATGTTTTCCAAGTGGATTATGTGAGCAGGTGTTTTCGGGCTCAGAACTATGAATATGAAGCACGATCGGGACGAAGCTTGAACCAGACGAAGGACGAGCGCAGGCGAAGCTGTGCGCAGGAGAGCTTCGGCGCAATTGCTGAGGGGGGAACCGACTTAAAGATGAAAAGACTGCGTGGACCTTGACTGATTTCCGTAGGCTATTAACAAATGTAATGGACATGGATGTAATTTCATGTGGGCTGCGTCCCGCGTCTATAAATAGATGAACAGTACTCCCGTACTGGTCACGCTGACTTGACATTTGCGTCACGCTTGTACTTTTTATCTTCTCTCAGGACCGAAGGTACATTTGTAATTCATAATCATTTCTATTCCTTTGTGTTAATAAAATAGAAATGATTCCACGATTTACATTTCATGCTTTTTATGAGTCCTTCGTTACTACTTGCTGAATTTACGAAGGTATGTTTCTTCTGACCTTCGTCCGGAACTCATTATTCCCGATAGGGAGTAATGTTCGATAGGACGAAGGGCCTTAACGTTTAACACTTTTTATGTTGCCTTGTTCTTAATCCGAAGCATTTGAGAACAAGTCCCCAACAGGCTCAATAGAAGAGACAAAAGAGTAATGCTCACAAAAATTAGCTAATCTAGAGCGAGTGGTTACTCCCTTGCTTATATCACCCAAAATCTGGTCGATGGGATGATTCCTTTGAATCGTCGCTCGAACTTGAGTTGGAGGGGCTCGTGGTGCATCTTCCTCCACAACTTGATCTTCTTGTGCTCCCCCTTGATCACATGCCTCTGTTGGGGTCGTGCTTCGGCGCGCCGAAGGTCTCACAAGAAAAAGCAGCTTCGGCTGAAGTCGTCTCCAAGAGATGGCCGAAGGTTCCTTTTCATGGACCTTCGGCGTTTCAAACCGACATAGAGATAGAATGACCTTTTTATACATATAGGTCTGAGTCAATGTTGTAAACATTTGTAAGGGGCATAATTGTAATTTGTCACAGGCTGCGACCTGTGCCTATAAATAGATGAACAGTACCTCTGTACTGTTCACGCGAGCCTGTCTTTTTGCCTTCGCATCACATTTGCTCTCTCTTTCCTCAGGACCGAAGGTACATTTGTAATTTGATATCATTTACATTTATTCATGTTAAAAAATGATTCTATGTTAACATTTAAATGTTCATTTTATGTTTCATGATTTATATAAACGCTTCATCCTACGTTATTATGTTTACGAAGGTAAGTCCTTCGTAACCTTCGTCCGAAGTTCCTTATGTCCCGAAGGGATATAATGAAGTGAAGGACGAAGGACCTTAATATTTAACATTTTCTGTGTTGCCTTGTTCTTAACTTTTAGCATTTGAGAACAAGCCCCCAACATTGGCGCCCACCTCCGGTGAACTCACTTCCACTTTTTTTTGAGTTGATGGCTTCGTTCAACAATCAAGCTGGAGCTGCTTCGGCTTCGAAGCTGGTGCTCCCGATAACAGGCGGTTCTTGCTCAGAGCCGGCTAACAAGAAGCAGAAGAAGGAGGCTCAGAGAAGGGTGCAGCATGTTGGAGTGCAGGGACCCTTCATCAAGTCAAAATGGTCCCATATTCCAATTACCTTCTCTCAGGAAGACCTTCAGCTTAAGGATTATCCCCACAATGATGCCATGGTTATCTCTTGCATGATCAAAGGATTTCTGGTCCACAATGTCCTAGTTGACACAGGCAGTGCAGCTGACATTATATTTGCTAAAGCCTTCAGACAAATGCAAGAGCCCGAAGACAAGATTCATGATGCTACGCACCCTCTTTGTGGCTTCGGAGGGCGGCAGATTGTGGCACTTGGGAAGATTACCATGCCGGTAACCTTCGGGTTTGTTAACAACACAAGGACTGAGCAAATTGTGTTTGATATTGTTGACATGGAATATCCTTACAATGCTATCATTGGTCGCGGAACTCTTAATGCTTTCGAAGCAATTCTTCACCCAGCTTATCTCTGCATGAAGATACCTTCGGACCAAGGACCTATTGCTATTCATGGAAGCCAGGAAGCTGCTAGAAGGGCCGAAGGAAGCTGGACTGACTCTAAGGCAATCCATAACATAGATGGAGCTGAAGCTTGTGAACAGTATAAATTCAGGAGGGAGAAGGCAGCTTCAGCAGACCAGCCGAAGCCCATGTTATTGTGTGAAGACATAGCAGAGCAGAAGGTGCTGTTGGGCTCGCAACTATCTGAAGACCAGGAGAAAACCTTGATAAGGTTTTTATTCAACAACAAAGATGTTTTTGCATGGTCAGCCAATGATCTTTGTGGAGTGAATCGGGATGTTATTGAACATTCGCTCAATGTTGACCCATCCTTCAGACCCCGAAAGCAGAGGCTTCGGAAAATGTCTGATGACAAGGCCGAAGGGGCTCGCAATGAAGTAAAAAGACTCCTCAGTGCAGGAGTTATCAGAGAAGTGAAGTATCCAGAGTGGTTAGCTAACACCGTTATGGTGAAGAAGGCCAATGGCAAGTGGAGAATGTGTATTGATTTCACAGATCTCAACAAGGCTTGTCCGAAGGATGAATTCCCGCTGCCAAGGATAGATTCTTTAGTTGACGCAGCAGCTTCTTCGGAGCTCATGAGTCTCCTGGACTGCTACTCAGGCTATCATCAAATCTGGATGAAGAAGGAAGATGAGCCGAAGACTAGTTTCATCACCCCAAGTGGTACATATTGCTATCTTCGGATGCCTGAGGGGCTCAAGAATGCTGGAGGGAGTTTCAGCAGAATGACTGCGAAAGTTCTCCAATCTCAGATAGGCAGAAATGTGCTAACTTATGTCGATGACATCATTGTAAAAAGCACGAAGCAAGAAAATCATATTGCTGATCTGCAGGAGACCTTCGCCAGCTTCAGACAGGCTGGTCTGAAGCTGAATCCAGAAAAATGTGTCTTCGGAGTGAAGAAGGGCAAATTTCTTGGATGCTTGGTTTCAACAAAGGGAATCGAAGCTAATCCAAATAAAATCGAAGCTATACTTCGAATGGAGCCACCAACCACAAGAAAGGGGGCCCAAAGATTGACAGGAAGGCTGGCATCTCTCAACAGATTTATATCCAGATCAGCAGAAAGAAACTTGCCATTCTTCGAGGTGCTGAAGTCAGCTGAAGTCTTTCAATGGGTCCTTTTGAGAAACCTGTTCATCATCTTGAGTTGGGGTGCACCATTGTTGAGGAAGAAGGATGATCTTGCACTTGGTGTTCCTGTGGTCGCACATCTCCAATCGCCATGGTGTGAATTGCGTCCGTTGGAACATCGTCTTCATCTATATCATCAAGATCAACTTGCTCTCTTGGAGAGCCATTAGTTTCATCAAATACAACGTCGCTAGAGACTTCAACCAAACCCGATGATTTGTTGAAGACTCTATACGCCTTTGTATTTGAGTCATAACCTAACAAAAACCCTTCTACAGCTTTGGGAGAAAATTTTGCATTCCTACCTTTCTTCACTAGAATGTAACATTTACTCCCAAATACACGAAAATAAGACACGTTGGGTTTGTTACCGGTTAGAAGTTCATACGACGTCTTCTTGAGGAGGCGATGAAGGTAGACCCGGTTTATGGCGTGGCAAGCTGTGTTCACAGCTTCCGACCAAAACCACTCGGGCGTCTTGAATTCTCCAAGCATCATCCTCGCCATGTCTATAAGCGTCCTGTTCTTCCTCTCTACCACACCATTTTGCTGTGGTGTGTAGGGAGCGGAGAACTCGTGCTTGATTCCTTCCTCCTCAAGAAACTCCTCCACTTGAAGGTTCTTGAACTCGGACCCGTTGTCGCTTCTAATCTTTTTTCACTTTGAGTTCAAACTCATTTTGAGCTCGCCTTAGAAAGCGCTTGAGGGTCCCTTGGGTTTCTGATTTATCCTGCAAAAAGAATACCCAAGTGAAGCGAGAAAAATCATCAACAACAAGACCATACTTACTTCCCCCTATGCTGAGGTAGGCGACGGGTCTGAAGAGGTCCATGTGAAGTAGCTCCAAAGGTCTTGATGTGGTCATCACGTTCTTGCTGTGATGAGAGCTTCCCACCTGTTTGCCTACTTGACAAGCTGCACAAGGTCTATCTTTTTCAAAAAAAACACATTTGTTAGACCTAACACATATTCTCCCTTTAGAAGTTTGTGAAGGTTCTTCATCCCAACATGTGCTAGACGGCGATGCCACAGCCAGCCCATGCTAGTCTTAGCAATTAAGCATGCATCTAGATCGGCCTCCTCTTTCGAAAAATCCACTAAATAGAGTTTGCCATCTAGTACACCCTTAAAAGCTAGTGAACCATCACTCCTTCTAAAGACAGACACATCTACATTTGTAAATAGACAATTATAACCCATGTGGCACAATTGACTAACAGACAACAGATTATATCCTAGTGACTCTACTAGAAATACATTAGATATAGAGTGCTCATTAGTGATAGCTATCTTGCCTAAGCCTTTGACCTTGCCTTGATTCCCATCTCCAAATATTATTGTATCTTGGGAATCCTTATTCTTGACGTAGGAGGTGAACATCTTCTTCTCCCCCGTCATGTGGTTTGTGCATCCGCTGTCGATAATCTAGCTTGAGCCCCCGGATGCATAAACCTGCAAGGCAAATTAGGCTTGGGTTTTAGGTACCCAACTCTTGTTGGGTCCTACAAGGTTAGTTATAATAGTCTTTGGGACCCAAATGCAAGTCTTGTCTCCTTTGCATTTGGCCCCCAACTTCCTAGCAATCACTTTCTTATTCTTATGACAAATTGCAAAAGCAGTATTGCAAGCATGGTAAATTGTAGAAGGTTCACTACTTACTTTCCTAGGCACATGAACAACATTTTTCCTAGGCATATTTCTACCATGCACAAAAGAAGAACTTGAAGCAATCATAGCATGTGAATCATAAGCATAACTCCTATGAGCATTTCTAGAAAATTTTCTAACACTATAGATAAAAGCATGATTCCTTTGAGTATTACTAGTCATAGGGGCCTTCCCTTTCTCCTTAGCGGAGATGGGAGCCCTTTGACTTGTTAAGTTCTTGGCTTCCCTTCGAAAGCTAAGCCCATCCTTAATAGAGGGGTGTCTACCAACAGTGTAGGCATCCCTTGCAAATTTTAGTTTGTCAAAATCATTTTTGCTAGTCTTAAGTTGGGCTTTAAGACTAGCCACTGCACCATTTAGTTTAGTAATGGATGCAAGATGTTCATTACAAGCATTAACATCAAAATCCTTGCACCTATTACAAATTACGACATGTTCCACATTTGAACTAGATTTGTTAGCTACCTCTAACTTAGCAATTAACTCATTGTTGACACTCCTCAAACTAGAAATAGATTCATGGCAAGCAGAAATTTCAGAAGATAAAATATCATTTCTTTTAGTTTCCAAAACAAGAGATTTTTGTACACTAATAAACTTATCATGTTCTTCATACAATAAATCCTCTTGCTTTTCTAGGAGTCTATTCTTTTCATTTAATGCATCAATCAATTCGTTGATCTTTTCTACCTTGGCTCTATCTAGACCTTTAAACAAGCTAGAATAGTCTACTTCATCATCACTAGACTCTTCATCGCTAGAAGAAGCATACATAGAGTTATCTCGAGTGCTTACCTTCCTCTCCTTTGCCATGAGGCAGGTGTGACGTTCGTTGGGGAAGAGGGACAACTTGTTGAAGGCTGAGGCGGTGAGTCCTTCATCGTCGGAGTCGGACGAAGAGCAATCCGAATCCCACTCCTTGCCAAGGTGCGCCTCGCCCTTCGCCTTCTTGTAGGATTTCTTTTTCTCCCTCTTCCCGCTCTTTTCTTGTCCCTGGTCACTATCATTATTAGGACAGTTAGCAATAAAGTGACCAGTCTTACCACACTTGAAGCAGGAGCGCTTTCCCTTTGTCTTGCTCTTGTTGGGATGCTCCTTGCGACCTTTTAGCGCCATCTAGAAGCGCTTGATGATGAGGGCCATTTCATCCTCGTTTAGCCCGGCTGCCTCTACTTGTGCCACCTTGCTAGGTAGTGCCTCCCTGCTGCTTGTTGCTTTAAGAGCAACGGTTTGAGGCTCGTATATAGGCATTGGGCCATTCAATGCCTCATCGACGTATCTTGCCTCCTTGATCATCATACGCCCGCTTACAAACTTTCCGAGTATTTCCTCGGGTGTCATCCTTGTGTACCTAGGATTCTCACGGATTGAATTCACAAGATGAGGATCGAGAACAGTGAAGGACCTGAGCATAAGCCGGATGACGTCGTGATCGGTCCATCTCGTGCTTCCATAGCTCCTGATTTTGTTGAGCAGGGTCTTGAGCCGATTTTACGTTTGCGTTGGCTCCTCTCCCTGATCATTGCGAACCTCCCTAGTTCGCCTTCCACCAACTCCATCTTGGTGATCATGGTGGCGTTGTTCCCCTCATGAGAGATTTTGAGGGTGTCCCAAATTTGCTTGGCGTTGTCCAAGCTGCTCACCTTATTGTACTCGTCCCTGCATAAGGATGCTAACAAAACAGTGGTAGCTTGTGCATTTTTATGGATTTGCTCATTAATGAAAACGGGGTTGTCAGTACTATCAAAAAGCATTCCGTTTTCAACAATCTCCCAAATGCTTGGATGGAGAGAAAATAGGTGACTACGCATTTTGTGACTCCAAAATGGGTAGTCTTCTCCATAAAAGTGCGGAGGTTTCCCGAGTGGAATTGAAAGTAAATGAGCATTGGAATTGAATGGAATACGAGAATAATCAAAAGAAAAGTTTGAGTTGACCGTTTTCTTTTTCTCTTTGTATTCGTCGTCTCTTGGGGAAGAAGAAGACTCGTCGCTGTCGTAGTAGACGATCTTCTTGATGCGCCTCTTCTTCTTCCCATCCTTCTTCTTATGATTCGAGCCAGAGTCCGAGGGCTTATCATCTCTTGGCTCGTTGATGATGGACTCCTTTGTCTTATCGTTGACCACCATCCCCTTTCCCTTAGGATCCATCTCTTCGGGCGATTTGTCCCTTGCGTGAAGAGAACGGCTCTGATACCAATTGAGAGCACCTAGAGGGGGGGTGAATAGGTGATCCTGTAAAAATCAATCACTTGTAGCCACAAAAACTTGGTTAAGTGTTAGCTCAATAGAAACAAGTGGCTAAGGACCGAGCTCTTGTGAAACACAGTAGTCACGATGAAAATAGGCACAAGAGACACGATGATTTATCCTGTGGTTCGGCCAAGTAACACTTGCCTACTCCACGTTGTGGCATCCCAATGGACGAGGGTTGCACTCAACCCCTTTTAAGTGATCCAATGATCAACTTGAATACCACGGTATTTTCCTTTCTTTTACTCAATCCCGTTTGCGAGGAATCTCCACAACTTGGAGCCTCTCGCCCTTACAAATGATGATCACAAAGAAGCACGGAAGTAAGGGAGGGAAGAGCAACACACACAAGACTCAAAGTACGAACACAAACACGCACACAAGCCACAACTTGAGCTCACAACACAATGCGGGGAGTTCTCTACTCAACTAGAGCTCAAGTCACTTATCACAAAGAATCGAATGCGCGAGAATGGAGTCTTGGTGCTTAGAGATGATCAAAGAATGCTTGGTGTCCTCCTCCATGCACCTAGGGGTCCCTTTTATAGCCCTAAGGCAGCTAGGAGCCGTTGGAAGCAATCTGGAAGGGCAATTCTTGCCTTCTGTCGGGTGGTGCAGATCTCCTTCCAAAAAATAGAACAGTCGATCGTTGCAGAAATGGAGCCGTTGGCGCACCAGACACTGTCCGGTGCTCACCGGACAGTCCGGTGCTCCCTGCCCACCGTTGGCGCGCCCACGCGTCGCGCGCGGATATCGTGGCCGACCGTTGGCGCAATCGACCGTTGGCTCACCGGACAGTCCGGTGCCTCACCGGACCGTCCGGTGAATTTTAGCCGTACGCCGTTGAACGATTCCCGAGAGCAACGACTTCGCCGCAGATGGCTCACCGGACAGTACGGTGCACCACTGGACAGTACGGTGAATTATAGCCGTACACCGCCGTCAGTTCCCGAGAGTGGCCTGTTCACCGGAGGCTGGCCTGGCGCACCGGACACTGTCCGGTGCACCACCAGACAGTCCGGTGTGCCAGACTGCGCTGAGTCTTGGCTGTTCCAGCCAAGATCTTTTCTTCTTCTCTTTTCTCTGATTCCAGCACTTAGACAAATATATTAGTACACAAAAACCAATGTACTAAGTCCAGAATCATACCTTCTTGTTGATTTGCACTTCATCAATCATTTGGCTCAAGATTTCTCACTCAATATGTGTTGGGCACTTAATCACCAAAACTATACTAGAAATGGCCCAAGGGCACATTTCCCTTTCAGAGTGGCATAGGCTAATGGTATTCGAATAGACTCTAGCCTAGCCACAGGAGCAAAAGTCTCTACAAAATCCGAACCTGCGACTTGGGCATAACCTTTTGCCACAAGTCGAACCTTGTTTCTTGTCACCACCCCGTGCTCGTCTTGCTTGTTGCGGAACACCCACTTGGTTCCCACAACATTTTGCTTTGGATGTGGCACCAGGCTCCAGACTTCATTTCGCTTGAAGTTGTTGAGCTCTTCTTGCATAGCCAACACCCAGTCTGGATCCTGCAAGGCCTCTTCTACCCTAAAAGGCTCAATAGAAGAGACAAACGAGTAATGCTCACAAAAATTAGCTAATCGTGATCAAGTAGTTACTCCCTTGCTGATGTCACCTAGAATCTGGTCGACGGGGTGATGTCTTTGGATCGTCGCTCGGACTTGAGTTGGAGGGACCCGTGGTGCTTCTTCCTCCATCACTTGATCTTCTTGTGCTCCCCCTTGATCATGCCCTTCTTCTTGAGGTACCTGTTCATCGTCTTGAGTTGGGGGATGCACCACTATCGAGGAAGATGGTTGATCTTGTTCCTGTAATTCCTGTGGTCGCACATCACCTATTGCCATTGTGCGCATTGCAACCGTTGGAATTTCTTCTTCATCTACATCATCAAGATCAACTTGCTCTCTTGGAGAGTCATTAGTATCATCAAATACAATGTCGCTAGAGACTTCAACCAATCCCGATGATTTGTTGAAGACCCTATACGCCTTTGTATTTGAGTCATACCCTAGTAAAAACCCTTCTACTGCCTTGTGAGCAAATTTAGAATGTCTACCTTTCTTCACCAGAATGTAGCATTTGCTCCCAACTACACGAAAGTAAGAGACATTGGGTTTGTTACCGGTAAGGAGTTCGTAGGAGGTCTTCTTTAGAAGGCGATGCAGGTAGAACCGATTTATGGCGTGGCAGGCTGTGTTCACAGCTTCCGACCAAAACCGCTCGGGCGTCTTGAACTCTCCAAGCATCGTTCTCGCCATGTTGATTAGCGTCCTGTTCTTTCTCTCTACTACACCTTTTGCTTTGGTGTGTAGGGAGCGGAGAACTCGTGTTTGATGCCTTCCTCCTCAAGATATTCCTTAACTTGCAGATTATTGAACTCAGACCCGTTGTTGCTCCTTATCTTTTTCACCTTTAGCTCAAATTTGTTTTGAGCCCTCCTTAGAAAGCGCTTTATGGTCCCTTGGGTTTCCGATTTATCCTACAAAAAGAACACCCAAGTGAAGTGGGAAAAGTCATTAACAATTACAAGACCATACTTACTTCCCCCGATGCTGAGGTAGGCAACGGGTCCAAAGAGGTCCATGTGAAGAAGCTCCAGTGGTCTTGATGTTGTCGTCACATTCTTGCTGTGATGAGTGCTTCCCACCTGTTTCCCTGCCTGACATGCTGCACAAGGTCTGTCTTTCTCAAAACAGACATCGGTTAGTCCTAACACATGTTCTCCCTTTAGAAGTTTATGAAGGTTCTTCATCCCAACATGTGCTAGACGGCGATGCCAAAGCCAGCCCATACTAGTCTTAGCCATTAAGAATGCATCTAGATCGGCATTCTCTTTCGAAAAATCAACTAAATAGAGCTTGTCGTCTAATACACCCTTAAAAGCTAATGAACCATCACTCCTTCTAAAGATAGATACATCAACATTTGTAAACAAACAATTGTAACCCATGTGGCACAATTGACTTACAGACAAAAGGTTGTATCCTAGTGACTCTACTAAAAATACATTTGAAATGGAGTGCTCGCTTGTGATGGCTATCTTTCCCAAACCTTTGACCTTGCCTTGATTCCCATCTCCAATATGATTGTATCCTGGGAATCCTTGTTCTTGACGTAGGAGGTAAACATCTTCTTCTCCCCTGTCATGTGGTTTGTGCATCCGCTGTCGATAATCCAGCTTGAGCCCCCGGATGCATAAACCTGCAAGGCAATTTAAGCTTGGGTTTTAGGTACCCAACTCTTGTTGGGTCCTGCAAGTTTAGTCACAATAATTTTTGGAACCCAAATACAAGCCTTGTCACCCTTGTATTTGGATCCCAACTTCCTAGCAACTACTTTAGCATTCTTACATGGAAGTACAAACGAAGTATTGCAAGCATGATAAATAGTAGACGGTCCATTGCACATTTTCTTAGGAGCATGAGACACAACATGATTTCTCCTAGGCCTACTTCTACCATGAACAGAAGTTGAACTAGAGGTGAACATAGCATGCAAATCATAAGCAGCATGATCATAACTCTTATGAGAACAACTAGCAATTTTCCTATCATAAATAAACGCATGGTTCCTTTGAGGACTACTAGCCATATAGGTCTTCCCTTTCTTCTTGTTGAGAACGGGAGTCCTTTGACTTGTTAAGTTCTTGGTTTCCTTTTGAAAACCAAGCCTATCCTTAATTGAGGGGTGTCTACCAACGGTGTAGGCATCCCTAGCAAATTTTAGTTTATCAAATTCAACTTTGCAAGTCTTAAGTTGAGCATTAAGACTTGCCACCTCATTGTTCAATTTAGTAATAGAAGCAAGATGTTCATCACATGCATCAACATCAAAATCCTTGCATCTATTACAAATAACAACATGCTCTACACATGAACTAGTTTTGTTAACTTCCTCTAGCTTAGAATTTAATTCATCATTTAAACTCCTTAAACTAGAGACAGATTCATGGCAAGCATACAACTCAGAGGATATCATTTCATTCTTTTTAACTTCTACAACGAGATATTTTTGAACATTAACAATCTTGTCATGTTCCTCATACAAAATATCCTCTTGTTTCTCTAGCAATCTATCCTTTTCATTTAGAGCATCAATAATTTCATTAATTTTGTTTACCTTAGCTCTATCTAAACCCTTAAACAAATCAGAGTAATCTACTTCATCATCAGAGGATTCTTCATCACTAGAAGAAGAGTACTTAGGAGTATCTCGAATATGTACCTTCTTCTCCTTAGCCATAAGACATGTATGATGTTCGTTGGGGAAGGGTGAAGACTTGTCGAAGGCGAGGCAGCAAGTCCTTCGTCGTTGGAGTCTGATGAAGAGCAGTCAGAGTCCCATTCCTTTCCTAGATGCACCTCGCCCTTTGCCTTCCTGTCATTCTTCTTTTTCTCCTTCTTCCAATGTCTTTCTTGTGCCTGATCATTTTCATTATCGGGACATTGAGCAATAAAATGACCAGTCTTACCGCATTTGAAGCATGAACGCTTTCCCCTTGTTTTATTCTTGTTGGGGTACTCTTTGCGTCCTTTGAGCGCGGTCTTGAAACGTTTGATATTGAGCGCCATTTCTTCCTCATTTAGCCCAGCAGCCTCCACTTGTGCTACCTTGCTTGGTAGCGCCTCCTTGCTGCTTGTTGCTTTGAGAGCAACGGGTTGTGGCTCGTAGATGGGCAGTGGTCCATTTAGCGCGTTGTCCACGTAACGCGCCTCCTTCACCATCATGCGCCCGCTTACGAACTTTCCGAAGATCTCCTCAGGCATCATTTTGGTGTACCTGGGGTTTTCACGAATAAGATTCACAAGATGGGGGTCAATTATAGTAAATGACCTTAGCATGAGTCGGACGACATCATGATCCGTCTATCTTGTGCTTCCATAGCTTCGAATCTTATTGACCGGGGTCTTGAGCCTGTTGTAGGTCTGAGTTGGCTCCTCTCCCCTGATCATCGCGAACCTCCCTAGCTCGCCTTCCACTAGTTCCATCTTTGTGATCATAGTGGCGTCGTTTCCCTCATGAGATATCTTGAGGGTGTCCCAGATTTGCTTAGCGTTGTCCAAGCCACTCACCTTATTATATTCATCCCTGCAAAGTGAAGCTAGCAAGACAGTAGTAGCTTCGGCATTTTTATGAATTTGCTCATTTCTGAAAACGGGATTGTCAGTACTATCAATATGCATTCCGTTTTCAACAATCTCCAGATACTAGAATGGAGAGAAAATAAATGACTACGCATTTTATGACTCCAGAAAGAATAGTCTTCTCCATCAAAGTGTGGGGGTTTCCCAAGTGGAATTGATAGCAAATGAGCATTTGAATTGTACGGAATATGGGAATAATCAAATGAATAGTTTTGATTAACCGTTTTCTTCTTTGACGAAGAGTCGTCGTCGTTGTCGTCCCTTGGTGAAGAAGAAGATGCATCGCTGTCGTAGTAGATGATCTTCTTGATGCGTCTCTTCTTCTTCCCGTCTCTCTTCTTGTGACTCGAGCCTGAGTCGGTAGGCTTGTCATCTCTTGGATCATTGAAGAGAGACTCCTTCTCCTTGTCGTTAGTTACCATCCCCTTACCCTTAGGATCCATCTCTTCGGGCGGTTAGTCCCTTAAGTGAAGAGTACGGCTCCGATACCAATTGAGAGCACCTAGAGGGGGGTGAATAGGTGATCCTGTAAAATTAAACACTAAATAGTGAAAGTTCCCTTTGCCCGGGAACAGGATCTGGATGTCGCCTAGAGGGGGGTGAATAGGCGAATAAAAATTATCACTTTAAAACTGGAATTCTTACTCTACTCGAAGGCTGGATCGCAGTGGAATGAAGGACCCTTCGAGTAGGTTGCAGCGGAATAGTAGTTCCTGTCTTGAAAATACCATGCACCTCAAATATCACTTGTACCACAAATAAGTATTGAGGTGCAGATATAAAAAGTGAGTAAGACAGAGAGACAGCACACAATAAAGAGCGAAGCACACAAACACAGGGATTTATCCCGAGGTTCGATCAAGCCTGAAATGCTTGCTTAGTCCTCGTTGGAGTTAGCCACACCCAGGCTTGGAGTCTATTTCAACTCCTTCCTCTGTTTGCTCAGATCTGTCAGTATGACAGATAGAGCCTTCCACTATGTTGATGTTGGTTACAACAAAGCCGCGGCTCCTTACAGTCTTCTTGACAGCACTCCGACAGAGTAACAATGCGCTCAAGACTATGCTCTAGCTCTTAGCAGCACTTCTCCACTCTCTAAAGGCTTATAGCATTGCCTTCTACACAAACTAGAGAGATATACACGAGAGGGAGAGAGAGAATCGATCTAAGTGATGTATACAATTGTTGGCTGCACTTGTATACATTTTGGAGGCGCCTAGGAGTCCCTTTTATAGACCCAAGGAGCCTAGGAGCCGTTGGAATTCATTTTGGAAGGCAATATTTGCTTTCTGTCGGGTGGCGCACTAGACAGTCCGGTGCACCACCGGATAGGTCCTGTAGCTTGTCCGATGCGCGGTCTCCTTCCAAATCAGGCTCAGCTGACCGTTGGAGCAACGGTCGTCTTGGCTCACCGGACACTGTCCGGTGCACACCGGACAGTCCGGTGCGCCAACTATCCGTTGCCTCAGGCCACGCGTCGCCCGCTGATCGCGCTGCCGACCGTTGGCGCAGTCGACCGTTGGCTCGCCGGACAGTCCGATGCACCACCGGACAGTCCGGTGAATTATAGCCGTACGCCGCCAAACTTCTCCCGAGAGCGGCCTATTCACCGGAGTTCAGTCTGGCGCACCGGACACTGTCCTGTGCACCACCGGACAGTCTGGTGTGCTAGACTAAGCAGAGTTTTGGCTGCACCGAGCCAAGACTTTTTGCAATTCTTTTCTCGCTGTTTCTAGCACTTAGACAGAATATGTTAGTACTCAAAAACAATTCACTAAGTCTAGAAACACACCTTGTCCTCGTTTTGCACTTCTTTAGCATTTTGCATGATTAGGATTGACGTTGGACTCATAAGCCATCAAGTCAACTTGACTTGATCTAGATCGACATTTCTGAGCTCCAACATCTTGCGAAGGTCACATAGAATATCTCCAAACATAGGAACAACCCAAAGTAAAGATCATGGTGCACTTAGCTCTTTTGGGTTGCTTCCAGTTCTGATTTTGACTTTGGTTCTCATTCCAGTGACCTTGTTCACTTTTTGAGCTTGGTCTTGAGCCTTATGACTTACACCACATAATTGTAGATGTTACCTCATTGGTTGTAAGTCGTGTCCTTATGTAGTGTTCCTTGATGCACCATAACTCTTCTTAACTCGATCAACCTTGATTCTGCAAGGCTTCTTCTTCACCCATGGCCTTGGGTTCCTGGTCTCCTTGACTTTCTCCCATGCACTCGGTACCTCGAAGCTCTTCTTGCTTCCATCCTTGGCTTGATTGGCTTACTCTGAGTTATGCACATCGAGTCTCACTTAAGCAATGTCCATCTTTCTTGTGATGTCCATTATCTATAAATAATTCAGTCTTTAGACCATCACACTTGTTCACTTGTGTTGAACCATATTAGCTTTACATAAAACACCTATTCAACACTTAGCACACTTGTTAGTCCTTTAATTGGGTTGTCATCCAAGCACCAAAACCCACAAGAGAGCTTTCAATCTCCCCCTTTTTGGTGATTGATGGCAACACAATTAAAGCTTACACAAGAATAAGATTTAAAGCATAAATTTTGAATTCTAAGTTTATAGAATGCTCCCCCTAAATATGTGCTTACATCAAAATATTAATTTTGGCCTTATATGCCAAATTGCACATACTTAGGCTAATTCGAAGCATTACTACACCTTAGCATATGTGGGATGTATTGTCGATAATTAAACATATGCACATAATCATAGTTAAACACCAATCAGTTGAGTGGATATACCACAGGAATATCACCCTACCATTATTCACAATTAAGATACCAATTTAAAATAATTTTAAAGCACCAGAACCACATGAATATTTATTACAGGATAAACACAGTAGCTACTAATTGATTCATATCAACGGAAGCACTAATTTTGCATTATCACCATATAATACAACAGGAAGCATATGATAAGAATTATCAATACAACTCACACAAACTAACACATTCCTTCCTTACGATCAAAGGAACTCAAGGAAACCTAAGCTTTAATGCACAAAATTCTCCCCCTTTGACATCAAACACCAAAACTATATTCAAGAAAGAACATAGGATGGTGTCAAGGGTCAGCAGGGTATTTAGTAGGTAAAATACAACACACTAACATTACTCCCCCTTACACATTAAACATATGCAACACAAGCATTGGAGGAAAATTAAGATACAAATACGCAAAAGGTCAACACTTCCTTTTGTACCTTTACCCTGTTGTGATGTACTTTCCATCTTGAGAGTTTAATCTCTAGGAAGCTCCTTCACACTTGTGTCTGATCCTTTATCCTGATCTTGTCTTGTTGCTAAGACACCAGACTTAGAACAAGTTATAGTATTGTGGCACAAGATGAAGCTTCTAATCTCGTGATTACCAAAAGATATCAATTGAAGCACACTATCACGGCTACCAATTGAAAAATCATTACTTTCATAGCTCCATGATATTTAAAGATAAGCATCTAGTATCACCAAATATTATAAAGCATGAGCAATCTATAAATATGCAATTACTCACAACTTAAGATACCAAATACTTGACTTATGGAGGTACCCAAGTCCTGATTGTTCCATTTCTTGCTCATCTTCCCTTTTCCACCTTGAGACTTTACAAGATCACTCAAGAAACAATTAGTCTCAAAAGACATAAGTTGTGTGTGCTCCCCCTAAAGTTGTGCATCAAGTATTTGAATGAATTGCACTTTGCACATTCTAGCGTCCTCACAACTAGAGGGGATCACAGCATACCTTGGTCTAGGCATAATATATCAATTTCATAAAAAAATACCAATTGAATAGATGACTTAATACAACTTATGACTAATGCATGCCTCAAGATATATAACATTTTACAAGCAACCTAGGCACCCTTCACACATGATGATCATTGCATCACATATACCAATTGAAAACGACAAGATCATGCATATAAAGTGCAATGTCTAAGCACACCATGATTAAGAAGGTTTCTTAGGTACACCAAAAGAAACAACATTTTAAAGTAAAGAGCACCTAAGCCAAGATACTACCAATTCAGAGGCAAGAACATAGCTGTGATCACAATCAATGGAACTTCAAAATATTTAATGAAATTGCATAGTTCCATTCTCCATACCTTTGCCTTTTACCTGAATGCCATGAGATCCATTCTTTTAGGTAGTGTGGAGTGAGAGCACCTGTTGTCACCAGTTTAGGGCTCCTTTTGCTCATGCACCTCATAGCTTAAGAGGGTGCATTGGAGACACAACATGGATTTCTTGTTTTGGTATACACAGAGTACCAAGACAAGGTAATCATGTGATCATGGACTAAACAAAGCTATCATGCTTGCACATAGGTTTATCATTAAAAAGCACATAGCATTACTTACAGAAATATACAGGTTTATCCACATACACCAAGAGAGTTAATCATGGTAGATATATTTAATGAAACACTACCCATTGAATAATTCAAAATATATAACCTATAAAGCACATAATCATGATTGAGCACGCATCATTATGATCTTGGAATTCATGAATAATTGAAAGGTATTCAACATAGGCAATCTCAAAAGCATAACTACTCCAAGGATAGGTAGCACAACAATCCATCTTAAGAGCACTACTGATTGGCACTAATGTTTTTAAGGTACCGTCCTTTGGAGAGCAAGTTGCAAATTCTCATCAAGGTCCTTTGCTTGATTCACCAATAATGATCAAAGACCTCTACAACTTATTTAACTTGAGATGAACATGGGATTAGTATTGCACAATAATTCAACCTTAGGTTAATAAATAGACAATAGAGATTAACAGCTTAAGCATAGAGTTTGAATTAACCATCTTAAGCTCCCCCATGGTCTCCAGTCCATCTCGAGGCACCTGCATGGTCTAGTTGGCACAGTTTGGTACCCATCTCGGGATGGGTCCATGACGTTCAACTAAAAATGCCTTTGGTACCAAAATAGCCTTTGTGCTAGTTCTAGGTGATCTCATTATTGATCTAGCACAAGTGTATGATTTGGATCTCCTAAGCGAATAAGATTGAGACAAATTTACTTGCTTAGGAACCTTACCTTTATTACATACCTTAGGTGGATGACCATGCTCACCACACATGTAGCAGAAACGTTGCTCAACCCGACATGACGCTTGCTGTTTATCATTTTCCTTGGTGAGGGTCATCTTGGAGGGTGCACGTCGTTGATTCTTTATGACCGGACATGAAGTGATCATGTGGTCCTTTTCATTGCATCCAAAACATCTCCTCATCCCTTCGTCCTTGTCTTTGTATGGACAAGAAGCAATGAGGTGACCTAATTCCTTGCACTTGAAGCACCTCCTTTTTCCTCTTCTCTTTTTGCTTTTGGATGACATAGAGAGATTATTAGTGCAAACAACATGACTAATTGAATCATTACCTTTTTCTTGTCTCATGTTGATTGCTTCACTTATTGCTTTAGGAACATCTTTCTCAAAGAGTTTGACCCTTGCTGTGGTTTCTCCTTCCTCAAGCTTCTTCATCACGTATTTGTAAATATCTTGAGGAAGTCGAGCACGACGTCTTCTCCTTAGTTGCTTTGCTTTCTTGTTCCTTTCTTTATTGATGAGCAACTTTTCTTTTGATCCTGCAGCTTGATGCTTATTCAAAAGTTGGCTTTCTTTTGAGCAACAGGGGTTAGCACATGGTGATATATTATCTAAATGCGAACGTGTGCAGGAATGAGGTTCACATGAGTTTAAACTAGTAATTACTACCTCATGAGCAATATCGAGCATGATATGGTCATCAACTAATTTATTGTGAGAATATGACAACATATCATACTTTTCACCGAGAGCAAGCTTTTCTAAATTTAGCAACTCTACTTGCCTCTCAAGCATGGCATTTTCCATTTTAAGTTGAGCAACACAAGATAAATCATTATCATTATTTCTTTGCTCAATTAAAACTAAATCATACCGTTGGACCAAATCATCATGAGAGCACTTTAGTTCCTCATGTTCTTTGGTCATCTTCTTCAGGCTATCGTTGGTTTTGATTAGAGTCTCCTCTAGCCTGAGAAGCGTCTCGCCTTGTTCCTTGTTCCTTCTCAACAGCTTAACTAAGAGCGCTTTGTCTTCTTTGTTGAGATGGGTGTAGAATCAGTGAATCTCCTCTTCTTTCACATCGTTGGTCTCATTTTCCCTGTCATTATTATCAGTGGAAGCAAAACTAGAAAATGTACCTTGTGATGATGTAGACTCGTCATCCTCATATTCCTCCTCCTCATCGCTTTCATCTCCACTCTCATCATTAGCAACAAGACATGTATAACTAGTGGAAGACAAACCTGTCGGTGAGGTGGATTCATCATTTGGTTGCCATCGTTTTTCTTCTTCCTTTGAAAGGTTAGTACCACAAGCAACATAGGGAGTAGAAGTAGTACAATTTGACTCAGAATATTTTATTTTAATTCTAGTCCATAGATCATGAGCATCAACAAGAACATCACTATTACTACCTATGACAGCAAAATAAACATCCTTGCTAAGGGAATTGACTAGGATGTCATAGGCTTGATAATTTTAACGCAGACATCTTGAATCATACTCGGATGGATTTTTCATATCAATATTAATGGGCAAAACACTAGCATCAAATATTTGCTCTACTTCAGGACCTAAACTCCTAAAAGTATTATATAAATGAAAAGACCAATATGCATAGTTAGAGCCATCAGAATTAAGAAGTTCTACAGTTACCTCTTGTGACGACATCATCATCTCCGGACGGCTAAGCCCACACTGGAGAGGCCTAGCTCCGATACCAATTGAAAGTTCCCTTTGGCTGGGAATAGGATCTGGATGTCACCTAGAGGGGGGTGAATAGGCGAATAAAAATTATCACTTTAAAACTGAAATTCTTACTCTACTCAAAGGCTGGATCGTAGTGGAATGAAGGACCCTTCGAGTAGGTTGCAGCGAAATAGTAGTTCCTGTCTTGAAAATACCCTGCACTTCAAATATCGCTTGTACCACAAATAAGTATTGAGGTGCAGATATAAAAAGTGAGTAAGACAGAGAGACAGCACACAATACAGAAGGAAGCGCACAGACACAAGGATTTATCCCGAGGTTCGGCCAAGCCTGAAATGCTTGCCTAGTCCTCGTTGGAGTTAGCCATACCTGGGCTTGGAGTCTATTTCAACTCCTTCCTCCGTTTGCTCAGATCTGTCAGTATGACAAATAGAGCCTTCCACTATGTTGATGTTGGTTACAACAAAGCCGCGACTGCTTACAGTCTTCTTGACAGCACTCCAGCAGAGTAACAATGCGCTCAAGACTATGCTCTAGCTCTTAGCAGCACTTCTCCACTCTCTAAAGGCTTATAGCTTTGCCTTCTACACAAACTAGAGAGATATACACGAGAGGGAGAGAGAGAATCGATCCGAGTGATGTATACAATTGTTGGCTGCACTTGTATACAATTTGGAGGCGCCTAGGAGTCCCTTTTATAGACCCAAGGGGCCTAGGAGCCGTTGGAATTCATTTTGGAAGGCAATATTTGCTTTCTGTTGGATGGCGCACCGGACAGTCCGGTGCACCACCGGACAGGTCCTGTAGCTTGTCCGGTGCGCGGTCTCCTTCCAAATCGGGCTCAGCTGACCGTTGGAGCAACGGTCGTCTTGGCTCACCGGACACTGTCCGGTGCGACAACTATCCATTGGCTCAGGCCACGCGTCGCCCGCTGATCGCGCTGCCGACCGTTGGCGCAATCGACCGTTGGCTCACCGGACAGTCCGGTGCACCACCGGACAGTCCGATGAATTATAGACGCATGCCGCCAAACTTCTCCTGAGAGCGGCCTGTTTACCAGAGTTCAGTCTGGCGCACCGGACACTGTCTGGTGCACCACCGGACACTGTCCGGTGTGCCAGACTGAGGAGAGTTTTGGCTGCACCGAGCCAAGACTTTTTGCAATTCTTTTCTTGCTGTTTCTAGCACTTAGACAGAATATGTTAGTACTCAAAAACAATTCACTAAGTCTAGAGACACACCTTGTTCTCGTTTTGCACTTCTTTAGCATTTTGCATGATTAGGGTTGATGTTGGACTCATAAGCCATCAAGTCAACTTGACTTGATCTAGATCGACATTTCTGAGCTCCAACATCCTGCGGAGGTCACATAGAATATCTCCAAACATAGGAACAACCCAAAGTAAAGATCAAGGTGCACTTAGCTCTTTTGGGCTGCTTCCAGTTTTGATTTTGACATTGGTTCTCATTCTAGTGACCTTGTTCACTTTTTGAGCTTGGTCTTGAGCCTTATGACTTACACCACATAATTGTAGATGTTACCTCATTGGTTGTAAGTCATGTCCTTATGTAGTGTTCCTTAATGCACCATAACTCTTCTTAACTCGATCAACCTTGATTCCGCAAGGCTTCTTCTTCACCCCTGGCCTTGGGTTCCTGGTCTCCTTGACTTTCTCCCATGCACTCGGTACCTCGAAGCTCTTCTTGCTTCCATCCTTGGCTTGATTGATTTACTCTGAGTTATGCACATCGAGTCTCACTTAAACAATGTCCATCTTTCTTGTGATGTCCATTATCTATAAATAATTCAGTCTTTGGACCATCACACTTGTTCACTTGTGTTGAACCATATTAGCTTTGCATAAAACACCTATTCAACACTTAGCACACTTGTTAGTCCTTTAATTGGGTTGTCATCCAAACACCAAAACCCACAAGAGAGCTTTCAAATAGCCACAAACTTGATTGTTAAGGAGTTAGTGTAATCAAGTGGCTATGGAACACGCTCGTACGAACAAAGCAATCACAAGAAGCAACACACGAGACACGCGATTTTTATCCCGTGGTTCGGCCAAGTAACACTTGCCTACTTCCACGTTGTGGCGTCCCAATGGATGAGGGTTGCACTCAACCCCTTTCAAGTGATCCAATTATCAACTTGAATATCACGGTTTTCTTCCTTATAGTCTTTCTCCCGTTTGCGAGGAATCTCCACAGATTGGAGTCTCTCGCCCTTACAATTTTGTCACAAGAGAATCACAGTAGTAAGAGAGGGAGAGCAACACAAGCAAGACTCAAATCCATAGCACACACATGCACACAAGCCAAGACTTGAGCTCAAAACAGAGCATAGGGAGTACGCAACTCAAACGGAGCTCAAATCACTAACACAATCGATCAAATGCGTGGAGGCGGAGTCTGGGAGTCTTAGAATGTTTCTTTCAAGCTTGGTGTACTGCTCCATGCGCCTAGGGGTCCCTTTTATAGCCCCAAGATAGCTAAGAGCCGTTGAAGATCAACATTGAAGGTTATCCTTGTCTTCTGTCGAGTGGCGCACCGGACAGTCCGGTGCGCCACCGGACAGCCACTATAGCTTGTTCGGTGCGTGATTTCCTTCCAAATCGGGCATAGTTGACAGTTGCTCCCGCGGGTTAGATGGCGCACCGGACACTGTCCGGTGCACACCAGACAGTCTGATGCACCCAGCCGATAGTTGGAGCAGCCATGTGTCGTGCGTTGATCGCGCGGACGACCGTTGGCGCTGACGTCTTTGGCTCACTGGACAGTCCGGTGAATTATAGCCACGTCGCCCTGATCCTTTTCCCGAGAGCGACGAGTTCGCCGCGGATGACTCACCGGACAGTCCAGTGCACCATTGGACAGTCCGGTGAATTATAGTCGTACAACTCCATCGATTCCCGAGAGCGGCCACTTCACCGTTGACCAGCCTGGCGCACCGGACACTGTTCGGTGCACCACCGGACAATCCGGTGTGCCAGGCCGAGCTAGAGTTTGGCTGCACACAGCTAAGTCTTTTCCATTTCTTTTCTCTTTCTTTTGTCACTGTTTCTAGCACTTAGACAAAACACATTAGTATTCAAAAACAATGTACTAAGTCTAGAAACATACCTCGTGCCTTGATTTGCACTTTTCCCACATTTAGCACATAAGGATTCAGTTAAGATGTGTTGGGCATCTAATCACCAAAATACTTATAGAAATTGCCCAAGGGCATATTTCCCTTTCAACAGCTACTGTGCATTGTCCAGTGCGCCTCTGACTTCTGTCGCGCACTGTTCACTAAGTCAGCGGCTTTTGCAGTCGACCATTGAGCCGAGTAGCCGTTGCTCCACTGGTGCACCGGACAGTCCGGTGGCACACCGGACAGTCTAGTGAATTATAGCGGAGCGCGCCTGGAGAAACCCGAGAGTGGCTAGTTTGATCCTGTACGGCCTTGGTGCATCGGACACTATCCGGTGGCACACCGGACAGTCTGGTGCACCAGACCAGAGCACACTCAGTTTCTTTGCTCCTTTGTATTTGAACCCTATCTTGAGTATTTATTGGTTTTTGTTGAACCTTTATGCACCTGTAGAACATGTATTCTAGAGCAAACTTGTTAGTCCAATATTTGTGTTGGGCATTCAACCACCAAAATTAATTGTGGGACAAGGTTAACCCTATTCCCCTTTCAATCTCCCCCTTTTTGGTGATTGATGCCAACACAAACCAAAGCAAAAATATGAAGTACAGAAATGAACTAGTTTGCATAAGGTAAGTGCATAGTTTACTTGGAATTAAAACCAATATGAAAGTCTTGTTGCATATGAATACGGGTGAATGGATTGCTTTCTTTTATTTGATATTTTGGACCATATTTGCACCACATGTTTGTTTTTGCTAATCTTTTTCAAATCCTTTTCAATATTCTTTTGCAAATAGTCAAAGGTATAAGATTGTAAGAAGCATTTTCAAGATTTAAATTTCTCCCCATGTTTCAAATGCTTTTCCTTTGACTAAACAAATGCCCCCCTGAATGGATTTCTCCTCTTAGCTTTTAAGAGGGTTTTGAAATGGATACCAATTTTGAAATCTTAACATAGATATCAATTTGAAATTTTACCAATGTGAAATTTATCTTGAGTACTAATTGAAAAAACAAACATTTGTGAATACCAATAAAATCTTTTCATTTCGAAAATTTTGAAATGGTGGTGGTGCGGTCCTTTTGCTTTGGGCTTAATATTTTCTCCCCCTTTGGCATTAATCGCCAAAAATGGAGAGCATTGGAGCCCTTTTTTATTTTCTCCCCTATTGGTACAAATAAATATGAGTGAAGGAGTATACCAATTTGAGAGTGTTTGCGGAATACCGGCAAGGGTAAATAGTACCGATGGAGTAGAGTGGAAGCGATGTCTTTACCGAGTACTCCTTTTCCCTTTCAATCTAAGACTAACACAAGAAATACTCATGGAAAAACATTAGTCTTAGCTTTGGCACAAGAAGAATAAGAAATATGTAGATGTACCAAATGAAAGAGATATGATCAAAGGTATATAAATGAGCTATGTGTGCAATGTTTCAATCAAAATTCCGAGAATCAAGAATATTTAGCTCATTCCTAAGTTTGCTAAAGGTTTTCTCGTCTAGTGGCTTGGTGAAGATATCGGCTAATTGATCTTTGGTGTTTACATAAGCTATCTCGATATCCCCCCTTTGCTGGTGTAACACCCGGATTTTAGGGGTCCAAAACCCGGGGTTAACATAAACACCAGGTATGCTGGGACCAAGTCTCATACATATGATGTATAGTGGCACAGGATCGAATGTCACATCTTTATATATAACAGGAGTTCTATACAACATAAATAATTACATTATAAGGAGACAACGGTCCAGCAACCCAAAGTTGACTGGGAGACGACGACCTAGACCTCTCACGAACTCATCGCAGCATCTTCCATGAGCATCATCCTGCAGTACCTGGTCTTGACCTGTGGTGTATGTGAGACAGCAAGAGTGAGCTCACATACGTTCATCGCTCAACAAGTTGTGGGGAATAATGTGCATGAACTCGCCAAAGGTGGGAGCTCACGTGAAGTGTAAGGCTTACCAAAGAAGATGGTTAGAGCTGAGCATTGCTTTTAAAGTTGGTCAAAATTTTATTAGCAATTACTAAGTATAAGTAAATACCAAACCCAATTAAGTAACAGAACAAAAGTAACAACTCCTCCTGCAATGCAATGCATATGACAAATTGAGTTTAATTCCATAATTTAATCATGTGAGGGTCCGAGCTGCTCATGACCGTGAGCACGGCTAGTATACCAGTTTTACACTCTGCAGAGGTTGCGCATCTTTACCCACAAGCCGTGTTACCCATCTGCCAAGGGGTCATGAATCCCATACACCTCTACCAAGGAAGCGAGGCAGGGTAACACTACGAGGCCTTTACAAAGTTCCACTAGCTTCCGAAAACCCGCTACAGTTTATAGGAAGATCCAGTGCAGGAATCCCTTGCAGGACCGCCATCGCAGCAAAATCCTCCCGAGGGCCTCCCTACACTGACCTCTCCCCTACTGCCCTTGCCCCTTTCGGGTAAGGTAGTCTTCCACTAGCTTTCCTAATTAATCAGCCAAGGGCGTCCCATTCCACCCTTGTGGTAGCACTGTTTTCCCGGGTGGTCGCTCCATGTTCCAATTAACATAATGATCTTAACATGAACATTAAATAACAGCTGATAACAAAAAGTGTAATCATGAATAGTGTATCTCCATACCCAAAACCACATATAGCACTAGCAAGTACTACCCGGAAAGATCAGTGGTAAACAAGGTATAAAGATGATCAAACTAGGTAACCTATCGGGTCCCATCAAAATTAACCTATGCAGATCATTATGATTAATCAGAACATGGCTGGGTAAAAAGAAGTGATCAAGGGCACAACTTGCCTGGGCCTTGAGAATCCAGGTACCAGGATGATCTTCAGGTGATACGTGTCCTCACTGCTAGTCGTAGCAATACAAACAAACAGTGTATAGGCAAAATTAACATTACACCAAACATATATGCAAAATACATATTAATAATCTACATATTAAAATAAGATCACAGGAAAAAGAATTATTAATTTTGGAGTTGTAGATTTTAAGTTATGAATTTTCAAAGGTTTTATGTGTTTAAAGTGGATTAAGTGAGAGATTAAATTTCTAATTGTTTTCATGACCAAACAGAGGCATAAAATGATGAAGAATATTATTACAAAATTTTAGAAACTGGAATGGTTCAATTTGGAGCTAAAATGAATTTTCTATGAATTATACAAACTCTAGCAATTATTTAATCATTAAAAATCATTTTCTAAATCCATTTATTTGATTTCTTAACTTCCTGGACTGGGCGCACTAATACAGAGAAGCTCAGGGGGCTCGAGGTAAGAATCCCCAAGACACAAAGAACAGGGTCCCTGGACGGCGGGTTGATTTCAACTAAACGCAGGGACTCTTTAGCAAAAATGCTGGGCCGAAGGGGTACGCGCTAATCTGCACCATCCGATCAAGAGTGGACGGCCCAGATTAGATCCCGAGCCCCGCGAAC
This sequence comes from Zea luxurians, assembly GCA_029449295.1. Taxonomy (NCBI): domain Eukaryota; kingdom Viridiplantae; phylum Streptophyta; class Magnoliopsida; order Poales; family Poaceae; genus Zea; species Zea luxurians. The sequence continues at coordinate 253,748 of JAOPSE010000034.1, forward strand.
CGGTACGCAGCGTGGCGCATCAGATTAAGATCCTACGGCTAGGGTTTTATGAAGATGCGATCTAATCCACACCGTCCAAAGCAATCGGACGGTTCCAAGCTCGTCTTCCCACACGCCGATCAGAGCAACAGCGCAGGGGCCCCAACACGGCGGTGTGTTCGTCGGAGAGCAGCCCATGTCGCAACCTGTCCAAATCCGAGGTCCCTAACACACCAAGGAGGGTATAAGAATGACAGGTAAAGGGGATTCTCACCAGTCGGTCATCTCGTGGGGCGGACAGCAGCGTTTCGGCGGATGCGCCATGGAGTGCGATGGCGACGAGCAATTGCTCGGTCGTGGCCTGGCAGCAACGAGGACGTGCACCCGGGAATCACTTTGGGTCACACCGGACGCTGGTCGTCTAACGGCGGGCCGAGGTCGAAGTAACCCCGCGGCGGATGGCTCTCGGACTCAGTTCACGCCACGCCCAAACTCTCTCTCTCTTTCTTCTTGCGTGGTTAACTTGGGGCTGCTAATGGCTGGATTCAATAGGAGGCGCCAGGGCTGGCTATTTATGGTTCCGGGCGAGGGAGTCAGGGAAGCGCGACGTGGGTGGAGGAAATCCCGAACTCCATGGGGGTTTGTTGCGCCAACCGAGGGAAGTCCGCGGCGCTCGTTAGTTTGGCGACATCGAGCGAGGGAGGAAGAAACTGACGGGGATGGCCCGCACGTAAGCGAAAGGAGCGGATGTGGGCCGCGCACAGGGTGACTGGCCAGGCGGGCCCATATGTCAGTGTGACGCGAGTAGGAGCTGGGCTGTGCTGGGTGGAGGAAGATGGGCCGCACGGTTCTTCTGGCAACCTGGGCCGAATGATGATTACAGCCCAACTGAATTCCTTTCCTATTTTCTATTTGATTCACTTTCTTTTCATTTGAATTCCTAATTTGAATTTGAGTCTTGTTAAGAAATTCACTTTTGAGTCAAATGTATAAACTCAAATCTGTACAAGAATAATATATATATATTTATTATAATTATTTTTTTTTATTCACATAGTAATTTCTTCCTTCTCTTTTCTCTTTTATTTTATATTTCCATTTTCAAATTCTAGTTTTCTTAGCTTAAGCTTTGTTTCACAAATTTGAATACAAAGTGCAACAATACAATAACTTTATCATGAGAGGCATTTTATTTATTTATTTATTTGTTATGTTAACCCATATAATTCCATTAATCAAATATGCACAAAGAAGAGAAAACCAATTAACTCCCAAGGGTTCCATAATCCCAAGATACCCACTTATAAACATATTTATTTATTTATAACCTTATTTTTCTTTGATACAAATTTTTGGGCTCTACAAATCCTACCCCCCTTAAAAATAATCTCGTCCTCGAGATTTGTAAGGAAGGGATATAAAAGAATTGGTTTGTGATTTTAGCCTTTACTTTCTAATTCATTCAAAGATTCAGAGTTTCACATTTTTTTTTTAGTCCATAGTGGGTGATTAGGAGAGCATAGGTATACGTAGGTACAATAATATATTGTGTGGATAAAATGTAGGTTGGTCAGGGCAAGAATAGCCTAGGGCAAGACAGTTTATGGCGAGAAAGGACTCCTTGTTGGGTGGTAATGCATCTGAAGATCGAGTTTGACTTCTCTCCTTCCTTGACGAGGTTGATCTTGTTCTTTTCTGGTCTTGGTCTCATTGAGTCGGGGTCAGTGTTTATCATCGGAGTTACCGGAGTATGGTTAAGATAGATATGGGTGAGATTGATGTAGGTCAAAAGTTTGTTTGAGGTCAGGTGGAGATAGATAGATTATGCAATCCATCAAGACTTTATTGGTGGGGTTGTTATGTAACTTGTTATATAGGTCAAGTTGTTGGGTATGGCCGAGTTGATCTAGGTCACCAATTTAGGCTTAAGTGATTTAGGAGTATGGCCTTGTCCTTTGTATCAGCATTAAGTATCACACTAGATTAGATCATATTATATTTGATAGGATATAGATTAGATGAGATATGACTAGATTAGACTAGTTTAGGTTAGATAGCTCTACTAGGGTAGGGTATATATTGTTAGGATATCTTTTGATGGATTATATGGTGTAAGAAAGTCAGAATCTCTATTAGGTTAAAACAGAGGCGTTGTGCAACCATCTGACGGGTAAGGTAGTTGCATATGGTCAAGTAGTTGTATATGGTCAAGTTAGTCTATGGCACCAATTTAGGTTAACACATTTTTTTATAGGAGTAAGGTCTAATCTATTTCACCAGTATTATCTAACCTGTTTTACCTAAGGTTAGTTTAGATTAGATGGAAACTAGATTTGTTTAGCATAACTAGATTTAAATTAGATCATGGTTGTTACACTAGTGTCGGATAAATATGCTTATTAGGATAAGATGGATCCATAAAGATAAGATAGAATCTTTTGAGACCAGTTAGATCTATTAGGATGAGATACAATCTTTTCAAGATAGGATGAGTATCTTTTAAGATAAGATGGATCTATTAAGATAAGGGAGAATTTTTAAGATAAGATGGGTATTGTTAGGCTAGATACTTTATTGAAGGATAATTTAGTTTGTCTAGTTATTTTATAAATATATTTTTATACCTATGTGTATATGCAGATGCAATTGTGGACATTACTCCACAACTCATCACACTCAAACAAAGATCCAAATCAGACAAGTATCATAAGAACAAACATTCAAGCATATAAATATTTACAAAATTAGTTTTGCTTTTGTTCCTAAGAGTAGGTCTCCTATTCCCAAAGTCACTTTAGGCATAGGATTTCAAAGTGTGAAATCCACATTTGTCTTTAGAAAGAAAAGGTAAGAATAATCAGAGTAAAGCGGAAATAGACGAGAAAAGATTAAGGTGAGTTTAGAAAAGAATCAGAGTAGCAGAGGTAAGTAGATAATGGTTGTCCAGTTCTATCTAGGTTTCGTCCTACAGTCAACATTCCTCTGATACCACTTCTGTAACACCCGGATTTTAGGGGTCCAAAACCCGGGGTTAACATAAACACCAGGTATGCTGGGACCAAGTCTCATACATATGATGTATAGTGGCACAGGATCGAATGTCACATCTTTATATATAACAGGAGTTCTATACAACATAAATAATTACATTATAAGGAGACAACGGTCCAGCAACCCAAAGTTGACTGGGAGACGACGACCTAGACCTCTCACGAACTCATCGCAGCATCTTCCATGAGCATCATCCTGCAGTACCTGGTCTTGACCTGTGGTGTATGTGAGACAGCAAGAGTGAGCTCACATACGTTCATCGCTCAACAAGTTGTGGGGAATAATGTGCATGAACTCGCCAAAGGTGGGAGCTCACGTGAAGTGTAAGGCTTACCAAAGAAGATGGTTAGAGCTGAGCATTGCTTTTAAAGTTGGTCAAAATTTTATTAGCAATTACTAAGTATAAGTAAATACCAAACCCAATTAAGTAACAGAACAAAAGTAACAACTCCTCCTGCAATGCAATGCATATGACAAATTGAGTTTAATTCCATAATTTAATCATGTGAGGGTCCGAGCTGCTCATGACCGTGAGCACGGCTAGTATACCAGTTTTACACTCTGCAGAGGTTGCGCATCTTTACCCACAAGCCGTGTTACCCATCTGCCAAGGGGTCATGAATCCCATACACCTCTACCAAGGAAGCGAGGCAGGGTAACACTACGAGGCCTTTACAAAGTTCCACTAGCTTCCGAAAACCCGCTACAGTTTATAGGAAGATCCAGTGCAGGAATCCCTTGCAGGACCGCCATCGCAGCAAAATCCTCCCGAGGGCCTCCCTACACTGACCTCTCCCCTACTGCCCTTGCCCCTTTCGGGTAAGGTAGTCTTCCACTAGCTTTCCTAATTAATCAGCCAAGGGCGTCCCATTCCACCCTTGTGGTAGCACTGTTTTCCCGGGTGGTCGCTCCATGTTCCAATTAACATAATGATCTTAACATGAACATTAAATAACAGCTGATAACAAAAAGTGTAATCATGAATAGTGTATCTCCATACCCAAAACCACATATAGCACTAGCAAGTACTACCCGGAAAGATCAGTGGTAAACAAGGTATAAAGATGATCAAACTAGGTAACCTATCGGGTCCCATCAAAATTAACCTATGCAGATCATTATGATTAATCAGAACATGGCTGGGTAAAAAGAAGTGATCAAGGGCACAACTTGCCTGGGCCTTGAGAATCCAGGTACCAGGATGATCTTCAGGTGATACGTGTCCTCACTGCTAGTCGTAGCAATACAAACAAACAGTGTATAGGCAAAATTAACATTACACCAAACATATATGCAAAATACATATTAATAATCTACATATTAAAATAAGATCACAGGAAAAAGAATTATTAATTTTGGAGTTGTAGATTTTAAGTTATGAATTTTCAAAGGTTTTATGTGTTTAAAGTGGATTAAGTGAGAGGTTAAATTTCTAATTGTTTTCATGACCAAACAGAGGCATAAAATGATGAAGAATATTATTACAAAATTTTAGAAACTGGAATGGTTCAATTTGGAGCTAAAATGAATTTTCTATGAATTATACAAACTCTAGCAATTATTTAATCATTAAAAATCATTTTCTAAATCCATTTATTTGATTTCTTAACTTCCTGGACTGGGCGCACTAATACAGAGAAGCTCAGGGGGCTCGGGGTAAGAATCCCCAAGACACAAAGAACAGGGTCCCTGGACGGCGGGTTGATTTCAACTAAACGCAGGGACTCTTTAGCAAAAATGCTGGGCCGAAGGGGTACGCGCTAATCTGCACCATCCGATCAAGAGTGGACGGCCCAGATTAGATCCCGAGCCCCGCGAACCGGTACGCAGCGTGGCGCATCAGATTAAGATCCTACGGCTAGGGTTTTATGAAGATGCGATCTAATCCACACCGTCCAAAGCAATCGGACGGTTCCAAGCTCGTCTTCCCACACGCCGATCAGAGCAACAGCGCAGGGGCCCCAACACGGCGGTGTGTTCGTCGGAGAGCAGCCCATGTCGCAACCTGTCCAAATCCGAGGTCCCTAACACACCAAGGAGGGTATAAGAATGACAGGTAAAGGGGATTCTCACCAGTCGGTCATCTCGTGGGGCGGACAGCAGCGTTTCGGCGGATGCGCCATGGAGTGCGATGGCGACGAGCAATTGCTCGGTCGTGGCCTGGCAGCAACGAGGACGTGCACCCGGGAATCACTTTGGGTCACACCGGACGCTGGTCGTCTAACGGCGGGCCGAGGTCGAAGTAACCCCGCGGCGGATGGCTCTCGGACTCAGTTCACGCCACGCCCAAACTCTCTCTCTCTTTCTTCTTGCGTGGTTAACTTGGGGCTGCTAATGGCTGGATTCAATAGGAGGCGCCAGGGCTGGCTATTTATGGTTCCGGGCGAGGGAGTCAGGGAAGCGCGACGTGGGTGGAGGAAATCCCGAACTCCATGGGGGTTTGTTGCGCCAACCGAGGGAAGTCCGCGGCGCTCGTTAGTTTGGCGACATCGAGCGAGGGAGGAAGAAACTGACGGGGATGGCCCGCACGTAAGCGAAAGGAGCGGATGTGGGCCGCGCACAGGGTGACTGGCCAGGCGGGCCCATATGTCAGTGTGACGCGAGTAGGAGCTGGGCTGTGCTGGGTGGAGGAAGATGGGCCGCACGGTTCTTCTGGCAACCTGGGCCGAATGATGATTACAGCCCAACTGAATTCCTTTCCTATTTTCTATTTGATTCACTTTCTTTTCATTTGAATTCCTAATTTGAATTTGAGTCTTGTTAAGAAATTCACTTTTGAGTCAAATGTATAAACTCAAATCTGTACAAGAATAATATATATATATATATATTATAATTATTTTTTTTATTCACATAGTAATTTCTTCCTTCTCTTTTCTCTTTTATTTTATATTTCCATTTTCAAATTCTAGTTTTCTTAGCTTAAGCTTTGTTTCACAAATTTGAATACAAAGTGCAACAATACAATAACTTTATCATGAGAGGCATTTTATTTATTTATTTATTTGTTATGTTAACCCATATAATTCCATTAATCAAATATGCACAAAGAAGAGAAAACCAATTAACTCCCAAGGGTTCCATAATCCCAAGATACCCACTTATAAACATATTTATTTATTTATAACCTTATTTTTCTTTGATACAAATTTTTGGGCTCTACAGCTGGTGATCCCTCAGAAAGTGATATCGAATGTCTATGTGCTTAGTGCGGCTGTGTTCAACGGGATTCTCCGCCATGCGGATAGCACTCTAATTGTCACATAGGATAGGCACTTTGCTCAATTTGTAGCTATAGTCCCTAAGGGTTTGCCTCATCCAAAGTAATTACGCACAACAATGTCCTGTGGCAATATACTCGGCTTCGGCGGTAGAAAGAGCTACTGAGTTTTGTTTCTTTGAAGCCCAAGACACTAGGGATCTCCCCAGAAACTGACAAGTCCCTGATGTGCTCTTCCTATCAATTTTACACCCTGCCCAATCGACATCAGAATATTCTATTAAATCAAAGGTGGATCCCCTGGGGTACCAAAGCCCAAACTTAGGAGTGTAAACTAAATACATCATGATTCTCTTCACGGCCCTAAGGTGAACTTCCTTAGGATCAGCTTGGAACCTTGCACACATGCATACAGAAAGCATAATATTGTAGGATTACGGGGAGGCTATGCTAGCGCAAAACAAAATTTTCATCCCCATAATACCAAGAACTACTGCGGTTATAGGTCATGGAATTACCACTAGACGCGCAGAGCAGCGGAAGACGTCTCGATGTAGACGAACGCGTCGAGCAGTGCCGTGTAGTCACCGGCGTTCTTCACGTCCTCGCACGGTTCGTCCAAGTGCTCCAGATGCAACACCTCTGAGGTATCCACACGTACAGGGAGGAAGCGCCGCGTACCGAACTGCTAGGTTCGCGACGGCGGCTTGGCGAGGGCGAGAGGCGAGCGGCGGCTGCTGGTTTGCAGGTGGCGAATTAGGTTATCTCTTAACCGCACCCCCGCCCCTCATTATATAGGCGTTATGGTGGGCTTCTGACGCCGAGGCCCATCATTAACCCTAAAGCCCAGTCTAATTTCGGATCTAATCCGAATTAGGCTTCCTTCCCCTTAAGTGTGTGACCCTATAGGTTCACGTACAAATAGACATAGCCCGAGTACTCTTACTTGGCCCAATAATTGACAGCGACCTCTAGCAAGACATGTCAACTCCTATGTGTACGTAAAGATCATATCAGACGAACCATTGCGACATTAAGTACATGATGTTCCCTTTGTCTCACGATATTTGGTCTGGCTCTAAGCTGACCTCTCTTTCTCGATACTGTGAATTGGAATCCTTTCAATGGTTAACTCTTAACCCTAGCACGGCCATGCATTTCTTGATCCAATCACTCGAGGGGCCCAGAGATATCTCTCTCACAAAGAGAGGGACAAATTCCATCTTGACTGACCATGCCTCATAGCATGCTTCCTGACAAACCCAAAACTACCTTTATAACTACCCAGTTACGGGATAGCGTTTGATAGTCCCTAAGTAAGTCAATTCACATCTTGAGAACATGCGACAATCTCAGGTCTAAGGATACAGTATTCATGTTGCAAGAAGAGAACTATATTACAATATCTCACATTGGGTCGGTCCAGCCTCATGTCATACATGCGCCCACATTATTAATTTAACATCTCCATGTTCATGACTTGTGAAATGTAGTCATCAACTAATACATGTGCTAGTCATCAACTCTGACTAGGGACATCATTTAGAATAACCATATAAGTAAAGAATCTCACAAACAATTCACATAATTGCTAATCAAAACAAGGTGCCTTCCATGGATATTCAATTAAGCAATATATATATCATGGATACAAAGAAATATGCTCATCTCTATGATTATCTCTAGGGCATATTTCTAACAAATATCCGATCGAGATGCACATAAATAGAGTAAAGATCCTATCATCGACCGGTATACCTTTTGATCTATGGATTTACCTCCCGTGTCGAGGTCGAGATGCCCATTGGTTCCCATGGGTGTCTTGATGGGTTTTGCATCCTTTATTCCAAACTTCTTAAGTATGTCTTGAATCTACTTGGTTTGGCTGATGAAGGTGCCATCCTGGAGTTGCTTGATTTGAAATCCTAAGAAATATCTCAACTCCCCCACCATAGACATCTCCAATTTTTGAACCATGATCCTACTAAACTCTTCACAAGTAGATTTGTTAGTAGACCCAAATATAATATCATCTACATAAATTTAGCATACAAACAAATCATTTGCAACAGTTTTAGTAAAGAGAGTAGGACCGGCCTTGCTGACTTTGAAGCCATTAGTGATAAGAAAATCTCGCAGGCATTCATAACATGCTCTTGGGGCTTGCTTGAGCCCATAAAGCGCCTTTGAGAGTTTATAGACATGGTTAGGATACTCACTATCTTCAAAGCTGGAAGGTTGCTCAACATAGACCTCTTCCTTGATTGGTCCATTGAGGAAGGCACTCTTCACGTCCATTTGATAAAGCTTGAAGCCATGGTAAGTAGCATAGGGAAGTAATATGCGAATTGACTCAAGCCTAGCTACGGGTGCATAAGTTTCATCGAAATCCAAACCTTCGACTTGTGAATAACCCTTGGCCACAAGTCGGGCTTTGTTTCTTATCACCACACCATGCTCATCTTGCTTGTTGCAGAATACCCATTTGGTACCTACAACATTTTGATTAGGGCGTGGAACCAAATGCCATACCTCATTCCTCGTGAAGTTGTTGACCTCCTCTTGCATTGCCACCACCCAATCCAAATCTATTAATGCATCCTCAATCCTGTAAGGCTCAATAGAGGAAACAAAAGAGTAATGCTCACAGAAATGTGCGACTCGAGATCGAGTAGTTACCCCCTTATGAATATCATCAAGAATGGAGTTGACGGGGTGATCTCTTTGAATCGCCTGGTGGACTCTTGGGTGTGGCGGTCTTTGACCCTGTATTTCTTGCTCATCTTCCTTGTCTTGATTATCTTCATCTCCCCCTTGATCATTGACCTCTTCTTAAGGTGGCTCATCTTCTTGATCTTCATTTTCATCATCTTGAGCCTGATCCTCATCTTGGGTTGGTGGAGATCCTTGGTTGGAAGATGATGGTTGATCTTGTGGTTGTGGAGGCTCTTTGGATTCCTTAGGACACACATCCCCAATGGACATGTTCCTTAGCACGACGCACGGAGCCTCTTCATCATCTAATTCATCAAGATCAACTTGCTCCACTTGGGAGCCATTAGCCTCATCAAACACAATGTCACAAGAAACTTCAACTAGTCCAATGGACTTGTTGAAGACTCTATATGCCCTTGTGTTTGAGTCATATCCTAGTAAAAAGCCTTCTACAACCTTAGGAGGAAATTTGGATTTTCTACCTCTTTTAATAAGAATAAAACATTTGCTTCCAAAGACTCTAAAATATGAAACCTTGGGCTTTTTACTGGTGAGGAGTTCATATGATGTCTTCTTGAGGATTCGGTGAAGATATAACTGGTTGATGGAGTAGCAGGCGGTGTTAATCACCTCGGCCCAAAACCGGTCCGGTGTCTTGTACTCATCAAGCATGGTCCTTGCCACATCCAATAAAGTTCTATTCTTCCTCTCCACTACACCATTTTGTTGAGGTGTGTACGGAGAGGAGAACTCATGCTTGATGCACTCATCCTCAAGAAAGCCTTCGATTTGAGAGTTCTTGAACTCCGTCCCATTATCGCTTCTTATCTTTTTGATTCTCAATCCAAACTCATTTTGAGCTCGTCTCAAGAATCCCTTTAAGGTCTCTTGGGTCTGAGATTTTTCCTGCAAAAAGAATACCCAAGTGAAGCGAGAATAATCATCCACAACAACTAGACAGTACTTACTCCCGTCGATGCTTATGTAAGCGACCGGGCCGAATAGATCTATGTGAAGTAGCACCAGTGGTCTATCCGTTGTCATTATATTCTTGTGTGGATGATGAGCGCCAACTTGCTTTCCTGCTTGGCATGCGCTACAAACCCTGTCTTTCTCAAAATGAACATTTGTAAGTCCCAAAATGTGTTCTCCCTTTAAAAGCTTGTGAAGATTCTTTATTCCAACATGGGCCAGTCGGCGATGCCAGAGCCAACCCATATTAGTCTTAGCAATTAAGCAAGTGTCAAGTTCAGCTCTATTAAAATCAACTAAGTATAGCTGACCCTCTAACACTCCCTTAAATTCCACTGAATCATCACTTCTTCTAAAGACAGTAACACCTATATCTGTAAAAAGACAGTTGTAGTCCATTTTGCATAATTGAGATACAGAAAGCAAATTGTAATCTAAAGAATCTATAAGAAAAACATTAGAAATAGAATGGTCAGGTGATATAGCAATTTTACTAAGTCCTTTGACCAAACCTTGATTTCCATCCCTGAATGTGATAGCTCGTTGGGGATCCTCGTTTTTCTCATAGGAGGAGAACATTCTCTTCTCCCCTGTCATATGGTTTGTGCATCCTCTGTCAATTATCCAACTTGAGCCCCCGGATGCATAAACCTGCAAAACAATTTAGGCCTTGTTCTTAGGTACCCAAACAGTCTTGGGTCCTTTCATGTTAGAAACAAGCACCTTGGGTACCCAAACACAATTCTTTTAACCCTTGTGTTTGCCCCCAACATATTTGGTAACTACTTTGCCTGATTTGGTAGTAAGCACATAAGAAGAATCAAAAGTTTTGAATGAAATATTAGGCTCATTTGATGCAGCAGGAGTTTTCTTTTTAGACATTTTAACATGTGTAGAATGCCTAGAGCTAGATGCCTCATTTTTATATATGAATGCATGATGAGAAACAGTGTGAGGTTTTCTATCATGAATTCTCCTAATTTTTTGCTCAGGATAATTAGCAGGATACAAAATATAGCCCTCATTATCCTAAACCATGGAAGCCTTGCCCTTAACAAAATTAGACAATTTCTTAGGGGCATTAAGCTTGACATTGCTCCCCTGTTGGAAACCAATGCCATCCTTAATGTCAGGGCGTCTCACATTATAGAGCATGCTTCTAGCAAATTTAAACTTTTCATTTCAATTTCATGCTCATTAATTTTAGCAGTTAATTGAGCTATATGATCATTTTGTTGTTTAATTAAAGCAAGGTGATCATTTATAGCATCAACATTAATATCTCTACATCTAGTGCAAATGGAAACATGCTCAACAGTAGATGTAGAGGGTTTGCAAGCATTTAATTCATCAATCTTACCATGTAAAATAGCATTCTCATTTCTAAGACAGGAAATAGAATCATTGCAAACATTTAAATCTTTAGCCTTGGAAATTAAACTAGCATTTTCGGTCCTAAGGCTAGAAATTGAATCATTCAATTTATCAATCTTAGCATTTAAACTAGAATTTTCATTTCTAAGACTGACAATTGAATCATTACAAACATTTAACTTTTCAACCTTAGCAATTAGACAAGCATTCTCAGTTCTAAGGTTGGAAATAGTGTCATGGCAAATGCTAAGCTCTTCAGTCAAGTTTTCACATTTTTCTATCTCCTGAGCATAAGCATTTTTTACTTTAACATGCTTTTTATTTTCCTTAATAAGGAATTCCTCTTGGCTATACAAAAGTTCATCCTTCTCATGAATGGCTCCTATCAATTCATTCAATTTTTCTTTTTGTGGATGTTAAGGTTGGCAAAAAGAGTGAGCAAATCATCATCATCACTAGAACTACCCTCATCACTAGATGTAGTATACTTGGGGGTGGTTCTAGATTGTACCTTCTTCTTTTTGCCTTCCTTTGCCATGAAGCACTTGTGGCCGATGTTGGGGAAGAGGAGGCCCTTGTTGACGGCGATGTTGGCGGCGTCCTCATCGGAGGAGGAGTCGGTGGAGCTCTCGTTGGAGTCCCATTCCCGACACACGTGGGCATCGCCGCCCTTATTCTTGTAGTACCTCTTCTTCTCCTTCTTCTTCCCTTTCTTGTCCTCGCCCCTGTCACTATCACTAGACATTGGACATTTAGCAATAAAATGACCGGGCTTACCACATTTGTAGCACACCCTCTTGGAGCGGGGTTTGTAGTCCTTCCCCCTCCTTTGCTTGAGGATTTGGTGAAAACTCTTGATGATGAGCACCATTTCCTCATTGTCGAGCTTGGAGGCATCGATTGAAAGCCTACTTGGTGTAGACTCCTTTTCTTCTTCCGTCGCCTTGAATGCGACGGGGTGCACATCGGGTGTGGAGGTGGTGCCTTGCTCCAAGTTGACGATGTGTTTGGAGCCTTTGACCATTAGTTCAAAGCTCATAAACTTTCCTATCACTTCCTCAGGAGACATTAATTTGTATCTAGGATCCCCATGAATTAATTGCACTTGAGTAGGATTGCAAAAAACAAGGGATCTTAGAATAACCTTGACCATTTCATGGTCATCCCACTTGGTGCTCCCGAGGTTGCGCACTTGATTCACCAAGGCCTTGAGTCGGTTGTACATGGCTTGTGGTTCCTCTCCTTGGTTGAGGACGAATCGACCGAGCTCCCCCTCGATCGTCTCTCTTTTGGTGATCTTGGTCACCTCGTCCCCTTCGTGCGTTGTCTTGAGGACGTCCCAAATTTCTTTGCCCGTCTTTAACCCTTGCACCTTATTATATTCCTCTCAACACAAGGAGGCGAGGAGTATAGTTGTGGCTTGGGAGTTAAAGTGCCGAATTTGGTCGGCTTCGTCCGAGTCGTAGTCCTTGTCCTCTACCTTCGGTACCTGCGCTCCATACTCAACAATATCCATATGCTTTTGTGGAGTGAGGTTAGATGATGCCTCATTTTATCACTCCACATAGAATAATCCTCACCATCAAAATATGGTGGTTTGCCTAAGGGAACAGAAAGTAATGGAGTGCGTTTAGAAATGCGAGGATAGCGGAGGGCATCTTACTGTACTTCTTGCGCTCATGGCGCTTAGAAGTGACGGACGACGAGTCGGAGCCGGATGTGGAGGGCGACAAAGAGTCGGTCTCGTAGTAGACCACTTTCTTCATCTTCTTCTTGTCGCCTCTCCAATGGGTCTTGTTGGAGGAAGAGGATTCCTCCTTATGCTTGTGGCCGGACTCCCTTGAGTGGGTTCTCCCCGGGCTTGCGGGCTTGTCGCCGGTCACGATCTCTCTCTTGGCGTGATCTCCCGACATCACTTCGAGTGGTTAGACTCTAATGAAGTACCGGGCTTCGATACCAATTGAAAGTCGCCTAGAGGGGGTGAATAGGCGTAATCTGAAATTTACATCTTAAAATACAAACTACAAGCCGGGGTTAGCGTTAGAATTAAATCCGAGTCCAGGAGGGAGGGGAAAACAAATCAATCAAGAAATAAAGCGGATGAACATGGTGATCTATTTTACCGAGGTTTGGTTCTAAAGAACCTAGTCCCCGTTGAGGTGGTCACAAAGATCGGGTCTCTTTCAACCCTTTCCCTCTCTCAAATGGTCACTTAGACCGAGTGAGCCTTCTTCCTTAACCTCATGGGTCACTTAGACCCCGCAAGGACCACCACACATTTGGTGTCTCTTGCCTTGCTTACAAAGCTTTTGAGAGTAAGAAGTGAGAAAGAAAAGAAAGCCAACCAAGCAAACAAGAGCAACAAGAAACACAAGTGATCCTCTCATAAGTCCTAATGCACTATAATTGAGTTGGGGACTTTGAGTGGATCGATCCCTTTGATTTGTGTCTTGGAGTGAAGTCTATTGCTGTCGGGGACCATAATTAGGGGTACCCTCAAGACGCCTAATTCTCAGCTGGTAACCCCAATCAGCATAAAGCTGCAGAGGCCTGATGGGTGCGATTAAGTCAGGGATCAGTCCATACGAGCGACTCGATCACGCCTCGCCCGAGCCTAGCCTCGGGCAAGGGCAGCCGACCCCGAGGTGTTTCCGTCTCGCCCGAGGCCCCCTTTTTTACGGCAGACACATCTCCGGCTCGCCCGAGGCCTTGCCTTCGCTAAGAAGCAACCCTGACTAAATCGCCGCGCCGACCGACCGAGTCGCAGGGGCATTTAACGCAAAGGTGGCCTGACATCTTTATCCTGACGCGCGCCCCCCGGCAGAGCCGAAGTGACCGCTGTCACTTCGCCGCTCCGCTGACCGGTCTGACAGAAGGACAGCGCCACCTGCGCCATTCCGACTGCAGTGCCACTTGACAGAGTGAGACTGACAGGCAGTCAGGCCCTGCCAAGGGCGCCATAGGAAGCTCCGCCCGACCCAGGGCTCGGACTCGGGCTAAGGACCCAGAAGACGGCGAACTCCGCTCCGCCCGACCCAGGGCTCGGACTCGGGCTAAGGCCCCGGAAGACGGCGAACTCCGCTCCGCCCGACCCAGGGCTCGGACTCGGGCTAAGGCCCCGGAAGACGGCGAACTCCGCTCCGCCCGACCTAGGGCTCAGACTCGGGCTAAGGCCCCGGAAGACGACGAACTCCGCTCCGCCTGACCCAGGGCTCGGACTCGGGCTAGGCCCCAGAGGACGACGAACTCCGCTTCGCCCGACCCTAGGGGTCGGACTCCGCCCTGGCCTCTGCCGAACGACCTCCGCCTCACCCGACCCAGGAGCTCGGACGCGGCCTCGGCCATGAAAGACAGACTCGACCTCGGCTTCGGAGGAGCCTCCACGTCGCCCGACCTAGGGCACAAGCCCGCCACGCCAACAGGAAGCGCCATCATCACCCTACCCCGAGCCGACTCGGGCCGCAGAGAACAAGACCGGTGTCCCATCTGGCTAGCTCCGCCAGATAGGCAATGATGGCGCCCCGCTAGCCCCGTGACGACGGCGGCTCTTAGCTCACTTACGGAAGCAGGGGGACGTCAGCAAGGGCCCAACCGCTCCGACAGCTGTCCCTCCACCAGGCTCCGTTGCTCCTCCGATAGCCACGACACCACACCAGCTGGGTGCCAAGATCTCTCCGGCTGCCACATTGGCATGTACTCAGGGCGCTAGCTCTCCCTCGCTAGACATGTAGCACTCTGCTACACCCCCATTGTTGTAACACCCTAAATTTGAGGTCATAATTTTTTTCTAAAATCCACCAAATTAGGGTGTTACCCGCCTCTTTTCCCCTTGTCTTTCTTTATCTTTTCAAAATAGTGTAGGAATATTTTGTTTGTTATATATAACTGTTAAATGTATTAACAAAACCTTAAGGGAATAATGGTTGTTGCATCATGCTGTAACACAGTTATTTTTGTCGGACGTGTTGCCTTGAGTGTGCATCTATTTGATTCATGGATCATTCTTGTGTATAAATTTAATTGAAAAAAAAGGAGAACGAATAAAGAAAAGAGAATGGAAATAAATAACAAAAAGACATTTTCCCCTTCCCCTCCTTCCCTAGGCAGTCTAGTCCGCTCTCCGGCCCAGCTCCTTGCCCGCGCTCTGTGCCCTCCCCTGGCCTAGCCACCCCGCTCGGTCGTGGCCCGGCGCGCACGGAGCACGCGCCCGTGTCGCTTCGCCGGCAACCGCCCTGTTCCCGTGGCCTAGCGCGCGCTCCCAACCGCAGCCTAGCGCAATGCCAGCCTAGCGCAGCGCCAGCCCAGGCAGATGCGTTGTGTGCCCAGCAGCCTGCACGCGCGCGTGGGCAGCGCCCAGCCGCGTTCCTGGCTAGCGGGGCCCACTTGCTAGACCAATCTGCCTAGCCAAGCTTGCGTGCTCCTGTTATCTAGATGAAACCGACCCCGCGCATCCTCCTCCCCAAGAAAATGCCCACCTTGTCCTCATCTCGAGATTCGTAGGCAACCGTCGACCCCTTCCAGAACAGTGGTGCCCGCACAAACCACTCCATCCCCTCGAGCCATACCTCTGCTTCCCCCACGTGTTGGCCGTTCGTTCTCTCTCCATGGAAACAGCCGCCATCACCTGCGCCCTATCACGGCAACGCAGCAGCCCCTGCGCGCCCGGCCAGCCCCGACGGCGATGCGCGGCAACGCGGTGCTGTAGTCGGCCAGCCGACCAGCGAGGTCACGCTCGCCCCTGCCCCAGAAGCTGAGGTATCGGCGAACACATCCTCGCAGTCGCTTCGTCGACCGCCGTGCATGCGCAGCACGTCCGCGTGGTAAGCGTCTACCCCCTTCCCGCATACTTTCTCTTCTTCGTCTACCCCTCCCTATGCCCATCCCCACAGCGAGGTCCCGGCCAGCCCCGGCATGAGCCATCTCCTGCCCCTGCGTTTTGGTCTAGGGAAAAGAACGACCGTGCGTTTGGAATTTGGGGAAGATGAAGAAAGGAATCGTTCCTCCCACACGTGACGTGGCCTTGTGGCAATTTTTTTATTTGTCCCTGGTTGGTTGCAAAGGATCCTTTATGGCTACTCCCCGTGTGGTCCACCATGTAGTAAGCCACTCGGCCAATCAGAATGCGTCGTATCATTTTATTCAGCGTTTATTAAATATATTTATTATCTTTTGCGTCAAAAATTTATTTTGATATGTTCTAATCGTGTTGTGTTCGTAATAACCTCAACTGCGTGTTACTAATGTTATTTCGTCGTAACACATGTTTTCATTAGTTATTTAGTTAATCATTTATCAAGGTTTATTTAAACAACATTTTAATTAAAATTAATGTATAGTTTTAAATTGTGATTTTATAGATACAAGTCAATGTGGTTAGTACAAACTTAGATGTTTTCACCTAAAATTTGTTTAATGTAAATATGATGTCTATTTAGCCTTTTTCGTGTGTCAATCGCGCGCTGTTTGTGCGTCGCCATTGTTCGTTCATGCGTTGGCGTCGCATGCCTTGTGCGCACGTCGTCGCGTGCTATTCGCGCGCATCGTCACGCGTCATTTGCTCGAGGTCACACGTGGTCGTGCACGCTTTCCGTGTGCTCCTTCGCACGTGACGCGTGCGCTGTTCTCACGTGTGTCGCGCGGCATCTGCTTGTGATAATAAATTGTTTTCGCTTATAAGCACTCGTGTTAGTAACGTTAAGTCGTCAGGTCATATATGTTAGATAATTAACTTAAGGTTCGCTCGACTAATATTTATTAGATTAATATTTCAATTAGATTAAATATGTAATGTTCAACTTACGCTTTTATAATAAATATTAGCATGACCAATATTAACTTACCTGTTTTTTAATTATTTAGTATTTGTTTAGTACAAACGTGTCACCTATATAGTATTTTCTCGCCTGCCGCGCGTGCTGTTCCGCACGTGGTGGCGTGCTGGTTCGCGCGTCATTCGCGCTGGTCGCGTGCTGATTCGTGCGTCATTCGCGCTAGTCGCACGCACTATTTTGTGTGTCGTCAGCGTGCTATGTCACGTGTGTCCGCGCGTTAGTCGCACGCTGTCGTGTTATTTCGCTCGTCGTAAATTTGCCTCACTTAGAATCTCGTTTTAATTAAATAGTAGTTATAATTTATATTGGATAATGCCGAATTAAATGTCCTAGTTCATATTCGTTTAGCATAAACGCGATAACTTATCGACCGTAGCTTAGACCGACGTGTTTCATATTCTCGCGTAATCGTAGAAGCGCTCTCTATTTTATGTTGCTCGTTTTTATAATATTTTATCTTGTATGGTGTAATGTTCTTATGCAAGTAAATGTTTGTTTGCTGGTGCCTGTTCGTCTTCGCTTCGCGTTATGATTAGATCGCAATTCATTTCCGAGCTTCGAGGAATCGACGATCAAGCGTTGGCGACCAAGTGATCTGGTTCTTTGAGTTCTACGAGATTGAAGACCCTGGGCATCTGTTTGGTAAAGGCAAGTGTCCTCTGACCTATTATGTCCCATTCACTTATAATTCATTGTCCCGCATTACTCAATTGAAACCTAAGGATTGACTAGCTTTCTATTTACCTTATCCTTGTTTACCTTTTGGGTTATCATGGTTAGCATTATGCTATTGCTTTACTTTAATCAATGAACATGATGTGAATATTATGATACGATGATGTTATCCCGATGATGTTCTTGTGATACTTTAGGGGGCTCAGGCTGT
This sequence comes from Zea luxurians, assembly GCA_029449295.1. NCBI lineage: Eukaryota > Viridiplantae > Streptophyta > Magnoliopsida > Poales > Poaceae > Zea > Zea luxurians. Next base: position 271,776 of record JAOPSE010000034.1, read on the forward strand.
TTCCTGAGTACCTCTCCGTAAGGACCTGTTCGTTGAGAGACCACCTGGGATAACAGTGCAACCATGAGGGTGAAATGGGACGCCCTTAGCTAATTAATTAGAGGAACTAGAGGTGTAGTTGCTTCGCCGTCGTGCCGTCAATGGGGTCCAGGCACAGTGCTTGCTCTGCCGAGGCTGGGTGCCGAGGTTCTTTCGTTTTGCTTTTGTTAGTCACCCTCCTGCGGGGAGAGGTACTGTGTTTATCAAACTGGAGAAACCTAACGGGCGGCTATGACCTCTAGGGAATCTTTGTAAAAGCTACGTAGTGATACCCTGCCGGACCACCTAGGAAGTGATCAATGGGGAGTCATGATCCCCGGGCAAAATGGGAATCACGACTCATGGGTAAAGTGTGCGACCTCTGCAGAGGGTAATGAAACTGATATATCAGCCGTGCTCACGGTTATGAGCGACCTTGGGATCCTCTTTGATTAGAGATACATATGATATGAGATACAATGGTTCTATTGATGGTTTTGGCTCGATGATGATAATGATGTTTTCTCGATGAGGAAATGGTTCATGGGTTGGCTATTACTAAAACTTGGCTTCCACTAATAATAAATACTTGACCAACTAAAAGCAACTGCTAGAGCTTAACCCCACATAAAGCTAGTCCACTTCAGCCAAACGGGACATTTGCTGAGTACGTTGATGTGTACTCACCCTTGCTTTCACAAAACACCAGGTTGCCTTTGGTGCAATCTATGCTCAGGTAAAGAATAAGGTGTCGAGGTGGATCTTCAGGAGTTCCAGGACGTCGATGAGTTCGAGGATTAGGCTAGCGACCTCCCCCAGTCAGCTGCCTGTGGTGGGTTGTTTACGTTGGCTACGTTTCGATTCTGTGTACTTTGATTTATATTATGTAAATGGCTCTAGTCTGTAATATTATTACTTACTCTTTATTGTAATTCGAAGCATTGTGCTATGATGAGTCATTTATGTAATCGCTGTGTACGTGAATTACTGATCCTGGCACGTACATGGTTCGCATTCGGTTTACCTTCTAAAACCGGGTGTGACATAAGTGGTATCAAAGCCGTGCTGACTGTAGGACCGCTGACCTAGAGTAGCATTGGCCGTTTAAGGACTTATTGTTCATTACTTCACCTCATCCTTGATGTTGTTTCAAAATATTAGTCGCCTCGACTAATTCTATGTTGTGCTCCTATATGCCCCCTTGCCAAAAGTATTTTATTCTAGTATGGTCTATACTTCTCTCAATCTATTAGATCTAATCTCACTCTTGTGCTTGCGACATCTTTGTAGATACCCCCTGACCATAGCCTTCTTGTCTTTTGGGATTCTTTTCTCTTCCATTATTAAATTGCTACCATTTAACTATATCTATTCCATTGGTATTGACATGCTGTATCTTTTGGATTCTTTTTCCCATACCCTTATCCTTTAATTCAAATACTTAACCCTAAAAACTCTATTGCCTACTTAAACATTTCAGTTTATATGTCCATGACCTTCTTGTCTTTTGAGACCCTTTCCTATTCTATTGTTAAGTCGCTATCTTTTGGCAATTTGTACTCTCTTCGTCTTGGTATGCTAGTATCCTTGAAATCTTGCATACTCTTATATTCTTATGTATGCTTATTTTCATACCCCAATAACTGTTCAAGACATTTCAGTTAACATGTCCTTGACCACCCCTGTTTCTTAACGATCCATGAGCGACCATTTTATTTCGCACATCCTTAGTGATCTCATTGTTTCCTTATAACTTCCCTCGGTAATGAATTTTTTCCTCAACCATTCTGTTGGAACCTTACCTATCTTACCCTTGATTGTTTTCTCCACTTCGTCACTTCACGAGTCTTGCCTTAACTCTATCCTTTGTTATGCTTTTCATTATTATCATCTTTACCCTTGACACCTCTATATCTTACATTGATGTTTATCCTATACCTACCCTTTAGAATCTCCTCTCTCCCATCTCAATCTGAGGGTTGTATTTTACCTTTTTTCCCTTGGTAGTATCCTTTTCCTCATTGCTCTTGAGTTTTCAACACCACCCTTTGATGTGCTTCTGTTTAGTTTTGCCTTTACCTTTCCCATCTCTCGACCATACCTTGGTGATTACATTATGTCTGTGATATAAAATCTCCAATCTCCTATCCCAATTTGATAATGATGCTTTACATATCTTATCCTTGGCCACATCCTCTTCTTTACCGTGTGTGAGCCCGGACGCAACTTCATTCTTTGTTGTACTCATACCACTGGCTCTCCAATGCCTTCATCTTTTCTCTCATACCCTTGTCTGTTGTCGCCTTTGACACTTGCGATATTGAGGCCTTCTACCTAAATGCTTACCTTGAACTTATGCTTTAAAAGCCTCCCCTTTCTTTCAACCCAGATTGAGAGTTGCGAGTTACCTATCTCTCCCTTGATTTCTTTTCACTTCTTGTCGCCTTACAAGTTTTGGTCATCATTCCATCCTTTGTTGTGTATTTTATTTGCTATCACCATCTCCTTGTCATCCATCGATCTTGCCTTGATACTCATCTTTATTCTGGCTCTTTAAAATCTCCTCCCTTCCACCTCAATTTGAGAGTGGTAGTTTACCTATCTGACCCTTGGACGTACCCTCTCATTTTCCATTTGCAGGTCTTGTCTTAACTCCATCCTTTGTGGTATTTATATAATTGGTTCTTATGCACGTTTACCTCCTCTCCTACATCCTTGTATGTTATCACCTTTAAACCCTTGTGATACCTATGTCTTTGCCCACATGCTTACTTTGAGCCTACCCTTTAAAGCCTCCTCTTTTTCATCGCTGTTTGAGGATAATGCCTCACCTATTTCACCATTGACTGCTCCTCCTTTGACGCCTTGCAAGTCTTGTCTAAATACATTCTTTGTTGTGTGTTGGTCTATTATCACCTTAACCCTTGTCATCCCTTGATATTTACCTTGATGCATATCATGTACTTGCATTTTAATGCCTCCCCTCCCATTTCATTCCAAGAATGATGTCTTGCCCATCTCGCTCTTGTCCGTTCCCTTTTCCTCTGTCGCGTTGCAAGTCTTAGCTTTTGCTCGATATCACCGTTACCTTCCTAATATCTAGATCTTTCCATGATGCTTATCTCATGCCTACCTTTTGAAATATCATCTTTCCCATCTCGATTTGAGAATGGTGTTTTACCTATCCTGACCTTGGTTGCATTTTCTCCCTTGCCGGTTATAATTCTTGCCTTAGCTTCATCCTTTATTATGCCCATGCCCCTAACCTACATGTCTTATCATTCCCCTTGCCTTTCGATGGCCTTAGAATAGTTTCCCCTTGGTAAGGAAAGACCACCATTTAATTAAAAGTTACGTATAGCAACGAGATGTTTGTTGTTGTATGATTGTGTTGTTTGTCTTTGTGTTATGACTGATTTGCTTCTTTGTAATGGATGTGGGTGTGTTGTGGTCCCTAGGTCCGCAAGGGCATCCGTTTACTAGCTGAGTGTCGTAGAGTTAAGTAGTTGGGTGCTCTCCCTGTTCTCTTTTAATTCATCTAGACTTACCTTTTCTATCTATACCCTTCCCACTTGCACCTGTCCGATTGGCATCCTCCAACCTCTTTTAATCAGTCAAGATCAGAGTCGGCAGCATCTTCATCAAGTGCGTATCAACGCTCCTGTTAAGGGGGTTAGCCGCTAACCCCAATGAATACAATACAATCAACATCAACCAACAAGATCAAAGTGGCACAGCGGAAGTGTGTGTGGGTCCTAACCCACAGGTCCTAGAATCCTCAAAGATCCTCTCAATTGGTCTCGAGCACCTGAAGGTCAAAGCAATCAGTCCACAAGTTGAGCCGACAGATTCAAAGTGGAAGTGAAGAAACTTCGAGCAATCCATGAACAACCCATGTCATTCTTGCTAGCCCCTTCATGAATCTCGGGGGCGAGATTCTGTTAAGAGGGTTAGATTTGTAACACCCTAAATTTGAGGTCATAATTTTTTTCTAAAATCCACCAAATTAGGGTGTTACCCGCCTCTTTTCCCCTTGTCTTTCTTTATCTTTTCAAAATAGTGTAGGAATATTTTGTTTGTTATATATAACTGTTAAATGTATTAACAAAACCTTAAGGGAATAATGGTTGTTGCATCATGCTGTAACACAGTTATTTTTGTCGGACGTGTTGCCTTGAGTGTGCATCTATTTGATTCATGGATCATTCTTGTGTATAAATTTAATTGAAAAAAAAGGAGAACGAATAAAGAAAAGAGAATGGAAATAAATAACAAAAAGACATTTTCCCCTTCCCCTCCTTCCCTAGGCAGTCTAGTCCGCTCTCCGGCCCAGCTCCTTGCCCGCGCTCTGTGCCCTCCCCTGGCCTAGCCACCCCGCTCGGTCGTGGCCCGGCGCGCACGGAGCACGCGCCCGTGTCGCTTCGCCGGCAACCGCCCTGTTCCCGTGGCCTAGCGCGCGCTCCCAACCGCAGCCTAGCGCAATGCCAGCCTAGCGCAGCGCCAGCCCAGGCAGATGCGTTGTGTGCCCAGCAGCCTGCACGCGCGCGTGGGCAGCGCCCAGCCGCGTTCCTGGCTAGCGGGGCCCACTTGCTAGACCAATCTGCCTAGCCAAGCTTGCGTGCTCCTGTTATCTAGATGAAACCGACCCCGCGCATCCTCCTCCCCAAGAAAATGCCCACCTTGTCCTCATCTCGAGATTCGTAGGCAACCGTCGACCCCTTCCAGAACAGCGGTGCCCGCACAAACCTCTCCATCCCCTCGAGCCATACCTCTGCTTCCCCCACGTGTTGGTCGTTCGTTCTCTCTCCATGGAAACAGCCGCCATCACCTGCGCCCTATCACGGCAATGCAGCAGCCCCTGCGCGCCCGGCCAGCCCCGGCGGCGATGCGCGGCAACGCGGTGCTGTAGTCGGCCAGCCGACCAGCGAGGTCACGCTCGCCCCTGCCCCAGAAGCTGAGGTATCGGCGAACACATCCTCGCAGTCGCTTCGTCGACCGCCGTGCATGCGCAGCACGTCCACGTGGTAAGCGTCTACCCCCTTCCCGCATACTTTCTCTTCTTCGTCTACCCCTCCCTATGCCCATCCCCACAGCGAGGTCCCGGCCAGCCCCGGCGTGAGCCATCTCCTGCCCCTGCGTTTTGGTCTAGGGAAAAGAACGACCGTGCGTTTGGAATTTGGGGAAGATGAAGAAAGGAATCGTTCCTCCCACACGTGACGTGGCCTTGTGGCAATTTTTTTATTTGTCCCTGGTTGGTTGCAAAGGATCCTTTATGGCTACTCCCCGTGTGGTCCACCATGTAGTAAGCCTCTCGGCCAATCAGAATGCGTCGTATCATTTTATTCGGCGTTTATTAAATATATTTATTATCTTTTGCGTCAAAATTTTATTTTGATATGTTCTAATTGTGTTGTGTTCGTAATAACCTCAACTGCGTGTTACTAATGTTATTTCGTCGTAACACATGTTTTCATTAGTTATTTAGTTAATCATTTATCAAGGTTTATTTAAACAACATTTTAATTAAAATTAATGTATAGTTTTAAATTGTGATTTTATAGATACAAGTCAATGTGGTTAGTACAAACTTAGATGTTTTCACCTAAAATTTGTTTAATGTAAATATGATGTCTATTTAGCCTTTTTCGCGTGTCAATCGCGCGCTGTTTGTGCGTCGCCATTGTTCGTTCATGCGTTGGCGTCGCATGCCTTGTGCGCGCGTCGTCGCGTGCTATTCGCGCGCATCGTCACGCGTCATTTGCTCGAGGTCACACGTGGTCGTGCACGCTTTCCGTGTGCTCCTTCGCACGTGACGCGTGCGCTGTTCTCACGTGTGTCGCGCGGCATCTGCTTGTGATAATAAATTGTTTTCGCTTATAAGCACTCGTGTTAGTAACGTTAAGTCGTCAGGTCATATATGTTAGATAATTAACTTAAGGTTCGCTCGACTAATATTTATTACATTAATATTTCAATTAGATTAAATATGTAATGTTCAACTTACGCTTTTATAATAAATATTAGCATGACCAATATTAACTTACCTGTTTTTTAATTATTTAGTATTTGTTTAGTACAAACGTGTCACCTATATAGTATTTTCTCGCCTGCCGCGCGTGCTGTTCCGCACGTGGTGGCGTGCTGGTTCGCGCGTCATTCGCGCTGGTCGCGTGCTGATTCGTGCGTCATTCGCGCTAGTCGCACGCACTATTTTGTGTGTCGTCAGCGTGCTATGTCACGTGTGTCCGCGCGTTAGTCGCACGCTGTCGTGTTATTTCGCTCGTCGTAAATTTGCCTCACTTAGAATCTCGTTTTAATTAAATAGTAGTTATAATTTATATTGGATAATGCCGAATTAAATGTCCTAGTTCATATTCGTTTAGCATAAACGCGATAACTTATCGACCGTAGCTTAGACCGACGTGTTTCATATTCTCGCGTAATCGTAGAAGCGCTCTCTATTTTATGTTGCTCGTTTTTATAATATTTTATCTTGTATGGTGTAATGTTCTTATGCAAGTAAATGTTTGTTTGCTGGTGCCTGTTCGTCTTCGCTTCGCGTTATGATTAGATCGCAATTCATTTCCGAGCTTCGAGGAATCGACGATCAAGCATTGGCGACCAAGTGATCTGGTTCTTTGAGTTCTACGAGATTGAAGACCCTGGGCATCTGTTTGGTAAAGGCAAGTGTCCTCTGACCTATTATGTCCCATTCACTTATAATTCATTGTCCCGCATTACTCAATTGAAACCTAAGGATTGATTAGCTTTCTATTTACCTTATCCTTGTTTACCTTTTGGGTTATCATGGTTAGCATTATGCTATTGCTTTACTTTAATCAATGAACATGATGTGAATATTATGATACGATGATGTTATCCCGATGATGTTCTTGTGATACTTTAGGGGGCTCAGGCTGTTTCCTGAGTACCTCTCCGTAAGGACCTGTTCGTTGAGAGACCACCTGGGATAACAGTGCAACCATGAGGGTGAAATGGGACGCCCTTAGCTAATTAATTAGAGGAACTAGAGGTGTAGTTGCTTCGCCGTCGTGCCGTCAATGGGGTCCAGGCACAGTGCTTGCTCTGCCGAGGCTGGGTGCCGAGGTTCTTTCGTTTTGCTTTTGTTAGTCACCCTCCTGCGGGGAGAGGTACTGTGTTTATCAAACTGGAGAAACCTAACGGGCGGCTATGACCTCTAGGGAATCTTTGTAAAAGCTACGTAGTGATACCCTGCCGGACCACCTAGGAAGTGATCAATGGGGAGTCATGATCCCCGGGCAAAATGGGAATCACGACTCATGGGTAAAGTGTGCGACCTCTGCAGAGGGTAATGAAACTGATATATCAGCCGTGCTCACGGTTATGAGCGACCTTGGGATCCTCTTTGATTAGAGATACATATGATATGAGATACAATGGTTCTATTGATGGTTTTGGCTCGATGATGATAATGATGTTTTCTCGATGAGGAAATGGTTCATGGGTTGGCTATTACTAAAACTTGGCTTCCACTAATAATAAATACTTGACCAACTAAAAGCAACTGCTAGAGCTTAACCCCACATAAAGCTAGTCCACTTCAGCCAAACGGGACATTTGCTGAGTACGTTGATGTGTACTCACCCTTGCTTTCACAAAACACCAGGTTGCCTTTGGTGCAATCTATGCTCAGGTAAAGAATAAGGTGTCGAGGTGGATCTTCAGGAGTTCCAGGATGTCGATGAGTTCGAGGATTAGGCTAGCGACCTCCCCCAGTCAGCTGCCTGTGGTGGGTTGTTTACGTTGGCTACGTTTCGATTCTGTGTACTTTGATTTATATTATGTAAATGGCTCTAGTCTGTAATATTATTACTTACTCTTTATTGTAATTCGAAGCATTGTGTTATGATGAGTCATTTATGTAATCGTTGTGTACGTGAATTACTGATCCTGGCACGTACATGGTTCGCATTCGGTTTACCTTCTAAAACCGGGTGTGACAATTGTACACCTGGATCCTCTCCTTGCGCCTATAAAAGGAAGGACCAGGGCCTTCTTAGAGGAGGTTGGCCGCGCGGGGACGAGGATGGGGCAGGCGCTCTCTTGGGGCCGCTCGCTTCCCTCACCCGCGTGGACGCTTGTAACCCCCTACTGCAAGCGCACCCGACCTGGGCGCGGGACGAACACGAAGGCCGCGGGACTTCCACCTCTCTCTCTCGACCCGTCTCCGGCCACCTCGCTTTCCCCCCTTCGCGCTCGCCCACGCGCTCGACCCATCTGGGCTGGGGCACGCGGCACACTCACTCGTCGGCTTAGGGACCCCCTGGTCTCGAAACGCCGACAGTTGGCGCGCTAGGTAGGGGCACGCTGCGTGTTGACGAGCGGTTTCCCGTCAAGCTCCAGATGGGCAGTCTCCAACGACCTCTCCAACCCAGGGCGGTGCTCCGTTTCGGGAGTCTCGAGTTCGTGTCTCTCGACGACAGCTACGACATGATACTCCTTCCACCGCCGCGCGACGACGACAATGGCGGCCGACAGCCCGCCCGCCGGCGGCGGAATCGACGACGTCTTCCCCGCGTGGTGGAAGAACAACATCCGAGCTCGCCCCGTCCTCTCCCCCGCCATCGGAGGAGGAGGCGGGGCAACCAAGGCCGAGCGGGAGGCCGCGCTCCGTCGGCTGTCAAGCGAATCGACGTCCCCAGCGCCCCAATGGAGGGCGCGTCGGGCGTCGACCTCGCGTTTGAGACGAAGGCGAGCGCCGTCCCCCCGCGACACGCCAACCCTGAGCAAGTGGACGACGCCAGCACGCTCGCGGAGGGCCTGCAGGATGTCGCCCTCATACCCAAGACGACGGTGCAATCAGTCCCCGACGTGACTATATCGCTCCTCGTCGACCAAAAGGTACCGACCGATTCCCATCCTACGTCATTTCGACTCGGCCTCAACCCGCCTAGCGACCTCGCTTTGGCGAGTGCTCACGTTGAGGCGAGTGCAACCCCTCTGGGGTTTCGTGTGCGGTCGCCTTGGGACCGATTGACGGACGTCTCGACCTACGGGCCCTCTGGGTCCGAGGAAGATGACGATCCCAGCGTCTGTTGGGATTTCTCTGGATTTAGCAACCCCAGTGCCATGCGGGACTTTATGACCGCATGTGACTACTGCCTCTCCGACTGTTCCGATGGCAGCCGCAGCCTTGACGACAAGGACTGCGGCCCAAGCCGCGAATGTTTCCACGTCGAGCTAGGGGATCCCTCCGGAGGCAACCATCTCGGCATGCCGGATGACGGTGATCTCCCTAGGCCGGTGCCTCGCGCCGACATCCCGCGGGAGCTAGCTGTGGTCCCCGTTCCGGCGGGGGGTCACGACCCACAGCTCGAGCAAGTCCGCGGGGCACAGGCCAGGCTCGACGAGGGGGCAGGAGCGCTCGGGTCGCTCCGCCGGGACGTCGGGCAGGTATGGGCGGGCCAACCCCCGGCCGGAGAAATACGTCACCTGCCCCAGGGTTTCCAGCACCGCGTCGCCAACGATGCCAGGGACAGGCCGCTTCCCGCATCCAGCGGGGTCGGTCAGAACCTGGCAGCCGCAGCGATGCTCCTCCGCACGATGCCAGAACCATCAACCACCGAGGGTCGGCGAATCCAGGGAGAGCTCAAGAATCTCCTGGAAGGCGCTGCGGCCCGGCGGGCCGAGAGCTCTGCCTCCCGAAGGCAGGGGTACCCCTCGGAACCTCATGCCGCGACTTCCCGATTCATGCGGGAAGCCTCGGTCTACACCGGGCGCACGCGCAACACCACGCCTGCGGCCCTGGGCCACCTCGGCAACGAGCACCATCGTCGCGACCGTCGGGCCCACCTCGACGAAAGGGTGCGCCGAGGCTACCACCCCAGGCGTGGGGGACGCTACGACAGCGGGGAGGATCGGAGTCCCTCGCCCGAACCACCCGGTCCGCAGGCTTTCAGCCGGGCCATCCGGCGGGCACCGTTTCCGGCCCGTTTCCGACCCCCGACTACTATCACAAAGTACTCGGGGGAAACGAGGCCGGAATTGTGGCTCGCAGATTACCGCCTGGCCTGCCAACTGGGCGGAACGGACGACGACAACCTCATCATCCGCAACCTCCCCCTGTTCCTCTCCGACACCGCTCGCGCCTGGTTGGAGCACCTGCCTCCGGGGCAGATCTCCAACTGGGATGATTTGGTCCAAGCCTTCGCCAGCAATTTCCAGGGCACGTACGTGCGCCCCGGGAATTCCTGGGACCTCCGAAGCTGCCGGCAACAGCCGGGAGAGTCTCTTCGGGACTACATCCGGCGATTCTCGAAGCAGCGCACCGAGCTGCCCAACATCACCGACTCCGATGTCATCAGCGCGTTCCTTGCCGGCACCACCTGCCGAGACCTGGTGAGCAAGTTGGGTCGCAAGACCCTCACCAGGGCGAGTGAGCTGATGGACATCGCCACCAAGTTCGCCTCTGGCCAGGAGGCGGTCGAGGCCATCTTCCGAAAGGACAAGCAGCCCCAGGGCCGCCCGTCGGAAGAGGCACCCGAGGCGTCTACTCTGCGCGGCGCCAAGAAGAAAGGCAAGAAGAAGTCGCAAGCGAAACGCGACGCCGCCGACGTGGACCTTGTCGCCGTTGCCGAGTACAAGAACCCTCGGAAGCCCCCCGGAGGTGCCAACCTCTTCGACAAGATGCTCAAGGAGCCGTGCCCTTACCATCAGGGGCCCGTCAAGCACACCCTCGAGGAGTGCGTCATGCTTCGGCGCCACTTCCACAAGGCCGGGCCACCCGCAGAGGGTGGCAGGGCCCGCGACGACAACAAAAAGGAAGATCACCAAGCAGGAGAGTTCCCCGAGGTCCGCGACTGCTTCATGATCTATGGAGGGCATGCGGCGAATGCCTCGGCTCGGCATCGCAAGCAAGAGCGTCGGGAGGTCTACTCGGTGAAGGTGGCGGCACCGGTCTACCTAGACTGGTCCGACAAGCCCATCACCTTCGACCAAGCTGACCACCCCGACCACGTGCCGAGCCCGGGGAAATACCCGCTCGTCGTCGACCCCATCATCGGCGACGTCAGGCTCACCAAGGTCCTGATGGATGGGGGCAGCTGCCTCAACATCATCTACGCCGAGACCCTCAGGCTCCTGCGCGTCGATCTGTCCTCCGTCCGAGCAGGCGCTGCGCCGTTCCACGGGATCATTCCTGGGATGCGCGTCCAGCCCCTCGGACGGCTCGACCTTCCTGTCTGCTTCGGAACGCCCTCCAACTTCCGAAGGGAGATTCTGACGTTTGAGGTGGTCGGGTTCCGAGGAACCTACCACGCGGTATTGGGGAGGCCATGCTACGCGAAGTTCATGGCCGTCCCTAACTACGCCTACCTGAAGCTCAAGATGCCGGGCCCCAACGGGGTCATCACCGTCGGCCCCACGTACAAACACGCGTTCGAATGCGACGTGGAGTGCGTGGAGTACGCCGAGGCCCTCACCGAGTCCGAGGCCCTCATCACCGACCTGGACAGCCTCTCCAGAGAGGTGCCAGACGTGAAGCGACACGCCGGCAATTTCGAGCCAGCGGAGACGGTTAAGGCCGTCCCTCTCGACCCCAGTGGCGACACCTCCAAGCAGATCCGGATCGGTTCCGGGCTCGACCCCAAATAGGAAGCAGTGCTCGTCGACTTTCTCCGCACAAACGTCGACGTCTTTGCGTGGAGTCCCTCGGACATGTCCGGCATACCGAGGGATGTCGCCGAGCACTCGCTGGATATTCGGGCCGGAGCCCGACCAGTCAGGCAGCCTCTGCGCCGATTCGACGAGGAGAAGCGCAGAGTGATAGGCGAGGAGATCCACAAGCTAATGGCAGCAGGGTTCATCAAAGAGGTATTCCATCCCGAATGGCTTGCCAACCCTGTGCTTGTGAGAAAGAAATGGGGGAAATGGCGGATGTGTGTAGACTACACTGGTCTCAACAAAGCATGTCCGAAGGTTCCCTACCCTCTACCTCGCATCGATCAAATCGTGGATTCCACTGCTGGGTGCGAAACCCTGTCTTTCCTCGATGCCTACTCAGGGTATCATCAAATCAAGATGAAAGAGTCCGACCAGCTCGCGACTTCTTTCATCACGCCTTTCGGCATGTACTGCTATGTCACCATGCCGTTCGGTTTGAGGAACGCGGGTGCGACGTACCAGCGGTGCATGAACCATGTGTTCGGCGAACACATCGGTCGCACGGTCGAGGCCTACGTCGATGACATCGTAGTCAAGACAAGGAAAGCCTTCGACCTCCTCTTCGACCTTGAAGTGACATTCCGGTGTCTCAAGGCAAAGGACGTCAAGCTCAATCCCGAGAAGTGTGTCTTTGGGGTGCCCCGAGGCATGCTCCTGGGGTTCATCGTCTCCGAGCGGGGCATCGAAGCCAACCCGGAGAAGATCGCAGCCATCACCAGCATGGGGCCCATCAAGGACTTAAAAGGTGTACAGAGGGTCATGGGATGTCTCGCGGCCTTGAGCCGTTTCATCTCACGCCTCGGCGAAAGAGGCCTGCCTCTGTACCGCCTCTTAAGGAAGGCCGAGTGCTTCACTTGGACCCCTGAGGCCGAGGAAGCTCTCGGGAACCTGAAGGCGATCCTCACCAAGGCGCCAATCTTGGTACCCCCAGCTGATGGAGAAGCCCTCTTGGTCTACGTCGCCGCGACCACTCAGGTGGTTAGCGCCGCGATTGTGGTCGAAAGGCAAGAAGAGGGGCATGCATTGCCCGTTCAGAGGCCAGTTTACTTCGTCAGCGAGGTGCTGTCCGAAACCAAGTGCCGAGAGGCCTCGGGCAGGATCGCAAAGTGGGCGGTGGAAATCATGGGCGAGACAATCTCGTTCGCCCCTCGGAAGGCCATCAAGTCCCAGGTATTGGCGGACTTCGTAGCCGAATGGGTCGACACCCAGCTGCCGACGGCTCCGATCCAACCGAAGCTCTGGACCATGTTTTTCGACGGGTCGCTGATGAAGACGGGAGCCGGCGCGGGCCTGCTTTTCATCTCGCCCCTTGGGAAACACCTACGCTACGTGCTGCGCCTCCATTTCCCGGCGTCCAACAATGTGGCGGAGTACGAAGCTCTGATCAACGGGTTGCGAATCGCCATCGAGCTAGGGGTCCGACGCCTCGACGCTCGCGGCGACTCGCAGCTCGTCATCGACCAAGTCATGAAGAACTCCCACTGTCGCGACCCGAAGATGGAGGCCTACTGCGCTGAGGTTTGGCGCCTGGAAGACAAGTTCTACGGGCTCGAGCTTAACTACATCGCCCGGCGCTACAACGAGACTGCGGACGAGCTGGCAAAAATAGCCTCGGGGCGAACGACGGTTCCCCCGGACGTCTTCTCCCGGGATCTGCACCAACCCTCCATCAAGATCAACGACACGCCCGAGTCCGAGGTACCCTCGGCCCAGCCCGAGGCGTCCTCGGCCCAGTCCGAGGTACCCTCGGCCCAGCCCGAGGCGTCCTCGGTTCAGCCCGAGGTACCCTCGGCCCCCGAGGGCGAGGCGCTGCGCATCGAGGAGGAGCGGAGCGGGGTCATGCCTGATCGAGATTGGCAGACCTCGTACCTGCAATATCTCCGCCAAGGAGAGCTACCCCTCGACCAAGCCGAGGCTCGGCGGGTAGCGCGACGCGCCAAGTCGTTCGTCTTGCTGGGCGATGAGAAGGAGCTCTACCACCGTAGCCCCTCGGGCATCCTCCAGCGATGCATCTCCATCGCCGAAGGTCAGGAACTCCTGCAAGAGATACACTCGGGGGCTTGCGGCCATCATGTAGTGCCTCGAGCCCTCGTCGGGAACGCTTTCCGGCAAGGCTTCTACTGGCCGACGGCGGTGGCTGACGCCACTAGAATTGTCCGCACCTGCGAAGGGTGTCAATTCTATGCGAAGCAGACCCACCTGCCCGCTCAGGCTCTGCAGACGATACCCATCACCTGGCCCTTCGCTGTGTGGGGTCTGGACCTCGTCGGCTCTCTGCAGAAGGCGCCCGGGGGCTACACGCACCTGCTGGTCGCCGTCGACAAATTCTCCAAGTGGATCGAGGTCCGACCCCTGAACAGCATCAGGTCCGAGCAGGCGGTGGTGTTCTTCACCAACATCATCCATCGCTTCGGGGTCCCAAACTCCATCATCACCGACAACGGCACCCAGTTCACCGGCAGAAAATTCTTGGATTTTTGCGAGGATCACCACATCTGGGTGGACTGGGCTGCCGTAGCTCATCCCATGTCGAATGGGCAAGTAGAGCGTGCCAACGGCATGATTCTACAAGGGCTCAAGCCTCGGATTTACAACGACCTCAACAAGTTCGGCAAGCGATGGATGAAGGAACTCCCCTCGGTGGTCTGGAGCCTGAGGACAACGCCGAGCCGAGCCACGGGTTTCACTCCGTTCTTCCTGGTCTACGGGGCCGAGGCCGTCTTGCCCACTGACCTGGAATACGGCTCCCCGAGGACGAGGGCCTACGACGATCAAAGCAACCAAGCTAGCCGAGAAGACTCGCTGGACCAGCTAGAAGAGGCTCGGGACAGGGCCTTACTACACTCGGCGTGGTATCAGCAGTCCCTGCGACGCTACCACGCCCGAGGGGTCCGACACCGAGACCTCCAGGTGGGCGACCTGGTGCTTCGGCTGCGGCAAGACGCCCGAGGGAGGCACAAGCTCACGCCCCCCTGGGAGGGGCCATTCGTCATCGCCAAAGTTCTGAAGCCCGGAACGTACAAGCTGGCCAACAGTCAAGGCGAGGTCTACGGCAACGCTTCGAACATCCAATAGCTACGTCGCTTCTACCCTTAAGATGTTTCCAAGTTGTTCATATACCTCGCACCCACGCAAAGTTTAGTCAACAAGGAAGGGTCGGCCTCGCCTCGGCAAAGCCCGACCCTCCCTCGGGGGCTAAAAGGGGGGAAACCCCCTCTGCGTCAAAATTTTCCTCGAAAAAAAAATCTCTTCTACCAGAATATCTTTCGTGCTTTTTGACTACTTCGAAAAGTGGGTCCTTGAAACAACGGAGTACACGTAAGCAGCCAAGGCTGACCGAGCCGAGGGACTCCTACGCCTCTGGGATACGGATACCTCACTCATCACCTTCTGCGATAAGTAACTCGCGTTCGGATAAAGTGGCTCCGCGGATCGGACAAGTCTTTACGTTCGGAAGCCTTTTCTGCCGAAGCGATCCTTCGAGCCTTCTCGACCGAGTCGGTGACAGGGCCTCATGGACGGGTGAAAGTACGCGTAAGCGGCAAGGCCGACCGAGCCGAGGGACTCCCACGCCTCCGGGATACGGATACCTCACTCATCACCTCCCGCGAGAAGCAACTCTCGCTCGCACAAACATCCCTGTTACCGACAAAAAGTCCAGATACTCGAAACAAGAGGAAAAGAGACGCAGCTTTACAACACAGCAAGGGTGTGTGTTCTGGCCTCGACGGCCGCACAAGGCACACGCTACAAGACAATCTGATCCTGCAGGCTCGGGTCTTGACGCTGGAAGGGGGCAGCAACACCCTCGGCATCGACGACACCTTCGGCGAGGCCCGACCTAGCCTCGGACGGCGACGCGGTCCGAGGGTCTCCGCTCCGAAGGACGACGTCATCACCACGCCCGGGCAATAGCCCCAGGGACTTTTCCGGGAATCCGGCCCGAGCAGGCGGCTCGGCCGGTCACCCCTGGGGCCTCGGCCAACCATCTTCCGAGGGCGCCAGCCCGGTCCGAAGCCTCGGCTGATCAACTCCGACGTTGATCCTGCCAACGGACAACCCGGCTAGGCTCCGGCCAACCAGGTTTCATTTTCGAGCCAACTCCGCCTCTGTTCATACTGATATCGCTACCCCTGGCCTCGGCTCGTCGAAGAGCGGCCGAGGGGTCTCTTTAACTAAGCTAGAGGAACCTCGGACAGCAAGGCCGACCGAGCCGAGGGACTCCTACACCTCCGGGATACGGATACCTCACTCGTCACCTTGACACGGGGCGACTCATGCTTGGTGAAGCGGTTCAGATAGTCAACAGGCGAGTCTTAGTGCTCAAAAATGAGGAAAAAACACGGCTCCGTGTCGAAGTTACATACATGTTCAGGCCCCGAAAGCCGAAATGAACAAAAAACACCGGCATTCGAAGTGCCGTCACAAACGGAACTCCGGTTCCGTCTCCACGGGTATGGACAACCTCCACACCGGGGAAGCCCGTGGAGCGACAAGCTCTGGGCGAATCACCAGCAAAACGCGGGTCGCCCCCAAGCATCCCGGCAGATCCTCGCAGCCGTCCTCGCCGCGAATGCGAGGAAGAGGACGGAATGTTGCATCCTAGCTAGGCAGCAACAGTTCGCCTTCCCCAGCATGGCTGGAGGACGTCTCCGCCGTAGGGCTAAGGGGCGGTTGCCACCACCAGAAGCTGGAAGAAGAGGTGGACCGCCGACCCGCGCAGGAGGTGGAGCCCCGGCTCGCCTCGCTCCCCGCCCCGGCGAGGATGACGAACACCCTCAACACTGAGGGCGAGGCCGAGACCACAGCCCGGTTTGCCTCTCCCCATCCAGGAGCTGGAGGTCATCGTCTTGGGTGACCACCAGCGGAAGGGAGCAACCAGGCTGTGTGATGAAAATCCTTGAAGCCGAACGATGGCTGAAAGGTACCAACTCCCACGGAGTTGCGTTCCTCCAACGACGGGGCGAAAAGACGGCGGTTTCCCCCATCCGGGGGCTTGAAAGGAGGAAGAAGACATGGTCGCCTTACGAAAGGGGTCGCCCTCCTTTTAAAGGCGACTCTCCCTGCTTGTGCCCCCAACCGTCACGGGCTGAGTCTTCTCCAACGCGCTCCAAAGCCCACCCCTGCAGCGCGGGGGCTGGGTCCCGCATGTCATGCAGACCGGCTCCGAGCAGAAGAAGCCAAACCGCCGCGCGTGGTGCACGCAACCGCCCAGCGGTTACAAGTGACCCTCCACTCTTGCCCAGACCAACGGGCGAAAGGGGCGGGTAGCCATGCAGGCGGCATGCAGCCGCGCCAAGTGGACGCGCTTCTCCGACTCCCGACACGCAAGCATGGAGGCCCAGGCCCACGCGTCGCGCGACCGGCGCGCCGGATGCTGCATGCAAGCAACTACACCACTTGCGCCACCACCGCGCCTCCTCGATTGCGGAACCAATACCGCGACTCGAGGTGACCCAGCGCGCGACCCAGCAGCGTCAGCCTGACGCAGCGGTCAACGTGGTCAAAGGTGGGCCGGCAGTGATGACGGTGGCAGGCGCGCGGGAGCAGCGGTCACGTCGTCAGCCAAGCTCACGTCCCATCCGGAGGCAGCGAGAGAACCCCCTCTCACGGCGTGAAGACAACGCGCCCGCGATCCGTTCCTCGAACGGCTCGCGCACGCGCAACGGCCGCCCTGCCAACTACTCGCCCCGTCGCATTAACTCCGTGGCTGGACAGGCGGCGCTTCTGGCAGGAGCAGCGGGCGACGCTTCGCCTTCGCCGAAACAACCACGCCAAAAAAAGGTACGCCGCGTCGTTCGGTTTCGTATCCTTTTTCCTTTTTTCCTCTTTCTCTATCTCTTGCGACAGGGACCGGGAAAGGGGGATACCCCGAAAGGGATCCTTCCCCGCGAAGGAACTAGGCTCCGAGCCTCCTTACTGATCAGGGGTTTGAAGGCTGGCCCCCCGAAGGGTTCAACAGCCGCCTCAGATCGCGTGGGCCCTACACCCACTACTGGTCAGAGGTTCGAAGGCCGGCCCCCCGAAGGGTTCCACGGCCGCCTCAGGCTACTCAGGCTCCGCGCCCATTACTGATTAGGGGTTCGAAGGCTGGCCCCCGAAGGGTTCACAGTCGCCTCAGACACCGAGCGAGGGATGACCAGGGGTACGTTCGATACATAACCAAGGCTCGGGCTGCGCTCCCGAGGTACCCTAGGACATTTCCGAGACCAGCGGGAGCGATTTTGTAACGGAATCCCATCGGAGGGAGGCATCGAGCCCTCGGACCCCGTCGCCAGGGGACCGGGTCCGGCAGATCACCCGCAGGTACTTTTGGGCGTGCCTCTGGGCCCCTAGCCGACCCCCAACGAACGGGGCACGGACGTCCACTCGGATTACCCGCTTGCAGCTCACCGGAGACACCATGTTCGGTGCCCATCGAGGGTAACATGGCGCTCTCCCCCCCTCCTCCTTGCGGAAAGGCGACGTAGGGGCGTATGTAAAAAAGCCGAGTCTGTCCCTGATCGCCCTCTCGCCCTGTGCGGAGGCTCGGGGGCTGCTCTCGCAAACCCGGCTCCGGCCGAACCGTTGACAGCGTCAACATACCAGCCCGAGAACTTGGGCCCCGACCGTGCACCCGGGCTACGGCCAGTTCGCATGAGGGAACCACCAGACCGGCCGAAGCATTACGCGAGGCATTAAGACCTCGAAGGAGTGAAACCACTCCTCCGAGGCCTCGGGGGCTACACCCGGCGGGTGCGCTCGCGCGCACCCACCGGAACAAACTGCAACCGAGAAAGGCTGGTCCCCTTGCAAAAAAGTGCGACGAAAGCATCCAAGCGAGTGCTAACACTCCCTTCGAGGCTCGGGGGCTACTGTCGGGGACCATAATTAGGGGTACCCTTAAGACGCCTAATTCTCAGCTGGTAACCCCCATCAGCATAAAGCTGCAGAGGCCTGATGGGTGCGATTAAGTCAGGGATCAGTCCATACGAGCGACTCGATCACACCTCGCCCGAGCCTAGCCTCGGGCAAGGGCAGCCAACCCCGAGGTGTTTCCGTCTCGCCCGAGGCCCCCTTTTTTACGGCAGACACATCTCCGGCTCGCCCGAGGCCTTGCCTTCGCTAAGAAGCAACCCTGACTAAATCGTCGCGCCGACCGACCGAGTCGCAGGGGCATTTAACGCAAAGGTGGCCTGACATCTTTATCCTGACGCGCGCCCCCCGGCAGAGCCGAAGTGACCGTTGTCACTTCGCCGCTCCGCTGACCGGTCTGACAGAAGGACAGCGCCGCCTGCGCCATTCCGACTGCAGTGCCACTTGACAGAGTGAGACTGACAGGCAGTCAGGCCCTGCCAAGGGCGCCATAGGAAGCTCCGCCCGACCCAGGGCTCGGACTCGGGCTAAGGACCCGGAAGACGGCGAACTCCGCTCCGCCCGACCCAGGGCTCGGACTCGGGCTAAGGCCCCGGAAGATGGCGAACTCCGCTTCGCCCGACCCAGGGCTCGGACTTGGGCTAAGGCCCCAGAAGACGGCGAACTCCGCTCCGCCCGACCCAGTGCTCGGACTCGGGCTAAGGCCCCGGAAGACGGCGAACTCCGCTCCGCCCAACCCAGGGCTCGGACTCGGGCTAAGGCCCCGGAAGACGACGAACTCCGCTCCGCCTGACCCAGGGCTCGGACTCGGGCTAGGCCCCAGAGGACGACGAACTCCGCTTCGCCCGACCCCAGGGGTCGGACTCCGCCCTGGCCTCTGCCGAACGACCTCCGCCTCGCCCGACCCAGGAGCTCGGGCGCGGCCTCGGCCACGAAAGACAGACTCGACCTCGGCTTCGGAGGAGCCTCCACGTCGCCCGACCTAGGGCACAAGCCCGCCACGCCAACAGGAAGCGCCATCATCACCCTACCCCGAGCCGACTCGGGCCGCAGAGAACAAGACCGGTGTCCCATCTGGCTAGCTCCGCTAGATAGGCAATGATGGCGCCCCGCTAGCCCCGTGACGACGGCGGCTCTCAGCTCACTTACAGAAGCAGGGGGACGTCAGCAAGGGCCCAACCGCTCCGACAGTTGTCCCTCCACCAGGCTCCGTTGCTCCTCCGACAGCCACGACACCACACCAGCTGGGTGCCAAGATCTCTCCGGCTGCCACATTGGCATGTACTCAGGGCGCTAGCTCTCCCTCGCTAGACACGTAGCACTCTGCTACACCCCCATTGTACACCTGGATCCTCTCCTTGCGCCTATAAAAGGAAGAACCGGGGCCTTCTTAGAGGAGGTTGGCCGCGCGGGGACGAGGACGGGGCAGGCGCTCTCTTGGGGCCGCTCGCTTCCCTCACCCGCGTGGACGCTTGTAACCCCCTACTGCAAGCGCACCCGACCTGGGCGTGGGACGAACACGAAGGCCGCGGGACTTCCACCTCTCTCTCTCGACCCGTCTCCGGCCACCTCGCTTTACCCCCTTCACGCTCGCCCACGCGCTCGACCCATCTGGGCTGGGGCACGCGGCACACTCACTCGTCGGCTTAGGGACCCCCCGGTCTCGAAACGCCGACAATTGCTCTTGTATTGAATGCAAAGTTTTGAAAGCTTGGATGGTTGGAGTGGTGGTGGTTGGGGGTATTTATAGCCCTCAACCACCAAACAACCATTGGGGTAGGCTGCTGTCGATGGGTGCACCGGACAGTCCGGTGCGCCACCGGACACTGTCCGGTGCGCCAGCCACGTCACCCAACCGTTAGGGTTCTGGAGCATTTGACCGTTGGCGTGCTGACTTCTTATGGCACCGAACAGTCTGGTGCCGCACTGGACAGCTACTGTGCATTGTCCGGTGCGCCTCTGACTTCTGCTCTGACTTCTATTGCGCACTGTTCACTGAGTCAGCAGCTTTTGCAGTCGACTGTTGAGCCGAGTAGTCGTTGCTCCGCTGGTGCACCGGACAGTCCGGTGGCACACCGGACAGTCCGGTGAATTATAGCGGAGTGCGCCTGGAGAAACCCGAGAGTGGCTAGTTTGATCCTGTATGGCCCTGGTGCACTGGACACTGTCCGGTGGCACACCGGACAGTCTGGTGCGCCAGACCAGAGCACACTCGGTTTCTTTGCTCCTTTGTATTTGAACCCTATCTTGAGTATTTATTGGTTTTTGTTGAACCTTTATGCACCTGTAGAACATGTATTCTAGAGCAAACTAGTTAGTCCGATATTTGTGTTGGGCATTCAACCACCAAAATTAATTGTGGGACAAGGTTAACCCTATTTCCCTTACAAATATCATCAACATAAATTTGGCATATAAACAAGTCTTTAGCAATAGTTTTGGTGAAGGGAGTAGGATTAGCTTTACCAACTTTGAAGCCATTATTGATAAGAAAGTCTCTTAGGCACTCATACCATGCACTTGGGGCTTGCTTGAGCCCATAAAGCGCCTTTGAGAGCTTATAAACATGGTTAGGATACTCACTATCTTCAAAGCCGGGATGTTGCTCAACATATACCTCTTCCTTGATAGGGCCATTGAGGAAGGCACTCCTCATGTCCATTTGATATAACCTAAAGCCATGGTAAGTAGCATAGGCAAGTAATATACGAATTGACTTAAGCCTAGCTATGGGTGTGTAGGTTTCATCAAAATCGAAACCTTCGACTTGTGAGTAACCTTTGGCAACAAGTTGAGCCTTGTTCCTAGTCACCACACCATGTTCATCTTGCTTGTTGCGGAATACCCACTTGGTACCTACAATATTTTGGTTAGGACGTGGAACTAAATGTCATACCTCATTCCTCGTGAAGTTGTTGAGCTCCTCTTACATTGCCACCACCCAATCCGGATCTCTTAGTGCATCCTCTATCATGTATGGCTCAATAGGAGACACAAAAGAGTAATGTTCACAAAAATGAGCAACTTGAGATCTAGTGGTTACCCCCTTGCGAATGTCACCAAGTATGGAGTTGACGGGGTGATCTCTTTGAATTGCTTGGTGGACTCTTGGGTGTGGTGGTCTTTGATTCTGAATCTCTTGATCATCTTCCTTGTCTTGACCATCTTCATCTCCCCCTTTATCAATGTCTTGCTCCGGAGGTAGCTCATCATCTTGGTCCTCATCCTCTTCTTCTTGAGCCATGTCCTCTTATTGAGTAGGTGGAGATGCTTGTTTGGAAGATGACGGTTGATCTTGTGCTTGTGGAGGCTCTTTGGATTCTTTTGGACACACATCCCCAATGGACATGTTCCTTAGCGCGACACACGGAGCCTCTTCATCATCTAATTCATCAAGATCAACTTGCTCCACTTGGGAGCCATTAGTCTCATCAAACACAATGTCACAAGAAACTTCAACTAATCTAGTGGACTTGTTGAAGACTCTATATGCCCTTGTGTTTGAGTCATAACCAAGTAAAAAGCCTTCTACTGCTTTAGGAGCAAATTTAGAATGTCTACCTCTCTTAATAAGAATAAAGCATTTGCTCCCAATAACTCTAAAATAAGAAACATTGGGCTTTTTACCGATGAGGAGTTCATATGGTGTTTTCTTGAGGATTCGATGAAGGTAAAGTCGGTTGATGGAGTAGCATGCGGTGTTAATTGCCTCCGCCCAAAACCGGTCCAGAGCCCTGTACTCATCAAGCATGGTCCTTGCCATGTCCAAAAGAGTTCTATTCTTCCTCTCCACTACACCTTTTTTTGGGTGTGTAGGGAGAAGAGAACTCATGATTGATGCCCTCCTCCTCAAGAAATTCTTTGATCTATGAGTTCTTGAAGTCTGTTCCATTGTCACTTCTAATCTTTTTGATTCTCAATCTGAACTCATTTTGAGCCCGTCTTAAGAATCTCTTTAGGGTCTCTTGGGTTTGAGATTTTTCCTATAAAAAGAATACCCAAGTGAAGCGAGAATAATCATCCACTATAACAAGATAGTACTTACTCCCGCCGATGCTTATGTAAGGTATCGGGCCGAATAGATCCATGTGGAGCAGCTCGAGCAGCCTGTCGGTTGTCATGATGTTCTTGTGTGGATGATGGACTCCAACTTCCTTCCCTGCTTGACATGCGCTACAAATCATGTCTTTCTCAAAATAAACATTTGTTAGACCTAAAATGTGTTCTCCCTTTAGAAGCTTGTGAAGATTCTTCATCCCAACATGGGCAAGTCGGCAATGCTAGAGCTAGCCCATGTTAGTCTTAGCAATTAAGCAAGTGTCTAGTTCAGCTTTGTTATCATTAAAATCAACTAAATATAGCTGACCATCTAACACTCCCTTAAAAGCTATTGAATCATCACTTCTTCTAAAGATAGTAACACCTACATCAATAAAAAGACAGTTGTAGCCCATTTTACATAACTGAGAAACTGAAAGCAAGCTGTAATCTAAGGAATCTACAAGAAAAACATTAGAATTAAAATGGTCAGGAGATATAGCAATTTTACCCAAACTTTTGACCAAAGCTTGATTTCCATCCCCGACTGTAATCGTTCTTTGGGGATCTTCATTTTTCTCATATATGGATAACCTCCTTTTCTCCCCTGTCATGTGGTTTGTGCACTCGCTATCAATTATCCAACTTGATCCACCAGATGCATAAACCTATAAAACAAATTTAGGCCTTGTTCTTAGGTACCCAAACGGTCTTGGGTCCTTTCACATTAGAAACAAGCACCCTGGGTACCCAAACACAAGTCTTGGGACTCTTGTGTTTGCCCCCAACATATTTGGCAACAACTTTGCCTAATTTGTTAGTCAGCACATAAGAAGCATCAAAAGTTTTAAATGAAATGTCATGCTCATTTGATGCATTTACAATTTTCTTTTTAGGCATTTTGATATGAGTTAAATGCCTAGAACTAGATGCCTCATGACTATACATATAAGCATGATGAGAAACAATATGAGGTTTTCTAGCATGTATTCTCCTAATCTTGTGCTCAGGATAGTTTTCAGGATATAAAATGTAACCCTCTATATCCTCAACCATGGGAGCCTTACCCTTAACAAAATTAGAAAATCTATTCTTGGGGGCATTAAGTTTGGTGTTGCTTTGGCTCCCTTGTTGGAAGCCAATGCCATACTTAATGCTAGGGCGTCTCCCATTATAGAGCATGCTACGAGCAAATTTAAAATTTTCATTTTCTAATTCATGCTCGGCAATTTTAGCATTTAATTTGGCTATGTGATCATGTTGTTCTTTAATTATAGCAATATGATCATTCATAGCATCAACATTAATATCTTTACATCTAGTGCAAATGGTGATATTTTCAACCGTACATGCAGAAATATTACAAGCATTCAATTCTTCTATCTTAGCATTTAAACTAGCATTCTCATCTCTAAGATAGGAAATCGAATTATTGCAAATGTTAAGCTCTTTAGATAAATTTTCACATTTTCCTACCTCTAGAGCATAAGCATTTTTCAATTTAACAAACTTTTTATTTTCCTTAACGAGTAAGTCCTCTTGGCATTCCAAGAGATCATCCTTCTCATTAATGGTTTTTATTAATTCATTTAATTTTTTCTTTTGTTCCATGGTAAGATTGGCAAAAAGAGAAGTTAAATCATCATTATCATCACTAGAGCTACCCTCATCATCGGATGTAGTATATTTGGGGGTATCTCTAGAATGTACCTTCTTCTTCTTGTCATCCTTAGCCATTAGGCACTTGTGGCCGACATTTGGGAAGAGGAGGCCTTTGTTGATGGCGATGTTGGTGGCGTCCTTGTCGAAGGAGGAGTTGGTGGAGCTCTCGTCAGAGTCCCAATCCTGCCCTATGTGTGCCTCGCCACCCTTCTGGTAGTATCTTTTCTTCTCCATATTCTTCTTCCCTTTCTTTTCATCGTCCCTGTCACTGTCACTTGTATATGGACATTTTGCAATAAAGTGACCGGACTTACCACACCTATAGCACACCCTTTTGGAACGGGGCTTGTAGTCCTTCCCCTTCCTTTGTCTGAGGATTTGTTGAAAGCTCTTAATGATAAGAGCCATCTCTTCTTTGTCGAGCTTGGAGGCGTCGATTAGGAGTCTACTTGGTGTAGACTCATCCTTCTTTTCTTCTGTTGCTTTGAATGCAACGGGTTGCACCTCGGGTGTGGAGGTGGCGCCTTACTCCAAGTTGACAATGTGTTTGGAGTCTTTGATCATTAGTTCAAAGCTCACAAACTTGCCAATTACTTCCTCGGGAGACATCTGTTTATATCTAGGGTTTCCATGGATTAGTTGCACTTGAGTGGGATTACGAAAAACAAGAGATCTAAGAATAACCTTGACCATCCCATGGTCTTGTCATCCCACTTGGTGCTCCCGAGGTTGCGCACTTGATTGACCATTGTTTTGAGCCGGTTGTACATTGCTTGTTGCTCCTCTACTTTGTTGAGGATGAATCGACCGAGCTCTCCCTCGATCGTCTCGCGCTTGGTGATCTTGGTCACCTTGTCCCCTTAGTGCACCGTTTTGAGGACGTCCCAAATTTCTTTGGTATTTTTCAAACCTTGCACCTTATTATACTCCTCTCGACATAAGGAAGCGAGGAGTATAGAAGTTTCTTGGGAACTAAAATGTCTAATTTGGGCGGCCTCATCCGAGTCATAGTCCTCGTCGCCCACCTATGGTGCCTACGCTCCAAACTCAACAATATCCCATATGCTTTTGTGGAGTGAGGTTAGTTGATCCCTCATTTTATCACTCCACATACAATAATCTTCAGAATCAAAATATGGTGGTTTGCCTAGGGGTACCGAAAGTAGAGGAGCGCGCTTTGCAATGTGAGGATAGCAAAGAGGCATCTTACTATACTTCTTGCGCTCGTGGCGCTTCGAAGTTGTAAACTCGGTGCTGGATGTGGAGGGTGATGGAGAGTCGGTCTCGTAGTAGACCATCTTCTTCATTTTCTTTTCCTTCTTGTCACCCCTCCTATGTGACTTGATGGAGGAAGAGGATTCCTCCTTGTATTTGTCGTCGGACTCCCTTGACAGAGTCCTTCCCGAGCCTATGGCCTTGTCGCCGGTGACAATCTCCCTCTTAGCGTGATCTCCAGACATCACTTTGAGTTTGTTAGACTCTTAATGAAGCACTGGCTCTGATACCAATTGAAAGTCACACAGAGGGGGGTGAATAGGTGAAACCTAAAATTTACAAACTTAAACTCGCAATAAGGTCGGGGTTAGCGTTCGAATTAAATCGGAGTGCGAAAGATTGTTTCTCTTGCTATGAGTTGCTCAAATTGATGCTGATAACTTTGGGAGAAAACTCAAATTAATATTAGCAAGGAAACTTTAGAGAGAAGAAAGAGGGGAAACAAATTAAGTGAAGATCAATGCAAGTGAACACGGTGATTTGTTTTACCGAGGTTTGGTTCCAAAGAACCTAGTCCCCGTTGAGGAGGCCACAAAGATCGGGTCTATTGCAACTGTTTCCCTCTCTCAATCGGTCACTCAGACCGGTCGATGCTTCTCCTTAATCACTTGGGTCACTAAGACCTCGCAAGGATCACCACACACTTAGGTGTCTCTTGCTAGCTTTACAAAGCACTTAGAGAAATAAGAATGGGAAGGAGAAAGCAATCCAAGCAACAAAGCAACAAAAGAACACAAAACACCCTCTCTCAAGTCACTAAGCGATTGAGTTGATTTTGAGGCTTGGAGAGGATTTGATCTTTGGAATGTCTTTGAGTGAATGCTATTGCTCTTGTATTGAATGTGAAGTTCAGAAAACTTGGATGGTTTGAATGGAGATGGTTGGGGGTATTTATAGTCCCAACCACTATTCTAGCCGTTGCTATCGATGGCGCACCGGACTGGGCACTGTTCATTGTCCGGTGCGTGCCACGTCAGCACGCCGTTGGGGTTTCGAGCGGTTAACCGTTGAAGTACTTTGTCTTCTAGCTGCATCAGACGGTCTGGTGGCACACCGGACATGTCCGGTGAGTTCTAACTTCCTACTCTAACTTCTAACCGCGCACTGTACACATTTGCAGTCGACCATTGCGCGCAGTGACCATTACTCCGTTGGTTCACCGGACACTGTCTGGTGCACACCGGACAATCCGGTGAATTATAGCGGAGCGTGTCTCTGGAAAACCTGAGACTGGCTAGTTGGGAGGGTGCTCGGCCTGGGCACCGGACACTGTCTTGTGCGCCACTGGCAGCACCACTCCAAGTCTTTGCTCCAAACTTTGTTGAGTCCCTAACTTAATTTCTTTCTTGGTTTATATTTAACTTTATGCACCTGAGATAAATGATGACTAGGCAAACTAGTTAGTCCACGTGATTTGTGATGGACGTCAAACACCAAAATCGATTATAGGAAATGATTAAGTCCATTTCCCTTTCACATCTTTTCGCTCAAGGAATAAGAATAACAGTTTCTCATAGTTTAGGTCCAGTTTGGGACAAACAAGGTAGTCAGGAGGGAATAAAAAAGTTATTTTCTTTTGATTCTTTTTATTAGCGTTGCAGCAAATCTATTTTGGAGAATCTCAAGGCATGATTCTCATAACAGGGTTTTCCATGGCCTGGTCGTGACATAGTTATTTTCTTACTCATCATGAGCATCATATGCATTGGAATCTCAAATTGAAAAACTACACATGCATAAAAATATTGTATGGGCTCAATCATCTTCTCTTACACTGTGTAGTGCCCCGAACTATCTGCGGGAGCATCTCATATACTTAGTAGTTTTCACCAAGTGAATGTCCTCATGGACTGTACTGTGCACTCCTAGACTGTTTGCTATATCACTACGTGCACAGAGTTGAGCAATCCACACAAGAGTTGCTCTGGCCCCACCTATCAACATAGGTGTCCCATTTCATGAGAGGTCACCGAAAGTAGCACTCCTCTCACTCTCTCCTAATTCACATAGTCTCTAGTTCTTCCTCTCTCTCTCTTTTTCACTCTCTAGCCAACTTGAACAGGGAAAGGAGGATTAGGAAGTAGTGGGATAAATAATCAACAATAAGAAGCCCATGGGGATCAACCTAGAGAAAGCCAAAGCGTTGAGGATTGATAAGAAATCTAGGAGCAAGGATGTAACACCCTAAATCTCATTTTGAGAATATAGCAAAAAAAAATTTCAAAGATCTCGCATTAGAATTTTTTTTCTCTCTTTAGAACTCTCATAACATTTGAATGTCCCATCTCCCTATTTAAAAGCATCTGCTTAAGTGAATAAAATAATAAATAGAACCATATTTGGCACTCATGTTGGAGTTTAATTACATGTGCATTTAATAATAAAATAATAATAAGATATAATAATGGAATTGAGAATTTGAAGTTAACCCAAAAGGGGTGCACTTTAGGAAAGGGGAAATAATATATATAAGGCAAGAGAGAATACTATGCAAAGCAAAATAAATCTATAAATAAATAAAATTTATCCATGCTATGTTCACATTGAACATTTAAATGAAGACAAATTCGCCACAAACTTTGGATTTAAATTGGAATTTAAATTTGAATTGAGTTGGATAATTGGAATGGAAAATAGGAAAGAAAATAAAAAGAAAAAGATTAAAAACCTTACCTGGGCCGGCTTCTTCGTTCTGGCCCACTCCCGCTTTCACAGCGCGCGGCCCAAACCACACAAAAACCGGCGCCGACAAGTGGGGCCCATCGGTCAGCCTCGTCCGCTACTTGCTCGCGCGGCCGCCTCCTTGCTCCACCGCTGACACGCGGGACCGCGCTGTCGGGCTCGTCTCTTCCACCAAATCCGCGCGTAACGGAATCGCGATGACCGCCGTGTTCATCGCAATGACAGCGCCGCAAAGCTCGCTACTCCTTCGTTCTTAGCACGGACTCCACCTGCACCTGTGTATAAAGGCGACCCCTCTCTCTCTCGTCATCTACCTTGTGTCGTAGCCTCGTTCGCCCTACGCTGCGCCACCGCCGTGGTAGAACTTAGTCCGCCGCGCGCGCTAAGTGCCTCTCGCCGTCGATTTGCCCTCCATTGAGTGTGCGGGTTCACCTCCGTGATCCCTTGAAGCCGTTGCAAGGGCCTCCCGGGCTTGTCTTCGTCCCTTGAGCACCGAATTGCTCATCGACGCTTGCGTCGTCGCCGCAGACGCGCTCTCCTCCGTGGACAGCCCCCTTCGCCGCATAATACTCGGTATGGATCCCTACACCATGCTCGCCAAGTCCCCCTCTACGCTTAGCTCGGTCCGATTTGGGTTTGGCGCTCGGGAACGGCCGATTGGCAGCCTCGCCGGCGTGCTCCGCCGAGCGTGCGGGGCGGCGCCGCCGTGCGGGTGCGCTCCGTTGGGGAAAGATCGTGCGCCGTTGGATGCTAAGCGGGCGGTCCCGATTAGATCGGGCTTACCTCCTTCGTTCAGCTGGATCGCGCCCGTCGATTGGCAGATGAACGTCGGAGATTAGATCTTAGGTTATTTTAAATCTGGCGCGTTCGTTTGGATCGGACGGCCCCGATCTAACCGCGCATACCGCTTTGGGGTAAATAAATCGGGGGCGCAGATCTCATATCGAACGGCTAGGAGTAGATCTTGGCTCCATTAAATCCTTACCCTCGATTGTAGATCCGACGGTCCACCGAGCGTACCGGTT
The DNA here is from genome assembly GCA_029449295.1 of Zea luxurians. Classification (NCBI taxonomy): domain Eukaryota; kingdom Viridiplantae; phylum Streptophyta; class Magnoliopsida; order Poales; family Poaceae; genus Zea; species Zea luxurians. Next base: position 301,034 of record JAOPSE010000034.1, read on the forward strand.
CGGCGCACTCCAGATCTAATCCGAGCCCTCGGCTGATGATCCAACGGCCGAGAATCGCCCGTACCCCTTCGCGGGTACTTTTTGTTAAAGAGCCCCCGAGGAAAGCAGTGATCAACCCGCCATCCGGAATACACTATTCTCTGTGTCTCAGAAATCTTACGCCAGAGCCCCTGCAGTTTTCTGTAATTGACGCCCAGTCCATAACTCTGTAAATTCAGTAATTTAATTTTAGAAATTATTTTTAATACAAAAATAAGCCCTAGAACTTGTATAATTCATATTTAATTCATTTTAACTCCAAATTGAGTCATTCCAGTTGCAATAATTTTGTATTAATATTGTCTATCAACTAGTAACACTGTTTAACTATGAAACTTGAATTAAAATTGTTCACTTGGATTAATCTATTCTAAGCACTAAATAATTTCGGAAATACATAACTTAATAACCGTAACTCCAAATTTAGTGATTCTTGTTCCTACGATCTCGTAGCAACGCGTAGATTATTATTATTATTCAGTTTGTACTTATGTTTGGTGTAATGTTAATTTTGTCTATACAATGTTTGTTTGTATTGCTACGACTAGAGCGAGGTCACGTGTCATCTGAAGAGCCAGTTGGTACCTGGATTCTCAAGTCACAGGCAAGTTGTGCCCTTGATCACTTCTTTTTACCCACTCATGTTCTAATTAATCATAATGATCTGCATAGGTTAATTTTGATGGGACCCAATAGGTTACCCTAGTTTGTCTATCTTTATACCTTGTTTACCACTGAACTTTTGGGTAGTACTTGCTAGTGCCTTATGTGGTTTTGGGTATGAAGGTACATTATTCATGATCACACTTTTATTATATGTTTATTATTACTGTTCATGATAAGATCATTATGTTAATTGGAACATGGAGAACCACCCGGGAAAACAGTGCTACCACAAGGGAGGAATGGGACCCCTTGGCTGATTAATTAGGAAAGCTAGTGGAAGACTACCTTACCCGAAAGGGGCAAGGGCAGTAGGGGAGTGGTCAGTGTAGGGAGGCCCTCGGGAGGATTTTGCTGCGATGGCGGTCCTGCAAGGGATTCCTGCATTGGAACTTCCTATAAACTGTAGCGGGTTTTCGGAAACTAGTGGAACTTTGTAAAGGCCTCGTAGTGGATCCCTAGCCATTCACCTCGGTAGTGTCTAAGGGCCTTGCAAACCCTGGCGACATGGGATACACGGCTTGTGGGTAAAGATGCGCAACCTCTGCAGAGTGTAAAACTGGTATACTAGTCGTGCTCACGGTCATGAGCAGCTCGGACCCTCACATGATTAATTTATGGAACTAAATTCAATTTGTCATATGCATTGCATCGCAGGTGATGTTGTTACTTTTGTTCAACTATTTAATTGGGTTGGTATTTACTTATACTTAGTAACTGCTAATAAAATTTTGACCAACTTTAAAAGCAATGCTCAGCTCTAACCATCTTCTTTGGTAAGCCTTACACTTCACGTGAGCTCCCACCTTTGGCGAGTTCATGCACATTATTCCCCACAACTTGTTGAGCGATGAACGTATGTGAGCTCACTCTTGCTGTCTCACACACCCCCCACAGGTCAAGAACAGGTACCACAGGATGAGGCGCTTGGAGGATGCTGCGACGAGTTCGCGAGAGGTCTAGGTCGTCGTCTCCCAGTCAACTTTGGGTTGCTGGACCGTTGTCTCCCTATAATGTAATTATTTATTTTAGAACTCCTGTTATATATAAAGATGTGACATTCGATCCTGTGCCACTATACATCATATGTGTGAGACTTGGTCCCAGCATACCTGGTGTTTATGTTCGCGCCCGGGTCTTGGTGCCCCTAAAACCCGGGTGTGACAAAGGAGGAGGAGGAAACTTCAAGAAGGTGAATAAGGGAAGGGAAGGGATAGATCCTACTTATTCACTTGTTTGAGAAGCTTGATGATATCTCCTCTCTTCGTTGGGTAAGATGGATTCAAGTTGAATCACCAATTCCACTCAAGATAAAACTTTAGTATTCATCACCTAGAAACCATCCCCAATACACTAACATGTTTAGATGAAATGTTTCTATATTCAACTAGTTAGATGTGGTCTATAGAACTCTAGGAACACCCCATAAACATAGTGAGAGCACCTAGAGGGGGTGAATAGGTGATCCTGCAGAAAATCAACACTAAAAACACAAACTTGGCTAAAAGTGAGAGTTAGTGTAAACTAAACCAAGTTTGAGTAGAAAGAAGAGAGAAAAGTCTTTTTCACTTGATTGCTCTTTCAAGGTGTAAATTAAACTAAGAGTGATATCACAAGTGAATAGAGAGAACTTAGGAAGAGAGAAAATCGCAAGAAAGTAAATGAACACAAGACATAGGTGATTTTTCTCATGGTTCGATCAAGCCTAAAATGCTTGCCTACTTCATGTCATGGTGTCCCAATTGAAAAGGGTTGCACTCAACCCCTCTCAAGTAGACCTGTTTAAACGTCGAGTCGGGTCAAGGTCGGGTCGTGGGCCATTTATTATGGCCCATACCCGACTCATGCCTAGTCTCAGGTCGGGTTGTGCCTCTCTGTTTGACGTGTTGGGTCAGGGTTTTTTTGGGTTGGGTCGGGTTTTTTGGCTTTAGGTCGAGTTTTTTCGGGTTGGGTCGGGTTTTGGGTCAAAAATCATGGCTCGTACCTAGCCCGTGAATTATTGCAGGTCAAATATTATGGTCTGTATCCGCCCGTTGCATTGATCGAGTCAGGTCGGGCTGGGATTTTTTGGGTGGGTCGGATCGGGTTGGTCGGATCGAGAGGCCCATGATCAGGTCTACTCTCAAGTGATCTAAAAATCAAACTTAAGGGCTATGATCTTCCTTATCAATATGAATCCCTTTCGCAAGGAATCTCCACAAGTTGGAGTCTCTTGCAACTTTACACAAGATATGAGTTACAACTCAAATAATACAAGGGATATGTAGAACAAACACAAGAGCAACAACACAATGCTAGAAAGGATATCACAGAAGCGCAACAACAAGAATCACACGAACAGCTTCAAAACGGCGCTCATATCTCGCTAGAATCACTGCATGGCGCTATGCCAGAGTGTCGGAGAGTTGAGTAGCTCTTGGAGTGCTTGGGTGCTGAAGGAGGTTTCCATGGGTTCTTTTATAGTCCCAAATGACCCCATAGTCATTGCTCTTTCCTTGCAAAAACATACTAAAACTCAACTTCTTACGAGGGCACTGGACCAGTCCGGTGCGCCTCCAGATCGGGTCCATGTGCCCCAAATCTGGGATTCTGATTGGCAGTTTCCTATTTTGGTGGACACCGGACTAGGTGCCACGTCAGCTAGCCATTGCTTGCCCGCACGCATGTGAAGTAGTCATTGGATGGCGATCTTGCATGCCACCAAACCGGCACTGTTCACGGTCCGGTGAATTTTATAATAAAATTTTTGAGACTGTCAAGTTAAGCTATATAGGCGGTCTAGTGCACATGGACCCAATCCGGTGCACTAGGCCACCCAACAACTAAGTCCAACCCCTCATTGACCCAATCCAGTGCACCACCGAACCGGTTCGATGAGGCCCAGACCAGCTGAACTTGGGCTCTTTTGAGCCTATCTTCTCCAAGTCTCTTTGGATATTTTTGGGAGCTTTACTACGACTTAAAAACATGATTAGTACATAGTCCAATGGACTAAGTGTGGGAAACTCACCTTTTTCATAAATCTTCAATAGGGTTCCTGATTTGGACCAAACCAAGTCCAAAAAGCACTTTTAGATACAAAAGAAGTTAGAGACCAAGTGCAAGTGCTAGAAATTTTGTAATGGACCTATGCAACATGTCTAAGGGTGCAAACCTCACAGATTTACCATTTTGCTTAAAGTTGCATTTTGGCCTCTAGTTTAGCTCAATCTATGTCCAAAATGCACTTTTCTCACAAAATAGAGTTAGAGCACAAACAAAAGTGCCAGAAACATATGATAAGGTATGTGCATATTATTCAAACACTCAAACATCATGTTTATATTGTTTTACCCAAAGTTGCGCTTTTAGCCTCCAGTTTTGCTCATTTGGACTTAGTTCCATCAATTTGCCTTTAAGTGAACTGGTGCTCATACTCATATCAAACTAGTTAGTCAATGGTGGTGTGTTGGACACTTAATCACCAAAACAGGTAGAAATGGCTATCTAGCACATTTCTCTTTCACATAACTTGGACATGCATAAACCATATGCGAAGATTTCAATTTTGAGATATTAAAACACACCTGATGATTTCGTAGACCATATGTTAGATCATCAAACCCATCGTGAGGTCACTCACTACGCTCAACACTTAGTCTTTATGGTCGATGTTCCCATGGATCCACCATGGGAACACTAGACCATCTAGAAAAACAATCAAAATATTCACTATGAGAATACCCCTCTCAGACTAAATTTCCTAGACCCTCTAGTAGAACTTCGAACCATTTGCAAGATCATATACTTAGAATTTTCTAAAATATTCTAGTGGACTGTTCCTACGGACCATGTGATGTTCACCCAAACCGTTCGAGAGAACATTGGCAATGCTCTTTGAGTTACACTTCACAGACATGTCACATGTAATTTTAGTCCATATATTATATCATAGCAAAGCATATCATGCCATTTAGTTTATTACATTCTACATGTTATCAATTCATTAGGTGATGAGGTCTCCGAAGAGGTCACCACCAAAGAGACCCAAACAATCGAAGTAACCAATGAGCCACCGATCGAGTAGACTCGAGACATGCACCTAAGTATTTTTATTCTTTGTAGATTGCATTATATGACTATGGTTAAGTAATGTGTGGCTATGTTATATTATGACTAGAGTTCCTATGTTTACCTAATTGAGATTTCACTCCTTGAATGATGAATCAATCACTTAAACATTGTTTATTTATTTTGTCAATCAATTAATTTATGCTTAGTTTGCTTAGACGGTACAAGTCGAGATGACGATTTGTTCTCATGTCTAATGTGGTTAGGGCACATTTGTCCACTAAACAAACATATATTGGAGTTGTGATCTAAACTTGACAAAGATGATGAAAGTGAATGAAGGTTGGCTCAGTAAATTGGGTGATGTATCAGGATGGTCGGTTAAGTGTTTTATATAGCTAATGGTTGTTAATGGAAGGCTACTTAGTAAGATCATCTATTTAAGAGGGTGTCAATCGTGACAATGTGCACTGTAGAAATTTATATAGAGCATGTGTATCAACTTGTGTTGTGTTCTAGATACATGAACTCATCTTCCTTGTCTAGTGTAAATTTATGAATGGGCATATAACAACTTATGTTCTATATGATATTAGTCTAAAACCCCTAATTAGTATGGATATTATAATCCTAATCAGTACGCATGAGTATATAAGATCAGTGTTTGAGAAATCTAAAAACATGCAACAAAAGCAAAGAGTAGGAAAACCCACAATCTTGGTCATAACCCTTGTTGCACCCGTAGATAGAAAAAGCTATCATGCAGGGGGCAAATCAGAGTCACGACCCTTATAATGAAGCCAAATAAAAACATGCTGCCAACTAGGTGGAAACCACCAATATAACCCGTGCAGCAATCATAAATCACAAACCTTATTACATGCCCTGAACACAACAACTACGAAGTGGTGAGGGACCAATTATAACCATTACAAAGTGACCCCCTAATTAAAACAAGCTGCAAACTAGAGGAGACAAACATGCTACAAAAATAGGAGGAGGATAAACAGTATTTTTAACCACTAAAACATCCTGAAGTCATAACAAGCCGCGAACTAGGGGTGGGGGTTAAGCCATACTCACAACCCCTTCTACAAACCCTAATTAGTATTTTGCTATAAAAGTAGTCACTATACATATTGTTCATCTAATCAGTATGGCCATTACAACCTCAATTAATATTGTTGGTCACTCGTTCTCAAATGCTATGAGTTAAGAACAAGGCAACACAAAATGTCAATAGTTAAAGACCTTCGTCCTTCGAAGCATTATCTCCCTTAGGATATAATGATCTTCAGATGAAGGTTGTGAAGGACATACCTTCATCATCTCAGTATATAATAATGGGAATGAAGACATATGAAACATGGAAAGTAACATCAAAACATTTCTATTATATTATCATGAGTGAATATGAACAATATCGAGTTACATTTATACCTTTTGCTTGACAGAAGGTAAAAAGCTTGAGAGTAACGTGCGAGTCAATACTAGTCAGCGTGAACAGTACGGTGCTACTTTTTATCCATTTATAGGCACGGGACGCAGCCTGTGTAAATTACACTCATGCCCTTTATGTTTACTATTGACTTAAGGAAAATCTACTGAGGACTAGATAGTCTTTTCCTCTTTAAGTCGGTTCCATTTTCCGTCGCTGAGCCGAAGCTTATCTTCGCATAGCTTCGGAGCTGGTTCATCCTTCTCCCGAATCACGCTTTTCATATTGTGTACAGCTTCATCCCAATGCCAAAGGTCCATGTATACATATTATACTTGGAAAACATATCAGCCATGTTTTTGAGGACCTTCGGAAGATGAAGGCCCCCAATAGTAGCCCCTCGCAGTATTAATTTGTTATAACAATGAATTTAGACTGTGACATGAACGAAGGCCTTAAGCCGAAGGTCCGAAAAAAACACCTTCCCTTCGCTAGAATAGCGACAGTCAATGACAGACGGGACCCGCCAAGTTGCAGATCACTAGGCGTATAAATATGAATCCCCAGCGGCGGTATTTGATACGCCATTTCTGCTGCTTGCATTATTTCCTCAACTTTTAACTCTTGCTTGCAAGTTTTTGCTTAATTTTCGAGCTTCGGTTTAAAGACGTGTTTGTTTCATATCTGAGGAGAAGATGACTAGTGAGGAGAAGAAGATAACTAAGGAGAAGATGACTGAGGAGAGGAAGGTATCAAAGGAGAAGAAGTTGTATGAAGAGAAGAAAGTTATGGATCCTTTTATTGCTGGGTTTTACGAGTCTATGGCTAAGACGAATACAGAGAAAATTACTAAAGAAATAATGGAGGGTTTGTCTGAAGATTCTGATGACAATGATAGTTATGATGTGGAGAGTGGAGATGAAGACTCCCAGGATCGGCCCTGGAGGCCAAGCCACACTATCTTTGGAAAATCGACCATCAAGCAGAGTCATATTGACGCCATGAGAAGGAGATATTTTCGCGACACGTCTATTGTCAGGGTTGGAGGAGACAGCACTGCCCCTGTTCCTGAGGAAAATGAAGTTTTTATCTACCAAAGCTTCTTGAAGGCAGGCCTCCGGTTATCGTTGAGCAAATTTGTGGTTGAGGTATTAAAGATTTTTCAGATTTTTCTTCATCAGATTACCCCCGAAGCTATAATTAGGATGGGGATGTTTGTCTGGGCTATAAGAAGCCAGGGGCTAGAGCCGAGCGCGAAGTGCTTTTGCAGTATGCACGAGCTTTTATATGAGACGAAGGCTATTGGCAAAGAACAATACCACAACAACTTCGACTGCTACGGGTTCATTGCCCGCTCTAATGCAAGTTACTGGTGCCGACATACCAGAAAAGATGGCCCGGGGCCTAGATGGAGGAGTGGTTTTATGTTAAAAATGATCTAATTAAAAGAGAAGATATCAAGGAAATTATCCAGTGCTCCATCTGGTCTCGCTTCGGCCTCCGAAGGCCAAAGGTGGAAGTTGATGGTGATGTTGAAGCATGCCAGAAGGCTTTTAGTACAGTTTGCGCCTTCATTGGCATAAGGGATTTAATTCAAGAGCACGTATCCTTCAGGGTGTGGCCACTTGTGGAGAGCTGGGATATGTCGAAGGAAACTACTGCCGACTCCAGTGAAGGTGGCCTGGTTCGATTGAGATATACCTTCAAGTTTAGAGAGAAGTTTGACGAGCCAAACGATGACTGGTTGAAGTGTCTTGAAGCTACCAGTGACGAGCTGCTTGGAACATATTCCAAAGCCGAAGATGATGCCTTGTCCGTAGCCTTTGGGGGCCGAGGCAAGAAAAGATTAAACAGGGTATTTGATGCGATTGGCTTCGTGTATCCTGATTATCACTACCCGCTATGAAGGCAGGGAAAGAAGAGAAAGGTTGCCGCTCTAGTCACCACAGCTGTACCGAAGGGGGAAAAGTGAAGGTTCTGACCCACCGGCTGCGATATATCGAACCGGCCATAGTGCCTGAATTCGGTGAGGGGACCTCTTCAACTACCGAGGCAAAATAAGTTGCCTCCATCGCGCAGAGCACTGAAGAGCCGATTGTAGTGCCGAAGGTGCCTACAGTCGGGCCAGTCGAAGCTAAGGATGATAAGGTCGAAGAGCCAAAGGTGGGAAAAACAAGAAAAAATGCCAGAAATTCTAAGCCCTCCAGCAGAGGCAAAACTGTCGAAGGTGCCAAAGGCTCCTGCCGCAACTCCCAAGGGGAGGAGGATGGCCAGCGTGTTGGATGCTGTGTTGGAGACCACAAAGGCCTTGAGCCCCGCTCCTACTAAGGAAATTGCTGAAGCTGCCAAAGTCCAAGCTGAAGCCGAAGCTGGGCCTTCAGCGCCTATTGAGACAAAGGCTGTCGCGCCTAAGGACAAGGCTGATCAGCAAACTTCAGGTACTGGAATGGCAGTAGGGAAAAGTATGGCAGAAAAAGCAAAATCTCCTGCCCCCGAAGCTCCAGTCGAAGATATTGATTACACTTTTTGACATGCTTCGGGGAAAAAAATATCCGAAGAAGAAGTCCTAGAGGCCAGACACTATGCCCAAAAATAAAATATCCTAAGGGGGCCTTAGTATTTAATGGCACTAATGAAGATGATTTCCTGTACTATCTCCCGGACAACAAAGAAATATCCATTTGCCGGGAGATAGCTAAAAGTATGGGATTTCCGAAGCTTAAAGAAGGTCTTTCGGTTATGTCAAAGGATGATCTTGCTGATAGCCTGGCGTACAACAGTATAAAGGTATGGAAGCTAACTTTTAAAGTTGGAAATGAAGAATTTTGTTGCTATACTTAATTATTTCTTTTTCTTGCAAGGCTTAATTCTTAGTAATGCCTTGAGGGCACAAAAGAGCGCTAAAGATGAAGGTTGCTCAATAGCTCTTAGCAATCTTCGGTCGGAGGTAATTGAGCTAATAAACGAAGGTTTGGAAAAAAGACAAAATTTTGATTTCATTGGTGAATAAAATAAAAGAAGACAAAGCTAAGTATAATGCTCAGGCCAAAGCCCAAAAAGCCAAGGTTGAAGACCTTCAAAAACAACTAGCCGAAGCTAATGAGAAGTGCGCACTCGCACAGGCTGACCAAGAGATTAGTGAATATTGGAGGAATAAACTAGAGAAAATGTAGAAGAACTTCACGAATCCAAGGAAAGGTGTTTTGAAAAATCCTTGGATTGCGTGAAGAAATTAAAAACTAGCTTCTCCAAAGTGGGCGCCTACTCTTCTGAAGAAAATTTTATCCGAGGCGACCCTGAGGGCGTTATTGAATGGATAAGTGGAGAAGCCGAAGCTTTCGAAGAAATCTTAAATGATCGTGGGGATATTTGTGCTTTCTCCGGTTCTAGGGGAGTTGCAGCTATTCTGGAGAAGGCAGGATGCGAACATGTGAAAACTACAGCGAATGCCGAAGCTGCCTTCTCCGTAGACGATACAAAAGATCCTTTAGCCGAAGCAACTTTGATGGGTGGAAAATTCTATTCTGATGTCTGGGTGAACGGTGGCCGAGAATTGGTCCATGAAATTATAAAAAGAATGAAAAGGACACCCATGACACCTGAGAAGAAGCTAGGCGAGCTAAAGAGGCTGCTGAGCGCGAAAGACGCATAGGTTTTATTTTTGAATTTCAGCTTCGGCACTTACTTTGTGTCTTCGAACTAATAGTTTATCTATTACAACTGAGCTATCACCGCCACCGGATCCGTACAATCCCCTAGCTGATCCAGAGATGGAGGAAGCACTGGATATAATAGGCATTGCTAATTCTATTATGGACGAAGTCGTTGACAAACTTTTGAACGAAGTCGCAGAAAAAGTCCTCAAAGAAGAGTAGACTTATTTGTAAGAATATTTTGTAATATTTGATGTATGGAACAATTTGAAGGAAGATTTCTATTGTAACAGAACAATGTAACATTTGATGTTTATAATATTGAATCGATTATGTAAGCTATTGTAATTTATTTCTTTGCTATGCATGAAACATACACACACTACTGGAATTTCTCTCTTTGACGAGAACCAAATACTTTGCCAAGTGTTTTTTTGGCACTCGGCAAAGAAGCTCTTTGCCAAGTGCCACACAAAAAACTCTCGGTAAAATAAAACACTCGGTAAAGAAGCTCTTTGTCGAGTGTTTTATTTTTGACACTCGGCAAAGAACTCTTTGCCGAGTGCTTTTTTGACACTTGGCAAAGAGCTTCTTTGCCGAGTGTCAAAAATATAACACTCGGCAAAGAGCTCTTTGCCGAGTGTTTTTTTTCAACACTAGGCAAAGACAATTTAAAAATCACATTTTAAAGCAGTAAATTAATTCAAATTAAAAAGGTTGCAACTACAATTTGTATAACTCATCATGATGTACATTTTATATTTTGAACATTTCTTCATTTGAAAAACTAAAAATAAATTTGTTCATGAAACATATATCTCTCTCGTAGTTTATGAAACTACGAGAGAGATGTATAGAATTTATGCATATTGTTAGAACCATCATGTGAGATGAACAAATGACCAAACAACCAAAATAAACTATGTAGATCTTGAGAAGTTATAGAAGTTTGTAGTTGACAACTTTTTCATTTGAAGTCATATTGTCAACGAAAACTACGTTTGAATTTAAAAATTTTAAATTTTGATTTTTGAAAACGATCTCGAAAGAAAAAACCACCAACATGAAAGTTGTAGGTATTGAAGAGTTATGAAACTTTGTAGTTGACAATGTTTTGGTTTGAAATCATCTTGCCATGCAAAACTATGTTTGAATTTTGAAATTTGAATTTTTCAAACTACCTCGGATGAAAAAACTACCAAAATAAAAGTTGTAGGTCTTGAAATGTAATGAAACTTTGTAATTGACAATCTTTTGATTTGAAATCATCTTATCATTGAAAAATTCGTGTGAAGTTTTCAAATTTAAAATTCAAATTTTGTAAACGGCCTCGGATGTAGAAACTATTCAAATAAATTTGTAGATCTCAAAAAAATATGCAACTTTATAGTTGGTCACATTTTCAAATAAATTCATTTAGTGCCTTAAATAATCAAATTACTCTCGGTTTGTTATAGTATATGAGGAATGAAAACGTAATATAGATGTAATTGGTGTAGTAGTGTAGTGTATAGGAGGGTATGCGCGAGAGAGAGGTTGCGAGTTCGAATCTCAATATTTACAAAACATGTAAATTTGATTCAAAATAATAGTGAAAAATTATAGAGTGATGGGTAAGGTAATAGGTGGTAGGGTTGAAGAGTTGTTTCTATAATTTTAAAAAATCTTTTTCTATTTTTTGGATTTTTCGATTCTTAATTTGCCGAGTACTTTTTCGGATAAAATATTTGCCGATAAGCACTCGACAAAGAACCCTTTGCCGATAAAATATTTGCCGAGTATTCTTTGTCGAGTGTTACACTCGGCAAAGGCTTTGCCGAGTGTAAAATAGCCTTTACCGAGTGTCTTAGACACTCGGCAAAGAACGCGATTCCGGTAGTGACATATCGCTTTTTGAGCCTTCGGCGAAAAAACACCTTCCCTTATTTTCATGCTTCATAAAGAAGGATGCCCCTTCTAGGGCAGATCTAATAAAATTGTCACCCGAAGCTTGCTTCGTGCCTTGGCACATTTTCATTCAACGAAGTGTTGCCTAAGATTTGCTTCATATCCAATCATTCTGTTGATGCGATATGATGTATGATGTGATGCTGTGCTAAATGATGCAATGATATGATGCAATATGATGATGATGTTCGAACACCCACTCATACACCCATACTGCAACATGGAAGACTTTGCATCCCCTTAGGAACGTCTTTTGATTCTTTAAGCTCTACATCCCCTTAGGAACGACTTTTGAGCTTCTTCACCTTCTATTTCGGTGGTATAAGTTCTGCATCCCCTTAGGAACGACTTTTGAACTTCTTCGTCTTATATTTTGGCAGTATTTGGCTCTGCATTCCCTTTAGAACGACTTTTGAGCAGAAAACTTAAGCTGCGCTCCCTTAGGAACGACTTTTTGTAGCTTCGTCAATTCTTTGCTCTGCATTCCCTTAGGAACGACTTTTGAGCTTCGAAATTCACTTCGTTCCTTTAAGAGTCGTCTTTCGAGCTTCGTAAATCTATGAAGAAGATATATTCCATTCTAGTGTAGGTAGAATTGTTACAAGAAATTGAAACCAAGTTCTTCATTACTTGTTTTTCATATAGAAAGTAAAATGGCATAAAAGATAAAAGTACTTCAGAAGTAGGATATTCCTTAGTATATGTGCTTCGATTCTGGTACAGTGCTGTTGACTGTACGAGCTTCGGACTCCTCCCTGAAATCGCATTGCTGTTGGGGGTGCTGGCACCCTTCTGGCTGCTAGCCTTGGGTATGAGTAGGTGGCAATTGTGGTGGCAGTGGAAGCTGAGGCCAGGAAGCTTGTGAATGGCTTGCCGAAGCAACAGAAGCTGCAGGTTGATTGCCCACATATTCTGGTATGTAGGGAGAGTAGCATAAAGCAGTATGTAAAACCTGCTTCGGTTGGTTCTGTCGGGCTTCTGCTTCAGCAATCTCTTTTTGCTTCTGAATGGTAATCTGGCACGTTCTTGTAGTGTGGTCCTTGTCTTCACCATAGAATAAGCAATAGATTATCCTGGGCTGATCCCCATATCTTCCTCCGAAGCCCCTGCCGCCTCTGCCCCTTAGAGCTGGTGGCTTGAAGGAGCTTTGTTGCTGTCTTGAAGACTGTGAGCTGTGTTGTGGTCTCTGAAACTGGCTTCCTTTGTCATCACTCTGACTGGAGCTATGGATTGATCTGACATGCCTAGGGTGGATTCTCCCTCCGAAGCCCCTAGTCATCTCAGAAAACCTATAAGCTTCTTCCCTTCTTTGGCAGAAATCATTATCAGCCTGGATGTACTCATCCATTTTCTGAAGCAGCTTCTCCAGAGTCTGGGGGGTTTCCTGGCGAAGTATTGAGCTGTGGGCCCTGGCCGAAGACCCTTGATCATGGCCTTAATGACGATTTCATTGGGCACTGTAGGCGCTTGTGCTCTTAGACGCAAGAACCTTCGGACATACGCCTGAAGGTACTCCTCTTGATCTTGTGTGCACTGGAACAAGGCTTGAGCAGTGACTGGCTTCGTCTAAAACCCTTGAAAACTGGTGACCAGCATGTCCTTAAACTTCTGCCATGACGTGATTGTCCCTAGCCGGAGAGAAGAGTACCATGTCTGGACCACACTTCGGACTGCCATGACAGCGGCGTTGCCTCCATATGAGGATATTGTTGCCTCATAGCTCATCAAAAATTGCTTGGGGTCCGAGTGCCCATCATACATGGGAAGATGGGGTGGCTTGTATGATGAAGGCCATGGTGTAGCCTGCAGCTCTGCTGACAGAGGAGAAGCATCATCAAAAGTAAAATTTCTATGGTGGAAATCATCATACCAAACGTCATCATCGTAGGAACTGTCCTGGCGAAGCTCTGTGCGTTGAGGTCGTCGGTCCTGGTCATCTTGGGTGAGATAACGCATTTCCTCAGCGGCTTCATCGATCTTCCTCTGAAGATCAGCAAGACGAAGCATCTTCTCCTTCTTTCTTTGAACCTGTTGATGAATGGCTTCGAGATCCCTGATCCCTTGGTCCAACTCTTCGTCCTGAGGCGTCGGACTTGTAGCCTTCCTTTTTTGGCTTCGGGCTTCACGCAATGTGTCCTAGTTGACATCCAGTGGCTGCAGTGCAGCCCCTAGCCCTGAAGCTTTCTTCGGCGGCATGACGAAGGTCACAGCTTGCCGAAGGTGGTCGAATGAGTTCACCGGAGGTGGGCGCCAATGTTGGTCACTTGTTCTCAAATGCTATGAGTTAAGAACAAGGCAACACAAAATATCAATAGTTAAAGTCCTTCGTCCTTCGAAGCATTATCTCCCTTAGGATATAATGATCTTCAGACGAAGGTTGTGAAGGACATACCTTTATCTTCTCAGTATATAATAATGGCAATGAAGACATATGAAACATGGAAAGTAACATGAATAACCATCTAATATTATCAAAACATTTCTATTATATTATCATGAGTGAATATGAACAATATCGAGTTACATTTATACCTTCGGCTTGACAGAAGGTAAAAAGCTTGAGAGTAACGTGCGAGTCAATACTAGTCAGCGTGAACAGTACGGTGCTACTGTTCATCTATTTATAGGCACGAGACGCAGCCTGTGTAAATTACACTCATGCCTTTTATGTTTACTATTGACTTAAGGAAAATTTACTGAGGACTAGATAGCCTTTTCCTCTTTAAGTCGGTTCCATTTTCCGCCGCTGAGCCGAAGCTTATCTTCGTGTAGCTTCGGAGCTGGTTCATCCTTCTCTCGAATCACGCTTTTCATATCGTGTACAACTTTATCCTAATGCCGAAGATCCCTGTATACATATTATATTTAGAAAACATATCAGCCATGTTTTTTAGGACCTTCGAAAGATGAAGGCCCCCAACAAATATAACGTTGCAACCCTATTTGATACTGGTACCATGACCCCTAATTAATATGGCTGCTACAATCCTAACTAATACGCACAAGCATAAATGACACATTTGAGAGTCCTACAAAATAACAACCTAAGCAATCAAATGGTAGGGCCACGTCAAAACTCTTTTTTATAAGACCCCTAATCGGTATGTCTATACATGCCTCTGAAGATTATAAAAAGTAGAAACATAAGCATGAATGCAAAACCAATAACATTGATTGGTATACTTGTGACCCTGACCTATATGCATGATGCGATCAAGGTCATAACATAATTCATGTTATGTTGTTATATTGTGAACTCTAATCACAATTCATGTGGGACCCTAAATAAAAGTGGTGGTATGCATAAGATGTCGTGAAGGAAAACTATAATAAAAACATAACTTGTTCAGTCAATCATATTTATGTAACCGTGTAATCAGGAGATATAATGCATATAACCAAATTCAAATGATGACATATATATAGAAGAATTAAATGTAAAATAGCAATGACCATTGAATTTTTTATTGGATGAACTTTATCACATGATTGCACGGTTACACTGACATGATTGATTATACATTATATATTATATATTCTCAACTAAATTGCTATTATGAAGATAATTTACTACAAGTTACATAGAGACTATATATATGCATAATAAGATCCAGTTTTGACAGCCTAAAATCCGTGGCGTGTCCATCACCTAATCCGATGTGGCGCCCAACACTCTCCAAAAAAAGAATGCACAAATGCATGCTTTAAAGTTCCACTTAAAAAATTAATATCTACAAAATTTAGTATTGAATTTGGATTTTTTACCTTCTTGTCCGTCACGATAAAAGGTTCAAAATTAGATCTCACTTGTCATATTTATCTTAGGATTTTATTAGAGTCAGTCATTCTATATTTTATTTTGAGTCATTTACGAGAATTACTGAGATAACAATCATTTAGTAAGTCAGTCATTCTAAAAACAGACATTACGAAAAAAAAACTCAATCATTCCATCTTTTTAGCCTCAATCATTATGAGAATTTATAAAATAATCGTGATTTCATTCAAAAAACATGTACTACATGAAAAGAAGTGAATAAACCCTATAATTATGTGAAAACACAGTCATTCCATCTTTTAGCTTCAAAAGTTTATGAGAATTACTAAGGAATAAGTTATTAGGGTCAGTCATTGTACTTATTAGAGTCCATCATTATATTTATTAGTGTTAGTCATTGAATTATTAAAGTCAATCATTGTGATTAAATAAAAAGATTGAAAATAAATACTTACTTTACTTAAGAAATGAGGTGTATAACATTTGCTTGTAATGGGAGCTGCAATACGCGCGCTGACAGGGACCATAGTGAGCGTGATACTAAATTGCTATTTGGCATATATGGTAAAAAACTGTCGCATTTAATAATTGTTTTTTTTTTCAAAAAGGAACACCTATAACCTACCGACTTCCCGAGCTCGTCGCCGCCTGTTCCGTTCGCCCCTCCTTTTACCTTCTCCCATTCACGCCCCGTCTCTTTCGTGGCCTTCCTTTTCCGGCGGCCACAAGTGGGCGAGCGGCGGCGCCCTTCACCAGGTCTTCGTCGGGCCCTTCACCGGCGACGAGCATCCACCAGGTATGCCCGCCCCTTCGATTCCATTCTGCTGTGCGAAACGGAGCACCCCAACCCCAACCTAAGCTATTTGGTTTCGGATCTGACCCCAAGTACGTTTATTGTACATGCTAACTTCGGTTTAGAGGCAGCCATGTTGCTTGCTTTACACTTAGTATTATTTACTTTTTCCTGTTGGTAGCTTGTGGTGAGAATTTAATCGTGCCGAGGTTAGGACAGGCAAATGATCAAATTTAAGAATGTGCGCTTTGGATAAAATTTAGTATCGAAGTATCTGTTTCTTCTGTTTATTATCATTGCGGATGCAATTGTGAGGGAAATCTCAGAATGCTAGATTTATATTCTGTGAAAAACAAACTTAATTGCTGGAAATGTCCAGATTGAAGTAGTTGTTTCATTTGCAAAAAAAGGTACAGTTGTTTCATGATTGGGAGGAACATTACTGTTTGCAGAACAAATTATTTATTCATAAGCATTGGACTTGTCTCATCTAGGATGTTTTTAATGTTCAAATGCCTTCAATGTTGAAGGAGGGAATTGCGAAGTTGTTTTGTGATGATATATATAATATATTGGGCAGAAACGTGGAGCTCAGAGCATTGGTGCCTCTTTCCTCTTTCACCAAGGATTCCGGTGCCTTATTTCACAAGGTTAGACAAGTTTCTTCTGTTGTTTCAGTTATTCTATGACCCTGTTTGCAGTGTCCCAGCACCAAGATTTCTTGGAGTTGGGTATTACTAGCTCCATAAATTTCTGAATGTGGAGCTAGGGCTTAGGGGTACACCTGACTTGCTTTCTTTCTATTCTAGACAAAAAAAGTCTCAAGGGTCTTGATTCTTGTATGAACTCAAGATTTATGGTGGATCTTGGAGCTGGTATGTGACAAACAGGGTGTATTTATAATTAACAATGGTGTCTTTCTAGTTAACAATGGCATCGGCTGACCTGTCCTTTTCTTTCAGTGGGATGCTAAGCCTGGTCTAGCTACTAGATTATGAACTCTCTGCTGATCTAATAGCATTTCTACAAGAATTCTTTTGCTGGAAGGTTTATTAGTTATTTGCAACAATGAAGGAACATCTAATGCTTAATATTGATGACCTAAGCATTCTTGAGCCTAACGAGGTCATTGGGACAGTCAAGAATAAATCATCTGGGGAAACCATTGCACATCCACCCTCCATGGCTCATGCCATTTTAGCAGTGGGAGAAAGCATGGTTTCTGAAGCGGAACCTCTTCTGCAAGTGGTGGAGTGTCGCATTTGTCAGGAGGAAGATAGTATCAAAAATTTAGAGAGTCCATGTGCTTGCACTGGCAGTCTAAAGGTTCGTGTTACTCCATTCTTCTTATTCATTTATTATGGATATATATGTTAGACTACCCGTCTAGGATTCTAGGGTTTGGGGTATTCCCCATGTAATTACCGTCTCACCCCTCACTGTAATGGGTCTGGCCCAGTTACTAAGTCTATTAATACTACTCCCCATCCCTGGTTAGGGGCATGGGTTCCTATTCTAACATGGTATCAGCTTAGGGTTTCATCCTCTCCTCCTGCTACAGCCGCCAGCCACCGCCAGCCTCCCTCCCGCCGCCGGCCCCCAGCCCCCAGCCCCTCTCCCTGCCCAGCGGCCGGTGCCTCCCTACCTCCCAGGCGGCGTCCTCACTCCTCTCCCAGGCGGCGTCCTCACTCCTCTCCCTGTCCAGGCGGCAGGCGCAGCAGGCCAGGCGGCTGCAGGCACACGCGCACCGGCGCACCGCGGCACCGCGCAGTCGTGCACCAGCAGGCAGCAGCCGGCCAGTCCCACTGCTCCACACCGCCCCGACCAACCTTCACACCCTGCCGCCGGCCAGCCGCCAGGGGCCTCCTCTCCCCTGCGCAGCCGCCAGGGGGCCTCTCCCCCCCTGCGAACGCCGCCGGTCTCCCAGGCGCCGGGCCTTCCCCCTTCCGCCGGCCGTCCCCTCTCCCACTCCTCTCTCTCCCAGGCGTCGGCCTCCCACCGCGCCGCCCGTCCCCTCGCTCGCCGTTCGTCGCGCCGCCAGGGGCTGCTGCCGGGCCGGCGCCGTTCTCTGCCCCTCGACCAGGCGCGCCTTGGACGGCCGCCGCTGGTCGTGACCCCGGCCACACACTCGCGCCAGGGAGCCGCGCCGCCCAGGCGTCGTCCCCGCCGCCCCTCTGCGCCAGGCCGCCTCGTGCCCTGGTCCGCACCGCGCCCGGACGCCGGCCATCCCGCGCCAGGCGCCCGCCTCGCCTCCCGTCGCAGAATCTGCGCTCCTCCCGCCGCCGGCCGCGCTCCTTCCTCCAGCCGCCAGGGCGCGACCCAGCCAAGCCGTCCGGCGCCGGGCGTCCTCAAGCACCACGCAGCCGCGCCAGTGCCCGCGACCACGGTCGTGCTGCAGCCGCAGCCGTCCGGCCCTCACCGCTCCTGCTGGCGTCCCCGCTGCCCGGCAGCCTTCTCCTCCCTGCTTCACCCGACCAGGAGCACCCGCTCGGAGGACCCGCGCCCCTGCTGTTCCGCGCCCGGCTGTCCAGTCCGCGCCTCCCTGCGTCGGCCTGCACCGGTCGCCATGAGCTTTACCTCGCCCGCCGCTCTCGTGACTGTGCGTGTCCTCCTCCACGACGGCCAGCTCATCCGGGGCATGTTCGTGTCCTTCGATCCAGTCTGGAACCCTATTCTTCGGGACTGCGTCGAGGTCCACCCTCAGACGGGCCGTCACGTGCCTGGACCGCTTGTCTTCCCACGTGCTGCGATCGCCTCCCTAGCGGTTGAGCCCGTGTCATCTCCCTCCCTTCCTAGTGCCTCTGTCGGGGCACCTTCTTTGGCCCTCTCCGCTCACACCGTACCTTCGCCACTTCCGCCTCCCCAGACTACCACCGATTGGGTGGTTGACTCCGGGGCCTCCTTCCACACTACCCCCACCACTACTTCGTTACTCCACTCCCATCCTCCCCACCCCTCACATCCTACCTCCATCGTCGTCGGCAACGGTTCCACCCTCCCGGTCACCTCAGTAGGTACATCGGCTCTTCCAGGACCATTCTGCCTTAACGACGTCCTTGTTGCTCCCGGACTAACTCATCCCCTCCTCTCGGTTCGTCGCTTCACTAGTGACAACCAGTGCTCTATGGAGTTCGACCCCTGGGGCCTCACCATACGCCACCTTCCCACACATGCTGTGCTCGCTCGCTGTAACAGCTCCGGCCCCCTCTACTCTCTTCACTTGCCCTCCACTCCCCACACCAGAGGAGCCTCTTCTCCTGTACTTAATACTACCACCACATCACATGCTCTTGCTACTACCACCACCTCCTCCGCCATTTGGCACCGTCGCCTCGGGCACCCTGGACCTGACGTCATGTCCCAGCTTTCCGGCCACTCCGACATATCATATACTCGGGGCTCTTCTGAGCGCCTCTGTCATGCTTGTCAGCTCGGCCGTCACTCCCGTCTTCCCTTTTCCACTTCCACATCCAGGGCTGTTCAGGCCTTTGATCTTGTCCACTGTGATCTCTGGACATCTCCTGTCCTTAGTCTCTCCGGCTACAAATACTACCTGGTCATTCTGGATGACTACTCCCATTTCCTTTGGACTTTCCCCCTTCGGCTGAAGTCCGATACGTTTACCACCCTTACTCACTTCTTCGCCTGGGTATCCACCCAGTTCCGGCGTCCGGTCCGTGCCCTGCAGTGCGACAATGGCCGCGAGTTCGACAACAACGCCTCCCGCTCTTTCTTCCTCACTCACGGCGTCCAGTTGCGTCTCTCGTGTCCCTACACCTCTGCTCAGAACGGCCGGGCCGAGCGCATGATTCGCACCACCACCAACATGATCCGCTGCCTTCTCTTTCAGGCGTCTCTCCCTGCCACCTACTGGGCAGAGGCCCTTCATACCGCCACGCATCTCCTCAACCGTCTTCCCTCGAAGGCGGTGAGCCACCCTACACCTCACTTCGCCCTGTACGGCACATCCCCTTCCTACGACCACCTGCGCGTGTTCGGCTGTGCCTGCTACCCTAACACTTCCGCTACCGCCCCTAACAAGCTTTCTCCTCGCTCCACTCGCTGCCTCTTCCTTGGCTACTCCCCTGACCACAAGGGGTACCGGTGTCTGGACCTCACCTCCCACCGCATCATCATCTCTCGTCATGTCATCTTTGACGAAGATGTGTTTCCCCTTGCTGGCTCCACCCCACCCACCGATCTTGACTCCCTCCTCGAGTCCGACCCGATTCCTCCCCCACCTTCGGCTCCCCGTCTTGCGCCGTTACCCGCTCCTCGTGCGGCCCCCACGACCTCGCCTGCGCCACGCGCGGCCCCGTCGGTTTCCGCGACACGCGCGACCCCGTCGACCCCGCCTGCGCCACGCGCGGCCCCGTCGACCACGCCTGCGCCACGCGCGGCCCCGTCGGTCTTGCCTGCGCCACGCGCGGCCCCGTCGGTCCTGCCTGCGCCACGCGCGGCCCCGTCGACCCCGCCTGCGCCACGTGCGGCCCCGTCGACCCCGCCTGCACCACGCGCGGCCCCGTCGACCCCGCCTGCGCCACGCGCGGCCCCGTCGACTCCGGCTCGGTTCGCCAACCCCGCCCTCGTCTACCATCGCCGCGGCCACGCCACTACCTCGGCGCCCCCCGACTCGGGCCCGTCGACGAGCGCGGCCCGATTCGCCGACCCCGCCGTCGTCTATCACCGCCGTGAGCCGGCCCCACCAGCCGCTCCCGACGTTCCGGTGGCTCACTCCGAGCCGGCCGTATACCACCCGGTCGCCATCCATCGCGACCCCGGGCACGTCCACCCGATGGTGACTCGGCGCGCTGCTGGCGTTCTCCGCCCCGTCGACCGGCTGATCCTGGCTGCTGATACGTCCAGCACTCCCCCCGGCGCTTCCCCGGTGCCCTCCTCCGTTCGCACTGCCCTCGCCGACCCACATTGGCGTCGTGCTATGGAGGAGGAGTACGCGGCCCTCTTGGCCAACCACACCTGGGACCTGGTGCCGTGTCCACCAGGCACCAACGTGGTCACCGGCAAGTGGCTATTTCGCCACAAGCTGACCTCGGATGGCTCCCTCGACCGCTACAAGGCCCGTTGGGTCCTTCGGGGTTTCACACAGCGCCCCAGAGTGGACTACGACGAGACCTTCAGCCCCGTCGTCAAGTTCGCCACTGTTCGCGCCGTCCTCTCCCTCGCCCTCTCCCGCGACTGGGCGATCCATCAGCTCGATGTCAAGAATGCCTTCCTGCATGGCACTCTGACGGAGACTGTCTACTGCAGCCAGCCCACCGGCTTCGTCGACGCTGACCGTCCGGATCTGGTCTGCCGGCTGAACCGGTCCCTGTACGGCCTCAAGCAGGCGCCACGGGCATGGTACAGTCGCTTCGCCTCCTACCTGGCCTCCATCGGCTTCGTCGAGGCCAAGTCGGACACGTCCCTGTTCATCTACCGGCGCGGCGACGACACCGTCTACCTCCTGCTCTACGTCGACGACATTGTGCTCACGGCATCCACCGCCGAACTTCTACACCGCACGATCGTCGCCCTTCAGCGGGAGTTCGCGATGAAGGACCTGGGGCCCCTACACCACTTCCTCGGCATCACCGCCGAGCGCCGGCCCCAGGGTCTCTTCCTCCACCAGCGCCAGTACGCCATCGACATCCTGGAGCGGGCTGGCATGTCTGACTGCAAGCCCTGCTCCACGCCTGTCGACACTCAGGCCAAGCTCTCTGAGGACGATGGGCCTCCGGTCGCCGACGCGACGTCCTACCGGAGCCTGACCGGCGCGCTCCAGTACCTCACCTTCTCCAGGCCCGACATCGTATACGCCGTCCAGCAGGTGTGCCTGCATATGCACACTCCGCGGGAGCCCCATCTCACTGCGCTCAAGCGGATTCTGCGCTACCTCCGCGGCTCCCTCGACTACGGCCTCCTTCTCCGACCATCACCAACGTCAGAGCTCGTGGTCTACACCGACGCTGACTGGGCTGGCTGTCCCGACACGCGCCGGTCCACCTCCGGTTACGCCGTGTTCCTGGGCGCCAACCTCGTCTCTTGGGCCGCCAAGCGTCAGCCCGTCGTCTCTCGCTCCAGCGCTGAGGCCGAGTACCGTGCCGTGGCCAACGGCGTGGCAGAGGCCTCCTGGCTGCGCCAGCTCCTCCACGAGCTCCACAGTCCCCTCCAGCGCGCCACCCTCGTCTACTGCGACAACGTCAGCGCGGTCTACCTCTCCACCAACCCCGTGCAGCATCAGCGCACAAAGCATGTGGAGATCGATCTGCACTTCGTCCGCGAGCGTGTCGCTGCCGGTGACGTTCGGGTTCTCAGCGTCCCCACCACGCTGCAGTTCGCCGACATCTTCACCAAGGGCCTACCGTCGAGTGTATTCTTAGACTTTCGTTCCAGTCTCAACATTTGTACAGGATAGAGTTGTGACTGCGGGGGGGTGTTAGACTACCCGTCTAGGATTCTAGGGTTTGGGGTATTCCCCATGTAATTACCGTCTCACCCCTCACTGTAATGGGCCTGGCCCAGTTACTAAGTCTATTAATACTACTCCCCATCCCTGGTTAGGGGCATGGGTTCCTATTCTAACAATATAATTATACTCCATATCTAATTATTATCTGAAGTGTCAAGAGTTTTGCCTGTAGCGACATGCTTTAGGAAACCGGAGGGAGTAGTTGATGACAGAGGGTATGCTTGATGTAATGATCAGCGAGGAAGAGGTAGTGACAGCACTGAACTAGAATTGATAGCCTATTCCTCGAGGAGGTAACCACACCACCCTGCACACTCTCACAGGCATAGGTGCCGAGGGTGTACTAGTCCCTGCAGGTGGTGGAGTGGGAGGTGACCAGCGACCTGAGTCAACTGACAACCAATGGGAGAGTTGCCCCCAAGGTGGTGAAGAGGGTGGCAATCAGTAGCGTAGAGTCCAGTGGCCACCTCACCTCTCTGCACACCCTCATCTTCATGGATGGTGTGGGCATTGACTGATGGTGGAGATCCGCCGGCTGCCGCCAATACTGACAGCTGTGGAGAGGGAGGTGACCTACGAGGGGGAGCAGCAGCTTGATCTGTGGAGATCTCTCTGGTACCGGTAGCGCCTGATTCAGCTGGGTGGGGGCCAGAGGAAATGATCAACTGCCAGGCTATATCGGTGGCTGGTGGTGGTGAGGAAAACCCTAGGCAGGTCACCCCCACATTGCCACACGGGACTGATTGACCATCCCACACACAGCCCATTTCAGTATCAGCACAAAATGGTTCCACTAGTATATGTACCTTTCATAATTTTATTAACTGATGATAATAGTTGCCTGTTCCTGAGTGAAATGTGTACCATTTCAACTCATCAAGATATCACAATCTTTCATCCAGACAGTAGTTTGCCAATATTGCACTTTGCATGTAGCTGCTAGTATTGCCATGGAATAAAAACTTCTTGTTATGGAAGACAACCTCAGTTTGATTATATGTTATTAGCATTTAAGAGTCAACCTAAAAATACCCAAACACTTGGCACAAAACATAAATATAATTTCTCTATTAACATAGTACCTTATCTTGAGTTGTGGGCAGTACTTGATGGGATAAAGCTAATTTTGTGATATGATTAACTGCCATTTTGTAACAAGTATGTGGGGTAGACTGGATTTAAAGTTACCACGATAATTTGATCTATGAACCACCTCCCAATAAATTGTTGTACCTTTTCTTACACCTAGCTAAATCAGTTTAAATTTTGAGTTGATTGTTTTGTCATGCTTATGAAAGTGGTAATCCGAACTGTTAGAACAAATTTAATATTTTAAAATAGATATGTATAAAATTTGATGTTGATCTTTTCTTATGTTATCAAGCACATTAGTACAAATATGAATAAAATATTACATAAGTTGTTTTATGTATTATTTGCTCCCTACAACACAAAAAGTTGAAAAAATTACCAAATTTGTTTCCGAATCCATACCGAAGTTTATATCTATTATTTGAGAAAATATAGGATGAATTTGAGGTTTACCTTTTATGAATCTTAACAAGCTGGATGTTAAAAACAAGAATAAAAATTTGTATTGTATATTCTATATCCTATTTATTCGCAATCAAAGAAAAACGACTAAAAAACTGATTACCGAATAAATACCGTTTCTGACCGTTTTCATCCTTCCCTAATTCGCAATCAGACAAAAATCTGTTAAAATAGATGTACCATGATTTTTTATGCGATTACTTTTAAGATTTCTATATCCTCCAACTCAGTTTTAGTTTTTCCTATGCAGTATGCTCATAGGACTTGTGTACAACGATGGTGCAATGAGAAAGGAGATGTAACATGTGAAATATGTCATGAGGTGATTTTGAGTTATGAGCAAAGAACTGTTATGCCAATTTCACAATGACAGTTAATACTAAATTTTGTTGAAAAAAAACTTTCTGCAGCCTTATGAACATGGGTACACTGCACCTCCCAGAGGCCATCCTGATGAAACTACCATTGATATAAGGTAGGACATAATGCCCTTTTTATTCTGTAATTGTTCTATTTAGTAAAAAAATTTCATCTAACTGTTTGCCATCACCTCTCATTTCTTCATGGTTCCTAGTGGTGGGTGGACAATTACCGGTACCGCATTTGACTTGCGTGATCCTAGGATACTTGCAGTGGCACAAAACCACATCATGGAAGCTGAATATGATGATTATTCTGCCACAAATGCGAGCACTGCTGCCTTCTGCCGCTCTGCTGCTCTTGTTGTGAGTAACTATGAAACATATGTATTTATAGTATTGCCACTTAAAACAACAGGGTTTTCTTATTTATATGTAACATCCAATTTGCTTTTTTTATGTTCAGTTAATGGCTCTCTTATTGTTGAGACACGCACTGACTCTAACTGATGAAGATGACGACGACACTTCAGCGATGTTTTCAGTAAGTGAAATAACCATCTTGAAAAATATATTGTTGGCAATGTATAATAACACTTGTTTTTTTTAATGGTTTGCAATTGAAAGCTTTTTCTGTTGCGTGCTGCTGGTTTCCTGCTTCCGTTCTACATCATGGCTTGGGCAATCAGTATCTTGCAGCGCCGCAGACAGAGACAGGTCAGTTAATAATTTCTAAAGTGAATATTTGCATCTTCCTTTTCTTATTTTTTGAAGGTTCCGGGAACACCTAACGTATTTCTTGCCATACACCGAATACTTTGAAATTGAGTTGACATATTTAATACTTCACTAGTAGTTTGAATTTGACTTGTCATGCTCGTCATGAAAATCAAGATCAGGAACTAAACTATGCAACCTATTGAATCTTTATTAGTGAATTATTGATTAATTGTCTAAACATGGTTGAAGCTGACACTTGGTTGTAACCTGTGCGATCGAATAATTTGGAAACTGATTTGATGAAAATTCGCGAAACGGCATTTATCTGAGTTGGTTAGATGTTCTGAGTAGCACTCCTGAGTCGAATCCTAGTGGGTGCGAATTTCAGGTTGAGGCTAAAAAAGGTCACTCGCTGGTTCCCCTAGTTGTGTGCATATCAGATGAACTGACCTATGGAGAGTGGATCCTTGTGATAGCCTGGGAGGGCTCATAGCCTGGGAGGGCTCAAAGCATGAGTAAAGATCCGATCTATAAGGGGTGGACCCTCATGCTGCACGGGGGGCTAGCTTTCGTGACCTTTCTCGGTCGGGGCTTCAATTGAACTTAATATAATTACTGTGGAGGACTGGAGGCAATCTTTTCCCTACCGGTCGATTTTTTTTTTGTTTAATGAAAATTCAGTTTGAGAATGAAACTCTGCATCACCTTCCGTGCTTCCTTGTTACTGCTATTTACTGATCTGGTTCAGCTCTAGGGCCTTTTATATAAATCCCTAATTACGTATGGTGTCTGTCCAGGAGGCAGCCGCTCTAGCTGCAGCGGAGGTGGCATTCATCCTGCAGTCAGGCCAAGGAAGGGGAGTGCATTTCACCATCGCACCGGACTCCCCGGCCACACCACAGCATGAACCACCACAACCATAATTACATCTATCTAGGAGTGGCTGTGGCCGCCGCCGATCGATTATTTCCATGGGTTACCCAAGGATTTATGGCTGTCTAGTGCAGAAGCAGATAATTTCTGCCCAAGTTTCCTGTCATTAATGTACTTGCGTGTTCGTGCGAGTTGGCTAGTGCATTTTGCATGTCGTCCCGGGACTAACGGGATGTGTATATAATATATTTTGTAACAGAGACATCTGGGTTCTATGATCTCCACAATGTCAAAAATTGAACTATCGCCTGAATTGTCAGTCACCAACAACAAAGCCTTTTAGTCGTCCCAAGCAAGTGGAATATATTAGAGTTGAATTCTACTCCCGAAAGGAGGTTAGAGTTGAAAGCTACTCAAAAGGGTAGCATTGAAACTCAATAGAAACCAAATCAGGTTTAGACACAGATGTTTGTTTTTTTATGCCCTCCAAGTCAGGTTTAAGCACATATATAGCTGTGATTTATGCTCCCTTATTCAAGGTTAAAACTTTTGATATATTTTGTGTTTTCAAGCCTTTTTACATTCTCTTTCCATATAACTTCGTCTTCTTTGCATCTCTTTCAATTGCTATAGGACCTTAGAGCAACTCCAGTAGTTCTCTAAAAAATAGCTTGCTAAAATCATGTTTAGCAAGTTGCTAAATAGCTATTGGAAGTAAAAAATAACTTAGTCTCTAATAGTTGCTCATATTTAGGAAGTAGTTCGATTTTGAATCTAGCTTTAGCGGCCCTACCCCTATGAGATCTGTCTGATAATAAGGTTGAGAGCAGAGAATGTGAAAGCGGAAGAAAAAAGGCCGGTCGATATGAACTATGGATGAGTGGTGGTCCGGTGGCGCAACCTATGAGGAAGTTGGGTTCGACGGTAAAGGAGAAACTTGCGTCATACGTGTTTGACCTAGCTACCTTATTATGCTAGAAAATGAAAAAAGAACGTGATATACCTGGCTATCTCACTGTGTGGGAAAGAGAAAAATAATCACGCTAGTGTGAAGAAATTGACGTCAACTGTATTTAGGGAGTTCCTACCGAGTTGCTAAATGTGGAGAGTAAATAGAGTTGAATAGCAACTAAGTAAATTTAGCAAGTCTATTTAGAGAACCATTGGAGAAGCATTTTTCTGTTCACTTCTTAAATTTAAGATTTAGAGAGTTGTTTAGAGAACTATTGGAGTTGCTCTTAGAGCAACTCTATTAGTTCTCTAAAATACTTCCTAAATCAATAATTTAGATACTTATTCTGAAAATTCACCTCTAACAGCTCTCTAAATGAACTTACTAAATTTAGTCACCTGTTATCTAACCTCATTTCCTCCTGCATTTGACAACCACTTACCAACTCTTGAAACATAAAAACCGGCACACTTCTTTTATTTGGACGCCTTTTCCACATTCTGAGCCCACGCGTCGGCTGCCGATGATGCACAATTGTTGCACCTAATAAGTTAAGATTAAACAATTAATAATGTAACAGTTGCACATGCACAGGTCGAGAATAAACGAATAAACAATTGCGGCAACAAATCAAAAGGACAACACAACTCACCATGTTGAATCAGTTTGCTGACGAGGTCACAATTTTGAGAAAAGATGCAGAAGGGAGATGAAAACAAAAGGAAAAATGACTAATCCCACTCAAATTGGTGACATGATAAGTTTTAACATATTTAGAAAGTAATATATAGAGAACTGTTGGAGGAGATGAATTTTTTTGTTTTCTATATTATTTAAGTACTTGCTAAATCTAAGATTTAGGTAGTAGAATTATACATAACTATTGGAGCTGCTCTTAGTATCTAATTATGCATTGTTGCCTTGGGCATGTTCAAATTATCTTAGTCGGTGCTATCCTGATGTCTCTATAAGTCTTTGTTGGATATGTTCAAATCATCCTAGTTGATATTGGATAAGTTCTTATTTTAATTTGTGCTACCATAGCCTATTACGTATATCATCATTTTGAACTAAGTTTCTTTTTATGTCTGCAAATTCATTGCAAAATATGTGTTTTTATGATACTTATCTGTTGAACATATCACCTTTTTAAAGGCTAATATTATGCATTATATAATATAGTAGGGTTTAATCGTCGTTTTGTAAAACTTGCCTTTTAATTTCTATGGTGCCATCTTCTCACATAGAACGTCAGATACATGATGTCTCTTCGTCCACCCTGATTTCATTCTTTGTCTAACATCTCTGTGAATATCTCTATCACTCTATAACATTGATTCGAAACACCAAAAGTTATCATTGGTCAGCACTAGATGACCTTCTAAATTAACATCTCTTTCCTCATGTAGTAGTACTAAAATCATATCCCATATATTTGGTTTTAGTTCTGGTGAATCTAAATTTATTTGAATTTTATAGTCTCTTGCTACAACTTATGTCTGACTTTCATCAAATGATCCACAAACCCCATCTCAATGCCCTGAAGACCTATTGCTTGAAAGGCCTTGGTGAACACATTAAGGGTCTGTTTGTTTGAGATTATAATATACCTAAATTATATAATCCAACTTATTTTGAACTAAGCATTAGTTTAAAATAAGTTGGATTATATAATCTGAATATATTATAATCCCAAACAAACACCTCCTGATTGCTAAGCTCGTTCTCGAGGCATTTGGTCATGGCCTCCTATTTTCGAGAAGCTTATGAAGCCCCCATTGCGGTCTCTTGGGCTGCTAACTTATCTTCCTTCAACTTTTCTTCGGGATACTGGCAGGCCCGCTCCCTCTCTAGGTCCCATTTCTCACTTTGAAATTTCTCTATGGTAGCTTGAAGCTTATGGGAATCTAGACATGAGAGCCTATTCTCTCGCCTCTACCTTATCATCGAAGGTTCGCTCCACCATCTCATGCATTGCGAGCCTCTTCGCTAGATCGTGCTCTTCAGCAATGAGGACCTGCTCATAAGCCCCTACTAAGGTTTGGAGATTAGAGCCCTTCTCACGTGAGGGATATTTTCTTCTCTCCCCCGTGTAGAGGGGCACCGTTGGACGGTCTCAGTGACGCGGAGGTCCTTGCTCGGGAGAGCGTGCCGGTGAACCGTTGGAGACCGTCATCTACTACTGTCCTTAGCTAGAACTGCTGTCCACTGTTGATCCTACTCAGCTGAATCTCACTCACTCTCGTCAGCTTTCAGTTATGAGATGTCGACTACAGTCTTAACTAGTACTGCTATCTACTGTTGAGCCTACTCAGCTGAATCTCACTCACTTTCGTCAGCTTTCAGCTATGAGATGTGGGTTCCTGTTCCTGGGTACAGTGTTTGCAGCTGGGTTGTTAGATCAGCTAATAATGTGAGGTGGCCATTATACGACTCATGTATTGCAGCCTTGCAGCACAGGTGGATGGACCAGTGGGATGCTATGCTACTTGTTGGGTACTACCCGGATTGCAGTCCATGTTGTTGGTTAGGACCTGGGAGTATTTTCTTTGCACTGCACATCCACAGCACGCGGCGGTGTTCAGATGGTGTGGCGACAGAAAAGAAGACGGTTCATTCTACTGAAGAGGCAACGGAGTATGCATGTACATGCGTAAAAGACTGAATTGACAAAAGGCTAAAGAAACCCTATACCCGTGGACTGGTTACATGGTGAAGATATATATTTTAGGGAACAAGAGAAAAAGAAAAAAAAACATATATGTTGTACTCTCTCTCTCAGCAGGGAAACAACAAAAATGAAGCCTCCCTGTGGATCTTCCTATCTACCAGTACGATCTTGTCGAGCTTGGCCCTGCACCACTGCAGCTGCTCGCTGGTGATCCTGGGCATCCTCAGCACCCGCGCCACCAGCTTCATGTCCACCTGCGAGAAGAAGAGGTTCTGGTTGGACCTGTCCTCCTTGGGCTTCTTAAACTTCTTCGCGATGCAGTTGCCCGTCCTGAGCAGGTCCTTGAGCCTCTTCTCTTTCTGCAGTGCACACACACACGGTTCAGATACCACACACCTACACTTGCTGCGAGCACTGTAGCAGAAGAATTAACCTTCTGTAACGCGGAATGGATGTGCGCCATGAGGCCATGATCCAGAGGGTCCTGGAGCTCGACGTTGGAGCTCGACAGGCCCTTGAGCACCGATGCCGCCGCCGCCGCCGTCGTCGTCGTTTCGACCCTGTCGGCCTTGATGAACTCCCACAGGACGTGCATCGCCTCTTCCATGACGTCCTCCAGCTCCTCGCTGGTTATCACGTAGTTCCCCTTGCGCTGGTCCTCCATCCTGTCCTTCAGGCTGTCCTCTACACAACAGCCCGGAAGTGCATGCATTGCTACGGTCAGCGCGTCTGTTTCCATCGAAAATCATCCGGGACAGACAGACTAAACACACGGACTATCAGCTTAGCTAAACTCAGCTCTCTGACGGCTGGAGTCTGATGAAACGAAACGGTGCTGACCTTTGATCACGGGCACCTGCAGCAGGTTGCGGAGGACGCACCGGTTGTTGATGTAGTTCGGCAGCCTAGGGCCTTTGAACGACTCGTCCTCCACGAACCTCTGCACCACGACCTGGAACTGCTGGAACTCGCCGGCCACCTGGTTGTACTGGTGGCTGTGGTAGGAGTCGGACTCCGGGAGGTCGCGCGCCTGCTCGTACTGCCACCGGAGGAACTCCCACGACAGGCACATCTGCCCGACGTACACCGTCTCCAGGTCGTAGCGGAGCTCCCTGAGGAACCGTTCCGACGGGTCCTCGGGTGATCTCCGGCGCGATGACCGGAAGTTGTGCGACAGGATGGACGCCACCGTAGGCGACAAGGACTTTACAGAGTTGCTGTTGTTGTTGGACTGCTGGGACCCTCTGAGCTGTAGGAAATCTGCAGTCAAAATTAAAACAATTGGTGTCTGTTTTCGTCTTAATTGACTTAATTGCCTCGTAGAAATTAGAAAGCTTTCTCATTGCACCCAACTAAGTAAGTGCTAAGCATTACAGGGAATCAGAGATAAGGTAACTCTTGTTGAACAGAAAATTAATTAAGCATACCTATTGCGTACATCTTCTGGTAGCACAAAATGTCCAACTTCCTCATCCTCTCCCTGTAGCTCTTGTACAACTTGTTCAGCTCGTCCATGGGGTCTTCGCGAAGGAACTTAGCGTCCATACTCCATGGCTTGAGGTCCTCCGTCGGAGCCTTCGGCGTCTCCGACTCCTCGAGGATCGTGGGCAGCCCGACCGACGACCGAACCTTTTTCAGCTCGAGCTTCAGCTGCTCTACCAGATCCTGGTGCTCCCACAGCGACTCCAGCTCGTCCTCCTCCTCGTCTGTCAGATCCTTCCACCTCGCTTCCCGGTCATCCCCGTCTTCGTCATATACCTTTGCCTTCCCGGTGACTGCATTGTCCGAATGATCATCTGCACTGGCTTGTTCCTCATCTTCTCTGCTCTCCGAGATGTTCCTGGCGTCAGGAACTGCTACGTTTCGGTGGTCGGTAAGGCTGAATTCTTCCTCCGGAGTCTCTGGACCGCTCTTCTCATCAGAAACTGCACCATGTGGCTGATCATCTGTAGTACTGAAAGTCACTTTCTTCTCATAAGAAATACTAAGATGGCTTGAACGATCACCTGTGCCCACATACTCTTCCTCCGCTGTATCCAGGCCTTGCTCATCAGCATGGAGCCCTAGGGGCGGTTGATCGTTTCTGCTGACGATCTCTTCCCAAACATCAGAAACGAGTTCATGTGAGGGGCTGCTCGTACCAAGAAATCCTGTCTCTGGACGCTGTGGCCTTCTTTTGTCATCAAATACTATTTCATATGACTGATCGCTTTCGCTGGCAGTTTGTTTCCGGTCGTCAGAACTGTGCTCGAGTGAATGATCAACCATACCGACAAATTCCTGCTCCGGTGGCTCCGGACTTCTCTTGACTGGGCCAGCAGCCTGATCTGATGGTACAGCAGCTAATTGTCTGGCAGAGACTGCCTCTGGACTTCTTTGAGCATCAGAAGCAGCTTGACCTCCTGAATGATCATTTAGAGTGATGATCTCCTTCTCTGAATGATCTATACAGTCGTCAGCAACAGGAGCCAGATCATAGATTGGTGCCGATTCTACCTCCTTGCCGCCCGACGAGTGCTCGTCATCGCTCATGTCGATGCCCTTGCCCTCCTCCTCTCCCCCCGTGCTTCGCTGTTCGATGTCCTTGTCATACTGTGCTTCAGCTTCTCTCGTTACCTCCTCCTCGTCCTCTTTGTACTCGACGTCCGGCGAAGGGCTGCGAGACCACACGTCCTCAGGGAACTTGGGAGAACCATCGGGAACGGTGTCCGGTGAGCGCTGCCGGACCGAGCTCGGCGACACTGTCGTCGCTGAGTCCTCCTGGTAAGACCGCTCCAGCTTGGACGCCGCCGCCTCCATGGCTTCGATCGCCCTGAGCACCTTGGCCTTGTAAGTTTTGAGGTTGCCGGAGCCGCGCGCAGACGCCGGGAACTCCTTCTCTGAGAGGAACCAGTCGCTGTCGGAGTCGACGACGAGATCCTTCACCGAGTAGCCGTCGCTGGCGCTGGACTCGGAGTCCGAGTCGCCGAAACCGGAGAACTCCGACGCGAAGCCGCCACCGCCCATGGAAGCAGCGGACGGGGAGCTCGCAGGCTTCGGCTTCGGCCTCGGCGGCGGCGTCCACTTCCCGGACGACGCCACGCTCTCGCACACGTCGGGCTCGTTCGCCGGCCGGAAGTCCCTCGCCGTGAGGAACCGGCCGCTGCGGGAGGAGACGTCGACCACCCGTCGCTCCTCGAGCTGGTGCGCCGGAGGCGGCGACGGCACGAAAGATTCCTGGACGCGCACCGTCACGGCCTCCGGCTCCCTGACGAACCCCCGGAAGTGGCGCTCAGTCAGGAACTGATAGTTGTGCGTGGCCGCGACGGTCTTGGGTGGCGCTGCCTCCTCCTGCACAACCTCTCTGCTCCGCTCTTCTGCCGGCTCCTCCGCCAGGAACTCTGTTTCCTCTGCTTCGTCGTGCCGGTGTTCTTGCATGTCTGCCGCCGTCTGCAACGGAACGAATGGTTCCAAAGGAAAGTGTGGTTCCTTCTCATCCACTCGTTCTCGTCCATCATCGTCTCTCGCTGCTGTCAGTTCTCTCGAAACTACCGCCGTCTCTTGTCTTGCCGCAGTGAATTCTCTCGAAACCAGCGCCGTCTCCGTTGGAACTTCGGGCATCTGGTGCTGAAACCTGAAGCTGAGGCCAGTCGCCGTCAGCGCCGGCGTCTCGGGCGCGACAGGCCCGTGCGCTGTGCCGGCGCCAACGCCGTTGTGCTCGTACGCGGTCATGCCCTCCATGAAATCCTCCTCGGTCGCCTGCATGAAGCTGAAACTGCGCATCATCTCCAGAACCCGGTCATCTCCCCTGCCCGACGCCTCCCGTTCCTCGGCGGCCGGGAGGAACCTATCGCGGCGCGCCTTCTTCCTCTCCTCCGTCTCATTGTTCCTGCAAGGGAGACAAGACCCCCATCAGTCCGTCGTGTGCCAACGAGCGCGCCGACCAGAATCCAGGGTTCATGAAAGTTTTTGAGTTGTACCTGGCAGGCTTGGACGAGCCGGAGACGATGTGGATGGCGGCGACGAGCGCGACGGTGAGGAGCCAGAAGAAGAGGGGCGAAGTGGAGTACCCCACCACGGTGCGGACGAGTCCAAACGAGCCGTTCGCCGCGGCGGGGCCGCTCACGCCCGCACGGCCTCCTCCGCCTCCGGCGTCCATGGCTAACCCACCGTCCGAGACAAACATGCCATGAACGGCTCCTACCGATGGATCCTCCTACTACCCCCGCGCTCGCTTTCTAGTTTGTACACCGCCCCGCGGAACTGAAGGAGAGGGCGAAGAAAACAACGCGCCGCGGAAGGGGAGGGCAAAGAAAACAACTTGCCACCAGTCGTGCCCGCCCGTATCGAGCGGGCAGTGGGGACTGGAGACGAGAGGAGAAAGAAGAGAGAGAGATAGAGTAGCGAATGGGTGCCGGGGGACGGGGGGAGGCTCTGGCTTCAAAAGAAAGACCGCGTCGCGCTACAGGGGTTTGCCACCTACACTACACATTCGACGTGACGCGCACGCGCCGGGCCGAACCACTACACAGACGAAGGCGTGCGACCGCGCGCGCCGGACGGACCCGCTCCACCCAGATTAACAACCTCCGACTACGGATGGCAATTTTACCCGTGAGTTCGGATATCCGTCGGATATCCGACCCGTCGGATACGGGTTCAGGCACAAAATTTGACCCGTAGGTCTTACCCGTACCTGACCCGATTTTATTACGGGTCAGGTACAAATTTGATTTCTTACCCGCGGGTACCTGACGGATATCCGAAAATAGTGATTTTAGATTTTCAACCTACCAGTACGCTAGCTAGCCGTCCATCCTCGACAGCTCATCCTACTGTCATTTCTCTCTGTGTGCTGATGCTTCTGATCTGGTTCTAGTACTAGTGCCAATACGTTTGATAAAGTGCTAGTATGTAGTACCAGTGCTATCTAGTACAAGTACTTGAGCTAAGAGAGTGTTAATACACCAGATGACTATGCTAGCTACTCTCCGATTTTGATGAGTTGAAAATTTATTAACAAAAAACATTAGCAACACATGTCCAGGGCTACATCTACACGACTGCACTGTGCAACAACATTATGTGCCTTCGGTGATCATGGCGATGTGCAACGCTCAGAACTGCACTAGACTTCATTTAGGGAGAATGCACCAAGCTACTATACCCGACGGATACCTGATATCCGCCCGATACCCGATGGGTACGGGCACGGGTACAAAATTTTATCCGTAGGTATAGTCATGGGTGGATATGGATAATCCCCGCGGTATGGTCACGGGTGAATATTTACTCTACCCGATCCGAACCCGACCCATTGCTATCCCTACATCCGACGCCGAACGCCGGCGCGGTGGGGTGCGGCGGTGCCGTCCCCGTCCAGCCGTCCTAAGACTGAGTGCAACGCTCCCCCCTTCCCCTCCTCTCCCCTATCACTGTTCACGATTTAGGGGACACTGTTCACCCCTTGAGGCCGCAGCGGTCGTCGCTACCCGCTCCCCTCCGCCGCGACCCTCCTCTCTCTCACGCCAGATGCAGGGCGTCACTGTGCACTCCCCCTCGCCTGCTTCACGCGGAAGAATCCGCCCGCGCCAGCGACCGGACACTTCGCGCTCCTCTTCTCTCCCGTTCGAGGCGTCTGCGGATCGGCGATTTCCGGCGAGGCGACGGCGAATCTTCCGCGGGAAGGTAGCGTCCGCGCCGGTCCCCGTCGGGTCTGCGGAAGACGAAGTCGAGGTGGTGAGCAATCAGCTCCGGTCGCGACCGAAGACGAAGCGGCCGCAAATCCGACTTCGTCGAGGTTCGTCGCGACCGATTCCTTGGTTTCCCGCTCCGAGCATCGACGCGTTCGTCGGATCCGGACATCTTCGCTTGGATTCCTCTTCTTTCGGCCGAAATCTTCGGATATTCAGGTACGCCCTTCGTCTCCTATGGTTTCTGTTCTTCATGCGCACCTCTTTGATGAACTAATTAGTACACGAATCGACTAATCCTGTTAACCGTAATTGATTACATCCGAGAACACCCGATTTATCCCCGGTGCAAACAAGTCCACGGATCTGGTGTGCCTTTTAGGTTTAAACATTTATATGGTACTCTCCCGCTGAATATCCTTGATATTTTCTGGAACAAATGGTAGTGCAAACTATTACGGCCTAATGGTCTGCAGATTGCCATATTTTGTAATCCCTACACTACGGCTTCACTTCGAATCTGCCTTAAACTGTCATGTCTTGTGGCAAAAAAATTTTCTCCCCACTCTCCACAACAATAGACCATTTTAGTAAACTACCAGCAAGATTCATCCTAGGGTAAGCCAAAATGTGTTACCTTAGCCGAGCAAGGGTAATGGTCATTGTTTATTACAGTTCCTAAAAACTGTCATTAACATTTCAGAGGGTCCTTTACTTCCATAGTTACTATGAATGATGTTCAGTCAAATTGTTAGGTCTATGTCGTACCTTATTGTTTTGCTCTACTTCATCACAAAATTTTTGTCACCCTTGGATACGACTGGAGGATACATAATTTGTTTGGACGTTGATATACTTGGTTTGTATATTGTTACAACAACTACATGACTTTGTTCTGTTAACCGAAATATGGCTGAACACACATGTCTTTAGTATGTCGTATTCTATTTCCTTACATGTTGTTCAAGTAATGAGTACAACCCTCACCTTTTTCACAATATCTGTCCATGAACATTTTGTTTACTTCAGCAACATATGGTATGAGCACACAGTTCTTTATTTGTCAAATTTGTTTCTCCTTAAATGGAGTACATTGCTTGTTTTTTTGTATCCGTCAATGTTTTGTGCAACAGTCACCTATTTGCACAATATCTGTCGATGAACTAAAGATACAATTAACCTATCATATACAACTAACTGACGTATTATGTAACGGCTACTACAAGTTTGTATAAGTCATGACCCAGCAATGAGAAACATCTCTATACCCTACTACTCAATTTTATTTAATTATCATTGTCATACATTGCCCTTACCACTCATAACATTATCAGTGTTATACTTCAGTAAATTGGTTATGTTCCTTGCTGCTATGTGACTGCTGCATTTCAAATCATTACTTGTCGCTGGCAAAAATTTTGTTACTGGTTTTCGGATGTATTTCATTCGTACAGCCTATATGGTATATAAGGATATGCACGTGTTTGTTCATATATTATTCTTTGCAGCACACTTCCGAATGGGATCCTCGAAAGAAGATACCATGAAGTCTTTGCTTAAAGTACTTGTCGACTGTGCCGAGGATGCCACAAAATCCCTTGGTGGATTAGTAGATCATGCATTAGACCACATGCATGATGAAGAGATATTAGCTAGAACCCTCTTTGCCATGAAAGAAAAACTTGAATTGCTTCACCAAGATGCCTTAGAGGCTAAAATCCAAGCTTTTCCTGAAATTGCTAAGTACGAGGGGGATGACATAACTGTTGAGCTGACATCTCCGTCGACCCCTCCAACAGTTACTGAACCATCTGTCGATGAAGAGGAGTACTACTGCCCCGATGTGAGTGATGAGTGGTACTTCAGCGACTCTGATAGGTCAACTCGTACTAGCTACTGGAATATTTATTAGGTCCACTTATTCCAGTAAGTGTGTTCAGGATAGCCTTTTGAACATCCAAGTACTCGGGGTGTCGAACTTGTCATGTTGTCGAACTACTCCTGTGATGTATGTCTAAGTCTCAATGCTACCTCGTGACCTTAAGTTATTATGATGTTAAGATCCTTGTAGTATGTGAACTTTGTTGACTCTTAAATGTTCTAATGCTGCTGTTCGTCGTCAAAAAGTTCATGACATCATTATATTATTACCTTCGTTGTTCATATGCTTTGTGTGTTGTTTCTGTACCTCGTTTTTCGATTAGCTTCAGATTATAACATATGACTAAATGTCTGCCATGTCCACATCTCCTAGCATGGACCCTGCCAACAATGCGACATCGTCGCAGCCGATGTCAAATCCCTCAAATGCCCAGCAATTCCCCCCCCCACTCCCTTTATGGCCAACGGGCTTCATGCACCAGAATCCTGTCAATTGCAACATGATGGGAAACATTAATTTTCCTACTCCTGGTCAAGGTCCAACTACAATGTGGGCTCCTATTCAGCCAGGGAATACTAGTTCCCAATCAACCATGATTCCGGCTTCACAATCTGCACTATATTGGAATCACTACATGAATTTTGTGAGGAACCCTCTTGGTTCAGTTGGAGTGAGTCCATACACAGATTCTTATCCTGCATCACATACAAGTACACCGTTGCAGGGTTCGAACACTATACCTCAATTACCTGTAAACTTGGAGTCAGATGCTGAACTCAATGTTCAGGACATCAATAGTCTAGGGAAAAATGCACCTCCTGTTCAAAAGCAAAAGAAATACAAGGAACAAAACTTTACAGCACCAGAAGACATACTCCTATGTACTACATGGTTGCAAATAAGTAGTGACCCAATTGTGCATACTGGACAAAGGAGGGAGGGTCTTTGGGCCAGAATTGA
Source organism: Zea luxurians (assembly GCA_029449295.1). Lineage (NCBI taxonomy): Eukaryota > Viridiplantae > Streptophyta > Magnoliopsida > Poales > Poaceae > Zea > Zea luxurians. Next base: position 339,507 of record JAOPSE010000034.1, read on the forward strand.
AAAAAGGTACAATGAACAAAGGGGGGAGTTTCCTTGTAGACTTAACAGAGCACTAAGCAGCAGATGGGACAAGATCAGGGCTGATGTCAGTAAATTCTCTGGATACTACGCCAGAGTCCTAAGAGAGAAACAAAGTGGTTTAAGTGACGAGGATAAGGTAAGACAATTCAAACGATGATTATTTGTAGTACAACTTTCTGTCCTAGTACTAATTATAATTTAACTTCCAATTTTCCAGACATCGAAGGCAGCTACTTTGTTCGTTCATGAGGAAAACAAACCATTCCATTATATGCACTGCTGGCATCAATTGAAGGGCGAACCGAAATGGGAGAGCATATGTCAAGGACATTCGTTTAGAGGATTACATGCAAGATCAATACCATCTGCGGAGTGTCCATCAGTGGAAGCACCGGAGACTGACAGTGGATCGGCTGGGTTGACAGGAAAAAGGCCCCGTGGGCGTGATTCCAGTAAAGCTGAAAGAAAGAAAGGTGCATCTTGTTCGTCTCCTGAATACTTAAGCCGATTACAAGAAATTACTGAAAAACAAATACAGAGGTCCATCGAAAAGGGGGAAAAAGTAAAGAGCAGTGAAGAAGACAGGGACATACAGAAGAAGAAATTGGAATTGGAAGCACAAAAGTTGAGCATTCGACAAAGGGAACTCAAACTTGAAGAACTCGAATCCGCAAACAAACGTTTGCAGATGCTGCTGTCGACAAACGAAGAAGATGTTGATCCTGAAGTTTGGATTCTGATGAAGGAACAGAAAAAAAAATTGCAGCAGTTTATATTTCGTTTTGAGTAATCGTGAACGCTTCTGTTACATGTGTGCGAGAGTGCTGTTGACAGTTGTTGAGACAATTTATGTTTAGTTCGTTTAAGTTACTGTTTTTCGAGAACACTATTTATTTGGTCGAACCAATGTATGTTAGTTGTCTGCTGTTGTATTAGAAAATAATGAACTCGGCTGTGATAAATGTTTGAACAATATTTAAGCCTATTCTATGCTATGTTATATATTGTAAAAGACAACATGAATCCCAAGATCAATTGCAATGCTATGTTTACACATCGTACAAACGAAGATACATGTTATGGTGTAGCTGGTGTCGGTGTTTTGGGTCCGACCGCACACCCGGGGTTGCCCCTCGAGGTGTTTTTAGGAGTAGGACGGTGTCGATGACTGTAGCAAAATGGTTCGTGCTAGTTGCACGAGGGACAGTGGACAATGTTTACAGGTTCGGGCCGCTTAGAGACGCGTAACACCCTACGTCCTGGTGAGTATGCTTGGTGAATGAGGTTACAAGAGAGCTCTCTGAATCGAGAATGCAGAGAGTTGAAGTGGGTGGCTAAGTAATAGGGTCGATCGATCTGAAGGGGTGCCCCTAGGCCTTATATACTCGACCGTGGGGCAATACACGTGGATATGATAACAATGCGTAGCTAAAGGATCGGTACTCGCTTGAGTTTATCTCCCTGTAGTTCCGCCGACCTATCCTCGCGTGGCTCCATTGCATGGGGGCTCCAGCGCGGGAAAGTCGGATCTCTGTTGTGGTCGCTCGCTCGATGTTGTGGGCCGTCCGGGTTTGCATCAATCCGGCCTCGCGTCAACCTGCTTTGCTGATTGTTTCTCCCCAGGCCCACGAAAGAATGGCCTTACGATTTATTGGGCCCTTGGGCCTTTCGTGAGGTCTTTTACTCTTTTAGTGGACCTGGGGGATATCTGTCCCCCACAAGCCCCCGATCTTTGGGTTAATTTAGAGGTAATCAGCCCAAAGATCCCAGGTCCAGCTTGCAGGCGATTTGAAAAGAACGACTTCTTACTGTCTCCTCCTGCTTTGATCTCTCGTAAACCGAAGCTTTGTTTCGTGCTCGTGCCTTAGAGGTCGGCATTTCGTTTTGTAGGACCCTGAACTTCATTGGGTGCACCGGAGGTGCACCCAATGGGTGTAGCCCCCGAGCTTCGAGTAGATTTTAGAAAATAATCTACTCGAAGGTCTTTACCAGAAACTATTTCCATTTTTACTCCAGCTTTTCGGTTAAGGGCCAGCCTTGTCTTTAATCTTGTCCCATGCCTTAGAAGTCGGCACTATCTTGGCTCGGAAAGATGATCCATGGGGTGCACCGAAGGTGCACCCAATGGGTGTAGCCCCCGACCTTCAAGTGGATTTTTGAGGACAATCCACTCGAAGGTCTTCCTTTTGTGTCTTTTTGCTGAAGAATATCCTTTCTGCTTGTAAAAATCGACATGATGTCATCCGCATTATGTCATCAATATTATGCTTTAGAGGTCAGCATGTATTTTGTCTTTTGCAGCCGAGTTCGCAATCCATCCATATCTTGCTAGGTGGTGTAATTTATTTGCTCTGTGACTGATTGGACATTTGATGGACGTTCTCTGTTTAGTCTTCAAGTCGCTTCTATCGGCCATATTTTGTACTTCATTGGCTATATTTGGCTTTCCTCTGATCCTCACTGATATCTCATTTTTGTCTTGAGGCATTCACTGCATGCCCTGCACAGATGTGACCGTTTTGAAAAATATATTGATAATTCCTGGGCGTCCCCCCCCAATGGGTGTGGGCAAGGGACGGCTTGGTACGCTGAGTGTTTTAGCCGGCTGCTTCTGAGTAGTAATGTGATGCGACGGCGGGTGTAATTGTATCCTCCGCGCTGTTGACTGGAGTCCCAATGGGTGTTGTGTTGCGTGAAACGGCGTCAGCCGCCTGACGTGTCTTCAGACGGGTTGAAGTGCTTATTGAATGCTTTGCGACTGTTCAGTGACCACAGTTGGAGGTGAGCGGTTGCCTTTCTTTCCTATAAATAGTGCCTTTGCCTGCCTGGTTTTTTCACATCTCTCGCTGTTCTCCACTGCCTGCTTTCTTTCTTCTACCTGCATTTCCCCCATGGGCAAGAAACGCAAGCGCGAGCCAACTCCTCCGTCTGAGGATTTTGGTGACTCGGAGTATTCAGAGGAGGAGTTCTCCTCTGAATCCGAGGGGTCTCCGGCTCCCATCCCCCTGCGTGAGTCGTCTGACGACTCAGACGACTCCCAGGGGCTCGCGGCGGAGGTCTGGACGTACATCCGGGCCGTCGAGCGCTCCGGGCTCGAGGGCTCGGATGAGTCGGAGTACTCCTCGGATGAGGAGGACTCGGACGGTGGCGGCGAGGACGAGGACGGCGACGACGACGACGACGACGACGAAGGCGGTGGCGGCGGTGACGGTGACGGCAGCGGCAGCAAGGACGACGACGGCGACGGTAGCAGGGGCAGCAGCAGGGGCGGCAGCGGCGGTGGCAGCAACAGGGCCAGTGGCTAGGTGCCACTGGTCCTTTAGATGTTAGTATAGTATAGTTAGAATAACGTAGTAGTATTTAGTAGTGTAGAGTAGTATAATGTAGTGTAGTAGTAGTAGTAATAGTAGAATAATATAATGTAGCAGTAGTAATAGGGAAGTATCAACTCATAATGAGTTGATTTGTAAGTATGATATCTTCCCTTTAATGAAGAAATGATGTTGGCTTCTCTTGTGATTATTGCTCGTTGATATTCGTAACTTAAAGTTCTTGAATCCTTCCTCTTCCCTCCTTTTTCGTGAAGTTGATTCCACTGGAATAGTAAGTGAATAACTCAGACATCATATCGGTGCTTTTAGAAGTAGTTGCCGAGCGACTTATAGATGATGTCAGAGTTTTAGAGATAACTGCCGAGCGACTGAACGCAACGTCGGAGTTTTAGAGTTAACTGCCGAGCAACTTGAAGACAACGTCGGCGTTTTTAGATGTAACGTCGAGCGACTGAACACGATGTCAGAGTTTTAGAGATAACTGCCGAGTAACTTGAAGGCGACGTTGGCGTTTTAGAGGTTACGCCGAGTGATTGAACACAATGTCGGAGTTTTAGAGTTAACTGCCGAGCGACTTTGAAGACGACATCGGCGTTTTAGAGGTAACGCCGAGCGACTGAACATGATGTCGGGGTTTTAGAGTCAACTGCCGAGTAACTTGAAGATGACGTCGGCGTTTTAGAGGTAATGCCGAGTGACTTGAGGGCAATGTCAGCATTTTAGAGGTAATGCCGAGCGACTTAATGCTATGTCGGAGTTTTAGAGTTAACTGCTGAGCAATAGCGGGCTACGTGGGCCACTTTGAGGTTAATAGCCGAGTGATGATGTGGCGCACCGGTGTTTTGGAAATAACTGCCGGGTGATGACGTGGCACGCTGGTGTTTTGGAAATAACTGCCGGGTGCTGACTGGGCGCTTTTTGAAACGGTATCTGGCTCAGGAATATCCCATAAGTGCTGCGCTTTTAGCCGCCTCTGCTTTCCGTGCCCTAGTTCTTGCTTTCTTGCTTCCGAATCCTCTCCGCAATTCACCTCCTACTCTGCTCGCCGGTAGAATCGAGATGGCGCCCAAGAGGAAAGCCTCGAGTTCGTCTGCCGTGGTGATTCCTCCAATCGACCCCAACAGCCAGTTGCCTTTCGCAGGTAACCACATGTCCGTTATCTCTGCGTCCGAACTTCTCCACCTCGTGTCCATCGGGGTTCTTCCTCCGAGGGAACTCTGCTCTTGGCGGATTTGCCATGGGGTTACTGTCCCAACTGAGGATACCCATGAGTCCGTGATTTATGCTCCTTTCCTTCTCCGCGGCCTTGGCCTTCCCATTTCTCCCTTTTTCCGTGGCCTCCTTGATTTCTACCATCTTAACTTGACCCATCTGAATCCCAATTCTATCCTGCAAATCTCCATTTTCGTCCATTTATGCGAAGCCTTTCTTGGCGTGCTACCACATTTCGGGTTGTGGAAGTACTTATATCACTGTCGCCCTAGGATGGCCGGGGGACAACATCAATTGGTTGGGGGTGCTAGCTTGGAGATGCGCCGGGGGAGGAAGACTGAGTATCTCAAAATCCCTCTTAAAGACAGTATCAAGGGGTGGCGCTTGGAATGGTTCATAGTTGAGAATTATGGAAACTCTCTCCCCCCCGGTCGGGAAGACAGCCGGATGTTCGCACCCCAAGCTGGATCGAGTCTCCCACAGATCAGGAGGTAGCTGAGGCAGGTGCTTTGCTGGCTGAAGTTGGACTGCTGAAAGAGAAGGGTCTGACTGCTGAAGCTGTGGTTGCTGATTTTGTTTTCAAGAATATTCAGCCGCTGAAAGACAGGGCACACCCGGCTTATCTGTATCGAGGCTTAGCCGACTCAACTCGGGTCACTAACAGAAGAATTCCCTCTACAGACTTGGTGAGCCGACTTGAGATGATCCTTAGAGGCAAAGTGTCAAATGTTGGTGCCCCAGTGGCATTCTCAGCCTGGAACCTGCCTCCTCCCAAAGCCTTCACTCTTTTTGTGTCGAATCCTCCTGTCACTGATGGTAGTTTGGGCCTTAGAGTGCGGCCCTCTGCTGAAGAAATTAGTGCCTTGGTTGCCTCGCTCGGGGGGATTCCTGATGATGAACGGCAAGTCCATTTTGAGGTGCCCCTGAACCCTAATGACACGGAGATAAGTGCCATGCTTGATTTGCTGGCTAAGGACTCTTCTGACGCTGCTCCTGCTGGGGCATTGGTAGTGGCACCCCTCCCAGAGGCTGATATAACTTTAGATGCTCAGAAGCCTGCCAGTACTCGCCCGAGGCGCCCTTGCCGAGCCAATCAACCTGATCCTTCTGCTGATGAGCAGCAAAAGAAAAGGAGACGCCTCCGGCGAGTACCCAGTTTGGATCAGGACGTTGGTACCTCGGTTCCTGATGCTGAAGAAGTGCATGTGACTGAATTTACTGACGCTGACCCCAATGGGTGTACCCAATCTGTTGTTGATCCCAATGGGTGTGCTCTATCTGTTGCTGATCCCAATGGGGGTGCTGCCTGCGTTGCTAATGTGGACGACGAGGAGAAAGAAAATGAAGTTCCTTTAACTCGGAAAAACAGTCGGCAGTTTATCGCCAGCGGTGAAAGTAGTGGAGTTCCTTCTCCTGCTTTATCTGCTCTCATGGGTCTGCAAGAACTGTCCTTGGCTAATTTTGATCAGACTCTTGAGGATATGGTTCCAGAGGATTTGTTATCGGAGCCAGCAGACGATGGTGTGATGGAGGTTTGTGCTGATGTGCTTGATGCTGGGTTGAGGTCATCCCGTGCCTCGTCGACCTTAGAGCGCAATCTCGAGGGTCGGGAGACTGACTTGGATCGTCCTGGTCATGGAAGTAACTAAGGGCCCATCACCCTTAGAGGTGGCTACCGCAGAGAGCTTGGATCCCAAGGATGGTGTTGACACGTGCCCAGCCCCCGAGAATGTTGTCGAGGGTGACTTGGTTCGGGTGGGAAGTGCAAGCCACTGCCCAGCCCCCGAGGGTGCTGCCGGGAATGATCCGGCTCAAGCGGGCAGTGCAAACTATGACCCAGCCCCCGAGGATGTCCGAGCGGGGTCTCCCTCTTATACTTCCATGGACGTTCATGCGGGGTCGCCTCCACACTCCGGTTGTATGGTGATAGCCCAAGCCTTGGACCAGGAGGTCACTTTAGAGGGCAGCGTCCCCACTGACCGAGTGTTGGGCTCTGTTGATGGCACCGAGTTGATTCCTGCTGGTTCGTTGCAAGCTGCTTCGAGTGGTGGCCTTACGCCCGGTTATCAATTGATCTCTCCTGATTTGGGGATCCCTTCGTTCTTTTCCAATCTCCAGGTACTGTGATGTATTTTAGCTTGGCTTTTTACATTGCATGAACTGCTGTCATTACATTCATCTGCTCTCCTCATCAGGCTTTGGTGGATGGGATGGCTGGCCAGCTGAGGTTACAGGGTGCTTCTGTCCCCGAAGTAGTTTCGTCACTTGCATGTTGGAATCCAGTGTCACTTCAACATCGTGTCTCTGAATTGGAGGCGACCAACGCTGGTTAGTGCCTTTTTGCTTCTCTTTGTCTTCACTGTAGACTGCTTTACATTCTGACCCTTATTTTGTTTGATTGTCTCCTGCTAGGCATGACTCAGCAGATTTCCACTCTTGAAGAAAAACATTCCCGAGATCAGGCTGAATTGGCCCAGCGGTGCACTGTCTTTGAGGAAAAGTACTCTCAAAGTCAGATTGAACTGGGTCAGGTCTCCGCTGCCTTAGATGACGCCAATGCACTGAGTTCTTCTCTTCATGCTCAGCTCAATTCTAAAAAGGTGATTTATGAAACTGTGCTTTGCCTTGTTGTGCTGCTATTACTTGCTTGGTGTTTAAGGGAGTTGACTTTTGTTTGCAGGAAGAAAAACGTATCCTTGCTGCTTCTCGCGACAGTCTTGAGAGATTGTATCGTGATTCCAGCAACTCACTGACTATCTTGGAGAGGAGTCATCGCTTCACCATGGAAGAGTTAGACAACCTACGCTGTAAGCTGCAGGAATCCATGGATGAAGTGACCCGACTCAAGCAGTTGATATCAGCGAAGGATGCTACTATCAAAGAACTCCGAGCTTCCAAGAAATCCATCACCCAAGAGTTAGAAACTGCTCGGCTGGTTGCCAAGGTTGCCGAAGAAACTTCTGTTACTCTCAGAGCCCAGCGTGATAGAGCCATGGACAAGGCTATTCGGGCGGGGCGAATCTTGATGAGGAGACCCGGCGTGGTTGTTCCCGAGGACATAAGGGCTGATGTGAATGCTGCCCCTGATTCCTCGAGTCGTCCTTCCTTGTCGATTGCTCCTGAGAAAAATATCACGAAATAGAGAAACACTTTGCGTGCTTTGAACGCGCAGTTAGCATGGTCAGACATTTGTTAGAGGACGTCATCTCAGTACTTGGACGATATTGTTATTTTCATATTGTTTCAGAATTCATCAGTTCATAAATTTGTAGTAGTAAAATGATGTGCGATGGTTTTGAAATTTGTTTGCGGGATATAGAAGCCATCCTTATATGAGTAATTGTGATCTCGTCAAATCGCCTTAAGTCGCTGCTGACTTAAGTCGATTGCTTCTGCTAATAGGGCGTAGTGGTCACCCTGAATTGCGTAGGCGCGAGCATGTTGCACCGGCTTAAGTTGCTGCCGGCTTAAGCCGATTGCTCCTTTGGTAGGGCATAGTGGTCACCCCGAGTTAAGTAAGCGTGAGCATGTTGCACCGCCTTAAGTCGTTGCCGACTTAAGCCGATTGCTCCGTTAGCAGGGCATAGAGGTCACCCCGAGTCAAGTAAGCATGAGCATGTTGCACCGCCTTAAGTCGTTGCCGACTTAAGCCGATTGCTCCGTTAGCAGGGCATAGTGGTCACCCCGAGTCAAGTAAGCATGAGCATGTTGCACCGCCTTAAGTCGTTGCCGACTTAAGCCGATTGCTCCGTTAGCGGGGTATAGTGGTCACCCCAAGCCAAGTAAGCATGAGCATGTTGCACCGCCTTAAGTCGTTGCCGACTTAAGCCGATTGCTCCGTTAGCGGGGTATAGTGGTCACCCCAAGTTAAGTAAGAATGCGAGTCAACCGTGAACAAACTGAGTATCTTTGAAGCCTTTCTTTATTGATGACATATTTCCATTTTACAGAGTACATCGTCGTCCTGATAGCTTTTGAAATACAGCTAGGGATAAAACTTCCTCAGGTGTTCTATGTTCCAGGAGTTCCCGACTTCTGTACCATCCATCTGAGTGAGACGATATGATCCTGGCCGAGTGACTTCTGCTACCACGAAGGGTCCTTCCCATAAGGGCGATAACTTGTGCCGTCCCTCCCACGTTAGAATTCGGCGGAGGACAAGATCTCCTACCGAGAAGGATTGCTGTCGCACGGCTTTGTCATGATAGTGCCTTAGAGTCTGCTGGTACCATGCTGATTGGATTACCGCATTCAGCCGTTCTTCCTCGAGTATATCAATGTCTTCTAGCCTAGTGGCTTCGACTTCTGCTATGTTTTCGAAGATCAACCTTGGCGCCCCGAATTTGAGATCAGCGGGTAACACTGCCTCCGACCCATAGACCATGAAGAAAGGAGTGTTTCCATGCAGAGCTCGACTAGGTTGGGTTCTTAGGCTCCAGACGACATAGGGCAATTCCCTTATCCATTTTCCTGCGAACTTTTCATTCTTATCGAAGACCTTTTTCCTAAGTGCCTCCAGTATCATCCCGTTGGCTCGCTCAACTTGCCCGTTGGCTCTCGGGTGTGCTACAGAAGCATACTTGATCTGAATGCCTTTTTGCTCGCAGAAGTCGAAGAACTCTGAACTTGTGAAGTTGGATCCCAGGTCAGTTATGATGCTGTTTGGTATCCCGAATCTGAATATTATGTCTTGTATGAATTCCACGGCCTTAGCTGAGGTCAAAGAGGCAATGGGCTTGAACTCTATCCATTTAGTGAATTTGTCGATTGCTACCAATACATGAGTGTATCCTCCTTGAGCTTTCTTGAAAGGTCCAATCATATCCAGTCCCCAGCATGCGAAAGGCCAAGTTACTGGTATGGTTTGCAGTTGTTGTGCTGGTAGATGTTGTTGTTTTGACAAGTATTGGCAAGCTTCGCACCTCTGAACTAACTCAGCTGCATCACTCTTCGCGGTTGGCCAATAGAATCCTGACCTGAAGACCTTCCCGACTAGTGTTCTGGATGCTGCATGTATTCCACATTGCCCAGCATGGACCTCCTCCAGAAGTCGCTTCCCAGTAGATGGGAGAATGCACTTCATGAAGACGCCTGACGCACCCCTTCTGTATAATGTTTCTCCAATGAGTGTGTAGTGGGCTGACTGTCTGGTGATGCGTTCGGCTGCATTTTTGTCATCTGGTTCCTCTTCATTCTTTATATATCTGATGATCGGCCTTCTCCAGTCGTCAGGGTCTGACTCGGGTTGATCCACGATATTACATTCTTCTGCTTGATCTGTTGAGATGCTCGGTCGTGGTATTTCTTGCACGAAGACTCCTGGTGGAACCTGAGTTCGGCTGGATCCTAACTTGGACAATACATCAGCTGCCGTATTTCGATCTCTCTCCACATGATGAAATTCTAGACCTTCAAACTTTTCTTCTAGTTTCCGGACGGCAGTGCAGTATTTTCCCATTGAATCCTTTGAACAGTCCCATTCCTTGTTTATCTGACTTATGACCACCAGAGAATCTCCGTATACCATTAATCTCTTGATGCCCAATGATATGGCGATGTTTAGTCCATGGATCAGAGCTTCATACTCGGCTGCATTGTTAGAGGCTGGAAATAACAGTTGGAGGGCATATTTGAGGTGTTCGCCTCCAGGCGCGATGAAGAGAATTCCTGCGCCTGCCCCCTGCAGCTTCAGCGAGCCATCAAAATACATCTTCCATACTTCTGCAATTTCCGGGTTCTCTGGTATTTGTTGTTCAGTCCATTCTGATACGAAGTCAACCAATGCTTGAGATTTAATGGCAGTACGAGGTCGAAATTCAATGTCATGAGACCCCAGTTCACAGGCCCACTTGGCTATTCGACCAATGGCTTCCTTGTTGTGGAGAATATCCCCTATCAGAAAACTGGTGACTACTATGACTTTGTGGTCATCAAAGTAGTGACGCAGCTTGCGGGCAGTTAGAAGTACTGCGTATAACATCTTCTGCACTTGGGGATACTTTTTCTTCGAGGGACCCAGAACTTCACTGATGAAATAAACGGGGTGTTGCACAGGGTAGGCATGTCCTTCTTCTGCTCGCTCGACTACCAACGCGGTGCTCACCACGTGAGTCGTGCAAGAGATATATAACAGCAGATCTTCAGCTGGTTGAGTTGACGTGGCTCGCCGTGGTGGTTTCAGTACTGGTGGGGTTGTCAAGAATTTTTTCAGTGCATCTAAGGCTTCCTGCGCTTCTGAAGTCCACTGAAACTTGTCCACCTTCTTGAGTAGCTTGTAAACGGTAAACCTTTTTCTCCCAGCCTGGATATAAATCTGCTCAGAGCTGCCATGCATTCGGTAAGTCGTTGAACCTTCTTTTGTGATCGTGGAGCTTCCATTTTCATGATAGCTTCAATCTTTTCCAGATTAGCTTCAATTCCCCGGTGGCTGACAATAAATCCGAGTAGCTTCCCTGCTGGTACCCCAAAGACACATTTTTCGGGATTAAGCTTCCACCGATACCGCCGTAGACTGTTGAAAACCAGCTGCAAGTCTTCGATGAAGTTTTCCGAGTTCTCCGTTTTGATTACCACATCGTCTACGTAGGCTTCCACACGCTTGCCCCAGTGATCAGCTAAGCATGTTTGGATGGCTCTCTGATAAGTCGCTCCAGCGTTTTTGAGGTCAAACGACATGGAGGTATAACAGAAAGCACCAAACGGAGTGATGAACGCCGTTTTTTCCTCGTCTTCTTTTGCCAGGCTGATCTGATGGTATCCCGAATAGCAATCCAAGAAAGACAGCACAGAACATCCAGCGGTGGAGTCTACCACCTGATCTATCCTTGGGAGCCCGAAGGGATCCTTCGGACAATGTTTGTTGAGATCAGTATAATCAACGCACATGCGCCAATCCACTTTATTCTTTTTGAGTACAAGAACAGGGTTGGCTAACCACTCGGGATGTAACACTTCTCTAATGAACCCAGCCGCGACCAAGCGGGCCAGCTCAGCGCGAATGGCCTCTCTTTTGTCGGGCGTGAAACGACGTAGTTTTTGCCGGATCGGCCTTGCTTGTGGATAAACCTTCAGTTTGTGCTCGGCCAGCTCTCTCGGGACTCTCGACATATCCGCAGGTTGCCATGCGAATACGTCTCGGTTGTCTTGCAGAAACTGGACGAGCGCGCTTTCCTATTTATCATCCAGGCTGGAGCTGATGATAGCAGTTTTGCGTTCATCAGCAAACCCCAGATTGATCCTTTTAGTTTCTTCAGTCGGTCGCATAGAGGTCGCGGCTTGAGCTTCCTTCGTCGGTGCTGTGTGGTCTTCCTCAGGCTTAGAGTTTGCCTGGGTCGAAGAAGTCGCTGAAGGTTTGATAGTGAGGGCCGCCTGGATGGCCACTCGGAAACATTCTACGGCGCCTTGGAGGTCAGCACGCACAGTTATGATTCCTTGCAGTCCCGGCATCTTCAATATCATGTACGTGTAATGCGGAATGGCCATGAATTTTGCCAGTCCCGGCCTCCCGATGATGGCGTTGTACCCGCAGTCGAAGTTCGCCACTTCGAACCTCAGGAACTCGGTTCTGTAGTTTTCCGGAGTCCCGAAGGTGACAGGCATGTAGATGTGGCCCAACGAGTATTCTCCCTCAGTTGGCACGATGCCAAAGAATGGAGTATCTGACTCATGGAGTTCTTTGAGGTGAACTCCCAAGCCTCGGAGTGTTCGGGGGAAGGTGACGTTGATGCTGCTCCCCCGTCCACTAACACCTTCTTCACCCTGCTCTCTCGGATCACCGGATCGACGAGGAGCGGGTATTTGCCCGGATGGTCGAAGTTGAGCCATTGATCCGCCCGAGTGAAGGTGATCGGGTGCTCCGACCATCGGTACGGAGCGGGTGGACCGGTGGTTGCCACCAGTATCTGGCGATCGTTGAGCTTTTGCTGTCTTTTGTTCTCCTACGATCCGTGTCCGCCGAAGATGACGTTGACCTCCCTGTCAACGCACGGGAAGGCTCCTCCTCCTCCCTCCTCCTGCTGCTGGGGTTGTCGTGGTTCTTCTGGTCCTCCCCGCGGCGGAGGAGGGGGTAGAGGTTGGAAGGGTCGGCTGTGCCCAACGGAATGCTTGAAGTCCCGGCAGTTCCGAAGAGTATGGCGCATGTCCTTGTGGTACGGGTACTGGGCGTCGAGGATGTCGTCCAGCGTGCGCTCGCCTCCGCGAGGTCCTCCTCGGGCACGAGAGGCAGGTGGTCCGGCGGCGTGCACCTCTTCGCGCGGTCTCTTCTCCCAGCGTTTGTCAGGTTACTGGTTCGTGTCGCGCCGTGGCGCTGCCGGTGCGGGCTTCGCTCCTCCGATGAGGTCCTGGGCTCGCTCGTCGGTGGTGATGTAGAGGTCGGCTTCCCGGAACAGCTCCTCGGAGGTAGTTGGCGCCTTCTGTAGTATGGCTCGGACGAAAGCCGAGTCATTGGATCCTCTGTAGAAGTCCTCGATCACGGCCGCCTCTGTGACCTCAGGGATACGATTTCTCATGGTCTGGAACCTTTTGAGGTACGATCGGAGAGTTTCATCCCCCGGCGCTTGATGGATTTGAGGTCCCATGGTTGCGCCGGTTTGTCGGAGAGGGACTGAAAATTGGCGGTGAAGCGCCGACTAAAGTCGCTCCAGTCGTCGATGCAGTGTCGAGGTAGATGTCGTAGCCATTGCAGTGCGTCTTGCCCGAGGACAATGGGTAAGTATGCAGTCATCACGTCTTCAGATGCTCCGGCGGCTCGAGCGGCGGTAGTGTAGACGGCCAGCCAGCCTCCTGGGTCCTGCTTAGGTTCATATTTATCGACATTGGATACCTTGAAGTTAGGGGGCCATTGAATGGCCCTAAGGCGTGGAGTAAGGGCAGACACTCCACATGTGTCCTCCTGTCGTCGAGGATGATGTCTGTCCCGGGGAGGGGAGTAGTTGTTGTGGTTCCTCGACCGTCCCCGGGCAGTTCCGCCAGTTGAGGCCGTCGTTGATTCGGCTCTGGTAGCTTGACTCCGAGTGGGGATGCCATGATCCCTGTCGTATTCCTCCCGGCGGCGTATCTCGTTCTCATGCCGTCGTTCGCGTGAAGCGTTGATAGAACTCCGCACGTCCCGGCGACTGTTGATGGTGTGTCGCAAGTCGTTCGGCGGGTGAGCGAGAGGTAAAAGATGGTTGGCTGCCTGGGTGAGCAGGCGTCGATAGCCCTCGGCGTCTGGAGTCCGAGGGAGTCCGTCAGCTATCCGAGCTAGCACTCCTCCGACTTCACTCGGCGTGTTCATGGCTCGGGCGAAGTCGGGGTTCAGGTTACGGCCGAGTAGTGGATTTTCTCGGCGCTGCCTCGCGTCTTGCTCGGCTTGTTCCTGAGCTCGTCGACGATCACGTCATCGGGAGTTCCTTCGTTCCCTGAAGACGCGTTCTTCCGGAGTTTCTCCCATCTCCGAGACCTCGTCTCGCGAGACAGGCTGCTCCGGATCCCGTTCTCCGGCTTGGTGATGTCTACAGATGTTTCGGCGCCGGTTTCTTCGTCGACGGGATTCCCGCTGAGGTGGTTCCTCCCCAGGCGCGGTCGGCTCGTCGTCAGAGATGGGAGGCGACTCCGCTCTTCCCATGAAGAGAACGCTGGGGTAGAACGGCGTGGCTGTCGTGGCGATCTTCTTTCGGAGAGCTGAGGGTAATGCTTCCCTGGTATTTTCGGAGTTTGTTGGAGGAGGCTTCTTTTCCGGCGGATCTGCAACGCGGTGTAGAATTCCCTTTTCGTCGGCTATGGATGAGATCGTTCCAAAGCAGAACATGGATCCAGGACGGAAGGTGATCCTGCTGTTGATGGTGACGGCCATTGAGCTAGCTTAGATCGTTGACACCCCCCTACCTGGCGCGCCAGCTGTCGGTGTTTTGGGTCCGACCGCACACCCGGGGTTGCCCCTCGAGGTGTTTTTAGGAGTAGGACGGTGTCGACGACTGTAGCAAAATGGTTCGTGCTAGTTGCACGAGGGACAGTGGACAATGTTTACAGGTTCGGGCCGCTTAGAGACGCGTAACACCCTACGTCCTGGTGAGTATGCTTGGTGAATGAGGTTACAAGAGAGCTCTCTGAATCGAGAATGCAGAGAGTTGAAGTGGGTGGCTAAGTAATAGGGTCGATCGATCTGAAGGGGTGCCCCCTAGGCCTTATATACTCGACCGTGGGGCAATACACGTGGATATGATAACAATGCGTAGCTAAAGGATCGGTACTCGCTTGAGTTTATCTCCCTGTAGTTCCACCGACCTATCCTCGCGTGGCTCCATTGCATGGGGGCTCCAGCGCGGGAAAGTCGGATCTCTGTTGTGGTCGCTCGCTCGACGTTGTGGGCCGTCCGGGTTTGCATCAATCCGGCCTCGCGTCAACCTGCTTTGCTGATTGTTTCTCCCCAGGCCCACGAAAGAATGGCCTTACGATTTATTGGGCCCTTGGGCCTTTCGTGAGGTCTTTTACTCTTTTAGTGGACCCGGGGGATATCTGTCCCCCACAGCTGGTACACAAAATCGAAGAATGTCAACACATATGAAGCCTGATGTCGGGACATTTATGAAACAACTTTCGTAATTTATTGGAATACTTAAATAGACGACATGACATTACAAGGACTGAATTTAAGGGCGAACTAAGCAGCTACGACACATTATTGTTACATACTTCCACGGCGAGCCCATAAATGCTCGACAAGATCATTCTGAAGTGAGCACGATCTTTCTTGGCGACGAAGATCAAAGTGGTTAATAACCCATTCCGCCCGGCCTTCTCGTATAATTTGAGATGGTTCAATCCCTGAAGAGATGTCTCCGAAATCAATGTTTGCAGCAAAAGGGCCTTCGTCTTCGACAATCATGTTGTGCATGATGATGCAAGCTGTCATTATCTCTGTCAAACGATTACGATCCCAAACATAAGCTGGTCCACGGAGCACCGCCCACCGGGCTTGAAGAACTCCAAAAGCACGCTCAATATCCTTTCGGCAACTTTCCTGCATCTGAGTAAAATATACTTTCTTTTCCTCGTATGGGTGTCGGATTGCTTTTACAAAAGTAGGCCAGTTGGGGTAAATACCATCAGCAAGGTAATAACCAAAGTTGTATGCATGACCATTTACTGTGTAATTGACTGGTGGCATTCGACCAGTAGTCATAGGGTCAAATACTGGGGATCTGTGCAGCACGTTCACGTCATTGTTTGTCCCAGGCATGCCAAAAAAAGCATGCCAAATCCATAGATCATACGATGCTACAGCTTCGAGTATCATCGATGCTCTACCATTTCGGCCACAAAATTGACCACGCCAAGCCGTTGGACAGTTCCTCCACTCCCAGTGCATGCAATCTATGGAACCCAACATGCCAGGAAAACCCCTTGACTCGCTATTATGCATGATGCGTGTAATGTCATCTTGAGTCGGAGTTCGTAAATACCAGCCACTAAAACAAGCAATGATTGCGCGACAGAAATGATGAAGGCATTCCCTAGCGGTTGATTCCCCAATTTGAATATACTCGTCTACCGCATCAGAAGGTAACCCATAAGCAAGTATCCGCATTGCCGCACAAACTTTTTGTAATGGACCTAGTCCGGGCATACCAGTTGCGTCTACCCTTTGTGTAAAGTAAGTATCGTGTTGTTGAAGAGCTTGCAGAATGCGGAGAAACAATGGCCTACTCATGCGGAACCTAATAAAGTTGCATTGCTTATTTGTCAATAGTTGAACAAATGATAACCTATGACAATAATATGAAGTGTGTACCTTCTATGAAACACATGGGGTGGATACACTGGGTTCGCGCTGAAGTAGTGATGCTCGATGAGGTTTTCTCCAGCAAAATGATCTCTGTGAATGACACGGCGAGGTAAACCTGACCGTCGTCGTTGATGGCGTTGAGCCGCAATGTTCAGGGTGAGTAGGTTGACTAGCAAAAGAGTTTCGTCGTCACTATCACTCGAATCACTCGAAGCATAATCATCTTGCGTATGACTGTGAGACATACCGAGCTATGGGAAACTAGATGAACTCAGAACAATGGGCGTACATTATGGTAGAGACTCATTGCGTATATACAGGGGAGACAATAGCGGCTTCTGGCGGAAGCTGGGGGCTTGCATTGAAAGCCAACTGTGGCTTCCGTTGAAAGGCAACCGTGCCTTCCATCGTAAGGTACTCGTGGCTTAGGCCGTACGACTCAACACCTTTTTTTTGCAACGTAAGTTTCGTTCATTAAATTCGGTCCCTATATTTTATACAAAATTTTGGCATACCACAATTGTTAATTAATGTTTGCATTTACCAATTAAATGATAAATGAAATGATGTATGCATTTTGAGATAAATGATAAATTTTTAGATTTATTCTATATTATGCGTAATTTATTTCAAATAATAAAATATAATTTTTTTGTTAAAAAATTCGAGCAGTTAAAGCATAACGTAAAACATAAAAGAATATAAATAAAAAGTGAAGTTGGTTATGTTAGTTATAGAGAAATGAATATTTAATGAGTAGAGGGATATGTAGGGTAAAATTTAGGGGGAACGGTTGTGGGAGGAGTGAATATAGGGGAGGGAATCTTTCTGACGTGGCTGCATAGTAAGATTTAGGAGGAAAAATTTAGGAGGAACGCCTGCGGACAGCCTAACCCCAAACGACCCGTCGCCTTCCTTTTTCCAAAACACTCCCTCGTTTTTCGTTGTATGCCGCTTTGGTGGCTTTTCCGATGACAAACGGGGAAAATATATATTTCAGCATCGCGTCATTGGTTTTGGTTGCCTTTTCACGACGAGTGGTACCGTTGGCGCCTTCCACCATTTTTATTATGGGTTGCTTTTCTTATAGCCGAGAGATTCTTGTCACGTAGGAGTAATATAATAATAATAATGAATTTGGCTCTCGTCAAAAATGCGTTAGGATACGTGGGTTTCGCTTCTTTTTAAAACGATGCATCCGTGCGGTTTTGGAAAAAGGGGTGCTACGGAGTTCACTCGTTCCTCTTTTAGGTCCCCGCAAAAGACCGCCATCCTTAGCCTAGTCAATACCTGAAATTAATTTAGGCCTTATCTTGGATTAAATGAGATTGAAAAAAAAGTTAGTACTATTTTTGACTTACTATGGATTTTGGACATGTTTAAATATACTATAGCTAACTACTAAGATTAGCTAAAGACATCCCAATAGTCTAGGTGTTATTTGTTATTTTTACCAAATTAGCCATTAGTTAGCTAACTAACTCCACTAGCGATTTTTAGGCAACTAACTATTAGCTCTAATGCATTCAAACACCCCCTTAAACCCACCAAATACCCTCAACTTTAGTCTACATGGATTGAGATCAAACCGGCCCTTAAGGATGAGCTATGGAGGCTTCAAGCGTCGGTTAAAAAGTAGTAGGAGCTAGTCTTCAGACCAGTCCAAATATCTCGCTCCGTAACCCACCACACATTAGCCATGTAGAGATAATGTTTAGGGTCTGTTTAGAACTTGTAGAAGTAATAGTTAGCTAGATAACAAAGTGTTAGGTGGAATAGGCGTGGATGAACGACTATTAAGATTGACCTAAACACGGGATACACACCAAACAAGGCATACGCGAGATGCCTCCCCACGACCACCGTTCACGCGAGGCATAGCTTCCAACATGACATGCATTTGCATGCCGTGGTCGAGGAGAGCGAAAAATGCACATTATCTCTCCACCATGCATATTGTTCAGCAATACATGCGCGTTGTGTGAACGTAATAAATGTGTTGTTTTTTTCTGCCAAATGCATTGCCATATGCATGGTGTTGGTGCCTTTTTAGTCACCAAACACTATAATGAACCGTTTGACGGTACTTGGCACATTTAGATGATATAGGGTCAAATAAAATGGTTATCGTAAATGTGGGACAACATCTCTATGATGGTCACCACCTATTTGGGACCAAACAGTAACGAACCCTAGGGCCTTCTTGTGATTAGCAATACCTTGGGTTCGGCTCCGCGAGGTGAACAGTGGTGGTGGCCTGCGACAGGTCGTCGGGTCGCTTGGAAGTGCTCGCTGCGGGGGGCATGGACGGTCCGCGGCTCTAGGCCGGACGGTCCGCAACCTAGCGGCAGAAGCGGTGCCTTCACTGCGCGCAGTCCGGACGGTCCGAGCTCTGGGCCAGACGGTCCGAGCTCTGGGCCAGACGGTCCGTGATGGCGCAGGGTCGTCTTCTTCTCCTCGTACGACCTATATCTCGTCCCCTTGGGGGAGAGACCTTAGAGTGCTCCAGGTCAGCAGGTCACCCGGGACGTCTCCAGATGATGTAGAGTCGTCTAGAAATTAAAAGATCAATTCGAGTAAGAGATCTTGATTGAAGTAGACGAAGTAGATCTTGCCCTCAAGAGGGGTAAAGATCATAGGGTTGTCCTGGGGTCGGTAGGCCACTCCAGGACGGATCTAGACGACGTAGAGTCGAATAGGGGTGGAGGTGGATATGTGGAAGACTACAACTAGAACTACGCTACATCTACTCCTAGGGCAGGAAAGGTAAATAAAGTAATTGGTTCGATTGGAATGTGTTCGGGGTTCTCAATCGGCCGTATCCCTTTATATTTATAGAGGAGGAGGTCTGGACCTTTTCCTAAGAGATAGCCAACAACTCCCACGTGATTAAATGGATAACCACGCACGAGATAAAGATAAACACCCGAGTTAATCTAATCTCGGGGCACGCGGACTGTCCGGGCCCAAAGACTGGATCGTCCGCTCAATTTGGATCTCAACAGGTTGTTTGGTAGCTCTAACTAATAGTTTGGTTGATAGTGCCCCTATGGTCGAGTGCCTTAAAAGGATTGGCAATACTGTCCTTTACTAAATTCTAGTTAATTTTAACTGACAGCTAATAAACTAATTGTTAATTGAAGGTTTAGCTAACAATTAGCTGAGGCTTTAGCTGATTATTATACAAGTAATATTATGTACCCACAATTATTGTTACTAAAATAGATGTAAATATTAAATCATGGTTATATGAACATCCATGTTCATGTCGAAGAGCAACTCCAAGAAACTCTATAATCATTGAAAGGGTATTAGACTTACACCTAGTCCCTAAATGATTTTGGTGGTTGAATTGCCCAACACAAATATTGGACTAACTAGTTTGCTCTAGTGTATAAGTTATACAGGTGCAAAAGGTTCACACTCAGCCAATAAAAAGATCAAGTTTTGGATTCAACAAAGGAGCAAAGAGGCAACCGAAGGCACCTCTGGTCTGGAGGCACCGGACTGTCCGGTGTACACCGGACAGTGTCCGGTGCACCATAGGACTCCAACTCGAACTCGCTACCTTCGGGAATTTCTCAGGCCGCACCGCTATAATTCACCGGACTGTCCGGTGTACACCGGACAGTGTCCGGTGCTCCAAGGAAGCGAGGCCTTCGCAACTCGCCAGCCTCGGGATTGGGCAGCAGCCGCTCCGCTATAATTCACCGGACATGTCCGGTGTGCACCGGACTGTCCGGTGTAACCACGGAGCAACGGCTATTTCGGCGCCAACGGCTACCTGCGTCGCATTTAATGCGCGCTCTGCGCGCGCAGAAGTCAGGCACGCCCATACTGGCACACCGGACAATGAACAGGTGATGTCCGGTGTGCACCGGACATCCAGGCGGGCCTAGAAGTCAGAAGCTCCAACGGTCAGAATCCAACGGCATTGATGACGTGGCGGGGGCACCGGACATGTCCGGTGTGCACCGGACTGTCCGGTGCGCCATCGACAGACAGCCTCCACCAACGGTCAAGTTTGGTGGTTGGGGCTATAAATACCCCAACCACCCCACCATTCATTGCATCCAAGTTTTCCAACTTCCAACCACTATACAAGAGCTAGCATTCATTGCAAAGCACACCAAAAGAGATCAAATCCTCTCCAACTCCACACAAAGCCCTAGTGACTAGAGAGAGTGATTTGTAGTGTTCATTTGAGCACTTGCGCTTGGATCGCTTCTTTTTCTTCGGCATTCTTTCTTGTGATCAAACACTCACTTGTAATTGAGGCAAGAGACACCAATTGTGTGGTGGTCCTTGCGGGAAGTTTGATTCCCAAGTGATTTGAGAAAGAGAAGCTCACTCGGTCCGAGGGACCGTTTGAGAGAGGGAAGGGTTGAAAGAGACCCGGCCTTTGTGGCCTCCTCAACGGGGAGTAGGTTTGAGAGAACCAAACCTCGGTAAAACAAATCCGCGTGTCTCACTTCATTATTCGCTTGCGATTTGTTTTGCGCCCTCTCTCGCGGACTCTACTATATTTCTAACGCTAACCCGGCTTGTAGTTGTGATTATTTTTGTGATTTTCAGTTTCGCCCTATTCACCCCCCCTCTAGGCGACTTTCAATTGGTATCAAAGCCCGGTGCTTCATTAGAGCCTAACCGCTCGAAGTGATGATGGGAGATCACACCAAGAGGGAGATGGAGACCGGCGACAAGCCCACTACAAGCCAAGGGAGCACTTCATCGGAAGAGTCCCGCACCAAGAGAAGGGAGAAGAAGAAGAACTCCTCCAAGCGGAAGGAGAAAAGATCTTCCTCTTCTCACCACAAGGAGAAGAAGGAAAAATCTTCTTCTCACAAGCCGCATCGGAGTGGGGACAAGCACAAGAGGATGAGGAAGGTGGTCTACTACGAAACCGACACTTCATCAACATCCACCTCCGACTCCGATGCACCGTCCGTAACTTCTAAGCGCCAAGAGCGCAAGAAGTTTAGTAAGATCCCCTTACACTATCCTCGTACACCTAGACATACTCCATTACTTTCCGTTCCATTAGGCAAACCGCCAACTTTTGACGACGAAGATTATGCTAGGTGGAGTGATTTAATGAAATTTCATCTAACCTCACTCCACAAAAGTATATGGATTGTTGTTGAGTTTGGAGCACAGGTACCTTCTATAGGGGATGAGGATTATGATACGGACGAAGTGGCCCAAATCGAGCACTTCAACTCCCAAGCCACAACCATTCTCCTCGCCTCTCTAAGCAAGGAGGAATACAACAAAGTACAAGGGTTGAAGAATGCAAAAGAGATTTGGGACCTACTCAAGACGGCGCACGAGGGTGATGAGCTCACCAAGATCACCAAGCGGGAAACGATCGAGGGGGAGCTCGGTCGCTTTCGTCTTCGCCAAGGGGAGGAGCCACAAGATATGTACAACCGGCTCAAAACCTTGGTGAACCAAGTGCGCAACCTCGGGAGTAAAAAGTGGGACGACCATGAGGTGGTTAAGGTTATTTTAAGAGCTCTTATTTTCCTTAACCCCACTCAAGTTCAATTAATTCGTGGTAATCCTAGATATCCACTAATGACCCCCGAGGAAGTTATCGGGAATTTTGTGAGCTTTGAATGCATGATTAAGGGCTCAAAGAAGATCAACGAGCTTGATGAACCCTCCACATCCGAGGCGCAACCGGTGGCCTTTAAGGCAACGGAGGAGAAGAAGGAGGAGTCTACACCAAGTAGACAACCAATTGACGCCTCCAAGCTCGACAATGAGGAGATGGCCTTAATCATCAAAAGCTTTCGGCAAATCCTCAAGCAACGGAAGGGGAAGGACTACAAATCCCGTTCCAAGAAGGTTTGCTACAAGTGTGGTAAGCCCGGTCATTTTATTGCAAAATGTCCTTTGTCTAGTGACAGTGACAGGGGCGACGACAAGAAAGGAAAGAGGAGAGAAAAGAAGAAGTACTACAAGAAGAAGGGCGGCGATGCCCATGTTTGCCGGGAATGGGACTCCGACGAGAGCTCCACCGAGTCCTCCTCCGACGAGGACGCCGCCAACATCGCCATCACCAAGAGACTCCTCTTCCCCAACGTCGGCCACAAGTGCCTCATGGCAAAGGACGGCAAAAGGAATAAGGTTAAATCTAACTCCTCCACCAAATATGAATCTTCTAGTGATGATAATGCTAGTGGTGAGGAAGATAATTTGCGTATCCTTTTTGCCAACCTTAACATGGAACAAAAGGAAAAATTAAATGAGCTAATTAGTGCCATCCATGAAAAGGATGATCTCTTGGACTCCCAAGAGGACTTCCTAATCAAGGAAAATAAGAAACATGTTAAGGTTAAAAATGCTTATGCTCTAGAGGTAGAAAAATGTAACAAATTAACTAGTGAGCTAAGCACATGCCATGACACTATTGCCAACCTTAGAAATGAAAATGCCAAATTAATTGCTAAGGTTGATTCTCATGTTTGTATTGATTCAACTTCCTATCCTAGAAATGATAATGTTGATTTGCTCGCTAGGATTGATGAGTTGAATGTTACTATTGCTAGCCTTAGAAATGAGAATGAGAAATTAATTGCTAAGGCTAAAGAATTAGATGTTTGCAATGTTACAATTTCCGACCTTAGAACTAAGAATGATATGTTGCATGCTAAGGTTATAGAATTAAAAACTTGCAAATCCTCTACATCTACTGAGCATATTTCCATTTGTACTAGGTGTAGAGATATTAATGTTGATGCTATCCATGATCACCTAGCCTTAATTAAAAAACAAAATGATCACATAGCACAACTTAATGCTAAGATTAGTGAGCATGACTTAGAAAATGAAAAATTTAAATTTGCTAGAAGCATGCTCTATAATGGGAGACGCCCTGGCATCAAGGATGGCATTGGCTTCCAAAGGGGAGACAATGTCAAACTTAATGCCCCTCCAAAGAATTTATCTAACTTTGTTAAGGGCAAGGCTCCCTTGCCTCAGGATAACGAGGGTTACATTTTGTACCCTGCCGGCTATCCTGAGAGCAAAATTAGGAGAACTCATTCTAGGAAGTCTCACTCTGGCCCTAATCATGCTTTTATGTATAAGGGTGAGACATCTAGTTCTAGGCAACCAACCCGTGCCAAGTTGCCTAGAAGGAAAACTCCTAATGCATCAAATGATCATGCTATTTCATTTAAAACTTTTGATGCTTCTTATGTGCTTACTAGCAAATCCGGCAAGGTAGTTGCCAAGATTGTTGGGGGCAAACACAAGGGCTCCAAGACTTGTGTTTGGGTACCCAAAGTTCTTGTTTCTAATGCCAAAGGACCCAAAACCGTTTGGGTACCTAAAGTCAAGAACTAAAATTGTTTTGTAGGTTTATGCATCCCGGGGCTCAAGTTGGATACTCGACAGCGGGTGCACAAACCACATGACAGGGGAGAAAAAGATGTTCTCCTCATATGAGAAAAACCAAGATCCCCAACGAGCTATCACATTCGGGGATGGAAATCAAGGTTTGGTCAAAGGGTTGGGTAAAATTGCTATATCACCTGACCATACTATTTCCAATGTTTTTCTTGTAGATTCTCTAGATTACAATTTGCTTTCCGTATCCCAATTATGTCAAATGGGCTACAACTGTCTATTTACTGATATAGGTGTTACTGTCTTTAGAAGAAGTGATGATTCAATAGCATTCAAGGGAGTGTTAGAGGGTCAGCTATACTTGGTAGATTTTGATAGAGCTGAACTCGACACTTGCTTGGTTGCTAAGACTAACTTGGGTTGGCTCTGGCACCGCCGACTAGCCCATGTTGGAATGAAGAATCTTCATAAGCTTCTAAAGGGAGAACATATTTTAGGACTAACAAATGTTCATTTTGAGAAAGACAGGATTTGTAGCGCATGCCAAGCCGGGAAGCAAGTTGGCACTCATCATCCACACAAGAACATCATGACTAGTGACAGGCCACTGGAGCTCCTACACATGGACCTATTCGGCCCGATCGCTTACATAAGCATCGGCGGGAGTAAGTACTGTCTAGTTATTGTGGATGATTATTCTCGCTTCACTTGGGTGTTCTTTTTGCAGGACAAATCTCATACCCAAGAGACCTTAAAGGGATTCTTGAGACGGGCTCAAAATGAGTTCAGCTTGAGGATCAAGAAAATTAGAAGCGACAATGGGACGGAGTTCAAGAACTCTCAAATTGAAGGCTTCCTTGAGGAGGAGGGCATCAAGCATGAGTTCTCTTCTCCCTACACTCCACAACAAAATGGTGTAGTGGAGAGGAAGAATCGAACTCTATTGGACATGGCAAGAACCATGCTTGATGAGTACAAGACACCGGATCGGTTTTGGGCCGAAGCGGTTAACACCGCTTGCTACGCCATCAACCGGTTATATCTTCATCGAATCCTCAAGAAGACATCCTATGAACTCCTAACCGGTAAAAAGCCAAATATTTCATATTTTAGAGTTTTTGGTAGCAAATGTTTTATTCTTGTTAAAAGAGGTAGAAAATCTAAATTTGCTCCTAAAACTGTAGAAGGCTTTTTACTAGGATATGACTCAAACACAAGGGCATATAGAGTCTTTAACAAGTTCTCAGGACTTGTTGAAGTTTCTTGTGACGTTGTGTTTGATGAGACTAACGGCTCTCAAGTAGAGCAAGTTGATCTTGATGAGATAGGTGAAGAACAGGCTCCATGCATAGCGCTAAGGAACATGTCCATTGGGGATGTGTGTCCTAAGGAATCCGAAGAGCCTCCACATGCACAAGATCAACCATCCTCCTCCATGCAAGCATCTCCACCAACTCAAATTGAGGATGAGGCTCAAGATGTTGAACAAGAAGATCAAGAAGATGAGCCACCTCAAAATGACGGCAACGATCAAGGGGGAGATTCAAATGATGAAGACAAGGAGGATGAACAACCAAGGCCGCCACACCCAAGAGTCCACCAAGCAATACAACGAGATCACCCCGTCGACACCATCCTCGGCGACATTCATAAGGGGGTAACTACTCGATCTCGTGTTGCACATTTTTGTGAACATTACTCTTTTGTTTCCTCTATTGAGCCACACAGGGTAGAGGAAGCACTTCAAGATTCGGATTGGGTGATGGCGATGCAAGAGGAGCTCAACAATTTCACAAGGAATGAGGTATGGCATTTAGTTCCACGTCCTAATCAAAATGTTGTAGGAACCAAGTGGGTCTTCCGCAACAAGCAAGACGAGCATGGTGTGGTGACAAGGAACAAAGCTCGACTCGTGGCCAAGGGGTATTCACAAGTCGAAGGTTTGGATTTTGGTGAAACCTATGCACCCGTAGCTAGGCTTGAGTCAATTCGCATATTATTGGCCTATGCTACTTACCATGGCTTCAAGCTTTATCAAATGGACGTGAAGAGTGCCTTCCTCAATGGACCAATCAAGGAGGAGGTCTATGTTGAGCAACCTCCCGGCTTTGAAGACAGTGAGTACCCTAACCATGTTTATAGGCTCTCTAAGGCGCTTTATGGGCTCAAACAAGCCCCAAGAGCATGGTATGAATGCCTTAGAGATTTCCTTATTGCTAATGGCTTCAAAGTCGGCAAGGCCGATCCTACTTTATTTACTAAAACTCTTGACAATGATTTGTTCGTATGCCAAATTTATGTTGATGATATTATATTTGGGTCTACTAACAAATCTACATGTGAAGAATTTAGTAGGATCATGACACAGAAATTCGAGATGTCTATGATGGGGGAGTTGAAGTATTTTCTAGGATTTCAAGTCAAACAACTCCAAGAGGGCACATTCATTTGCCAAACAAAGTATACTCAAGACATTCTAAGCAAGTTTGGAATGAAGGATGCCAAGCCCATCAAAACTCCCATGGGAACAAATGGGCATCTCGACCTCGACACGGGAGGTAAGTCCGTGGATCAAAAGGTATACCGGTCGATGATTGGTTCATTGCTTTATTTATGTGCATCTCGACCGGACATTATGCTTTCCGTTTGCATGTGTGCAAGATTCCAATCCGACCCTAAGGAATCCCACCTTACGGCCGTAAAACGAATCTTGAGATATTTGGCTTATACTCCTAAGTTTGGGCTTTGGTACCCTCGGGGATCCATTTTTGATTTGATTGGTTATTCGGATGCCGATTGGGTGGGGTGTAAGATTAATAGGAAGAGCACATCGGGGACTTGCCAGTTCTTGGGAAGATCCTTGGTGTCATGGGCTTCAAAGAAGCAAAATTTGGTCGCTCTTTCTACCGCCGAAGCCGAGTATATTGCCGCAGGCCATTGTTGCGCGCAATTGCTTTGGATGAGGCAAACCCTGCGGGACTACGGTTACAAATTAACCAAAGTTCCTCTTCTATGTGATAATGAGAGTGCAATCCGCATGGCGGATAATCCCGTTGAGCATAGCCGCACTAAACACATAGCCATTCGGTATCATTTTCTTCGGGATCACCAACAAAAGGGGAATATCGAGATTTCATACATTAACACTAAAGATCAATTAGCCGATATCTTTACCAAACCACTTGATGAACAATCTTTTACCAGACTTAGGCATGAGCTTAATATTCTTGATTCTAGGAATTTCTTTTGCTAATCTTGCACACATAGCTCATAATAATACCTTTGATCATGTCTCTTTTATATGCTATGACTAATGTGTTTTCAAGTGTATTCCAAACCAAGTCATAGGTATATTGAAAGGGAATTGGAGTCTTCGGCGAAGACAAGGCTTCCACTCCACTCTACTACTCATCCTTCGCCGTCGCTCCGCATCACTCTCCATCTTTGGTATAATCTTCACTCATTTATATTATGACCAAAGGAGGAGAAAGTACTTCTATGGGCTCTAATATTTCCGTTTTTGGCGATTCATGCCAAAGGGGGAGAAAATATGAGCCCAAAGCAAAAGGACCGCACCACCACCCTGTTTTTTAAAAATTAATGGTTTTCAATTGGAAAATTTCAAATTGGTATCTCTTTGTGTTCTAAAGGGGGAGCAAGTAGTATTTTCAAAATTGATGTCTTAAAACCCTCTTGAACACTAAGAGGAGACTTTATTTGAGGGGGAGTTTTGTTTAGTCAAAGGAAAAAGCATTTGAAACAAGGGGAGAAAATTTCACAATGCTTTGAAAAATCTTATTCATTTACCTTTGACTATCTTGCAAAAGGACTTTGAAAAGAATTTGCAAAAACAAAACTTTTGGTGCAAATGTGGTCCAATATGTCAAAAACAAAGAAAACAATCCATGCGCATCATGTAAGCATTTATACTGGCTCAATTCCAAGCAATCTTTGCACTTACATTATGCAAACTAGTTCAATTATGCACTTCTATATTTGCTTTGGTTTGTGTTGGCATCAATCACCAAAAAGGGGGAGATTGAAAGGGTATTAGGCTTACACCTAGTCCCTAAATGATTTTGGTGGTTGAATTGCCCAACACAAATATTGGACTAACTAGTTTGCTCTAGTGTATAAGTTATACAGGTGCAAAAGGTTCACACTCAGCCAATAAAAAGATCAAGTTTTGGATTCAACAAAGGAGCAAAGAGGCAACCGAAGGCACCTCTGGTCTGGAGGCACCGGACTGTCCGGTGTACACCGGACAGTGTCCGGTGCGCCACCGGACAGTGTCCGGTGCACCAGAGGACTCCAACTCGAACTCGCTACCTTCGGGAATTTCTCAGGCCGCACCGCTATAATTCACCGGACTGTCCGGTGTACACCGGACAGTGTCCGGTGCTCCAAGGAAGCGAGGCCTTCGCAACTCGCCAGCCTCGGGATCGGGCAGCAGCCGCTCCGCTATAATTCACCGGACATGTCCGGTGTGCACCGGACTGTCCGGTGTAACCACGGAGCAACGGCTATTTCGGCGCCAACGGCTACCTGCGTCGCATTTAATGCGCGCTCTGCGCGCGCAGAAGTCAGGCACGCCCATACTGGCACACCGGACAATGAACAGGTGATGTCCGGTGTGCACCGGACATCCAGGCGGGCCCAGAAGTCAGAAGCTCCAACGGTCAGAATCCAACGGCATTGATGACGTGGCGGGGGCACCGGACATGTCCGGTGTGCACCGGACTGTCCGGTGCGCCATCGACAGACAGCCTCCACCAACGGTCAAGTTTGGTGGTTGGGGCTATAAATACCCCAACCACCCCACCATTCATTGCATCCAAGTTTTCCAACTTCCAACCACTATACAAGAGCTAGCATTCATTGCAAAGCACACCAAAAGAGATCAAATCCTCTCCAACTCCACACAAAGCCCTAGTGACTAGAGAGAGTGATTTGTAGTGTTCATTTGAGCTCTTGCGCTTGGATCGCTTCTTTTTCTTCGGCATTCTTTCTTGTGATCAAACACTCACTTGTAATTGAGGCAAGAGACACCAATTGTGTGGTGGTCCTTGCGGGAAGTTTGATTCCCAAGTGATTTGAGAAAGAGAAGCTCACTCGGTCCGAGGGACCGTTTGAGAGAGGGAAGGGTTGAAAGAGACCCGGCCTTTGTGGCCTCCTCAACGGGGAGTAGGTTTGAGAGAACCGAACCTCGGTAAAACAAATCCGCGTGTCTCACTTCATTATTCGCTTGCGATTTGTTTTGCGCCCTCTCTCGCGGACTCTACTATATTTCTAACGCTAACCCGGCTTGTAGTTGTGATTATTTTTGTGATTTTCAGTTTCGCCCTATTCACCCCCCCTCTAGGCGACTTTCAATCATCCTATTTGATAAAAACAAAGAACTTTATAAAAAAAATTACCCTCCAACAGTTTATTTAAATGGTATCCAAATACAATCATCTTTTATTCTGATTTTCTAGCTAGTTAAAGATAGAAAACTTGAATGACTCTCTAGAGTGCATATAGAAAAATTGTTGGAGATTGTAAAGATATAGAAAGTGGTTTTAATGCAAATGACTCTCTAAATGATAATCTAGAGAGTGAAATTTAGAGCAACTCGAACAAACTAGGTAAATAGACCATGCTTAGTAAAAAAGAAAAGCTCGATCAAAGCTTGTTCCAACACTCGCCATTGTGAAAGGGAAATGTGCCCTTGGGCCATTTCTATAAGATTTTGGTGATTAAGTGCTACACACAAATGCTTTGAGTGATATTTGTGCCAAAGACTCAAGAAGTGCAAATCAAGATTAAAGGTATGTTTCTAGACTTAGTACATTGTTTTGAAGACTAATGTATTATGTCTAAGTGCTAGAAACAGGAGAAATCGTTTTGGAGAAAAGTTGGCTATGTACAGCCAAAAGGCTGCTCGGTCTGGGTGCACCAGACTGTCCGGTGGTGCACCGGACAGTGTCCGGTGGTGCAGGACCAGTCTCGATGAACAACCTACTCTCGAGTCTCGACGGTGGCGTACAACTAAAAATTACCGGACTGTCCGGTGAGTCATCTGCGGCGAAGTCACCGCTCTCGGGAAACAGTCAACAGCGTACGACTAAAAATCACCGGACTGTCCGGTGAGCCAATGGTCGGCCGAGCCAATGGTCGGCCGCGTAATCCGCTCGTGATGCGTGGCCGAGCCAACGGTCAGATGGGGGCACCGGACTGTCCGGTGCGCACCGGACAGTGTCCGGTGCGCCAACGGCTCCAAATCTTCAACGGTCGGCTGCGCCAATTTAGGAAAGCAATCTGCACCGGACTGTAAACAGTGGGTGTCCGGTGGTGCAACGGACTGTCCGGTGCGTCATCCGACAGAAGGCAAGAATTGCCTTCCCAGATTGCTTCCAACGGCTCCTAGCTGCCTTGGGGCTATAAAAGGGACCCCTAGGCACATGGAGGAGAACATCAAGCATACTTTTAACATTCTTAGACCCCCGCACTCCATCTTGAAAGGGAAATGTGCCCTTGGGCCATTTCTATAAGATTTTGGTGATTTAGTGCTTCACACAAAAATGCCTTAGTAATATTTGTGCCAAAGACACAAGAAGTGCAAATCAAGATTAAAGGTATGTTTCTAGTCTTAGTCCATTGTTTTAAAGACTAATGTGTTGTGTCTAAGTGCTAGAAACAGGAGAAATCGCGTTGGAGAAAAGTTGGCTATGTTCAGCCAAATGACTGCTCGATCTAGGTGCACCGGACAGTGTCCTGTGCGCCAGGTCCAGTCCCTGTGAACAGTCTATCCTCGGGTCTCGACGGCGGTGTACGACTATAAATTACCGGACTGTCCGGTGGTGCACCGGACTGTCCGGTGAGTCGTCTGCGGCGAAGTCGCTGCTCTCGGGAACCAAGTCAACAGCGTACGGCTATAATTCACCGGACTGTCCGGTGAGGCACCGGACTGTCCGGTGAGCCAACGGTCGGGCGCGCCAACGGTCGGGCGCGCAATCCGCGCGTGACGCGTGGTCGAGCCAACGGTCGGATGGGGGCACCGGACTGTCCGGTGTGCACCGGACAGTGTCCGGTGCGCCAACGGCTCCGAATCTTCAACGGTCGGCTACGCCAGATAAGGAAAGTAATCCGCACCGGACAGTGTTCGGTGGTGCACCGGACTGTCCGGTGTGCCACCCGACAGAAGGAAAGATTTGCCTTCCTGGATTGCTTCCAACGGCTCCTAGCTGCCTTGGGGCTATAAAAGGGACCCCTAGGCGCATGGAGGAGAATACCAAGCACTCTTTGATCAATTCTAAGCACCAAGACTCTATTTCCGCGCTTTTGATTCTTTGTGATAGCAACTAGAGCTCCATTTGAGTAGAGAACTCTTCGAGTTGTGTTGCGAGCTCAAGTTGTGACTTGTGTGCATGTTTGTGCTCTGATTTTGTGTCTTGTGTGTGTTGCTCATCCCATCCTTACTTCCGTGCTTATTTGTGATCATCAAATTGTAAGGGCGAGAGGCTCCAAGTTGTGGAGATTCCTCGCAAGCGGGATATAGTGAAACCAAGAGAAACACCGTGGTATTCAAGTGGGTCTTTGGACCGCTTGAAAGGGGTTGAGTGCTGTCGGCGTTCCGAGACCGGGGGGTCCCCGAGCCGACGAGTGAGAGTGCCGCGTGCCCCAGCCCAGATGGGTCGAGCGCGTGGAGCGAGCGCGAAGGGGGGAACAGAGAGAGAGAGAGTCGGTGGCCGGAGCCGGGTCGTGAGGGAGTCGGAGGAATTCCCGCGGCCTTCGTGTTCGTCCCGCGCCCAGGTCGGGTGCGCTTGCAGTAGGGGGTTACAAGCGTCCGCACGAGGTGAGGGGAGAGAGCGGCCCTGAGAGAGAGTGCCTGCCCCTGCCCTTCGTCCTCGCGAGGCCAACCTTCTCTAAGAAGGCCCTGGCCCTTCCTTTTATAGTCGTAAGGAGAGGGTCCAGGTGTACAAGACGGGGGTGTAGCAAGGTGCTACGTGTCTAGCGAGGGAGAGCTAGCGCCCTATGTACATGCCCAGGTGGCAGCCGGAGAGATCGTGGCACCCTGTTGGTGTGGCGTCGTGGCTGTTGGAGGAGTAATGGAGCCGGACGGGGGGACAGCTGTCGAGGTGGCTGGGTCCTTGCTGGCGTTCTCCTGCTTTCGTAAGGGAGCTGGGAGCCGCCGTCGTCATGATCTAGCGGGGCGCTATCATGGCCTATCTGGCATAGCTGGCCAGATGGGACACCGGTCTTGTTCTCTGCGACCCAAGTCAGCTCAGGGCAGGGTGATGGTGACGCTTTCTATTGACGTGGCGGTCTCGTGTCCTAGGTCGGGCGTCGTGGAGGCTCCTCCGAGGCTGAGGCCGAGTCCGTCCTGCAAGACAGAGACAGAGTCCGAGCCCTGGGTCGGGCGAGGCGGAGGTTATTCGGCAGAGGCCGAGGCGGAGTCCGAGCCCTGGGTCGGGCGAGGCGGAGGTCGCCGTCTTCCGGGGCCTTAGCCCGAGTCCGAGCCCTGGGTCGGGCGGAGCGGAGTTCGCCGTCTTCCGAGGCCTTAGCCTGAGTCCGAGCCCTGGGTCGGGCAGAGCGGAGTTCGCCGTCTTCCGGGGCCTTAGCCCGAGTCCGAGCCCTGGGTCGGGCGGAGCGGAGTTCGCCGTCTTCCGGGGCCTTAGCCCGAGTCCGAGCCCTGGGTCGGGCGGAGCGGAGTTCGCCGTCTTCCGGGGCCTTAGCCCGAGTCCGAGCCCTGGGTCGGGCGGAGCGGAGTTCGCCGTCTTCCGGGGCCTTAGCCCGAGTCCGAGCCCTGGGTCGGGCGGAGTCTCATATGGCACCTCTGGCGAAGTCTGGTCGCCCGTCGGTCTTACCTTTTGCGTTAAACGCCCCGGTGGCTCGGTTGGTTGGTGCGGTGATTTAGTCAGGGTTTCTCCTTATCGGAGGCGGGGCCTAGGGCGAGCCGGAGATGCGTCTGCCGTGAAAGAGGAGACCTCAGGCGAGACGGAATCATCTTAGGGTCGGCTGCCCTCGCCCGAGGCTAGGCTCGGGCGTGGCGTGGTCAAGTCACTCGTATGGACTGATCCCTGACTTAATCAAACCCATCAGGCCTTTGCAGCTTTATGCTGATGGGGGTTACCAGCTGAGAATTAGGCGTCTTGAGGGTACCCCTAATTATGGTCCCCGACAGTAGCCCCCGAGCCTCGAAGAGAGTGTTAACACTCGCTTGGAGGCTTGCATCGCACTTTTTCGCAAGGGGACCAGCCTTTCTCGGAGGTACTTTGTTCCGGTGGGTGCGCGCGAGCGCACCCGCCGGGTGTAGCCCCCGAGGCCTCGGAGGAGTGGTTTCACTCCTTCGAGGTCTTAATGCCTCGCGCAATGCCTCGGCTGGTCTGGCGGTTCCCTCATGCGAGCAGGGCGTAACCCAGGTGCACTGTCAGGGCCCAAGTTCTCGGGCTGGTATGTTGACGCTGTCAACGGTTCGGCCGGAGCCGGGTTTGCGAGAGCAGCCCCCGAGCCCTCGCACGGAGCGAGAGGACGATCAGGGACAGACTCGACTTTTTATATACGCCCCTACGTCGCCTTTCCGCAAGGAGGAGGGGGGAGTGCGCCATGTTACCCTCGATGGGCACCGAACATGGTGTCTCCGGTGAGCTGCGATCGGGTAATCCGAGTGGACGTCCGTGCCCCGTTCGTTAGGGGTCGGCTAGGGGCCCGGAGGCACGCCCAAAAGTACCTGCGGGTGATCTGCCGGACCCGGTCCCCTAGCGACGGGGTCCGAGGGCTCGTTGCCTCCCTCCGATGGGATTCCGTTACAGAGTCGTTCCCGCTGGTCTCGGAAACGTCCTAGGGTACCTCGGGAGCGCAGCCCGAGCCTTGGTTATGTATCGAACGTACCCCTGGTCATCCCTCGCTCGGCGTCTGAGGCGACTGTGAACCCTTCGACGGGCCAGCCTTCGAACCCCTGATCAGTAGGGGGCACGGAGCCCGAGTAGCCTGAGGCGGTCATGGAACCTTTCGGGGGCCGACCTTCGAACCCCTGACCAGTAGTGGGTGTCGGGCCCACGCGATCTGAGGCGGCTGTTGAACCCTTCGGGGGGCCAGCCTTCGAACCCCTGATCAGTAGGGAGGCTCGGAGCCTAGTTCCTTCACGGGGAAGGATCCCTTTGGGGTTATCCCCCTTCTCGTTCCCTGTTGCAAGAGATAGAGAAAGAAGGAAAAGGGAAAAAGGATTCGAAATTGAACTTCGTGGCGTACCTTTTTCGGCGTGGCCGTTTTGGCGGAGGCGAAGCGTCGCCAGCTGCCCCTGCCAGAAACGTCACCTATTTCGCCGCGGAGTTAATGCGCCGGGGTAAGCGGTCGGTGAGGCTGCCGTTGCGTGCGCGAGCCGTTCGAGGAACGGCTGTTTCGCTTCGCGTTTTTTGAACCCCGCGTCCGGTTCGGGCGATGCGTTGGAACCGTCTCGTCCTTGGTCCTTTATGTACCCCTGAGAGGGTCCAGTGACGATTCTCGACTCCACTTCTCGCCTCCTTCTCAGGTTTTTTGCAACCTGAGAGATCTAGCCAGGAAAAGGAAACCGCCTTCCCCTGTTCTTCACGCCGCCATCCCTTCTGCCTTGGCGATGGCCGACCGGGTGACCATCCTCTCGCCGCGCGATCCGTGGCCCTTCTCCACGGTGACGGCGGGTGACCTGGAGGACCTCGTCGACGAGGGTTTGCTCCGCCCCCTCACCGATAAGGAGCGGCTGGAATGGATCCCTCCCGCGGGCGAAGTCGCTCCATCCCCTCCGCCGGGGTATGTCGTGAGCTTCATCTCCTTCCATGAGCGGGGATTTGGAATGCCGTCGAGCCGCTTCATGCGGGCCATCCTGTTCCACTACGGGGTGGAACTACACAACCTTACCCCCAACTCCATCGCACAAGCCGCTATCTTTGTAGCGGTGTGCGAGGGGTATCTGGGGATCGCCCCCCATTGGGATTTGTGGACTCACCTCTTCTTTGCCGAGCTTTTTGCTTCGTCGACGAGGGAGAGGAAGGTCCGTGCGGCGGTGCGGGCCGGCGGCTGCACCCTTTTGCTGAGGCAGTCACGGGCGTTGCAGTATATCCCTGCCGTCCTTTCGTCCTCAAACAAGGGCTGGCAGCGCCGGTGGTTCTATCTCCGGAATGACGGAGAGTCGCTCCCGCCGTTCTCTCAGCGGGTCGTCACCGCCGCCCCCGACGCCTGGCGTCACGGGACTCCACACGAGAGGCAGAAGAAACTCGAACCTCTTCTCCAGGCTCTGAAGGTGTTGCGGGAGGAAGGGCTCACCGTCGCGGGAGTGGTTGCCGCCATCCACCGCCGGAGGGTGCTCCCCCTGGCGGAGCGGCGGTTGTCGCTTTGGGAGATGACCCAGGAGGCCGACTGGGAGGGGTCACGGATGTCCCCTGATCCTCTTCCCCACGACGCCCTCTATCGGCGGGTGTCGGTCGCGATGGGGAAGCCGGACCCCCATGCCCTCTCCCAGCCTCGAATGCGCCCCGACCAGGGGTGCGTCGCTCTGGTGAGTGTTCGTCCTTTCCTTCTTCATATATCGGGTCGCTCCCGATTCTCACTATCGATTTTCTTTCTCCCCCCTTTTTAGGAGGTGGGGCGGCACAAACCCTCCCTGCCGCCGGTCCCAGAGGACGCGGTGGGTCGGGCGGCGAGGCGGGTCGCCGCGGAGGAGGAGGAGAAGAAGAAGGACGCGGAGAAGGCTCGGGCCCGCAGGCGGAGGCGGGCTCGAGACGCCCTGGAGAAACGCCGTCGTCAGCAGGAGAGGGAAGGGCTTCCCAGGGAGCTGTCGCCGGAGACGTCCGATGATGACGACGACGTCGACGATGAAGAGGAGGAGGACGACATGGCCGCACGTCTCGGCCTCAGCCCCGGCTTGGGATGTGGCCGGGGGTCGTCGAGCCAGCCCCCGAGCGGGCCTACATCGTCGGTCCCTGGTGCCGAGGTGCCGGATCCCCGACCTGAGGAGCAGGGGCAACCCGAGAGGGTTCTCGTCTCCCCGGCTGGGGGAGATGACGCCACTCCAGGGAGCCGAGCCGAGGGGTCCGTTCCTCGGGAACCGTCGCCCGCGCCGGCGGCATGCGGGAGCGGTCCTCAGGTTGCCATGGCGGCGCCTGGGCAGTCCGCCTCCCGGGCCTCAGGGGCGTCCGAGGCGAGGGCGGCGCCGGGGCTGTTGGTGAAGCGAACCACGGCGGTGGTTCCAGGAAGCGGGAGCCAAGAGACCTCCCCCCAGACACCGTGGATCATGATCCGGAGCGGGTAGGTACCTTGGAATCTTTCCGTCCCGGCGCTTCATTCATATGTCCGTAATCTTCCCTTTCTTGTTTTCTTCAGCAAACGGAGCCATGGCCCTACCGACCTGGCGCCTCGGAAGGCCCTCAAGACGGCGTTTGTCCAGGCAGCTGGCGCCACCTCGGGCCCTGCCGCTCAGCCGACCCTTTCGCAGGGTGCTCCGCCGCACGGGGCTCAGGCGTCGCATGTTTCGGGGGAGCAGGTCCCCGAGGTGGGCTCCTCTGCCGAGGTGGCCATCGTGACCGGGGAGGCGGCCAGCACCGATGCGGTCCCGAGCTCGCCAGCCATGTTGGCCATGCCGGCGTCTGCCGCTACCGCAGCTGGCACCGTTCCGGTCGGAGAGCGCCCGGTCGCCGCCGACGTCGGGACGGCCGCGGCGTCGGCGCCCGAAGCCTCGGAAGAGGTGGGCGCGGACGCGCAGCGTTCCCAGGCAGGCGGCAGCCTTGTCGTTGTGGGGCGGAGCCCCGAGGCCCGGGGCCAGTTGCTCCGATTCCGGACCCGTGAGGCTTCGGGCCCTATCTTCGTTCTTGACGACGAAGAGGAGGACCAGTCCTGGGACGAGCTCCGCAAGCGTGCGGAGGCGACAGTGGGGTTGCTCCGATCGTCGCTGGAGGTTCTCTGCGGGGACGTCCCCAAAATCCTTCAGGTAATGGTTTCAGACATACCTTCTTGCTTCCGCGAGCGAGGCGTTCGTCGTGAAATCTTGTTTTCCTTTCCAGGACCTGACGGACCGGAGCGCTGCCAAGTCGTCGTTCATTCGCCGCGAGGCCGTCGTCTGGGGCTCGCTGCGGTCCCTGAGGACTTCGCTCGCCGGGGCTACCGCGCGCCTCTCTCAGCAAGACGCTAAGATAGCGGACCTCCAGTTGCTCTGTGCTGACCTGAAGGCCGAGGCGGCGGCAGCGCGCACGGAGCTTGCCCAGGTTGCCGAGGAGCGGGACCAAACTCGGGGCCAAGCTGCCGAAGCTGAGAGCCGGGCCCAGATCCTTGCGGCCGATCTGGCCGCAGCCCAAGTCGCAGCCTCGGAGCAGCACGTCCGAGCCAGAGGTATGGCTCGACCGTCCTTGGTTCTCAATCTTGTCCGTTTCTTCCGCTTGGGTTTGAGATCTTTCTTCTGGTTGTTCGCAGAGCTCGAGTCTGCCCTCGACGAGTCTGCCAAGGCGCTTGCCGAGGCGCTCGACGGGGCTGCTGAGCAAAGGGAGGCCGATCTTGCGGCTATGTCCGAGGCCGTCTCGGAGGTCTATCGGAAACTCGGTCCCGGCGACGTCCCTTCAGGGAGCTCTCCCCAAAGCCGTCTTCAAGCCCTTGGCGATTACGCGCGCGGTAAAGTCCGCGGGGCGCTGCACCACGGCGTCAGGCGGGCCTTCGCCGTGCTCGCTTCCCACTACGTCGTGGACTTGGAGCGAGTCAGCGAGGGGTACTGTCTGCCTGACGAAGACGAGGCAGCCCTGGCGGAGATTCAGCGGCTCGACGCGGTCGCTGCGGGTCCGAGCGCGTCGCTGGCGACCGTCTTCGAAGCGGAGATTCTTCCTCCTGCGCCGCCGCCGGAAGCGGAGGTGGACTTTACCGACGGCGGGGGCAGAGTTGAGGGCGCGGCTCCTGCCCGAGGCGACGCCTGATTTTAGTTGGGACAATTTCTGATGGGTGTGTGATTTGCCGTGGCCACTGGGGCCTGAACATTTTACTTCTTCTTCCGTGAAGTCATGCTTCTTTTCGTTTCGATTTTCGCGCCTGGCTCGTAGTGTCGACAACAGGGTGATTTCCCGAGCTGGGTCCTTTTTCGCGGCAGGCGACGAGCGAGGTGTCCCTAGCCCGGAAGCATAGGTGTTCCCCAGCTCAGTCGGTCTCGCCACTTTACTCGTACCCAAGTTCGCTCCTCAGGACTCTGTTTCTGACGCATCCGGGAGAACGCAGAAAACCCTTCTTGACCGAAAAAAGAGCTTTTCTGACGCGGAACGGTACGTTCGAACTCGATGAGAGGGGTTCCCCTTTTTTAGCCCCCGAGGGAGGGTCGGGCTCTGTCGGGGCGAGGCCGACCCTTCCTTGATAATTGATTCGTATGTATGAGTGGGGAAAGGGCGCAGCCCCCGGGCGTCGTTCGCGCAGAGGCCGTTTGGCGAGTCAGGCTCCTGCCCAGATATGCGGCGAGTGCTTGGTGACATCCCCCGGCATGGCGGGCACGCCCGAGGGACCCTACGCAAAAATGTCGACGTTTGCGCGAGGGAAGTCGCCGAGCACTGCTTCCTATCTGGGGCCGAGCCCAGAGCCGATCCGGACACGCTTGGAGGCGTCGCCACTGGGGTCGAGAGGGGCGGCCTAAACCGTCCCCGCTGGCTCGAAGTTGCCGGCATGCCGCTTCACGTCCGGTACCTCTCGGGAGAGGCTTTCCAGGTCGGCAGTGAGGGCCTCGGACTCGGCGAGGGCCTCGGCGTACTCCACGCACTCCACATCGCACTCGAATGCGTGTTCGTACGTGGGGCCGACGGTGATGACCCCGTTGGGTCCCGGCATCTTAAGCTTCAGGTAGGTGTAGTTGGGGATGGCCATGAACTTCGCGTAGCATGGCCTTCCCAACACTGCGTGGTAGGTTCCTCGGAACCCGACCACCTCGAACGTCAAAGTCTCCCTTCGGAAGTTGGAGGGTGTTCCGAAGCAGACAGGGAGGTCGAGCTGTCCGAGGGGCTGGACGCGCTTCCCGGGAATGATCCCATGGAATGGCGCAGCGCCTGCTCGGACAGACGACAGGTCGACGCGCAGGAGCCTGAGGGTCTCGGCGTAGATGATGTTGAGGCAGCTGCCTCCATCCATCAGGACCTTGGTGAGCCTGACGTCGCCGATGACAGGATCGACGACGAGCGGGTACTTCCCCGGGCTCGGCACGTGGTCGGGGTGGTCGTCTCGGTCGAAGGTGATGGGCTTGTCGGACCAGTCTAGATAGACTGGCGCCGCCACCTTCACCGAGCAGACCTCCCGACGCTCTTGCTTACGATGCCGAGCCGAGGCGTTTGCCGCATGCCCTCCGTAGATCATGAAGCAATCGCGGACCTCTGGGAACTCTCCTGCTTGGCGATCCTCCCTTTTGTCGTCGTCGTGAGCCTTGCCACCCTCTGCGGGTGGCCCGGCCCGATGGAAGTGACGCCGAAGCATGACGCACTCTTCGAGGGTGTGCTTGACGGGCCCCTGATGGTAGGGGCACGTCTCCTTGAGTGCCTTGTCGAAGAGGTTAGCACCTCCGGGGGGCTTCCGAGGGTTCTTGCGCTCGGCGGCGGCGACAAGGTCTGCATCGGGAACGTCGCGTTTCGCTTGCGACTTCCTCCTGCCTCTCTTCTTGGCGCCGCGCGGAGTAGACGCCTCGGGAGCATCTTCCGACGGGCGGCCCTGGGGCTGCTTGTCCTTTCGGAAGATGGCCTCCACCGCCTCCTGGCCGGAGGCGAACTTGGTGGCGATGTCCATCAGCTCGCTTGCCCTGGTGGGGGTCTTGCGACCCAGCTTGC
Organism: Zea luxurians; assembly: GCA_029449295.1. NCBI lineage: Eukaryota > Viridiplantae > Streptophyta > Magnoliopsida > Poales > Poaceae > Zea > Zea luxurians. The sequence continues at coordinate 378,980 of JAOPSE010000034.1, forward strand.
TCACCAGGTCGCGGCAGGTGGTGCCGGCGAGGAACGCGCCGATGACATCGGAGTCGGTGATGTTGGGCAGCTCGGTGCGCTGCTTCGAGAACCGCCGGATGTAGTCCCGAAGGGACTCTCCCGGCAGTTGCCGACAGCTTCGGAGGTCCCAGGAATTCCCGGGGCGCACGTACGTGCCCTGGAAGTTCCCGGCGAAAGCCTGGACCAGATCCTCCCAGTTGGAAATCTGCCCTGGGGGCAGGTGCTCCAACCAGGCACGAGCGGTGTCGGAGAGAAACAGGGGGAGGTTTCGGATGATGAGGTTGTCATCGTCCGTCCCACCCAGCTGACAGGCCAGGCGGTAGTCCGCAAGCCACAATTCCGGTCTCGTTTCCCCCGAGTACTTCGTGATAGTAGTCGGGGGTCGGAATCGGGGCGGAAACGGCGCCCACCGAATGGCTCGGCTAGAGACCTGCGGACCGGGTGGTTCGGGCGAGGGACTTCGATCCTCCCCGCTGTCGCAACGTCCCCCACGCCTGGGGTGGTAGCCTCGGCGCACCCTTTCGTCGAGGCGTGCCCGACGGTCGCGATGAGGGTGCTCGACGCCGAGGTGGCCCGGGGCCGCAGGCGCGGTGGTGCGCGTGCGCCCGGTGAAGGCCGAGGCTTCCCGCGTGAGTCGGGAAGTCGCGGCACGAGGTTCCGAGGGGTATCCCTGCCTGCGGGAGGCAGAGCTCTCGGCCCGCCGGGCCGCAGCGCCTTCCAGGAGATGCTTGAGTTCTCCCTGGATTCGCCGACCCTCGGTGGTTGATGACTCCGGCATTGCGCGGAGGAGCATTGCTGCAGCGACCAGGTCCTGGCCAGTCCCGCCGGATGCGGGTGGCGGTTTGTCCCTGGCATCGTTTGCGATGCGGTGCTGGAGACCTTGGGGCAGGTGACGTATTCCTCCGGCCGGGGGTTGGCTCGCCCATACCTGCCCGATGTTCTGGCGGATTGCCTCGAGCGCTCCTGCTCCTTCATCGAACCCGGCCTGCGCCCCGCGGACTTGCTCGAGCTGTGGGTCGTGACCCCCCGCCGGAACTGGGACCACAGCTAGCTCCCGCGGGATGTCGGCGCGAGGCGCTGGCCTAGGGGGATCACCATCCTCCGGCATGCCGAGACAGCCGCCTCCGGAGGGATCCCCTAGCTCGATGTGGAAACATTCGCGACTCGGGCCGCAGTCCTTGTCGCCAAGGCTGCGGCTGCCGTCGGAACAGTCGGAGAGGCAGTAGTCACATGCGGTCATAAAGTCCCGCATGGCACTAGGGTTGCCAGATCCGGAGAAATCCCAGCAGATGCTGGGGTCGTCATCTTCCTCGGACCCAGAGGGTCCGTAGGTCGAGACGCCCGTCAATCGGTCCCAAGGCGACCGCACAGGAAACCCCAGAGAGGTTGCACTCGCCTCAATGTGAGTGCCCGCCAAAGCGAGATCGCCAGGCGGGCTGAGGCCGAGTCGAAATAACGAAAGATGGGGAGCAGTCGGTACCTTTTCGTCGACGAGGAGCGATGAAGTCGTGTCGGGGGCTGACCGTGCCGTCGTCTTGGGTACGAGGGCGACGTCCTGCAGGCCCTCCGTGAGCGTGCTGGCGTCGTCCACTTGCTCGGGGTCGACGTGTTGCGGGGGGATGGCGCTCGCATCTGCCTCGAACGCGAGGGCGACGCTTGGCGTGTCCTCCGCTGGGGCGCCGGGGATGTCGATTTGCTCGACAGCCGTCGGAGCGCGGCCTCCCACTCGGCCCCGGTTGCCCCGCCTCCTCCTCCTCCGATGGCGAGGGAGAGGATGGGGCGAGCTCGAACGTTGTCCTTCCCCAACGTGGGAAAGACGTCGTCGATTCCGCCGCCGGCGGGCGGGCTGTCCGCCACCGATGTCGCCGTCGCGCGGCGGTGGAAGGAGTATCATGTCGTAGTCGCCATCGAGAGACATGAACTCGAGGTTCCCGAAACGGAGCACCGTCCCGGGTTGAAGAGGTTGTTGGAGACTGCCCATCTGGAGCTTGACGGGAAATCGAACGTCAACACGCAGCGTGCCCCTACCTGGCGCGCCAACTGTCGGCGTTCCGAGACCGGGGGGTCCCCGAGCCGACGAGTGAGAGTGCCGCGTGCCCCAGCCCAGATGGGTCGAGCGCGTGGAGCGAGCGCGAAGGGGGGAACAGAGAGAGAGAGAGTCGGTGGCCGGAGCCGGGTCGTGAGGGAGTCGGAGGAATTCCCGCGGCCTTCGTGTTCGTCCCGCGCCCAGGTCGGGTGCGCTTGCAGTAGGGGGTTACAAGCGTCCGCACGAGGTGAGGGGAGAGAGCGGCCCTGAGAGAGAGTGCCTGCCCCTGCCCTTCGTCCTCGCGAGGCCAACCTTCTCTAAGAAGGCCCTGGCCCTTCCTTTTATAGTCGTAAGGAGAGGGTCCAGGTGTACAAGACGGGGGTGTAGCAAGGTGCTACGTGTCTAGCGAGGGAGAGCTAGCGCCCTATGTACATGCCCAGGTGGCAGCCGGAGAGATCGTGGCACCCTGTTGGTGTGGCGTCGTGGCTGTTGGAGGAGTAACGGAGCCGGACGGGGGGACAGCTGTCGAGGTGGCTGGGTCCTTGCTGGCGTTCTCCTGCTTTCGTAAGGGAGCTGGGAGCCGCCGTCGTCATGATCTAGCGGGGCGCTATCATGGCCTATCTGGCATAGCTGGCCAGATGGGACGCCGGTCTTGTTCTCTGCGACCCAAGTCGGCTCAGGGCAGGGTGATGGTGACGCTTTCTGTTGACGTGGCGGTCTCGTGTCCTAGGTCGGGCGTCGTGGAGGCTCCTCCGAGGCTGAGGCCGAGTCCGTCCTGCAAGACAGAGACAGAGTCCGAGCCCTGGGTCGGGCGAGGCGGAGGTTATTCGGCAGAGGCCGAGGCGGAGTCCGAGCCCTGGGTCGGGCGAGGCGGAGGTCGCCGTCTTCCGGGGCCTTAGCCCGAGTCCGAGCCCTGGGTCGGGCGGAGCGGAGTTCGCCGTCTTCCGAGGCCTTAGCCTGAGTCCGAGCCCTGGGTCGAGCGGAGCGGAGTTCGCCGTCTTCCGGGGCCTTAGCCCGAGTCCGAGCCCTGGGTCGGGCGGAGCGGAGTTCGCCTTCTTCCGGGGCCTTAGCCCGAGTCCGAGCCCTGGGTCGGGCGGAGCGGAGTTCGCCGTCTTCCGGGGCCTTAGCCCGAGTCCGAGCCCTGGGTCGGGCGGAGCGGAGTTCGCCGTCTTCCGGGGCCTTAGCCCGAGTCCGAGCCCTGGGTCGGGCGGAGTCTCATATGGCACCTCTGGCGAAGTCTGGTCGCCCGTCGGTCTTACCTTTTGCGTTAAACGCCCCGGTGGCTCGGTTGGTTGGTGCGGTGATTTAGTCAGGGTTTCTCCTTATCGGAGGCGGGGCCTAGGGCGAGCCGGAGATGCGTCTGCCGTGAAAGAGGAGACCTCAGGCGAGACGGAATCATCTTAGGGTCGGCTGCCCTCGCCCGAGGCTAGGCTCGGGCGTGGCGTGGTCAAGTCACTCGTATGGACTGATCCCTGACTTAATCAAACCCATCAGGCCTTTGCAGCTTTATGCTGATGGGGGTTACCAGCTGAGAATTAGGCGTCTTGAGGGTACCCCTAATTATGGTCCCCGACAAGTGCAACCCTCGTCCGTTGGGACGCCACAACATGGAGTAGGCAAGTGTTTGACTTGGCCGAACCACGGGATAAACCATTGTGCCTCTTGTGTTGATATCTTTGTGGTTATCGTGTTTAGCAAGAACTCCTCTGTAGCCACTTGGCTTTATTGTTCTAACACTTAATCAAGTTTGTGGCCTTGAGTTTTAAGTTTTTACAGGATCACCTATTCACCCCCCTCTAGGTGCTCTCAATTGGTATCAGAGTCGTTCTCTTCAAGAAAGGGACTAATCGCCCGAAGGGATGGATCCTAAGGGAAAGGGGATGGTGATCAACGACAAGGAGAAGGAGTCCTTCATCAATGAGCCAAAAGACGACAAGCCCACTGACTCGGGCTCAAGTCATAAGAAGAAGGACGGGAAGAAGAAGAGACGTATCAAGAAGAACGTCTACTACGATGACAGCGACGAGTCTTCTTCTTCCCAAAAGGACGACGAGGACAATGACTACGAGAAAAAGAAGACGGTTAACTCGAACTTTTCTTTTGATTACTCTCGTATTCCGCATAATTCAAATGCACATTTGCTTTCCATTCCTCTTGGTAAACCTCCACACTTTGATGGAGAGGACTACGGATTTTGGAGTCACAAAATGCGTAGTCACTTGTTCTCTCTTCATCCAAGTATATGGGAGATAGTAGAGAGTGTAATACATTTTGATAGTTCTGATAATCCCATGTTTATAAATGAACAAATTCACAAAAATACACAAGCTACTACTGTTCTATTAGCATCCTTGTGCAGGGAAGAGTACCATAAGGTGAGCGGCTTGGATAACGCCAAGCAGATTTGGGACACCCTCAGGATCTCGCATGAGGGAAATGATGTCACCATGCTCACCAAGATGGAGTTGGTGGAGGGCGAACTAGGAAGGTTTGCAATGATCAGGGGGGAGGAGCCAACCCAAACGTACAACAGGCTCAAGACCCTGGTCAACAAAATAAGAAGCTATGGAAGCACAAGATGGACGGACCACGACGTCGTCCGCCTAATGCTAAGGTCTTTCACTGTCCTTGATCCACATCTTGTAAACTCTATTCGTGAGAATCCTAGGTACACCAAGATGTCGCCCGAGGAAATACTTGGAAAGTTCGTAAGCGGACGAATGATGATCAAGGAGGCAAGATACGTCGATGAGGCATTGAATGGTCCAATCCATGAGCCTCAAACCGTTGCTCTCAAAGCAACAAGTAGCAGGGAGGCGCTACCTAGCAAGGTGGCGCAAGTTGAGGCGGCAGGGCTCAACGAGGAAGAAATGGCCCTCATCATCAAGCGCTTCAAGACGGCGCTAAAGGGTCGCAAGGAGCATCCCAAAAAGAATAAGACAAAGGGAAAGCGCTCCTGCTTCAAGTGTGGTAAGACTGGTCACTTTATTGCTAACTGTCCCGATAATGATAGTGGCCAGGGACAAGAGAAAAGCGGGAAGAAAGAAAAGAAGAAGGCATATAAGAAGGCTAAGGGCGAGGCACACCTTGGCAAAGAGTGGGACTCGGATTGTTCTTCGTCCGACTCCGACGACGAGGGACTCACCGCCACCGCCTTCGACGAATCGTTGCTCTTCCCCAACGAGCGCCACACTTGCCTAATGGCAAAGGAAAAGAAGGTAATCACTAGAGAAACTCCTAAGTACTCTACTTCTAGTGATGAGGACTCTAGTGATGATGATGAAGTTGATTACACTAGCTTGTTCAAGGGATTAGATAGAGCTAAGATAGAAAAGATTAATGAGCTGATTGATGCATTAAATGAAAAAGATAGACTTCTAGAGAGGCAAGAGGACATCTTGTATGAGGAACATGATAAATTTATTAATGTTCAAAAGTCTCTTGCCTTAGAGATTAAAAGAAATGAATTACTATCTTCTGAATTTTCTATTTGCAATGAATCTATTTCTAGCTTGAAGATTTTGAATGATGATTTAAATGCTAAGCTAGAAATTGCAAATAAATCTAGTTCTTGTATTGAACATGTAGTAATTTGCAATAGGTGTAAGGATTTTAATGTTGATGCTTGCAATGAACATTTGATTTCCATTTCTAAATTAAATGATGGAGTAGCTAATCTTAATGCCCAACTTAAGACTAGCAAAAATGATTTTGATAAACTAAAATTTGCAAGGGATGCCTACACTAGTGGTAGACACCCCTCTATTAAGGATGGGCTTGGCTTTCGAAGGGAAGCTAAGAACTTAACAAGTCATAAGGCTCCCATCTCCGCCAAGGAGAAAGAGAAGGCCCCTATGGCTAATAGTGTTCATAAAAATCATGCTTTCTTGTATCATGATAGGAAATATTCTAGAAATATTCATTATAATAGAAGTTATAATGCTTTTGACTCTCATGCCATGATTGCTTCAAGTTCTAGCTTTAATGGTAGACCTAGGAGGAATTTTGTGTCTCATGCTCCTAGGAAAGTGTTTAATGGATCTACCACTATCTTTCATGCTTGCAATGCTAAATTTATTCTTTCATGTAAAAATAAAAAGGTGATTGCTAAAAAGGTGGGAGCCAAATGCAAGGGAGACAAGGCTTGCATTTGGGTCCCTAAGGCTATTGTTACTAACCTTGTAGGACCCAACAAGAGTTGGGTACCTAAAACCCAAGCCTAATTGCCTTGCAGGTTTATGCATCCGGGGGCTCAAGCTGGATTATCGACAGCGGATGCACAAACCACATGACGGGGGAGAAGAAAATGTTCACCTCCTACGTCAAGAACAAAGATTCCCAAGACTCAATCATATTCGGTGACGGGAATCAAGGCAAGGTTAAAGGACTAGGAAAAATAGCTATTTCTTCCGAGCATTCCATTTCTAATGTGTTTTTAGTAGAATCGCTCGGATATAACTTGTTGTCCGTTAGTCAATTATGTAACATGGGTTACAACTGCTTATTTACAAACATAGATGTGTCTGTCTTTAGAAGAAGTGATGGTTCATTAGCGTTTAAGGGTGTACTAGACGGCAAACTCTATTTAGTTGATTTTTCGAAGGAGGAGGCCGATCTAGATGCATGCTTAATCGCTAAGACTAGCATGGGCTGGCTGTGGCATCGCCATCTAGCACATGTGGGGATGAAGAACCTTCACAAGCTTCTAAAGGGAGAACATGTGTTAGGTCTAACAAATGTAACTTTCGAAAAAGATATACCTTGTGTAGCTTGTCAAGCAGGTAAACAAGTGGGAAGTGCTCATCACATCAAGAATGTGATGACTACATCAAGACCTCTGGAGCTATTGCATATGGACCTCTTCGGACCCGTCGCCTACCTCAGCATCGGGGGAAGTAAGTATGGTCTTGTTATTGTTGATGATTTTTCCCGCTTCACTTGGGTATTCTTTTTGCAGGATAAATCTGAAACCCAAGGGACCCTCAAGCGCTTCCTAAGGAGAGCTCAAAATGAGTTTGAGCTCAAGGTGAAGAAGATAAGGAGTGACAGCGGGTCTGAGTTCAAGAACCTGCAAGTGGAGGAGTTTCTTGAGGAGGAAGGAATCAAGCACGAGTTCTCCGCTCCCTACACACCACAGCAAAACGGTGTGGTAGAGAGGAAGAACAGGATGCTTATAGACATGGCGAGGACGATGCTTGGAGAATTCAAGATGCCCGAGCGGTTTTGGTCGGAAGCTGTGAACACGGCTTGCCACGCCATAAACCGGGTCTACCTTCATAACCTCCTTAAGAAGACGTCATACGAGCTACTAACCGGTAACAAACCCAACGTTTCGTATTTTCGAGTTTTTGGGAGTAAATGCTACATTCTAGTGAAGAAAGGTAGAAATTCAAAATTTGCTCCCAAAGCTGTAGAAGGGTTTTTGTTAGGTTATGACTCAAATACAAAGGTGTATAGAGTCTTCAACAAATCATCGGGTTTGGTTGAAGTCTCTAGCGACGTTGTATTTGATGAGACTAATGGCTCTCCAAGAGAGCAAGTTGATCTTGATGATGTAGATGAGGATGATGTCCCAACGGATGTGATTCGTACCATGGCGATTGGAGATGTGTGACCATAGGAACACAAGGAGCAAGATCAACCTTCTTCCTCAACGATGGTGCAACCCCCAACTCAAGATGATGAACAGGTCCCTCAAGAAGAGGCGTGTGATCAAGGGGGAGCACAAGATGTCCAAGTTGAAGAGGAAGAAGCACCACAGGCCCCTCCAACTCAAGTTCGAGCAATGATTCAAAGGAATCATCCCGTCGACCAGATTTTGGGTGACATTAGCAAGGGAGTAACCACTCGCTCTAGATTAGCTAATTTTTGTGAGCATTACTCTTTTGTCTCTTTTATTGAGCCTTTCAAGGTAGAAGAGGCCTTGCTAGATCCGGACTGGGTGTTGGCCATGCAGGAAGAGCTCAACAACTTTAAGAGGAATGAAGTTTGGACACTGGTGCCGTGTCCCAAGCAAAATGTTGTGGGAACCAAGTGGGTGTTCCGCAACAAACAGGACGAGCACAGGGTAGTGACAAGGAACAAGGCTCGACTTGTGTAGAAGAGGCCTTGCTAGATCCGGACTGGGTGTTGGCCATGCAGGAAGAGCTCAACAACTTTAAGAGGAATGAAGTTTGGACACTGGTGCCGTGTCCCAAGCAAAATGTTGTGAGAACCAAGTGGGTGTTCCACAACAAACAGGACGAGCACAGGGTAGTGACAAGGAACAAGGCTTGACTTGTGGCAAAAGGTTATGCCCAAGTCACAGGTTTGGACTTTGAGGAGACTTTTGCTCCTGTGGCTAGGCTAGAGTCGATTCGTATTTTGTTAGCCTATGCCGCTCACCATTCTTTCAGGTTGTTCCAAATGGACGTGAAGAGCGCTTTCCTCAACGGGCCAATCAAGAAGGAGGTGTACGTGGAGCACCCCCCTGGCTTTGAGGATGAACGGTACCCTGACCACGTATGTAAGCTCTCTAAGGCGCTATATGGACTTAAGCAAGCCCCAAGAGCATGGTATGAATGCCTTAGAGACTTTTTAATTGCTAATGCTTTCAAGGTTGGGAAAGCCGATCCAACTCTTTTCACTAAGACTTGTGACGGTGATCTATTTGTGTGCCAAATTTATGTCGATGACATAATATTTGGTTCTACTAACCAAAAGTCTTGTGAAGAGTTTAGCAGGGTGATGACTCAGAAATTCGAGATGTCGATGATGGGCGAGTTGAACTACTTCCTTGGGTTCCAAGTGAAGCAACTCAAGGATGGCACCTTCATCTCTCAAACGAAGTACACGCAAGACTTGCTCAAGCGGTTTGGGATGAAGGACGCCAAGCCCGCAAAGACTCCGATGGGAACCGACGGACATGTCGACCTCAACAAAGGAGGTAAGTTCGTTGATCAAAAGGCATACCGGTCTATGATAGGGTTTTTACTTTATTTATGTGCTAGTAGACCGGATATTATGCTTAGTGTATGCATGTGTGCTAGATTTCAATCCGACCCAAGGGAGTGTCACCTTGTGGCCATTAAACGAATTCTTAGATATTTAGTTGCTACGCCTTGCTTCGGGATCTGGTATCCAAAGGGGTCTACCTTTGACTTGATTGGATATTCAGACTCCGATTATGCTGGATGTAAGGTCGATAGGAAGAGTACATCAGGGACGTGCCAATTCCTAGGAAGGTCCCTGGTGTCGTGGAGTTCTAAGAAACAAATTTCCGTTGCCCTATCCACCGCTGAGGCCGAGTACGTTGTCGCAGGACAGTGTTGCGCGCAACTACTTTGGATGAGGCAAACCCTCAGGGACTTTGGCTACAATCTGAGCAAAGTCCCACTCCTATGTGACAATGAGAGTGCAATCCGGATGGCGGACAATCCTGTTGAACACAGCCGCACAAAGCACATAGACATCCGGCATCACTTTTTGAGAGACCACCAGCAAAAGGGAGATATCGAAGTGTTTTATGTTAGCACCAAGAACCAGCTAGCCGATATCTTTACCAAGCCTTTAGATGAGAAGACCTTTTATAGGCTGCGTAGTGAGCTAAATGTCTTAGATTCGCGTAACTTGGATTGATATAGAGAATACATGTGTTTTATGCCTTTGATCATGTTCCTTTATACATTTTATTGCTTATTTACGGTGCTCAAGTTGTGCAAGGGATCCCCGGACCTCACAAGTCCATGTGTGAATGATGCACATACTTAGGGGGAGAAATGCCACAACTTGACCCTTTGAGACTAACCGTGTGCTTGAGTTTTCTTAATTTAGTCTCAAAGGAAAATTGAAAAGAAAAAGGTGAACTTGGACCATGAAGACTTCCACTACACGCCGATGAGAGGGTAACTTACTCCAAGTTCATCTCCGTGCTCTTATTGCCTTTGTACTCTTAATTGAACATTTTGGTGAGGCAATGGGGTTTTAGGGCCAAAAATGATCCCGTTTTGGTGCTTGATGCCAAAGGGGGAGAAATTAAGGCCAAAGCAAGAAATGGATCTGCTACCACTTGAGAATTTTGAAAATAGTAGAGTAGAGCTTTTGTTTTGTCAAGATACTCTTATTGTCTCTTATTGTCAAAAGTTGGTCTCTTGAGGGGAGGATGTTTGATTATGGAAAAAAGGGAGAGTTTTTGAATCTTTGATCAATTTCTCTTGGAATACCTTTCTCTATGCCTCAACAAGTGACTTTGACTTAGAGATAGGAAATTGAGTTTGATTTGCAAAAACAAACCAAGTGGTGGCAAAGAATGATCCAAATATGCCAAATTTGAATCAAATACAAATTTTTGTTCTCATTTGCATTGATGTTGCACTTCTTTAGTTGCTTTTTGTTGTGTTGGCATAAATCACCAAAAAGGGGGAGATTGAAAGGGAAATGTGCCCTTGGGCCATTTCTATAAGATTTTGGTGATTTAGTGCTTCACACAAAAATGCCTTGAGTAATATTTGTGCCAAAGACACAAGAAGTGCAAATCAAGATTAAAGGTATGTTTCTAGTCTTAGTCCATTGTTTTAAAGACTAATGTGTTGTGTCTAAGTGCTAGAAACAGGAGAAACCGTGTTGGAGAAAAGTTGGCTATGTTCAGCCAAATGACTGCTCGGTCTGGGTGCACCAGACTGTCCGATGGTGCACCGGACAGTGTCCGGTGCGCCAGGACCAGTCCTAGTGAACAGCCTGCCCTCGGGTCTTGACGGCGGCGTACGGCTATAAATCACCGGACTGTCCGGTGGTGCACCGGACTGTCCGGTGAGTCGTCTACGGCGAAGTCGCTGCTCTCGTGAACCAAGTCAACAGCGTACGGCTATAATTCACCGGACTGTCCGGTGAGGCACCGGACTGTCTGGTGAGCCAACGATCGGGCGCGCCAACGGTCGGCCATGTAATCCGCGCGTGACGCGTGGCCGAGCCAACGGTCGGATGGGGGCACCGGACAGTGTCCGGTGCGCCAACGGCTCCGAATCTTCAACGGTCGGCTACGCCAGATAAGGAAAGTAATCCGCACCGGGCAGTGTCCGGTGGTGCACCGGACTGTCTGGTACGCCACCCGACAGAAGGCAAGATTTGCCTTCCTGGATTGCTTCCAACGGCTCCTAGCTGCCTTGGGGCTATAAAAGGGACCCCTAGGCGCATGGAGGAGAATACCAAGCACTCTTTGATCAATTCTAAGCACCAAGACTCCATTTCCGCGCTTTTGATTCTTTGTGATAGCAACTAGATGTCACACCCGGTTTTTAGAAGGTAAACCGAATGCGAACCATGTACGTGCCAGGATCAGTTATTCACGTACACAGCAGTTACATAACATGGACATCATCACACAGTGCTCAAATAGTATTAAAAGGGGAAATAATAGTCGATTACATCATACGTCTGAGACGTCCATATAGTTCTTACAATAAATCAAAGTGCGGAAAAGAAATGTAGATAACGTGGCCTTCACAGGCAGCCGACTGGGGGTTGCCGCTAACCCACGCCTAGAACTCGTCGTAGTCTTGGAACTCCTGGAAGTCTCCTTCCACAGCTTCATCTTCTCCTGAGCAGTGGTTGCAATGCTGACAACCTGGGGGAGGGGGTTTGGTGTGTAGAGCAAGGGTGAGTACACATCAACATACTCAGCAAGCATCCCGTTTGGCTGTAGTGGACTAGCTTTATGTGGGGGTAAGTCAAGCAGTTGCTTTTACTTGGTCAGGTTATTACTTACTAGTAGAAAGCCAGGTTTTAATATTAACCCAAGTTATTAGCCCAATGTATCCTTTCCAAACGGAAAGAATACCACTTACCATTACCATAATCATAATCAGAATCATCAATCTCATTGCCACCTGTACCAAAATGTCTCCGATCAAGTATCACTAATCTCTGGAGCTCCCTTGGCCGCTCATAACCGCGAGCACGGCTGATATATCAGTTTCATAACACTCTGCAGAGGTTGCGCACTTTACCCACAAGCCGTGATTCCCTCTTGCCTCGGGCCGATCAAACCCTTAAACACTACCAAGGTGAATAGGCAGGGTCTCACTACGTAGCCTTTACAAAGATTCCCCGGGGCTGTAGCCACCCGTTAGGTTTCCTAAATGTACCGCACTCCTCCCCAAGGGACAAATCAACCTTGGCAGAGCGAGCCGCATACACCGAGCCCCATTGACGGCACAACGGCTAAGCGAACTACACCCCGGTTCCTCTAATTATTCAGCTAAGGGCGTCCCATTCCACCCTCATGGTTGCACTGTTTTCCCGGGCGGTCATCCATTGAACAGGTCCTTACGGAGAGGCACTCGAGAAACCGCTCGAGTCCCCTTGAAGGTCACAAATATAATCATAAATAAGAAGGGAAAACAGCGTATCATAGATAATCACATCATGTTCATTGATTAGAGTTGAGCAATAGCATCAAACTAAGCAGTAATAATCCGACCCAAATAGGTAAACAAGGACATGAATAACAAAAGCTAGTCAATCCTTAGGTATAAATGTGTAATGCGAGAGGTGAATTAAAGAATGAATAGGACAGGAATAGGTCAAAGGACACTTGCCTCCACCAACCGACTGCTGCTCAGGGGCTTCTCCTGCGAATTCCTCGGGCTCTTCGACCGGGTCGTTCTCTATGCGAGCGCAAACATACATACATCCACATATTTAATACAAAAGAACAGTACACCATACAAGGGAACAAGTAAAGCGAATATGCATCAAGTATGACATTCGATATCGCATTCATTAAGGTTAGAAAGAAACGGGGAAAGGTCTCGCAGGGGGTTAAAGTTTATGCACTAATGATTAGTTACAACTGGTTCTTAGCAAAAGAATTCTGTTATATACACTAATGGAAACCTAGTCATTTTAAGTTGATCAACATTGCACGAGATAAACAATTAACTAAATGAATCAATTAGCGCAACGAAATTCTAAATTAAGCTTCCTATTTCAATAACATGAACAATGATTAGCCTACCTAAAATAAAATAACTATGATAACAGAAAGTAAAACAAAATAAATAAATAATATAAAAAAATAAAAATAAAAAAGGGGGGGGGCGGTTGAACCGGCGGCTGGGCCGGCCGAGCAGGGGCGACCGAGCGCGGGGGGGGGGGGGGGGGGGGGCTGAGCCGGGGCGGTTGAACCGGCCCGGGGGGCGGCGGGCGCGCAGGGGCGGGGGCGCGGTCAGGCGGGCGGCCAGGGCGCGGCCGGGCGGCCGGGGGACGGCCGGGGGGCGGCTGGGGGCCGGCTGGGGGCGCAGCCGGGCGCGGCCAGGCGCGGCCAGGGCGCGGCCGGGCGCGGCTGGGGCCGGCTGGGGCACGGCTGGGGCCGGCCAGGGCGCGGCCAGGCGGCTGGGGCGCGGCCGGGCGGCTGGGGGCAGCGCGGCCAGGGAGAGAGGAGGGGAGAGGGGAGAGGGGAGAGGAGGGAGGAGGGGGGAGGGGAGGCTCACCGGGGACGGGCGAGCGACGGCGAGGGGCGGCGGTTGGGCCAGCAGGGGGCGGCCGAGCAGGGGGTAGGGGGCGGCGGCGGCTAGGGTGGGGAGAGGGAAAATGGGAGGGAGAGAGAGAGGGTTGGGGGGAAAAAAGGGGGGGGGGCGGCTGGGCCGACTAAGGCCCAAGAGGGGGCGCGCAGGGGGGCGGCTGGGCCGGCCAGGGACGGCCCACGGCGTGGGAGAGAGAGAAAAAGAGGAGAGAGAAAGAAAAAGAAAAAGAAAGAAAAGGTTTTCTCCTTATTTTCGAAATCCGATCTTCCTAGATGAATGCATTTGCACTTTCAAACAATCAAAGAATGCATAGTTCGGCATGGTGCATCAAACAACATAAAACAATTTTAGGGTTTTTCTTACACGGGAATTCCAAACCGAATCCTGCTAGCTTCGGAAAAGTCAAGGTCTAGCGAGGGAAAAAGAAAAAGAAAAGGTAACGCCCGAATTTGGCGAGTGAAGAAAAGAAAAAAAAATTCAACTGCAAAATTCGGGGCGTTACAAACCTATCCCCCTTAAAAGATCTCGCCCTCGAGATTCAGGGTTGGCTAGCAAAGAGCTCTGGGTACTTGGCCATCAAATCATCTTCACGCTCCCAGGTTGCTTCTTCCTCAGAGTGGTGATGCCATCTAACTTTGCACATTCTGATGGTCTTCCTTCGGGTGACTCTATCTGCAACCTCAAGGATCTGAGCTGGCTTCTCGACATAGGTCAAGTCCTCCTGGACTTCCAGACCTTCCACTGGCAACTGCTCTTCTGGCACACGCAAGCACTTCTTCAACTGAGACACATGAAAGACATCATGCACAGCAGACAAATTCTCTGGCAGGCTGAGCTGATAGGCCACTTCTCCACGCTTTGAGAGGATTTGGTACGGACCAATGTAGCGGGGTGCTAGCTTGCCTTTGATTCCGAACCTTCTGACTCCTCTGATCGGTGACACTTTCAGATAGACAAAGTCTCTGACTTCAAAACTCAGCTCTCTTCTCCTTGTGTCTGCATAGCTTCGCTGCCTCGATTGCGCTATCTTCAGATTCTCTCGGACCATCTTGATGTTCTCTTCAGCTTCAAGCAGAATGTCTGGCCCGAACACTTGCTTTTCTCCAGGCTGATCCCATTGCAACGGAGTTCTACAACTCCTCCCATAAAGCGCCTGAAATGGTGACATCTTCAAACTGGCCTGGTAACTGTTGTTATAGGAAAACTCTGCATAAGGCAATCGCTTATCCCATCCGGACTGATCTTGCAACGCACAGGCTCTCAACATGTCTTCGAGAATTTGATTGGTCCTTTCGGTCTGGCCATCTGTCTGCGGGTGATAAGCTGAACTGAAATTCAGATGTGTGCCCAAGGCTTCATGCAACTGCTGCCAGAAATGAGAGGTGAACTGCGTTCCTCTGTCTGACACTATCTTCTTTGGCACACCATGAAGACAAACGATCCGAGACATGTACAGTTCTGCCAATACTGCAGTGCTGTAGTTGGTCCTGACAGGTATGAAGTGGGCTGACTTGGTTAAACGGTCCACTACTACCCAAATGGAATCGTAGCCGGCTCGAGTGCGAGGCAATCCGACTATGAAATCCATACCGATTTCATCCCATTTCCACTGAGGGATCTGCAACGGTTGCAACAATCCAGCAGGTCTCTGGTGTTCTGCCTTAATTCTTCGGCAACTATCGCACATAGCCACATGCTCTGCGATTTCCCTCTTCATTCCGTACCACCAGAATTTCTTCTTCAGATCCTGATACATCTTCTCACTACCAGGGTGAATCGAATAGGCTGTCTCATGAGCTTCCTTGAGAATCAACTCCCGAATAGACTGGACATTGGGAACACACAAGCGGTCTTTGAACCATATCACGCCTTCTGCATCTTCTCGAAAATCTTTGCCTCTGCCATCTAGAATCAGTCGCCGAATCTCACTGATCTTTTCATCGTTCTTCTGCGCTTCTTTGATTTCTCGCTCCAAGGTAGGTTCCAATTCAACTGTGACTCCTCGCGAATTGTTCAGAAATCCGAGACTCAACCTGTCGAACTCCTTGGCCAACTCATAAGGCATCGGACGAGCGACCATCAGATTGACTTGACTCTTTCTGCTCAAAGCATCTGCCACTACGTTTGCTTTGCCTGGATGGTAATGAATCTCCAACTCATAGTCTTTGATCAATTCTAACCATCTTCTTTGCCTCAGATTCAATTCTGACTGTGTGAATATGTACTTAAGACTCTTGTGATCTGTGTAAACATCGCATTTCTGTCCATACAGATAGTGCCTCCATGTCTTCAGTGCGTGAACCACTGCTGCCAACTCTAGGTCATGGATTGGGTAGTTCTTCTCATGAACCTTCAGCTGTCGGGACGAGTAAGCCACAACTCTTCCCTCTTGCATCAACACGCATCCCAAACCTGTGTAACAAGCATCACAGTACACAGAGAAGGGCTTGTGCACATCAGGCAAGACTAGGACAGGCGCTGTTGTCAACTTCTCTTTCAACGCTTCGAAGGCCTCTTGGCATTTCTGGGTCCACTTGAACTCAACCTTGTTGCCTAGCAACGCTGTCATTGGTTTCGCAATCTTCGAAAACCCTTCAATGAATCGCCGATAATATCCGGCCATTCCAATGAAGCTCTTGATTCCTCGAGCATCCGTTGGCGCTTTCCAGTTCAGAATGTCTGCCACTTTCTTCGGATCCACAGCCAATCCTTCTTTGTTGATTATGTGACCCAAGAACAGGACTTCACTGATCCAGAACTCACACTTGCTCAACTTTGCATACAACTGGTGCTCTCGCAATCTCTGCAATACCATCCTCAAATGATCTGCATGCTCTTCTTCACTTTGAGAATAAACCAGAATGTCATCAATGAATACCACCACAAACTTATCGAGATAATCCATGAATACACTGTTCATCAAGTTCATAAAGAACGCTGGTGCATTGGTCAAACCAAAAGACATCACTGTGAACTCATACAAACCATACTTGGTAATGAATGCCGTCTTCGGAATGTCCGAGGGTCGGATCCTGAGCTGATGATAACCTGACCTCAGATCAATCTTGGAGAACACACTGGCTCCTCTCAACTGGTCAAACAGATCTTCTATTCTGGGCAAGGGATACTTGTTCTTGATCGTGACTTCATTCAAAGCTCGATAATCGATACACATCCTTTTGGTGCCATCTTTCTTCTCCACAAACAGGACAGGGGCGGCCCAAGGCGAGGTGCTTGGCCGGATGTAACCTTTCTCTGACAGCTCATCAATCTGCTTCTTAAGCTCAACCAACTCTGGTCCAGATATTTTGTAAGCTCTCTTAAAGATAGGGGCGGTTCCAGGAAGAAGCTCTATAGCAAACTCAACTTTCCACTCTGGTGGCATACCCGGTAAGTCCTTTGGAAACACATCTGGGAATTCAGACACAACCTTGATACTCTCAATTGGGTCTGCTTCACTGCTATCGACAGCCATCTGATAACAACTTCCTTTCTTTGGCTCAGGCGGGACTAACTCGGTCACCACTTCCTCTCCTAGTGGGGACACCAATTTGATTGTCCTTTTATCACAACTGATAACTGCCTGATACTTATCTAGCCAATTCATCCCTAGGATGACATCTATTCCCTGAGTACCCATTACTATAAGGTTAGCGGGAAACGCTATCCCCCTTATTTCCACACTTATATTCAAACATATGCTATCAGCTCGAATTCTACCACCGGCTGAGTCAATTTGAATGGGGGTTGACATGGTAGTAATTGGAAGATTATGTGCTTCTACCCATGATGCAGTAATGAAAGAATGCGTTGCTCCAGTATCAAATAACACTTCTGCAATATGGGAATCGACTGGGAACATACCTACTGTCATGCCGGGGGTCTCCTGAACTGCTTCAGCCTCCAAGTGGTTCAGTCTTCCATGATTATAGCGCTGCTGAGGGCGGTTGCCTGCTCCAGACTGAGACGCATTCTGCTTTGCTGGGGCATTGGGGCCTGACTGCTGCTGGGCTGCCTTCTTCGGACATTGCATCACCCAGTGGCCTTGCTCTCCACAGTGGAAACATGCTCTGTTTCCAACCTGAGCTGGTGCTGCCTGATTGTTCTGCTGGTTTGCTGGGGCAGGAAGACGAGGTGTCTGCTGATTCTGCCTCTGAAACTGACCTCCTGATTGATTGCTCTGACGGTTCTGGTACTGATGCTGAGGATACTGCCTTTGGAACTGCTGATACTGCTGACGCTGCTGATGCTGCTGAGGTGGACGCTGGTTCTGCCTGAACTGCTGAGGTTGATTGCCTGAAAAACGAGGACGACTGCTGCTTCCAGGCTGGGGTCCACTGATCTTGCGCTTACGATCCCCCATCTCCTTACGCTTCCTTTCTGTCATGATTGCTCTGTCAATCAGGTGCTGGAATGTCGGGAAGGTATGATTCATCAGTTGGTACTGAAGAGGGTCGACCAAGCCTCTCAAGAAACGGTACTGTCGCTTGGCGTCGGTGTTGACATCCTCAGGAGCGTAGCGAGACAACTGCAGAAACCTGTCTCGATACTCACTGACAGATGATGACCCTTGCTTAAGGGCCAGGAACTCCTCCTTCTTCACTGTCATCAGACCTGCAGGCACATGGTACTGACGAAAGCTACCTCTAAACTCTTCCCAGGTGATGGCATCGGGGTTGGCATGGGTGGCGAGGTAAGACTCCCACCATGATTGGGCTGCTCCTCTCAACAGACGGGGACCATACAAGACTTTCTCCCTGTCATCACACTGAGCGGTATGCAACTCCCGCTCCACAGTGCGCAGCCAATCTTCAGCATCCATGGGGTCAGAAGAGTGAGCGAACGTTGGGGGATGACCTCTCATGAATTCAGCACGCTTGTCTCTAGGCATCTGAGGCATCTGAGGCTGGGGTGGTGCTTGCTGCTGTTGCTGCTGCTGCTGCTGCTGCTGAATGGCGGCCAGAGTCTGACCGATGGCCTGAACTGCCTGAGTCTGCATCAGAAACATTTGCTCGATCGACATCGGGGGCGGGGGGTGGCAGGTGCTGCTGCTGAGGCACCTCATCCTGCGGAGCGGCTTGCTCCTGCTGAGCACGCCTTCCTCCTCTGCGCCTGTTCTCTGACATCTGCAGAACGCAACCACACATCAGAACTGATCTGGCAAATCTTGCAGCATAAGAAAAGAGTATAGAATTCTCCAACAGCACTGAACAGATGAGCATCTTCACTGATCTCCATCGCAGACCACACAGCTTCTCAGATAAAGAGGAAAGTAGAATAAAGGGTTTCCCAACTATATAACTAACTCCATTAACATAATAGGTAAGCCAAAATGCAGGGGATACCCACACTCTGGTGACAGTCATTACAAAGATCCAAACCAAACATAGTTCATCATGACAAACATAAATGCACAGGATATAGCAAACTACCCTGTCTAACTAAGACTAACTAAAAGCGAGACTAACGCTAAGACTGAAGCTTCTATATATATATATATTTCGTATTAATTACAAGATCCAACTCTAACGAGCTATGGTTCTAGATTTATCTTGGTCTTGCAGTCGGGATTTCCATAAGACTGGAGTCCACGCCGAGGTGAGCGGTACGGGTGCTGAGTCCCGACGGGAGCGGGGGAACCATCATCCAAGTGACGACGCTCCGCGCGCTCAGCCCGCAGCAGGGCGATCTCAGCACGAGCCCTACTCAGCTCGTCTAATGCATGGTCCAGCTCCGTGTTTAGCACGGCGGCTAGGTTGACTGTGCTGCTCAACCTAGGATTGTCCTCACCAGCAGGTGAAACAATCACGCCTCCTGTGCTGCCAGATGGACGGCGGGGGTAATACTTCAGGTCTAGACCGTCAGCTACCCCACCGAGAACCGAGCAGTAGTGCGAAAGCGCACGCCGTGCAGCATCCTGCATGGCTGCCTCAGCTGAGTCCCGCTCAGAGATAGAATAGTGCTCTGAGCAAGCCTCCGCGCCCTGGAGACTGTTCTCCGGACGGCGCACCAAGCAGGTCGCCTCCCAGCGGTCCGGGTAGACCCCGCGACTATGCTGGTAGACCACACAGCGATACTCGATGGACCAAGTACGCCGGTCAAGTGCCCGACGTAGCAGGGTGTCGAGCGCGTCGTGGAAGTGACACCCGCGAGCAGCGTCGCGAGTGATGGGTCGAGCAACCCATCCTTCCGGCTCATGGTCAGCAGAGAGGTCGATGTCGTGGCTCAAGCTGTCGTCGCCACCTCCGTCGTCTGGGTCTCCTCCAGCAGCTACTCCAGAAGCTGGGGCGCCCAGTGGTGGTGCAGGGGGCGCCTCCAGGGGAAGCACAGGGGAGCAGCTCCTCACAGACTCTATCTCCTGCTGGAGCGAGAAGGAAGAGCCCCGCTGCTCCTGTCGTCGACGTTCCTGCTCCTCATGCAGGCGGTGGTGCAGTCTCTCCAAGTGGCTGGACTGTCCGGCCACGGGACGGCGAAGCGGACGCTCAGCAAGGCGGGAGGGTAAGAAGGGGATGACGGACTTTCGTGCAGTGTGTCTAAGTCGAGCCATCTACAAAAGACACCGCAAGCAAAAGAGTGAGAACAGAATTAATATGACCAGCAAATAATGATTCATAAATAAATGAAGGATCAGAATAAACAAAATTTTCAGCAAGGTATAATATATAGTAGAACATAGGTTTGGTCAGTAGGACCAACTTTTGAAGGGATACCAAAGTCAAGGCAGGGACAGAGGTCTATAATCCTTAGAACGACCATTCTACTCTAGGTTAGCGGTCCTACAGTCAGCACGGCTTTGATACCACTTATGTCACACCCGGTTTTTAGAAGGTAAACCGAATGCGAACCATGTACGTGCCAGGATCAGTTATTCACGTACACAGCAGTTACATAACATGGACATCATCACACAGTGCTCAAATAGTATTAAAAGGGGAAATAATAGTCGATTACATCATACGTCTGAGACGTCCATATAGTTCTTACAATAAATCAAAGTGCGGAAAAGAAACGTAGATAACGCGGCCTTCACAGGCAGCCGACTGGGGGTTGCCGCTAACCCACGCCTAGAACTCGTCGTAGTCTTGGAACTCCTGGAAGTCTCCTTCCACAGCTTCATCTTCTCCTGAGCAGTGGTTGCAATGCTGACAACCTGGGGGAGGGGGTTTGGTGTGTAGAGCAAGGGTGAGTACACATCAACATACTCAGCAAGCATCCCGTTTGGCTGTAGTGGACTAGCTTTATGTGGGGGTAAGTCAAGCAGTTGCTTTTAGTTGGTCAGGTTATTACTTACTAGTAGAAAGCCAGGTTTTAATATTAACCCAAGTTATTAGCCCAATGTATCCTTTCCAAACGGAAAGAATACCACTTACCATTACCATAATCATAATCAGAATCATCAATCTCATTGCCACCTATACCAAAATGTCTCTGATCAAGTATCACTAATCTCTGGAGCTCCCTTGGCCGCTCATAACCGCGAGCACGGCTGATATATCAGTTTCATAACACTCTGCAGAGGTTGCGCACTTTACCCACAAGCCGTGATTCCCTCTTGCCTCGGGCCGATCAAACCCTTAAACACTACCAAGGTGAATAGGCAGGGTCTCACTACGTAGCCTTTACAAAGATTCCCCGGGGCTGTAGCCACCCGTTAGGTTTCCTAAATGTACCGCACTCCTCCCCAAGGGACAAATCAACCTTGGCAGAGCGAGCCGCATACACCGAGCCCCATTGACGACACAACGGCTAAGCGAACTACACCCCGGTTCCTCTAATTATTCAGCTAAGGGCGTCCCATTCCACCCTCATGGTTGCACTGTTTTCCCGGGCGGTCATCCATTGAACAGGTCCTTACGGAGAGGCACTCGAGAAACCGCTCGAGTCCCCTTGAAGGTCACAAATATAATCATAAATAAGAAGGGAAAACAGCGTATCATAGATAATCACATCATGTTCATTGATTAGAGTTGAGCAATAGCATCAAACTAAGCAGTAATAATCCGACCCAAATAGGTAAACAAGGACATGAATAACAAAAGCTAGTCAATCCTTAGGTATAAATGTGTAATGCGGGAGGTGAATTAAAGAATGAATAGGACAGGAATAGGTCAAAGGACACTTGCCTCCACCAACCGACTGCTGCTCAGGGGCTTCTCCTGCGAATTCCTCGGGCTCTTCGACCGGGTCGTTCTCTATGCGAGCGCAAACATACATACATCCACATATTTAATACAAAAGAACAGTACACCATACAAGGGAACAAGTAAAGCGAATATGCATCAAGTATGACATTCGATATCGCATTCATTAAGGTTAGAAAGAAACGGGGAAAGGTCTCGCTGGGGGTTAAAGTTTATGCACTAATGATTAGTTACAACTGGTTCTTAGCAAAAGAATTCTGTTATATACACTAATGGAAACCTAGTCATTTTAAGTTGATCAACATTGCACGAGATAAACAATTAACTAAATGAATCAATTAGCGCAACGAAATTCTAAATTAAGCTTCCTATTTCAATAACATGAACAATGATTAGCCTACCTAAAATAAAATAACTATGATAACAGAAAGTAAAACAAAATAAATAAATAATATAAAAAAATAAAAATAAAAAAGGGGGGGGTTGAACCGGCGGCTGGGCCGGCCGAGCAGGGGCGGCCGAGCGCGGGGGGGGGGGGGGGGGGGGGGGGGGGGGGGCTGAGCCGGGGCGGTTGAACCGGCCCGGGGGGGCGGTTGAACCGGCGGCTGGGCCGGCGGGCGCGCAGGGGCGGAGGCGCGGCCAGGCGGGCGGCCAGGGCGCGGCCGGGCGGCCGGG
This sequence comes from Zea luxurians, assembly GCA_029449295.1. Taxonomy (NCBI): domain Eukaryota; kingdom Viridiplantae; phylum Streptophyta; class Magnoliopsida; order Poales; family Poaceae; genus Zea; species Zea luxurians. The sequence continues at coordinate 401,344 of JAOPSE010000034.1, forward strand.
GGACGGCCGGGGGGCGGCTGGGGGCCGGCTGGGGGCGCAGCCGGGCGCGGCCAGGCGCGGCCAGGGCGCGGCCGGGCGCGGCTGGGGCCGGCCAGGGCGCGGCCAGGCGGCTGGGGCGCGGCCGGGCGGCTGGGGGCAGCGCGGCCAGGGAGAGAGGAGGGGAGAGGGGAGAGGGGAGAGGAGGGAGGAGGGGGGAGGGGAGGCTCACCGGGGACGGGCGAGCGACGGCGAGGGGCGGCGGTTGGGCCGGCAGGGGGCGGCCGAGCAGGGGGTAGGGGGCGGCGGCTAGGGTGGGGAGAGGGAAAATGGGAGGGAGAGAGAGAGGGTTGGGGGGAAAAAAAGGGGGGGCGGCTGGGCCGACTAAGGCCCAAGAGGGGGCGCGCAGGGGGGCGGCTGGGCCGGCCAGGGACGGCCCACGGCGCGGGAGAGAGAGAAAAAGAGGAGAGAGAAAGAAAAAGAAAAAGAAAGAAAAGGTTTTCTCCTTATTTTCGAAATCCAATCTTCCTAGATGAATGCATTTGCACTTTCAAACAATCAAAGAATGCATAGTTCGGCATGGTGCATCAAACAACATAAAACAATTTTAGGGTTTTTCTTACACGGGAATTCCAAACCGAATCCCGCTAGCTTTGGAAAAGTCAAGGTCTAGCGAGGGAAAAAGAAAAAGAAAAGGTAACGCCCGAATTTGGCGAGTGAAGAAAAGAAAAAAAAAATTCAACTGCAAAATTCGGGGCGTTACACTAGAGCTCCATTTGAGTAGAGAACTCTTCGAGTTGTGTTGCGAGCTCAAGTTGTGACTTGTGTGCGTGTTTGTGCTCTGATTTTGTGTCTTGTGTGTGTTGCTCATCCCATCCTTACTTCCGTGCTTATTTGTGATCATCAAATTGTAAGGGCGAGAGGCTCCAAGTTATGGAGATTCCTCGCAAGCGGGATATAGTGAAACCAAGAGAAACACCGTGGTATTCAAGTGGGTCTTTGGACTGCTTGAAAGGGGTTGAGTGCAACCCTCGTCCGTTGGGACGCCACAACGTGGAGTAGGCAAGTGTTTGACTTGGCCGAACCACGGGATAAACCATTGTGCCTCTCTGTGTTGATTTCTTTGTGGTTATCGTGTTTAGCAAGAACTCCTCTCTAGCCACTTGGCTTTATTGTTCTAACACTTAATCAAGTTTGTGGCATTGAGTTTTAAGTTTTTACAGGATCACCTATTCACCCCCCCCCCTCTAGGTGCTCTCACATCTTCACACATTCGATTGACATTCTTAGTGATTTGAGCTCCGTTCTAGTGGTGAACTTGTTGCGTTTCATTTGAGCTCAAGTCTTGGCTTGTGTGTGTGCGTGTTGCTGGGATTTGTGTGTGTTGCTTCCCTCCCTTACTCTGGTACTTTCACATTGATATTTGTTGTAAGTGCGAGAGATTCCAACTTGTGGAGATTCCTCGCAAACGGGAAAAGTGATAAGAAAAAGGAACACCGTGGTATTCAAGTTGATCATTGGATCACTTGAAAGGGGTTGAGTGCAACCCTCGTCCATTGGGATGCCACAACGTGGAGGTAGACAAGTGTTGTACTTGTCGAACCACGGGATAACTCGCGTGTCTCTTGTGATTGCTTTTTGTGTGATTGTTGTGATTCGCAAGAGCTCGCTTTATAGTCACTTGGTATTATCTCTCTAACACTTAACCAAGTTTTGTGGCCATAAGTTTTGAGTTTTTACAGGATCACCTATTCACCCCCCCTCTAGGTGCTCTCAATTGGTATCGGAGCCGTTCTCTTCACGAAAGGGACTAATCGCCCAAAGAGATGGATCCTAAGGGAAAGGGAATGGTGGTCAACGATAAGGAGAAGGAATCCGTCTTCAACGAGCCAAGAGACGATAAGCCCACTGACTCTAGCTCGAGTCACAAAAAGAAGGACGGGAAGAAGAAGAGGCGCATCGAGAAGATAGTCTTCTACGACAGCGATGAATCCTCTTCTTCCCAAAAAGACGACGACGACTACGAGAAAAAGAAAGTGGTTAACTCAAACTTTTCTTTTGATTATTCTCGTATTCTGTCTAACTCCAATGCTCATTTACTTTCAATTCCACTTGGGAAACCTCCGCACTTTGATGGAGAGGACTACGGATTTTGGAGTCACAAAATGCATAGCCATTTGTTCTCTCTTCATCCAAGTATATGGGAGATAGTAGAAAATGGAATGAATTTTGATAGTACGGATAATCCCATGTTTATCAATGAACAAATTCACAAAAATGCACAAGCTACCATTGTTCTATTAGCATCCTTGTGCAGGGAAGAATACCATAAGGTGAGCGGCTTGGATAACGCCAAGCAGATTTGGGACACCCTCAAGATTTCGCATGAGGGGAACGACGTCACTATGATCACCAAGATGGAGTTGGTGGAGGGCGAACTAGGAAGGTTCGCAATGATCAGGGGGGAGGAGCCAACCCAAAAGTACAACAGGCTCAAGACCCTGGTCAACAAAATAAGGAGCTATGGAAGCACAAGATGGACAGACCACGACGTCGTCCGGCTTATGCTAAGGTCCTTCACTGTCCTTGATCCTCATCTTGTAAACTCTATTCGTGAAAATCCTAGGTATACCAAGATGACGCCCGAGGAAATACTTGGGAAGTTTGTAAGCGGGCGAATGATGATCAAGGAAGCGAGATATGTTGATGAGGCGCTAAATGGCCCAATGCTGATCCACGAGCCTCAAACCATTGCTCTCAAAGCAACATGTAGCAGGGAGGCGCTACCTAGCAAGGTGGCGCAAGTTGAGGCGGCCAGGCTTAACGAGGAAGAAATGGCCCTCATCGTCAAGCGCTTCAAGACTGCGCTAAAAGGTCGCAAGGAGCATCCCAACAAGAGCAAGACGAAGGGAAAGCGCTCTGTAACACCCTAAAGTTCAATCTTGTGAAGACAAGGAAAAATTCTCAAAGATTATAAATCAAAACACCTTTCCTTAAAGATAATCATAATTTAGGAGTTTCCACTCATGAATATGTTAAAAACACATAATTAAAATCTAAATTGCCTTTGGGTTAGGATATATAAAAGAATTATGGTTAAACTATTTCTTAACATATATAAGTCTACAACATAAATTTTGATTTCCCTAGAAGTTATAAGGTAGGGATTATTCTACTATATGATTAAAAGCTTGTCTAAAAGAACTAAAAATAAATAAAGAAATATATAAAATATGTTTTTGCACATTATGCTGAAGTTCTATATGTGTATCCAAATTAAAGTGTTTGAACTTTAAACTTGTGTTGATTTGAAATTCAAATGGAAAGGAAAAATAGAAAATAGAAAATAAATGGGAAAGGGAGAAAAGAGAAGAGATATGAAAATATACATACAATGAATAACCAAATATCTTCAGGTTTAGCATTTTTAATTTCAAAAAGATGAGATTATAAATGAAGATCCACACAAAAGTTTGAATTTGAACTTGAACTCAATTTGGATTTGAAAATGAAAAAGGAAAACAGAAAATATAAAAAGAAAAAGATAAATGAGCTAGTTGGGCCGACCTCACGCATTTCAGCCCACTAACTCGCGCGCGCTCGGCCCAACTCCAAATCCGGGCGCCGACATCCCGGTCCCACCAGTCGGTCTCACGCGCTCGCCTGCGTTTTACCTCTCTCTCGCTGACGACGCGGGCCCGCGGGCAGCCTCTCATCTCGCGCGCGCTCGGTCACTCTCTCGCTCACGCTCTGTTTCACTGAACTGCGGGCCCCGCTTGTCAGGACGTCGCCCTCCTCGCAACGAAATCCCGAGCTTGACGGAGCCGCGAGCTCGCCGCCGAGTATCGCGCTCCTACCGGTCACCGCCTCCCCTCGCTCGGACTTTGCTCCGGGTATAAAAGCTCACCGTGCTCGCCTCCCTCCCTTCATCCCCCCACTGCCAACCACCATCGCCGAGAACGCAGAGGGAAAACGTGTGAGGAGCGCCGCCGCCGAGGATAGCCGCCGTCGGGGAGGTCTTCGCTCTTGGAGTCGGGTCGGGGAGTATCGTCTTCGCCTGGGGAGTCTGTCCACGCCGTCAATTTGGAACCGCGTGGCCTTGGGGTGGCTCGAATTGCTCACCGTCGTTCGAGCGCCGCCGCGGTCCGCCCCTCTCCGTGGCCAGCTCCCTCCACTGCCCCCCATCCGCGGTACGTGCTCTAATCGTGTTCGCCATCATTCCCTCTTGGTGTAGCACCGGTTAATTTGGGGATTTGTGGCGTTCGGGCGCGGATTTGGTTCGCTCCGGCGAAGGACCGCCGTGGTCGGGGGCGGCGCTGCCGTCTCGGGGGCTCGGGGTAGGGGATGGGTTGCCAGCCATTGATCTGGCGGCCAACGGTTGAGATTAGATCAGGCGATACCCCTTTGGAGATGCCATCTGCGCCGTTGGATTTGGATCGGGCGTACGAGATTCTCTCGCTAGTGTTTTAAATCGGGACCGTAGCCTTTTGATCCGACGGTCTGTGTCGCGTACCGATTCACTGATATGAAGATCTAATCTGGGTCGTCCACTCTTGATCGGATGGTGCAGATTAGCCCATACCCCTTCGGCCGGGCTGTTTTGCATAAGAGCCCTCCGGTTTTTAGGAAACTAACCCGCCGTCCAGAGAGCACTATTCCCTGGGTCTCGGGTTTCTTGCGCCGAGCCCCCTGACCTTTCTTATAATTGAGGCCCAGTCCAGAACATAATAAAATCAGAGAAAATGGTTATTAAATGAATTTTTAATATAAAAATAATTGCTAGAACTTAGATAATTCATAGAAAATTCATTTTAGCTCCAAATTGAACCATTCCAGTTTCTAAAATTTTGTAATAATATTCTTCATCATTTAGTGTCTTTGTTTTGACATGAACTCTGTCAGAAAATTTATTTATCATTTAATCATATTTTAATCACATTAAACCTTAGAAAAATCATAACTTGAATTCTACAACTCCAAAATTAATAATTCTTTTTCCTGTGATCTTATTTTAATATGTAGATTATTAATATGTATTTTGCATATATGTTTGGTGTAATGTTAATCTTGCCTATACCATGTATGTTTGTATTGCTACGACTAGCAGTGAGGTCACGAGGATCTGAAGAATCATCCTGGTACCTGGATCTCAAGGCCCAGGCAAGTTGTGCCCTTGATCACTTCCTTTTACCCAGCCATGTTCTGATTAATCATAATGATCTGCATAGGTTAATTTGATGGGACCCAACAGGTTACCTAGTTTGATTATCTTTATACCTTGTTTACCACTGATCTTTCTGGGTAGTACTTGCTAGTGCTATATGTGGTTTTGGGTATGGAGATACACTATTCATGATTACACTTTTTGTTATCAGTTGTTATTTAATGTTCATGTTAAGATCATTATGTTAATTGGAACATGGAGCGACCACCCGGGAAAACAGTGCTACCACAAGGGTGGTATGGGACGCCCTTGGCTGATTAATTAGGAAAGCTAGTGGAAGACTACCTTACCCGAAAGTGGCAAGGGCAGTAGGGGAGAGGTCAGTGTAGGGAGGCCCTCGGGAGGATTTTGCTGCGATGGCGGTCCTGCAAGGGATTCCTGCACTGGATCTTCCTATAAACTGTAGCGGGTTTTCGGAAGCTAGTGGAACTTTGTAAAGGCCTCGTAGTGTTACCCTGCCTCGCTTCCTTGGTAGAGGTGTATGGGATTCATGACCCCTTGGCAGATGGGTAACACGGCTTGTGGGTAAAGATGCGCAACCTCTGCAGAGTGTAAAACTGGTATACTAGCCGTGCTCACGGTCATGAGCAGCTCGGACCCTCACATGATTAATTTATGGAACTAAATTCAATTTGTCATATGCATTGCATTGCAGGAGAGGTGTTACTTTTGTTCTACTACTTAATTGGGTTGGTATTTACTTATACTTAGTAATTGCTAATAAAATTTTGACCAACTTTAAAAGCAATGCTCAGCTCTAACCATCTTCTTTGGTAAGCCTTACACTTCACGTGAGCTCCCACCTTTGGCGAGTTCATGCACATTATTCCCCACAACTTGTTGAGCGATGAACGTATGTGAGCTCACTCTTGCTGTCTCACACACACCACAGGTCAAGAGCAGGTACTGCAGGATGATGCTCATGGAGGATGCTGCGATGAGTTCGTGAGAGGTCTAGGTCGTCGTCTCCCAGTCAACTTCGGGTTGCTGGACCGTTGTCTCCTTATAATGTAATTATTTATTTTGTATAGAACTCCTGTTATATATAAAGATGTGACATTCGATCCTGTGCCACTATACATCATATGTATGAGACTTGGTCCCAGCATACCTGGTGTTTATGTTAACCCCGGGTTTTGGACCCCTAAAATCCGGGTGTTACAGAAGTGGTATCAGAGGAATGTTGACTGTAGGACGAAACCTAGATAGAACTGGACAACCATTATCTACTTACCTCTGCTACTCTGATTTTTTCTAAACTTAACTTAATCTTTTCTCATCTATTTCCGCTTCACTCTGATTATTCTTATCTTTTCTTTCTAAAGACAAATGTGGATTTCACACTTTGAAATCCTGTGCCTAAAGTGACCTTTAGGGATAGGAGACCTACTCTTAGGAACAAAAGCAAAACTAATTTTGTAAATATTTATATGCTTGAATGTTTGTTCTTATGATACTTGTCTGATTTGGATCTTTGATTGAGTGTGATGGGTTGTGGAGTAATGTCCACAATTACATCTGCATATACATCTAGGTATAAAGGATAGCATTTGTAAGATAACTAGACAAACTAGATTATCCCCTCAGAAAATATATGTAGTATTCCGTATCTATCTCATCTTGACACATTCTATCCTACCTTTGGACATTCACCTCGTACAACTAATTACCCTAGTCTTAACATAAAATAGTTGGTCCAGCCCTGCCAAAGAAATTCCAGTACATAACCAACTATTAGTTTATTCATTCTATCTATTAAATGATTCCCTTGTAAAGCTATCTTACCATATGCTTCTAACTTAGATGGTCAATACCAGGCGGGGTGGTGGAATTGATATACCTGCTAACCAACAACCTCAACCACAGTCAGCAGCAATGAATCCTCCTAATCCTCCACAAGGCGGAGTTGATCCACTCGTCGCAGCTCAAATGAGAATGATGCAGCAAATGGCGGACACTATGGCAGATATGCGCACCCAAATGCGGCAAGAACGCCAAGAAATGCACCAGGAAAGAGAGGATGCACGTCGGGAAATGCGCCAAGAGCGGGAAGAAATACGCCAGGAGAGGAGGGTACAACAACAACAGCTGCAGCAACAACTTCAACAACAGCAGCAACAACAACAAATGCCATTGCCTCCACCACCAGTTCCACCCCGGGACAAGCACCGGGAATTCATGAGCCACAAACCACCAACCTTCTCCAACTCCGCAGATCCACTACAAGCAGATGACTGGTTAAAATCCATAGAGAAGATGCTCAATATAGCCCAGTGCTCGGACCGGGAGAAAGTACTCTATGCTTCGGGTCGTCTTGCTGGTCCCGCTGCAGATTGGTGGGATGCGTACTGTGCAGCTCATGCTGCCGCCGATACAATTACCTGGGAAGAATTCTCCACACAATTCAGGAATTACCATATTCCTGCTGGACTCATGAAGCTTAAGAGGAAGGAGTTTCTATCACTCAAGCAAGGAAGTATGTCCGTGAGTGAATATAGGGACAAATTCATCCAGTTATCTCGTTATGCTCCCAGAGATGTTGAAGATGATGAGCAAAAGCAGGAGCTCTTTCTGGATGGTTTGATTGGACCCTTGCAATATCAGCTGGTATCGCACACCTTCCCATCCTTCCAAAGGCTATTGGATAAAGCTATTGCTGTAGAAAACAAGAGGAGTATATTTGGAGAGAAAAGAAAGGCTGTCAACCAAGGGCAGGCTGGAAGTAGTTCCCGTCCTCGCTATACTACCACTCCCAATACACCAGCTAGTGGCAGTTCTGGACAACAAACTCAACAGACACCAACTGCTCCTCCAAAGGCAAGCACTCCAGTGGGAACCGTTGCTCCCAACACAACCGCCATCAGAACATGCTTCAAGTGTGGACAACCAGGACACTACGCCAACTACTGTCCCAACAGAGCTGCCTACACTACACCGGCTCCGATGAAGCAAGGACAAGCCTCAACAGGGAAGAGTCAGCCCCTATCCATCAACCGAGGATATGCCCATCATACAGAAGTAGAAGCTGAACCCGGTGAACTTGAAATTCAAATTCAAGAAGAAGAGCCAGTCGGAGATGAAGTAGTCGGTGAAGAAGTCAACGAGCAACAAGAATAAAGAGATAAACATAGATATAGATACATATATATATATATATTTTACTATTTGTAAGACCTAAATATTAGTTTAGCCAGTAGTAGTATTTTACTATTTCAGTAATAATAATAAGGTCCATTTGACCCTGTGTTTTGCTAATAAGATATGCATCATGCCGAGATTTTGTTTATGCATATGTGTTGAATTAATATGAGCATGCACCCTTTTCCCTTACAAATCTCGAGGACGAGATTATTTTTAAGGGGGGTAGGATTTGTAACACCCTAAAGTTCAATCTTGTGAAGACAAGGAAAAATTCTCAAAGATTATAAATCAAAACACCTTTCCTTAAAGATAATCATAATTTAGGAGTTTCCACTCATGAATATGTTAAAAACACATAATTAAAATCTAAATTGCCTTTGGGTTAGGATATATAAAAGAATTATGGTTAAACTATTTCTTAACATATATAAGTCTACAACATAAATTTTGATTTCCCTAGAAGTTATAAGGTAGGGATTATTCTACTATATGATTAAAAGCTTGTCTAAAAGAACTAAAAATAAATAAAGAAATATATAAAATATGTTTTTGCACATTATGCTGAAGTTCTATATGTGTATCCAAATTAAAGTGTTTGAACTTTAAACTTGTGTTGATTTGAAATTCAAATGGAAAGGAAAAATAGAAAATAGAAAATAAATGGGAAAGGGAGAAAAGAGAAGAGATATGAAAATATACATACAATGAATAACCAAATATCTTCAGGTTTAGCATTTTTAATTTCAAAAAGATGAGATTATAAATGAAGATCCACACAAAAGTTTGAATTTGAACTTGAACTCAATTTGGATTTGAAAATGAAAAAGGAAAACAGAAAATATAAAAAGAAAAAGATAAATGAGCTAGTTGGGCCGACCTCACGCATTTCAGCCCACTAACTCGCGCGCGCTCGGCCCAACTCCAAATCCGGGCGCCGACATCCCGGTCCCACCAGTCGGTCTCACGCGCTCGCCTGCGTTTTACCTCTCTCTCGCTGACGACGCGGGCCCGCGGGCAGCCTCTCATCTCGCGCGCGCTCGGTCACTCTCTCGCTCACGCTCTGTTTCACTGAACTGCGGGCCCCGCTTGTCAGGACGTCGCCCTCCTCGCAACGAAATCCCGAGCTTGACGGAGCCGCGAGCTCGCCGCCGAGTATCGCGCTCCTACCGGTCACCGCCTCCCCTCGCTCGGACTTTGCTCCGGGTATAAAAGCTCACCGTGCTCGCCTCCCTCCCTTCATCCCCCCACTGCCAACCACCATCGCCGAGAACGCAGAGGGAAAACGTGTGAGGAGCGCCGCCGCCGAGGATAGCCGCCGTCGGGGAGGTCTTCGCTCTTGGAGTCGGGTCGGGGAGTATCGTCTTCGCCTGGGGAGTCTGTCCACGCCGTCAATTTGGAACCGCGTGGCCTTGGGGTGGCTCGAATTGCTCACCGTCGTTCGAGCGCCGCCGCGGTCCGCCCCTCTCCGTGGCCAGCTCCCTCCACTGCCCCCCATCCGCGGTACGTGCTCTAATCGTGTTCGCCATCATTCCCTCTTGGTGTAGCACCGGTTAATTTGGGGATTTGTGGCGTTCGGGCGCGGATTTGGTTCGCTCCGGCGAAGGACCGCCGTGGTCGGGGGCGGCGCTGCCGTCTCGGGGGCTCGGGGTAGGGGATGGGTTGCCAGCCATTGATCTGGCGGCCAACGGTTGAGATTAGATCAGGCGATACCCCTTTGGAGATGCCATCTGCGCCGTTGGATTTGGATCGGGCGTACGAGATTCTCTCGCTAGTGTTTTAAATCGGGACCGTAGCCTTTTGATCCGACGGTCTGTGTCGCGTACCGATTCACTGATATGAAGATCTAATCTGGGCCGTCCACTCTTGATCGGATGGTGCAGATTAGCCCATACCCCTTCGGCCGGGCTGTTTTGCATAAGAGCCCTCCGGTTTTTAGGAAACTAACCCGCCGTCCAGAGAGCACTATTCCCTGGGTCTCGGGTTTCTTGCGCCGAGCCCCCTGACCTTTCTTATAATTGAGGCCCAGTCCAGAACATAATAAAATCAGAGAAAATGGTTATTAAATGAATTTTTAATATAAAAATAATTGCTAGAACTTAGATAATTCATAGAAAATTCATTTTAGCTCCAAATTGAACCATTCCAGTTTCTAAAATTTTGTAATAATATTCTTCATCATTTAGTGTCTTTGTTTTGACATGAACTCTGTCAGAAAATTTATTTATCATTTAATCATATTTTAATCACATTAAACCTTAGAAAAATCATAACTTGAATTCTACAACTCCAAAATTAATAATTCTTTTTCCTGTGATCTTATTTTAATATGTAGATTATTAATATGTATTTTGCATATATGTTTGGTGTAATGTTAATCTTGCCTATACCATGTATGTTTGTATTGCTACGACTAGCAGTGAGGTCACGAGGATCTGAAGAATCATCCTGGTACCTGGATCTCAAGGCCCAGGCAAGTTGTGCCCTTGATCACTTCCTTTTACCCAGCCATGTTCTGATTAATCATAATGATCTGCATAGGTTAATTTGATGGGACCCAACAGGTTACCTAGTTTGATTATCTTTATACCTTGTTTACCACTGATCTTTCTGGGTAGTACTTGCTAGTGCTATATGTGGTTTTGGGTATGGAGATACACTATTCATGATTACACTTTTTGTTATCAGTTGTTATTTAATGTTCATGTTAAGATCATTATGTTAATTGGAACATGGAGCGACCACCCGGGAAAACAGTGCTACCACAAGGGTGGTATGGGACGCCCTTGGCTGATTAATTAGGAAAGCTAGTGGAAGACTACCTTACCCGAAAGGGGCAAGGGCAGTAGGGGAGAGGTCAGTGTAGGGAGGCCCTCGGGAGGATTTTGCTGCGATGGCGGTCCTGCAAGGGATTCCTGCACTGGATCTTCCTATAAACTGTAGCGGGTTTTCGGAAGCTAGTGGAACTTTGTAAAGGCCTCGTAGTGTTACCCTGCCTCGCTTCCTTGGTAGAGGTGTATGGGATTCATGACCCCTTGGCAGATGGGTAACACGGCTTGTGGGTAAAGATGCGCAACCTCTGCAGAGTGTAAAACTGGTATACTAGCCGTGCTCACGGTCATGAGCAGCTCGGACCCTCACATGATTAATTTATGGAACTAAATTCAATTTGTCATATGCATTGCATTGCAGGAGAGGTGTTACTTTTGTTCTACTACTTAATTGGGTTGGTATTTACTTATACTTAGTAATTGCTAATAAAATTTTGACCAACTTTAAAAGCAATGCTCAGCTCTAACCATCTTCTTTGGTAAGCCTTACACTTCACGTGAGCTCCCACCTTTGGCGAGTTCATGCACATTATTCCCCACAACTTGTTGAGCGATGAACGTATGTGAGCTCACTCTTGCTGTCTCACACACACCACAGGTCAAGAGCAGGTACTGCAGGATGATGCTCATGGAGGATGCTGCGATGAGTTCGTGAGAGGTCTAGGTCGTCGTCTCCCAGTCAACTTCGGGTTGCTGGACCGTTGTCTCCTTATAATGTAATTATTTATTTTGTATAGAACTCCTGTTATATATAAAGATGTGACATTCGATCCTGTGCCACTATACATCATATGTATGAGACTTGGTCCCAGCATACCTGGTGTTTATGTTAACCCCGGGTTTTGGACCCCTAAAATCCGGGTGTTACACGCTCCTGCTTCAAGTGTGGTAAGTATGGTCATTTTATAGCAAATTGTCCCGACAATACTAATGACCAGGAACAAGAGAAAAGTGGGAAGAGGGAAAAGAAGAAAGCCTACAAGAAGGCGAAGGGCGAAGCGCACCTCGGCAAAGAGTGGGACTCGGATTGTTCGTCGTTCGACTCCGACGACGAAGGACTCGCCGCTTCAGCCTTCAACAAGTCGTTGCTCTTCCCCAACGAGCGCCATACTTGTCTAATGGCAAAGGAAAAGAAGGTAAAAACTAGAGAAACTCCTAAGTACTCTACTTCTAGTGATGAGGACTCTAGTGATGATGAAGTAGACTACATTAGCTTGTTCAAAGGATTAGATAGAGCTAAGGTAGAAAAGATTAATGAACTGATTGATGCATTGAATGAAAAAGATAGACTTTTAGAAAAGCAAGAGGATCTTTTATATGAAGAGCATGATAAATTTGTAAGTGTGCAAAAGTCTCTTGCTTTAGAAATTAAAAGGAATGAAATGCTTTCTTGTGAATTATCTACTTGTCATGAGACTGTGGCTAGCTTAAGAAGTATTAATGATGATTTAAATGCTAAGCTAGAAGTAGCAAATAAATCTAGTTCTTGTATAGAGCATGTTGTGATTTGCAATAGGTGTAAGGATTTTAATGTTGATGCTTGTAGTGAACATTTAATTTCCATAACTAGATTAAATGATGAAGTGGCTAGTCTTAATGCCCAACTTAAGACTAGCAAAAGTAACTTGATAAACTAAAATTTGCAAGGGATGCCTACACTGTTGGTAGACATCCCTCTATTAAGGATGGGTTTGGCTTTCGAAGGGAAGCCAAGAACTTAACAAGTCAAAGGGCTCCTATCTCCGCCAAGGACAAAGGGAAGGCCCCTATGACTAGTAATGCTCAAAGGAATCATGCTTTTATCTATAGTGATAGGAAATTTTCTAGAATTGCTAATAGGAGTTTTAATGCTTATGATTCACATGCCATGTTTGGTTCAAGTTCTTCATTTGTGCATGATAGAAATATGCCTAGGAACAAAGTTGTTCATCATGTACCTAAGAAAATGCAAAATAGATCTGCTATTGTTTTTCATGCCTGCAACACTAAGTTTGTTCTTTCATGTAAAAATGAAAAAGTGATTCCTAAAAAGGTGGGGGCCAAATGCAAGGGAGACAAGACTTGCATTTGGGTCCCTAAGGCTATTATAACTAACCTTGTAGGACCCAACAAGAGTTGGGTACCTAAAACCCAAGCCTAATTTGCCTTGCAGGTTTATGCATCAGGGGGCTCAAGCTGGATTATCGACAGCGGATGCACAAACCACATGACGGGGGAGAAGAAGATGTTCACCTCCTATGTCAAGAACAAAGATTCCCAAGACTCAATCATATTCGGTGACGGGAATCAAGGCAAGGTTAAAGGACTAGGCAAGATAGCTATTTCATCCGAGCATTCCATATCTAATGTGTTTTTAGTTGAATCGCTCGGGTATAACTTGTTGCCCGTTAGTCAATTATGTAATATGGGTTACAATTGCTTATTTACAAATGTAGATGTGTTTGTCTTTAGAAGGAGTGATGGTTCATTAGCCTTTAAGGGTGTACTAGACGGCAAACTCTATTTAGTTGATTTTTCGAAGGAGGAGGCCGGTCTAGATGCATGCTTAATTGCTAAGACTAGCATGGGCTGGCTGTGGCATCGCCGTCTAGCACATGTTGGGATGAAGAACCTTCACAAACTTCTGAAGGGAGAACATGTGTTAGGTCTAACAAATGTGCTTTTCGAAAAAGATAGACCTTATGCAGCTTGTCAAGCAGGTAAACAGGTGGGAAGCGCTCATCACAACAAGAATGTGATGACTACATCAAGACCTCTAGAGTTACTGCATATGGACCTCTTTGGACCCATCGCCTACCTTAGCATCGGGAGAAGTAAGTATGGTCTTGTTGTTGTTGATGATTTTTCCCGCTTCACTTGGGTATTCTTTTTGCAGGATAAATCAGAAACCCAAGGGACCCTCAAGCGCTTTCTAAGGCGAGCTCAAAACGAATTTGAGCTCAAGGTGAAAAAGATTAGAAGCGACAACGGGTCCGAGTTCAAGAACCTTCAAGTGGAGGAGTTTCTTGAGGAGGAAGGAATCAAGCACGAGTTCTCCGCTCCCTACACACCACAGTAAAATGGCGTGGTAGAGAGGAAGAACAGGACGCTCATAGACATGGCGAGGACGATGCTTGGAGAATTCAAGACGCCCGAGCGGTTTTGGTCGGAAGCCGTGAACACGGCGTGTCATGCCATAAACCGGGTCTACCTTCATCGCCTCCTCAAGAAGACGTCATATGAACTTCTAACTGGTAACAAAACCCAACGTTTCATATTTTTTCGAGTTTTTGGGAGTAAATGCTACATTCTAGTGAAGAAAAGTAGGAATTCAAAATTTGCTCCCAAAGCTATAGAAGGGTTTTTACTAGGTTATGACTCAAATACAAAGGCGTATAGGGTCTTCAACAAATCATCGGGTTTGGTTGAAGTCTCTAGCGACGTTGTATTTGATGAAACTAATGGCTCTCCGAGAGAGCAAGTTGATCTTGATGATGTAGATGAGGATGATGTTCCAACGGAAGCAATACACACCATGGCTATTGGAGATGTGCGACCACAGGAACAAAAGGAGCAAGATCAACCTTCTTCCTCAACAATGGTGCACCCCCAACTCAAGATGATGAACAGGTTCCTCAAGAGGAGGCGTGTGATCAAGGGGGAGCACAAGAAGACCAAGTTGAGGAGGAAGAAGTACCACGGGCCCCTCCAACTCAAGTTCGAGCGACGATTCAAAGGAATCATCCCGTCGACCATATTTTGGGTGACATAAGCAAGGGAGTGACTACTCGCTCTAGATTAGCTAATTTTTGTGAGCATTACTCTTTTGTCTCTTCTATTGAGCCTTTCAGGGTAGAAGAGGCCTTGCTAGATCCAGACTGGGTGTTGGCCATGCAGGAAGAGCTCAACAACTTCAAGCGAAATGAAGTTTGGACACTGGTGCCACGTCCCAAGCAAAACATTGTGGGAACCAAGTGGGTGTTCCGCAACAAACAGGACGAGCACAGGGTGGTGACAAGGAACAAGGCTCGACTTGTGGTAAAAGGATATGCCTAAGTCACAGGTTTGGACTTTCAGGAGACTTTTGCTCCTGTGGCTAGGCTAGAGTCGACGTATTTTGTTAGCCTATGCCGCTCACCATTCTTTCAGGTTGTTCCAAATGGACGTGAAGAGCGCTTTCCTCAACGGGCCAATCAAGGAGGAGGTGTACGTAGAGCAACCCCCTGGCTTTGAGGATGAACGGTACCCCGACCACGTGTGTAAGCTCTCTAAGGCGCTCGATGGACTTAAGCAAGCCCCAAGAGCATGGTATGAATGCCTTAGAGACTTTTTAATTGCTAATGCTTTCAAGGTTGGGAAAGCCGATCTAACTCTTTTCACTAAGACTTGTGATGGCGATCTATTTGTGTGCCAAATTTATGTCGATGACATAATATTTGGTTCTACTAACCAAAAGTCTTGTGAAGAGTTTAGCAGGGTGATGACTCAGAAATTCAAGATGTCGATGATGGGCGAGTTGAACTACTTCCTTGGGTTCCAAGTGAAGCAACTCAAGGATGGCACCTTCATCTCTCAAACGAAGTACACGCAAGACTTGCTCAAGCGGTTTGGGATGAAGGACACCAAGCCCGCAAAGACTCCAATGGGAACCGACGGACATGTCGACCTCAACAAAGGAGGTAAGTCCGTTGATCAAAAGGCATACCGGTCTATGATAGGGTCTTTACTTTATTTATGTGCTAGTAAACCGGATATTATGCTTAGCGTATGCATGTGTGCTAGATTTCAATCTGACCCAAGGGAGTGTCACCTTGTGGTCGTTAAGCGAATTCTTAGATATTTAGTTGCTACGCCTTGCTTCGGGATCTGGTATCCAAAGGGGTCTACCTTTGACTTGATTGGATACTCAGACTCTGACTATGCTGGATGTAAGGTCGATAGGAAGAGTACATCAGAGACGTGTCAATTCCTAGGAAGGTCCCTGGTGTCGTGGAGTTCTAAGAAACAAACTTCCGTTGCCCTATCCACCGCTGAGGCCGAGTACGTTGCCATAGGACAGTGTTCTGCGCAACTACTTTGGATGAGGCAAACCCTCCGGGACTTTGGCTACAATCTGGGCAAAGTCCCACTCCTATGTGATAATGAGAGTGCAATCTGCATGGCGGACAATCCTGTTGAACACAGCCGCACAAAGCACATAGACATCCGGCATCACTTTTTGAGAGACCACCAGCAAAAGGGAGATATCGAAGTGTTTTATGTTAGCACCGAGAACCAGCTAGCCGATATCTTTACCAAGCCTCTAGATGAGAAGACCTTTTGCAGGCTGCATAGTGAGCTAAATGTCTTAGATTCGCGTAACTTGGATTGATCTAGAGCATACATGTGTTTTATGCCCTTGATCATGTTCCTTTATACATATTATTGCTTATTTATGGTGCTCAAGTTGTGCAAGGGATCCCCGGACCTCACAAGTCCATGTGTAAATGATGCACATATTTAGGGGGAGAAATGCTACAACTTGACCCTTTGAGACTAACCGTGTGCCTGAGTTTTCTTAATTTAGTCTCAAAGATGATTGAAAGGGAAAAGGTGAACTTGGACCATGCAAGACTTCCACTGCACTCCTGTAACGCCCTGAATTTGGGGGTAGAATTTTTTCTTCTTTTCTCTCACCAAATTCGGGCGTTACTCTCTTTTCTCTTTCCCCGTTTTGCTCCTTCTACCCAATTTCAAACCAGTATAGCGACAGGTGTCTGTGTCATGTATAAACCAAAACCTAAGTATCATGGGTGTTGCATCATGCCGAAGCACATTTCTTTGTCTGATGTTGAGTGTTCGGCTCGTTCCGTTCCGGATTTCGATTCGCGATTTAATTCCGTTTAGTGGTCGTGCACGTCGTGGGTTTTCGATCCGCGAAGTGGCCCGGCCCAACCCAGCCCGCCCCTGCCCGGCCCTGCGCGCCCCTAGCGCCCACACCCCCCATGCGCCCCCTCCTCTCTCTCTCTCTCTCTCATTTGGATCTCCCGCGCAGCAACCTCCCCTCTCCCTCTTCCACCTCTCTCTCCCCGTGGTGCCCTAGGAATTGGAGACGACGATCACCGGATTTTGGACCCCGAGGTGAGCTCCCCTCCCCTCCCCTTCTCTTCTCTCTCTCTCTCTCTCTCTCTCTCTCCTCTTCTTCCTCCCCCGCGCGCGCCCCTCTTTTTTTTCCTGCTCGCGCGCGCCCCTGCCCTTCCCCGCTCGCCGACGGCGCGGCCGGCCCCGCCCCGTCGGCGGCGCTCCCCCGCCCCTCCCCGGCCCGCGGCGGCGATCCCGCCCGCCCCTGCTCGCCGGCGCGCGGCCCCGGTGCGGCCTCCGGTCCCCGGCGCGGCCTCGGCGGCTCGGCCCCGGTGCGGCCCCCGCCCCCTGCTCGCCCGGCTCGGCCCCGGCGTGGCCCCTGCCCCAGCGCGACCTCGACCCCCCCTGCGCGCGTCGTCCTGGCCCTCGCGTGGCCTCGCGCTCCCCGTTTGCCGCTAGCGCATTCCCGCGTGCGCAACCCGCGCTCGCTGCGATTATTTTTGGTTGGTAGTTAATGTCAAACTCCATTAGTTAGCGTGCTGCGTCGCGCGCTTCGCCGCGCGACGGATTTGTCTAATTTTAGGTTCTATCTATGTGTTGTGCCATGCGCTTCGTCGCGCGACGATCCATTTTAATTTCAGGTTGTTTAAGGTGTAACGCCGCGCGTGTATTCACGCGATGTTCCACCTTGGACTCAGTCTAGTCGACGTATGCCGTCGTGCGTTTCGTCAAGCGATGCTTAACGTCTCTTCATAACTAATGCGAAGTGTCTCGTTGCGTGCTCGGTCGCGCGATGAGTCGTTAACTTCTTAATTTGTTTTAGAGTGCTATGTCGCACGTCTCGTCGCGCGATAATCCTTTTTTATTTTTATCTTCACCCGCTTATAATGATTAGACATGAAACATGACTTTACTTTACGCTAAACATAGTGTCTACATTAAATTTCCTTCCATTAAGCGAGTGGTTAATTTATAATCATGTAACGTGACCGTTCCTCGACTGTCTTGTTCTCTTTCTCTCTTAGCTGTAACTGCGAGCCCGCGTGGAACGTCTGTTTACTTACTGCATTCTATTGTATGGTGTACTGTTCTTTTGTATTAAATGTGTGGATGTATGTGTGTTTGCGCTCGCATAGAGAACGATCCGGTCGGAGAACCCGAGGAACTCGCAGGAGAAGCCCCTGAGCAGCAGTCGGTTGGTGGAGGCAAGTGTCCTTTGACCTATCTCTGTCCTAATCATTCCTTAATTCACCTCCCGCATTACACATTTATACTTAAGGATTGACTAGCTTTTGTTATCCATGTCCTTGTTTACCTATTTGGGTCGGATTATTATTGTTTAGCTTCATGCTATTGCTCAACTCTAATCAATGAACATGATGAGATTATCTATGATACGCTGTTTTCCCCTCTCTTATTATGATGTTATACTTGTGGTCTTCAAGGGGGCTCGAGCGGTTTCTCGAGTGCCTCTCCGTAAGGACCTGTTCTATGGATGACCGCCCGGGAAAACAGTGCAACCATGAGGGTGGAATGGGGTGCCCTTAGCTGAATAATTAGAGGATCCGGGGTGTAGTTCGCTTCGCCGTCGTGCCGTCAATGGGGCTCGGTGTATGCGGCTCGCTCTGCCAAGGTTGATTTGTCCCTTGGGGAGGAGTGCGGTACATTTAGGAAACCTAACGGGCGGCTACAGCCCCGGAGAATCTTTGTAAAGGCTACATAGTGAAACCCTGCCTATTCACCTTGGTAGTGTTTAAGGGTTTGATCGGCCCGAGGAAAGAGGGAATCACGACTTGTGGGTAAAGTGCACAACCTCTACAGAGTGTTTGAAAACTGATATATCAGCCGTGCTCGTGGTTATGAGCGGCCAAGGGAGCTCCAATGATTAGTGGTACTTGATCAGAGACATTTTGGTTTACAAGTGGCAATGAGACTGATGGTTCTGGTTATGACTATGGTACTGGTAAGTGGTATTCTTTCCGTTTGGAAAGGGTACATCGGGCTAATAACTTGGGTTAATGCTAAAACCTAGCTTTCCATTAGTAAATAATAATCTGACCAACTAAAAGCAACTGCTTGACTTACCCCCCCACATAAAGCTAGTCCACTACAGCCAAACAGGATACTTGCTGAGTATGTTGATGTGTACTCACTCTTGCTCTACACAACAAACCCCCCCCTCCCCAGGTTGTCAGCATTGCAACCACTGCTCAGGAGAAGATGAAGCTGTGGAAGGAGACTTCCAGGAGTTCCAAGACTACGACGAGTTCTAGGCGTGGCTTAGCGGCAACCCCCAGTCGGCTGCCTGTGAAGGCCGCGGTTATCTACGTTTCTTTTCCGCACTTTGATTTATTGTAAAGACTATATGGACGTCTCAGACGTATGATGTAACCGACTATTATTTCCCTTTTAATACTATTTTGAGCACTGTGTGATGATGTCCATGTTATGTAACTACTGTGTACGTGAATAACTGATCCTGGCACGTACATGGTTCACATTCGGTTTGCCTTCTAAAACCGGGTGTGACATAAGTGGTATCAAAGCCGTGCTGACTGTAGGACCGCTAACCTAGAATAGAATGGTTGTTCTAAGGACTATAGACCTCTGTCCCTGCCTTGACTTTGATATCCCTTCAAAAGTTGGTCATACCGACCAAACCTATATTCTACTATATATTATACCTTGCTGAAAATTATGTTTTATTCTAATCCTTCATTTATTCATGATTCATTATTTGCTGGTCATATTAATTCTGTTCTCACTCTTTTGCTTGCGGTGTCTTTTGTAGATGGCTCGACTTAGACACACTGCACGAAAGTCCGTCATCCCCTTCTTACCCTCCCGCCTTGCGGAGCGTCCGCTTCGCCGTCCCGTGGCCGGTCAGTCCAGCCACTTGGAGAGACTGCACCACCGCCTGCATGAGGAGCAGGAACGTCGACGACAGGAGCAGGAGCAGCAGGGCTCTTCCTTCTCGCTCCAACAGGAGATAGAGTCCGTGAGGAGCTGCTCTCCTGTGCTTCCCCTGGAGGCGCCCCCTGCACCACCACTAGGCGCCCCAGCCCCTGGAGTAGCTGCTGGAGGAGACCCAGACGACGGAGGTGGCGACGACAGCCCGAGCCACGACACCGACTTCCCTGCTGACCACGAGCCAGAAGGATGGGTAGCTCGACCCATCACTCGCGACGCTGCTCGCGGGTGTCACTTCCATGACGCGCTCGACACCCTGCTACGTCGGGCACTTGACCGGCGTACCTGGTCCATCGAGTATCGCTGTGTGGTCTACCAGCATAGTCGCAGGGTCTACCCGGACCGCTGGGAGGCGACCTGCTTGGTGCGCCGTCCGGAGAACAGTCTCCAGGGCGCGGAGGCCTGCTCAGAGCACTATTCTATCTCTGAGCGGGACTCAGCTGAGGCAGCCATGCAGGATGCTGCACGGCGTGCGCTTTCGCACTATTGCTCGGTTCTCGGTGGGGTAGCTAACGGTCTCGACCTGAAGTATTACCCCCGCCGTCCATCTGGCAGCACAGGAGGCGTGATTGTTTCACCTGCTGGTGAGGACAATCCTAGGTTGAGCAGCACAGTCAACCTAGCCGCCGTGCTAAACACGGAGCTGGACCATGCACTAGACGAGCTGAGTAGGGCTCGTGCTGAGATCGCCCTGCTGCGGGCTGAGCGCGCGGAACGTCGTCACCTGGATGATGGTTCCCCGCCGCCGTTGGGACTCAGCACCCGTACCGCTCACCTCGGCGTGAACGCCAGTCTTATGGCAACCCCGACTGCAAGACCAAGATAAATCTAGAACCATAGATCGCTAGAGTCGGATCTTGTAATTAATAAAAAATATATACATAGAAGCTACAGTCTTAGCGTTAGTCTCGCTTTTAGTTAGTCTTAGTTAGACAGGGTAGTTTGATATATCCTGTGCATTTATGGTTATCATGATGAACTATGTTTGGTTTGGATCTTTGTAATGACTATCACCGGAGTGTGGGTATCCCCTGCATTTTGGTTTACATATTATGTTAATGGAGTTAGTTATATAGTTGGGAAACCTTTTATTCCACTTTCCTCTTTATCTGAGAAGCTGTGTGATCTGTGTTGGAAATCAGTGAAGATGCTCATCTGTTCAGTGCTGTTGAAGAATTCTATACTCTTTTCTTTTGCTGCAAGATTTGCCAGATCAGTTCTGATGTGTGGTTGCATTCTGCAGATGTCGGAAAACAGGCGCAGAGGAGGAAGGCGTGCTCAGCAGGAGTGAGCCGCTCGCAGGATGAGGTGCCCCAGCAGCAGCACCTACCGCCCCCGCCCCCGATGTCCATCGAGCAGATGTTTCTGATGCAGACTCAGGCAGTTCAAGCCATCGGTCAGACTCTGGCCGCCATTCAGCAGCAGCAGCAGCAACAGTAGCAGGCTCCACCTCAGCCTCAGATGCCTGAGATGCCCAGAGATAAGCGTGCTGAATTCATGAGAGGTCATCCCCCAACGTTTGCTCACTCTTCTGACCCCATGGATGCTGAAGATTGGCTGCGCACGGTGGAGCGGGAGTTGCATACCGCTCAGTGTGATGACAGAGAGAAAGTTCTGTACGGTCCCCGTCTATTGAGAGGAGCAGCCCAGTCATGGTGGGAGTCTTATCTCGCCACCCATGCCAACCCCGATGCCATCACTTGGGAAGAGTTCAGAGGTAGCTTTCGTCAGTACCATGTGCCTGCAGGTCTGATGACAGTGAAGAAGGAGGAGTTCTTGGCCCTTAAGCAAGGGTCATCATCTGTTAGTGAGTATCGAGACAGGTTTCTGCAGTTGTCCCGCTATGCTCCTGAAGATGTCAACACCGACGCCAAGCGACAGTACCGTTTCTTAAGAGGCTTGGTTGACCCTCTGCACTACCAACTGATGAATCACACCTTCCCGACATTCCAGCACCTGATTGACAGAGCAATCATGACAGAAAGAAAGCGTAAGGAGATGGAGGATCGTAAGCGCAAGATCAGTGGACCCCAGCCTGGAAGCAGCAGCCGCCCTCGTTTCTCAGGCAATCAACCTCAGCAGTTCAGGCAGAACCAGCGTCCACCTCAGCAGCATCAGCAGTTCCAAAGGCAGTATCCTCAGCACCAGTATCAGAATCGTCAGAGCAATCAGTCAGGAGGTCAGTTTCAGAGGCAGAATCAGCAGGCACCTCGTCTTCCTGCCCCAGCAAGCCAGTAGAACAATCAGGCAGCACCAGCTCAGGTTGGAAACAGGGCATGTTTCCACTGTGGAGAGCAAGGCCATTGGGTGATGCAATGCCCGAAGAAGGCAGCCCAGCAGCAGTCAGGCCCCAATGCCCCAGCAAAGCAGAATGTGTCTCAGCCTGGAACAGGCAACCGCTCTCAGCCGCGCTACAATCATGGAAGACTGAACCACTTGGAGGCTGAAGCAGTTTAGGAGACCCCCGGCATGATAGTAGGTATGTTCCCAGTCGACTCCCATATTGCAGAAGTGTTATTTGATACTGGAGCAACACATTCTTTCATTAATGCATCATGGGTAGAAGCATATAATCTTCCAATTACTACCATGTCAACCCCCATTCAAATTGACTCAGCCGGTGGTAGAATTCGAGCTGATAGCATTTGTTTGAATGTAAGTGTGGAAATAAGGGGATAGCGTTTCCCGCCAACCTTATAGTAATGGGTACTCAGGGAATAGATGTCATCCTAGGGATGAATTGGCTAGATAAGTATCAGGCAGTTATCAGTTGTGATAAAAGGACAATCAAGTTGGTGTCCCCACTAGGAGAGGAAGTGGTGACTGAGTTAGTCCCGCCTGAGCCGAAGAGAGGAAGTTGTTATCAGATGGCTGTCGATAGCAGTGAAGCAGACCCAATTGAGAGTATCAAGGTTGTGTCTGAGTTCCCAGATGTGTTTCCAAAGGACTTACCGGGTATGCCACCAGAGCGGAAAGTTGAGTTTGCCAAAGAGCTTCTTCTTGGAACCGCCCCTATCTTTAAGAGAGCTTACAGAACATCCGGACCAGAGTTGGTTGAGCTTAAGAAGCAGATTGATGAGCTGTCAGAGAAAGGTTACATCCGGCCAAGCACCTCGCCTTGGGCCGCTCCTGTCTTGTTTGTGGAAAAGAAAGATGGCACCAAAAGGATGTGTATCGATTATCGAGCTTTGAATGAAGTCACGATCAAGAACAAATACCCTTTGCCCAGAATAGAAGATCTGTTCGACCAGTTGAGAGGAGCCAGTGTGTTCTCCAAGATTGATCTGAGGTCAGGTTACCGTCAGCTCAGGATCCGACCTTCGGACATTCCGAAGACGGCATTCATTACCAAGTATGGGTTGTATGAGTTCACTGTGATGTCTTTCGATCTAACCAATGCACCAGCGTTTTTCATGAACTTGATGAACAGTGTATTCATGGATTACCTTGATAAGTTTGTGGTGGTATTCATTGATGACATTCTGGTTTATTCTCAAAGCGAAGAAGAACATGCAGATCATTTGAGGATGGTATTGCAGAGATTGCGAGAGCACCAGTTGTATGCAAAGTTGAGCAAATGTGAATTCTGGATCAATGAAGTCCTGTTCTTAGGTCACATAATCAACAAAGAAGGATTGGCTGTGGATCCGAAGAAAGTGATAGACATTCTGAAATGGAAAGCGCCAACAGATGCTCGAGGAATCAAGAGTTTCATTGGAATGGCCGGATATTATCGGCGATTCATTGAAGGGTTTTCAAAGATTGCGAAACCAATGACAGCGTTGCTAGGCAACAAGGTCGAGTTCAAGTGGACCCAGAAATGTCAAGAGGCCTTCGAAGCGCTGAAAGAGAAGTTGACTACAGCGCCTGTCTTAGTCTTGCTTGATGTGCACAAGCCCTTCTCGGTGTATTGTGATGCTTGTTACACAGGTTTGGGATGCGTATTGATGCAAGAGGGAAGAGTTGTGGCTTACTCGTCCCGACAGCTGAAGGTTCATGAGAAGAACTACCCAATCCATGATCTAGAGTTGGCAGCAGTGGTTCACGCACTGAAGACATGGAGGCACTATCTGTATGGACAGAAATGCGATGTTTACACAGACCACAAGAGTCTGAAGTACATATTCACTCAGTCAGAGTTGAATATGAGGCAGCGAAGATGGTTAGAGTTGATCAAAGACTATGAGTTGGAGATCCATTACCATCCAGGCAAAGCGAACGTAGTGGCAGATGCTTTGAGCAGGAAGAGTCAAGTCAATCTGATGGTCGCTCATCCGATGCCTTATGAGTTGGCCAAGGAGTTTGACAGGTTAAGTCTCGGATTTCTGAACCATTCGCGAGGAGTCACAGTCGAGTTGGAACCTACCTTGGAGCGAGAAATCAAAGAAGCGCAGAAGAATGATGAAAAGATCAGTGAGATTCGGCGACAGATTCTAGATGGCAGAGGCAAAGATTTTCGTAAAGATGCAGAAGGCGTGATATGGTTCAAAGACCGTCTGTGTGTTCCCAATGTCCGATCCATTCGAGAGTTGATCCTCAAGGAAGCTCATGAGACAGCCTATTCAATTCACCCTGGCAGTGAGAAGATGTATCAGGATCTGAGGAAGAAATTCTGGTGGTACGGAATGAAGAGGGAAATCGCAGAGCATGTGGCTATGTGCGATAGTTGCCGAAGAATTAAGGCAGAGCACCAGAGACCTGCTGGATTGTTGCAACCGTTGCAGATCCCTCAGTGGAAATGGGATGAAATCGGTATGGATTTCATAGTCGGATTGCCTCGCACTCGAGCCGGCTACGATTCCATTTGGGTAGTAGTGGACCGCTTGACCAAGTCAGCCCACTTCATACCTGTCAAGACCAACTACAGCAGTGCAGTATTGGCAGAATTGTATATGTCTCGGACCGTTTGTCTTCATGGTGTGCCAAAGAAGATAGTGTCAGACAGAGGAACGTAGTTCACCTCCCATTTCTAGCAGCAGTTGCATGAAGCCTTGGGCACACATCTGAATTTCAGTTCAGCTTATCATCCACAGACAGATGGTCAGACTGAAAGGACCAATCAAATTCTTGAAGACATGTTGAGAGCCTGTGCGTTGCAAGATCAGTCCAGATGGGACAAGCGATTGCCTTACGCAGAGTTCTCCTATAACAACAGTTACCAGGTCAGCTTGAAGATGTCACCATTTCAAGCGCTCTATGGGAGGAGTTGTAGAACTCTGTTGCAATGGGATCAGCCTGGGGAAAAGCAAGTGTTCGGGCCAGACATTTTGCTTGAAGCCGAAGAGAACATCAAGATGGTTCGAGAGAACCTGAAGATAGCGCAATCAAGGCAGCGAAGCTATGTAGACACAAGAAGAAGAGAGCTGAGTTTCGAAGTCGGAGACTTTGTCTATCTGAAAGTGTCACCGTTCAGAGGAGTCAGAAGATTCGGAGTCAAAGGCAAGCTAGCACCCCGCTACATTGGTCCGTACCAAATTCTCTCAAGGCGTGGATAAGTGGCCTATCAGCTCAGTCTGCCAGAGAATTTGTCCGCAGTGCATGATGTCTTTCATGTGTCTCAGTTGAAGAAGTGCTTGCGTGTGCCAGAAGAGCAGTTGCCAGTGGAAGGTCTTGAAGTCCAGGAGGACTTGACCTACGTTGAGAAGCCAGTGCAAATCCTTGAGGTTGCAGACAGAGTCACCCGAAGGAAGACCATCAGAATGTGCAAAGTCAGGTGGGATCACCATTCAGAGGAAGAAGCAACCTGGGAGCGTGAAGATGATCTGATGGCTAAATACCCTGAGCTCTTTGCTAGCCAACCCTGAATCTCGAGGGCGAGATTCTTTTAAGGGGGATAGGTTTGTAATGCCCTGAATTTGGGGGTAGAATTTTTTCTTCTTTTCTCTCACCAAATTCGGGCGTTACTCTCTTTTCTCTTTCCCCGTTTTGCTCCTTCTACCCAATTTCAAACCAGTATAGCGACAGGTGTCCGTGTCATGTATAAACCAAAACCTAAGTATCATGGGTGTTGCATCATGCCGAAGCACATTTCTTTGTCTGATGCTGAGTGTTCGGCTCGTTCCGTTCCGGATTTCGATTCGCGATTTAATTCCATTTAGTGGTCGTGCACGTCGTGGGTTTTCGATCCCCGAAGTGGCCCGGCCCAACCCAGCCCGGCCCTGCGCGCCCCTGGCGCCCACACCCCCCCATGCGCCCCCTCCTCTCTCTCTCTCTCTCATTTGGATCTCCCGCGCAGCAACCTCCCCTCTCCCTCTTCCACCTCTCTCTCCCCGTGGTGCCCTAGGAATTGGAGACGGCGATCACCGAATTTTGGACCCCGAGGTGAGCTCCCCTCCCCTCCCCTTCTCTCTCTCTCTCTCTCTCTCTCTCTCTCTCTCTCTCTCTCTCTCCTCTTCTTCCTCCCCCGCGTGCGCCCCTCTTTTTTTTCCTGCTCGCGCGCGCCCCTGCCCTTCCCCGCTCGCCGGCGGCGCGGCCGGCCCCGCCCCGTCGGCGGCGCTCCCTCGCCCCTCCCTGGCCCCGCGGCGGCGCCTCCCGCCCCTCCCCGGCCCGTGGCGGCGATCCCGCCCACCCCTGCTCGCCGGCGCGCGGCCCCGGCGCGGCCTCCGGTCCCCGGCGCGGCCCCGGCGGTGTGGCCCCGGCGGCTCGGCCCCGGTGCGGCCCCCGCCCTCTGCTCGCCCGGCTCGGCCCCGGCGCGGCCCCTGCCCCAGCGCGACCTCGACCCCCCCCCTGCGCGCGTCGTCCTGGCCCTCGCGTGGCCTCGCGCTCCCCGTTTGCCGCTAGCGCATTCCCGCGTGTGCAACCCGCGCTCGCTGCGATTATTTTTGGTTGGTAGTTAATGTCAAACTCCGTTAGTTAGCGTGCTGCGTCGCGCGCTTTGCCGCGCGACGGATTTGTCTAATTTCAGGTTCTATCTATGTGTTGCGCCGTGCGCTTCGTCGCGCGACGATCCATTTTAATTTCAGGTTGTTTAAGGTGTAACGCCGCGCGTGTATTCACGCGACGTTCCACCTTGGACTCAGTATAGTCAACGTATGCCGTCGTGCGTTTCATCACGTGACGCTTAACGTCTCTTCATAACTAATGCGAAGTGTCTCGTTGCGTGCTCGGTCGCGCGATGAGTCGTTAACTTCTTAATTTGTTTTAGAGTGCTATGTCGCGCGTCTCGTCGCGCGACAATCCTTTTTTATTTTTATCTTCACCCGCTTATAATGATTAGACATGAAACATGACTTTACGCTAAACATAGTGTCTACATTAAATTTCCTTCCATTAAGCGAGTGGTTAATTTATAATCATGTAACGTGACCGTTCCTCGACTATCTTGTTCTCTTTCTCTCTTAGCTGTAACTGCGAGCCCGCGTGGAACGTCTGTTTACTTACTGCATTCTATTGTATGGTGTACTGTTCTTTTGTATTAAATGTGTGGATGTATGTGTGTTTGCGCTCGCATAGAGAACGATCCGGTCGGAGAACCCGAGGAACTCGCAGGAGAAGCCCCTGAGCAGCAGTCGGTTGGTGGAGGCAAGTGTCCTTTGACCTATCTCTGTCCTAATCATTCCTTAATTCACCTCCCGCATTACACATTTATACTTAAGGATTGACTAGCTTTTGTTATCCATGTCCTTGTTTACCTATTTGGGTCGGATTATTATTGTTTAGCTTCATGCTATTGCTCAACTCTAATCAATGAACATGATGAGATTATCTATGATACGCTGTTTTCCCCTCTCTTATTATGATGTTATACTTGTGGTTTTCAAGGGGGCTCGAGCGGTTTCTCGAGTGCCTCTCCGTAAGGACCTGTTCTATGGATGACCGCCCGGGAAAACAGTGCAACCATGAGGGTGGAATGGGGTGCCCTTAGCTGAATAATTAGAGGATCCGGGGTGTAGTTCGCTTCGCCGTCATGCCGTCAATGGGGCTCGGTGTATGCGGCTCGCTCTGCCAAGGTTGATTTGTCCCTTGGGGAGGAGTGCGGTACATTTAGGAAACCTAACGGGCGGCTACAGCCCCGGAGAATCTTTGTAAAGGCTACGTAGTGAAACCCTGCCTATTCACCTTGGTAGTGTTTAAGGGTTTGATCGGCCCGAGGCAAGAGGGAATCACGGCTTGTGGGTAAAGTGCACAACCTCTGCAGAGTGTTTGAAAACTGATATATCAGCCGTGCTCGCGGTTATGAGCGGCCAAGGGAGCTCCAATGATTAGTGGTACTTGATCAGAGACATTTTGGTTTACAAGTGGCAATGAGACTGATGGTTCTGGTTATGACTATGGTACTGGTAAGTGGTATTCTTTTCGTTTGGAAAGGGTACATCGGGCTAATAACTTGGGTTAATGCTAAAACCTAGCTTTCTATTAGTAAATAATAATCTGACCAACTAAAAGCAACTGCTTGACTTACCCCCCCACATAAAGCTAGTCCACTACAGCCAAACAGGATACTTGCTGAGTATGTTGATGTGTACTCACTCTTGCTCTACACAACAAACCCCCCCCCTCCCCAGGTTGTCAGCATTGCAACCACTGCTCAGGAGAAGATGAAGCTGTGGAAGGAGACTTCCAGGAGTTCCAAGACTACGACGAGTTCTAGGCGTGGGTTAGCGGCAACCCCCAGTCGGCTGCTTGTGAAGGCCGCGGTTATCTACGTTTCTTTTCCGCACTTTGATTTATTGTAAAGACTATATGGACATCTCAGACGTATGATGTAACCGACTATTATTTCTCTTTTAATACTATTTTGAGCACTGTGTGATGATGTCCATATTATGTAACTGCTGTGTACGTGAATAACTGATTCTGGCACGTACATGGTTCGCATTCGGTTTGCCTTCTAAAACCGGGTGTGACAACTCCGATGAGAGGGTAATTTACTCCAAGTTCATCTCTATGCTCTTATTGCATTTTTACTCTTAATAGAAGATTTTGGTGAGGCAATGGGGTTTAAGGGCCAAGAATGATCCTGTTTTGGTGCTTAATGCCAAAGGGGGAGAAATTAAGGCCAAAGCAAATGGATCAGCTACCACTTGAGAATTTTGAAAATAGTAGAGTTAGAGCTTTCGTTTTGTCAAAATACTCTTATTGTCTCTTATTGGTCTCTTATGGGGAGAATGTTTGATTATGGGAAAAAGGGGGAGTTTTTGAATATTTGATCAATGTCTCTTGGAATACCTCTCTCTATGCCTCAACAAGTGAATTTGACTTAGAGATAGGAAATTGAGTTTGATTTGCAAAAACAAACCAAGTGGTGGCAAAGAATGATCCAAATATGCCAAATTTGAATCAAAAACAAATTTTTGTTCTCATTTGCATTGATGTTGCACTTCTTTTAGTTGCTTTTTGTTGTGTTGGCATAAATCACCAAAAAGGGGGAGATTGAAAGGGAAATGTGCCCTTGGGCCATTTCTATAAGATTTTGGTGATTAAGTGCTACACACAAATGCTTTGAGTGATATTTGTGCCAAAGACTCAAGAAGTGCAAATCAAGATTAAAGGTATGTTTCTAGACTTAGTACATTGTTTTGAAGACTAATGTATTATGTCGAAGTGCTAGAAACAGGAGAAATCGTTTTGGAGAAAAGTTGGCTATGTACAGCTAAAAGGTTGCTCGGTATGGGTGCACCGGACTGTCCGGTGATGCATCAGACAGTGTCCGGTGTGCCAGGACCAGTCCCGATGAACAACCTACTCTCGGGTCTCGACGGCGGCGTACGTCTAAAAATTCCCGGACTGTCCGGTGGTGCACCGGACTGTCCGATGAGTCGTCTGCGGCGAAGTCGCCGCTCTCGAGAAACAGTCAACAACGTACGGCTAAAAATCACCGGACTGTCCGGTGGTGCACCGGACTGTCCGGTGAGCCAACGGTCGGCCGAGCCAACGATCGGTCGCGCAATCCACGCGTGACGCGTGGCCGAGCCAACGGTCAGATGGGGGCACCCACCGGACAATATCCGGTGCGCCAACGGCTCCAAATCTTCAACAGTCGGCTGCACCAATTTAGGAAAGCAATCTGCACCGGACTGTAAACAGCGGGTGTCCGGTGGTGCACCGGACTGTCCGGTGCGCCACCCGACAGAAGGCAAGAATTGCCTTACCAGATTGCTTCCAACGGCTCCTAGCTGCCTTGGGGCTATAAAAGGGACCCCTAGGCACATGGAGGAGAACACCAAGCATACTTTGAACATTCTAAGACCCCCGCACTCCATCTTCACACATTCGATTGACATTCTTAGTGATTTGAGCTCCGTTCTAGTGGTGAACTTGTTGTGTTTCATTTGAGCTCAAGTCTTGGCTTGTTTGTGTGCGTATTGCTGGGATTTGTGTGTGTTGCTTCCCTCCCTTACTCTGGTACTTTCACATTGATATTTGTTGTAAGGGTAAGAGACTCCAACTTGTGGAGATTCCTCGCAAACGGGAAAAGTGATAAGAAAAAGGAACACCGTTGTATTCAAGTTGATCATTGGATCACTTGAAAGGGGTTGAGTGCAACCCTCGTCCATTGGGACGCCACAACATGGAGGTAGACAAGTGTTGTACTTGTCGAACCACGGGATAACTCGTGTGTCTCTTGTGATTGCTTTTTGTGTGATTGTTGTGATTCGCAAGAGCTCACTTTATGGTCACTTGGTATTATCTCTCTAACACTTAACCAAGTTTTGTGGCCATAAGTTTTGAGTTTTTACAGGATCACCTATTCACCCCCCTCTAGTTGCTCTCACATTGTCTTCTCTTCACTAGTCATATTTGTCGAGCCTTACAACTCGCTATCTCCCGTCCTCCCGCCCCCACTCCCCCTGCTACCGTGGTTACCCGCCCTTCCATACGTCCTCCCACTGGCAACGACCGTGCAATTGGCGAAGAGGAGCATGGCGTGGACCGACCTGATCCTGCCTCCCAATTGTTCCTCTCTCACTTGCTCGCTCACGTAGAGTACAATTCTATCTTGAACAAGAAGTGCAAGGCCGTGAGGACAGGCAGAGGAGGCAATATGTATTTCTCCTACCGGTTGACAAGTGATTTGAATATAGATAGACAAGATTTACAGAGTTTGTTGGATTACTCTATTGTTTAGCAAGTCATTATCTATTTTTAGGGTCCTCATAAATTTCTAAATTTAGTTAGAATTATATGTAAGCTCTTGGAGTTGCTCTTAAATAGACTATTGGAAATGCTCTAACCGGGGCTCTGGGAGGCCACGCGCTCGGGACGAGATAAAATACTAGTTTGAAAATTCAAATTTCATTGGAAATTCTATCTTTTGTAGGATAGGAAATCACAGAGATGTCATTTAAATAAATTATATAGAGTTAGTTTGAAAAACTAAAATCCCCTTTAAAATCCGAGGCCGGTTTATTTCCTCAACCCCTCCAATTTTAAAGAAGATTTAAGTTTCCAAATTGACCAATTATATATAGAGGGATTTTACTCACTACATTTATATCTCTTTGCTTCCAAACTAGCTCTCTAAAACGGGACAGCGGTCAATACGGCCAACGAGTTGGTCCATAGCCCCGCGTAGAGATGGCAATGGGTACCCGCTACCCGAAACCCGGTGGGTTTTTGCTCTATTAGGGTATGGGTTTGGGTCAATTTCTGTACCCATGGGTTTATTAATAGGTTCAAATGGAAACCCAACGGGTACGTGGGCATGGGTTTGTTCTTCCACTACCCATACCCGCAAACCCATGGGTTTTTAAAACCCGCCTTAAAATCAACATTCCTTATAAATATGTCTCATAATATTATTAATTGAATGTGTTCTAATTGAAATAAACTTCATGTAACAAATTTTAAGATAAAATTAGTTATCACTTGTTCCTTTTATGCTAGCTTATTAATGTATTGATTGTCATTTACATGATGAATTATTTTTTATGTTGATGTTAGTGGGTATAGGAAACCCGTTGGGTACCCGAAACCCACATGGGTATGGGTTTGGGCAAAATTTCATACCCGTCATGGGTATGGGTTTTTTAGCGGGCGTATTTTTTCCTCGCGGGTATGGGTTTGGGCAAGTAATAACCAGCGGGTTTTTACCTATTGCCGCACTTCCCGTAAATTCAAATTTTTTCTTCGTGTTTTTCGCAAGGGACGTCCACTAACCAAGATACAAGCTTCTAAAATAAGCAAGCCAAGCTGCTCAAGACGCAGAAGTTCGCGTTCGAGCTTGACCATCTAGCCAGTTTGTTCTTTCACTCATACCCTTTGTTTCTTAATTTGGCTGTAACGAGGGCATAATACTTTAGAGATATATAATTATTGTCTGCAGGGGTTTTCTCTGATCTAGCGATTTTGTGCTTGGTAGGTGGATATGTCAAGGTCAAGCACTGGATTGCCAAGCGGGTCACTGAGCTACTTGGATTTGACGTATGTTTCTGATCCATGCAGAGGTAGTTACATTTTTATTGTTTGATATGATACTCTAAAGGCAAGAGCAAGTATGTACTTCAGTAAGCATGTTAAGCATTAGAGGATAAACTTGTTGTATTTGATATTTTAGAATGATCTTGTTGGCGTATTTGTGCTTTTCTATGTCTTGCTAAACTTAGAGAAAATTGTTAAGCCATCACAATAAATGAATTTACATGTGTTATCTATGGAATCTCAATGATGATTTTGGTTAGGACATCAGATTTACACCATCTTCTGGCTCCTATGTCCAAAGCTAAAACATTGGCTATAATTTAATTCGAGCATAGGGGCTCCTTTTCAACTCATTTTTTCGGTCTTAACATAAAGTGTAATATTTGTTTTACCAGTTCAATATCTGGTATATGAACAATATGCTCACTTTAACATTAAATTCATTTATTATAAGTATTTTTATGTGGAGGATCCATTAAGACTTTCAAGTGTGCTTAGTCATCTAATCAATATATTCAAATATAGTTGGGTACCGTCGCAACTCACGTGTATTAGACTAGTAATATTTAATATATGGGTATAATATTTATGTCTAGATTCATTGTTTTCCATTTAAATATGGACAAAAAGAGATAGCCTAAAACGAACTATATAATAGGACAAAAGGAGCATGTTACAAGAACATCTGCAAGTAGAGGTGGTAATTGATCATGATCTAAATACCCGTTCACAAAAAATTAAAGTTCTTAAATAATATTAGTTAAAAAACGAAAAAATATAGCTCGATATTAATTCGATTCGACGGCGACTTAAAGTGCGAGTGCGTTAGATGCACCGGCACCACTCCATCTCGTGTTAGATGCACCGGCACCGCTCCATCTCGTGGTGACGCAGTTGGAGTAATCAGCTAATTAATTAATACCCCAGTCACGTAATAGAAAATTAGACACCGAAGACTATTGTGTACGTACGCGGTTTTTCTATGGGCGTAATGTTCCCGGGCTCGACTATCCAGCCTAGATATGGATTGAAACTAAATCCACGTCACATACCTCCAAAAGACCAAAATAATATAAACTTACTCAAATTTTTTTTATTTGATTAAATCCATCATGTATTATAATTTAGGGGTTTGAGAATTTTTTAAACTACGAAATACATTAATTATATCCATAATTTATTAGGTATGAAACAAATGCATAAAGATATTACACAATTTTGTATAGAATATATAGATGAAAAGAATAACTAGATTTGAGAGATGGATTTAATCACTGTCATGAGATTGGATGTGAAGTATGGAAAACAACGTTCTTAAATCTTAGATGCCTCCATCAGCGAAATTAACACCTCACCCTCACGAGTCACGAGACGTTGCTTGGTTTAAACTTAAACTCAGGACACGGTAAGGGGTGTCTGATGGTGACCGGCGAGAAACATCCGTGGAAGCCAACTGGTAATTGGAAAATGTCATTGTCACTCTTGTTTCCAGCGGAGGCCTAATGCGAATGCGAGAAAAAAAAAGCTTGTATCCGCAACCTGCCCACAACTCGCGTCGCAGAAAACAAGTCCACCTCCAAGGAGATAGAGAGAGAGAGAGAGACCCAGACGGATTAGAGTCAATACAGAGAGGAGAGACAACACGTGGATTTGGGATGCGCGAACAGTGGCGAGATGGAAGCCTTTGTGTGCATCCCACTCTATTTTAGTCCGGCAGCTGTTGATCTGGATTGAAGTTTGTTCGCATTCTCTGGAAAAGAATACATTGCATGGGAAGTTGCAGCCTTAGGCTATTTACAATCCATAGGAACATACTTGTTTAATACATGTCACAAAAACATTTTTATGGTATGGCAAGAGAGTTAAGAGAGAAGAGAAGAAAGTTGTATCTTAAGGGAGATATTGCTTAGACATCGGAAGGGAGCTTAGACATTGAAACTTAAATCATCCAAGTGACCCACATCTCACACTCTC
Source organism: Zea luxurians (assembly GCA_029449295.1). Classification (NCBI taxonomy): domain Eukaryota; kingdom Viridiplantae; phylum Streptophyta; class Magnoliopsida; order Poales; family Poaceae; genus Zea; species Zea luxurians. The sequence goes on from JAOPSE010000034.1 coordinate 435,856, forward strand.
ATATATGCTAGTGTTGGTCACCCGTTCTTTTGATTCTTGTAGGTTAACACAAGAGAGAAGATTGAGAGTATGGAAACTTATCAATCGGAGCAGTAAATGGTTCATGGAAGGTAAAATAGATTACTCATCTCGATGTGTTAACACTTTGTTCCATTCTTTACAGTATACCAAACGATTACAAATATACCTTCGGCTTTACGATCCATAGCACGAAGATGAGGGAATACACAGCTTCATAGCCGGAGCGATTCAGACTCACTTCGGTCAAAAAAAACGTTCACATGCATGGCACCGTTTTCCTATTTATAGCCGTGTAGCACAACTTCGTATTAAATTACAAACATACCCACAAATCTTATACATGTCAAGTATAAGTCTCATGAGGGTAACAATGCCTTTTTTCCCTTCATTTGTCCTGCTAATCGAGTCCTCTGCATTCTTAACCTTCTACCTTTCTTCGTAGGTCTCTATGTATTAAGCGAAGCTCCCTCCTTTGGTCTTGTCCGACTTAATGCTTTCACAGATCCGAAGCATGTTGGCTTTATTCCTTGTCCAAGCGTCGGCTCGGACGAAGATGGGCCTAGTCGCCCAAAGCTTGCTCAATCGACGACATTGGTGTTTTGGAGACCTTCAGCGATGAAGCCCCCCCACCCCCCAACCCCCCCCCCCCCCCCCACCCAAAAAAAAGGGCCAATTCCCTGTATGCCATTGAAAAATATACTCGTTCCTTGTATGCCACTGGCCTCACATGTCATAGACACCAAAAAATATACTTATATACCACTCAGTGGCACACAAGGAATGAGTATAAAATCTGATGGCATATCAGGAATTTTCTCAAAAAAAACTAGTATTTACTATTCCGTTGAGGATAAAAAACAATGTATGATACTATGTACTGGGATAGTTGTATCTTATGCAATGCATGGTACATTTGGATATTGTGGTAATGTATAATAGAGTGGGAATAGCTTGGACAACAGTCATGGTTCAAGCAGTGTTGTAGCATCTCATTCCAACAACAGACTCTCTAACATGCAACTTAGTTTGGCTAGTTGGAGTGGCTAGCCAAGTTTGGCTAGCGATGTGGGCAATTTGGAGAGTTAGATGGTTTGACTAGTTAGATGGCTAGTCCGTTGGAAAGTTATTTTGCCGTTAAATATCTAAAGTGTAACTTGACGAGTCATTTGGCTAGTCTTTTGGAGGGCTCACTTTTTCTTAAGAGAGAATTGGATACTTATCATTACGGGTTCGCAAAATTATCACCCGGCCCACATGTTATAGGCTCAAATAAACCTACAATTTTTAGTGGCAAAGAAGCAACGTTTTTGAGTGGCAAAAAAAAAACCTCATCAGCCAGACAGCCACCACCATGTGCGTCCCAAAAGGCCAACCATTGAAGAGCGCATCCACAACTCCTCTTCTTCCGAAATCTTCAGCATCGATCAATTAAATAAGTATAATGGAGTGGCTCGACTGCTCGCATCAACAGTTTAATGGTACCTACTAAACCCGTCTGCTAAATATAGACGTCCTGAAGGCCTTCCTTAAGCATTTCATGTGATTATTCAGCCCCAACCTCCACCTCCTCATGACAAAGCATTTTTTTGGCCGTGTTTGTGGCTCATGCATGGCAATTCAGCAGCGGAGTACATACACTGGCAGCGTCTGCTTGGCAGCCAAAAGCCAGGGCAGCTGTTGTGGCTCGGTGCAGTAGGCGGCACTGTTGGTGGCCCGGATAGCGCCGGAAACGGAGGGTGAGCGCGAGGTTTTCGAGGACCACGAGGGCACGTAGCAGCCTAGCAGGGAGTGTAAAGATACGATCCACCGATCTAGCCACTTTGTGTCGTTCTGCAGCCACAGCCCACAGATGGCACTGCGACGTGCACAGGTGAAGAAAGAAAAAAAGGGTTCCTCACTTTGGAGGGCAGCGCGATGGCCGTTGTTGAGCACCGTCTGTGTCAATGGACACACACATACGGTCTGGACGCGGGCAGTTCGCGAGATCGGTTGGGTTGGGTTCGGTTCTGCCTGCCGCGTCGGCGTCGCGTGGTTCGGTTGGTCGCCTGAAATATTCTTCATGGGACTGGGATGGCCATGGGATCGGGCATCGGAGAGCGACGCCCACCTCCTCCTTCCTTAGATGCTAATCAAGGTCAAGGACGAAGCGCTGTTATCTTTTGGTCTGAGCGGTACGGGTTGCTGGAGCTGGACGGCGCGCGTAAGGTTCGGCGGCCAGAAAGCCACGGGTGGGCAGTGAGCTGACTAGCTGAGCTATCGCGTCCGTTCCCCGCCGTCGGTCGTCCATGACCATGACGTGATCACGTCAACTTGGACTTGGACCCCACGGGGCACGGGCAAGTGGAACGATCGAGGATTCGAGGAAGGCCGCGAAGCCGAATATATGCAGCCGCCTTGCAGGCCGTGACGACCAAAAGCGGAGCCGAAAGCAGAATCGGCCGCACGCCACAAGGGATGGACGATTCCCCTTCCATTTTTTGCTCGGTGTGCCCGCGTGGGAATGCCAGGCGCCGAGACGGCCGTCGAGCTGGGTAGGATGCGCACGCACAGGTGCTCTGCGTGTCGCTGCACGGCCGTCGGCGGCGCCGGCGCCGGCGCGCGGGACATCACGGAAAGGCTGCCGACGGCGGGAGGAAACACGTCTCCGCTATTGTCATGCTTCTCGCCCTGGCTCTTGCTGGCTTGGTTTCCTGGGATTGGAGATGCCCCAAAAAAATATCCTCTCCATTCCTAAAAAATTGAGTTTCTAAACAAGACGTCTCTCGAAGAGGAGACGCTGGCCGATGTGACCCGCCGTGAAGCCCATCAGAGGCTCGCGGTGGCAGATACGAGAGATCCATTAACTTTATGTAGTTAAATGGATATATTTGGGCTCCTGGTCAGGCCCATCAACGTGAAAGAAACTGAATGGTTATACATCAGTCCTATCAGTCTATTACTACTATATTAGTTAGTTTTCCGTATGTTGCTACAGTTCTCTCTATATCATATAAGTAGAACTTATTTATACGTGATAGTTCAAACACGTTCGACAGATTATAGCCCAACCAAGCAGACCATAAATCATGGTTACTTTTTTTGAAATGTAGAAACATGGTTACTTCAATTTGCACTCATTTTGAAGCTGTAGGAAACGGGTGACGCCTAAGAGGGGGAGTGAATTAGGACTTCTAAAACTTTTACTAAACTAGGCCACAATTAAATCCCTAGAGCAAAACCTATGCAAATACTCAAACTAGAATGTGCAAACTAGGTTTTGTCTAAGTGTTGCTATCTCTACCGCAAAGGCTAAGTTTCAATCTACACTAGATAAGTATGTATACAAGATTGAAACTTAAATGCTTAATATAAATGCGGAAACTTAAAGAGCAAAGTAGAGAAGCAAACTCTCGTGGATGACGCCGGTATTTTTACCGAGGTATCCGGAACCACGCAAGGTCCCGACTAATCCTCGTTGGTGCCCCTACGCAAAGGGAAGCCCACGCGAGCGCCAAGCACCACGGTCGAGTAACTCCGTAGAGAGCCGCGGGCCTTCTTCACGCGCAAGTGGTGCTCCGCTTCCGGCTCCTCTCGGACGCTCCCCGTCGTCTCCACTATCGAGCTTCCGGCCGAAACGCCGTGGGCCTCGTTCCCTCCGGTACACGGTGGCGGCCGTGACACAAATGCGGTTGTCACGGTCTCGCAAGACTCTCGCCCCACTCGGTACAATTACAACGACTCACGCAAGAGCCGAGGGGTTGTGTGGTTTTACAAAACTCACTCAACTAACTAGGGTTCACCTAGAGCAAGCACTAAAGCGGTCTAACTAACCTAAGCACTTCGCAAAGCACCTACGCTAATCACCGAGTGATTCTATTAAGCACTTGGGTGTTTGAGCTCTTGGAAATATGCACTATATGCCTTGGTATGTTGCTTGGGCTCCCACACCTTCAAATGGCCGGTTGGGTTGTATTTATAGCCCCCAACACAATTCTAGCTGTTGGAGAAAAGCTGCAGTTCTCTGTTTGAGAGCTAACCAACTTATTTTTCAAGGTTTTAAGTTGAGCTTTTTGTTTAGTGCAAACATCCTGAAAAAATTCAATGACTTCCGCAAGCTCATCTAGAGAGGGCTTTCCCTCACCTTCATCATCACTACTACTTTCATCACTAGAGGATGGAATGCTTTTGTTATCTCTTGCCATAAGGCATTTGTGTGATGACCGTGATGAGCGTGACGAGGACCGGTGGCTGCGCGTCCTTGGAGGTTCATCTTCACTTGAAGAATCATCCCAAGTTCTAACACTTGTTAGCGCCTTGCCTTTGCTCCTCTCCTTTTTGGGTTTGGCCATATTTGGACAGTTGTCCCTGAAGTGGCCCTTCTCCCCACATGCGAAGCATCCTCTCTTCCTTTGCTTTTTCCTGTCAATGTTAAAGAGAAGATCCTCGACCTGCAGGGGCACACCCATTAGATTAATCTTGCGGATCATCCTCATTACCTTTCCGACGCGTCGGATTGTTTCTTCGTCCTCGGAGGATGATGTACATGGTTGATTATCCTCATCATCATCACTTTCTTCTTCTTCCTCTTCTTCACTTGAGGAACTTGGAGTGGGAGCCTTCTTTTTGCCCTTCCTTTCATCACATGCAAAAGCATATGGTCTTGAGAAAGTTGGTTCCTCTCCCCGACACATTTTTCGCGACATCTCAAAAGCCGCGATTTTCCCAATCACAATGGTCGAGGTCATGTTGCTCAAGTCTTCCATGTTGTGAAGGATGGTGATGATGCTCCCATATCTTTGTTGTGGTAGCAGAGAGATAATCTTCTTCACAATGTCCGCATCACCTAGCTTATTAATGCCAATAGAATTGAGCTCATTGATAATTAGATTCAAACGAGAATACATGTCTCTAACAAGCTCATCATCTTTCATAGCAAAAGAATTATACTCATTTAAGACTAGGCAATGTTTTTGCTCACGGACATTGCATGTGCCATCATGGAGCTCATGCAATTTTAACTAAATCTCATTAGCAGTTTTCAAGGTAAATACTTGATTAAAAATATCCATGCTAAGAGATTCATACAAGCAATTTTTGGCTCTAGCATTTAAATGAATTTCTTTTTCCTCACTCGTAGTGGGTTTCTTAGGATTCTTGAGGGGTTTGATCCCGTCACGAGTGACTCTCCAAACACCTAGATCAACGACCTCTAGGTAACAAGCCATTCTAGCACTATAATATGAGAAGTTAGTGCCGTCGAAGTGTGGTGGCCTATGGGTATCCATCCCTTCCTCCAAAAAGCGTCTGCTCTTTTAGCGGTGAAGCTAAAGCGTTTCAAATGAGCCAAACCGGGCTCTAATACCACTTGTAGGAAATAGGTGATGCCTAAGAGGGGGGGGGTGAATTAGGACTTCTAAAACTTTTACTAAACTAGGCCACAATTAAATCCCTAGAGCAAAACCTCTGCAAATACTCAAACTAGAATGTGCAAACTAGGTTTTGTCTAAGTGTTGCTATCTCTACCACAAAGGCTAAGTTTCAATCTACACTAGATAAGTATGTATACAAGATTGAAACTTAAATGCTTAATATAAATGCGGAAACTTAAAGAGCAAAGTAGAGAAGCAAACTCTCGTGGATAACGCCGGTATTTTTACCGAGGTATCTGGAACCATGCAAGATCCCGACTAATCCTCGTTGGTGCCCCTACGCAAAGGGAAGCCCACGTGAGGGCCAAGCACCACGGTCGAGTAACTCCGTAGAGAGCCGTGGGCCTTCTCCACGCGCAAGTGGTGTTCCGCTTTCGGCTCCTCTCGGACGCTGCCCGCCATCTCCACTATCGAGCTTCTGGCCGAAACGCCGCGGGCCTCATTCCCTCCGGTACACGGTGGCGGTCGTAACACAAACGCGGTTATCACGGTCTCGCAAGACTCTCGCCCCACTCGGTACAATTACAACGACTCACACAAGAGTCGAGGGGTTGTGTGGTTTTACAAAACTCACTCAACTAACTAGGGTTCACCTAGAGCAAGCGCTAAAGCGGTCTAACTAACCTAAGCACTTCGCAAAGCACCTACACTAATCACCGAGTGATTCTATTAAGCACTTGGGTGTTTGAGCTCTTGGAAATATGCACTATATGCCTTGGTATGTTGCTTGGGCTCCCACACCTTCAAATGGCCGGTTGGGGGTGTATTTATAGCCCCCAACACAATTCTAGCCGTTAGAGAAAAGCTGCAGTTCTCTGCGGCACACCGGACAGTCCGGTGGTGCACCGGACAACGCACTGTAGCCTGTCCGGTGCACCTAGCCGTTGCTCTGTCAAAGCAGGTGACCGTTGGCGCCGTAGGCTTTTCCACACTGGACAGTCTGGTGCTCACACCGGACAGTCCGGTGGTCTTCTCTCCGAGTGCCACCTGGAACTAGTCGTTGGGTTGGAGTTCCCTGGTGCACCGGACAGTCCGGCGTGTGGGCACCGGACAGTCCGGTGCGCCTTCGCACAGACAGTCCGCAGCAGCACACTTGGACTCTTCTTGGATCTTCTTAATGTCTTCTTTTGAGGTGTTGCTTTCCTCAATTCCTTAGTCCAAGTAAGTCTTGCATCCTGTGAACTACAAACACAAACACTAGAAAACTTATTAGTTCACAGATTGTGTTGTTCATCAAACACCAAAACTCGATTAGCCAAATGACCCGGGGTCCATTTTCCTTACAGAAGCGAAGAAACATGGTTCCTTCGGTTTGCAATGCAAGTACAATATAATATTTTTCCTCCTTCCTTTATTTCAAAGTATAAGTCTTTCGACTTTTCTGGGTACACAGCAAAAGCAAAAACTATGTACGTAGAAAATTTGCAGAAAAATAATTTGAGATGAAAGGTTATAGAAAATAATTTAAGATCATCTAGAAAAAATAGCTTTGATCAAAGAGGGTGAAGTAGTTGCAGCAATGGTCGTCTCCCATTCTGTTCCAGCAAGCAGATCCATTAGTAACAGTTTTAAGTGCACACATTTACAAAAAAACAAGATAAAATTATTCAGATAAGGAAAACTATTACCTTGTCAAAAATGAGCTGCTTTAAAGGTTTTCCCGGCTCTTGAATGACAATCTACCAGACCAAAGATAAAATGTTACTGTTGCCCATTTCTGATTGCTTGCAACAGGAGGCATGATTCTCACACAAAGGAAAATGTAGGTGCTAACCAACCTTAGACACAAGCTGTGTCATCAACGATGGACAAAATGCAGATAAGAAACTTGATAAGAAAGAGATGTGTCAGCAGAGGGATGTGGGTGAAACACTTAGATAAGAACAAACTTGAATCTTGTTTAGAAAAGGAAGAAACGCTTAACGGGTCACAATATTTCCCAATTGAAGAGTCGAAATAATTGAAAAATAAATATAGTCATTACTCACAAGACATCCAAAGTCACTTAGAGCAAGCTTCATCGGATGAAAAGGTGGATAAACTCCTAATGAATAGAACAAAAACATTAGTGAACATTAAGATTTGTTGGAACTAACAAAAAGTTTGCAAAAATAGGATCTAAAAGAGAACTCCACAAAATGTGATCAAATAGTAATTGGGTATAACAAGAAAACAACCTTTTATGGAACAATATCATGTTAAAGGTTTAGGGTATCTATAAATAGGTAATAAATTTACCTAAACGTTGAATACTTAATTTGCAAATATAAATAGGTAATAAATTTTTCACTACAGTGGACTTTTGTAAGAGTATATATTATAGCTTGAAGAGTAAATGTTGTAGAAGGTATGCTTCTCTCAATAAAAAGAATAAAGCATGTACCTTGATTTTTTCATGGTTTTTGGCAAATTGTAGTGATTCACTCATGTTATATTGAACACCATGTAGATGTCCATGTATGTTGATGCGTAACCTGTTGCATATACAACAAACAGCATAATGTGTTACTGCACATATGCACATGGATCTTACACACATATATATACTACTCTATTAAGAACTTAATGTGAACACATGGTGTTACCATGACTTCACCCTCTGCGCTGACACTCTAAGCCCGCCCCACGTGCCCCGATTGGTTCTCTGGTTTGCCAGCGCTCGCGCCGCTAGCTACTGCGCCTACCCAGCACCTGACTCCGTCTACACAGCTACCACACCGCACAAAAACTAGTGCAGAGCGAGCAATCGAACCCACGCCCCTTGCTCCAGGAATTTAGGGCTAACTACCAGATCACACGTACCTTAGTGTTTAGAAATAAACAATAATTATATTTGAATAAATATCTCAAACCTATTTATATGATATATAACAACCGTAGCAAAGCACGAACAGCTTGCTAGTATATACTATGAATAATGTAAGGGTAGTCTCCCTCTCCCTGTATATGTGACAAAATATCATAAAAATAGGGCCATCGCTCGCATCTATGGGAGCCGTCGACGCCACACATGGCTCTAGGATCCGTCGTCGTCACGGATGTTGTCGAATGTGAAGCGGAGCAGGATGTCCCTGCACACCCACCACCGTCGTGCCCCCTGGCCCTCGCTCGCTCAGTGCCTCCTTAACAATAGTAGCTCGCCGTGTAGCAAGCGCACGACAGTGGCTGCCGAGAACTGGACGAACCACGCCGAGTGCATCTCGACGCCGACGGCCTTCCGCTGCGCGTGCCACGAATCACCGTCGTGCGCGATCTCCGCCGCCACCGCCACTCGTGCCTCGGACAGTCGTCGCCGCCACCGTCCATCGTACCACAACAGGTCGACCGCCGCCACCGCTCGCGCATCAGGCGGTCGCTGTCATTGTGGTGCTTGCGTCTCGAGTGATGCTCACTAACGTCGCCTGCCACTCACCAATGTTGCTCGTCGACATCGCCCGCCGCTCGCCGATGTCGCACCTATGGCCACCCCTCACGTCTCACGCCGCCGCTCGTGCCTCCGGACGCTATCGTCAACGTCCGCTCGCCGCTGCTCACGCCTCATGCGATCACAACCGCAGCTAGAAATTGAAACCCTAATCCCTGGGGTCTGAGCTGCTTTTATAGATGACCGGGGCCTGAGTCGTTTGAGGTGGTGTGGTTGAACCGGATGACAGCATCGGGTCAGGGCTTTTGCTCAGCTATTAGAAGCCTAGGGCTCTATATATATAGTGACGAACTAATGGAAGCCTAGGGCTTCCATTAGTCCCAGGAAGCCCCAGTCAATTAGAAGGACCCCGGCAGCACGCAGGTTTGTTCGGCGGTTTCCTGGTCTGGTCGAACCACTGCGTAAATCATAAGCCAACACAACGTAAACACGTTTGTATTTTAGCGTAAACAGGTATACGCGATAAAATCGCGAACCATAACTGAAGCTTCACGAAAATATCGCATGGCATGCACGTAAGCAGAAACGCGAGGCATAAATATGTGTATACAATTACGTAACTGGGTACATATATTTGAGTAAATACAAAACTGTTTCAACAAACCAAGATAAATTCTCTCGGGTTGTTATCACATGTCCGACAATATCTCCGGGCATGTAGGAACAAACTTTATAGACCGTAAATGACCACAAGAAATAGCGTAAACATTGTAAACGAGATTGGCCAGAACAGAGCATATAAAAAGGAAACTGGAGGCGCATTGTATTGCATTGTTTACCATGGCTGACGGCAGAGAAGAAGAAACTGGCGGCAGAGCTGTATCAGGTACATTAACATTTGTATAATTACTTCAGTTCATAAAATAATCAGTCAAATATGATGGCTGGCTTGCAGACACATGCAGTGGTCTACCAGCAGCGCCCACACCAAGGCTTGTATCTCCAAATTGTGTTGCGAGTCCACGCAAAAATTTAATAACACCACCTGCAGAATTACGAGCGCCAGGGGTCAATGATGGCAATACAATAGTAATTGAAACAATGGTAGCAGCAAATCAAATGGTGCCTATGAGGACCATTAGTGATCATGAACAAGATACACCTAACTGTTAGAAATATGCCCTAGAGATAATCATAGAGATGAGCATATTTCTTTGTATCCATGATATATATATTGCTTAATTGAATATCCATGGAAGGCACCTTGTATTGATTAGCAATTATGTGAATTGTTTGTGAGATTCTTTACTAATATGGTTATTCTAAATGATGTCCCTAGTCAGAGTCGATGACTAGCACATGTATTAGTTGATGACTACATTTCACAAGTCATGAACATGGAGATGTTAAACTAATAATGTGGGCGCATGTATGACATGAGGCTGGACCGACCCAACGTGAGATATTGTAATATAGTTCTCTTTTTGCAACATGAATACTGTATCCTTAGACCTGAGATTGTCGCATGTTCTCAAGATGTGAATTGACTTACTTAGGGACTATCAAACGCTATCAAGATGGAATTTGTCCCTCTCTTTGTGAGAGAGATATCTCTGGGCCCCTCGAGTGATTGGATCAAGAAATGCATGGCCGTGCTAGGGTTAAGGGTTAACCATTGAAAGGATTCCAATTCACAGTATTAAGAAAGAGAGGTCAGCTTAGAGCCAGACCAAATATCGTGAGACAAAGGGAACAACATGTACGTAATGTTGCAATGGTTCGTCTGATATGATCTTTACGTGCACATAGGAGTTGACATGTCTTGCTAGAGGCCGCTATCAATTATTGGGCCAAGTAAGAGTACTCGGGCTATGTCTATTTGTACGTGAACCTATAGGGTCACACACTTAAGGGGAAGGAAGCCTAACTCGGATTAGATCCGAAATTAGACTGGGCTTTAGGGTTACTGATGGGCCTCGGTGTCAGAAGCCCACCATAACGCCTATATAATGAGGGGCGGGGGCATGGTTAGGCTTAAGCTAATTCGCCACCAGCAAACAAGTAGCCGCTCGCCTCTCGCCCTCGCCAAGCCGCCGTCGCGAACCTAGCAGTTCGGTACGTGGCGCTTCCTCCCTGTACGTGTGGATACCTCAGAGGTACTGCATTTGGAGCACTAGGACGAACTGTGTGAGAACGTGAAGGGCGCCGACGACTGCACGGCACTGCTCGACGCGTTCGTCTACATCGAGACGTCTTCCGCTGCTCTGCGCGTCTAGTGGTAATTCCATGTCCTATAACCGCAGTAGTTCTTGGTTTTATGGGGTTGAAAATTTTGTTTTGCGCTAGCGTAGCCTCCCCGTAATCCTTCAGTGGTATCGGAGCCAGGTTCTGCGTAGTTTTAGGTCTGGATCTAGGTTCATGAGATGGATCTACTTGATGCACGGTTTGATTAGATCAATTGGTTATAAAGGGCTGAAGTAGATTACATCGAATATGACTGAAGAGATTAGTTCGTCCTTCTCTGTTATGTGCGCAACTTGCCCCTACCGGCTGGAATCACCATCGGGCTAACTGCGTACACAACCAGCAGATTGACGTAACAGATCGATGTCATGAGTGTAATCTTCTTCGGGTCGAAAGTCTCGGATTTGGGTTGATTTGATCAACCGCATGAGATTTTCAGTGGAATTTCCATACATACGATGCATGGAATCCTGCGCCGTGGCTATCTGCTGTAGTGGCGAACATATAGAAACGTGTTTGTCTAACCTATTTTTGCAGGACATCTTGTGATCGGTATGGCTATTGTGTGTATATGATGCATATTAATGAATTATTCATGACCTGCGTGTCGTGACCAGGGCAATACGGCTGGAGCCACATGTATTGTCCAAATTTAATGTAATGACCTGCGTGTCAACATGTGATGATCCAAAGCGTATATGTAATTTGTTTACCAGCATACGTTAGATAGGTCTTGAAGGACTCATCACCTGAAGGATGGCATACCTATATCATGGAGATGGAGATCATCGTGATGGACAGATTATTGGAGATGTGGATCACCATGTGACAGCAAGCCATACCGAATCACAACTGTTGTGTGAATGCCATTCTTAATGTTCTACTTGTTCATATTGCATATATGTCCTTGCGTGCGATGATATAAGTAGGACGATCCCTCATAAATGTTTAAGCTTAAATGCCTCTCCAAAACCTTGCAATATCATAAGTCTTGTACAATTGGTGGTGGGTCTATGAAATTAGGGTGCCACCAGTTTTCCTTGACTAGATAGGTTTGTATCGGATACGAACTGCAGAAAGGGTTGGTTAACTTAAACAAAGTCAGCTTAATGGTTAAGGACTTTGGGGCATAAGGTTGGGAGCCGAGACATAGAGATGTCACCCAACAACAGAAGTCATATATATGATATGATTAGCAAGGAGTTGCTTACCGATCTACCTTGTCTTCTAGCGGTGATGCTAAAGCTCACTAGTAGACTTGTTAGTTGTAGGTTCTGAATCACTAAGTATCAATCGAGGGATATTGATTTTAGTGGGAGTAGACTATTAAATGTTTAATATGATTTACTCTGTCATGGATATTTTTGTCTTAGTATTTTGCATTATTTTGTTGTAGATAAATGGCACCTAGCACACCAACATTTACTTTGCGATCAATTCTTGAAAAGGATAAGTTAAATGGAACAAACTATATGGATTGGATCCGTAACCTGAGAATTGTTCTCAGGGCTAAAAAAAGGAAGACGTTCTAGACACCCCACTGCCAGAGGATCCTGGTGAAAATGCAACTGCTGCAGCTAAAACCGCTTACAAGAAAGCAATGGATGCTAATCTTGAAGTGAGTTGCCTAATGCTTGCTTGCATGGAGCCTGAGCTACAGATGCAGTTTGAGACAAACCATGATGTGCACGATATGATCATGGCGCTCAAGGATATGTTCCAGACTCAGGCTAGGACTGAAAGGTTCAATGTGTCCAAAGCCTTTCTGGAATGCAAGCTAGCAGAAGGCGCAGCAGTTGGACCACACATAATCAAAATGGTTGGTTACAGTCAGAGGTTGGAGAAGCTAGGCTTCCCAATAAGCCAAGAGTTGGCCACTGACTACATTTTGGCATCTCTTCCGCCCAACTATGGAAACTTCATTACGAACTACCATATGCATGGGGCGGAGAGGGGCCTCAATGAACTATGTGGCATGCTGAAAACAGCAGAAGGGGACATAAAGAAAAGCGCTGGCAGCAGCGGCCATGTGATGGCGGTCCAAAACAAACCCAACTTTAAGAAGAAGGGTAAATCTCAAAAGAAGAAGGGCAAGGCAAAGGATACAGTATCTAAGCCAAATCAAAAGCCCAAGGCTGGACCAGCTGCAGATGCAGAGTGCTTTTATTGCAAAGAACTTGGTCACTGGAAAAGGAATTGCAAGCAGTACTTGGCCTCTATTAAGGATCGCGGCGGTAAGGGTATAGCCGCAGCAGGTACACTTGCTATTCACATTACAGAAATTTTTCTTGCTGATTCTTATATTAATTCTTTGGTATTTGATACCGGATCGGTTGCCCATATTTGCAATTCGATGCAGGAAATGATAAGAAGTAGAAGCGTGAAAAGAGGAGAAGTTGATTTCCGGGTAGGCAATAATGCAAGAGTTGCTGCGTTGACCGTCGGGACGATGCAACTCCACCTCCCATCAGGATTTATTTTGGAGTTAAATAATTGTTATCTAGTTCCTAGTATGAGTCGAAACATTATGTCTCCTTCATGTTTGATGAAGGATGGTTATTCATTTGTGAGTGAAAACAATGGTTGTGTGATCTCTAAGAATGGCATGTTTGTGGCTTTTGCATCCATTATGAATGGGTTATTCATTTTAAATCTTGATGATGCACCTATCTGTAATATTAGTGCTAAAAGGCCTCGGCCTAATGATTTAAGTCCTACCTACATGTGGCACTGTCGTTTGGGTCATATAAGTGAGAATCGCATGAAGAAGCTTCATTCTGATGGGCTTTTAACTTCGTTTGATTTTGAATCATATGAGACATGTGAAGCTTGCTTACTTGGTAAGATGACCAAGGCGCCCTTCATGGGTTTACCGGAGAGGACATTAGATTTATTGGAACTCATACATACTGATGTGTGCGGACCAATGAGTACGACAGCTAGGGGAGGATTCCAATACTTCATAACCTTCACTGATGATTTTAGTAGATATGGGTATGTCTACTTAATGAAACACAAGTCTGAATCCTTAGAAAAGTTCAAAGAGTTTCAGAATGAAGTAGAAAATCAGCGTGGCAAGAAAATTAAAGCACTACGATCGGATCGTGGAGGTGAATATTTGAGTCATGAGTTTAGCAATCATCTAAGGAGTTGTGGAATTGTTCCACAGCTTACGCCGCCTGGAACGCCTCAAAGGAATGGCGTGTCTGAGCGACATAATCAGACTTTATTGGATATGGTTCGATCAATGATGAGCCAGTCGGACCTACCTTTGTCGTTTTGGGGATACGCTATAGAAACAGCAGCTTTCACACTAAATAGGGTACCGTCTAAGTCCGTAGTTAAGACACCATATGAGATGTGGACTGGGAAGACTCCCAGTTTGTGTTTTCTGAAGATTTGGGGTTGTGAGGTTTACGTCAAGCGACTTCAGTCGGATAAACTCACTCCAAAATCGGACAAGTGCATGTTCGTGGGATATCCAAAGGAAACTTTAGGATATTACTTTTACCACCGGTCAAAGGGCAAAGTGTTTGTCGCCCGGAACGGTGTGTTCTTAGAGAAAGAGTTTCTCAAAAGAGAGAAAAGTAAACAAAAGGTGTATCTTGAAGAAGTTCAGGATGAGCCAGTGGGACAAGATTCAACAAGTGATGCTAATGTAGCAGAACAAGTTGAGACGTCTATGGCAAGAGAATCACCACCATAACCATGAAGGTCAGCAAGGCTTCACGAGGCACGAGGAGAAGTGCTATTGTTGGGCAATGGGGAAGTGTTGTTGTTAGACAACAATGAACCTGCAACATATGCAGAAGCGATGATGGACCCAGATTCCGAGAAATGGCAAGTCGCCATGAGATCCGAGATAGATTCCATGGGAGAAAATCAAGTTTGGAACTTGGTTGACCCGCCTGATGGTGTTAGACCCATAGAATGCAAATGGATCTATAAGAAGAAGAAAGACATGGATGGAAATGTTCACATCTATAAGGCTCGACTTGTTGCAAAGGGTTTTCGACAAGTTCAAGGAGTTGACTATAACGAGACATTCTCGCCAGTAGCGATGCTTAAATCTATTCGGATCATTCTAGCTATTGTCGCATATTTCAATTATGAGATTTGGCAGATGGATGTCAAAACAGCTTTCCTTAATGGAAACCTAGATGAGGACGTGTATATGATACAGCCCGAGGGTTTTGTCGATCCGATCAATGCTGGAAAGATATGCAAACTTTAGAAATCCATTTATGGGTTGAAGCAAGCATCTCGGAGTTGGAACATTTGTTTTGATGAAGTGATCAAAGGGCTTGGTTTTCATCAGAATGAAGAAGAAGCTTGTGTTTACAAGAAGGAAAGTGGGAGCGCTATTGTATTTCTGATCTTGTATGTGGATGACATATTATTGATTGGGAATGACATTCCTATGCTGGAGTCCGTCAAGGCTTCATTGAAAAAGAGTTTTTCTATGAAGGACTTAGGGGAAGCAGCATATATTTTGGGCATAAGGATCTATAGAGATAGGTCGAAGAGTCTTATAGGATTAAGTCAAGATACGTACATTGACAAGGTTTTGAAACGGTTCAACATGGAACAGTCCAAGAAAGGGTTCTTACCTATGTCACATGGTATACACCTTAGCCAGATGCAATGTCCTGCGATGGCTAATGAGCGGGAGCGCATGAGTAAGGTACCATACGCCTCAACAATTGGATCAATCATGTATGACATGATAAGTACACGCCCAGATGTTTCATACGCTATAAGTGCTACGAGTAGGTACCAGGCTGATCCAGGTGAGGGTCACTGGACAACGGTAAAAGGCATTCTTAAGTACTTAAGAAGGACTAAAGATATGTTCCTGGTATATGGGGGTAAGGAGGAGCTCGTTGTAACTGGTTACACCGATGCTAGCTTCCAAACTGACCAAGACGAGTTAAAATCGCAATCAGGTTTTATGTTCACAATAAATGGTGGTGCTGTTAGTTGGAAGAGTTCCAAACAGGAGATTGTGACTGATTCTACAACAGAAGCCGAGTACATTGCAGCTTCTGAATCTGCGAAGGAAGGTGTTTGGATAAGGAAGTTCCTCATCGAGCTTGGTGTGTTTCCTAATGCATCTAGTCCATTGAACCTCTACTGTGACAACAATGGGGCTATTGCACAAGCTAAGGAGCCAAGGAACCACCAGAAAAACAAACACGTACTGCGGAAGTTTCACCTCATACGGGAATTCATTAGGCGGGGTGAGATAAAGATATGCAAAATACATACGGATTTGAATGTTGCTGATCCTTTGACAAAACCTCTTCCACAACGTAAGCATGAGGCACACACAGTGGCGGAGCCAGCAACCGAGTGAAGGGGGGCCAATCAAAGCTTTTGGACACAAAACAAAGCTAATTACAGTGGAAGAAAAGGCAAAAATTCTGTTGTAATAATATAATATTGATAATGAGTGTATCAGTACATAGTAAAGCATTTTACTTGAATATACCAAAATACAAGCATGTCATTATACTAGCTTAAACACATGTTAGAACACCACTTTTCTCTCCTTAAGATCCTTAAAATCATTAATTATATCATCATAGCTGTAGTTTCCCACGATTCCTCCTTCTATATGTACTAGTAAACTATTAGCAAGATACTCATCTTCCATCTTATTCCGCAACCTTGTCTTGATTATCTTCAAGCTAGAAAAAGCACGCTCAGCACTAGCAGTTGAAACAGGAAGAGTAACAAGTAAGCGAACCAATCTATCAATCAAGTTGAAAACCCTATGACGTCCTGAGGAAACAAGGCATCGACAAAGGTCAGCTAAGGTTGCAATATTTTCCATATCTTCACTGTTAGAAGCTTCAGCAACAAAATGATTCAATTGGCACTCTAATCCAATCCTCTCTTGTTGGGTGAAATCTGCTGGGTAGTACTTCTCCACCATGCTGCACACATCACTTGCCTGAAAAGAGGTAAATCCATTTTTTGGTACCAATTTGACACTAATAGATAAAAGATCCATCACCTTCTCATTAAATTTTAGATTCAGTTCAGTCAATTGAGTATCAATTGTTGCCCGAAAAACTTCAACTCTGAAATAATGATCATTGGTAAAATGATCAGGCTGACGACGAGCACGACCACCGCGCAATATATATATTTCATCAAAGTTTGGTATGCTAATTCCATGATTCATACAGAAGTCAACAACTTTGCAAATAAATGTTTCCCAACCATTGTCTGATCTCATTTGTTCAAGAAGGATTTTTGTTGAATGCACAAGACGGATAGCATTTACTATGTCTTGTGTTTTCTTCTGTAAAGCTTGACCAAGATATTCAGTGATATCTAATATATCCCTCATCATACATAGAACAAATACAAAATCAAATGATATTAGATAGTTGAAAGAAGTATCTCCATCGACCCGGTTTGCACCAGCAGATGAATCTGCAGCTAAGTTTTGTAGAACTGAACTGACAGCATTGAACATGTCAATAAGGGATGAAATAGAGCCTAAGTGTGAACCCCACCTTGTCTCTCCTGGACGTTTCAATGAGCGGATCTGATTCACTCCTTTACCGGTCTCAAGCTCGTCAATAGCTAACAAGCGTGCAAGTTCAACCATTTGAGCATCATGAAGCTCATCGTGACGCTTGGATGATGAGTCAACTGTGTTCACGATAAACAACAGCTTCTGAAAAAATTGGCTAACAGGCACCACATCTTTTGCTGCAGCAACAAGAGCAAGTTGTAAACGATGGGCATAGCAATGAACGTAGTATGCATACGGACATTCTCTAAGAAAAAGTGCCTGCAGACCATTCAATTCTCCCTTCATGTTGCTAGCACCATCATATCCTTGGCCTCGAAGGTTTTGTATATCAAAGGAATGGATTACCAATACATGAGACAATTCTTGTTTCAGTGTCAGTGCTCTAGTGTTTGTTACATGAACATAATCAAAGAACCTTTCTTGTAAAACACCATCTTTATCAACAAATCTGAGAACAAGAGCCATTTGCTCTCTTTTGGATACATCACATGTTTCATCTACAAGAATTGAGAACTTCGCATCCCCAACTTCATCACGAATATGCTTTCTAATTTTCATTGCAATAACACTCAAGATCTCCTTTTGAATATCAGGTGATGTATATTTGGCATTGAGTGGAGCATTCTCCAAAACGACACCTGCAATCTCAGGATTAAATTCTGCAAGAAGTTTTACCATTTCAATGAAATTGCCTCTGTTTTTTGATCCTGTTGTCTCATCATGACCTCTCAAAGCACAAGACTGAAATGTCAACCACTTAACAGCCGCAATTGATGTCTTGAGCCTTAGACGATTTCTTTCTTTCTCCCGGTCACTTGTCACCAAAAACAGATTTGCTATGTGATTTGGTTGATTCAACAAGGTTTGACATTCTTTCACTGCATTATTGTGAACTGAGCAAGGATCAGATCCTATATGAGCCAGGAATGCACATTTTTTCCCATCATGAACCTTTTTCCAACTATCAAAACCTTGTGCTGTGAAGACATCAAAACCACTCCTTTTATTTATGTTTTTGCTACAAACAAAGCAATAAAGACAATAAGCACGTTCAATGCTCTCTGAATATTCCAACCAAGAGGGAAATTGACTAAACCAATGGTACTGAAAACGCCGCTGATGACCTGTTGGCCCTGATGGCTTATAACTTTGAAGTTTTGGTTGCATTGGACCTAAAATCAAGTATGCTCGTCGTACTTCATCTTGTTGGTTGCTTGGATACTCCCAAATTTGTGGGCATTTGGCCGGATCTCGCTCTAAAAATTCGATACCCCGAAAAATAACAGCTTCATCTTGCCTCTGAAAATTGGCACCAGCAGCAACAACTATAGGTTGCTCAACAACTGGTTTTGGTTCATCCCTTCTTCTTTTGCAAAATGATTGGATGGATTTTTGAACCATTGCTATAAGTAAAAGAAATTACTCAGTATCTAAACTGGTAACTAGGGTTCAGGTTAGAGATATAGACTACCGTACTGAGCAAAATCGAATCAAAATAAGAAGGAGAAGAGAAATTAGAGCATGCCTAACCTGAATAGCGCCGGGGTGTTTGAATTGACAGCGTGCGCGAGGTGGTGACTGCTGAGTGCTGAGACTGAGAGCGACGATTCGACGGCGGCACGGTCGCACACTCGCACGGACGGAAAACGGCTTGGAGCCTTAGAGTTTGGCGGAGAAGAGAGAGTGCGCGATGCTGTTGCCTGGAAGGCTAGAACTGAAGTGCCAGCCGCCAGCGGCGAGGCCGTAAGGCCCGTAAAGCCAACAGCTTGGCATCGGACATCCTCGGCCCGTGGGCCATGTAGTTTATACTTCGATTTTTTTATACCTACCTGGGGTTTTTTTGCGGCAAGGGGGGGCCAGAGCCCAGGTTGGTCTACACCTGGCTCCACCCGTGGGCACACATGAGATCTATGGGTATTAGATATCTTCTAGATTAACTCTAGTGCAAGTGGGAGACTGTTAGAAATATGCCCTAGAGATAATCATAGAGATGAGCATATTTCTTTGTATCCATGATATATATATTGCTTAATTGAATATCCATGGAAGGCACCTTGTATTGATTAGCAATTATGTGAATTGTTTGTGAGATTCTTTACTAATATGGTTATTCTAAATGATGTCCCTAGTCAGAGTCGATGACTAGCACATGTATTAGTTGATGACTACATTTCACAAGTCATGAACATGGAGATGTTAAACTAATAATGTGGGCGCACGTATGACATGAGGCTGGACCGACCCAACGTGAGATATTGTAATATAGTTCTCTTTTTGCAACATGAATACTGTATCCTTAGACCTGAGATTGTCGCATGTTCTCAAGATGTGAATTGACTTACTTAGGGACTATCAAACGCTATTCCGTAACTGGGTAGTTATAAAGGTAGTTTTGGGTTTGTCAGGAAGCATGCTGTGAGGCATGGTCAATCAAGATGGAATTTGTCCCTCTCTTTGTGAGAGAGATATCTCTGGGCCCCTCGAGTGATTGGATCAAGAAATGCATGGCTGTGCTAGGGTTAAGGGTTAACCATTGAAAGGATTCCAATTCACAGTATCGAGAAAGAGAGGTCAGCTTAGAGCCAGACCAAATATCGTGAGACAAAGGGAATAACATGTACGTAATGTTGCAATGGTTCGTCTGATATGATCTTTACGTGCGCATAGGAGTTGACATATCTTGCTAGAGGCTGTTGTCAATTATTCGGCCAAGTAAGAGTACTCGGGCTATGTCTATTTGTACGTGAACCTATAGGGTCACACACTTAAGGGGAAGGAAGCCTAACTCGGATTAGATCCGAAATTAGACTGGGCTTTAGGGTTACTGATGGGCCTCGGTGTCAGAAGCCCACCATAACGCCTATATAATGAGGGGCGGGGGCGCGGTTAGGCTTAACCTAATTCGCCACCAGCAAACGAGTAGCCGCTCGCCTCTCGCCCTCGCCAAGCCGCCGTTGCGAACCTAGCAGTTCGGTACGCGGCGCTTCCTCCCTGTACGTGTGGATACCTCGGAGGTGCTGCATCTGGAGCACTAGGACGAACCGTGCGAGGATGTGAAGGACGCCGACGACTGCACGACACTGCTCGACGCGTTCGTCTACATCGAGACGTCTTCCGCTGCTCTGCGCGTCTAGTGGTAATTCCATGACCTATAACCGCAGTAGTTCTTGGTTTTATAGGGTTGAAAATTTTGTTTTGCGCTAGCGTAGCCTCCCCGTAATCCTTCACTAATATCCTACGAAGTCATGTAAGTTATTTATCTTTGGTTATGTCTATTATACAATTTAATCAAACAGATACATCATAACATTAAGAGTATAACTAATATAATATTAATTGTATTTATGATTATGTTAATTCACAGCCTGAAATTATTGATCCAAACATGGTGCCTAGGATCGGTATGACATTTGGAAATATCGATGAGGCATACAATTTTTACAGTCGTTACGCATATGAGGTTGGTTTTCCACTTAAAAAGTATAGGGAGAGAAATAACTGTAAGTGGTTAAATTGTTCAATGGAGGGTAGAAATACAGAAAGGTTAGCTAGTAATCCAAGAATCCGTAATACATCATCGAGGAGAACACAATGCAAGGCTGGTTTGAAACTAAAAAAATATATGATGATTCAAAAGAAAATATTGTAGCCGTAAGAATCAATCTGGTACACTTAGAACATAATCATGATTTCATTAAGAAGGATACTGTAAAGAAACACCTACAATGCAACAAGACTCATGATCCTGAGTACATGGAGTTTCTAAGTTCAATGCAGCAAAGCAGAATCCCGCAACACTGTATCATGGACTTTGTGTCTGAGATGCATGGTGGTCCTAAAAACGTACCAATTACAGCAAAGGACATTGCTAATTTGTAAGAATCGTTTTCTTTATGAATTTATTATATAATTTTTAAAATCTATGTCAAGTTAATGAGTAATAATTACAATTTTTTTGAACTATACAGGAAACAGGCAAAGCAACGAGAAAAGAATGCCAATGATGTGTCTAAGCTTTTGGCTTTTTTCATTATGCAAAAGGGATAATCCACAATTTTTCTCTGATTTCCAGTTAGACAACGAAGGAAAAATATTGAGTATTTTTTGGTCTCATGCTAGTCAGCAAGGAGAGTATGTTGATTTTGGGGATGCAGTTACATTTGATACAACTCATAAGACTAATTTGTATGGAAAACCCCTCGGAATGTTTGTTGGTGCAAACCAACACCTACAATGCACAGTGTTTGGGTTCTCATTGTTGGGAGATGAAACTGTTGAAACATTTGAGTGGGTGTTTAATGCATTCAAGACATGCATGGGGACTGAAGGACCAAGAGTAATGTTGACAGGTATGATTTATCTATATATAATAACTATGAACTCGAAGTACATGGAGTATAAATTCAATATCTTGTGCATATTTACAATGCATGTGAGTCGTGTTTTGTTATGTACCATACATTGTTTACATAAAAATAACCATCTAATAATGTCGGACAATGTATATTTACAGATCAAGACCCTGCAATGCCAGTGACATTACGTCGGGTCTTCCCAAACACAGTCCACAGGTTGTGTCTATGGCATATGCAAAATAGGTACATGCCATTTCTAAATGAGTTGTATGCACGTTATGCTGAAGCGGATTTTAAGACAAAATTCCAGTCTATAGTACATCATCCATTGACTGAAATAGAGTTTGAGGCTGCATGGAAAATGTTGATTGATGAATTCAACCTGCATGAAGATGGCACTCTTAGAAAATTATATGAAATGCGTAAGGAATGGATTCCTGTATTTTTCAAACATGACTATTGTGGGCTTATGGTGTCTACGCAACGTAGCGAGAGCATGAACAAACTCGTGAAGAGCGCTCGTGTCGATTCAAACACCCCACTTCATGAGTTTGCGAAGCAAATGTTGAAACTACTACATAGCAGGAAGATGCAAGAAGGAAAGGAAACACTAGGATGTATGGTATGTAATATTATTTATGCATTATACTGTTTAGTAGGCTCGCAACACGTATCTAATTATTATATATGCAGGGTCAAAAAGACACCACAACACTATATATGTTCGAAATTAGGGTTGCAAGGGCATACACAAGGGTTGTGATGAATAGGTTCGAGGAGTCAATGAAATACGCTACTGCATATAGGATATCACTTGATCCAGATGGAGGCGCAAATGATTGGTTGGTGCAGCATACATCGAGATCGAAAAGAATCATGTGGGGGCAACACCAATTCAAAGTGAAGGCGGATGTAGAGGCAGGAAATTTTAAATGTGAATGCAAATAGTGGGAACACACAGGTAAGCAAGAGTTAAGATATAACGTCATATTATTTATACGCTAATAATTAAAGGTGAATGTGAAATGTTGCACCCTTGTTTAAATGTAGGACTATTTTGTGTGCATCTTATTCGAACATTCATGCACATTCAGCTAGAAAGGATACCTAAGGAATACATTCTACAGCGTTACACATACTCAGCTAGGCAAGATGTGGTATTTTCACGAGATGACAGGAAAATGAGTGGAAAGGATGGAGAAACAAAATCATATAGGAAAAAATGTTGCTTTAAAAAGCAATGAAGGTGGTAAACCATGCTAGTATGTCAAAGGCAGGGAGTGATAAGGCCTTGGACACAATGGATGAACTATTGGAGATGCTTAGGCGTTTAGAGCCAGATATAGGATGTGAAGATGCTGGTGGTGCAAGTACTGGAGAGGGCAACCATGTGGGTGTTGTTTTATATAAAATTGTTGAACATTTTATTCAGAACTTAATTATTGCAAATTGTAAAAATTAAACGTTGCAGGGCGAAGAGGATGCTGTTGGAAACGCTGAAGGTGAACATGTATCACAATGTGATAACGAGGAGCATGTGGCAGTACATTCACGACAATAGGTAATATTATGGCAAAAAAACAATGGAATTTATGTATAATGCAAACACATTGGATGATTTATACATTATTTGTAATATTGACTATAATGCACTAATGAGTAGGATGGAGGCATAAATATTGATGCACATCATCAATCTGAACTGCAAATGACGCTTGTTGAAAATGATGATTGTGAAGGGACACAATATGGGGGTGTTAGAAAGGTATGAATTTTAAATTTATTAAATTGCAGATATTCTGTATATTTAATGTTAGTAAATATTTATAATCTGACATCATAACATTTGTACATATAAATACTTCTTTGTATGGCATGTAGAGACTGGAATATGATGTAGATGGCATAAGCTTAGTGCGTCCAACTAATGCAAGGCCAAAGGGAAGGACGATAAAAACTAGTGAACAAAGAGTTGTGAAGCTGGGTGCGAAAGGAGAAAAGAAGAAGACTCGAAAGTGCCAAAAATGTGGCATTGCTG
Organism: Zea luxurians; assembly: GCA_029449295.1. Lineage (NCBI taxonomy): Eukaryota > Viridiplantae > Streptophyta > Magnoliopsida > Poales > Poaceae > Zea > Zea luxurians. Next base: position 459,836 of record JAOPSE010000034.1, read on the forward strand.
ATGGACACAACAGTCGCACCTGCCTGTCTATAGAGGAAAATAGGGTTAAATTGGCTAGCCTTGCTGATAGAAAAAGAGGACGACCGCCTGGGTCTAGAAACAAGAATTCAACAATGGCCCCGCAGTGGAATGAGACATCCACATCAAAAAAACATAAACATACCGATTCTGGAGAACATGGTTCAGATGATGATAATTTGACATGATTGTAAAACATTTATACATAAATAATGGATAATATTATAATGTTATGATCATGATACTATTTGATGAATATGAATATTTACGTTAAAAGCTCACTGTATGGATTATATCTATTAATGCAACGTAATTATTTCTTATGAGCTATGCTAATGTTGGGTTTGTTTGGCCATATAATCATATATTCACTGCAACACATACAGTATTGAAAAAATCAAACAGCTGGCGAACTGAAGTCAATATGTATGTACTGGCGCTAAACGTAAAAAACTGAATGAATAAGCATAAACCATATCAGATTTTTCATAATCAATACATAGAAGAACTAAAAATAGTGTACATAACTGAACATAGAAAGACGACGCATTGGCACTGGATATACAGGCGCATACAGTAAATAAGTATATAAAAAGGCGTAAACTAGTTCAGTTATATGCATAATCACACCAGAGCAGAACTGACAAACATACATAACTGAATAAAATAGCCGATGCATTGAAGTACTAGGTATATGCTGCAAATATCATAAAAACTACATAAAAAATCATAAACCATTGCAGATAGATGCATAATCACGCCAGAACACAAATGATAAAGTGCATAACTAGCATATATAAATATGTCCATCTAAAACATATCTGGAACGACATATCTAGGAGTTTGCTAACAGCGCATATGGACAAAAGTATTATCTGAATGCTAACATAAGCCAACAGACCAATATGTACATCAACACCATTCAGTGACAGTACCCTAAACTAGGCTAGTACTGAAATAACTTGAAGCCAACAAAAGCCAACAGACCATCATGTTCAGACTACCATTCAGTGAGAGTAAACTATACTAGGCTACTACTGAGAGAACTTGAATCTATCCAGATGTGAAACCATGGAGCTGTTTCTATTTAGTCGATGGAATACTATGTACTGCAGTACAAGAGAGCGAATGTCCTCTGAATTATCCTGCAAACCAATATAAGGAAAAGGTGAGTTAGACATAACTATACATACATTATGTCATAACAAAAAAATACTATCTATATATTATGTACCGGTTCAATGACTGCATTCATAGCTCCAACCATGTAGTCGTAGTGCTGCATATATCTCATAACAAAGAATCCACAATCATTAGACTCCAATTTCATTGTTGGGCAGTTATTCAAGAGTTCAATAGGGTACTTCAAAAAAGTAGGGAGGGCTGATCTTGGTCGAGCATTTTGTATGGCTAGATTGAGCCTACTCATTATTAACCTGGCCCATCAAACCTTCCTATCACCCATATCCATAGGTATACAATGGTAATTCTTCCAGATAGTCCCACCCATCTCTGGTCCATATGGGTTGGAATCTAACACATGTATGCGTCCAATCTGAAGATTAACAACATACAATGTCCAATGTCCAGAGCGTAGCATGGGTACCATTATCTACATGCACACAAAATGGAAATAACAAATGTTGAATACACTATGGTTGATATGAATGATTTGATTGAAATTTAAATGCAGCAATATGCAGTAAGAGTGTGATGGGTCAAGGAACAGAAATTTACTGATTTGTAGTCATCCAGCTGCTTGAAGGAAGGCAGTGTCTTCAATAGGTAACTCTCCAAAACTGAAGGGTCAAATGGACGAGGAGACTTACTATGTTGCTCCTGCTCCTCAAAGTTCAATATAGCCTAATATGATAGAGAAGTATTATGTAATTTCCATATATGCTATGCATTTAAAAAAGTGGTATAAATGTAGAAGTCATACCCCAACATTAACATCTAGAATGATCTGGTGAGCATTCAGTGGAGGAATATGTTTAGAACAGTCATCGCGGACACACTCAATGAAACATTGCATAAACACGTTGTCGAGACATGCGCCATCAGCAAAAGATTGTTGTATGTCACGACAATTGGCACGATATTCACCAAAGTCAATTATATTTCTACAAATGAAAAGATTGAACATACAACAATAGAAACAAATGTTATTTGTATATATGAGATACATAATTACATAATATATATGAAATTTGAACATTGAAATTAAGCTACTAAATGGGAATAATGATTTATTGCATACAAAGATTGAATAAAACTTAATAGTATCTATACCATTGCCACGATGTTTATCAATCAGAATTAATAAGAATTAAACATTATGCCAAGTCAAACAATTTGAAAAGTATGTACCTGTCCAATTCAATGACCTTAGAGCACAAGTATGCCCGAAGAGCGCGAGCACATTCTAATTCAGATAAGAAGATGCCTGGTGCACAAACACTCCCAATAGGAGTCTTGTCAAATACTAGTCCAGAGTCATGGTCAACTATGCCACCTGGCATTGTCTGACCTTGCTGCACAAAAAAGGTGACGTATACGTTAATCATAATATGTAAACATGAAATGCACGCTATCAAGACAGAAAATATATATAAGTCAAGCTTAAATACTAACAGGGTTTGGTGTAACAGATTCATCGGCCCGAAGAACCTCATCAATCAACTCTCCAAATGTAGCAGCTAGATTGGACTGCTTTGTACCAATAGTATTCAAACATTGCTTGATAGAGGCAAATATTTTGCCAACCTCTAAGTCATAATCAATCAACTTAGCTTGGAACTTCTGGCGTTGATGTACAGGAAGCATCTGAATCTTATTTGCCATAAGGTCTTGCATAAGAGGGAGTTGGATGATTATATTTGGAAGTCGACCATGATGATTTGGGTCTTCATCAACTGTTTCTGGCCTCATTGGAAACTGAAGTAAAAAAATATAATAATGATATAATAAGTATGGTAAAGCAACAGACAAACAAAGAACATAGTGGGTATGTGATCTAACCTCAAGCTGACCAGTAGATGGCGATTTTGAGACATAACATGTCTCACTGCTGCTCCGAAACTGATGAAACAGAATGAAAATTAATAATTATGTATATGGATTGACTCATGCCATGAATTGAGATCATTATATGACTACTAAAATCATTGGTTTGTAACTAGTCATAAATAACATTGTTGTAAAAACATAAAAATTATGATAGAAGAAATGAAGACTCACAGGGCAAACACCAAATGGTTCGCCACCCTAGCGAGGCTTTCGCTTATCGGCCATTGACAACGCCCTTATGATATTCTTATTAAAATACTTTATGCGTGGAGTGCCAATTTTGTTGTTTGGAGCAGTAGCATGGTGCAACTGATCCAAATAATACAGCTACATAACATATATATATCATGAGAGTCATATACAAATGAACGTAAACACATAATATATGTATGTATTTTAAAATTGCAATTGATTAATGTAATAAAAGATTTGCCAAATTAATTATGAAACTTACAAGAACAACAATGGAACAACCATATATCGTCGCCGACACATTGTTAATGCTCCTGTTGTGCCACTTCTGTGCAGCCTCACATAAGTCACTAAAAATTAGATGGCACCAATCAATTTCAGGGAACCGCTCCATTTCTTCTGTAAGTAGAACCTCATTGTAAGAAATAGACCAACTAGCTGTTGGGAATAGCAGCCGGTTGTTGGGGCGAAGGCAAAGGCGCCACCCTTCGCTCGAAGCCTTCGCTGCAGCAGCTGAACTAACAGAAACAAAACAGGCAGGGACACCCTTCGCCTCTTCCGCTCCAGACGAAGACTGGCGGCGAAGGGCATCCCACGGTGCGGCCTCGTCCAGCTCGGAGGCCGACGTGCAATCCGGCCCGTTGTAACGGGCCCCGCTTGGCTGCCGTGCGTCACGGGCCTAATTTGTAAAAGCATTCCTGTAATTACGGTCTGTAACCCCGCTTTATGGGAATATTCTAGGGATAATCTAGGTAGCTGAGGGCACATGCGTCCTTAGCTCGGGGTGCTGCGCACTCAGGTACCTATAAATACCCCTGTACAGTGCCCGTGAGAGGGCAGATTAACAGAGCTTTTGCCATCTAGTGCGAGTGCCCTGTTATCATCACTGTTCACCCTTGTTGGATCCCCTTGCAACTGAGAGCAAGTTCCAACATTTGGCGCCCACCGTTCGTGCTACGAGAAAACCACCCGCGATGGCACCCAAGAGAGCTAACCCGAAGGCTGACGAGGCTGCGAAGGCAGCACTGCTCGCCGCAAGAAAGGGCAAGGCCCTCGCCCTCACCCAATCCACCCACCAAGAGGCCACTGAAAACGATGTCCCTCGCGCATGCGAAGACGACACCCTCCGCACCTGCGACCCTGAGGGACAACCGCAGCCACCCTCAGGCTTCGCACCACCGGAGGGCGCGGACCTCGCCGAGGACGGTGAGGTCCTCGGCGTCTCAGCAGAAGAACAGCTATAGCTGCGCGCCCTGCGCCTCAAGAACCGCAATCTCCAGAGGCAGAAGGAGATACTGGAGGCCAAGCGCCAATGTGTGTCCGCACTAGCCAAAGTGCGGCAAATGACACGCGACGAAGAGCACAAGGCCCAGGAACTCGAGCGGGAGATTGCGCTGATGCAGCGCGAAGGCCACCTCGGCCTGCAGCACGAGTCACCCCTCCAGCAGCGCGCACAACTCGAAGACACGCGCGAAGGCCACCCCGGCCTGCAGCATGGGCCACCCCTGCAACACCGCGCGCAACCGGAGGACCCGCGTTTCCCTCAACGCGACCACACCTTCCCGCACGCCGCGCCATTCCAAGGGGTCAACTATCTCGATGAGCGAAGTCCCCTGGCGCCTCACCTGCAAGTGACGCCGTGGCCGGCTAACTTCCGGGCAGGGACCTATCCCAAGTACAACGGCAGCACCGACCCGGCTCAATACATAATGAGTTATCAGGTCGCCGTTGCATCGTCCGGAGGGGACGACGCCACAATGGCGAAGTCTTTCATCATCGCCCTCGAGGGCCCCGCACTCACCTGGTTCACCAGGTTGCCTCCGCTGTCCATTGATTCCTGGAGAAGTCTCCGGGACAAGTTCCTGCTCAACTTCCAGGGGTACCACCCAGACACCGACGCCCTGGCCGAACTTTCGCTCTGCAAGCAGCTAGAAAAGGAGACTCTGAGGGAGTATTACCGCAAATTTTTAACACTCAAGTCACAGCTGCCCTCAGTCGATGACCAGATTGCCATCCACTACGCTATCAGTGGCCTTCGCGCCGGCGTCCTTTACAGCCACTGCATCAGAGATCCACCGAAGAACCTCCAAGAGTTATATCAGCTGTTTGAAAAGTACGCCAGATCCGAAGAGCTCCACCAGCGCAAGATTGAGTCCCAAAGGAAGCCAAAAGATGCTCCACAGTCCAGCCGCACGTGGACAAGGACTCCGCAGCCAGACTCCGGTCGAGACGGCCGCAATCAGCAGCAAGTGCACAACATCGCCAACCAACATCCCGCTGCTGACCCCCCTCGTCGCCAGGAATATCCCCCCTAGGGCCGCGGAAACGGCACTCGTGGCAGGGGCCGAGGGCGTGCGCAGCCGCCTCGCCGATTCTACTGCCTCTTCCATGGCAAAGACTGCGCCCACCAAACCAAAGACTGCCCCGAAACGAAGGCTACCAGAGACAGAATGGCACGGGCGCAGCCAGCCGACAACCCCAGAATTGTCGCGCACAATTACCAGCAACCCCCTCCACCATATATCCACGCTCCCGCCCCGCATCCACCGCACCACGCTTACCAACACCATCAGGAAGTACAAATCATACCTCCTCCACCCCCACCACCACACCAGCAACATCAAAACATCCCCACGCCCCAAAGCAGGAAGACTTCACCGATCAACCATATCGCGGAGTCATCCACATGATAACTGGGGGGTCCAGCACTGACTTCGACACCAAGCGGCAAAAGCGGGACCACTACCGCAGCATCAACCATGTCGCCGTCACGGGCCCAGTCGTGCAGACAAAGTGGTCCCACATACCGCTAACCTTCGACGCACGGGACGTCGACTTGCGCAGCGCCCCCCACTGCGATGCCATGGTTATCAATTGCAGTGTGGCAGGCTGGGACCTGCACAAGGTCCTCGTTGACAATGGCAGTCAGGCGGACATCATCTTCCTCCACGCCTTCGATCGCATGGGCATAAGCCACAGCCTGCTTAAGCCTTCGGACAACCCGTTGTATGGCTTCGGCGGCAAGGGCACCTTCCCCGTCGGCAAAATAGAGCTGCCTCTCTCCTTCGGTGTAGCACCCAATGCCCGAAGCGAGCAAATAACCTTTGACATAGTGGACATGGTATATCCTTACAATGCCATCATGGGCCGGGGCTCCATCAATAAGTTCGAAGCAGCCATTCACGGACTGTACCTATGTATGAAGATACCAGGTCCGTTAGGCGTCATCACAGTCTTCGGCAATCAACAGGCTGCGCGTAACATAGAGCGGGACTTCGTGCCCGGTCAAAGAAACGTGCACTGCCTCACGGCCCAACGCGAGGTCCCCGCGCCTGCCAGCCCAACCGATAAGCAACACGACAAGGCGCAGCTGCAGAGCAACGACGGGACCAAGACTGTCCCCCTCGACCAGGCCACGCCCAGGCAGACAGTCATTATCAGCGAAGACCTTACTTCGCATGAAGAAGAAAAGCTCCTCTCCTGCCTGTCCAAGAACAAGGATGTCTTCGCCTGGTCGACCCTCGATCTGGTCGGGGTCAGCCGTTCAATAATTGAGCACAGTCTGGGAATCGACCCTTCGGTACGGCCGAAAAAGCAGCGGCTTCGCAAGATGTCCGACGAAAAGACGGAGGCCGCCAAGGCAGAGGTGCACCGCCTCCTGGAGGCCAAATTCATCGAGCCGGTGGCTTACCCCACATGGCTCTCCAATTATGTGATGGTGCAGAAAAAGAGCAGGAAGTGGCGAATGTGCATCGACTTCACCAGTCTCAATAAAGCCTGCCCAAAGGACAATTTCCCATTGCCGTGGATCGACAAAATAGTCGATAGCGCGGCCGGATGCGAGGTCATGTCCCTCCTCGATTGCTTCTCCGGTTACCACCAGATATACATGAAGGAAGAAGACAAGGCCAGCACCAGCTTTATAACACCCTTCGACACATATTGCTTCATCAGAATGCCGGAGGGACTCAAGAACGCCGGGTCCACCTTCTCCAGGCTTACCAAAACAGTGCTCGAAGGGCAGGTCGGCAGAAACATATTCACATATGTAGACGACATTGTCGTCGCCAGCAAAAGCAAGGAGGACCACCTCGCCGACCTCGCCGAAACATTCGCGAACATGCGAGACGCACAACTCCGCCTAAACCCGGAAAAGTGCGTCTTCGGCGTTCGCCAAGGCAAAATATTGGGCTACCTGGTATCACACCGCGGCATCGAGGCCAACCCGACCAAGATTCAGGCCATCTTGGACATGACGCCTCCGCAGTCCGTCAGGGACGTCCAGCGCCTGACAGGTAGATTGGCCGCTCTCAACAGATTCATCTCCAGGTCCGCCGAGCGAAGTCTCCCCTTCCTCAAGACACTCCGTGGTGTAAAAGACTTCGCCTGGGGACCAGAGCAGGCAGCGGCCTTCGCCTCATTAAAACAGTACCTGACAGAGTTGGCTGTCCTTACCAGCCCCGACCCCTCGCTCCCCCTGCTGCTCTACGTCGCGGCTTCGCCACATGCGGTCAGCGCGGCACTAGTGCAGGAGCAGACTGTCAAGGGCGTGGTCCGGCAGTGCCCCATGTATTATGTCTCCGAAGTGCTGACACCGTCCAAGTGCAACATGACAGAGCTGGAGAAGATTGCCTACGCAGTCGTCATGTCGTCGCGCAAACTGCGCCATTACTTCGAAGCATTCAAGGTCCGAGTCACCTCAAACAGAGGACTCGGCGAATTATTCAGAAACCCGGAGGCGTCGGTGAGGATTGCCAAGTGGGCGGCCGAACTCTCCGGCTACCACATCTGCTTCGAGCCCAGGACAGCTATCAAGTCTCAAGTCCTGGCAGACTTCGTCGTCGACTGGACTGGGCCAACAACACAGCCAGATCCGTCCGCAGAGAAGACTTGGACGATCCATTGCGACGGCGCATGGTGCCATGCGGGGGCAGGCGTCGCTGCAGTCATCACCTCACCAGTTGGGGTCAAGCACAGATATGCAGCACGACTCAGCTTCAATCTGGAATCCAACAGATGCACAAATAACATAGCAGAATACGAAGCAGTCATCCTCGGCCTCCGCAAGCTAAGGGCCCTCGGAGTCACCACCTGCATCATCAAAACAGACTCCAAGGTAGTTGCCGGCCAAGTCGAGAAAGACTATGCAGCCAAGGACCCCGCGCTCATGCAGTACCTCTCGGCCATCCGAAGTCTCGAGAGGCAGTTCAAGGGGTTCACCTTGCAACATGTGGATCGGGCCAAGAATGAGGAGGCCGACGCATTGGCCAAGGCCGCCGCCAGGGGCGAAACTCTGCCCTCCGACGTGTTCTTTCATGTCATCGGCACGCCAGCAGTCCGGAGCCCTGAAGGGCTCCAGATAACCAATGACAGCGAGGGCCACCGCACAGTCAACCTTATCATGACCGAAGACTGGCGGGCACCCCTAACCCTGTTCCTACAGGGGTATTATCATCCAGCCGACATCAGTGAGGCCAAGCGTCTCAGACATCGAAGCCGAGACTTCGCACTGATTGAAGGCCAACTCTACAAAAAAGGGGTCAGTCAGCCAATGCTTAAGTGTGTCACCGAAGCCGAAGGCATGCAGATTCTACGTGAAGTCCACAGTGGCACGTGCGGCTCACACGCAGGGCCGAGGGCCCTTGCTGCTAAGGTGATCCGCCAGGGCTTTTACTGGCCCGCAATGATTTGCGCCGCAAATCGGGTCACACGGTCCTGCGAAGCCTGCCAGAAGTTTTCTCCTCGGTCAGGCGGCCCCTCGCAGTATACAAAGCTGATCGCCCATACATGGCCTCTCCAACGCTGGGGCCTCGACATTGTCGGGCCCCTGCCCACCGCTCAGGGGAACCTTACGTTCGCCTTCGTAGCGGTCGAGTACTTCACCAAATGGATCGAGGCGCGGGCTGTTTCTACAATAACATCAAAAACTGCCCAAAAATTCTTCTGGCAGAACATCGTTTGCCGCTTCGGAGTACCGTCCGAACTAACAGTCGACAACGGCAAGCAGTTTGACAACCAAGACTTCAAGGATTTTTGTTTCTCCATTGGCACCAAGCTTGCCTTCGCCTCAGTCTATCACCCGCAGTCCAACGGGGTCGTGGAGCGCGCCAACGGGAAAATCTTCACAGCTATCAAGAAAATGCTCCTTGATGAAAAAAGGGCAGATGGACCGATTTGTTACCTGAGGCAGTCTGGGCACTAAACACGACTGAGTGCAGGGCGACCGGGTTTACTCCCTTCCGCCTTCTATACGGATCGGAGGCCATGACCCCGCAAGAAATAAAGCACGGGTCCCCGCGAACAGTTTCGTCAGCCGTCCCCGATGTAGATGAGCCAACTTCAAAGGATCTCATCGACGGAGACCGAGTCTTCGCCCTACAGGCCCTGAACAAATACCAAGCCCAGACCAAAGCATGCCGCGACCACTCAGTCATCCCGAGGGAGTTCAGCGAGGGGCACCTCATACTCGTTCGAACAGCTCGGACGGAGTCCAAGGGCAAGCTGGAGCCCAGGTGGGAGGGCCCCTTCATAGTCAAGACAAAAGCTTCCCCCAACGCTTACAGGCTCACAACGCCAAACGGCGAGGACCTGGAGCACTCCTGGAACATCGACAACCTCCGCAAATTTTTTGTTTGATTCCTCAGGGCCGTCTTCGCCCTTGTAATTCGCAAAAACAATTTTGTACCGGCCCGCACTCTTTTCCTCCCGGGGGGTGAGGTTTTTAACGACGCGGAGCCATGTAATATATGTGTGAAAAATCCCCCGCAAAGACATGCGTCGAAAAAGACCGCAACGACGGTCTTCGACATTCGACCAACACGAGGTCACCGCGAGGCTAAGCGCTAGCCACCCTCGTGTGCGACAAATCCGCACCGAAGTCGCCTAAGGGTGCAGCCGGATTAGCACAACAAGTGCGAAAAAATCAAAGTCTATCGCGAAGACTATCCGTGCAGAAGTCGCCTAAGGGTGCAGCCGGATTAGCACAACAAGTGCGAAAAAAAATCAAAGTCTATCGCGAAGACTATCCGTGCAGAAGTCGCCTAAGGGTGCAGCCGGATTAGCACAACAAGTGCGAAAAAATCAGTCTATCGCGAAGACTATCCGTGCAGAAGTCGCCTAAGGGTGCAGCCGGATTAGCACAACAAGTGCGAGAAAATCGAAGTCTATCGCGAAGACTATCCGTGCAGAAGTCGCCTAAGGGTGCAGCCGGATTAGCACAAGTGCGAAAAAATCAAAGTCTATCGCGAAGACTATCCGTGCAGAAGTCGCCTAAGGGTGCAGCCGGATTAGCACAACAAGTGCGAGAAAATCGAAGTCTATCGCGAAGACTATCCGCGCAGAAGTCGCCTAAGGGTGCAACCGGATTAGCACAACAAGTGCGAGAAAAAAAATCGAAGTCTATCGCGAAGACTATCCGCGCAGAAGACGCCTAAGGGTGCAACCGGACCAGCACAACAAAGGCAGAAACGACAACATCAAACCATCCACGCCAAGACCAACTTTAATCACACCAACACAGCATACCAAAACAAACCAGACAAAGTACACAACGCCTTCGCACACATATGCAAGCAAGGGCACACAATTTCATCATACAAGCCTCTACATATACAAGCGAGGGCACCACACTCTACAACGGCTCAACCTTAGGAATAATTCCCATCTCCCTATAATTAAATAGCATTATCCTAAGCTCCTCACCCGCAAAAAGACTTCGCAGTTCCCTTTCACCTGTATTCTCGGCGGCCGGCAAAGACAACAGTTCCTGCCGGCCAGCCCCACTCACACGAAGCCGAGCCCCCTCCGCCCCACTAACTCTACGTTTCGCAACTGCCCTTCGTCGCCGTCGCCCGGTGCTAGAACCTGGCACATCCCCTGCGTCCGCGGCGTGCGGCGAAGCCTCTGCCGCAGCCACATCCAAGGCCGCGAAGTAGTCCAAGTCCTCCGACGACTCCTCAGTCCACTCAATCGAGCTCCCAGAGTCAGCACAATCAAAAAATTCAGATGCAGACCCACCACATTCATTACCATCTTCCGCGGTCGAAGCCGCCAAAAATTCAGTAGTAGCGGTTGTGTGCGCAGGCCCAAAATCTTGAACCTGCGCAGCAACCAAAATTCAGTAACATGTACAAATTCACCCAACCCTCTACACCCACTACGCCACCTGCGACGGCCCTGACGTTGCGAGAGCCTCCGCCGTTGGCTCCGCCGTTGCTTCCGCTGTTATCTCCGCCGCTACCGTTGCGGGATCTTCAGCACTCGGCGCGGCAGCTGCGGAGGCATCAGGCGCGCCTTCGGCGACCTCTGGGGGCAGGTCTTCGCCGGCCGCAGCGGATGCGGGGGCACCCGACGCGTCCCCCGCAATGTCCGGGGTCGGCTCCAGGGCGACCCCAGACGCGGCCTCCGCTGGGGTCGACTCCGGGTCAGTCAGCATGCTGTTCAGCGCCCCGAAGTCGTCGACCCTCTCGCCACGCGCCGCCTAAGCCAAAACACACAAAATTCATCAAACACACACACAGCCCACGTCCAACAAATACCAAACCAGCGAAAACGTTACCTGAGCCCTCGCCGTCTCAGCGCGCTACCTGACCACCTCGCGACCGTGTGGACCCCACAGCCGGTCGAAGATAGCTCCGGCGGATTCCTTCACTACGGGGTCCTCAACCTTGAAGATATCTTGCTCAAAATCTTCTTCGACTTGGTCGAAGACCTCAAAGTGCCGGCACCCTTCACGGGAGAGCGCGTTCATCGCCCCCTCGCAGGTGACCAGGGAGGCATACGCCATAAACCCCTCCACGACAGTGGGGAGCGCCTGCAACTCCTCCTGCACCCACTCCAGGCACCGAAGTCCGGGCTCTCGGTCCGGCACTTCGAATTCACCGGTCCCCGCGCCCAGGCCACGGTATGTATCTACAAGCAGTTGGCGCGTTCGCTCTGCCTCCGCTCGTGACGCGGCCTCGGCCCCCTTCACACGGCTCTCCAGTGCGGTGAGCCGCTCCTGCAGCTGCTCGGCGCGCTCCCTAGCAAGATTGCCCTCCGCCCGTGCCAGGTTGGCCTCCGCCTGCGCAGCCTGCGCCTTGACAAGGGCCTCGTTGGTCTCCCTCCTCTCCCCCGCCAGCTGGCGCCGGAGGGCGGCCTTCTCGTCCTCCAGTATGGCCACCTTGTCCGCCAGCTTGCGACACTTGCTGTCGGCGGCCGATTTTTCACGGACGACGTCAGCATGTTGTGTCCGAAGTCTTTCGACTTCGGCAGCCACAGCTGCCGTGAGGGCCCCCGACGCAGTGCGGCTGGCGAAGTCAGCCACCTGCAGAGCAATCGTAAGACCGCGGCCCCCCCCCAAAAAAAAGGGGGGACGGAGTCCAACTCAGCGGACCTGACGTAGCGCCTCCGTCACCTCCGTCAGCCGGCGGGACGCAGCGCCTGCCTCATCCATGACAACCGCGAGGGCCGACGCCTCGCCTCCGGCGCTAAGAGCCCCGCCCTTCGGCACTGCGGCAGCCGTCGTGGTCGCCGCGGCAGGCGCAACCATAGCAAGTTGGCCTTCGCCCAACCCTGCAACGTACCAACGAACCAATCAAAAAAAAGGCCAAGCCAACAACTTACCACCGAGATAGTCGTCCACACTAATATCGGTGACGAAGTCAGCGACACGTTTGCCCGCCAACAGCAACGCTCGGGCCGCCTTCGCGACCTCCGCCACTCCGCTGGACGGCGGCACCGCCTTCGCCGACTTTGAGCCTCCGGGGCCTGCCGTTGCCTCCGGCGCCTCGCTAGATGCAGGGACGCCCGACTTCGCCGCCAGCGGCGGCCGGCCTCCGCCGGTGGCCGCAGCCTTCGCAGCCCCCCGCTGCCTCTTCGGCCTGGCTTCAACGAGCCTGATAGCCGCCTGGCGCTTCTGTGCAGCTCCCTGGCGATCCTTGTCCATCACTGCTGACACAACAGCAGCAATATTCCGCCCGTAAGGAAATACCCTCCATTCACGAACCATGCGAGATGTAAAAAAGTCCTCACCAGCCGCGCGGGGGACAGGAACATTCCTAGGCCAGCAACCCCCGGTAACCCTCAGCATCCGAGCCGAAGACTCCCGGAGCTCGGGCGAAGACATCCTTTCCCCCGGGGCCGCGCACGTCCTCATCAACTCTCTAGCAAAACGATCAGAAACCCCAAGTCCTCCCATAGGAGTACCTAATTTTCTCTTTTTAGAGGATGGGGCGGCCGCCGGCGCAGGGTCGTCTCCGGTCTCCACCGCCGGTTTCTTCCCACGGCGGTCCACATCATCTTGACCAGGGTAGCCATCATATGGCAATTGATTTAATTCAAAAACCCTGTTCAAGCGGTCATTCGACCCGCGGATATCCCAGCTGCGCTGGCCCTCTGTCCTCGGCACGTAGCGTCCTACAAGCCACACCGCCCCATCCTCTGCCTCACGCACAACGGCGGCCGGATCGCGGTTTCGCAGATTCAGGGCGAAGGCGGGACTCCGCACCACCCTTCCACCATGAAAAGGCATCTGGCGAGGGCATACTTCGCCCAACGCCCAGCCATGCGCCAATGGCCACACCCCGTACGCCACAAATTCTTCAACCAAGTCGCGCCCACTGCTCAGGCCGGCGGCGAGCCGAAGAGCCCCTTCGTCCTCATCCCCCTCCGCCACTTCAAAGGGCGGGTACGCTGAGTAAAAATGAGAACACATCGCGGACACGGGGAGTCCCTCATGGCCTTCGACGGTACCCTCAGCGACGTAAAACCAAAATTCATTCCAGTTGCCCCACTTGTTGCGGGCGCAAGGAACCAACTCGACTACCTGCATCGTGGTTTTGCCGGTCTTCGGCGTGAATGTGCAGGATCCAAACTGAGCAACTTCGCCTCCAATCATCCTCTTCTGCCAATGCAAACAATAATACTTCGCAAAAACTTCCACCGATGGCTGTCCGCCGTACGAAGTCGTCGCCCAGACATACTTCGACAGAGCCACTATAACATTCGGTGTCAGCTGATGTATTTGAACGTTGAACCTGCGCAGGACTTCGCCAACAAATCGGTGCGCAGGCAAGCGGAGTCCGGCGGCGAAGAACGCCTCGAAAACGACCAACTCGCCCTCTGGCTTGGGGACTTCCTCCGTCCCCGGGACTCGACCAACTCCGCCGCTGAAGTAACCCAACCGCTGCATATCTTGCACGCGGGCCGACGACATCCGCGATACGCCAAAATCAACAGAATCGCCGGCGCGCAACTCCTCCGCCATTAAACTACTCAGCGTCTCCTCAGACGAGGCGGCGGCCGGCGGCGAGGGAACGGCCGGCGGTGTAGCGGCAGCGGAAGAAGACGAGGACGGCATCGCTACGTACCGTCGGCGGCGGCGGGCGGTCTGCTTCACTCGAGCCAGATCTCCGGCGAACAAGCGCACGGCGGGCAGACGAGCAGCAAGACGGCGGAAAGGGCGGCTAGGGTTTTCGCGGAGCGCGGAAGATGAAGTTCAAAAAGCGCCGACCCCCGCCCCCTTTTATAGCCAGGGCGTGGCTCTTCGGGAAACCCGCAATCCAACAGGGCGTGGCGCTTCGGGAAACCCGCAATCCAACAGTACGCCGTCAATCAACGGTCATGTCAAAAACCCCCGCGGAACCACTTCGAGCGAGGGCAGCGTCTCCGCCATCTAACGACGTCTTCGGCACCAGGTGACTTTGTCGAACTGGTCCCTCGGAGGGCAAATGTTGGGGCGAAGGCAAAGGCGCCACCCTTCGCTCGAAGCCTTCGCTGCAGCAGCTGAACTAACAGAAACAAAACAGGCAGGGACACCCTTCGCCTCTTCCGCTCCAGACGAAGACTGGCGGCGAAGGGCATCCCACGGTGCGGCCTCGTCCAGCTCGGAGGCCGACGTGCAATCCGGCCCGTTGTAACGGGCCCCGCTTGGCTGCCGTGCGTCACGGGCCTAATTTGTAAAAGCATTCCTGTAATTACGGTCTGTAACCCCGCTTTATGGGAATATTCTAGGGATAATCTAGGTAGCTGAGGGCACATGCGTCCTTAGCTCGGGGTGCTGCGCACTCAGGTACCTATAAATACCCCTGTACAGTGCCCGTGAGAGGGCAGATTAACAGAGCTTTTGCCATCTAGTGCGAGTGCCCTGTTATCATCACTGTTCACCCTTGTTGGATCCCCTTGCAACTGAGAGCAAGTTCCAACACCGGTTGAAGAGAATCAGAAAAAAAAACATCTGATAGAAAGATCATCGTCCTGGCCTAGTCTCAATCTGTCCTAGAGCTTTGAAATAACAAACTCATCCTTGCTAATATTCAAGGAGGCCCGAAGTGTTGCCGCAGCGTTCGCTTCATCAATATTAAGTGGCTTTCCACCACCCAAATTTGGAAGACCCAATATCTGATTGACAGTCTGCTTGGTGATTTTGAGTTCTTTGTCTGGACCAATACGAAGAGTCATGTCTCTGGGGTCTAGCTTCTGCATGAGCCAACAAAGAAGTGTTCGACATCCAATTGCATCAATTGTCATGCCAAGAATACTAGAGAATCCTTTTCTGACTATAGCTTGACGTTGCCTTTCATTCAATATCTGAATGGACGCAAGAACATCTCCTGGGTTGCATCTGATGTTGAGTCTATGTAATGAAAAGGTAGATAGATGGATAAATATGTTAATACTTAAATATCACAATTTATGTGTTCTTATTTATACAAAGTTCCTTGGCCTATGACTGTTTTGGATTAATGAGCTAAGGTAATGTAGAAAGCTATATCTTTCAGCACATAAGGTATGTATTGTGATTAGATGCATGATTAAAATATTGGAAACGATTAATTTCTGCAATGCTGTAAACTCACCTGCGTCTTATTTGGGGCATCCATTGAGATATTGCACTTCTTTTTTGGTGGCTCAAAGTCATCATCATCATCCACATTAGGCATAAAAATCTTTTTACCATCAGCTGCAACACCCCTCTTTCTATGCTGTGGAGGATCACCATCAGACCGCGTGTTTGTAGGGTCTCCAATGTCAGTCGAGCGCAGAATGTCAACACTGAAACATTCTTGACTTGACTCAATGATTAAACGCTTCGGATTGGTTGGGGGTCGATCAACCTTCCGCATTATTGAAGCAGCAACCTGCAAAGGAAGAATGTAAAACATATGTGCTTTATTGAGTTACATCAACATATAGACCAATGTGAACTAATTGTACACTTAACACAGTCATACACATTATAATTCATCAATTATGTTATATGACCCTAACAACATAAATGTCAACACATTCAAACATCAAAAAAAATCGTATCATTGCATTATAGAAATTGCCATATACATATATGCAAACCAACAGACTGTTAATCTAAAACAGTATTTACTCAGAAAAATATATATTTATGCATTAGTAGTAGTTAATAAGCAGCAACATATACATTTATACATGACTAAAACAAAACATGCAACCAGAAGTTCAAAATTATGTAGTTCATAACATATTAGTTTACATGGATATTAGACCCTTACTGTGCATCTAAACACTTTAACATAATAAAACTCTAATAATTTACTTGAAAAAAGCAAACATCCAACTGACTGAATCACATTCTGGAATTGATGTATGTTACTTAAGTTTTTATCTAGAACCGCCTAAAATGTTTGGGCTGGTGACTTAAGTTGAGTATGATAAGAAAAAAGAGGTCAGTTGAGTATGATCTTTATTTCAAGATCCTTGTGCTTTTGGGGTCATTTCAGTGTTTCATTCTGGTAATTAATGGGTTGATATAATTTTTGTTGCGTTCAAGTAACTATGGTCTGGGTTTGCAAATAACACAATGAAGAAATAATCTTCTACCATTTATGGTCTCAAATTGGTGATTATGGTCTCGGTTTCAACAATCATGCTTCAGTTCCCTTTGTCTAACAAGAGAATGTTTTTTGTTTGTAATATTAACTGCAACCTGAGTATGAAGTAGCAAACCATGATTGATTGGTTGCAATAGTGCATAAAAAATAGTGCATTCATATAAGGCATTACAGTTTGGCAAATATTCTGATTTTCTTATGATCAAATTTGATGTTCAATGCTAGGAATACCACATACTCAGAATTGCTGCAAATTTGCTTTCAAAGAGGGAAGCTGAAGCTCCCTATCCCTACCTTATATATGAGAGTACTATAGACTGCCATATACATATATGCAAACCAACCAAATGTTCATCTAAAACAGTATTGCATAAGGAAATATATATATTTATGCAGTAGTAGTAGTTAATAAGCAGCAACATAAACATTTATACATGACTAAAACAAACATGCAACCAGAAGTTCAAATATTTATTGTTGCAATTTGGACATGATTGATGACCATATTTATGTGAAAAATATGATCTAGTAAGTATATAAAAAGTGAAATGCATTTTAGTTTATCTGAATAATAAATAGTAGAACGAAGTCATGAGCAGCACACTTGTTTCCACATCAAAATATCAACCACTACTTCATAAAGGTATGTATAATTCACATCATTGCATATATCTTCACCCACACAATTTGAGCATTCAATGAGTCTAAAACAACAGGTCCGTGAACCTTTATCAAAGCTACAAGCTCTACGATAAAAAAACTGAACCATAATCGCACAAGAACAGTAAGATCAATGACGACCTTTGGTGGGCGTGTAAATACTAATGTAACGCGGTGGCGGAGGATTGACAGCGGCGGACGGCTCGACGACACTGTCAACGGCGGCGCCGATTAGGGTTGAGTTCGCGCGGGGACAAATGAAGGCGATTCACACTGCCGGAAGGGAGGAAGGAGATTAGGAAGTTGCATTGTAAAGCATAAATTTAAAAGAGCAACTCGAGCACCTTGAATCCGGACGAAAGAGCGTCCGCGGACTTGAGCCAATGTGACGCAGGGCGCGCAGGATTGACAGCGGCCGCGGCTCGACGATACTGTCAACGACAACGGCGATTAAAGTTGAGGGCGTGCGGCGGCGGAGGACGGTGAATCGCGCTGGCGGGAGAGGATGAAGATGAATCGCCCTGGCGACCCCTGAAGAATCGCGGCGAGTCGGCCAGGAAGGTTGACCGCGCGGGGGTTAGGGTATAGAAATGTTTGACCGCGTGGGAAGTGGGGTAGTGGACCAATTCCTATATTTCTGGAACGTGGGTCGGCTGAAGTATTTACGCTAAATCGCTATTGTGTATAAACAGAAGAATGGAATAGCGTAAACATGTGTTGACTAAGGAAGATATGGTTGACTACGTGGAAAGTGGGCCTAAGCCGCTTTTTCTGGAACGAGAGCTCGCGGCTGTTACTCTGTTTACGCTAAAGTGGGTTTCCGTTTACGCTGAATCAGTTCGCTTGCATAAAAAGTGATCGGACGTAGGCTTAAATGGATTTGATGGCTGGGGCTCTCCACAGTTATATAGAACCCAGGGCTCTTAATAGATAAACTATATATATATATATATATATATATATATATATATATATATATATATATATATATATATATAGATAAACCATGTGATAGTATATATTGTTAAATATATGCACACATGTACATATTTGAAATAAATGTACACAAATTAATTGAGAACAGTAATGACAGTTATAAGGTAGTATCAAACAGGGCTAACAAAATGACAGTTATTGAGATAAACATAACATGTGAAGGCTGCGAGATGTTTCTTCTGTAAACAGACTTAAAATCTGCAAAGTTTCATAATCTTTATCCAAAGCAACCTAAAAGGGCCCTTCAGTGTTGATCGTCAGATAAAAATACATATATCACCTCTAATATGTGCTTGTAGGCAGGACAAGGCATCCCTAAGCGGATAAGCAATTGGTTCCCACCATGCTAAACATGAGAGACCACATGTGTTCAAAAGTTTATAATGCAATAGCAGTATGGTAATTTCAGAAATTCCTTCACAGGGGCGGATCTAGATTTTTTGGCTAATGATGTCACAATGCAAATAGTGTGTAAAAAGGTTCCAAATTCAATTTGAAGTGTAATACCATAGAATGTAATACTACTTTTGTTTTCGAATATTAGTTGCATGCTTGTTCATTTTTGAACTAAAACATGATAAATAAAAAAGAACGGAAGGGTATTAAATTAAAATAACATTATTTTAATTCTTTGGTAAGTTCATTCACCACTAGTTGCTCGAGGTAATTTTCTCTTCGAGAATCGTTCCATCATATTCATACTTATAAAATTTGTCAAGTTAAATTACTAATTGTCTACACATGTACACACTAAGCATGTACATGCACCTGCAGTGATGAACTCAACCAGTAGAGACCAAAATAAATACTCAAATATAAACTACCAGCTTTGATCGTCGTTTAGTTAATTTATGAACTTGCTTGTACCTGCGATCATCATGGACAGATGTGTCCTGTCAAAAACCACTCAGAACATTCGTGCACTTGCCAGCCAAAACCAATCGATGCAGGACAATAGGACCACAGAAGGATGCTTAGAACGGATGGGCTAGTCAGGACTCAAGAGGCAAACTAATGCCGCATGCCTGAACTTATGAGAGGACCGATGTCCACCTACGCCATGGGCTACTGTCATCTACAGTGGGTACTAACAAATATAATGGCCATTGTTAAGAACCATTGCTGTCCATGGATAACACTTCAGCCAACGTGGCTCTGCCCTATTCCTTCAGCATTTCTGAATAGCATCCATGACATACAAATGACACAAATATCGATGTATAATAAGTTGCATTTATCGAATTTGAAGCAAGCATAGAGGAACCAACCAAGCAGATCCCATCTGCGGGACTGCACTGACCAATCTAAACGACCAATCCCTTCGTAAAGCCAATCTATATCCATCCCATAAAGCACAATCTGACACTCGCTTTGCTATACCAAAATCACAAAGCTAAATTTTCGAAAAGGTTATGATATCTCTACCGAATCTTGCAGGTAGCTTAGACTAGCTCCAGCAGAACCTGTAAATCGTCCTGTCCTCTAAAATATAGATGTTGCAGGCACCTTTTTATCTCTAACAAGTGATTCTAAATGATCATCTAAATTTTGGAGCACGGCATGCAACCGCTAGAAATGAGGGACGTATGGTTCTCCTTTATACACTGTGCTCATTTAGTGTTTGCTCGTTCACGTGCACATGAATGGTAAAAATCAATATAGAATGCGAAATATGGTACACTGTTGATATAGAAGATAAAATTTAAGAGATATAACTGAAAATGAAAAAATATAGAGGATATAATCTTTTAAAAGGTGCTGTAAAATACAAAGAATAATCTTTTAAAAGATATTGCTGGAGACAGTCTTAAGCCCAACAAACACGCGATTCGCAGCAAACCAATCAGCTTGGCGAGCTGTGGCTGTCCGTGACTCCGTGGCCTAAACCCGCCTGGCTCGCACGTGCATGTACGTTGGCTTCCCGTCCTGGCCAGCAAGGGCACGTTTGCGGCATTGGCCCTGCGGTCCGGCTGTGCTGGCGGGATGCAATCCACGTGTTTGTGTGGCCTGACTCGCTTCCGAGCTCGGCTCTGCGCGTGCAAAGGTGGCTCTTCAGCCTGGCTCCCAGGAAACGAAGACAGGCTCCGTTTTTCTGGAGCTCGGCTGCTCGTGGTGCAAACCAGCCGCTCGTGGCTGCTCCCAAGAAACAAAACTGGCTTCGTCTATGTGTGGCAAACATCGGCTCACTTAGGCCAGGTTTATTTGGTACAAGTGCACAAACAAGATACGTTGTACCAGTTGAGACCGGCTGAAGTTAGCCTGGTTCACACGAGCGGGCCGAGCCGGCCGCATACACGTCGCAAACACGCCCAAGCTTCCCCTCCGCTGTTCTACGGGTAGAAAAGAGCTCAAAGTCTACGATAAGATTTAACTTTTATATGTAGTTTCGGTTATCAAACGCCAGCAAGCTTCTCCTCCGCTGTCTTTCTCTTCCACTAGTGCTATTTTTAAACTCATTTTTATGTTTCTTGGAAGATATTTCTACCGACGGTTTTATTACTTCGACCGCTAGTGGAAATCGATTTTCTACTGGTGGTTTTCTTAGCTTAATTGCCAGTGAAAATCGATTTCTATTGGCAATTCTCAGTTATTCACATGTAGAAAAAATTATTTCTACTTGCCTCTAGTACTGACGATGGTAAAAAACACAATGCAAATATATTTATAACCATCAATATAGAGCTTTTGTGTACTAGTGTTCTTCACCACCTTCCCAACCGCCTTCCCATGCGGCCACGACCTTCGTAAGAACGGGAGAGTGACCATGGAGAACCGTGCGACGCGGTCCAAAAGGACACTGACAGAGGAAGCCCGAGCTCTAACGCAGCCGTTGGCGGCGAGAGTCCCGCCATGGCCCTCGCGGTAGCTGGAAGTGTCCAGACGCATTTGGTGAAGGACGAAGACCGCCGTGTGTTTGTTCCATCGAGATAGAATCGAACGGCTAAGACTTAATTATTAAGGTGACATGGCGCCACAGAATCACAGCTTTGCTCCCCGCTCTTTATATATAGGAAGAATAGAATAGAATTAGCAACCAATCACTATTTCAGTTTGACCATGTTGCCTAGACACAACCAAACATGTCTCCTTTGCATGCTGGCAGCCGGGCTCTAGTTCCCTTATGCAATCCAGGTTGTTTGGAGAAGGAAACCTATCAGACCTTATACTTCTCGACACTTCTCTCGGAGTATACACAGGCATATGGAACAGCCTAACCGTAGGTCTTAAGCGACTAACCATAGATCGCTAAAGGCGCTTTTAGCAACCAACCGTAAGTCACTGTAAATGAACCGTTGTGTAGTGATGCTGACGTGGGTCAGCAATATCGGGTCGGCCTTTCCCTTTCGCCGGTTAGCTTGGCACGAGACCTAGTCATTTGCCCTGGCTTGCGGGATTGCTCAGTAGAGACTTGGTCATCCGCTCTGCCTCGTGGGGTTGCTCAGCATAAACTTGGTCGTCCGCTCTACCTTGCGGGGTTACTCAACAGAGACTTGGCCGGTGGACCGTTTTAAGGAGTTTCTTGATCTTTGTTTGGGCACCCCGTTCCCAGGTGCTCGACAATGTCCATGCTCTGTCCGCGCTCGCGACCGCCACCGCCGTCCAACTGCCACCGTTGACTCCATGTGCAAGGCTGCAAGCTATGTCCGCGCTCGTGATACGATGATGACGTCAAAGGCCACCGTCAACTCCATGTGCAAGCTATGTCTGCGCTCGCGATGGCAGTGTCGAAGGCCGCGCGTCGACTCCATCCCAAGCTCTGTCGTGCCCGCGACACCAGCATCGAAGGCCGCCCTCGAATCCACGCCCATGCTCTGCCCATGGTGTATACAGACACAGAAGGCATAAAGAGCGGAGCAGTGATATTGAGCGGAAGCTCATCTGTCAGATTTACCGAATGACGAGTGCACTCTAAAATTCAGTGGATGTTTTAGCGTTCGTTATTGGAGCCTTGCAGAATGACGTGAACCGGTAATTATAGTGGACAAGAGCTTTTAATGTGTATTGTTGAAGACAGTCTAATATATTTACAACGATATACGATACTTAGTAAAAATGTAATGGTACGGAAAGAACTGTTAGGATGGAGGGAGTAGGACAATACTGGGTTGGGTCTGAAGGTATTTGCAGCAGTTTATTTATTTTTATCTTCTATTTTAAACTCTAAGCATGTAAACACTGTAAAACTTTGTCTTACTGGTTTCTAAAAAACGGAAAAAAATTGTCTGCAGCCTGGCTGTAAATTCAGCGCGATGCAGTCCGCCTCTAGATGGATGCCATGTGTGCACTCATAGCCATCAACGATGGAGAAACAAAGTAGCCAAAACTGAGACGATCGGCTCCCAAAGATTCGGCTCTGGCTACAAGCAGTTGCGGCTCCTTTGCATCGTGTGATACTGATATTTATACGGTTGCTATTTTTTCTCCGACATCTACGGCATATGATCTTACACACGCCTTATTTCTTTGTCTTGTTCCCTTCACCGTTGGCAACATCTACGACATATGATCCTACAAACGAAATCGTTTTCGATCCATTGCAGGGGCACCAATTTTTCCTACGGCAGCCCATATGGCTGGACATGAAGATGAGGATATGACTGCGCATGACGTCTCACACATGGACGACGGCCTTGAAGCTGGCGACCAGCAGATTATACAGGTAGAATCGCCTATTTCTATTTGTGCTTTTCATGCTTGTTTATAAGGGCTTTGACCATTCATGTCATGTGTATGATACATTAGAATAAATTGTGACAAAAAATTATTCTAGTCTGTGTTCAATATTCAGTCTGTTTGTACATTTCCATTCAGTTGTGGTGTTTTTATTTCAGTTCAAGGTATGTATTTCCTATCAGATTCGTGGTCAAGGCTAGATGGCTGTTAGTGTGAGCATGACCTGATACGCTTATGTATTCAGTGTCTACATTTATTACTTTCAGTCAATCTATTTAGAAAACGCTGCTACCAGTTGGAGCAGCAATGCAACACCAATTCATTTTAATATTGAATCATGTAGTCTTTATATTATTCACATTTTTACATTAGGTGGCTAATGATGTTGGGCAAAATGTGGTGCTTCCTGAAGTTGGAATGACGTTCCAGTCAGAAGAAGATGCTTATCACATGTACAACACCTATGCCGGGAAAGTTGGGTTCAGCATTAGAAAGAGTGATATAAAGCGTCGAGTAGATAAAAGTATAAGTTCGAAACTTCTTGTTTGTAGCAAACAAGGAGTTGGAGAAACAAGGACCAGTTGCAATGCTCGTATTCATTTTAGTGTCACCAGAGAGGGGATTTGGATGGTGCAAAAGATTGTACCTGAACATAATCATTATCTAGTTAGTCCAAATAAGACGTGCAAGCTGAGATCTCAACGCCAGGTTATAGAAGCGGATCGACTACTCATTACCCAAATACGGGAAGCCGGGATGAAGCCATCACAAGTGTATGAGTTCATGAAGCAGTTTTATGGTGGCGCTGAAAACATTCCTTTCTCGAGGACAGATTGCAATAATGAGATTGGGCGAGAACGAAACAAATACTTAGAATCCAATGATGCACAGACACTATTGGAATACTTGAAGAACAAGCAGATAGAGGATCCTGCATTTTTTATGTCATTCAAATAGATAAGCCAACTGGTCGGATAACAAACTTTTTTTGGGCTGATGGTCAATCTATCATGGATTATAAATGTTTTGGTGATGCCGTATCATTTGACACCACATTTCAGACAAATAAGTTTGAAATGCCTTTTGCTCCACTCCTTGGAACCAACCATCACAAGCAGACAATCATTTTTGGGGCTGCATTATTATATAATGAAACTATTCCCTCATTTATTTGGCTCTTTGAAACCTTTTTAACAGCAATGGCTGGCAAACATCCAAGCACAATTTTCACTGATCAAGATGCAGCCATAGCAGGAGCAATTGCTTATGTATTTCCAAATACAAGCCATCGACTTTGTTTGTGGCATATTTATCTTAATGCCGCTAAACATCTCAGCCATGTAATTCATGAACACCCTCGTGTGTTTCTACAAGATTTTAAAAGTTGTGTCTATGAAGATAGATCAGAGAAGTGTTTCATTGAAAAGTGGAATAAATTGCTGAGTAAATATAGTTTGGAAGAGAACTCATGGATGGAAAGTCTATATGTTTTGAGAAAAAAGTGGGCTGTGATTTATCGAGACTCTTTTACAGCTGATATGACAACAACTCAAAGGAGTGAAGGAATGAATAATGTCTTTAAGAAAAGATTCCGTAGAAAACTTGGTCTTTCTGAACTTATTGTTGAATGCGAGAAAGTATCAGCTTCTCTTCGTGAAAATGAATTGGATGAAGATTTTAAGTCACGTGTAAAGGACCCGGTTAATTACATCCCAAATTTTCCCTTATTGAAGACTGCTGCTGAATCATATACACGGAGAATGTATACAGAGTTTGAGGAAGAGTTTAAAGGTCAATTTTCATTCTCATGTAAATTATTACAAACTGAGGGGCCAATGTCAACATTTATGGTTACACATATGAATTCAGATTGTGGAGCAACAATTTTGTTCAATAATGTAGATAATACCATTACTTGTTCTTGCAGGAAATTTGAATCTATAGGTATGCATACAATTTTCAAATTACCTTTTTATATTTCCCAAATACATATTGCTGACCATAGGCTCCATTCTTGTAGGTTTATTGTGCAAGCATGCCTTCAAAGTATTCAATATCAATGATGTCTTCATATTACCATCAAAGTATATACTAAACAGATGGACAAAATATGCAAAAAGAGGTTTTCATATTGATAAAAAAAACAGTGACAATGAAAACTTGAGAGCACATGCTGCACGTCTATCTCGAATGGCAACATCCCTTGCATTGAAGTGTTCAGGGTCAAAACAACTTCTTGATGATTTAGAGAAAGCATTAAGAAAGTTGGAATTGGAAGCAGATGATTCTCTAAGTAAGATCCGAGAAAATGATGCACATGTTGTTTATGTAGACCCTGCTGCTATAGGTGGAGTAAACAATACAATATCATTTCGAGTTCCAGAGGTAGTGAAAGGTGCAAAAAGTAAACGAGAAAAAAATATCATTGAAAAGAAGACAAGGAAGAAGAAAAAAAGTCCACAGGAGAAAGGTACTCATTGCTCTATACTGATGTTTAATCACCATCTCATGTTTTAGTAGCTGCAAGTATATTTCAGACAGTAACGGTGTGTTTCTTTCTTATATTTATGAATTATAGGAGGAAAAACAAGCAACACAGAAGAGAATATGCCAGCGCAAAAGATTTCCACCAATATGTTGGTCAATTATTCGAGCATTATGCCAAGTTTCATGCAAGGAGGATATACCGATCTTTTGCTTGGTCTTGATCAAGAAGCTTCAACTGCTCGAAAGTTACATTTTGATGAACCAACAAATGAGACAACATTTGGGGAATAGAGCAGTTTACTTATTTTTAGTTGTAGTCCGTACTAGGATTCTTTTTATATTGTACTTGGAATACTATTTTTTACAACATTAGGTGCACCTCAAATAATATATTATTGGATATTATGTGCTCTTGGTCTTAATACAATGACAGCCAGTCGAATTCTTTCCACAAGACTATCAGGAGCTAAAACACTAAACTGAACTGAACAACATCGACAACTGACAGACTGAACAGATATCTGAAAGACTGAAAACCATATGTGTTCAAGGTTTATTCTAACTTTAGATTTCTTGAGTTTACAAACACACCGTAGTGGTGGAGCATGGCGGCGACATAATAGCTCCCTCCTGCGGATAGTCTGGCTAGAGGAAAAAAAGAGACGACTGTATAAGCGAGATTGGATCTGGTTGGAGAAAAAAAAATGCTGCGGCGGTGACTGCATCGTGTGGCAGCAGCTGCTTGTAGCCGGAGCCGAACCTTTCCGAGCCGATCGTCTCAGTTTTGGCTACTTTGTTTCTCCATCGTTGATGGCTATGAGTGCACACATGGCATCCATCTAGAGGCGGACTGCATCGCGCTGAATTTACAGCCAGGCTGCAGACAATTTTTTTCCTAAAAAACTGTTTGGAGGCGTTGTAGTTTATTTGTTTATAAAACAGTTTATTCGTTTGGAAGGTATCTGTTGCGAATTGCGATAGCAAGACTCATGCAGGCACACAAGGGGGAGTTCCCGAGTCCACGGCTGCACACGTCGTCGCCTCCTCTCCACTCGCACCCTGCGTCCGCCTGCCGCCTACCCCAGGCGGCCCCCTCCCATCGCCATGCCTCCGTCCGTCGCCGCGACCGCCGCCGCCTTCCTCTTCCCGGCCGTCGCGATCCCCTGCCGCGTGTTCCCTCAACGGCGGGCGAGGAGCCTCGCCGTCCGTGCCGTCGCCTCCCCTCCAGCCTTCGCGGTCAAGCCCACCCCGCTGCCCTCCAAGGTGCGATCGTCCAGCGCTTACCCATTTGCTAGCAATGTACTGTTCGCTGGCTCGGTTGCCTGTCTGGTTGAACTCAGTGCCTTACTGAGATCGCTGTGTTGGGCGGTTGAACAGGTAGCGGAATAAGCCCAGATTCGTTGCGCTTGGTTGGAATGCGAACTGCTTCGATGTGCTTTGAGATCCCATATTGCAGGGCACATGGGGTTGCGATTCCGAACTTCTTATGGTTAATTAATTAGTAACATAATGGCTATTTCCGTTATCTTCGAGTCTATACTATACACTAGCCCTATTCTCATTCGCTGAAATATGGGGGTGGGTGGTGCAGGTCCTGAAGAAATTGCCATGTCCACAAAATGAAAATGCAATAACTCTTTAGCTCTTATCTTGTAGGGAATACATTATATGCTTTAATGTTAGTTTTAGGTTTGAAACACTACCGGCAGGCAACATGCATCATACATGGTTAACCTTAGTCGGGGTTTGTGATTGTAATATATCTTCTCTTCTTCACATTTTGGGAAATCATTGGAAAGAGGGTGAGTGTTGAAATATGAAGTGAACAAATATAAAGTGAACTGCCACCTTCCCCATCAGCATATTGGTTTGAATTAATCATGTATGTAACTTAATAGTAATAATAAATGATTGTTAACCAGATATTTCTTTGATTACTTAGAAGAACTGAACACTTAGGGCCAGGGGAGCTCAGCCAAATGATATTTTACAGAGAAGTTATGGTAGAGTATGATCCTATGTAATGAACTGAGGGGTTGGGAGCTGAGAAAACTAGGGGCATATTTGGATGTGCAGCAAGCTTTGCTTGCCTGGCCTCGCTGCTAGTCAAGGCTAACCTTGCCCGTTGTGGCAAGCCAATTTGGCTCTCTCGCTCCAGCAAGAAAAACTAGCTTGTACAAGTATGGAGGCAACACGACAAGGTAACCAAACATGTTTCTATATCCCGTTTCTGGCTGGTCAAGGCGAGGCAAGGCTCACATACGGAACCAAAAGTGCTCTCACTTGTCCTGATTCTCTTCCTACATAGTTTATCATAGAGAACCATTTCTCCCTGAGAATCACTTCCTACATATAATCAGGAGTAGGAGAAGCCTTAGCAGCCATGTTACCGGAAGGGAATGGGAACATGGACTGATACTTTATAATGTTTTTATACTGTGGGAATGTAACTGTTCCTGATAATGTGAATGTTCTTGGAACGATGTTCCCGAAATGGGGAACGTGGCCATGTTCCACGTTTCCGGCTGCTAAGGCAGGAGCCCCAGTAAACTGGCCTCAAGTTTTACATCATTTGAACCATGAATTAAGAACTTTCAAGTTTGTTGTCTCCATTTTTTATTTTTCTATATTTTCTTACTGTTAGTTATCATGAAACCTTCCATAACTGAAAAATAATCAGTTTGACTTTGGTTAAGATATTTGGCAGGAAGCCTAGTGTGAGTTAAAGTATGATTGACTGCTTAGCTGAATGCTACTGGAGTCTGGATCTCTTAGGCTGAAATTAGAGCTGTGGTATAACATGCACTTGAATGGCATCATTAGCTTCCAACAAAACCACACAAAGCATTTTTTGTTTCCCCCTTTGAATTGTGGCATTGAAGGGCAGCCTCTCCGCATTTGCAGGGGGAAGGCTTGCCTTGATTTATCCCTTTCCTAGACCCCATTCTTGTAGGAGCCTCCGACACTAGGTCTGCCTTTTCATTGTTTCAACTGACTCCATTGTGTATCTATTTGCTAAACTGTTAATGTGAATACAATTACTCTAGTGGAAGATACCCTACATTAGACTTAAGAATGTTAGAATGATATACCATGACGAAAAGGTTACATTACAATTTTGTCATGTCTCTCTCTGCTGTTACCTGTGCTATAACATTGTCGATGTGTTTCCAGACTGGAAAGTGGGAGTGGAAATTCGAGAATAAGCCGGTAAACATATACTATGAGGAACATGAGCAGGAGGTTGCTGAGAATATGAAGAACATTCTCATGATCCCTACGATCTCTGATGTGAGCACTGTGGAGGAGTGGAGGGTGGTTGCCAAAGATATTGTTGGGCGGAAAGGTGAACTTGGCTACCGTGTTACAATTGTCGATTGGCCTGGTCTTGGTTATTCAGATAGGCCATCACTGAACTACAATGCTGATGTGATGGAGAGCTTTCTGGTTGAACTAATGAATTCACCAAACAGTCCAGTCGCAAATGCAGGTAAACCTGATTATAGTTTTTTAGTGGACTTTTTACCCAATCAATGCACTTCACTTTTGCGTTAGATTTTGGCTTCCTATCTTGCCCACATATGTTCACTGTTACTCAACCTCACCCCCAATAAAATAAGGATGTGTGCATCAGAGTTCATGCAGTTCAATGGTTCTACCAGCAATACTATGTTTGTGCAGAAGGATTCCTCTGGTCAGGGATCCATAATTCCATATGTAGTCAACTAAAAATGCAAAAGGCATATTTTCTAGAAAACTCTTGTTTTTATGTTCAATGAAAACTTATTGGCAACTGAAAACTGACATCTGATGGGGATCCTTAATTTCAGTAAACGTGTGTAAATAAGTTCGGCGACATTGCGGCTTAAATTAGAAGATAATATTCGGCAGAATAAAATTTCAAACTAGAAAGTGATCTTTTATGATATATTTATGGTGGATCTCATATGCCAAAAGTCATGCAACAAATTCCACTTGGTTGTTAAATCGCTATGCAGATTGTTCTTGTCAATGCAGTTTTATTGATTTTCCAGTACCTGTAAGCAAGTTTGAATCAGGTTTCCATTGGGTTAATAATTTTATACTTATCCTTTGCCTTTAACTTCATCATTCGATTAGTGATGGATGTATTGTCTATCCCATGAACAGATGATGAACTGATCATTGTTGGAGGTGGTCATGCAGCAACCATAGCTGTTCGTGCAGCTGGTAAGGACCTTATAAAACCATCTGCTGTTGCTGCTGTTGCACCCACTTGGGCTGGACCCCTTCCCATCGTATTTGGCCGCGGTTCTGATATGGAAACTAGGTAACAAACTGATTATATGACATACTGATATTTCATGTCAGAAAATGCCTACAAAGATCCTCTTGACTCTTTAAATTGTGACTGTGGTAACTGGTACATGCTCTGTTGTCATACTTCATACCTCTAGAATATATTCTTGAATCCTTTCCTCAGGCTGTTTGTAGTAGATCGCGCATAATTCCGTGCAAAACACTCTTCTGCGCTGTTTTATTGTAGGCTGCACTGTTTACAAAGTGAAGTTTGAAATAGGAGATGAAATAGAAGAGGCCGCTGGAGATAGCCTTACTACATTTGGCATCTGCTTTGGTTTGATATGTGTCAGATTCTCATGACTGCACATAAGTATGCTGCTACACAAAAGTGTACCAGATTTGCTGTGGCAGTCATTATATGCAGTAGGAACAGATGAGAGGTGCTCTCATTTCAGTTTTAAAATCATTATAATGATCCTGACTTTCTATCTACCCATTTCATTTATTTGCATGTGTCATATTGCTGCTTGTCCTGTCACCTGTGATGTTACTGTTATGTGGGGGCTGCAAACATAGTTATGACCGGATCGGCGGTCCGACCACGAATAACTGGAACCAGGACCCTGGCCAGTTCGGTCCACTTAAAAGACCAGGTGTGCAATTGAACTAGGTAAAAACGGTTGAACCACTGGTTTTTGGGGAAAAACAGTAAAAAGTGGGTACAAAGAGCTGCTAAGAAACCGGTGGAGAGGTGGAGTTCGCATGTGTGGACCAGAACTGTTCACGTGTAGGGAGGGAAATAGAGAAAAAATAGGGCTGGTATGAGGTTTGAAGATGAGACTTATAGGTTGGGGAGCTCATTCCTTAGCACTGCACCATGAAATGCACTTGTGGCTAGTATGAAATCTTTGTTTAGTTAAACCGTTTCAGACCATTGGTGCAACTGGTTAGACCAATCAAACCGTCAACCGAGGGCTTCACCAGCTTAATCCCTAGCCCAGTCCCCAGTCCAAATAACTACGGCCACAAAATATGATCTCTGGCACAAGATTCAGAAGTAGTTGAGCAGGGTTAGTTGGATAAACATTCAGAGATAGCTCAAGATTTGCGTTGCTAGGAGATAAGTTTGTTTAGCTATTGAGTTCATTTACAGATTAAGTTTGTTAAGATTGAGTTGGTTAGAATTTGGTTGTTTTCTTGTGCGTGGGATAAAGACCTCTATATAAAGGTCTTGATTTAATCTGAAGCATGCAAGCAACTTTAATCTATTTCCTCCACCTGTTTTCTACCAAGCGCAGAGCAGTCAGGGGCTTGACCCTGGCTCTCTGTCGCCCCACCGGCTGCTTGTTTCCATTGTTCTGTAATGCATTGCTTTTATGTGTACAATGTATTCAAAGAATGGTGCATTGTTTCCATTGTTTAGTAGTGCATTGCTGTTATATGTACAGATATATTTGTACTTTACCACCTGTCACACCATTTAGGAGTCCTGATGGCTGGGGACTGATTGAGAATGTTTGTTTGTATTAATGAGTGTGCATTGATACATCGACTATTAGGAGGATTTGACCTTTGTTTTCATTTATGAAATTATCTATGTTGTTGTACAGACAGTGGCATTAGCATGTTCCGGGCACACCATCTTCCAAATTGATCCCATGGCTTAATTTGGCAGATGGGGTAATACCCCAGTAGTGAAGGCGGCGGGGTTCCTTTCACCAAGTCACGGGTTCGTTCCCTGGCTCGACATAAAAAAATCCCCTCGCTGTTCCTCATCAGCTCTCGGGTTGCGACTCAGCTGTGCGCCACCCTCGGGCCTAGGCGGGCCTTTGCAGAGTGGGTAGCTTGACTCGCCCCGTTAGTCATGTGAGGACAGTTTTTGGGGTTTCTTGGTTGGGACCGTTGCCATGGCCTTCTATTAATATAATACCGCGAAGGTTGTCTTATCCTCCCCGGCCGAGTTTTTTTAATTTGATGAATATCAGTTTTACTTTCCTGTGCTATTTTTCATTCATTTCATGTGCAATATTACCATTTGTTTAATATACACATATTGACATATATGAACAACTAGCTAACAAAACTTGTAATAGTGGTTTTCTAGGGTTGAAGCAATATTCATGCTTTAATATGCGTGTATGAAATACCTTTATCCCATAATATTTGTCAGGGAGATACACTTGGGGCCTGTTATATTCTTAACATTTGGGTGGAAGCACTTGTCCTGTTAAGAGAACTGAAATAATGTTGATTGCTGCTAGTTTTCTGAACAACATTTTGGATTTGATGTGCCTACTTTACTATAAAGTGCATGCTTCAGTCACATGTCTCATGCATGCCTGTAGCATATGTTCTCGACTCCTTCCATTGAGAACATTCTTTTTGCTTGATGTGTGCTGACTGTCACCAGTGCTACATTCTTAAAGACGACCATGGCATGCAATACTGTGCCACAGATACATCTGGTGTAGCATCCTGATAGGCATGAAGGGCATACAGAATTCTGTAGGTTGCGAAGCCATCAAGACAATAATATGACCCCTGGAAGACTGGAAGTCATCCTGATAGCCACACAATGCATTTGTGAATTTTATTTTGTGTACCTCATATTGCTATTTGTTGTGCAATGTCCATGTTTTTTGCTGATTATACTGCATGTTCTGATTGGCCTATCACATTCGATAAACAATGCATTTGTTTCCTGTGTTTAGTAGTGCAGTGCTGCTATGAATACAAATGGTTTTCATCCATATACAGCCTAGGTTGCCATGCAACAAAGTGCAGCTCTCATTTCAATGGATTTATCTGTATTCTTTTGTAGAGAATGTGGCAATAGCATGGTTTTGCAGGCACTTGCATTAATGGATCAGGCCCCGTTTGGAATGCAGAATTTTTACAGGAATCAGTTCATTTTCATAGTAAAAAAACAGTAAACAGAAGAAAAATCCCTAGTTCTAAAGGGGCCCTTGATCTGATTAGGGAGATCACCATTCACCAGTTCTGCTGTCCAGCAGTTATATATCTTTCATTTTCATGTGCACACTATCAAGCTATATCAGTCATTCAGTACTGGGGTTTAAGCAGCAATGCAGCATCCTGAATCATGTGTTAAATGATAACAACAATAATGATTTAAAAAATAAGACCTTGTCGTCCCCACCAGGCCACAGACCTGGGTTATCAATGCTTAAGATTCCAATTGATTCTACTGAAAATACCTTTTCTATTGATAGGTATGGGCTTCTACGAGGAACCCTCAGGGCTCCAGCCCTGGGCTGGATGATGTACAATGTTCTGGTGAGCAATGAAAAGTCGATCCAGTCTCAGTACAAGTCCCACGTCTACGCCAACCCTGACAACGTGACGCCAGATATCATCGAGAGCCGATACGAGTTAACCAAAAGAAAAGGCGCACGGTTCGTCCCCGCGGCCTTCCTGACAGGCCTCCTTGATCCTGTCCAATCGAGGGAGGAGTTTCTGCAGTTGTTCGCCAAGTTAGACGGAGACGTACCAGTTCTGGTAGTGTCAACGGTCAATGCTCCCAAGAGATCCAAGGCCGAGATGGAGGCTCTAAGGGGCTCTAAAGGGGTGACTAAGTTTGTGGAGGTCGCAGGCGCTCTTCTACCGCAGGAAGAATACCCCTTGGCAGTCGCGGAGGAACTCTACAGCTTCCTGCAGGAATCATTCGCAGCAAGAAGGTGAATGTGCGTGCGTGCGTGCGCACAACTGTGCCAGAAGACAGGTTCAAGTCCCACACATCGTGAGTAAATTCGTTAGCCTGCTACAGTGTACTGGAGGTTTTTAGCAACAATAAAGCGGCATCACTTGTTCACTTCCCTAGTGCCACGATTCAAAAGCCTGCGACAGAGCAGACAGCAGACAATCGCATGACATCGCCGGTGTGCGCAAAGAATGCCGCCAGCCATGATACCAGAGTCCGCAGATTTCGATCAGGCACGTCGTGGTTCGTGTCTGATCTGCATCAGAGCCTAACCCTTCGGTCCGGTGGCGCCCATTCATTGCACATGGTCGCAGCAGTTAGTGGTCGTAAAATTTTCTCAGCTCCTGGTCCTGGTTCTTCGTAATTGATGGCCAAAGTACAAGGCCTGGACGACGCCGGTCAGTGGTCTCCTGAGGTAGACGTTTCTCCCCTCTCCCTCCCCTCCTCCAGTACATTTCAGCAGCTAGGTTGGAGGCGTTGTTGCTTTGAGTAGTGACTTGTGATTGTGAGCACTCAGCTTTCACCGGGGCATCAATGCCACGAGACTGAGGTGTCCCCCTCCGCTCTGATGCCGCTAGAATCAGGCACAGTAGTACAGTACAGAGTACGCTGCGGAGCAACATGCGGATTCTGATCAATAATTGGCGCATGATTCCCGTGGCTGGCCGTGCCGCGGATATCAACGCCGCATTTACGGTCCAAGGTGGGATAGAAGGGTGATCATGTTTTGTTTTCTATAATGTTTAGAGGAGAGTCACATGGAGACAGATGAATATCGGAGTAATTTTTGGGACAACGTGGCTTAAAAAATTAAAGGGACGGTGTTGTCCTATCTCATCCTACTTTAACATCAAACTAAACACACCCTTACTAAAACCTCTCACGCCAGGCCAACGGCGGCCTCGCCGGTGCATCCAGACAGCGGTCCAGCCACTGAAAGCTCCCGTCGGGCATCCCAGGCCGTGCCCTGCCTGCCACGTGTCCCGGCGTTGAGCTTGGCAGGGGCGGCCGGCAGGGAAGCGCATTGAATGGAGGGAGAGCGAAGTCTGAGTGGCAAGTAAATAGGTGTCCCAGTTCGGAGGTGGACTTTCTTCCCCTGGCCGTTGTTCTAGAGGATCCACGGCACGGCGATGGAGCGGGACACCGCCGCGTCGTCGCCCGTCGATTTAAATGCTGGGGGGAACGGCCCTTGATTTGCCTGAACGGATCGGTAGGATACAGATACGGGGCCGTATAGTATACGTGTGGTGAATTGATGACACCTCAATTGTTTAAGATTGCGTGGTCCAGATGGCACGCGCGGCGTTGCCCCGTTTGTGCTGTGAGAGCGTTAAGCTGGCGAAGGTCCAGCATTCGGCTATCACCATTGCGATGTTTCTCGCCAGGGGTACAACTACAGGCGCTGAATCGCAGAAAACAGCATCGCGGAAAGCCGTTATGAAACGCATCCCGATAGAGACTGGAACCAAAACTATTATTATTATTATTATTATTATTATATAATAAAACCCCGGCGGTGACAGCGATCGCTTTTATTTGGAACACTTGGTAGGTAAGATAAGGCCCCGTCCTCCGTTTGAGGTGTGGGACTCCCCTGCTACCAAGGGCGGTGATCCGTTGCAGTAGGGTTGTTTGTTGTAGTAGGCCTTCAACCTTGTCAGCTTCCATCCCCCCCGTCCCTTTTGACGCCAGTTGATTCAGTTTCATCTGCCCAAACCGAACGTGGGGGAAGTGCAGTCACGGTCATGGCTCTGATCTGATCAGACCCTTTTTTTTCCCCGTCTTCATCTTGACACGTACATATCCATGACAAAGAAAAGCGTTGGTTTAATTTGGTTGCAGCAGCGTGTCCAGATCCAGACCACTCTGACCTAAAGGACAAGGTGAGCGTGCTGCAATCTGCTCCGCATCGCAAACGGCCAAAAGGTCTCTGATAAATCCTTTAATTTCGCCCTTTTCTTATTGTTTTTTTTTGTTGCTTGGCGTCCAGACAAAACGAGACATGAGGCGTTCGTTTGGGCCCATCTGATAACTGCTGGCTGGCTGGCTCGCTCGCTCGCTCGCTGCTGCTACGTCGCTGCGTCAGCGACCTGGGCTCGCTGCCAAGTCCCCACCAACTCCAACAAAAAGGCAAGTTGGACTCCAACAACAGGAAATGGCAAGTTGCTTCGCTATCCCCAGCCCATTAAAACCCTCTAGACGGTGCTCCCATCGTCATCAGCTTGTCGTTGCCGCAAAAATGATGGCCGGTTGTTCATCATGCATGATCATCACACTCACACAGGTTCCTTGCTCATGCATCCAGAGTCTTCCCCTTGTCATGCATGTCCAGACAAAGTTTCGGTTCCTCCCCCTCCCTTGTATTAACTGTTGGCAACAGGGCAAGCTGCCACTGGGATCGCGTAGCCTTCTAAAACCATTCGAAACTGGCGAGGACCAAACACTAGCCAAATCCAGACGTACCGGACGATCCCCCCCTTGAATTTTTTGTTAATGAAACCACGTGTTCCTGCTAGCTACTCGAGTCATGTTTGCTTCCGGTGATTTCCTTGCGGAGCTGTCGCTCTCTCTTTTCGAGAACACACGCCCGTTGACGTGCGTTTCGTTAGGAGAGAAAGGGTGCAGGATTACATGCATCACGACCGAAGGCAACTCTCGGCGCCACACCTCCAGCGTGTGGATGCAGTCATGACTGAGGCATAGATGCAACGAGATCCTCTGCCGTAAGCTCTCCTGGCAGCACAAAGAACGGGCATCGTCATCCTGTAGGCGGTGGCGCATCCGGCGCGACGCTCGTGGAGAGCTAGTAGGCAGTAGCTAGCCACCAAATAAAGGACTCCACTCTCGGCGCCGCGCGCAT
This sequence comes from Zea luxurians, assembly GCA_029449295.1. Lineage (NCBI taxonomy): Eukaryota > Viridiplantae > Streptophyta > Magnoliopsida > Poales > Poaceae > Zea > Zea luxurians. The sequence goes on from JAOPSE010000034.1 coordinate 496,638, forward strand.
GCATGCTCCACAAGCTCTCGTGCCCCGCGCAACTCCGCCACGCCTAGGAAGAATGGCTACGTAGCTAGACTGGTGATACCGAGTAATAGCACTGTCAGAAAGGTGCTCTTTGTCCAGTACTTAGAGCTTTGCTGAATACAAAATCACTGACACTCAGACAAAGAATATTTTGCCGAGTGTCACTCTCAGCGAAAAATAACGCTCGGCAAAGACCGGACCATTTTTGCCGAGTTCAAAATACTTCGGCATACAAAAGACTTTGGTGCTCCGTAAGTACCATCGTTTTATCCAGCGCCAGAAGAACGTCCGCCTGCATTTATTCATTTGAGCAATGACCCAGCCTGAAATTGGTCAGCAACTCTCTCCCCGCGTCGTACCCGGCCGGCTTAATTTCTTCGTAGGATTCCTTGATAAGAAGCGAGGGACACCGCTGCCTGTGCCAATAGAACCGACGCATAGCGAGCCCTTTGGCAGAGAGCTTACCGAAACTGTGGAATCATGAGGATCGAAATTCATCCTTCTTGGAGGTGGAAGAACGTGTGCTGGCGTCCCTTCCTCCTCGCTCCCCCCCCCCCCCCCCCCCCCCCCCCCCCGCGATCACGATTATCTCCTTCCAGTAGTTCAAGCCCCCACGGGCGGCCTCGTGATTATTAACGCTAGTAGTGTTGATTCTAGGGACACCATACGCACGAAAAAAAAAATCTAACTCCAGAATTTCGTCCCTCACGCATCTAACGGCGTGCACGTCGCTGCTCCCTATAATAGTGTCTAGAGCTCTAGATCCCGACCCTAATTGCTTTGCCCAAAGAATATCTTTGTATTGTCTCGTACACTATCGGAATCCGGGCCTTTGCCGAGTGCCAGGTGCTTTGCCAAGTGTTTTTTGTCGGGCACTAGACAAAGAAGCCTTTGTCGAGAGCCGCACTCGGTAAAGTCCTGCTCTCGATAATGAGCTCGTTTATTGAGTGCAGGATACTTGGCACAGAAATACACTCGGCAAAAAAGCAAAGAACTTCTTTGCCGAGTGTCGAAGACTCGGTGAAGCCGACGCTCGGCAAAGAGCCGTCAGCGGCCGTCTAAAGCTGACTTCCGTTAAACTTTACCGAGGGCCGAGGGTTGACACTCGACATAGAGGATTCTTTGCCGAGTGTCAACCAGCTGACACTCGACAAAGACGTCTTTACCGAGTATTTTTTTGGGCACTCGGCAAAGCATATTTTTATTTTTTTAATTTTGGCAATCAAACTTTTTGTGGTATGTTCCTACACTATGTAGACCTACATGTATCATTTTTGGACAATTATAACAGTGTTTTCAATAGCTAGTAGATTTAGTTCATTTATTTGAATTTCTTCGGAAAATTCAGATTTGAACTGCAAGTCACTCGAAACTTGGATAATCGTGCTTGCAAAAATGATACCCATGCTATTTAGCACAAGTTATGACCGATTTCAGGAGCGGACCATAAACTTCGAGCAACATGCTCACTAAACATGGTCGTGAACTTGCCATCCATATGTTTAAAAATTGTATAAAACACAAACAAAGTCAGAAAATCATGAAACTTGTCCACGTGTAATGATATCATATATAGAGGCTGTAATAAAAATTTGAAAAAGTTTCTAGAAAACTATGACGCACTATATGTAGAAACCTAAGAGATCCACATTGAAACTCTATGATTTCATGTGTAGATCGCTTAGGTTTCTACACATAGTGCGTCACAACTTTATTGAAACATTCTCAAATTTTTATCGCAACCTCTACATATGATATCATGACACGTGGACAAGTTTCATGATTTTCTAACTTTGTTTGTGTTTTATACAATTTTTAAACAACTGGTTGGCAAGTTCACGACCATGTTTAGTGAGCATGTTGCTCGAAGTTTCCGGTCATCTCCTGAAATTGGTCGTAACTTGTGCTAAATAGCATGAATATCATTTTTGCTGCACGATTTTCCAAGTTTCGAGTGACTTGCCTGTTGGGGGCCTTCGGCTTCCGAAGGTCCTAAAAACATGATTTAACAATGTTTTCCAAGTGGAATATGTGAACAGGTATCTTCGGAATCGGGTCATGAGCATACAAGAGTATGGTCAGTACGAAGCCTGAGCGAGACAGAAGGCGATTATGACGAAGGATAAAAATGACCACGAAGCTGTGCGCAGAAAAGCTTCGGCATGATAGTAGAGAAGGGGAACCGACTTAAAGATGAAAAGGCAAATTAGACCCCAAAGAATTACTATAGAGTTATTGATAAATGTAAAGGGCACAAATGTAATTCTACACGGGCTGCGTCCCTTGCCTATAAATAGATGAACAGTACTCCCGTACTGTTCAGGCTGACTCAGCATTCGCCTTTCGCATCACGCTTGTACCTTTACTTTCCGTCAATCCGAAGGTACATTCATAATTTGTTATTTTGAATATGATAATGCAAATAAAGATAAATTGATAATAATATATAAATTATTCTTCGTATTTGAGATATGAATTCGTCTTTATTGTCTATCGAGCTTACGAAGGTTTTTTCCTTCATGACCTTCGTCCGGAATTCATTATGTCCGAAGGGATATAATGTATTGAAGAACGAAGAACTTTAACATTTAACACTTTTTATGTTGCCTTGTTCTTAATTCTTAGCATTTGAGAACAAGTCCCCAACATTGGCGCCCACCTCCGGTGAACTCACTTCCATTTTTTGAGTTTTGAACACCTTCGGCAAGCATCACCTTCGTCATGTCGCCAAAGAAAGCTTCAACAACAGGGGCTGCCGCTCTGCAGCCGCTGGATCCCAATCAGGATATCCTTTCTCTCAGGGAGGCCCGAAGCCAGAAGAGGAAGGCCACCAGTCCGACGCCTCCGGAGGACGACTTGGATCATGAAATCCAAAACTTGGAGATGCTCCATCAACAGGTCCAATGGAAGAAGAAAAAGATGGCTCGTTTAGCTGACCTGCAAAGGCAGATAGACGAAGCCTCTGAAGAAGTTTGTCATCTTGTTCAAGATGACCAGAACCGAAGGCCTCCGCGCAGAGAGCTTCATCAGGAGGGCTTCTACAACGAGGACGATTGGTATGAAGATTTCCATCATGGAAATTTTGCTTTTGATGAGACTTCTCCTCTATCAACAGAACTACAGACTACACCTTGGCCCCAGTCCTACAAGCCACCCCAACTCCCCATGTACGACGGTCATTCAGACCCGAAGCAATTCTTGATGAGTTATGAAGCAACCATATCTTCGTATGGTGGCAATACTGCAGTCATGGCAAAGTCTTTCGTCATGGCTGTCAAGAGTGTTGCACAAACCTGGTACTCCTCTCTTCGGCCAGGAACAATCACCTCATGGCAAAAGCTGAAGGATATGCTGATAACCAGCTTCTAAGGGTTTCAAACGAAGCCGGTCACTGCTCAAGCCTTATTCCAGTGCACCCAGGACCACGAAGAATACCTTCAGGCGTATGTCCGAAGGTTCCTGCATCTGAGGGCACAAGCACCAACAGTGCCCAATGAAATTGTCATTGAGGCCATGATTAAGGGGCTTCGGCCAGGACCTTCAGCTCAATACTTTGCTAGGAAGCCTCCTCAAACTTTGGAGAAGCTGCTCCAGAAGATGGATGAGTATATTCGAGCTAACAATGACTTCCGCCAAAGAAGGGAGGAAGCATACAGGTTCTCCGAAATGACCAGGGGCTTCGGAGGAAGACTTCATCCAAGGCACGTCAGGTCAATTCACAACTCTGCTCAGAGTGATGATAGAGGGAGCCAACAGCAAAGACCGCAGTACTCCTCGCAAGCTTCGGGGCAGCAGCAAAGCTCTTTCCGGCCGCCAGCTCCAAGGGGCAGAGGCGCCAGAGGCTTCGGAGGAAGATTTGGGGATCAGCCAAGGAAATTTTATTGTCTATTCTGTGGTGAGGACAAGGGCCATACCACCAGGATGTGCCATGTCACCATCCAGAAGCAAAAGGAGATAGCAGAAGCTGCAGCACAACAGAGTCAGACGAAGCAAGTCATGCATACTGCTTCATACCATTCGCCTTATATTCCAGAATATGTAGGCAACCACCCTGCAGCTTCTGTTGCTTCGGCAAGCCAACCCCAAGCATCTTGGCAACAGCCTCCACCTCCACCACCAACGCAACACGGTCAACAGCCAGAAGGGAGCCAGCACGCTCACCTTCAGCGTGACTTCAGAGAAGGGTCCGAAGCTCGCACAGTCAATAGCACTATGCCAGAGTCGAAGCATATTTACTGACAAATATCTGACCCCGACAGCAGTTTTTCGCATTCAGTATTATTTTCTTTTTTAAGAAACACTTATGGGAGGTTTAAGTGCTTTTTTGTCGTTTTTAATCTCTTGTAACAGTTTTGTTTTTTACCATAATGAAAGTATATCTTCTCCACAGGCTTAAGTTGCCGAAGCATAAGAATTTATGGTGATAAGGAGGACCTTCGAATTGTCAAAAATTTTGTTCTAAGGAACGCATCGTAATTTAGTCGAAGCAGCAAAAAGTCGTTCCTAAGGGAACGCAGAGTAAGTTTTTTGCTCAAAAGTCGTTCCGAAGAGGATGCAGAGCTGATTCCGCTGAAAGTAAAAGGCGAAGAAGCTCCTAAGGGAGGCTTACAGCGAAAAATAAACGCTGATTCCGCTGAAAGTAAAAGGCGAAGAAGCTCCTAAGGGAGGCTTACAGCGAAAAATAAACGCTGATTCCGCTGGAAGTAAAAGGCGAAGAAGCTCCTAAGGGAGGCTTACAGCGAAAAATAAACGCTGATTCCGCTGAAAGTAAAACGTTGACCTTTGGCAAATATCACTTTGCATAACATCACATCATTACATCATTCGCATAGCATAACATCATACATCATATTGCATCAACAATGTAAAGAAGGGGATCCCAGTATCGACATCCGAAAATTGTTTCGAAGGAAAAGTGGTAAGCCACAAAAAATAGCTATTGAAGAGTTATACTTTCGTCAAATGGAAACATCTATTGGTTGCTGATCATGTGAGAACACGGATATTATTTACGAAGCATGAAAAGAAGGGAAGGTGTTTTTTCGCCGAAGGCTCAAAAACGGTATGTATATGAAGTTTCATGCATCGTAAAGAATAGAACCATAAATAGTTAATATATTACATTCAAAGTTACAAAATATTACACATGTTTCTCAACAAACATTATATTCTAAATGTTTTTACAACAACATCTAATCTTCCCTTAGAACTAGTTCTGCAGCTTCGTTTAGTAGCTGATCAACAACTTTATCCATGATGGCTTCGGTCATTTTCCTAATTTCGTCATCCCATTTTGTGTGGGGGCCCGCAGATGGTTCAGCAGGTTCTGAGGGAGGAGAAGATACGGCTATATTACTATTACAAACCGTGAACAAGTTCGAAATCAAAAAATTACAACAAAGAGTCAAAAACCACTATTCAATACCTATTTGCCCTTCGGGCTCTGCACTTCTCTCAGTCGCCCCTGCTAATTTTCTAGCGTCATGAATGCCTTTTTCGCTTTTTCGTATAATCTCTTGGGCCATTTCCCGGCCACCATTGTCCCAGATGTCGGTGAAAAATTTTCCACCGACCAGGCTTGCTTCGACCGAGGGGTCTTTTATATCTTCGGAGGATAAAGCGGCTTCGGATTGTGCCAAAAACTTCACATGCTCACAGCCTTTTCTCTCCAAAATGGTAGCAATCTCCCTGGCAGCCGAAAAGGCACATATGTCTCCACGGCTACTCAAAATTTCTTCGAAGGCCTCAGCTTCGTGACTGATCCATTCGATTGGGCCCTCGGGGTCACCCTTTATGAAGTTTTCTTCACTTGAAAAAGCACCAACGTTGGCGAAGCTGGTCTTTACTTTTTTAACACATTCTATAGATTTTTCATAGCATCTTTTCTTAGATGCGCGAAGCTCTTCAACGCTTTTTTCCAAGTGGTTTGCCCATTGTTCACTGAGTTCTCGTTTCGTTTCTTCAAGTGTGCGTTCCTCTTTAGCTCTGGCCAGTTGTTTTCGGAGATCTTCAATTTCACGCCTCTGAGCCTCAGCTTGAACTTTAAAAGTAGCTTCGTCTTCTTTTATTCTATCTATCAATGAATGCAATATTTTATCTTTTCAAGACCTTCGTTCCTTAGTTCAATTACTTCGGAACGAAGGTTGCTCAGGACCATAACACACCCTTCGTCTTCGACATCTTTTTGGGCCCTGAGGGCATTGCTAAGTATAAGACCCTGCAAAAAGAAAAATGTGAGTGCGACAATGAATTTAAGCAAACAAAAAATTTTGGTTTCAAGAAAAAAAATACAAAAACCTCATTCTCTGTACCTTTAAGCTATTATATGCCAGGCTGTCGGCTAGCTCGTTTTTTGACAGCACCGAGAGCCCGTCTTCCAGTGTTGGGAATCCGAAGCTCTTGCTCATCTCCCGATAGACAGAAATCTCCTTGCTGTCAGGGAGACAATACAAAAAGTCTTCTTCCCCACTGCCGTTGAATATCAACGCCCCCTTTGGATATTTCAATTTGTGGGCATAGTACTGGGCCTCTTGCTGTTCTTTTTCAGTCAGTTTTTTCCCCGAAGCATGACGAAGGATATAATCGAAGGTTTCGGAAGATGCTTCGGGGGCGGCAGTACTAGTTTCTTCAGCTGAAATTTGTTCTGCTGTTTCTATCTCTTCGACTTCCAAGGATTTCACCTTGGTAGGCTCCGAAGGCCCAGCTTCAGTCTCAGACTGATGTTTTGAGGTTTCGGCATCAAATGCTTCAGTATGTACTTCGAAAGATTCAACAGTTTTCTTCGGAGTTGTGCTTGAAGACTTAATTGTCTCCAAAACATCCAGCACATTAACCATCCTTTTTCTTTTTGGGGTCACTGCTGGCCCCTTTTGGCTTTTTGTTGCCTCAATTTTTGCTGAAGGACTTAGAATTTTTGTTGTCTTTGATACTTCAGCCCTCGGTTCTTCTATTTTTTCTGTCGCTGGCACTTCGGCCAGCCCTACAATATTTGGCAGGGGAGTTGGTTCTTTACCTTCGGTGGCCGAAGAGGTCTCACCGGCAAACTCAGGCACTGTGGCCGGTTCAATATAACGTGGTCGGTGTGTGAGAACCTTTACCCTTTTCCTCTTCGGCGCCGGCTCGCTAGGAGCGGCTGAGGCAACTTCCTTCGCAGAAGATGTATTCTTTCTTTTTTGACCCCGCGTTGGATAACGGTAGTCGGGGTAGACAAACCCAATTGCATCAAATACTCGGTTGAGTCTCTTTTTCTTTCGGCCTCCGAAGGCCGCTGACAGTGTAGTGTCTTCGGCCTTCGAGTATAATCCAAGCAATTCATCACTTACGGTCTCAATACTTTTTAGCTAGTCATCATCTGGCTCGACGAATTTATCTCCATATTGGAATGTGTATTTTAGCCTAACTAATCCACCTTCGTCAGTTTCTCTAACGGTCTCCTTCGGCATTCCCACTTTTCTACAAGTGGCTATATTCTGAAGGCAATGTGTTCTTGGACCAAATCCCTTGTCCCAATAAAAGAGCAAACCACGCCGAAGGCTCTCTGGCATTCTTCGGCTGCTTCATTCATTTCTACCTTCGGCCTCCGAAGGCCGAAGCGTTGCCAGATAGGGCGCATAATGATACCTTTAATATCTTCCCGTGCTTCCAAGTCATTCTTCACATAAAACCATTCCGTCATCCAGTCGCCGGGCCACCTCTTTCGAAAGGTTGGCACGGGACAGCTTGACCCAGACCGGGCGCTGAAGCTGTAGCAGCCAAAATTGTTGTGATACAGGTCTTTACCCCAGGGTTTTGTCTCATACAATAGCTCATGTATGTTGCAGAAACTTTTTGCATTTGGTTCTAAACCTTGGCTCCTCACGGCCCAGACGAAGATGCCCATTCTTATGATTGCTTCGGGAGTAAGTTGATGAAGGTAGATTTCAAATATCTTCAGTACTTCTACGACAAAACCGCTCAAAGGAAACCGCAGTCCGGCCTTTAAAAAGCTTCTGAAGATTACGACTTCATTCTCTTCGGGAGTAGGCACAGTCTTCTCCCCGTCATCTGCCCTCTCAGTAGACATGTCTCGAAAATATCTTCCCCTCATGTTGTCAAGTTGACTCTGCTTAATGCTCGATTTTCCGAAGACTGTGTGACTTGGTCGCCACGGTCGATCTTCGGAGTCTTCACCCCCACTTTCTACATCATAGCTGTCACTGTCTCTAGTATCTTCAGATAAACCCTCCAAAATCTCCCTAGTGATCTTCTCTGTGTTGGTCTTTGCTATTGACTGAATAAACCCGAGATGCATCTCCTCAGAAAGGCTCAGCTTCGATTCAGCAACGACTTTCTTATCTTCAGACATCTTCGTGAACGCTGAGAAAACGCTTTCAAATCCGAAGCTTAAAAATTTAAAAAAGCCAAGCAAGCGTTGTTGCGCACAGGCAAAAAGTCGAGTGAGCAAGAGCAGAGGCAAGAAAGCGTGCCAAATAACTCGTGGTAAGCTCTTATTTATACACCTGGTGCGTTGAAAACTGGAGGGTCCCGCTTGTCAATGACTGTTGCTATTCTAGCAAAGAGAAGGTGTTTTTTCGGACCTTCGGCTTAAGGCCTTCGTCCATGTCGCAATATGAATTTATCATTCCAGCAAATTAATATTGCGAGGGGCTACTGTTGGGGGCCTTCGGCTTCCGAAGGTCCTCAAAAACATGATTTAACAATGTTTTCCAAGTGGAATATGTGAACAGGTATCTTCGGAATCGGGTCATGAGCATACAAGAGTATGGTCAGTACGAAGCCTGAGCGAGACGGAAGGCGATTATGACGAAGGATAAAAATGACCACGAAGCTGTGCGCAGAAAAGCTTCGGCATGATAGCAGAGAAGGGGAACCGACTTAAAGATGAAAAGGCAAATTAGACCCCGAAGAATTACTATAGAGTTATTGATAAATGTAAAGGGCACAAATGTAATTCTACACGGGCTGCGTCCCTTGCCTATAAATAGATGAACAGTACTCCCGTACTGTTTAGGCTGACTCAGCATTCGCCTTTCGCATCACGCTTGTACCTTTACTTTCCGTCAATCCGAAGGTACATTCATAATTTGTTATTTTGAATATGATAATGCAAATAAAGATAAATTGATAATAATATATAAATTATTCTTCGTATTTGAGATATGAATTCGTCTTTATTGTCTATGAGCTTACGAAGGTTTTTTCCTTCATGACCTTCGTCCGGAATTCATTATGTCCGAAGGGATATAATGTATTGAAGGACGAAGGACTTTAACATTTAACACTTTTTATGTTGCCTTGTTCTTAATTCTTAGCATTTGAGAACAAGTCCCCAACATTGCCGTTCAAATCTGAATTTTCCGAAGAAATTCAAATAAACGAACTAAATCTACTAGCTATAGAAAACATTGTTATAATTGTCCCAAAATGGTACATGTAGTTCTACATAGTGTAGTAACATACCACAAAAAGTTTGGTTGCTAAAATAAAAAAATAAAAATATGCTCTACCGAGTGCCAAAAAAGCACTCGGTAAAGAAGGCTTTATCGAGTGTCAACTGGTTGACACTCGGCAAAGAATCTTCTTTGCCGAATGTCGAGGGGATGGCACTCGGCAAAGACCCTAGAACAGATCTTTGCCGAGTGCCTGTCAGTTGACACTCGGCAAAGCCGTCTTTGCCGAGTGCCCGTGATTTGGCACTCGGTAAATAATATTTTTAAATTTAAAAAAACTTTGCCGAGTGCCAGATCGTGGGCACTCGACAAAGAAGTGAAATAAACCAACCAATGCCTTCTCCTTTCTCCTTCTTCTTCTCCTCTCACTCTCGGTCACTCACCCACTCACCCCACCGCCGCTCACCCGCCGCCACCGCTCACCCACTCAGCCGCCGCCGCCGCCGGCGCCTCCCTCTCCCTCAAACGCCGCCTCCCTCTCCCTCACCCACCGCCGCCCTCCCTCTCCCTTACCCGTCGCCGTCTCCCTATCCCTCACCCGCCCACCGGTGACCTCTAGCCCACCACCGACGAGCTGACCGCCCCCAGCCCCGACTCCGCACATCGCCGGCCCGACCACTGCTCGATTGTGTAAGCACCCTCATGTCATAAATTCATGCCTCTTATTTATAGTTAAGTTGGGTGTGGTTTGGATAATCATGCTAGATTGTGTGGATAAACAAAATTTGGATAATCATGCTAGAATACCGAACTCTAAAACATGCATATTCCAAGGATAGAATAGAAGCGTGTATATATATATATATATATATATATATATATATATATATATATATATATATATATATATATATATATATATATATATGAAAAGGGTTTTAGTGTTTTTGCTCTAGTTCTATATATCTAGTATTTGTGCGTTGGTTATCTAGTTCTATATATATATATGCAAATTTGGATATCTAGTTCTATATGTCTAATATATATATATGTGATTACCGGCCATCGTGCCGTTGAAATATGCGTTGTTGTCAGCCATCATGCTGATACTTTTATTTGCAGGTTTTATAAACCTCCCCGTGCAGGGGAGGTGCTGCCGAAATTTTCTATTGCTAGGCTTCTGTTAGAGGATGGAGGACCGTGAGTGGATGTACGCGGGCCATAGAAGAAGGAACAATGTTACACCTGAATGGATTAGAAAGACCGATGATTTCGTGGAACGGGCATATGGCGAAGCTGCTAAAGGAGCGAGTCTAGACCCATGATTGTGCAGCAAATGTGCCAACCGGAAAAGAAAACCAAAGAAGGCCATGGTAGAACATATTTGGAAGAGTGGATTTACGCCAGGCTATACTCGATGGATCTTTAATGGTAAAGCGCATTGTACAAGAGAGAAAGTGTTGAGACAACGTGTCGAGGATTATGACGCGGATGCGAGGGTAGCGGATATATTGAACGACTATCAGGAGGCACAGTACATGGGAGGATGTATGGATGACGAGCCAGAGCCAACTGCAAAGGCGTTCTACGACATGTTTGATGCGACACAGAAGCCCCTTCACGGCCAGACAAAGGTTTCTCAACTGTGGGAATGTAATTGTTCCTGGTAATGTGAATTTTCTTGGAATTGGAACGATGTTCCCGAAATGGGGAACGTGGCCATGTTCCACGTTTCCGGCTGCTAAGGCAGGAGCCCCAGTAAACTGGCCTCAAGTTTTACATCATTTGAACCACGAACTTAAGAACTTTCAAGTTTGCTGTCTCCATTTCTATTATTCTATATTGTCTTACTGTTAGTTATCGTGAAACCTTCCATAACTGAAAAATAATCAGTTTGACTTTGGTTAAGATATTTGGCAGGAAGCCTAGTGTGAGTTAAAGTATGATTGACTGCTTAGCTGAATGCTACTGGAGTCTGGATCTCTTAGGCTGTCATTAGAGCTGTGGTATAACATGAATTTGAATGGCATCATTAGCTTCCAACAAAACCACACAAAGCATTTTTTGTTTCCCCCCTTGGAAGAGTGGATTTACGCCAGGCTATACTCGATGGATCTTTATGGTGAAGCGCATCGTACGAGAGAGAAAGTGTTGAGACAACATGCCGAGGATTATGACGCGGATGCGAGGGTAGCGGATATGTTGAACGACTATCAGGAGACACAATACATGGGAGGATGTATGGAGACGAGCCAGAGCCAACTGCAAAGGCGTTCTACGACATGTTTGATGCGACACAAAAGCCCCTTCACGGCCAGACAAAGGTTTCTCAACTGGATACCATTGGACGTGTAATGGCGTTCAAGTCGCAGTACAACATGAGTAGAGACGCATTTGATGGCTTGTTAATGAAAGGGAAATGTGCCCTTGGGCCATTTCTAAATATTTTGGTGATTTAGTGCCCAACACAGGTGCCTAATTGTAAAATGGTGGACAAAGTACAAATCAAGGATAAAGGTATGTTTCTAAGCTTTAGTACATTGGTTTTGAGTACTAATATACTTGTCTAAGTGTTAGAAACAGAAAGTAAAAGAAAAGAGGAGACAAAGACTTGGCTGTGTGCAGCCAAGACTCAGTTCGGTCTGGAGCACCGGACTGTCCGGTGTGCACCGGACAGTGTCCGGTGCGCCAGGCTGGCTCGGAGCGAACTGGCCGCTCTCGGGAATTCGCCGACGGTGTACGGCTAAAATTCACCGGACTGTCCGGTGTGCACCGGACTGTCCGGTGAGCCAACGGTCGGCCGGGCCAACGGTCGGCCGCGCAATCTGCGCGGGACACGTGGCCGAGCCAACGGTCGGAAGACGGCACCGGACTGTCCGGTGTGCACCGGACATGTCCGGTGCGCCAACGGCGCCAGATCTGCCAACGGTCTGCAACGGTCGGCTTCGCTGTTTAAGGAAACAAATCGGGCACCGGACAGTGTCCGGTGTGCACCGGACTGTCCGGTGCCCCCGACGACAGAAGGCAAGGATGGCCTTCCGGATTTGCTCTCAACGGCTCCTAGCTGCCTTGGGGCTATAAAAGGAGCCCCTAGGCGCATGGAGGAGACACACAAGCAACCTTTGAGCATTCTTGATCATCCACACTCAGTCCTTGCGCATTCGTTTGTCATTCTAAGTGTTTCGAGCTCCGTTCTAGTGAGAACTTTGTGATACTCTTGTGAGCTCGATTCTTGGCCGTGTGTGTGCGCGTTTCGCTGTGGATTTGTGTGTGTTGCTTCCCTCCCTTACTCTGTGCTTTGTTGTGATCATATACTTGTAAGGGCAAGAGACTCCAATTTGTGGAGATTCCTTGCAAACGGGATAGTAAAAGGCAAAACAAAACACCGTGGTATTCAAGTGGGTCTTTGGACCGCTTGAGAGGGGTTGATTGCAACCCTCGTCCGTTGGGACGCCACAACGTGGAGTAGGCAAGCGTTGGTCTTGGCCGAACCACGGGATAAACCACTGTGTCACCTCTGTGCTTGATCTCTTGTGGTATTGTGTTTTGTTGAGACCTCTCTTTAGCCACTTGGCAATTATTGTGCTAACACTTAACAAGTTTTTGTGGCTTAAGTTTCAAGTTTCACAGGATCACCTATTCACCCCCCCCTCTAGGTGCTCTCAATTGGTATCGGAGCCGTTCTCTTCACAAAGGGACTAACCGCCCGAAGAGATGGATCCTAAGGGGAAGGGTATCGTGATCAACGACAAAGAGAAGGAATCCTTCGTCAACGAGCCGAAGGACGACAAGCCTACCGACTTCGGCTCGGGTCATAGACGGAAGGAAGGGAAGAAGAAGAAGACAAGACGCATCAAGGAGATCGTCTACTACGACAGCGATGAGTCTACTTCTTCCTAAAAGGACGACGACCACAACGACTACGAGAGAAGGAAACCGGTTAATTCGAACTTTTCTTTTGACTACTCTCGTATTCCGCAAAGTTCAAATTCACATTTGCTCTCCATTCCACTCGGCAAGCCCCCACACTTTGATGGAGAGGACTACGGATTTTGGAGCCACAAAATGCGTAGTCATCTATTCTCTCTCCATCCTAGTATATGGGAGATTGTAGAGAGTGGAATGCACTTTGATAGTTCGGATAGTCCCATGTTCATTAATGAACAAATTCATAAGAATGCACAAGCTACTACTGTTCTTCTAGCTTCTTTGTGCAGGGATGAATACCATAAAGTAAGCGGCTTGGATAACGCCAAGCAGATCTGGGACACCCTCAAGATTTCTCATGAGGGAAACGACGTCACCTTGCTCACCAAGATGGAGTTGGTGGAGGGAGAGCTTGGACGGTTCGCAATGATAAGGGGCGAGGAGCCAACACAAATATACAACCGGCTCAAGACTCTTATCAACAAGATAAGGAGCTACGGAAGCACGCGATGGACGGATCACGACGTCGTCCGCCTAATGCTCAGGTCATTTACCGTTCTTGATCCTCATTTGGTGAACAATATACGTGAAAATCCTAGGTACACCAAGATGTCGCCCGAAGAAGTTCTTGGGAAATTCGTTAGCGGGCGAATGATGATCAAGGAGGCAAGGTATGTGGACGACGCCTTGAATGGTCCGATCAACGAGCCGCAACCCCTTGCTCTCAAGGCAACACGAAGCAAGGAGGCGCTACCTAGCAAGGTGGCACAGATTGAGGCGGCCGGACTCAATGATGAAGAGATGGCTCTCATCATCAAGAGATTCAAGACGTCGCTAAATGGTCGCAAGGGGCAGCCAAGCAAGACCAAGACAAAGGGGAAGCGCTCGTGCTTCAAATGCAGTAAGCTTGGTCATTTTATCGCTAACTGTCCCGATAATGAAAGTGACCAGGAAAAGGGGAACAAAAGAGAGAAGAAGAAGCAATACAAGAAGGCAAAGGGCGAGGCACATCTAGGAAAGGAGTGGGACTCGGATTGCTCCTCCTCCGACTCCGACAATGAAGGACTCGCTGCCACTGCCTTCAACAAGTCTTCCCTCTTCCCCAACGAGCGTCTCACATGCCTTATGGCAAGAGAGAAGAAGGTGAGTACTCAAGACTCCACTTATGCTTCTTCTAGTGATAATGAGTCTAGTGATGATGATGACATAGATTATTCATGCTTGTTCAAGGGCTTAGATAGATTTAAGATAGATAAATTAATGAGTTGATTGATGCTTTGAATGATAAGAATAGGTTACTAGAAAAGCAAGAGGATCTTTTATATGAGGAGCATGATAAATTTGTTAGTGCACAAAATTCTCTTGCTCTAGAAATTAAAAGAAATAAAGTGCTTTCTAGTGAATTATCTTCCTGTCATGAAACCATTGCTACCTTAAAAGGTGTTAATAATGATTTAAATGCTAAACTAGAAGTGGCTAGTAAATCTAACTCTTGTGTAGAACATGTTATGATTTGCACTAGGTGTAAGGATTTCGATATTGATGCCTGTAGTGAACACCTAGTTTTAATTTCCAAATTAAATGAGGAATTGGCTAGTCTTAATGCCCAACTTAAGACTAGCAAGAGTGAAGTTGATAAAATAAAATTTGCAAGGGATGCCTATACGATTGGTAGACATCCCTCAATTAAGGATGGACTTGGCTACAAAAGGGAAGCCAAGAACTTGACAAGCCTTAAGGCTCCCATCTCCGCCAAGGAGAAAGGGAAGGCCCCTATGGCTAGTAGTGCTAAAAAGAATCATGCCTTCTTGTATCATGATAGGAGACAAACTAGAAATGTTTATAGAAGTTATAATGCTTATGATGATTTTGACTCTCATGCCATGTTTGCTTCTAGCTCTTCCTATATGCATGGTATAAATATGTCTAGGAGAAATGCTATCCATCATGTGCCTAGAAAGAATGTTATTCATGCTCCTAGGAAAGTAGTGAATGAACCTTCTATAATTTATTGTGCTTTAAACACTTCCTTTGCTATTTGTAGAAAGAATAGGAAAATAGTTGCTAGGAAGTTAGGGGCAAAATGCAAGGGAGACAGGACTTGCATTTGGGTCCCTAAGGATATTTGTGCTAACCTTGCAGGACCCAACATGAGTTGGGTACCTAAGACCCAAGCCTAAATTTGCCTTGCAGGTTTATGCATCCGGGGGTTCAAGCTGGATTATCGACAGCGGATGCACAAACCATATGACGGGGGAGAAGAAGATGTTCACCTCCTACGTCAAAAATAAGGATTCCCAAGATTCAATTATATTCGGTGATGGGAATCAAGGCAAGGTAAAAGGGTTAGGTAAAATTGCAATTTCTAATGAGCACTCAATCTCAAATGTGTTTTTAGTTGAGTCTCTTGGTTACAATTTGCTATCTGTTAGTCAACTGTGCAATATGGGATATAATTGTTTATTTACAAATGTAGATGTGTCTGTCTTTAGAAGATGTGATGGTTCACTAGATTTTAAGGGTGTACTAGACGGCAAGCTTTACTTAGTTGATTTTGCAAAAGAAGAGGTCGGTCTAGATGCATGCTTAATGGCTAAGACTTGCATGGGCTGGCTGTGGCATCGCCGCTTAGCACATGTGGGGATGAAGAACCTCCACAAGCTTCTAAAGGGAGAACACGTGATAGGTCTAACAAATGTTTATTTCGAAAAAGATAGACCTTGTGCAGCTTGTCAGGCAGGTAAACAAGTGGGAGGAGCACATCACAGCAAGAATGTGATGACCACATCAAGACCTCTGGAGCTGCTGCATATGGACCTCTTTGGACCCGTCGCCTATCTAAGCATAGGAGGAAGTAAGTATGGTCTAGTTATTGTTGATGACTTTTCCCGCTTCACTTGGGTGTTCTTTTTGCAGGATAAGACTGAAACCCAAGGGACCCTCAAACGCTTCCTCAGGAGAGCTCAAAATGAGTTTGAGCTCAAGGTGAAGAAGATTAGGAGCGACAACGGGTCCGAGTTCAAGAACCTTCAAGTAGAGGAGTTTCTTGAGGAAGAAGGGATCAAGCACGAGTTCTCCGCTCCCTACACACCACAGCAAAATGGTGTGGTAGAGAGGAAGAACAGGACGCTAATCGATATGGCGAGGACGATGCTTGGAGAGTTTAAGATCCCCGAGTGCTTTTGGTCGGAAGCTGTGAACACGGCTTGCCACGCCATCAACAGGGTCTATCTTCATCGACTCCTCAAGAAGACTTCGTATGAGCTACTAACCGGTAACAAACCCAATGTATCGTACTTTCGTGTATTTGGGAGCAAGTGCTACATTCTAGTGAAGAAGGGTAGAAATTCTAAGTTTGCTCCCAAAGCTGTAGAAGGGTTTTTATTAGGTTATGATTCAAATACAAAGGCGTATAGAGTCTTCAACAAATCATCGGGTTTGGTTGAAGTCTCTAGCGACGTTGTATTTGATGAGACTAATGGCTCTCCAAGAGAGCAAGTTGTTGATTGTGATGATGTAGATGAAGAAGATGTTCCGACGGCCGCTATACGAACCATGGCGATTGGAGAAGTGCGGCCACAGGAACAAGATGAACGAGATCAACCTTCTTCCTCAACAACGGTGCATCCCCCAACTCAAGACGATGAACAGGTTCATCAACAGGAGGCGTGTGATCAAGGGGGAGCACAAGATGATCATGTGATGGAGGAAGAAGCGCAACCGGCACCTCCAACCCAAGTTCGAGCGATGATTCAAAGGGATCATCCCGTCGACCAAATTCTGGGTGACATTAGCAAGGGAGTAACTACTCGGTCTCGACTAGTTAATTTTTGTGAACATTACTCTTTTGTCTCCTCTATTGAGCCTTTCAGGGTAGAGGAGGCCTTGCTAGATCCGGATTGGGTGTTGGCCATGCAGGAGGAACTTAACAACTTCAAGCGCAATGAAGTTTGGACGCTGGTGCCTCGTCCCAAGCAAAATGTTGTGGGAACCAAGTGGGTGTTCCGCAACAAACAAGACGAGCACGGGGTGGTGACGAGGAACAAGGCTCGACTTGTGGCAAAAGGTTATGCCCAAGTCGCAGGTTTGGACTTTGAGGAGACTTTTGCTCCTGTGGCTAGGCTAGAGTCCATTCGTATCTTGCTAGCATATGCCGCTCACCATTCTTTCAGGTTGTACCAAATGGATGTGAAGAGCGCTTTCCTCAACGGGCCAATAAAGGAGGAGGTGTACGTGGAGCAACCCCCTGGCTTCGAGGATGAACGGTACCCCGACCACGTGTGTAAGCTCTCTAAGACGCTCTATGGACTTAAACAAGCCCCAAGAGCATGGTATGAATGCCTTAGAGATTTCTTAATTGCTAATGCTTTCAAGGTTGGGAAAGCCGATCCAACTCTTTTCACTAAGACTTGTGATGGTGATTTGTTTGTGTGCCAAATTTATGTCGATGACATAATATTTGGTTCTACTAATCAAAAGTCTTGTGAAGAGTTTAGCAGGGTGATGACGCAGAAATTCGAGATGTCGATGATGGGCGAGTTAAACTACTTCCTTGGGTTCCAAGTGAAGCAACTCATGGACGGCGCCTTCATCTCCCAAACGAAGTACACGCAAGATCTGCTAAAGCGGTTTGGGATGAAGGACGCCAAGCCCGCAAAGACGCCGATGGGAACCAACGGACACACCGACCTCAACAAAGGAGGTAAGTCCGTTGATCAAAAAGCATACCGGTCAATGATAGGTTCTCTGCTTTATTTATGTGCTAGTAGACCGGATATTATGCTTAGCGTATGCATGTGTGCTAGATTTCAATCCGATCCTAAGGAGTGTCACTTGGTGGCGGTGAAGCGAATTCTCAGATATTTAGTCGCTACGCCCTGCTTCGGGATCTGGTATCCAAAGGGGTCTAACTTTGACTTGATTGGGTACTCAGATTCCGACTATGCTGGATGTAAGGTCGATAGGAAGAGTACATCGGGGACATGCCAATTCTTAGGAAGGTCCCTGGTGTCATGGAACTCTAAGAAACAAACATCCGTTGCCCTATCCACCGCTGAGGCCGAGTACGTTGCCGCAGGACAGTGTTGTGCGCAACTACTTTGGATGAGGCAAACCCTCAGGGACTTTGGCTACAATCTGAGCAAAGTCCCACTCCTATGTGACAATGAGAGTGCTATCCGAATAGCGGAAAATCCTGTTGAGCACAGCCGCACAAAGCACATTGACATCCGGCATCACTTTCTGAGAGACCACCAGCAAAAGGGAGATATCGAAGTGTTTTATGTTAGCACCGAGAACCAGCTAGCCGATATCTTCACCAAGCCTCTAGATGAGAAGACCTTTTGCAGGTTGCGTAGTGAGCTAAATGTCTTAGATTCGCGGAACTTGGATTGAACTGTAGCATACATGTATTCATGCTTTTGATCATGTTCCTTTTTGCATCTTGTTGCTTATCATGGTGCTCAAGTTGTACAAACACTCCCTGGACCTCACAAGTCCGTTGCAAAGTGATGCACATGTTTAGGGGGAGATGTGTTACAACTTGACCCTTTTTGACTAACCATATGTTTGAGTTTGCTTGTTTTAGTCACAAAGGAGAATTGAAAGGGAAAAGGTGGACTTGGACCATAAAAGACTTCCACTGCACTCCGAAAAGAGGGTAATTCATTCCAAGTCCATCTCATGAACTCTTATTGCCATTTGCTCTTAATTGAAGATTTTGGTGAGGCAATGGGGTTAAAGGGCCAAAATTGATCCCGTTTTGGTGTTTGATGCCAAAGGGGGAGAAAATAAAGGCCAAAGCGATAAATGGATCAGCTACCACTTGAGAGATTTTGAAAATAGTAGAATAGAGTTTTTGGTTTGTTAAAACTCTTTTGTTGTCTCTCGTGTCAAAAGTTGGCTTCTTGTGGGGAGAAGTATTGATTATGGGACAAAGGGGAGTTTTTGAAATCTTTGATCAATCTTTTTTGGAATGACTCTCTTTATGCTTCAACATGTGTGTTTGACTTAGAGATAGAGATTTGAGTTTGATTTACAAAAACAAACCAAGTGGTGGCAAAAGATGATCCATATATGCCAAAATTGAATCAAAATAATTTGAGTTCTTATTTGAAGTGTTTTTGTACTTGTTCTACTTGCTTTATGTTGTGTTGGCATAAATCACCAAAAAGGGGGAGATTGAAAGGGAAATGTGCCCTTGGGCCATTTCTAAATATTTTGGTGATTTAGTGCCCAACACAGGTGCCTAATTGTAAAATGGTGGACAAAGTACAAATCAAGGATAAAGGTATGTTTCTAAGCTTTAGTACATTGGTTTTGAGTACTAATATACTTGTCTAAGTGTTAGAAACAGAAAGTAAAAGAAAAGAGGAGACAAAGACTTGGCTGTGTGCAGCCAAGACTCAGTTCGGTCTGGAGCACCGGACTGTCCGGTGTGCACCGGACAGTGTCCGGTGCGCCAGGCTGGCTCGGAGCGAACTGGCCGCTCTCGGGAATTCGCCGACGGTGTACGGCTAAAATTCACCGGACTGTCCGGTGTGCACCGGACTGTCCGGTGAGCCAACGGTCGGCCGGGCCAACGGTCGGCCGCGCAATCTGCGCGGGACACGTGGCCGAGCCAACGGTCGGAAGACGGCACCGGACTGTCCGGTGCGCACCGGACATGTCCGGTGCGCCAACGGCGCCAGATCTGCCAACGGTCTGCAACGGTCGGCTTCGCTGTTTAAGGAAACAAATCGGGCACCGGACAGTGTCCGGTGTGCACCGGACTGTCCGGTGCCCCCGACGACAGAAGGCAAGGATGGCCTTCCGGATTTGCTCTCAACGGCTCCTAGCTGCCTTGGGGCTATAAAAGGAGCCCCTAGGCGCATGGAGGAGACACACAAGCAACCTTTGAGCATTCTTGATCATCCACACTCAGTCCTTGCGCATTCGTTTGTCATTCTAAGTGTTTCGAGCTCCGTTCTAGTGAGAACTTTGTGATACTCTTGTGAGCTCGATTCTTGGCCGTGTGTGTGCGCGTTTCGCTGTGGATTTGTGTGTGTTGCTTCCCTCCCTTACTCTGTGCTTTGTTGTGATCATATACTTGTAAGGGCAAGAGACTCCAATTTGTGGAGATTCCTTGCAAACGGGATAGTAAAAGGCAAAACAAAACACCGTGGTATTCAAGTGGGTCTTTGGACCGCTTGAGAGGGGTTGATTGCAACCCTCGTCCGTTGGGACGCCACAACGTGGAGTAGGCAAGCGTTGGTCTTGGCCGAACCACGGGATAAACCACTGTGTCACCTCTGTGCTTGATCTCTTGTGGTATTGTGTTTTGTTGAGACCTCTCTTTAGCCACTTGGCAATTATTGTGCTAACACTTAACAAGTTTTTGTGGCTTAAGTTTCAAGTTTCACAGGATCACCTATTCACCCCCCCTCTAGGTGCTCTCAGTTAACGGTTATTGGGAGCCTGCTTCCGGATGATCACGTTCTGCCAAAGAGCATGTACGAGGCACAGAAACTCCTTCGTGCATTCAAGATGATGTATGAGCAGATTCATGCTTGTCCGAAGGGCTGCATGCTATTTAGGAAAGAATATGCGGAGGCAAAGTACTATCCAAAGTGTAAATCATCTAGGTTCATGGAAGTAGACTCTGGTGATGGACAAAAGAGGCAGCTCGACATCCCCTTGACAATCCTACGACACCTTCCGTTCATACCGAGGATCCAGTGTCTGTACATGATAGAGGAATCCACGAAATAGATGACATGGCACAAAAATGGAAAACGATATAATCCTGACAAGATGGTGCACGCATCCGATGGCGAAGCATGGAAACACTTTGATGCCATTCATCGTGAGAAAGCCGAAGAGGCTCGTAATGTACGTGTTGCATTGGCCACAAATGGGTTCAATCCGTATGGAATCAGCGCTGCCCCGTACACATGCTGGCCCATGTTTGTTATCCCAATCAATATCCCCCCTGGTGTGTGCTTTCAAAGGCAGAATATATTCGTGTCGTTGATAATTCCCGAACACCCGGGGAATAAAATGGGCGTGTACATGGAGCCTTTGATCGATGAATTGGTACGTGCCTGGGAGGAAGGGGTATGGACGTATGACCGAGCTACGAAGACAAACTTCAGAATGTATGTTTGGTACCAGTACTCCATGCATGACTTACCGGCGTATGGGCTATTCTGCGCCTGGTGTGTTCATGGTAAGTTCCCATGCCTAGTTTGCAAGGAAGCTCTTAGGTTCATTTGGTTGAAAAAGGGTGGCAAATATTCGTCCTTCGATAAACATCGACAATTTCTCCCTCCTGACCATCCATTCCGCCTAGACATCAAGAACTTTACGAAAGGTGTCGTAGTGACAGACCGCCCACCTGCAACGATAACTGGTGCCGAAATTCGTCAATAGATAGATGGGCTCGTGGCCAATACAGAAGGTGGTTTTGTGGGATATGGTGAGCAACATATGTGGACACATAAGTCTGGCTTGATTGGCTCCCCTATTATGACGACTTGCTCCTTTCACACAACATTGATGTGATGCACACTGAAAAGAATGTTGCCGAGACACTGTGGGCAACAATTATGGACATTCCTGATAAGTCAAAGGATAATGTAAAGGCAAGAGTGGATCTAGCAGCGTTATGTGATAGACCAAACCTAGAGATGAAGCCGCCAAGTGGTGGAAAGACATGGAGAAGGCCTAAGGCCGATTTCGTCCTAAGCAGGGCCCAGAGGAAGGAAGTTCTTCAGTGGATCAAGATGTTGATGTTCCCTGATGGGTATGCAACTAACCTGAGTAGGGGGTGAACTTATCTACTATGCGAGACATAGGGATGAAGATTCATGACTTCCACATATGGATTAAACGGATTCTTCCTGCGATTGTTCGAGGCTATGTCCCTGAGCATGTCTGGCTAGCGCTTTCAGAGTTGAGCTATTTCTTCCGTCAGCTTTGTGCAAAAGAGTTATCTCGGACCGTGGTTGCAGACTTGGAAAGATTGGCACCTGTGTTACTTTGTAAGCTTGAGAAGATATTTCCACCCGGCTTCTTCAATCTAATGCAGCATTTGATTCTTCATCTCCCCTATGAGGCACGAATGGGGGAGCCGTGTAGGGACGTTGGTGCTATCCAATTGAGAGATGTCTAAAGACTATTCGAAAGAAATGTAGAAATAAATGCAAAATCGAGGCTTCCATTGCAGAGGCATACATTCTAGAGGAGGTGTCAAACTTCACAACAACTTACTATGGTGACAAACTGCCGAGCGTGCATAATCCACCCCCTCATTACAATGATGGCGACAATGAATCGAACCTTAGCAAATTTCGAGGCCAACTTGGAAGCGCAAGTGGCTCAACCACCAAGACCCTGACACATGAAGAGTGGCGCCATATCATGCTATATGTATTGACCAACCTTGAAGAGGTGACACCATACATGGAACAATTTCTTCATGAATTTTGGCATCGATCAAGGGACCCCACTCCATAGGAATATGACACTCTTCTTAGAAAGGGTGCGAGAAATGGGTTGCCTGATTTCATTTCCTAGTTCAAACGTAAGGTACGTGTTTAGTTTGTCAAAGAGATCCATCTATGAACTCAATTTAGCATCTTTTAACTTGCGAATACTTGCAGGGCCAAAGAGATCCGTCTATGAGTGCCGAGTTGAGACAAGTAGCCAACGGCTTTGCTTATAGGGTCAAGAAATATTCTGGGTATGACGTCAATGGATACACTAGCCCTATTCTCATTTGCTGAAATATGGGGGGTGGGTGGTGCAGGTCCTGAAGAAATTGCCATGTCCACAAAATGAAAATGCAATAGCTCTTTAGCTCTTATCTTGTAGGGAATACATTATATGCTTTAATGTTAGTTTTAGGTTTGAAACACTACCGGCAGGCAACATGCATCATACATGGTTAACTTTAGTTGGGGTTTGTGATTGTAATATATCTTCTCTTCTTCACATTTTGGGAAATCATTGGAAAGAGGGTGAGTGTTGAAATATGAAGTGAACAAATATAAAGTGAACTGCCACCTTCCCCATCAGCTTATTGGTTTGAATTAATCATGTATGTAACTTAATAGTAATAATAAATGATTGTTAACCAGATATTTCTTTGATTCCTTAGAAGAACTGAACACTTAGGGCCAAGGGAGCTCAGCCAAATGATATTTTACAGAGAAGTTATGGTAGAATATGATCCTATGTAATGAACTGAGGGGTTGGGAGCTGAGAAAACTAGGGGCATATTTGGATGTGCAGCAAGCTTTGCTTGCCTGGCCTCGCTGCTAGTCAAGGCTAACCTTGCCCATTGTGGCAAGCCAATTCGGCTCTCTCGCTCCAGCAAGAAAAACTAGCTTGTACAAGTATGGAGGCAACACGACAAGGTAACCGAACATGTTTATATATCCCATTTCTGGCTGGTCAAGGCGAGGCAAGGCTCAAATACAGAACCAAAAGTGCTCTCACTTGTCCTGATTCTCTTCCTACATAGTTTATCATAGAGAACCATTTCTCCCTGAGAATCACTTCCTACATATAATCAGGAGCAGGAGAAGCCTTAGCAGCCATGTTACCGGAAGGGAGTGTGAACATGGACTCATACTTTATAATGTTTTTATACTGTGGGAATGTAATTGTTCCTGGTAATGTGAATTTTCTTGGAATTGGAACTATGTTCCCGTAATGGGGAACGTGGCCATGTTCCACGTTTCCGGCTGCTAAGGCAGGAGCCCCAGTAAACTGGCCTCAAGTTTTACATCATTTGAACCACGAACTTAAGAACTTTCAAGTTTGCTGTCTCCATTTCTATTATTCTATATTGTCTTACTGTTAGTTATCATGAAACCTTCCATAACTGAAAAATAATCAGTTTGACTTTGGTTAAGATATTTGGCAGGAAGCCTAGTGTGAGTTAAAGTATGATTGACTGCTTAGCTGAATGCTACTGGAGTCTGGATCTCTTAGGCTGTCATTAGAGCTGTGGTATAACATGCACTTGAATGGCATCATTAGCTTCCAACAAAACCACACAAAGCATTTTTTGTTTCCCCCCTTGGAAGAGTGGATTTACACCAGGTTATACTCGATGGATCTTTTATGGTGAAGCGCATCGTACGAGAGAGAAAGTGTTCAGACAACGTGTCGAGGATTATGACGTGGATGCGAGGGTAGCGGATATGTTGAACGACTATCAGGAGGCACAGTACATGGGAGGATGTATGGATGACGAGCCAGAGCCAACTGCAAAGGCGTTCTACGACATGTTTGATGCGACACAGAAGCCCCTTCACGGCCAGACAAAGGTTTCTCAACTGGATACCATTGGACGTGTAATGGCGTTCAAGTCACAGTACAACATGAGTAGAGACTCATTTGATGGCTTGTTAACGGTTATTGGGAGCCTGCTTCCGGATGATCACGTTCTGCCAAAGAGCATGTACGAGGCACATAAACTCCTTCGTGCATTCAAGATGACGTATGAGCAGATTCATGCTTGTCCGAAGGGCTGCATGCTATTTAGGAAAGAATATGCGGAGGCAAAGTACTGTCCCAAGTGTAAATCATCTAGGTTCATGGAAGTAGACTCTGGTGATGGACAAAAGAGGCAGCTCGACATCCCCTTGACAATCCTACGACACCTTCCGTTCATACCGAGGATCCAGCGTCTGTACATGATAGAGGAATCCACGAAATAGATGACATGGCACAAAAATGGAAAACGATACAATCCTGATAAGATGGTGCACGCATCCGATGGCGAAGCATGGAAACACTTTGATGCCATTCACCGTGAGAAAGCCGAAGAGGCTCGTAATGTACGTGTTGCATTGGCCACAGATGGGTTCAATCTGTATGGAATGAGCGCTGCCCCGTACACATGTTGGCCCGTGTTTGTTATCCCAATCAATATCCCCCCTAGTGTGTGCTTTCAAAGGCAGAATATATTCGTGTCGTTGATAATTCCCGAACACCTGGGGAATAAAATGGGCATGTACATGGAGCCTTTGATCGATGAATTGGTACGTGCCTGGGAGGAAGGGGTATGGACGTATGACCGAGCTACGAAGACAAACTTCAGAATGTATGTTTGGTACCAGTACTCCATGCATGACTTACTGGTGTATGGGCTATTCCGCGCCTGGTGTGTTCATGGTAAGTTCTCATGCCTAGTTTGCAAGGAAGCTCTTAGGTTCATTTGGTTGAAAAAGGGTGGCAAATATTCGTCCTTCGATAAACATCGACAATTTCTCCCTCCTGACCATCCATTCCGCCTAGACATCAAGAACTTTACGAAAGGTGTCGTAGTGACAGACCGCCCACCTGCAATGATAACTGGTGTCGAAATTCGTCAATAGATAGATGGGCTCGTGGCCAATACAGAAGGTGGTTTTGTGGGATATGGTGAGCAACATATGTGGACACATAAGTCTGGCTTGATTGGCTCCCCTATTATGACGACTTGCTCCTTCCACACAACATTGATGTGATGCACACTGAAAAGAATGTTGCCGAGGCACTGTGGGCAACAATTATGGACATTCCTGATAAGTCAAAGGATAACGTAAAGGCAAGAGTGGATCTAGCAGCGTTATGTGATAGACCAAATCTAGAGATGAAGCCGCCAAGTGGTGGAAAGACATGGAGAAGGCCTAAGGCCGATTTCGTCCTAAGCAGGGCCTAGAGGAAGGAAGTTCTTCAGTGGATCAAGATGTTGATGTTCCCTGATGGGTATGCAACTAACCTGAGTAGGGGGTGAACTTATCTACTATGCGAGACTTAGGGATGAAGAGTCATGACTTCCACATGGATTGAACGGATTCTTCCTACGATTGTTCGAGGCTATGTCCCTGAGCATGTCTGGCTAGCGCTTTCAGAGTTGAGCTATTTCTTCCGTCTGCTTTGTGCAAAAGAGTTATCTCGGACTGTGGTTGCAAACTTGGAAAGATTGGCACCTGTGTTACTGTGTAAGCTTGAGAAGATATTTCCACCCAGCTTCTTCAATCCAATGCAGCATTTGATTCTTCATCTCCCCTATGAGGCACGAATGGGGGGGGGCGTGTAGGGACGTTGGTGCTATCCAATTGAGAGATGTCTAAAGACTATTCAAAAGAAATTTAGAAATTAATGCAAAATCGAGGCTTCCATTGCAGAGGCATACATTCTAGAGGAGGTGTCAAACTTCACAACAACTTACTATGGTGACAAACTGCCGAGCGTGCATAATCCACCCCCTCGTTACAATGATGGCGACAATGAATCGAACCTTAGCATATTTCGAGGCCAACTTGGAAGCGCAAGTGGCTCAACCACCAAGACCCTGACACATGAAGAGTGGCGCCATATCATGCTATATGTATTGACCAACCTTGAAGAGGTGACACCATACATGGAACAATTTCTTCATGAATTCTGGCGTCGATCAAGGGACCCCACTCCATAGGAATATGACACTCTTCTTAGAAAGGGTGCGAGAAATGGGTTGCCCGATTTCATTTCCTGGTTCAAACGTAAGGTACGTGTTTAGTTTGTCAAAGAGATCCATCTATGAACTCAATTTAGCATCTTTTAACTTGCGAATACTTGCAGGGCCAAAGAGATCCGTCTATGAGTGCCGAGTTGAGACAAGTAGCCAACGGCTTTGCTTATAGGGTCATGAAATATTCTGGGTATGACGTCAATGGATACCATTTTCGCACAACAAACTACGACCAAAGTCGACCCAATCGGAAAACAACGTGTTCTGGAGTCTTTACGCCTGGCCTTGAGCTCAATTTTTATGGAGTCAATTATTTTGGACGAATCGAAGAAATATATGAGCTCAATTTTTATGGTTCCAAACCTATTACTCTAGTGATATTCAAATGTCATTGGTTTGACCCTCAAGTGACGAGACGGACACATTCTAATCTTGGGATAGTCAAAATTCGACAAGATTCCACCTTACCAGGAGACGATGTCCAGTGGCGGACCTAGGATTTTTATGTAGGGTGTGCCGTAACAAAATTTTAATGTAAAATTCTATCAAATGTGTCGCACAAAAAATTATAGTAAATCAACAATCAACAAAACAAAAATCAACTACAAAATATATATCTACATGTATGGTCGTGTCCTGTGCTGAAGGGGAGAACTCAGTCTATAGTTACCTGTGTCCTGTGCGGCTGTGTTAAATCAGAATCGAAAGCCGAGAGGCGGGAGCGGGACCTCCAGCGTGCAGTGCAGCCGCACACACACAGACAGAGAGTTGGTTGTAGTATAGTAGGCTGGGTGCGGTGGTGACGCGTCTCGATGACTTAACGGCGTCACGACGGGATAATACATCTCGACGGCGGCGGCTGGCAAATGTCACGACTGCACGATCCTCTCTCTGACTCTCTACGTTCGTTTTTTGACGTACAGGAAGACAAAGCAAACACAACCAAATCCTGAAAGTCTCATTGTCTGAACACCATGTGAACGGATAAGACGGGCAGGGTCTTAGTGGGCCTGGCGTAGGGTGTGCCGTGGCCCACCTGGACCCACCTGTAGGTCCGCCCGTGACGATGTCTATATCGTGGCCCAACAGGCCACACAAGTGTATTATCTCCCATATGCGTGCCAAACGAAAGAACATCTTAAGGGTTGGGATGTTGTGTATAAGGTATCACCGCACGGGAGGTTACCTGTTCCTAACGATGAAGATTATAACTTAGACCCAGACATATATGATGGAGAGTTCTTCCAAGAAGATTGGCTAGAAGGGCGATTTGAGATAGACTTAACCGAAGCTATCAGAATGGACGTAGATATTGAAATGGTTGTTGATGAGGAGGATGATGAGGTGCAAAATGATGATGACTTAGTAATCCTTGAAGGCAATGACATTAATGATGAACTTGTGCCTTCTGATGGTGTTGACTATGAAATGGTTGATAGTGATGATGAGAGTTATGATCCGGCTAACCCCGACACATATGAAGATTATTTTTAATCGATGTAATGCTATATGACTTTTTATTTCGCACCTGTTTTTAAATACATCTTTTTATATGTGCTTATTTGTTTACTCTTAAGTGCAGGTTTTTGGACAAATATGGTGGGCGGTTGGCTGAGGAGGAGGAGGGGGAGAGGAGTAGGACGGGGGACGAGGCAGAGCAGGACGAGACACAGCAGGTGGCGCAGCAGGACGACCCTGTACAGCAGCAGGCGGCGCAGCAGGACGACGACGACCAGCAGCAAGACAACGACAAAGCTCAGCAGACCGCCTCAAGTTCTGACACCTCAGGTTCGAGGAGCATCTACCTGCAAGGTCCCGCGAGTCTCCCTCAGCATCCCATACTTCGGGACAGGCGGCCGCTGATTCGGCCGGATGGGGAGAGGCATGTAACTTTATGTTCTTCGTTCTTGTTCATATTATGTGTTCAAAATCATAATGTAAACTAATACTTTTTATTTATCACTTGGACAGGCCTTAGACGGTTGTGGATTATGCTGGGGGTCATCGTCGCCTCCCCAATGGCATCCTTGGCCTGCTGTGCAGGGAACACTTCCCTGGACTGGATGAGTACGCCAGAGTGATGGGCCCAGCCTACAGCTTCGACCACTACGCCGTCGCCCCCGATGCAGTAGACCGGGATGGCCGGGAATTCAATAACAAGGCGGAGCGGGTGAAGAAAGAGCCATGGGTAAGTCTTAGTATAATGTAAAATATATCGCATTCGTTGCAAATTCTTGTAATAATGTATGGATACATCATTTTTGTATGCATGATTTCTTCAAATGCGAGGCTGGATACAAGGCTAGGGCGGATGTGGTGGCCACCACGAGCTGTAAGAAGCTCGTCGTGGACATGCACTATGAGGCCCGAATCCAGGCCATCGTCAGCTACCACGGCTTTGTCCTTGGGGAGAAGGTGACCAAGCAGCAAGCCCAAACCATGTCGTTGACTAGGGACCAGTACTTGCAGGTAAAGTCATGCATGTTTGGTACTATTACTCCATGCATGAATTTTATTTTATCTTCTCATATGCACTTCACGTGTTTACTTTGTAGATGATTCCATATTGGTGCGCCACACATCCTCTATGCTGGGAGCAAATGGTGGATAGGTGGTGCTCGCCTGAGTGGGACGAGGCGCACAATGCTAGCCGAGAACGGCGTATGATGATGCAAGGTCCCTCCCACCACCAAGGCAGCCGGAGCCTAGGCCAATATGCAAGAAGCATGGGTAAGCCCTCTTTTTTATTTAGGTATATAGCACTGGATTAGATATTATTTCTAACTATCTCGTTGGTTTTCTTGCAGTCGGCGTCACATGGTGGCCGGCCTTGCTCCATCTTCTCGGCCTATGCTATGGCCCATAAGGGCAAGGCGATGTTCGACATCATCTACAACCCGGATGATGGGCCCGAGGCCTACACCAACCCCGCCGTCTACAGCCGCCTTCATGACTACACCGCCATGGCGTAGGTCCATGGCCCAGAATATGATCCGAGCACCGAGTAGATCAACCCCGATGTGCTCATGAGGGTCGGAGGAGGCAAGAGACATGGGCGGTACTGGATTGCCGACGGGACAATCGACTCGTCCTCCACTCCCACTCTGTCTCAGGTGCGAGCAAGGAGCACGGGCTCGAGTCCAGCCATATGACCTCGACATGATAGCTCACAACATCACATACAGCAACTCGAGGTTAGTGCTTCTGTAACTCATCCTTCCTTGAGTTATATACCTTCTCTTTGGGTTACTATAACGTTGGCTTGTAATATTACAGACCCAACTAGAAGAAGAGAGGAGGGAACATCAAGAGATGGAGGCGAGGATGATGGTGGAGCGGGAGGCTCGCCTGGCAGATCATCAGAGGATGGCGGAGATGTTCCAATACATGCACAGCCTTGGCGACGCACAGGATTTCACTCCGCCACCTCCATTGTTCCCTGCAGTTGACTCTGCTCTGTTTCATACTCCTGTGAGTATCAAAATTGTAGTTAGATGTTGGTAATGCATCTGGTATAACACATGCAATCTCTTCTCTGTGCAGGGCCAATCTGGGGCGGCATCCAACAACCCTCATGAAGCGTACAACCCAACATAGCACCAGTCCAACCGCCCACCTCAATGAGAGTTATGTTTTTAGTGTTTAGACTACAAAACTTATGTTGAATACTTATGTCAGAGCTTTAGACTTATGTGTTCATACTTCTAAACTTGTGTTGATACTTCTGAACTTGTGTTGATACTGTTTGTGTTGAGAACTTCTGAACTTATGTTTGTATATTAATGTTTGTGTTGGATATTTATGTCTATGATGATCTGTGATGTATATATGTGATATCTGTGAAATATCTTTTGTTTGTTTGGATGGAATAGGAAAAACAAATAAAAAAGGTGTGTACTGGTCACTTTGCCGAGTGTGACACTCAGCAAAGAGGTGCTTTGACGAGTGTCAGGACCATAGCACTCGGCAAAGAACCAAGACCTAGGCACCAGTATAGGTTCTTTGCCGAGTGCGGTGGCTCTGGCACTTCGCAAAGAGGTACGCTTTGCCGAGTGCCCTATACAGCACTCGGCAAAGAATCTGACATGGGGACCCGCTGATGGATCCTTTGCCGAGTGCTGACCGGCAGACACTCAACAAAGAGTAACTTCTGTGCCGAGTGTATTAGGAGACACTCGGCAAAGGTAACTCCTTTGCCAAGTGTCACCTAGGACACTCGGCAAAAACGCTATCTCTGTTACCCCGACGCTGTGACAGCGGCTTTTCTTTGCCGAGTACGGCCTGGCACTCGGCAAAGTCTGTGCCGAGTGCCCGAGAAAAAGTACTCGACAAAGAAGGCTTTGCCAATGTACTGTGTGCCGAGCCCTCTTTGCCAAGTGCGACACTCGGCAAAGCCTGTGCCGAGTGTTTTTAGGCTTTGCCGAGTGCTTCAGGCACTCGGCAAAGCTATCGATTCCGGTAGTGGTATCGGCCAGTTATCATTCAACGACAAGATGTACTTCATTGCCATCTTTTTTTGGATTGCTATTCGAGCTCCTGATCATCATATCCCGAAGAAAACCAAGAAAACATGTTATTTATCACCCCTCATGGAGCATATTGGTACAAAGCAATGTCTTTCAGGTTGAAGAGCGCAAGAGAAATCGTACTAGGGATCGATTTAGACCTGCCTCTCAAGTAAATGGCGGTAAGTTTGCAGAAGCATATGTTGATGGCATCCACTACCGAAGACGACATCTTTGTCGAGTGCTCCGAGCTTTGCCGAGTGCCAAATATCGGACACTCGGCAAAGAGCTATTTTGCCGAGTGCCGCTCTCGGCAAATAACCACACTCACTAACCGTGCTCTTTATCGAGAGCCAAACACTCCGCAACAAAATACACTCGTTAAACACACCATTGCCGAGTGTTCGGCTCTTGGCACAACAACGCACTCGACAAAGCGCTGTCATCAACTGATGACAATTGATAGCCGTTATCTAT
The DNA here is from genome assembly GCA_029449295.1 of Zea luxurians. Lineage (NCBI taxonomy): Eukaryota > Viridiplantae > Streptophyta > Magnoliopsida > Poales > Poaceae > Zea > Zea luxurians. Next base: position 528,443 of record JAOPSE010000034.1, read on the forward strand.
ACCAAGTGTCCGAAGAAGACACACGGTAAAGGATTGTCTTTGTCGAGTGTCGCATTTAGACACTCGGCAAAGAAAGTCTTTGCCGAGTGTCATCTGTAGACACTAGACAAAGTGTATTTGTCTTTTTTTCTTTTTGCCCCAACTTTTTTGTGGTGTGTTCCTACAGTCTCTAGATCTATAAGTTCAGTTTTGGCATATTTATCAAAATATTTGCTATACCTATTAGATTTAGTTCATTTAATTGATTTTTTGGATAATTCAAATTTGAACTGCAAGTAACTCGAAAAATGAAAAACAATGAATGCAAAAAATGATATTCATGTTATTGAGCATATGTTGCGGCCTTATTCAGGAATAGACCCGAAATTTCAAACACCATGTTCACGTAACATGAATACGAACTTGTGATTCAGTTGTCTTAAAATTCTATAAAATGCAAACGAAGTCAGAAAATCATGAACTTTGTCGAGATGATATGATATCATATATAGAGGCCATGATAAAAAGTTGATCGTGTTTCGTGAATGCTGTAACATACGATGTGTACAAACCTAGTCGGTCTACGTAGAAGTTTCATGGTTTCATGTAAAGGCCGCCTAGGTTTGTGATACTCGTTGGGGAAGAGGGATGATTTGTCGAAGAAGATGGTGGTGAGTCCTTCGTCGTCGGAGTCAGAGGAGGAACCATCCGAGTCCCACTCCTTACTGATGTGAGCCTCATCCTTCTTATTCTTGTAAACTTCTTTTTCTCCACATTCTTTCCCTTCTTGTCCTTTTCCTAGTCATCATCATTGGGACAATTTGCAATAAAATAACTAGATTTGCCACACTTGAAGCAGGCACACTCCCCTTTGACTTGTTCTTGTTGTAGTCCTTGCGTCCCTTCAATGCGCTCTTGAAGCGCTTGATGACAAGCAACGTCTTCTCATCGTTGAAGCCAATAGCCTCGACTTGCGCCACCTTGCTTGGGAGCGCCTCCTTCTCATTTGTTGCTTTAAAAGTAATGACTTGTGGCTCGATGGAGGGTGTGCTCCTGTTGGCGACGTTGTCGATATACTTGGCATCCTTAACCATCATTTGATGGCTAACAAATTTGCTAAGTATCTCCTCCGGCACCATCTTTATATACCTGGGATTCTCACAGATCAAAGAGACAAATGTATGATCCAAACTAGTAATTGATCTTAGCATTAGGCGCACGACTTCGTGGTCTGCCCATCTTGTGCTCCCGTAATTCCACACTTGGTTCACCAAGGACTTGAGCATATTGTACATCTCCTATGGCCTTCCCATTTTCATGGCGAACCTCCCAAGCTCACCATCGATGAGTTCCATCTTGGTGAATTAGTCATGGTGTTGCCCTCATGTTCCATCATTAGTGTGTCCTAGATTTCTATGAATATTTTCTTGTGCTTCTACAACATTATCATTTTTATCATCACTATCTAGCACATTCATTCCATTTTCTACTATATCCCAGATGCTTGGGTGGAGGGAAAAAAGATGACTACTCATTTTATGGCTCCACCAAGAATAATCCTCACCATCAAAATGGGGAGCTTTACCAAGAGGTATAGAAAGCAAATGGACATTCAAATTGTAAGGAATGTGGGAATAATTAAAAAGACATTTTGGATTTGTTTGGTTTAACCATCTTTTTCTTGGAGGAGGAGTCATCCTTGTGCGTAGTGGTCGAAGAGGTAGAAGTATCGCTCTCGTAGTAGACGATCTTGATGTGCTTCTTCTTGCCCTCCTTCTTCTTGGTTCCTAATCGATGGGCTTCTCATCCTTCGTCCTGTTGTTGATGGGCGTCTTGTCCTTCTCAGTGTCATCCACCTTCCCCTTCCCTTTAGAATCAACTACCAAAATCGCTTTGAGTGGTTAAACTCAACAAGAAGTGTGGAGTTCTGATACCAATCGATAGTCACATAGAGGAGGTGAATAGGTGATTACTAGAAAACACAATCTTAAACAAAAAAGTGATCCAAAAATAAGGATTAGTGCAAAACTAGACCAAGTTAGAGTGAGGAGGAGAGATTCTTCCACTTGATTGCTCTCACAAGAATCTGGAAGTAACTTGGGCAATGTCACAAGTGAAGAAATAGAGGAAAGAGATGAAATAAAAATCGCAAAGATCAAGTACAAGAGACACAACGATTATTATCCCATGGTTCAGTCAAGCCTCAGATGCTAGCCTACACCATGTTGTGGTGTCCCAATGGACAATTGTCACACTCAACCCCTATCAAGCGATCCAATGATCAACTTGAGTGCCACGGTCTTCCTTATCTCAATATCAATCCCCTTGCAAGGAGCTCCACAACCTGGAGTCTCTTGTAGGCATACAAAAATTAGTGAGAATTACACTTTAGAACAACAAGAAGGGAAAGTAGAACACATACAAGAGCAAAGCACCACCCCTGTAATGTCAGAACACGAACACGAACGCACAACAAAAGAACAACACTATCTTAACAGAGCACTTGAATCGCTTTGGGGTGTCTCACAAATGTGTAGGAGTGATGTATGTGCTCTTGGTATGTTTGGTTATCCTTGGAGGTCGAAATGGGGGTCGTTTTATATCCCAAAGGTAGCTAGGAGCCATTGGACTTGCCTCCAAAAACCAAATAAATTCTAGCCTCGACTGGCGCACTAGGCTGGTCTAGTGTACCACCGGACCGAGAACAGGGTTGGGTCATCCGAGACCCTGACTACTGACTTCCAAAATGGGTAGGCACCGGTTGGTCCGGATAGCCACCAGATCTCTACATGTTTGCCTTCCATTGAAGTAGCCATTGGGCAATGTAGTAGCTGTTACCATGCGGTCCGGTGCACCACTCGACCGCTAATGTAGATAGTCTGATGAATTTTATAATTCCCGATACTACGAAGTTCATACGTAGGCGGTCCAGTGCACCACGGGACCCTGTCCTATAGATGTTCTAGTGTACCTGGCCACCAGAGCCTAAGTCTGGACTCACTGGGCACCTGGTCCGGTGCGCCATCGGACCTATCCGGTGAGTCCTAGACAACACATTCAAGGTCCTTTTTGGCTAAGTCTTGTTCCATTTGACTTGGCCTTTCTTGTGAGCTTCTTGTGACTTAGACAAACATTGTTAGCGCATAATCACATTTAACAAGTCTAGGAAACACAAGTTTTTCTCATAGTTTCTCGAGGATTTGAGTTATGGCCCAAACTAAGTCCAAAATGCACTTTTCTCACAAAACTGAGTTATACATCAAACTAAAGTGCTAGAAACATTGTAATAGGCATATGCAACTTATCTAAAGGCTCAAACCTCATAGTTTTACCATTATATCCAAAGTTGCACTTTTCTAGCCTCTTTTGAGCTACTTTGGACTTAGAATCGTCAGATTGCATACAAGTGAACCCGCTCTCATACATTTAGCAAACAAGTTAGTCCACCATGTTGTGTTGAACATTCAATCACTAAACCTAGTAGAAATGGCTAACTAGCCCATTTACCTTTCACTAGTTGGTGGCGTGAGGGCTAGACCTTTTATGTACGCTCATGAATACACTCCAAGGAATCATTCACTTGAGTGCTTAGCCAACCCACCCTATGAGCCTAGGTTAAGCCTCTACTGCCATAGTCACCATAAGCTTGGCTCGAGGCGAGTGACTGCCCTAAGCGAACATTGGAGCTAGCTAGTGGAATCTATCAGGAGCTCAAAGCCTAAAAGGCACCAAAGCACCACATCATTGTCCCATTCTATAGCCGTGATACATTGTTGGCCACTCCCTCGACATGGTCATGCCTCAGGCATGATACCTTAGGATAAGGATCTTTCTAAGCCCATGAACCGGGGGATTAGAGGCCTGCTTGGTAGCCTCTCTAGATAGTGGGAGGAGCCTGACATGTCAAAGAAGTTGGAGAAGGCTCACTTGAGGAAGTCATCACTATGCTGTACAACATTTGGTAGTCAGCACCTGCCGAGGTGTTAGGGAGTGGTTGAGGTTTTGTCGCCCCTAGCTACAAGACAAAGAGGAATTAGGATGATGCCAAGATGAAGGCACTAGAAGCCCAAGGTGAGAAGCCCTATATAGAGAAATCATCCACCTTTTACTTTCGTGTCTTCCTTGGTATATAAGGGGAGGCATGGGCTCTTTAGGGGGCTAGTTCTCTAGTTACACTTGGAGAGCTGAAGCCCTAGAACAACATAGCACTAGCTCTTAACACACTTTTGATTTGTTCATTGTAAGAACAACTGATCCATGAGCATTCTTATCATGAAAAGCACTATATTGCTAGATGTTGGGTTCAGAAGCCTAAATAAAGATAAATCGCCTATGTTTGAGCGTTTTGAGCGTCTCAAACCATAGGTGGTAGATAAACAAACTTGATGCTTGTCGTGTTTTCAAAACCACGAGACTAACTTTAGCTAACCCGTTCTAACTAAATGCAGCCTATGTTTGAACTAAAAGCTATGTAATCTATTTGTTTACAAATATATGTGATATTTACTCCAAATACAACTGTGTCCATTAGTTTTTTAGGAGTATGGTTATAACATGTAGTAGAAAGTACCTATGATTGAATTACCCTTTTATATAGATCTACTTATATCATTTTCACATATCTAAACCGGATATATAATAAAGGGTCAAACTATTGTGAAATCAACCTTTCCATATAATCACCGTGCAATTAAACTACAAAAAAGTCATGAAAATTTCTTTAAAATTTTTATATATACTTCATTATATATTCTACTAATATATCAAATTTCAAGTTTTAATTCATCCTATGTTAAGAGATATAAAAAGAAAATGGTATCAATACGAAGAATTAAAAATTGATGGAACTTAATATAGGATGAATTAGAGCTTAAAATTTAATACATTAATAGAGTATATAATGAAGTATATCTATAAGTTTTTAATAAATTTAATACATTAAAATAGTTTACTTCAGCAAACATTAAAACATCACTTCGTATTTGTTACTACAAGAAGTACACCATAGTTTTAAATACCGGAAAGCTTGATTGCACAACAGTTTCCTCCATATAAAAAGATAATTTGTAAATTGAGATTGAAAAAGTTTACTTCCACAAACATTAAAACATCACTTCATATTTGTTACTATAGGAAGTACACCATAGTGTTAAATACTGGAAAGCTTGATTGCACAACAATTTCCTCCATATAAAAAGATAATTTGTAAATTGAGATTGAAATAGTTTACTTCCGCAAACATTAAAACTGTTAGCGTATCTATGTATTTGGGCCTAGCCCACTAGGGTTCTATATACTTGTACCCCTGTAGCTGCTAGGGTTTCATTGTAATACACTCTATCACATGGTATCACAACCTTAAGTCCTCCCTCCAGCCGCCGCCCACCCCACCCACCCCTCCAGCCGTCGCCGCCCCTCCCCCCTCCATGGCGGGCCGGCCGTCGCCCCCTACCCTCTCCTCTCCCATCGGTGAGACCTTCCCTCCCCTCCCTCTCTCCTACCGCGCCGCTCTGGCGCCCATCCCTCCCATGACCGACGCGCCACCGGGTTTTCCAGCGCCCATGGCGGCCGTCTCTCGTGCGGCCGGCGCACCGACGGACATCCCCGCCCCTCCGGCGACCCCCTTTGCCGCAGCAGCGCCGCCGGGCCTCGCTGCCCCTCCGGCGAACTGCTTCCTCGCGGCCGGCGTGCCGCCGAGGCTCGCCGCCCCTCCAGCGGCTCTCTCCTCTGCGGCAGGGGCGCCGCCGAGCACCCCCGCTTTGCTGCCGATCCTCCCCTCTACGGCCAGCACGCCGCCAGCAGTCGCTTCGCCCCCCGCGGACCATTTCTTCGGCCCTGCGCGCCCCATCGCTGCTCCCGGCACGCCGTCGGGCACGCCTTCATCCTCACCGCTGCGCTGCCCCCACTACCGGAATCCGCGCCTTTGCCGAGTGCCGAAGGCTTTGCCGAGTGCTTTTTATCGGGCACTCGGCAAAGCAGACTTTGCCGAGTACCGCCCTCGGCAAAGTTCTGCGCTCGGTAAAGAGTTGGTTTACCGAGTGTAGAACACTCGGCACATCCAAGCACTCGGCAAAGACTGCTTTGCCGAGGGTCAAGCACTCGGCAAATACGGCTCTCGGCAAAGGGCCGTTAGTGGCCGTCTACAACTGACGGCCGTCAGTCTTTGCCGAGTGTCAAATATCTGGCACTCGGCAAACAGGGTCTTTGCCGAGTGTCCTATGTAGACACTCGGCAAATCATATTTTTATTTTTTTTATTTTGGTCACCAAACTTTTTGTGGTATGTTCCTACACTATGTAGACCAACATGTACCATTTTGGGACAATTATAACAGTGTTTTCTATACCTAGTACATTTAGTTTGTTTATTTGAATTTCTTCGGAAAATTCAGATTTGAACTGCAGGTTACTCGAAACTTTGAAAACCGTGCATGCAAAAATGATATTCATGCTACTTAGCACAAGTTACGACCGATTTCAGGAGCGGACCGGAAACTTCGAGCACCATGCTCACTCAACATGACCGTAAACTTGCCATCCAGGTGTTTAAAAATTGTATAAAACATAAACAAAGTCAGAAAATCATGAAACCTGTCCACATGTCATGATATCATATGTAGAGGCTGTGATAAAAATTTGAAAAAGTTTCGAGAAAGCTGTAACGCACTATGTGTACAAACCTAAGAGATCCACATTGAAACTCTATGATTTCATGTGTGGTTCTCTTAGGTTTCTACACATAATGTCTCACAACTTTCTCCAAACATTCTAAATTTTTTATCACAGCCTCTACATATGATATCATGACACGTGGACAGGTTTCATGATTTTCTGACTTTGTTTATGTTTTATACAATTTTTAAACACCTGGATGGCAAGTTTGCGGTCATGTTGAGTGAGCATGGTGCTCAAAGTTTCCGGTCCGCTCCTGAAATCGGTCGTAACTTGTGCTAAGTAGCATGGATATCATTTTTGCATGCACGGTTTTCTAAGTTTCGAGTAACCTGCAGTTCAAATCTGAATTTTCCGAAGAAATTCAAATAAACAAACTAAATGTACTAGGTATAGAAAACACTGTTATAATTGTCCCAAAATGGTACATGTTGGTCTACATAGTGTAGGAACATACCACAAAAAGTTTGGTAGGGATAATATAAAAAATAAAAAAGTAATTTGTCGAGTGTCCACAAATGACACTCGGCAAAGGATGGTTTGCCGAGTGCCAGCTGTACAGCACTCGACAAAGGATTGTAAAAGATTCTTTGCCGAGTGTCGTCCAGCTGGCACTCGGCAAAGAACACTTTGCCGAGTGCCTGCGATCTGGCACTCGGCAAAGAACACTTTGCCGAGTGCCCGCGATCTGGCACTCGGCAAAGAATATTTTAATATTTTTAAAAAATCTTTGCCGAGTGCCAGATCGCGGACACTCGGCAAAGAACGTGTAAATAGCACCTGGTAACTTCTTCCTTTCTCACTCTCTCTCTCACTCCGTTGCCGTCTCCACGCCGCGCCCGCGCGCCTCTCCACGCCGCCGGCCGCCGCGCCCCTGCCGCCGCACCTCGGCCGCCGCGCCCCTGCCGCCGCAGCCTGTGACGTTTCCCCGTGGCCGCGGCAGAGTCACCGCGACGTGAGGTTCTCCGACGAACACCTGACAGACTCAGGTGCACACGAGGTATGTGGATTTGGTTCTGTTATTTCCTATCTTTGCCAACTAGTCATTACAGTATTTATAGATCACCACTAAGGCTAGCCCATTACAGAGTAATCACCATTACAGCTGATGACAGCTAATCAACAGATAACAGAAGACAGCTAATCAACAGCTAACAAAAGACACCAGGCTTACCCCTTCCTGCTATGGGCTTCTACTCCTGCACCGCAACACCACCAGCCACTATTGCACTGTCTGTGACAACTCCCCCGGCTTCAATATCCGCTTGACCCCAAGCGACTGCATCGGGAAACCTGCATCGGGAACTGCTAACACAGGAGCCTCATACCCATAAAGAGCTTTGAATGGAGTACAACCAAGAGCTGTATGAAAAGTGGTGTTATACCAGAGCTCTGCTAAGGCCAACCAAGATTTCCACTTTGAGGGTTGGGAATTGACTGCACACCTGAGATACATCTCAAGACATTGGTTCACACGTTCACTCTGTCCATCCGTTTGTGGGTGGTAGGCAGTGGACATAAGTAACTTAACATCCATGAGCTGGAACAAGTGCTTCCAAAAAGAGCTAGTGAAAACCTTATCCCTGTCTGAAACTATGGATTTAGGCAACCCATGTAACTTCACTACTTGCTCTAGAAAAATGTGAGCCACCCCTGAAGCAGTAAAAGGATGCTTTAGTGGAAGGAAGTGCCCATACTTTGTAAAACGATCAACAATCACCATGATGGTGTCAAACCCTTCAGACCTCGGCAGACCTTCAATGAAATCCATAGTGACATCCTCCCATGCCCCTTTTGGAATAGGTAAAGGTTGGAGAAGTCCTGCTGGATGAGTTCTCTCAGCCTTGGCCTGCTGGCAAGTTGCACACTGCTGCACAAACTGATTGACATCTGTCTTCATTCCTTTCCACCAGAACACTCCTTTGACCCTTTGGTATGTTGCATGCATCCCTGAGTGACCCCCTGCAGCACTGTCATGAAGAGCAGCAATCAACTTAGTTCTCAGGGCAGAATTAGACCCAATCCAGATCAAATCTAGGCAATGCTAACACGGGAGTAGTGGACATAGCTACCTTCAAAGCCTCAAAAGCGGTCTGAGCTTCTTCACACCACTGGAACCCATGTTGTTTCTGCAATAATTTGGTAAGAGGCCTGGCTATCACTCCATACCCACTCACAAATTTCCTGTAGTAGCCTGTGAGTCCCAAGAAACCCCTTAATTCAGTGATATTTCTAGGTTGAGGCCAGTCCAACATAGCTGCCGTTTTGGAGGGATCAGTGGCAACTCCTTCCCTAGAAATCACATGGCCCAAATACTTCAACTCTTGTTTCACAAATGCACACTTCTTGTATTTCAAGAAAAACTTGTGCTCCCTGAGCTTGGTTAACACAAGCCTGAGATGATAGTAATGCTCTTCTAGATTAGCACTGTAAATCAAGATGTCATCCAAAAAGACCATGACAAACTTCCGTAGAAAAGGCTCCAGCACAGAATTCATGGCACATTGAAATGTTGCTGGTGCATTGGTGAGATCGAAAGGCATCACTCTGAACTGGTAATGTCCCAAGTGTGTCTTGAATGCAGTCTTATACTCATCCTCCTCCCCCATTCTGATCTGGTGGTACCCGGCAGTCATGTCCAGGCTAGTGAAAAATTGTGTTCCAGCTAGTTCATCCAATATCTCCTCAACTAAGGGCATAGGAAATCTGTTTTTAACAGTTATGGCATTCAGCTTCCGATAGTCTATACAAAATCTCCAGCTGCCATCTTTTTTTTGCACCAACAATACCGGGGATGCAAAAGGACTGACACTAGGCACCACCAACCCAGCAGCCAACAACTCAGCTACCTGCCTTTCAATTTCTGTCTTGTGAAAGGGTGAATATCTATAGGGTCTAGAGTTGATTGGAATAGACCCAGGTACCAGAGGAATATGGTGATCATACACTCTAGAAGGAGGCAATCCAGAGGGTACTGCAAACACATCTTCGAACTCTTTTAGCAACAACTGCAAAGGTTCTTGCACCTTGTCATCTTTCTCCTCTGGAACTTGCTCCAGCATCACTAGAGCCCATACCTCATTACCCTTCATCCATTTTGTCAACTGTAGCGCTGTCACTTGGGAAACCTCCCTAAGTTCATTCCCATCCCCTTTCAACTGCACCTGCACCCCTCTGTCCACAAAGGTCAATACCTTGTTGTTCCAATCACACTCCATGGGACTGTGGACCTTTAACCAGTCATAACCAAGAATAGCATCATATGCTTCCAACTCAAGCACTCTCATATCTGTACTATAAGTATGTCCACCAGCCCACCAGGACAAATATGGCACCTTCTTTGAACTCTGCATCATCTCCCCATTAGCCACTTTCACCCTAATAGCTTGACAGCTTTCAGTTTGCAAATTCAACTTGTTCACCATTTTCTGGCTGACAAAAGTCGTGGAACTACCAGAGTCTACCAAAATCACCATCACCTGACGCACGACACCCCACGCCGCCGCGCACGCCTACCCACGCCGCCGCGCCCCCACGGCCGCCCTCGACCTCGGCCCCGACGCCGCCGCGTCCCACGACCGCCCTCGGCCTCGACGACGCCGCGCCTCCACGGTAAAAAATGATAAAAATGATTTATGTGATGGATTCTAGAAACCCTAGGTGAAGCTTCACCCAACGATTGATACTGAATTATCTTCGTTAGTATATATGTTCTTGTATTATCAAAGCTTTTATGTGCTCAAAACATATGCCTATAAATGCTTTGTCGCCTTCAACGGTATTATCAAAGCTTTTATGTGCTCCTGGTATACGTGTGAATGTCAGCCATCGTGCTGTTACTTTTATTTGCAGGTTTTGGAAACCTCCCCGTGCAGGGGAGGTGCTGCCGATTTTTTTTGTTGACAGACTTGTTTATTTTTTTTGCAGAGGTCTTCCTAGCCGCTGCGGGTCTGCCTCGCGTCGCCACTGCACCGACGCGCCACAGCCCCACTAGGCTGACTCACCGCCACCCTAGGTATAACCTCTACATCCGCATCATGGTCGTAGATCACGTAACCCTGTTAGGCGTCTCCCGTTCGAAAGAGATACGGTGTAGATATGCAGATCTTTGCATATCTACAAATGTATCAGTTTCGAATTGTCCACGTTTTTTGGACAGCCCGCGGTTGCGTAGATGGTGTTAGTTTCCATGCTCTACTCCGGTCCGAGAAAGAGTTTCGGCGTCACCTCCCTGTTGTTCTCCGGACAGTACACTCTCCCTGCCAGGACGTGTATCCGGAGAACAGCGGGGAGGTGCTGCCGAAATTCTATCTCGGATCGGAGTAGAGCATGGAAACTAACTCCATCTACGCAACCGTGGGTGGGATTAGGACCTATCCTAACCTATTAGAAGGTAGGAACGTAGTGTACATGCATTACATGTCTATATTAAACTATACTCGGTTATATATGTTAGAGGATGGAGGACCGTGAGTGGATGTACATGGGCCGCGTTCGACGTAATGATGTCACCCCAGAATGGATTAGGAAGACCGATGCTTTCGTGGAACGGGCATATGGCGAAGCTGCTAAAGGAGCTAGCCTAGTCCCTTGTCCGTGCAGCAAATGTGACAACCGGAAAAGAAAACCAAAGAAGGCCATGGTAGAACATATTTGGAAGAATGGATTTACGCCGGACTATACTCGGTGGATCTTCCATGGTGAAGCGCATCGCACGAGAGAGGAGGTGGTGAGACAACGCGTCGAGGATTACGATGCTGATGCCGGGGTAGCAGACATGTTGAACGACTATCACGAGGCACAGTTCGCCGAAGGACGTACGGAGGACGAGCCAGAGGCGACCGCAAAGGCATTCTACGACATGTTTGACGCGGCACAGAAACCCCTTCACGGCAAGACAAAGGTTTCTCAACTGGATGCCATTGGGCGTATAATGGCGTTCAAGTCGCAGTATAGCATGAGTCGAGACGCCTTCGATGGTTTGTTGACAGTTATTGGCAGCCTGCTTCCGGAGGATCACGTTCTGCCAAAGAGCATGTACGAGGCACAGAAACTCCTTCGTGCACTCAAGATGACGTATGAGCAGATACATGCTTGTCCGAAGGGCTGCGTCCTATTTAGGAAAGAACACACTGAGGCAAAGTACTGTCCGAAGTGTAAATCGTCTAGGTTCATGGAGGTAGACTCTGGTGATGGACAGAAGAGGCAGCTCGACATCCCCGTGACAATCCTACGCCACCTTCCGTTCATACCGAGGATCCAGCGTCTATACATGACAGAGGAATCCGCGAAACAGATGACATGGCACAAAAAAGGCAAACGATACAATCCTGACAAGATGGTTCACGCATCCGATGGTGAAGCATGGACCCACTTTGATGCCATTCACCATGAGAAAGCCAAAGAGGCTCGACATGTTCGTGTTGCGCTGGCCACAGATGGGTTCAATCCCTATGGAATGACCGCTGCCCCATACACATGTTGGCCCGTGTTCGTTATCCCCATCAATCTCCCCCCCGGCGTATGCTTTCAAAGACAGAACATATTCGTGTCGTTGATAATTCCTGGACACCCGGGGAATAAAATGGGCGTGTACATGGAGCCTTTGATTGATGAATTGGTCCGTGCTTGGGAGGAAGGGGTATGGACGTACGACCGAGCTACGAAGACAAACTTCAAAATGCATGTTTGGTACCAGTACTCCATGCATGACTTTCCGGCGTATGGGCTATTTTGCGCCTGGTGTGTTCACGGTAAGTTCCCATGCCCAGTTTGCAAGGAAGCTCTTAGGTTCATTTGGTTGAAGAAGGGTGGCAAATATTCGTCATTTGATAAACATCGACAATTTCTCCCTCCTGACCATGCATTCCGACTAGACATCAAGAACTTTACGAAAGGTGTCATGGTGACAGACCGCCCACCTGCAATGATGACTGGTGCCGAAGTTCGCGAACAGATAGATGGTCTCGTGGCCAACCCAGAAGGTGGTTTTGTGGGATATGGTGAGCAACATATGTGGACACATAAGTCGGGCTTGACTCGGCTCCCCTATTATGATGACCTGCTCCTTCCACACAACATTGACGTGATGCACACTGAAAAGAATGTCGCCGAGGCACTTTGGGCAACAATTATGGAGATTCCTGATAAGTCAAAGGATAACGTAAAGGCAAGAGTGGATCTGGCAGAGTTATGTGATAGACCAAACCAAGAGATGAAGCCGCCTAGTGGTGGTAAGACATGGAGAAGGCCTAAGGCCGATTTCGTCCTGAGCAGGGCCCAGAGGAAGGAAGTACTACAGTGGATCAAGATGTTAATGTTCCGTGATGGGTATGCAGCTAACCTTAGTAGGGGGGTGAACTTATCTACTCTGCGAGTCTTAGGGATGAAGAGTCATGACTTCCACATATGGATTGAACGAATTCTTCCGGCGATGGTTCGAGGCTATGTCCCTAAGCATGTCTGGCTAGCGCTTGCAGAGTTGAGCTATTTCTTCCGCTAGCTTTGTGCAAAAGAGTTAGCTCGGACCATGATTGCAGACTTGGAAAGGATGGCACCCGTGTTACTGTGTAAGCTGGAGAAGATCTTTCCACCCGGCTTCTTCAATCCGATGCAGCATTTGATTATTCATCTCCCGTATGAGGCACGAATGGGGGGGCCCGTGCAGGGACGTTGGTGCTATCCAATCGAGAGATGTCTAAAGAGTATCCGAAAGAAATGTAGAAATAAATGCAAAATCGAGGCTTCCATTGTAGAGGCATACATACTGGAGGAGGTGTCAAACTTCACAACAACTTACTATGGTGACAAACTGCCGAGCGTGCATAATCCACCCCCTCGTTACAATGATGGCGGCAATGAATCGAACCTCAGCATTTTTCGAGGGCAACTCGGAAGCGCGAGTGGTTCGACCACCAAGACCCTGAGACATGAAGAGTGGCGCCATATCATGCTATATGTATTGACCAACCTTGAAGAGGTGACGCCATACATGGAGCAATTTCTTCATGAATTCTGGCGTCGATCAAGGGACCCAACTCCACAGGAATATGATACCCTTCTTAGAAAGGGTGCGGGAAATGGATTGCCCGATTTCATTTCCTGGTTTAAACATAAGGTACGTGCTTAGTTTGTTATTCCAAGTTGCTCTTACGTGCGAATAATATAACAATCTAGCGTGTTTGAACTTGCAGGGCCAAAGAGAGCCGTCTATGAGTGCCGAGTTGAGACAAGTAGCCAATGGCTTTGCCTATAGGGTCAGGAAATTTTCTGGGTATGACGTCAATGGATACCGTTTTCGCACAACAAGCTACGACCAAAGTCGACCCAATCGAAAAACCACGTGTTCTGGAGTCTTTACGCCCGGGCTTGACGAGGTCGAGTATTATGGAAGAATTGAAGAAATATATGAACTCAATTTTTATGGTTCCAAACCTCTTACTCCAGTGATATTCAAATGTCATTGGTTTGACCCTGAAGTTACGAGACGGACACATTCTAATCTTGGGATAGTCAAAATTCGACAGGATTCCACCTTAACAGGAGACGATGTCTATATTGTGGCCCAACAGGCCACACAAGTGTATTATCTTCCATATGCGTGCCAAACGAAACAACATCTTAAGGGTTGGGATGTTGTGTATAAGGTATCACCGCACGCTAAATTACCTGTTCCAAACGATGAAGATTATAACTTAGACCCGGACACATATGACGGAGAGTTCTTCCAAGAAGATGGGCTCGAAGGGCAATTTGAGATAGACTTAACCGAAGCGATCGGAATGGAAGTAGATATTGAAATGGTTGTTGATGACGAGGATGATGAGGTGCAAAATGAGAATGACTTAGAAATACTTGAAGGCAATGCCAATGACGAAATTGCGCCTTCAGATGATGTTGACTATGAAATGGTTGATAGTGATGATGACACTTATGATCCGGCTAACCCGGACATATATGAAGATTATTTTTAATCGATGTAATGCTATATTTCATTTATTTTGCATATGTTTCTAAATACATATTTTTTTATCTGTGCTTAATTGTTTACTCTTAATTGCAGGTTGTTGGACAAAGATGGTGGGCGGTGGGACGAGGACGAGGAGGGGGAGGGGGAGGAGGAGCACCCGTAGGACGGAGGAGGAGGCGCAGCAGGACGACGCCGTACAGCAGCAGGTGGAGCAGCAAGCCGCTGTCGATGCGGCACAGTAGGACGACGACGATGCGGCGCAGCAGGACGACGACGCTCAGCAGGACGTCTCAGGTTCTGGCTCCTCAGGTTCGAGGAGTATCTACCTGCGAGGTCCCGCGAGCCTACTTAAGCGACCCATACTTCGTGACAGACGTCCGCTGATACGACCCGATGGAGAGAGGTAGGTAACTTTAGATGTTGTTGCTGCTTTTTCATATTATATGTTCAAATTAATAATAGAAACTAATACTTCATCTTAATCACTTCGACAGGTCTTGGATGGTTTTGGAGACTGCAGGGGCTCATGGCCGCAACCCCAATGGCATCCTCGGCCTTCTATGCCGGGAACACTTCCCTGGACTTGTCGAGTACGCCGGAGTGACAAGCCCAGCATACACCTTCGACCACTACGCCGTCGCCCCCGATGCAGTAGATCGGGACGACAGACAATTCAACAACAAGGCGGAGCGGGTCAAGCAAGAGCTGTGGGTAAGTCTTCCTCGCACTATATTGTTTAATAAGTCGCATTTGTTGCATATTCTTGAAATAATGTATGGATACATCGTCTTTGTATGTAGGATTTCTTCAGGTGCGATGCTGGATACGAGGCCAGGGCGGATGTGGTGTCTACGACGTGCTGTAAGAAGCTCGTCGTGGACATGCACTACGAGGCGCGCATCCAGGCCATCGTCACTTACCACGGCTCCGTCCTTGGGGAGAAGGTGAACAAGAAGGACGCCCGAACCATGTCATTGACTGCGGACCAGTACTTGCAGATAAATACAAAACTTTATTATTGGTACTAAATATGCTTATTCTTATCTTCTGATATGTGGTGTACTTATATTTTTTTAGATGATTCCTCATTGGTGCGCCGCGCATCCTGAGTGCTGGGAGAAGATGGTGCAGAGGTGGTGCTCGGCTGAGTGGGACGAGGCGCACAACGCTAGCCGGGAACGGCGTTTGCTGATGCAAGGTCCCTCCCACCATCAAGGCAGCCGCAGCCTGGGCAAATACGCGGAAGCATGGGTACGCGCTCTTTTTTATTTAGGTATATAACTTTCGATTAGACATGATTTCTAACCATATCGTTGGTTTTCTCGCAGTCGGCGGCACATGGTGGCGCGCCTTGCTCCACGTTCTCGGCATATGCCATGGCCCACAAGGGGAAGGCGACGTCCGACGTCACCTACAACCCGGATGACGGGCCCGAGGCGTACACCAACCCCGCCATCCACAGCCGACTTAGTGAGTACACCACCATGGCCAAGGAGGTCCATGGGCCAGATTACGATCCGAGGACCGAGGACATCGACGGAGATGTCCTCATGAGGGTCGGAGGAGGCAAGAAACATGGGCGGTACTGGATTGCCGACGGGGCAATAGACTCGTCCTCCACTCCCACTCTCTCTCAGGTGCGAGCAAGGAGCACGAGCGCGAGCCCAGCCATACGACCTCGGCAGGACACCTCACAGCATCGTATCCAGCAACTCCAGGTTATTCCTTATCTATTCATCGTTCATTGATTTTTATATATCTTCTCTTTGCATTATCGTAACATTAGGGCGAAATATTACAGACTCAGCTAGATGATGAGAGGAGGCAACGTGAGGAGCTGGAGAAGAGGATGGCGGAGATGTTCGCGTACATGCAGAGCCTTGGCGCCGCACAGGGTCATGCTCCACCACCTCCGTTGTTCCCTGCAGCTGACCCTACAGAGTTCACTACTCCTGTGAGTATCAAAATTTTAGTACTGCATGATATTTATTCATATGTTCTCACACATACAATCTCTTCTCTGTGCAGGGTCAATCGGCGGCGTCGAACAACCCTCATGCTTCGTCCAGCCCTTCGTCGAACCAGTCCAGATGCCCACCTCGTTGATGATCTGTTTTGTGATGATCCAGACTTACCTTTATGAGTGTTGGTGATGTTAGTTAAACTTTATCTTGTGAGATACTTGGTGATGTTTTTAGTGATGACGCAGACTTATATCTGTTTTGTGATGATCCTTACTTATATTTGTGAGACTTTAGTGAGACTTTGTGATATATATGGTGTTGATGATAAATGTGTTCATTCTGTGATGTGATTGATATATAATGTGATGTGAATCATATATATCTTTTGTTTGTTTGGATGGAACAACAAAAGCAAATAAAAAAGGGACATTCTGGTCACTTTGCCGAGTGTTACACTCGGCAAAGGGGCGCTTTGCCGAGTGCTATGACCATGGCACTCGGCAAAGAAGGCAACCTGGGAACCGGTAAAGCCATCTTTGCCGAGTGCTGACAATGGCACTCGGCAAAGAAGGAAACCTGGGAACCGGCAAAGACATCTTTGCCGAGTGCCATTACCAAGGCACTCGGCAAAGGGACTGCCAAAGGGGCCCACTGGAGGGTTCTTTGCCGAGTACCTGTCCAACAGACACTCGGCAAAGAAGCCTCCTTTGCCGAGTGCCTACTAGAGCTCTCGGCACAAGGACTGGCAGTGGGGCCCACTGGGTCAGTCTTTGCCGAGGGCCTCTCGAGCAAACACTCGGCAACATTGACCTCTTTGCCGAGTGCCACAGACGGCACTCGGCAAAGGATCTGTCACCGTTACTTGGCACCGTGACGGTGACTTTTATTTGCCGAGTGCCGTTTGGCACTCGGCAAAGTCTTTGCCGAGTGCCCGACAAATAGTACTCGGCAAAGAGGCTGTTGCCGATTTACAGTTTACCGATCGTTCTTTGCCGAGTGTAACACTCGGCAAATCATTTGCCGAGTGTAAATTTGCCTTTGCCGTGTGTCTGAGACACACGGCAAAGGAGCTGATTCCGGTAGTGCCCCCACTGTTGAGCCACCTCCGCTGGCGCCAACCCAATCCACCACCCTCTTGGCCGCCCCTGGCCCTGATGGGTCCCGGCCAGCTCTTGCGTTCTCCCTGCCGGATGCCGCCCTGCTTCGCTCCCAGCTGCTGGCACCGGGTTTTTCACATGTTCCACTCGACACGACTGGCGGGGCCCGCGTGCGTGGTTGTCCCCTGCCGACCACTGTCTACAGTTAGCCATCCGCCATCACCTCCTCCCTAAGCGCTCCTTCGGATGACACTGCTGTCCTTCTCGCTGTCACCCAGGCGGCCGTTACATCACTTCGTATTTGTTACTACAGGAAGTATACCATAGTGTTAAATACCGCAAGTTAGCGATTTCTGAACATATTGTGATTAAAAAAGGCTAAAAAACGCATTTACTCAATTTGACTTCAAGAATGATGAGCCACGGTTTTCATATGAATTATATCATTGCTCCATGTTTTTAAGATATATAACGGCGTACAACAACTATTCCAGCGTCTAGACATGAGATGTATGGCTGAAATCACTTGCACTGCCTGTCGATATAAAGCATAAAATGGTGTCACTATTTATAGAGGACAATTTGTCGCATTGATCCGTTCGTCGTCGTCGCGTCAAAAAATGTTAGTCCATCCACTCACAAATAAGTGACATTCGGATTTTTCATCTCGTGTCAACTAATCCAACTGTCGTTACTTTTTTTTTACATCTGACTAGTAATTGATGAATTACCCCGCCGAACCCTTCACCTTCCATTTTGTTCATGCAAGAAAATAAAGAATGTTCTTAGATCATGTCCAAGTTAATTGAGAATTAGAGAGGATTATAGAGTAAATAAACTAATTTCTCCAGCAATCCTCTTATCTCAAACATGTCCTTTGGACTAGTTTTGAAACTTAAATTCTTTTCAGAATTAGAGATGGTTCTCTTTGATCCCCTCAAATTACGAAGAAGATTTGGGTTTTTAAACTAACCCTAAAATTATTAAAAAAAAACTACAGAAATCTTCGTCTAGAAAATGCGAGCTTGTTCGCTTGGCTTCAATTTGTATCGACTTTTACTGCTTCAATAGTATTTTGTCTTTATGGATTACAACTGTATCTCAGTTTTCTAGTTACATTCTAACGATAAGCAGAACAAGCAACGGCGCCTATGTTTTCTATTCCTAGCAAACAAAATCAATGTGCAGTAGAATAGAAAAATAGCATATAAAAATTTATGTAGGTTCAGGTACGAAGTGTCCGCCAGTGTATCATATGTTATGTGTGTTTGTATTGCTTTTATTATGTTATGTGCTAGGTGCCGTTGCAAGTAGCAGATCACAACTGTTCAGACGTCGACGAATCCTGCCCGGTGTCAGTTTTGGCCTCAGTGACAACACCCGTGGCCCAAATGATATTCAATATGTTTGTTCCAAATTAACAATAATCTATTTTTCACAACTATATCACAAAACCAGTAATCAAAATAGTGTTATAAAAAAACATGCCAATGCCCAAAACAGTACTTATTGGTGACCGCCCCCTTCAAAAAAATATGATACACATATGATTTGGGTAGTCAGCGTACTTCTAATTAAGAAAGTAAACTGGGTTGTTATGCGTTGCTTTTATTAATTATTAGAGTTAAATGCAGCGTCCAATCATCTAACTACCACAGTACTTTGAAACCGTACTTGGACACACAACAGAATGGTTGGAGCACTTTGAAAGAAACTAATCGACAAGCAGTCAGATTCAATGCCAATGTGTTCTAGAGAAAACCCAATAAAGCTCTAAATAATAGTATATTTTCTGAGGCAAGCCCTAATAACAATGTTTGATTACAAACAGGAACATCTAATTTGATCATTAGAAATCCATGCAATTAATGTGTATTATTATTAGGTTATTTTTTGTTACAGAGTTTCATGACGACGTTATCTTCAAGACTGTTACGTCGTGTAAAATGAAATACAATATGGATGAAACATAAATATGAACCATCCTAAGGTTGTTTCTAGCAACTTACCCATCTAATTTTTTTATCCTATCTCCCATTTCAAACTTCACTCTATAAACAATACAGTCTACAATATAAAATAATATTTTGCACGACCATATACATGATTTGTCGCAGACATCCTAACACTGTAAACTTGGGGTATGTGTGGTTAAGCTATAATTACTGAAAAGTTATTGTTGGTTATGGCCTATAGAAAAGTTGTGGTGGATCATGTGCTGTGAGAAACTTGAAATATGCTTAGTCGAACAAGACAAAAAATTGATGTGACCTGAAAGGAATATAGATGCCTAAGAGGGGTGGATTGGCACTTCTATTTTTCTCACTAATTCAGACCACAAATAATTATCCTAAACAAAACCTATGCAAATAACTAAGGAATAATGTGCAAACTAGGTTTTGTTTAAGTGTTTCATCTCTACCGCAGATATACTTATGCAACCTAAGTTCATATCCTAAATATT
Source organism: Zea luxurians (assembly GCA_029449295.1). Classification (NCBI taxonomy): domain Eukaryota; kingdom Viridiplantae; phylum Streptophyta; class Magnoliopsida; order Poales; family Poaceae; genus Zea; species Zea luxurians. The sequence continues at coordinate 548,587 of JAOPSE010000034.1, forward strand.
CTAAACTAAAAATAGTAAAGATTACAACTTAAGTAATCAATCAATGTAAATGCAGAAGCTTAAAGGCAAAGGTAGAGAAAGCAAACTCCCGTGGACACGCCGGTATTTTTGTTGAAGTATCCAGAACCGTGCTAGGTTCTGACTAATCCTCGTTGATGCCCCTACGCAAAGGGAAGCCCACGTGAGGTCAATCACCTCGGACAGGTAACTCTATAGAGTCGTGAGCCTTCTACATGCGCAAGTGGTGCTCCGCATTCGGCCTCCTCTAGAACGCTGCACACTGTCTTCACCATCAAGCTTTAGTCCGCACACTGCAGGCCTCATTCCCTCCCGTACACGGTGGCGGCCACACCACAAATGCAGTTAGCATGGTCTCGCAAGACTCACACCCCCACTCGGTACAATTATAATGGCTCGCACAAGAGCTAAGGGTTTTTGTGGGTTTTTATAACCTCATCCATTCTACTAGGAACAACATAGAGCAAGCGCAATAGTGGTCTGACTAACTTAGGCACTTTGCAAAGCACTTAAGATAATCACAGAGTGATTCTAATAAGCACTTGGGTGTATGAAGATATTAGAAATATGTCTCTACACTTTAGCAATGTTCTTGAGCTCTCCACACCTTCAAATGGCCAGCTACGGGGTATATATAGTGCTCAACCCCAAATGTAGCCATTGGAGGAAGCAACTCTATCCGCGTCTCACTGGACCGGTCTGGTGCACCACTGGACTGAGGGTTTGGTCCCACTACGTCAGCTAGCCTTTGGAACTTTGTCAGATTCAGTACAGTGTCGCAAAGGTCCAGTGCACATGGACCCAGTCCAGTGCTAGAGAGCCATAGGAACTAGCCGTTGTTGACCGTTGAAATTGGTCTGATGCGCCATCAACCCGAGTGTCTGAAAAATATTGCCTCTGCGCAATCGATCCGGTGCACACCCGCATGGTTTGGTGCGCTAGTTTGCCAAATACCCGAGAAGGAGCTCTCCAGAAAAGTGGTCTGGTGCACACTAAGTGGTCTAGTGCACCCAGTTTTAGCTCGTCCTTGATTTCTTCAATCTTCTTTGTTTGGGCTTGATTCTTGGCTTGTGTCTTGGACTTTGCTTGATACTTGAAGGTCTTCTATGAGTCTTTAAGTGTCTTTTGTGAGGTGTTGTAACCTCAATGCCTTAGTCCAATCCACTTCGCATCCTATGAACTACAAAACACAAACACTTGCAAAACCATTAGTCCACAAGTTATGTTGATCATCAAACACCAAAATAACTTAGTCAAATGGGCTGGGGTCCATTTTCCTTACAATATCCCCTTTTTGGTGATTAATGACAACACAAGCAAAACAAGCAAATATTAAATAGCAAAAATGAAATATGCAATCTACTCGCTTTGGATGCATGTGCATTGGCAAGATGTATGAGATACAAAAATGAAAGATATGTGGTCATTTAGAATTTAAACACATTCTTACTCATGCAAATGGTCCCCATAACGTGTGATTATGGACTTAAGCCCCCCTAACTCCATAATCCACATACTTCCTATCTTGGATTGAAACCAACATAAATAACCAATTAAAAGATAAAAAATTTAAAATAGTGGTTTTGTTATTTGATATTCTTTAGTTTGCTTTGGTCCTCAAAATTCTCCACTTTGTAATCAAACACCGAAAATGAAGACATTAAACACATATAGGAAGTTTTAAAAGCTTGAGACCTCTCTAAAAGATTCTCCTCCTTTAAAGAAAGTTCCCCCCATTTGGTGAAGCAATCTCCCCCAATATGAAAAAGATTACTCTCCCTATCGGAAAACTCTCCCTAACTGGAAAGCATGCATTTAAAGAACAAATGAGAGAATCAAAACATGAAGAATAGACTAGACTCCCCTTTTTCCATGCATATTTATTTGATAAATGATATTATAAAGATATTAATAGAAAATTTTAAAGCAAATGCATAATGGCAACATGAGGGGAAAATGATATCTAATTAGATGGTATAGTCTATTCAAATGGGAGATGACATGTAGACATTACCGAATGAAAGATACCACTAATTGTAGGGTACTGATTAAAAGATCATCATCTTTCCTAGTGGAAGTTTTTTGTCAGTCTCCAGGGACTCTATTTTCCTTCAATGAGACTACTACACACATAAGAGTCTTGAAGAGGATGTTAGTCTCAAAGAATCAGATTATAGAGTAAACTCCCCTAAAAGTGTGCATACAAATTTTGAACACTTGTAGGAGACATGCACTTTGAATTTTATGATCAAGTAGGAGCAAATTATCTATAATCCGAACTTTGGCACGCATAATTCAAAATGATTCCAATTAACGGATACCAAATGAAAGGTATTAATACAAGCATGAGTATCATTTATCTAGGAGTTTAATTAAGTTATGTGCCATGCTTTGTTAAATATTTTAAACCATGTAGGCCTGCTCAAAAAGTATGAGTTGAACAGAGCAATCATACCACATAATATACCTAGTATACATGCAATTCAATTGAAACTAAATACCAATTCAAAAGATAAAGGCATGAATTATATCAATTGACAAATTCTCAATTGAAAGCAATACTAGGCACGAATGGTAAAACTAGATAAGTAAAAACAGATACACATATCAAAAAACAAGGAATATCATTAAATCTAGTTACCTTAGTCATGGGTGGGGAATTTGGATCCATAATTTTCACAAACTCACTTGGCAATAATATCGATCCGATATGATGTATCCCATGATATACATTCTATTTTTGCCAAGTCTCCAAATTCCTCGAAGTTCATCAGACTTCTCACTTCCCTCTCGGGACCTAAACTTTCTTAGTGCCTTTTATGGTTGAAATAATCTTCTTTGCCACCTAGATCCGTTTGGCCCCTTTCCCTGTGTTGGCTTGCTTGTTGGCCTTGATGGCTATCACCTTTCCATTCTTCTTCTTCTTGATCAAATATGGTGTTGGAGATCTTGCTTATTGGTTTTTTCTTATATTCTCCCCTGGTCTTCGCCTTGCATTGATAAGACTCGTGTCCTTTTTTATGACACAGCCAACAAACCACATTTTCACCCTCGACGGGCTTGTTCACTCCCGCAGTGGTGTTATCCTAAAAAGGTTGTATTTGTTTGGCTTTGCCTTTCTTATTGTACAAAGCCTTACCAAGGCGAGTCACTTCTTGCTTTTAACAACTCATTCTTCATAGCAATCTCATTAGAACAAGTTTATACAATAACATTCTTAACAAGACTTGATTGCAAGGATTACAGTTAACATCAATTAAATTTAATTAAGAAGTAGAAACATCCTTTTTACTAATTTTAGGAATTTCAGCTAAAGGTGCTTCTGGGGTACTACCGATGCTCTTTAGCTTAGTAGTTAGCTCATTATTATGTTGAGAGCACCTAGAGGGGGGTGAATAGGTGATCCTGTAAAAACTTGAATCTTAATGCCACAACTTGATTAGAAGTTAGCACAACAAAGCCAAGTGGCTAGAGAGGAGTTCTTTTGAAACACAATAACCACAAGGATATCAACACAAATAGGCACAGTGGTTTATCCCGTGGTTCGGCCAAGTCAAAACTTGCCTACTCCATGTAGTGGCGTCCCAATGGACGAGTGTTGCACTCAACCCCTCTCAAGTGATCCAAAGATCCACTTGAATACCATGGTGTTTCTTTTCCTTTCACTATATCCCGTTTGCGAGGAATCTCGACAACTTGGAGTCTCTCGCCTGTGGCGGAACTGCCCGAATTATTCCAACTTAAGTGCCCAAGTCCGACCTTAGAGGCTAGACCACACTTAAATGGGAATAACCCGTCAATCCCTCGGATCTAGTCCGACACGGCCACTGACAGGATCAAGTACCACAGTCTCACTCGATGGTGAGTCACAGAGCAAATACAATAAAGCATAAAACCATGCATGGAAGAGTATTAAGTTATTACATCACCATGGTCATCATCAGAGTTTTTCGCAAAAGTAACCATTATTGTTTTGAAGTGCAGCGGAAAAATAAACTAACGACAAATAAATGGAGGGATGGGGAAGCCTGTCCCATCACTCCTCATGCTCCTCCTCAGCCGAGGCAGGGTCCCACTCAACAGTCCAACCCGGTGGTAAGGTGGACGGCCAAGTCACTCCAGCAACCATGTCCTCCAGAGAACCTGTAAAAATTATGCCACAAGCAAGGCTGAGTATACTAATACTCAGCTAGACTTACCCGGTGTGAGGAGTCTATACTCCTCTACCTCTAGACATGCAGCTGTTTGGCTGTGGGGTTTGGTTGCCAAAAGCACTAGCTGAGTTTCTAAATCAAGATTTTAACTTAATCAAAATTAAGTGTGACTCTCTTAAGGCTAAAAGTGTACTATCTATTCATACATAGTGGCAAGCATTATTAGCAATCAACAGTTTGTATCATCTCAACTCAGTTCCACTTGTTACTCAATGTAGCAGCATGGATCAAGCAGTCTCATTAGCTGCGAGAAGCAGACGATTCGAATCGAGTTTTTATCCTTGCAAGGTAAACCTAAACACACGACATGTAAGGGCACTCCGTCCCCACACACATCAACCGTCCCCATCGATTCCCCGTCAGCAGATCAGGGCTCACCGCCTTGGCGTACAATGCCCCACTGACCCCGACTGGCCGTCGTGCAGTGACCGCACTTGTACCCACCATAACCGGAATGGGAGACTACGTCTCAGGTCGCGTGAGGAGGTATGTCCACTGCCAGGTTCACTCAAGTACTAGGCTTACCGATTTACCATATTTCTCGGTATGTGTTTAGTACGTTCAAACGCTTGACTCACGGTACCACACCTTAATCCTTAATCAACTTTTTATCCCGTGAACAACCAATCCCCATGGATTGTTGCCCACAAACTACATCAATATGATAGGAAAGTGGATACAACCAATTCCTGACCTCGCGCGAGTGCTAGAAAAATCACTCGACTTCTACCGAGATCCTACTTAATAAAGCAGCTACTCGACTTAGCATACTAGTATTCATCTCAATAGGATTCCTAAGATCATGCAACTAGGGTTTCAAACAATTCCTACACCTAAGTGCACAATCAACCCTACAATCATTAAGTGAAGTAAAATAGCATAAATAATAGGTTATGCATAAAACCGGGGCTTGCCTTTCAAAGCAGTGGCAGACAGGTCCTCTGGTGCAGGCTCTGGTGCTGGGTCCGGGGCAACCTCCTGGGCAGCTCCTTGCTCCGGCACGAGGATGTACTCTCCGTCAGCAAGATTACAGTCTATCGAAATGCAATGAACATGTATGTCATGATTATGCAAGATTTAAGAACATTAAGCCACTAAAATTAGGTCAAGAATTAACTTAGGGTTCCTTGGCTACGTGGGTCTTTTAGTGGTATTTATAGACTTATTACCCTTTTAGGTTTAGGTTTTCTTTTGGAAATAACATATTGGATTTGCATTGCCTTTATAGATTTTAGTGGATAATTATAAAGGTCTTAGGAGGACATTAAATTCCATCATCCATTTTCCTTTCTTAATTTCCACCTAGGGTTTCTAGTAGGGTTTGAACTATAACAGTAGTTTAAAAATTTCAAAAAAAAAATTTTGTAAAAATTACAGTGGGTTGTCACTGGCTATTCTAGCTTGTTTTAATAATTTGAGGCTTAAGGTACAAAAGCTAGGCTTTAAACAAAAATAACAATAGTTATGCAAAATGGGCCACTTTACACTACAAGTCCTTTATTAAAATGGTTTCTGACCTAATGGTTATTTTTGCTGGCCTCTAGTAGTGATAAAAAGCTCTTGTACCAAGAATGGCAGAGAGCAACATGATGGTTAATTAATGGTGAATTTCTAATCTTTGGTGCAAAAAGGGTGATTAGAACTAACTTGTTATTTGAAAAATATCAAACAACAGATTTCAGATTTTTCTTAAGTTCTTATTATCAACACATTAGTTGTCCTAAGGTTTGGGGAGGTTTCACCTTAGGGGTATTTTTGTAGGGTTTTTCTAAGTTATCCCTATTTTCTTCATTTAAAAGGTATCTTGTTTATTTTACACTACAACAGGGTATGATACATTTTTCCAGTGAACTTCATTGACTAAGTATTTCAACAAAAATAGGTGTGCTCTCTGGTTCATTATTTATATCACCTTTTCTATTTTTCTTAAACTTAAGCATATTATAGAATAAGGGGTTAAAACTATCTTAATGTAATGGACAGAGAGGTTTAACATTTTTAACTATGTCAGTGGGTAGATATAAACTTCTCCAAATTTTTCTAACCCTAGTTAAATAGTGCAACTAGTTTTCTTGCTATTATTAAGCTTTTGGCCAAAACTGAAAATAAATTAGAATCCTGTATTTTTCTCTAGTTCATATGGGGTTTTATATTTTTCTTAGACAGGTTATATTATTTAGAGTTTGGCAAAATTGGTTTGACCAAATTTGGATAATTTAAACAGAAGTTATGCATTTTCAAAGTTGCTGTCCAAATTAAAAACAGATTCAATTAAGGTTTTCTGGAAAAACCAATTTGCGCCGAGACCCCTAGGGTTAAACTGATTCAACTCTCGCAGATCTACCCTCGGACCACTATTCATGTGAGTCTTGGGCTTTACACTTAACCCCCCAGGGTTTTCTTCCTCACACCCGCGGTCCTTCTCCTAAACAGAACAGTCGCCGTAGGAAAGAAAGGACGGCGCGGCTTACCGGCGGCGAGGGAGGTCCGGCGAAGGGTGGGGTCGGCTCGGGGAGGCTCTGGCGGTCACGTCGAGGTACGGCTCGTCGTCGGAGATGGCCGGAATCGCCCGGTCCACACGTGCAGGCGGGTATCCTCGTCGGCGGCGAGTATACCGGCCAAACCACGGCGATCTGGTTCAATCCGACGGCACGGTGAGCATCACGGGGTCACGCAGCGACTGTGTGCACAAGGAATCGAAGGGTGGTGGAGTGGTTTACCCGGTCCACGAACTCCGGCGAGGTTAAGTGCTCCGACGAGTGTGGGCTGGCTTCTCCGGCGAAGGAAACTCCGATTCCTTGCTCGGGGAGTCTCGCAGAGGGGTGCACAAGCTTCTCCAAGGGCTGGACGGGGCTGGAAATGGCTGGGCGGGCCGGTCTACAGTGGCAGGGGGACTGGGTGGCCGCGGACAGCTGCGCACGGGCCAACGACGGCGAACCAAGCTCCGGCGAGGGTCGGGTGGGTGCGAACGGGTAAGGTCGAAGCTTGGGAGGGTTTTATAGGCGCGGGCGCGGACCAGGGCGCTGGCTTGCCCGTTTGGCGCGACGCGGGCACGAGGGGCGCGCGCGGGCGTGCTCTGGCGAGCTCAGAGCGCGTCGAACACGTGGCGCGTTGCTTCTGCCCGTGTTCTTCGCTCTGCTGAGCGGCCAAGCGTACGAATCTTGCCATGTCGCCTGTGGAAGATCTCTTCCCTGCACCTAGAGCTACCTAGTTCATGTGAGTTCCAAGGGAGGATACGCCCTAGGTTAGGAGATAGACAGGCGCCAAGTTTGGTTTGTCTCACTGCCCACACCGCGACAAAACCCATGTCAAAGCTTGTCAAACGTCCAAGTCTCGGTTTCAAATTTTTCCAGGGGGTGCCTTAAGTAGTATAGCACATTTTTGGTATAGAACTCAAGTGGTTTTGGCGCCATTTTCAAAGTGAACACGGCTGGACTTTGAATTAGGGCTAAAAATGTGACTTAGAGAGAAATAGAGAGCTCTAGCTCTCTCTCCACTTGGAGATTTGAATTGGGGTTTCTCCAGGGGCCTATTTGCAAAATTTCCCTCCCCTAATTGATGGTTATAATGTTGCTTAGGGTTTGGGTAAAAGTTACACATGCTTTACCCACTTGATCACTTTCTTTCCCCCCCCCTTACTTAGGGTTTTGGAAGGTAGGGCTTTGGAGAGATCTAGGGTTCTTCTCCCCCTATTGCCCAAGGTAGTAAGGGTGCAAGGATTTAGGGTAAAGTTTCTTATGTCATGGGCAACTTGATTAGCACATGAGCCCCAAAGTTCTTATGTGCTGCCCTAAGCCTTTATCTTTTGTGATCACAGCTTCTAGTGCCAAAGTGGCTCTAGCCAGGGTAACACCTGGGTGTTACAACCCTCCCCCCTTAAAGGAATCTCGTCCCGAGATTTGGGTAGAGTCCCTTGGAGGGGTGCTTGAAGGGGTGATGGTGGTGTTTCTCCTTTACACAAGTTTCTCTTGTTAACTGCTCTTCGAATGTCATCCTCTTTGCAACTTCAGAAGGAAGCCCTTCTTAAGTTAAATCCAGAACTTAGACTATCCTTGTTATCTAAGTTTTTCTTATAATTGACTTCAAAGGGCAGGTGGGGGTGGGGTTTCGGGGTTACGTACCGGCTTCTTTGGGTAGAAAGTCGGGGAAGCGAGAGCGTAGAAAATCCTCCGTTTCCCATGTAGCTTCTTCTGCTGAATGGTGACTCCACTGAACCTTATACATTTTGATTGACCTTGCCCGAGTTGATCTTTCCTTCTGATCCAATACCTTGGCGGGGTACTCTTGGTAGGACAAGTCTGGTTCTATCTCAATGTCTGGTTCTGGTAGCACTTCAGTGGGTAGACGAACACATTTCCGCAGCTGAGATACATGGAACACATTGTGAACTGCTGACATATGGGGTGGTAATTCCAATTGGTAGGCTACAGGTCCACAACTTTCCTTGATCTTATAAGGTCCAATGTAACGAGGGGCCAACTTGCCCTTGATCCCAAATCTCTGGATACCCTTGGTTGGTGATACCTTAAGATAGACGTGATCTCCCACCTCAAACTGCAGTGGCTTCCGTCTCTGGTCATGATAACTCTTTTGCCTGGCCTGAGCAGCTTCTAAGTTCTTCCTGATGACTCTAACTCTTTCCTCTGCTTCAATTACCAAATCTGGCCCAAATATTTCCCTTTCTCCTGCTTGAGACCAATTTAGCGGGGTTCTGCATCTTCTCCCATACAAAGCCTCAAAAGGTGCCATTTTCAGACTGGACTGATAGCTGTTATTGTAAGAGAACTCCGCTAAGGAGAGACACTTGTCCCAGTCCTTTCCATAGCGTAGTGCACATGCTCTCAACATGTCTTCCAAAACCTGATTTACCCTTTCTGTCTGACCATCTGTTTGAGGGTGATATGCTGAGCTTCGGATTACATGGGTCCCAAGTGATTCCTGTAATTGCTCCCAAAATCGTGCCACAAAAGGTGCTCCTCGGTCAGAGACTATGGTCCTTGGTATCCCATGCAGACGAACTATCTGGTCGATGTAAATTTCCGCATACTTCTCCGTCCGGTGGGTGGTGTGCACTGGCAAGAAGTGTGCAGTCTTGGTCAATCTGTCCACAATAACCCATATGGAATCATGGTGCCTGGAGGTATTGGGTAATCCCACTATGAAGTCCATGCAAATGTCCTCCCATTTCCAAGATGGTATGGGAAGGGGTTGCAAAGGGCCTGCTGCTTTCAGATGACTAGCTTTTACCCTCTGACAAGTGTCACATTCTGAAACGTACTTGGCAATTTCCCTCTTCATCCTGGTCCACCAATAAAGGGGTCTGAGATCATGGTACATCTTGTTGCTACCAGGGTGCATGGAGAACTTAGAAAGGTGAGCTTCATCCAATATCTTCTTTCTGAGCTCTGGATTCTTGGGAATAACCAATCGATCTTCAAACCATAAGATTCCCTTGCTGTCCTGACGGAAACACTTGTATTTTTCGGCCTTTTGCTTGATCATATCCTTGATGATCTGAACACCCTTATCCCCAAACTGTGCCTGAGCTATTTGTTCTTGCAGTGTGGGCTCCACTGCAATATATCCCAATTCACCGGAAGGAACAACTTCCAGGTTCAGCTTGCACAATTCATCACACAAGGTGGTGATTCTTGCATCCATGTTTATGCAATTACATTGGGCCTTTCGGCTCAAAGCATCTGCCACAACATTTGCCTTGCCAGGATGGTAATGCACCTCCAAATCATAGTCCTTGATTAATTCCAACCATCTCCTCTGCCTCATGTTCAGATCTGCCTGAGTGAAAATGTACTTGAGGCTCTTGTGATCAGTGTAAATGTTACAGTGAGCTCCCATCAAGTAGTGTCTCCATATCTTGAGAGCATGAACTACTGCTGCCAACTCCAAATCATGTGTCGGGTAGTTCTGCTCATGAGGTCTGAGGGCTCGGGAAGCATACGCAATGACTCTGTTCTCTTGCATCAACACACAACCCAATCCGGTACCAGAAGCATCACAATAAACCTCAAATGACTTGGTGTTGTCGGGTTGGGCTAGCACTGGAGCTGTTGTCAAATGTTGCCTCAGGGTATGAAAAGCATCCTCACATTTTTGGCTCCACACAAATTTGGCTCCCTTCTTCAACAGTTCAGTCATTGGCTTGGCAATTCTAGAGAAATCCGGAATGAATCGTCGGTAATATCCTGCCAATCCCAGAAAACTCCTAATCTGCTTCACTGTAGTCGGGGGTTTCCAGTCCATCACTTCTTGCACCTTCTCAGGGTCAACTGATATCCCATCCTGAGAAATTGTGTGACCCAAGAATTTTATTTCCTTCAGCCAGAACTCACACTTGGACAACTTAGCATACAACTGATGGTCGCGAAGTCTCTGAAGCACAATATGCAGATGCTCTGTGTGTTCATCTTCATTCTTGGAATAAACCAGAATGTCATCAATGAAGACAACCACAAACTTGTCCAGCTCTGGCATGAATACTGAGTTCATCAAGTACATGAAATAAGCCGGGGCATTGGTTAGCCCAAAAGACATCACCAAAAACTCATAGAGCCCATATCTGGTAGAGAAAGCCGTCTTGGGAATGTCACTGGCACGGATCTTGATCTGATGGTAGCCTGAGCGAAGGTCTATCTTGGAGAATACCTTGGCTCCTACCAACTGATCAAATAGAACATCAATGCGGGGTAGCGGGTACTTGTTCTTGATAGTCACCGCATTGAGAGGGCGGTAATCAACACACATCCTCAAACTCTCATCCTTCTTCTTCACGAACAAGGCGGGACATCCCCATGGTGAAGTGCTTGGTCGAATAAATCCCTTGTCCAACAATTCTTGCAGTTGCTTCTTCAATTCTGCCAACTCCGCGGGAGGCATCCTATAAGGTCTCTTGGAGATAGGAGCAGTCCCGGGTTGCAATTCAATGGCGAACTCAATATCTCTGTCAGGTGGCATTCCTGGCAATTCCTCCGGAAAAACATCGGGGTAGTCGCGGACTACTGGGATCTGCCGTACTGGGGATTCTGCCATAACAAAGGCACAAGACCGGGTACCACCCTGGTTGGGTAAATACAAAACAGTCTCGCCATAAACAGGGGAATGAATTTCAATGGCTCTGGCTGCAATGTCCAATATTGCCTGATGTTTGGCCAACCAATCAGTTCCCAAGATGATATCCACACTATCCAGCCCCAAGATAAGAAGGTCAGTTTTAACTATCAAACTACCAAACTTTATGGGTACATGCCTGCTGATTTGATTAGTGGCAATCCTGCCTCCTGGGGTTGAAATGGTAATAGCCCCGTGGGTGTGGCAAAAAGGCAACTGGCACTTGACACTAAATTTGGCACTGACAAAACTATGTGAAGCACCAGAATCAAAAAGAACAATAGCAGGAAAATTTAAAACTGTAAAGATACCAGTCATGACGGGTGCTCCCTCTGGAATGTCAGCCATTGTAGTGAAGTTCAGCTTGCCCTGCCTCACCTGCACTTTCTGCCTCTTTCCTTGGTTCTGGTTAACATTCTGCCCCTGCCTCTGCTGATTCTTGGGGCAATTCTTGGCATAGTGCCCAGTACTGCCACAAGTGAAACACCGGTTATCATTAGCCTGGCGGTACTGCTGCTGCTGGTGGTTCCTCTGAGCTGGGAATTGGGCACGGTTGGGTGCCTGCTGCTGCTGCTGCTGCTGTGGTGGCCTGATTACCCACCTCCCTTGCTGCTGCTGAGGTCCCCTGCTCTGTGAGTCAGACACAATCCTGAAGCGCTGTGGCTGAGACGAGGGTCCTGCCACAGGGGTCTTCCTTTTCTTCTCCGCCTGCCGAGCCAAGATGCAGTCTTCCTGGGAGATAGCCATGTTGACCAACTCATTGTAACTGTTGGCCCTGACGGTGTTGAGACGGTCACGGAGCTTGGTGCTGAGCCCCCTCCTGAACCTGTCTCGCTTCTTCTCATCCGTATCTGCATGGTATCCGGCATACTGACACAAATCGTTGAAGGCCTGGGCATATTGCAACACTGTCCTGCTGCCCTGAGTGAGTGCCAGAAACTCATTGAGCTTCCGGTCCATGATGCCAGCGGGAATATGATGCCCTCTGAAAGCGGCCTTGAACTCCCTCCACTCCACCTCTCTACCATCTGGCTGCATAGCCAGAAAATGGTCCCACCAAGTTCTTGCGGGTCCGCGAAGCTGCTGGGTGGCGAACCTGACCTTGGTGACCTCTGAGCAACCCCCATGGAGCAGTGGGAACTTGGATTCTACCACCCTCAACCACACATCTGCATCAAGTGGGTCCTCCGACCTGGTAAACAATGGTGGCTGGGTGCTGAGAAACTCCTGGTAAGTAGCAGCGACGGGGTGACGCTGATGGTCTCCACCATAATGCTGAGGTGGTGGCTGACGCTGAGCTAGCTGCCTCAGAATCTCATTCTGCTGGGCCATAAGTTCCTGCAGAGTGGGAGGCGGTGGCGGTGGAGGAACGTGCTCATTCTAACCACGGCGCGCTCTTCCAGCCATCTGAAAAAGTCACATGGTTGCTCAATAACATTTCTCCAAGTTTAAGGTTCGAACAGGGCAGGGGAGTCAAAGTAATTTGATAGATTCCAAATAAAACAACGAAAACATAATCCTTCCATCCAATTTAAATTACCATTAGCCATCCCTAAACATCCAAAAGAGTTTCAACACTGGTTACATCAAGGATCAAAAGACTCAACTCTACCTAGCCTAGGACCCTAAGGGTGCAACAGCTAAGCTAGCGGCGAGGAGTCCACTATCACCAACTTCTAGTACTAGTCTGTCATCTATTGAGCGAACGAGGCGACGCTAGACTCGGGGGAAGGTGGTCTCCCTGAGCCAGCGGTGTCTACACTGGAGGCAGACTCGTCTCCTCCCTCGATGTCAACGTCCTCGTCAGCCTCCGCATCATGGATCTCTTGGTGATGCATGTCCAGATGCGCATTAGCCTCTGCTAACTGCTGCTGAGTGTTGAGGAGCTGATCCTCGAGGACCTCAATGGTATTCTCCCTGGTGCCCACCAGCTCTTCCAACTCATGAATCTCGTCAGTCAGCTGCTCCACCTGTAGATCCTTCTCCACCAGCTCCTGTGATAAGTCCACCACGAGCTCCTCCCTGTTATCCAGGGTGATCTTGGTGTCCTCCAGCAATGCCATCAGGTGGGACATGGCCTCCCCACGCATCACTTGCAGACGATACAGAGCATTCATGCATCGCACAGACAAGTGAGCGGTGTGGCCTGGGTAGAGAGCCCAGATGTCCTTGGCATGCTCTACCCGGTCTTTCCACATCGGGTCGTCCTCTTTTTCCGCAGGGAACAACCCAATGGGGTGGGTAGCCAACTCCAAGGGGTGAAATCCACAGAAGGTGGTCAGTCCATGCAGAGCGATAGCCTCAATAGTGTCCTCAGCCCGGTATCCGTAGGACTTAGAGTCCAGTGAACGCCAGCCTGGCTGCAGGGGATGAGGCTCCAAAGTCATCCTCACCCGACAGCGAGGTACCCGGTGCTTCTCGAACTGCTGCACCGCGTACTGAGGGGGTGTCAAATATCCTGCCCCCTGAAGCACCTCCCACAAGATGCGGGGAAAACCCTCTCGTGCGAGTCCGTCAGTGTGGGTCAGTGCATCTCCATCCTCGGAGGATCCGTGGGAAGTCATCTGTGCACGGTTAAGCGTAAGTAAAGAAAAAGAATTACAAAAGAACAAAGAAAATAAAACTCAGCCTGCCTCTAACTAAAGGAAAAAGGCACTGGGGCCCTAGTTGGCTGCTGTCTCATTTTTAAGCCCTTTCACTTGGTTATTCATTTGCTTAATTAAGAATGCATGCATGCACGTCCTGAACGACCTCACAAGAAAATAGAAGGAATAGGGAAGAACTCCCATCCTGTAAAAGTGGCCTGTAGGGCCTAGTCACTTAGCCACCTAGCTACCCTTCTATTATCCTAAGGCTTCACGTCCTAGGTCTATCCTGCTCGCCCTACTATCTATCCAACATTGTTTCTATCAAGTTTTACTTTTAGAAAAGGGATGGTATTCATGTTTTATTGATTCCTCTGTGGTGGTACAAGCTCCGATACCAGCTGTGGCGGAACTGCCCGAATTATTCCAACTTAAGTGCCCAAGTCCGACCTTAGAGGCTAGACCACACTTAAATGGGAATAACCCGTCAATCCCTCGGATCTAGTCCGACACGGCCACTGACAGGATCAAGTACCACAGTCTCACTCGATGGTGAGTCACAGAGCAAATACAATAAAGCATAAAACCATGCATGGAAGAGTATTAAGTTATTACATCACCATGGTCATCATCGGAGTTTTTCGCAAAAGTAACCATTATTGTTTTGAAGTGCAGCGGAAAAATAAACTAACGACAAATAAATGGAGGGATGGGGAAGCCTGTCCCATCACTCCTCATGCTCCTCCTCAGCCGAGGCAGGGTCCCACTCAACAGTCCAACCCGGTGGTAAGGTGGACGGCCAAGTCACTCCAGCAACCATGTCCTCCAGAGAACCTGTAAAAATTATGCCACAAGCAAGGCTGAGTATACTAATACTCAGCTAGACTTACCCGGTGTGAGGAGTCTATACTCCTCTACCTCTAGACATGCAGCTGTTTGGCTGTGGGGTTTGGTTGCCAAAAGCACTAGCTGAGTTTCTAAATCAAGATTTTAACTTAATCAAAATTAAGTGTGACTCTCTTAAGGCTAAAAGTGTACTATCTATTCATACATAGTGGCAAGCATTATTAGCAATCAACAGTTTGTATCATCTCAACTCAGTTCCACTTGTTACTCAATGTAGCAGCATGGATCAAGCAGTCTCATTAGCTGCGAGAAGCAGACGATTCGAATCGAGTTTTTATCCTTGCAAGGTAAACCTAAACACACGACATGTAAGGGCACTCCATCCCCACACACATCAACCGTCCCCATCGATTCCCCGTCAGCAGATCAGGGCTCACCGCCTTGGCGTACAATGCCCCACTGACCCCGACTGGCCGTCGTGCAGTGACCGCACTTGTACCCACCATAACCGGAATGGGAGACTACGTCTCAGGTCGCGTGAGGAGGTATGTCCACTGCCAGGTTCACTCAAGTACTAGGCTTACCGATTTACCATATTTCTCGGTATGTGTTTAGTACGTTCAAACGCTTGACTCACGGTACCACACCTTAATCCTTAATCAACTTTTTATCCCGTGAACAACCAATCCCCATGGATTGTTGCCCACAAACTACATCAATATGATAGGAAAGTGGATACAACCAATTCCTGACCTCGCGCGAGTGCTAGAAAAATCACTCGACTTCTACCGAGATCCTACTTAATAAAGCAGCTACTCGACTTAGCATACTAGTATTCATCTCAATAGGATTCCTAAGATCATGCAACTAGGGTTTCAAACAATTCCTACACCTAAGTGCACAATCAACCCTACAATCATTAAGTGAAGTAAAATAGCATAAATAATAGGTTATGCATAAAACCGGGGCTTGCCTTTCAAAGCAGTGGCAGGCAGGTCCTCTGGTGCAGGCTCTGGTGCTGGGTCTGGGGCAACCTCCTGGGCAGCTCCTTGCTCCGGCACGAGGATGTACTCTCCGTCAGCAAGATTACAGTCTATCGAAATGCAATGAACATGTATGTCATGATTATGCAAGATTTAAGAACATTAAGCCACTAAAATTAGGTCAAGAATTAACTTAGGGTTCCTTGGCTACGTGGGTCTTTTAGTGGTATTTATAGACTTATTACCCTTTTAGGTTTAGGTTTTCTTTTGGAAATAACATATTGGATTTGCATTGCCTTTATAGATTTTAGTGGATAATTATAAAGGTCTTAGGAGGACATTAAATTCCATCATCCATTTTCCTTTCTTAATTTCCACCTAGGGTTTCTAGTAGGGTTTGAACTATAACAGTAGTTTAAAAATTTCAAAAAAAATTTTTTGTAAAAATTACAGTGGGTTGTCACTGGCTATTCTAGCTTGTTTTAATAATTTGAGGCTTAAGGTACAAAAGCTAGGCTTTAAACAAAAATAACAATAGTTATGCAAAATGGGCCACTTTACACTACAAGTCCTTTATTAAAATGGTTTCTGACCTAATGGTTATTTTTGCTGGCCTCTAGTAGTGATAAAAAGCTCTTGTACCAAGAATGGCAGAGAGCAACATGATGGTTAATTAATGGTGAATTTCTAATCTTTGGTGCAAAAAGGGTGATTAGAACTAACTTGTTATTTGAAAAATATCAAACAACAGATTTCAGATTTTTCTTAAGTTCTTATTATCAACACATTAGTTGTCCTAAGGTTTGGGGAGGTTTCACCTTAGGGGTATTTTTGTAGGGTTTTTCTAAGTTATCCCTATTTTCTTCATTTAAAAGGTATCTTGTTTATTTTACACTACAACAGGGTATGATACATTTTTCCAGTGAACTTCATTGACTAAGTATTTCAACAAAAATAGGTGTGCTCTCTGGTTCATTATTTATATCACCTTTTCTATTTTTCTTAAACTTAAGCATATTATAGAATAAGGGGTTAAAACTATCTTAATGTAATGGACAGAGAGGTTTAACATTTTTAACTATGTCAGTGGGTAGATATAAACTTCTCCAAATTTTTCTAACCCTAGTTAAATAGTGCAACTAGTTTTCTTGCTATTATTAAGCTTTTGGCCAAAACTGAAAATAAATTAGAATCCTGTATTTTTCTCTAGTTCATATGGGGTTTTATATTTTTCTTAGACAGGTTATATTATTTAGAGTTTGGCAAAATTGGTTTGACCAAATTTGGATAATTTAAACAGAAGTTATGCATTTTCAAAGTTGCTGTCCAAATTAAAAACAGATTCAATTAAGGTTTTCTGGAAAAACCAATTTGCGCCGAGACCCCTAGGGTTAAACTGATTCAACTCTCGCAGATCTACCCTCGGACCACTATTCATGTGAGTCTTGGGCTTTACACTTAACCCCCCAGGGTTTTCTTCCTCACACCCGCGGTCCTTCTCCTAAACAGAACAGTCGCCGTAGGAAAGAAAGGACGGCGCGGCTTACCGGCGGCGAGGGAGGTCCGGCGAAGGGTGGGGTCGGCTCGGGGAGGCTCTGGCGGTCACGTCGAGGTACGGCTCGTCGTCGGAGATGGCCGGAATCGCCCGGTCCACACGTGCAGGCGGGTATCCTCGTCGGCGGCGAGTATACCGGCCAAACCACGGCGATCTGGTTCAATCCGACGGCACGGTGAGCATCACGGGGTCACGCAGCGACTGTGTGCACAAGGAATCGAAGGGTGGTGGAGTGGTTTACCCGGTCCACGAACTCCGGCGAGGTTAAGTGCTCCGACGAGTGTGGGCTGGCTTCTCCGGCGAAGGAAACTCCGATTCCTTGCTCGGGGAGTCTCGCAGAGGGGTGCACAAGCTTCTCCAAGGGCTGGACGGGGCTGGAAATGGCTGGGCGGGCCGGTCTACGGTGGCAGGGGGACTGGGTGGCCGCGGACAGCTGCGCACGGGCCAACGACGGCGAACCAAGCTCCGGCGAGGGTCGGGTGGGTGCGGACGGGTAAGGTCGAAGCTTGGGAGGGTTTTATAGGCGCGGGCGCGGACCAGGGCGCTGGCTTGCCCGTTTGGCGCGACGCGGGCACGAGGGGCGCGCGCGGGCGTGCTCTGGCGAGCTCAGAGCGCGTCGAACACGTGGCGCGTTGCTTCTGCCCGTGTTCTTCGCTCTGCTGAGCGGCCAAGCGTACGAATCTTGCCATGTCGCCTGTGGAAGATCTCTTCCCTGCACCTAGAGCTACCTAGTTCATGTGAGTTCCAAGGGAGGATACGCCCTAGGTTAGGAGATAGACAGGCGCCAAGTTTGGTTTGTCTCACTGCCCACACCGCGACAAAACCCATGTCAAAGCTTGTCAAACGTCCAAGTCTCGGTTTCAAATTTTTCCAGGGGGTGCCTTAAGTAGTATAGCACATTTTTGGTATAGAACTCAAGTGGTTTTGGCGCCATTTTCAAAGTGAACACGGCTGGACTTTGAATTAGGGCTAAAAATGTGACTTAGAGAGAAATAGAGAGCTCTAGCTCTCTCTCCACTTGGAGATTTGAATTGGGGTTTCTCCAGGGGCCTATTTGCAAAATTTCCCTCCCCTAATTGATGGTTATAATGTTGCTTAGGGTTTGGGTAAAAGTTACACATGCTTTACCCACTTGATCACTTTCTTTCCCCCCCCCTTACTTAGGGTTTTGGAAGGTAGGGCTTTGGAGAGATCTAGGGTTCTTCTCCCCCTATTGCCCAAGGTAGTAAGGGTGCAAGGATTTAGGGTAAAGTTTCTTATGTCATGGGCAACTTGATTAGCACATGAGCCCCAAAGTTCTTATGTGCTGCCCTAAGCCTTTATCTTTTGTGATCACAGCTTCTAGTGCCAAAGTGGCTCTAGCCAGGGTAACACCTGGGTGTTACATCGCCCTTACAAAAGATGATCACAAAAGAACACGGAAGTA
Source organism: Zea luxurians (assembly GCA_029449295.1). Lineage (NCBI taxonomy): Eukaryota > Viridiplantae > Streptophyta > Magnoliopsida > Poales > Poaceae > Zea > Zea luxurians. The sequence continues at coordinate 567,339 of JAOPSE010000034.1, forward strand.
AGGATGGGATGAGGAACACACACAAGTTCACAGCAAATACGCACACACACGGCCAAGACTTGAGCTCTAATGAATATCACAAAGTTCTCACTAGAACGGAGCTCAAATCACTAAGAAAATCGAACAAGTACGCAAAGACGAAGTGTGAATGATCAAGAATGCTTAAAGTGTGCTTGGTGTTCTCCTCCATGCGCCTAGGGGTCCCTTTTATAGCCCCAAGGCAGCTAGGAGCCATTGAGAGCAATCCAAGAAGGCAAATCTTGCCTTCTGTCGACTGGCGCACCAGATACTGTCCGGTGCGGATTTCTTTCCTATTCTGGCGCAGCCGACCGTTGAAGACTTGGAGCCGTTGGCGCACCGGACACTGTCCGGTGCACACCAGACAGTCCGGTGCCCCCATCCGACCGTTGGCCCGGCCACGCGTCACGCACGGATTGCACGGCCGACCGTTGGCGCGCCCGACCGTTGGCTCACTGGACAGTCCGGTGCCTCACCGGACATTCTGGTGAATTATAGCCGTACGCTGTTGACTCGGTTCTCGAGAGTGACGACTTCGCCGCAGCCGACTCACCGGACACTGTCCGGTGCACCACCGGGCAGTCCGGTGATTTATAGCCGTACGACGTCGTCGACACCCGAGAGCAGCCTTTTCATCAGAGCCAGCCTGGCGCACCGGACACTGTCCGGTGCACCACCGGACAGTCCACCGGACAGTCCAGTGCACCCAGACCGAGCAGAGTCTTGGCTGCTCGTGCCAAGTCTTTTCCAATTGAATTTTCTCTGATTATAGCACTTAGACAAATATGTTAGTACACAAAAACCAATGTACTAAGTCTAGAATCATACCTTTGTATTGATTTGCACTTTGTCCACTATTTGGCATAGTTTAACACTTAAGCACTTGTGTTGGACACTAAATCACCAAAATACTTAGAAATGGCCCAAGGGCACATTTCCCTTTCAATCTCCCCCTTTTTGGTGATTTATGCCAACACAACATAAAGCAACTAAAAGAAGTGCAATATCAATGCAATTTCGAACAAGAAATGATTTCGATTCAAATTTGGCATATTTGGATCATTCTTTGCCACCACTTGGTTTGTTTTTGCAAATCAAACTCAATTTCCTATCTCTAAGGCAAATTCACTTGCAGAGACGTAAAGAGAGGTATTCCAAGAGAAATTGATTAAAGATCCAAAAACTCCCCCTTTTCCCATAATCAAGCATTCTCCCCACACGAGACAGACTTTTAGCACTAAGAGACAATAAGAGTATTTTGACAAAACAAAACTCTACCTTTTTCCCATAATTAAGCATTCTCCCTACCTTTTTCCCATAATCAAGCATTCTCCCCACACGAGACAGACTTTTAGCACTAAGAGACAATAAGAGTATTTTGACAAAACAAAACTCTACCTTTTTCCCATAATTAAGCATCCTCCCTACCTTTTTCCCATAATCAAGCATTCTCCCCACACGAGACAAACTTTTAGCACTAAGAGACAATAAGAGTATTTTGACAAAACAAAACTCTACTCTACTATTTTCAAAATTCTCAAGTGGTAGCTGATCCATTTCTTACTTTGGCCTTATTTTCTCCCCCTTTGGCATCAAGCACCAAAACGGGATCAATCTTGGCCCTTAAACCCCATTGCCTCACCAAAATCTTCAAATAAGAGTAAAAATGCAATAAGAATATGGAGATGAACTTGGAGTGAGTTACCCTCTCATCGGAGTGCAGTGGAAGTCTTGCATGGTCCAAGTTCACCTTTTCCCTTTCAATCCACCTTTGAGACTAAATCAAGCAAGCTCAAACATATGGTTAGTCTTAAAGGATCAAGTTGTAGCACATCTCCCCCTAAATATGTGCATCACTCACACATGGACTTGAGATCCGGGGAGAGTTTGTACAACTTGAGCACCATAAATAAACAAAATGCATAAGGGAACATGATCAAAGCATAATACACATGTATGCTACAAATCAATCCAAGTTCCGCGAATCTAAGACATTTAGCTCACTACGCAGCCTGCAAAAGGTCTTTTCATCTAAAGGATTGGTAAAGATATCAGCTAGCTGGTTTTCGGTGCTAATATAGAACACTTCGATATCTCCCTTTTGCTGGTGGTCTCTCAAAAAGTGATGCCGGATGTCAATGTGCTTTGTGCGGCTGTGCTCAACAGGATTGTCCGCCATGCAGATAGCACTCTCATTGTCACATAGGAGTGGGACTTTGCTCAGATTGTAGCCAAAGTCCCAGAGGGTTTGCCTCATCCAAAGTAGTTGCACGCAACACTGTCCTGCGGCAACATACTCGGCCTCAGCGGTGGATAGGGCAACAGAGGTTTGTTTCTTAGAACTCCACGACACCAGGGACCTTCCTAGAAATTGGCACGTCCCTGATGTACTCTTCCTATCGACCTTACATCCAGCATAATATGAGTCTGAGTATCCTATTAAGTCAAAGGTAGACCCCTTTGGATACCAGATCCCGAAGCAAGACATAGTGACTAAATATCTAAGAATTCGCTTCACAGCCACTAAGTGACACTCCCTTGGATCGGATTGAAATCTAGCACACATGCATACACTAAGCATAATATCCGGTCTACTAGCACATAAATAAAACAAGGAACCTATCATGGACCGGTATGCTTTTTGATCAACGGACTTACCTCCTTTGTTGAGGTCGACGTGTCCGTCAGTTCCCATTGGAGTCTTTGCGGTCTTGGTGTCCTTCATCCCAAACCGCTTGAGCAAGTCTTGCGTATACTTCGTTTGGGAAATGAAAGTGTCGTCCTTGAGTTGCTTCACTTGGAACCCAAGGAAGTAGTTCAACTCGCCCGTCATCGACATCTCAAACTTCTGCGTCATCACCCTGCTAAACTCTTCACAAGACTTTTGGTTAGTAGAACCAAATATTATGTCATCGACATAAATTTGGCACACAAATAAGTCACCATCACATGTCTTAGTGAAAAGAGTTGGATCGTCTTTCTCAACCTTGAAAGCATTAGCAATTAAAAAGTCTCTAATGCATTCATACCATGCTCTTGGGGCTTGCTTAAGTCCATAGAGCGCCTTAGAGAGCTTACACACGTGGTCGGGGTACTGTTCATCCTCAAAGCCAGGGGGTTGCTCCACGTACACCTCCTCCTTGATTGGCCCGTTGAGGAAAGCGCTCTTAACATCCATTTGGTACAACCTGAAAGAATGGTGAGCGGCATAGGCTAACAAAATACGAATCGACTCTAGCCTAGCCACAGGAGCAAAAGTCTCCTCAAAGTCCAAACCTGCGACTTGGGCATAACCTTTTGCCATAAGTCGAGCCTTGTTCCTCGTCACCACCCCGTGCTCGTCCTGTTTGTTGTGGAATACCCACTTGGTTCCCACAACATTTTGCTTGGGACGCGGCACCAGTGTCCAAACTTCATTACGCTTGAAGTTGTTGAGATCTTCCTGCATGGCCAACACCCAGTCCGGATCTAGCAAGGCCTCTTCTACCCTGAAAGGCTCAATAGAAGAGACAAAAGAGTAATGCTCACAAAAATTAGCTAATCTAGAGCGAGTGGTTACTCCCTTGCTAATGTCACCCAAAATCTGGTCGACGGGATGGTTCCTTTGAATCATCGCTCGAACTTGAGTTGGAGGGGCCTGTGGTGCTTCTTCCTCTTCAACTTGGACATCATGTGCTCCCCCTTGATCACACGCCTCTTCTTGAGGAACCTGTTCATCATTTTGAGTTGGGGGGTGCACCATCGTTGAGGAAGAAGGTTGATCTTGCTCCTTTTGTTCCTGTGGCCTCACTTCTCCAATCGCCATGGTACGTATTGCGGCCGTTGGAACGTCTTCTTCATCTACATCATCAAGATCAACAACTTGCTCTCTTGGAGAGCCATTAGTCTCATCAAATACAACGTCGCTAGAGACTTCAACCAAACCCGATGATTTGTTGAAGACCCTATACGCCTTTGTATTTGAGTCATAACCTAACAAAAACCCTTCTACAGCTTTGGGAGCAAACTTAGAACTTCTACCTTTCTTCACTAGAATATAACACTTGCTCCCAAATACACGAAAGTATGACACATTGGGTTTGTTATCGATTAGGAGTTTGTACGATGTCTTCTTGAGGAGGCGATGAAGGTAGACTCGGTTTATGGTGTGGCAAGCCGTGTTCACAGCTTCCGACCAAATCCGCTCGGGCGTCTTGAATTCTCCAAGCATCGTCCTCGCCATGTCGATGAGTGTCCTGTTCTTCCTCTCTACCACACCGTTTTGCTATGGTGTGTAGGTAGCGGAGAACTCGTGCTTAATTCCTTCCTCCTCAAGGTGCTCCTCCACTTGAAGGTTCTTGAACTCGGACCTGTTGTTGCTCCTTATCTTCTTCACCTTGAGCTCAAACTCATTTTGAGCTCTCCTTAGGAAGCGCTTGAGGGTCCCTTGGGTTTCAGATTTATCCTGCAAAAAGAATACCCAAGTGAAGCTGGAAAAATCATCAACAATTACTAAACCATACTTACTTCCCCTGATGCTTAGGTAGGCGACGGGTCCGAAGAGGTCCATATGAAGCAGCTCCAGGGGTCTTGATGTAGTCATCACGTTCTTGATGTGATGAGCACTTCCCACTTGTTTACCTGCTTGACAAGCTGCACAAGGTCTATCTTTTTCGAAATGCACATTTGTTAGACCTAACACATGTTCTCCCTTTAGAAGTTTGTGAAGGTTCTTCATCCCAACATGTGCTAAACGACAATGCCACAGCTAGCCCATGCTAGTCTTAGCAATTAAGCATGCATCTAGACCGTCCTCCTCTTTTGCAAAATCAACTAAATAAAGTTTGCTGTCTAGTACACCCTTAAAAGCTAATGAACCATCACTTCTTCTAAAGACAGACACATCTACATTTGTGAATAAGCAATTATATCCCATATTACAAAGCTGACTCACAGACAAGTTATATCCAAGCGACTCAACTAAGAACACATTAGAAATAGAGTGCTCGGATGAAATAGCAATCTTCCTTAGTCCTTTGACCTTGCCTTGATTCCCGTCACCGAATATGATTGAGTCTTGGGAATCTTTGTTCTTGACGTAGGAGGTGAACATCTTCTTCTCCCCCGTCATGTGGTTTGTGCATCCGCTATCGATAATCCAGCTTGATCCCCCGGATGCATAAACCTGCAAGGCAAATTAGGCTTGGGTCTTAGGTACCCAACTCTTGTTGGGTCCTACAAGGTTAGTAACAATGGTCTTAGGGACCCAAATGCAAGTTTTGTCTCCCTTGCATTTTGTCCCTAATTTCCTAGCAATCACCTTCTTATCCTTTCTACAAATTTCAAAAGAAGCATTGCAAGCATGATAAATTATAGAAGGTTCATTAATTTTCCTAAGAATATGAGCAACATTTCTCCTAGGCATATGATGAATGACATTTCTTCTAGGCATATCTCTACCATGCACATAGGAAGAACTTGAAGCAAACATTGCATTTGAATCATAAGCATTACAACTCCTATTATGATGAACATTTCTAGAAAATTTCCTATCATAAATAAATGCATGATTCTTTTGAGCACTATTAGCCATAGGGGCCTTCCCTTTCTTCTTGGTGGAGATGGGAGCCTTATGACTTGTTAAGTTCTTGGCTTCCTTCTTAAAGCCAAGCCCATCCTTAATTGAGGGGTGTCTACCGATAGTGTAGGCATCCCTTGCAAATTTTAGTTTGTCAAATTCACTCTTGCTAGTCTTAAGTTGGGCATTAAGACTAGCCACTTCATCATTTGACTTTGCAATAGAAACTAGGTGTTCACTACAAGCATCAATATTAAAATCTTTACACCTATTGCAAATCACAACATGTTCTACACAAGAGTTAGATCTATTTGCTACTTCTAGTTTAGCATTTAAATCATCATTAACACTTTTTAAACTAGAAATTGTCTCATGGCAAGTAGATAGTTCACAAGAAAGCATTTCATTCCTTTTAACTTCTAAAGCAAGAGATTTTTGTGCCTCTACAAATTTATCATGATCTTCATACAAAAGATCCTCTTGCTTTTCTAACAATCTTTTCTTATCATTCAAAGCATCAATCAAGTTATTAATTTTATCAATTTTAGTTCTATCTAAGCCCTTGTACAAACTAGAGTAATCTATTTCATCATCGCTAGATTCATCATCACTAGAAGAAGCATAAGTAGACTTTCGAGTACATACCTTCTTCTCCTTCGCCATGAGGCATGTGTGACGCTCGTTGGGGAAGAGGGATCATTTGTTGAAGGCTGATGCGGCGAGTCCTTTGTTGTCGGAGTCGGACGACGAGCAATCCAAGTCCCACTCCTTGCCAATGTGTGCCTCGCCCTTAGCCTTCTTGTAAGCCTTCTTCTTTTCCCTCTTCTTATCTTGTTCCTGGTCACTATCATTATCGGGACAATTAGTGATAAAATGACCAATCTTTCCGCACTTGAAGCAGGAGCGCTTTCCCTTTCTCTTGTTCTTTTTGGGATGCTCCTTGCGGCTCTTTAGCGCCGTCTTGAAGCGCTTGATGATGAGGGCCATCTCTTCCTCATTGAGCCCTGCCGCCTCAACTTGCACCACCTTGCTAGGTAGTGTCTCCTTGCTACTCGTTGCCTTGAGAGCAATGGCTTGAGGCTCATGAATTGGACCATTCAACACCTCATCGATGTATCTTGCCTCCTTGATCATCATCCGCCCGCTTACGAACTTTCCAAGTATTTCTTTGAGCGACATCTTGGTGTACCTAGGATTCTCACGAATATTGTTTACAAGATGTGGATCAAGGACAGTGAAAGACCTTAGCATTAGGCGGACTACATCGTGGTCCGTCCATCACGTGCTTCCATAGCTCCTTATCTTGTTGACGAGGGTCTTGAGCCTGTTGTATGTTTGGGTTGGCTCCTCCCCCCTGATCATTGCGAATCTCCCAAGTTCGCCCTCCACCAACTCCATCTTGGTGAGCATGGTGACATCATTTCCCTCATGAGAGATCCTGAGGGTGTCCCATATCTGCTTGGCGTTATCCAAGCCGCTCACCTTATGGTACTCATCCCTGCACAATGAGGCTAACAACACAGTAGTAGCTTGTGCATTTTTATGAATCTGTTCATTGATAAACAAAGGACTATCCGTGCTATCAAATTGCGTTCCATTTTCTACTATCTCCCATATACTTGGATGGAGAGAGAACAAGTGACTACGCATTTTGTGACTCCAAAATCCGTAGTCCTCTCCATCAAAGTGTGGAGGTTTGCCAAGAGGGATGGAAAGCAAATGTGCATTTGAACTATGCGGAATACGAGAATAATCAAAGGAAAAGTTTGAATTAACCGTCTTCTTTTTCTCGTAGTCGTTGTCGTCCTTTTGGGAAGAGGAAGATTGTAATACTCAAAGTTGTATACCAAGAGTAATAGAGAGAGCTCCTCATTTTGTGTGTCTTATTTGCATCATAAAAAGAGCACCTATGTAATTGAGAGTGACTAAATAAAACAGTTATTCTAAAATAAAGAAAAAGTGCATTTGTTGGAGTTTTTATGTTTGTGCATTAAATAAAAATAACAATAATATAAAATGACTAGAAATTGGATTAAGCCCTACATTGAAAACTAGGGTTTAAAAGTAAGAAGAGAAGTGATATGAAAATAAAAATAATATAAATATATTTCTAAAATTGGTATTTTTCATTTCACAACATGATTGGAGAATAAATTTGCACAAGGTTTGAAACTAAATTCGAATTCAAATTGCTTTTAGAAAGAAAGAAAAGAAAATGGGAGATGAAAAGAAAAGGAAAAGCAAAATCCCACTGTTGGGCCCAAAACCCTCAATTCGGCCCACTATCCCTTTTGTTCCACGCAGCCCATCACTCTGCCGCAGCGCCGACACCTAGGGCCCGGCCGTCAGCTGCTGGCTCGCGCGCCTGTCTCCTGGATGTTGCGTCTATGGCAAACGGGCCCCCCTCGCCAGTCTCGGTGTCCTCCTGTACATCTTCCCCATCCCGCGCGACGCGCGCTCTCAACAGAACGATCCGCTCTCCACTCCGAGAATCTCGAGCACGAACCAAACCAACCTAAAGATTCGTATCGCCCTCGCGGGAGTATTTATGAGCCTCTCAGTTCTCCGTTCCACGGCACATCTCGCTGACCCGCACCCGCTGCACCATAGCCGTTTACCAGCCTCCGCCACCACCGGGGGGAAGAGTTTTCAACGTCGCGGGCTATTTCGTGTTGGCGCAGCGCCGACTCCACTGCGCCTGGGCAGGAATCTTCGCCGGGTCTCCGCGGAGCTGCAAGTCACCTGGGTGGAAGGAGAGGACCCCTGGATGACGGGAATTTCGCCGCCGCGCAATCGGATTTAACCTCACCGTGGCCGAAGCTTAGCGCAGAGAAAACCGTGGTAAACATCCCATCCCTCGCTTGTACTTCATACCCCCATCGTGTTGCACCAACTCGAATAGAAGTTAGCTTACAAGAACCCCTGGAATTACTCACCGGAACCTATGCGCCGCCGCGGATCCGCTCTACTCCGTGGCCAGGGCGGTAACATCAGTCAAACATTAAATTGGGGGCTCTATCAGGTTCGCCCTACCTTTGGCTTAGTGTGGCTTGGTTGGATTGGAAACTCGGGCGGCGTGTGGCCGAATCGCACAAGTCCGGCGATGGTCCGCCGTGTGCCCTGGGCGGCGCCACCGTAGCTCGACAAGGGAATTGGGGGAGACACCTGGGCCGTTGATGCGGAGACGGATGGCTAGGATTAGAAGCCGGGTAACGGTTCGACCTTGGCTTGTTAGGACCGTCCGATGCGGGGCGAACGCGTAGGATTTAATGCAAGGCAAAGGAATCCGGATCCATCGGATCGCGATCCAACGGACTGGATCGCGTACCGATTGGGGATGGGGTCGGTCTGATCTGTACCGCCAGTCTCTAATCCAACGGCTAGGAATTAACCGTACCCCTTCGCGGGTCAATTCTTCTAAAGAGACCCTCACCTCTCTGGAAATCAACCCGCAGTCCAGACCAGTGGCGCGCTGTGTCTTGGAAATCTTGCGGGTTAGCCCCTGAACTTACCAGTAATTGAGGCCCGATCCAGAATTGTTTTAAATCAATTAAATGAATTAGAAATTGGATTTTTAATATGAAAATAAACCCTAGAACTTGTATAAATCATAGAAAATCCATCTTTAGTCCAAATCCATCCATTCCAATTTCTAAAATTTTGTAATAATATTCTCTATCATTTAGTATCTCTATTTTGACATGAAAACATTTAGAAAATTAATTTCTCATCTAATCCTATTTTAATCACATTAAACCTTAGGAAATTCATAACTTGAATACTATAACTCCAAATTCAGTGATTCCAGTTCCTATGGTTTCATTTTAATGTGTAGATTTTTACTGTATATTTTATTCATCTGTTTGGTGTGATGTTGATTTTGGCTATACTATGTATGTATTGTGTTGATGCGAGTAGACGAGCAAGCCACTGTAGAAACTGAGGTTCAACAAGTAGAAGTAGCTGAGCAGGAGCTCATTACAGGCAAGTTGTGCCCTTGATCACTTACTTTTCCCAGCCATGTTCTTATTAATTTTAATGATCTGCATAGGTTAATTTTGATGGGAGCCTTTATGTTACCCCAGTTTTGATTACCTCTATACCTTGTTCACCCCTGAAATATTTTTGGGTAGTACTTGCTATTACTTTATGTGGATTGGGTATGGAGATACACTATTCATGATTATTCTGTTATTATCTTGTTATTATTGTTGTTCATGTTAAGATCATTAAATTAATGGGAACATGGAGCGACCACCCGGGAAAACAGTGCTACCACAAGGGTTTAATGGGACGCCCTTGGCTGACTAATTAGGAAAGCTAGTGGAAGACTACCTTACCCGAAAGGGGCAAGGGCAGTAGGGGAGTGGTCAGTGTAGGGAGGTCCCTGGTTGATTTTGCTGCGATGGCGGTCAGCCAGGAACCCTGCATTGGAACTTCCTATAAACTGTAGCTGGTTTTCGAAAGCTAGTGGAACTTTGTAAAGGCCTCGTAGTGGATCCCTAGCCATTCACCTCGGTAGTGTCTAAGGGCCATGCAAACCCTGGCGACATGGGATACACGACTTGTGGGTAAAGATGCGCAACCTCTGCAGAGTGTAAAACTGGTATACTAGCCGTGCTCACGGTCATGAGCGGCTCGGACCCTCACATGATTAATTATGGAACTTAAATTCAATTTGACATTTGCATCGCATTCGGGATTATTTTACTATTACTTTTCTCTATTATTATTAAGGTTTGGTATTTACTTACACTTAGTAATTGCTAATAAAATTTTGACCAACTTATAAAAGCAATGCTCAGCCTTAGCCTTTATTTTATTGATCAGCCTTACTCTTCATGAACTCCCACCTTTGGTGAGTTCATGCCACATTATTCCCCACGACTTGTTGAGCTATGAACGTATGTGAGCTCACTCTTGCTGTCTCACACCCCCCCCCCACAGGAGAAGAACAGGTGGTTGAAGAGGAGCCGCCTAACACTGAGGAGTTCGATCTGATCTAGGTGGCGTTTCTCAGTCGACATTGGCGCCATCGATCCTTAGTTCGTTTTATATTTATCTTTATCTTTATTTTGTAATAAGACTTCCGCTATGTAATAAGTACTCTGATGTTTAATGACATTTATCTCTATACACTCTGTTATTATATATGTTGTCTTCTTGGCGCATGTATGAGATGCACCCGGCTTTGTCCTTTAAAACCGGGTGTTACAGAAGTGGTATCAGAGGAAATGTTGACTGTAGGACGAAACCTAGATAGAAATGGACAAAACCCTTATCTACTTATCTTACTCTGATTCATTCCATACTTACCTTATCTTGATCCTGTCTCACCTTCTACTGTTCTACTCTGATCATTCTTACCTTTTCTACTCTGAGACAAGATGGATTTCAAACCTTGGAATCCCTACCCCTATGACGTTCTTAAGAGTTAGGGAACCCAAAACAAAAGTTAAAACTATTTTCTTAAAAAAAATGTTGGTTGATTGTGCTGATACTAAATGTCTGATTTGCTTCTTTGATTGATTGAATTATTATAGATGGACATCTTAGCATGTACCAACATAAGGTATTGAATTAGCTATAGTAGGTGAAATATTAATCTGCTTAGCTAATAAATCCCCCAAAGTAACATGATTGTAATTACTGCCTTGTCTACTGCTTTTTCTTACCATATGTATCTAACTCAGATGGTCAATACCAGGAGGGGTGGTGGAATTGACTTGCCTCCTAACCAACACACTCGAAGACAACCTCAGCCACAGCCTGCAGTGATGAATCCTCCTAATCCTCCACCAGGCGGAGTTGACCCACTGGTTGCTGCTCAGATGGCGGTGATGCAGCAAATGGCAGACACTATGGCTGATATGCGTGCCCAGATGCAGCAAGAACGCCAGGAGATGCGTCAGGAAAGAGAAGATATACGCCAGGAGTTGCGCTAGGAGCGAGATGAGATACGCCAGGAAAGGAGGGCGCAACAACAACAACTTCAACAACAGCAACAACAGCAACAAGTGCCATTGCCTCCACCACCACCACCAGTTCCACCTCGTGATAAGCACCGAGAGTTTATGAGTCATAAGCCACCGACCTTCGCCAGTTCGCCAGATCCACTTGATGCAGATGATTGGCTGAAAGCAATTGAGAAGATGTTGAATATTGCACAATGCACTGACCGGGAGAAGGTTTTATATGCTTCTGGACGTCTGATTGGTCCTGCTGCTGACTGGTGGGATTCTTATACTGCTGCCCACGATGCTGCTGATACTATTACCTGGGCAGAGTTCAGTACGCAGTTCAGGAACTACCATATTCCAGCTGGGATGATAAAGATCAAGAAGAAGGAGTTTCTGTCGCTGAAGCAAGGAAGTATGTCAGTCAGCGAGTACCGCGACAAGTTTATTCAGCTATCCAGATATGCCCCTGAAGAAGTTGCTGAAGACGAGAGGAAGCAGGAGCATTTCATTGAAGGACTTAATGGACCACTGCAGTATGCTCTAGTTGCACACACTTTCCCATCATTTCAGAGACTGTTGGATAAGGCCCTGGCTATTGAACACAAGCGTGTTCAGTTGGGAGATTTGAAGAGGAAGGCTATCTCACAGGGACAGGGTAGCAGCAGTGTTCGTCCTCGCTACAGTTCACCGCAGGGTACACCGACTCGACCAGGAGGACCACGCCCAGTTCAGCAATCACCATTGAGGACTCCACCTCCTCGACAGGCTACTCCCACTGGCACCCCGACGAAGTTTGCAGGACAGAGTCCGGGCACTCAATGTTTCAAGTGTGGGAAGATTGGTCATTATGCAAATGTCTGCCCACAGAGAATTGCGACTACTCCAGTTCAGAACAAGCAACAGACCCCTGGCAAGGGATATTCTATAGCCAGGGTGAATCAAGTCAGCGTTGATGATACTCCGGATGGAGGGGACCTCGTAATTGGTATGTTCTATGTTAATGCAATTCCTGCAACCATATTATTTGATTCTGGTGCTACACATTCATTTATGTCTGCTAGATATGCCAACACAAATGAAATACCACTGCTAAATATGAGAAAACCACTGATAGTAATTACACCTAAAGGGCCTGTTGAGGCAAATCAAATGACACGGAGATTGACATTGACTATTATGGGTAGAGAATTTGGAGCTACTGCTATAATATTAGAGTCAAGCAGTATAGATTTGATCCTTGGTATGTCATGGCTAAGAAAGGCAAAGGCCGTTATAGCTTGTGGTAGAGGTACCATAGAACTCACTACCACTAAAGGAGAAAGATTTCAAGTTAATATTGCAGTAACCTCCTCATCCATGCGTGCAATGTTCTTTATGCCTGAGGAGTTTGTTGGTGACAACATCCGGGTGGTTAGAGATTTTCCGGATGTCTTTCCAGAGGAGTTACCAGGGATGCCACCTGATAGAGAAGTTGAGTTTGTTATTGATCTCTTACCTGGAACCGCCCCTATTTCTAAACGGCCATATAGAATGTCCGTAGAAGAGTTGAAGGAACTGAAGAAGCAGTTGACGGAGTTACAAGAGGCTGGTTACATTCGTCCAAGTTCCTCACCTTGGGGAGCACCGGTGTTATTTGTGCAGAAGAAGGATGGATCGCAACGGATGTGTGTGGATTATAGATCTCTTAATGATGTTACGGTGAAGAACAAGTATCCGTTGCCCCGTATTGAGGATTTATTTGACCAAATGAGGGGAGCAAGAGTATTTTCGAAGATTGATCTCCGATCCGGTTACCATCAGATGAGGATTAGACCATCGGATATTCCCAAGACGGCTTTCTCGACTCGATATGGATTATATGAGTTTACTGTTATGTCATTTGGACTAACCAATGCACCAGCTTACTTCATGAATTTGATGAATAAGGTGTTTATGGAGTATTTGGACAGATTTGTCGTGGTATTCATCGATGATATTCTTATCTATTCTAAGAATGAAAGTGATCATGAACTACATCTAAGGTTGGTGCTACAAAAGTTACGAGATAATCAACTCTACGCTAAGTTCAGCAAGTGCGAGTTTTGGATTGACAAGGTGCCATTCCTTGGTCATATTATTTCTAATGGAGGAATAGCTGTGGATCCTGCTAAAGTGAAGGAGATAATGGAGTGGAGAGTGCCCACTACAGTTACGGAGATTCGGAGTTTCTTGGGACTCGCAGGATATTATCGGAGATTTATTGAAGGGTTCTCTAAGATTGCCAAGCCTATGACCTCGCTTTTGGAGAAAGGAAGAGAATTTAAGTGGGATGAGAAGTGCCAAGAAAGCTTTGATCAGTTGAAGGAGAGATTGATGTCACCTCCAGTATTGATTATGCCAGATCTGCAGGAGGGATTTGACATTTACTGTGATGCATGTGGCCAAGGACTTGGATGTGTGCTTATGCAAGATGGTCATGTGATTGCCTATGCATCTCGTCAGTTGAGGAAGCATGAACTGAACTACCCCACTCATGACTTGGAACTAGCTGCCGTTGTGCATGCACTTAAGATTTGGAGACACTACATTATGGGAACTAAGTGCCAAGTATACACGGATCATAAGAGTTTGAAGTATATATTCACTCAGAAGGATCTCAATCTTAGGCAACGCCGTTGGTTGGAGCTCATTAAGGATTATGACTTGGAGATTCACTATCACCCAGGCAAGGCGAATTTGGTTGCAGATGCCTTGAGTCGGAAGGAGCATGTTCACTCCGCTTTCGTTGTCCAGCTACCTGATGAATTAGCAAAAGATTTTGAGAGACTCAACCTGGGGATTGTTACACATACGGAAGGAGTTATCATCGAATTGGAACCTACCTTGGAACAGGAAATTCGTAAAGGTCAGATTGGTGATGCTAAGATTCAGGAGATCAAGGATCTGATAACAGAGGGTAGAGGCCCGGAGTTCACGGAGGATGAGCAAGGCACGATATGGTTCAAGAATCGGATCTGTGTTCCCGACATTGATAGTCTTCGGGAAACTATATTGAAGGAAGCACATGATTCAGTTTATTCTATCCACCCTGGAAGTACTAAGATGTATCAGGATTTGAAGCAAAAGTATTGGTGGTATGGACTAAAGAGAGATGTGGCTGCACATGTGGCTATGTGCGATGTGTGTCAAAGAGTTAAGGCTGAACACCAGAGGCCAGCCGGACTATTGCACCCACTAAAGATACCTGAGTGGAAATGGGAAGAGATTGGCATGGACTTCATTGTTGGATTACCCCGCACGTCTGCTGGATATGATTATATATGGGTGATTGTGGACAGGCTAACTAAAGTAGCCCACTTTATTCCAGTGAAGACCACTTATTCAGGAGCTAAGTTGGCAGAGTTGTACATGGCACGGATTGTATGCCTGCATGGTGTGCCAAAGAAGATTGTGTCAGATCGAGGATCACAGTTTACCTCTCGATATTGGAAGCAGTTGCACGAGTCATTGGATACGAGATTGAATTTTAGTTCGGCTTACCATCCCCAGACTGATGGGCAGACTGAGAGGACTAACCAAGTACTGGAAGATATGTTAAGAGCTTGTGCTCTTAAGCATGGTGGAAGTTGGGATAAGAGTCTACCGTATGCGGAGTTCTCATATAATAATAGCTATCAGGCCAGCTTGAAGATGTCACCGTTTGAGGCTTTGTATGGCAGAAAGTGCAGGACTCCCTTGTATTGGAATCAAACTGGTGAAAGGCAGTTGTTTGGACCTGAGATTATACAAGAAGCAGAGGAACAAGTTCAGCAAATAAGGGAGAATTTGAGAACTGCACAATCCAGGCAGAAAAGTTATGCTGATACCCGGAGGAGAATGCTTGAGTTTAAGGAGGGAGATTATGTCTATTTGAAGGTATCACCACTCCGGGGTATGAGAAGATTCAAAGTCAAAGGAAAGTTGTCCCCTCGCTTTATTGGACCCTTTTTAATCTTAAAGCGAGTGGGAGAAGTTGCATATCAATTGGAGTTACCGGATCACCTTGCGGATGTTCATGATGTCTTTCATGTATCTCAGCTGAAGAAATGCCTCAGGGTACCTGAGGAACAGTTACCAATGGAGGACCTTAGTGTTCAAGAGGATTTGACTTATGCTGAGTACCCCATCAAGATTCTGGATACTTTGACTCGAGTTACGAGGAATAAGGTTATAAAGATGTGCAAAGTTCAATGGAGTCACCACGGTGAAGATGAAGCAACTTGGGAAAGAGAAGAAGAGCTTCGTATAGATTTTCCCCACCTTTTCCCTAGATCTTCTTAAATCTCGAGGACGAGATTATTTTTAAGGGGGGTAGGATTTGTAATACTCAAAGTTGTATACCAAGAGTAATAGAGAGAGCTCCTCATTTTGTGTGTCTTATTTGCATCATAAAAAGAGCACCTATGTAATTGAGAGTGACTAAATAAAACAGTTATTCTAAAATAAAGAAAAAGTGCATTTGTTGGAGTTTTTATGTTTGTGCATTAAATAAAAATAACAATAATATAAAATGACTAGAAATTGGATTAAGCCCTACATTGAAAACTAGGGTTTAAAAGTAAGAAGAGAAGTGATATGAAAATAAAAATAATATAAATATATTTCTAAAATTGGTATTTTTCATTTCACAACATGATTGGAGAATAAATTTGCACAAGGTTTGAAACTAAATTCGAATTCAAATTGCTTTTAGAAAGAAAGAAAAGAAAATGGGAGATGAAAAGAAAAGGAAAAGCAAAATCCCACTGTTGGGCCCAAAACCCTCAATTCGGCCCACTATCCCTTTTGTTCCGCGCAGCCCATCACTCTGCCGCAGCGCCGACACCTAGGGCCCGGCCGTCAGCTGCTGGCTCGCGTGCCTGTCTCCTGGATGTTGCGTCTATGGCAAACGGGCCCCCCTCGCCAGTCTCGGTGTCCTCCTGTACATCTTCCCCATCCCGCGCGACGCGCGCTCTCAACAGAACGATCCGCTCTCCACTCCGAGAATCTCGAGCACGAACCAAACCAACCTAAAGATTCGTATCGCCCTCGCGGGAGTATTTATGAGCCTCTCAGTTCTCCGTTCCACGGCACATCTCGCTGACCCGCACCCGCTGCACCATAGCCGTTTACCAGCCTCCGCCACCACCGGGGGGAAGAGTTTTCAACGTCGCGGGCTATTTCGTGTTGGCGCAGCGCCGACTCCACTGCGCCTGGGCAGGAATCTTCGCCGAGTCTCCGCGGAGCTGCAAGTCACCTGGGTGGAAGGAGAGGACCCCTGGATGACGGGAATTTTGCCGCCGCGCAATCGGATTTAACCTCACCGTGGCCGAAGCTTAGCGCAGAGAAAACCGTGGTAAACATCCCATCCCTCGCTTGTACTTCATACCCCCATCGTGTTGCACCAACTCGAATAGAAGTTAGCTTACAAGAACCCCTGGAATTACTCACCGGAATCTATGCGCCGCCGCGGATCCGCTCTACTCCGTGGCCAGGGCGGTAACATCAGTCAAACATTAAATTGGGGGCTCTATCGGGTTCGCCCTACCTTTGGCTTAGTGTGGCTTGGTTGGATTGGAAACTCGGGCGGCGTGTGGCCGAATCGCACAAGTCCGGCGATGGTCCGCCGTGTGCCCTGGGCGGCGCCACCGTAGCTCGACAAGGGAATTGGGGGAGACACCTGGGCCGTTGATGCGGAGACGGATGGCTAGGATTAGAAGCCGGGTAACGGTTCAACCTTGGCTTGTTAGGACCGTCCGATGCGGGGCGAACGCGTAGGATTTAATGCAAGGCAAAGGAATCCGGATCCATCGGATCGCGATCCAACGGACTGGATCGCGTACCGATTGGGGATGGGGTCGGTCTGATCTGTACCGCCAGTCTCTAATCCAACGGCTAGGAATTAACCGTACCCCTTCGCGGGTCAATTTTTCTAAAGAGACCCTCACCTCTCTGGAAATCAACCCGCAGTCCAGACCAGTGGCGCGCTGTGTCTTGGAAATCTTGCGGGTTAGCCCCTGAACTTACCAGTAATTGAGGCCCGATCCAGAATTGTTTTAAATCAATTAAATGAATTAGAAATTGGATTTTTAATATGAAAATAAACCCTAGAACTTGTATAAATCATAGAAAATCCATCTTTAGTCCAAATCCATCCATTCCAATTTCTAAAATTTTGTAATAATATTCTCTATCATTTAGTATCTCTGTTTTGACATGAAAACATTTAGAAAATTAATTTCTCATCTAATCCTATTTTAATCACATTAAACCTTAGGAAATTCATAACTTGAATACTATAACTCCAAATTCAGTGATTCCAGTTCCTATGGTTTCATTTTAATGTGTAGATTTTTACTGTATATTTTATTCATCTGTTTGGTGTGATGTTGATTTTGGCTATACTATGTATGTATTGTGTTGATGCGAGTAGACGAGCAAGCCACTGTGGAAACTGAGGTTCAACAAGTAGAAGTAGCTGAGCAGGAGCTCATTACAGGCAAGTTGTGCCCTTGATCACTTACTTTTCCCAGCCATGTTCTTATTAATTTTAATGATCTGCATAGGTTAATTTTGATGGGAGCCTTTATGTTACCCCAGTTTTGATTACCTCTATACCTTGTTCACCCCTGAAATATTTTTGGGTAGTACTTGCTATTGCTTTATGTGGATTGGGTATGGAGATACACTATTCATGATTATTCTGTTATTATCTTGTTATTATTGTTGTTCATGTTAAGATCATTAAATTAATGGGAACATGGAGCGACCACCCGGGAAAACAGTGCTACCACAAGGGTTTAATGGGACGCCCTTGGCTGACTAATTAGGAAAGCTAGTGGAAGACTACCTTACCTGAAAGGGGCAAGGGCAGTAGGGGAGTGGTCAGTGTAGGGAGGTCCCTGGTTGATTTTGCTGCGATGGCGGTCAGCCAGGAACCCTGCATTGGAACTTCCTATAAACTGTAGCGGGTTTTCGGAAGCTAGTGGAACTTTGTAAAGGCCTCGTAGTGGATCCCTAGCCATTCACCTCGGTAGTGTCTAAGGGCCTTGCAAACCCTGGCGACATGGGATACACGACTTGTGGGTAAAGATGCGCAACCTCTGCAGAGTGTAAAACTGGTATACTAGCCGTGCTCACGGTCATGAGCGGCTCGGACCCTCACATGATTAATTATGGAACTTAAATTCAATTTGACATTTGCATCGCATTCGGGATTATTTTACTATTACTTTTCTCTATTATTATTAAGGTTTGGTATTTACTTACACTTAGTAATTGCTAATAAAATTTTGACCAACTTATAAAAGCAATGCTCAGCCTTAGCCTTTATTTTATTGATCAGCCTTACTCTTCATGAACTCCCACCTTTGGTGAGTTCATGCCACATTATTCCCCACGACTTGTTGAGCTATGAACGTATGTGAGCTCACTCTTGCTGTCTCACACCCCCCCCACAGGAGAAGAACAGGTGGTTGAAGAGGAGCCGCCTAACACTGAGGAGTTCGATCTGATCTAGGTGGCGTTTCTCAGTCGACATTGGCGCCATCGATCCTTAGTTCGTTTTATATTTATCTTTATCTTTATTTTGTAATAAGACTTCCGCTATGTAATAAGTACTCTGATGTTTAATGACATTTATCTCTATACACTCTGTTATTATATATGTTGTCTTCTTGGCGCATGTATGAGATGCACCCGGCTTTGTCCTTTAAAACCGGGTGTTACAAAGATTCATCGCTGTCGTAGTAGACTATCTCCTTGATGCGCCTTGTTTTCTTCTTCTTCCCGTCTTTTCTTTTGTGGCCTGAGCCTGAGTCAGTAGGTTTGTCATCTTTTGGCTCGTTGATGAAGGACTCCTTCTCCTTATCATTGATCACAATCCCCTTGCCCTTAGGATCCATCTCTTCGGGCGATTAGTCCCTTCGTGAATAGAACGGCTCCGATACCAATTGAGAGCACCTAGAGGGGGGGATGAATAGGTGATCCTGTAAAAACTTGAACCTTAATGCCACAAAACTTGATTATGAGTTAGCACAACAAAGCCAAGTGGCTAGAGAGGAGTTCTTTCGAAACACAATAACCACAAGGATATCAACACAGATAGGCACAGTAGTTTATCCCGTGGTTCGGCCAAGTCAAAACTTGCCTACTCCACGTTGTGGCGTCCCAATGGACGAGGGTTGCACTCAACCCCTCTCAAGTAATCCAAAGATCCACTTGAATACCATGGTGTTTCTTTTCCTTTCACTATATCCCGTTTGCGAGGAATCTCCACAACTTAGAGTCTCTCGCCGTTACAAAAGATGATCACAAAAGAACACGGAAGTAAGGATGGGATGAGCAACACACACAAGTTCATAGCAAATACGCACACACACGGCCAAGACTTGAGCTCTAATGAATATCACAAAGTTCTCACTAGAACGGAGCTCAAATCACTAAGAAAATCGAACAAGTGCGCAAAGACGAAGTGTGAATGATCAAGAATGCTTAAAGTGTGCTTGGTGTTCTCCTCCATGCGCCTAGGGGTCCCTTTTATAGCCCCAAGGCAGCTAGGAGCCGTTGAGAGCAATCCAGGAAGGCAAATCTTTCCTTCTGTCGACTGGCGCACCGGACAGTCCGGTGCACCACCGGACACTGTCCGGTGCGGATTTCTTTCCTATTCTGGCGCAGCCGACCGTTGGAGACTTGGAGCCGTTGGCGCACCGGACACTGTCCGGTGCACACCAGACAGTCCGGTGCCCCCATCCGACCGTTGGCCCGGCCACGCGTCACGCGCGGATTGTGCGGCCGACCATTGACGCGCCCGATCGTTGCCTCACCGGACAGTCCGGTGAATTATAGTCGTATGCTGTTGACTCAGTTCCCGAGAGCGACGACTTCGCCGCAGCCGACTCACCGGACACTGTCCGGTGCACCACCGGACAGTCCGGTGATTTATAGCCGTACGCCGCCATCGAGACCCGAGAGCAGCCTTTTCATCAGAGCCAGTCTGGCGCACCGGACACTGTCCGGTGCACCACCGGACAGTCTGGTGCACCCAGACCGAGCAGAGTCTTGGCTGCTCGTGCCAAGTCTTTTCCAATTGAATTTTCTCTGATTCTAGCACTTAGACAAATATGTTAGTACACAAAAACCAATGTACTAAGTCTAGAATCATACCTTTGTATTGATTTGCACTTTGTCCACTATTTGGCATAGTTTAACACTTAAGCACTTGTGTTGGACACTAAATCACCAAAATACTTAGAAATGGCCCAAGGGCACATTTCCCTTTCATATGTATGTTAAGAATTTCCATTTTCTTTGGCAAGTTTTCAATAGCATCTTAAGAGCTAGCTAACTTAGCCTTAAGTTTTTCATTCTTTTTAACAAGCCTACCATCGGTAGTTGAGGATGGAGCTTTAGACTCTAATTGCTCAATTTTAGTTGTTAGCTCTACATTCAAATTTGCAAAGGATTTAAAATTTTCTAGCAAATTCTTATAATCATTTTGAGAGCTAAGCAACTTAGATTTTAGCACTTTTAACTAAGCTTTTTGTTTAGTGCATACATCCTTAAAAAATTTAACATCATGCACAAGTTCATCTATAGAGGGCTTATGATCTTCATCATCATCACTAGAGGATGGGATACTCATGTTATCTCTTGTCATAAGAAATTTCTATGATGAACATGAAGAGCATGATGAAGATCGATCGTTGTGGCTCCTTGGAGGTTCATTTTCGCTTTAAGAATCATCCCAAGTCTTGATCATTGTGAGCGCTTTCCCTTTGCTCCTCCTCTTCTTGGGTTCGGTCATATTTGGGCAATTACCTTGGAAATGGCCCTTCTCCCCATGTGTGAAGCATCCTATCTTTCTTTGTTTTTTCCTATCAATGTTAAAGAGAGGATCCTCTATCTGTTGGGGTGCACCCATTAGATTAATCTTGCGAATCATCCTCATTACCTTTTCCAACACGTCGAACTGTTTCTTCGACCTTGGAGAATGATGTAGAGGGTTGATCATCTTCTTCTTTATTATAATCTTGTTGTTCTTCATATCCCTCTTCCACACTTGAGGAACTTGAGCTTTCAACCTTCTTGTTGCCTTTCATCTTTTTATGCTCAACACAAGTGCAAGCATATGTCTTTGAAGAAGTTGGGTTTTCTTGACCCATCTCGTGTGACATCTCAAATGTCACAATCTTCCTGATTAAAAGTGTAGGGGTCATTTGGCTCAAGTCCTCCAAATTGTGAAGGATGGTGATGAGAAGGGAGATGATCTTCCTCATAATGTCAATAGAGTTGAGCTCATTAATAACAAGATTTAAACGCGAATACATGTCTCTAACAAGCTCATTTTCTTTCATTGAAAAAGAATTGTACTGATTTAAAGTTAGACAATGTTTTTGCTAATGAACATTTGATGTGCCGTCATGGAGCTCATGCAGTTTTAGCCAAATCTCATTAGCTACATTCAAAATAAAGATTTGGTTGAAAATTTCTAGGCTACAAGCAAGTTTTGGCTCTAGCATTCAAATGAATTCCTTTTTGTCATTCACGGTGAGTGTTTTGGAATTCTTAGGTGGTTTCATCCCATTGCGAGCGACTCTCCAAACACCTAGATTAACAACTTCTAAGTAGCAAGCCATTCTAGAACTATAATAGGGAAAGTTAGTGCCATCGAAGTGTGGTGGCCTATGAGTGTCCACCCCTCTCATCAAAAAAGCATCGACTAGATTAGCGGTTAAGCTAAAATGTTTCAAATGAACCAAATCGGGCTCTGATACCAATTGAAAGGAACATGAATGCCTAAAAGGGGGATGAATTAGTTCTTCTATTTTTCTCACTAATCTAGTCCATAAATAATTCTCCTAAACAAAACCTATGCAAATAACTAAGTAATAATGTGCAAACTAGGTTTTGTCTAAGTGTTGTTATATCTACCACAAAAGGAGTTATGCAGCCTAAGTTTGAATCCTAAATATTCTAAACTAAGAATAGTAAAGATTGCAACATAAGTAATCAATGTAAATGCAGAAGCTTAAAGACAAAGGTAGAGAAAGCAAAATCCCATGGACACACCAGTATTTTTACCAAGGCATCTAGAACCATGTAAGGTTGTGAATAATCCTCGTTGGTACCCCTACACAAAGGGAGCACCTCAGACTGGTAACTCCATAGACAGTCGTAGGACTTCTCGATGCGCAAGTGGTGCTTCACTTCCGGCCTCCTCACGGACACTCCTTGTTGTCTTCACTATCAAGCTTATGACCAAAACTCCATGGGCCTTGTTCCCTTTTGTACAAGATGGCGACCACATCACTAATGCAGTTCGCAAGACTCTCACCCCACTTCGCACAATCGTAACGGCTCACGCAAGAGCCGAGGGGTTTTATGGGTTTTTCTAACCTCACTCAATCTACTAGGAACAACCTAGAGCAAGCGCAATAGTGGTCTAACTAACCTAAGCACTTCGCAAAGCACCTACGCTAATCAATGAGTGATTCTATTAAGCACTCATGTATTTGGAGCTATTAGAAACATGTCTCTACACTTTAGCAATGTTCTTGAGCTCTCCACACCTCAAATGACCGGCTAGAGGATATATATAATGCCCAACCCCAAATGTAGTCGTTAGAGGAAGCAACTCTTTTTGCGTCGCACTGGACCGGTCTGGTGCCTCCATGTCAGCTAGCCTGGAACTCGGCTAGATTCTCTATAGTGCAGTAGAGGCTGATGCACATGGACCCAGTCTGGTGCCTGGAGAGACGGTGGAACTAGTCGTTGTCAACCATTAAAATTGGTCTGGTACGCTAGCAAGCCAAGTGTCAGAAAAACATCACCTCTACACAATAGGTCCGGTGCACACCTGCACGGTCCAATGCGCTAGTTTGCCAAACACCCAAGAAGGAGCTCTCTAGAAAAGTGGTTTGGTGCACTAGTCTGGTGCACCACCAAGTGGTCAGGTGCACCCAGTTTTAGCCCATAATTGATTTCTTCAATCTTCTTTGCTTGGGCTTGATTCTTAGTTTATGCCTTGAACTTTGCTTGATACTTGAAGGTCTTCTATGAGTCTTTAAGTGTATTCTTCGTGGTGTTGCAACCTCGGTTTCTTAGTCTAATCCACTTTGCATCATGTGAACTACAAAACACAAACACTTGCAAAACCATTAGTCCTTTGGTTGTGTTGATCATCAAACACCAAAATCAGTTAGTCAAATGAGTCGAGGTCCATTTTCCTTACAGACCCCACACACTACATCATGCCATGCAAACAATGTATGGCATCACTGTCGGGTCTGCTGGACCCCAAAGTGACTACTAATTAACGTTAGATGGTAAGACAAGGATCTAGAAAATTGATAGAAAGCTAATCACCCAATAATGATAATGTATATTACTACTAGCTAACTATGTCCCCACTCATGCGCACCCGAGAAAACTTCCCGGTCGGTCACCCATCCCAAATTACTCTAAGCCAAGCACGCTTAACTTGGAGGTTCTTTCAAGATAGGCTTTCGAAAAAGATGCACATTGATGATATGAGTACTCTATTAATTCTATTGAGCCTTGGGCCAGGATATCACCATCCATTAGGGCCAGGATATCACAGCCCCTAAAGAGCATAGGGACAACCGAGTAGGTGGCGTTCGAATTCCTAGGAAGTAAATGATGCGGTCGTACTAAAAGACCCCCCCTCAAGGCTAGCGGGACCAGAACTCACAGGGTCGAAGGAAGCTTCGTCTGACCTCCAAAAAAGCCACCAAGGGGAGACACTCTCCCCTCGGGCTTGGGGGCTATTATCGGGGAAGAGATCCCTGGGCCCACGAGGCCCACCAATTAGCAGAAGGACAAGGGAAAGGTCCGCACCAGAAGCACTTGCCCTCGGATAGTCCCAAGGCACCAAGCCCAAGATCGAGCGAGGCGGAGCCAGAATGGGGTTAGGTGAATCGAGAGGTAGCCACTCGAGTGGATTCCACGCCTGACCCAGGACTGACCCGTCGTATGTGACTGACTACATTAACTGTGTCTGGCACCGAGCCATAGTGGGAGAGTCGGTCCTCCTTCAACTCATGACCTACAGGCCCTAGGCCTATAACCCACTCATGAGTCATGACCTATCAACCCTAGGCCTGAGTGCATTGGCCGTCTATAGGATCCGCAACCCGACGAGCTATGCCGAGACCGTGCTATAGAGGCTAGGGGTCGGTGTGGCATAGAGGCGGGAATGATTATGCCAGAGCTCTTCACCACCCATGCTGCCAGTCTTAAAGAGCACGACCAAGGAAGCCTAGATGACTGAGGCACATGAGGACAAGCATGACTTTAACGAGGTAGAATGCCCCATTTTACCATGAAGCAGTAGCTCTTTCCTTGAGAAGCTATCGGTAACTGACCCCCACCTTGGCCTATAAAGGGGGAGGGTTGGCTGATACATGGGAGACCACACATAGGCAATACACAGACAACACACTAGAAGACCCGGTGGACTACGAAGGCAAAAGCCAAGGAGTGAGCCGCCACGACACCCAAGGCTTAGTAGAGAGCACTAGATTCATAGCCCTTAGGTCTAACCATGAATAAGAGATTTGGGAGCTCCTCCCTCTCTTGCTCGCGTGCAACCCCTACTATGAGCATTGAGCAACAAATGTGCTGGTAACGCTAGCCACTGAAGAATGGACGTAGGAACGTTCTGTCCGAACCAGTATAAATCTCGCACCCACTAGGCACACCATTCGGACCTGAGAACATGCACACACAAATTTACTTGTCGGAGCTGGTTCGAAACACCGTCAACTGACATCTAATTTTTAACACCCCAGCAGGCACCTCGAAAAAGGACATGATGAAAATGGGGAGGCTACTTAAAATTGAATTAATGAGCATTAGGCATCCGCCAGAAGAAAGTAATTTACACTTCCAGGTACTCAAACTTTTTTGAGTATATCAATGACACCTTGACACTCGCTATTTCGTAACATGCAGTTAGTCATAGGAATCCCGAGGTATTTTAAAGGTAATGAATTGATCCCACAAACAAAAAAGCGAAAGTAATTTTGTACAAAATCTTTAGCTAAACCATAGCAAAAAGCTCACTTTTGTGGAAATTAATTTTCAAACCCGACATTTGCTCAAAAGCAGTCAGCAGAAGTTCAATGTTACAAGCATGTTCCAAGCTATGATCCATAAAAACCATGGTATCATCCGCATATTGGAAGAACACATGTGATTTTGTTATTTTCCATTGCTCTTGATAAGAGAATCACCATCAAATCCACAACTATATTAAAGAGAATTGGAGAATCATGAGTAATTGATTCATGAGTAACAGAATTGTCACAATCAGAATTGCAATTTAGGTATCTGAGATCTGAGGGATATCATGAGTAATTGATTCATCCGAAGATAGTGAGTTTTTTCTGGCTTCCCAAACACGACTTTATAATAACTAGTGATATGGCGTTTGAGGTCCGCTTCTTCTATACGGTAACCCTCATCGTCCTCATGGTTGTAATTTTTTTTGTTTTTGATGTTTGCCATTGGCAACTAAATGAAAGTATTTAGTATTATTATCCTCTTCAAGAAGATGTTTAACTTTCACCCGTTGGAAGAGATGGATTAACTCTTCTCTTAAAATTGTAGTAAGTGTGTCGTCAATATAATTTTTCAACGCTAGCTTGTTTGGTGAAAGTTTTGAAGTCTCTGCTTTTTTGTCCAACTCATCAAGCTTCTGAATAAGTCAAGACTTCTCCCTTTGAAGAGATCCGCCTGTATTCTTGGCCCAGTCGTGAAGGTGTTGGCACAAGGATCTAATTTTATATTTCTATTTTTTCATTGTCGTTATTCCCGTCGTTTGTTGCTACCAAATCGATGCAACCATTTCGTGGAACCCCTCCCTAATGAGCCATCCTTAAGCAAATTTAAACTAAGATAGAGTCCCGAGTTATGAGGCAACCCTATCGTTAAGAAATAATATCATGTGGTCCGAGCGGGATCTATGAAGTGCTTCGATAGAGACATTAGAAAATTTTAATTCCCAATTGATATTCATAAAAACTATGTCCATTTTTAAGGTTATAGGATCTAAATTATTTGACCAAGTGAAGTGGCGCCCCCTTCAAGTCAATCTCTTTCATCTCAAGGCTCTCTATGACAACATTAAATAAATTAGGTCATCGGGGATTGAAATTATCTTTATTTTGATCCTTAGGCCTTCTCTTTTTGTTGAAAACTCCTCGATAATAAAAGGATGAGACTCCACACTACACTAACCATCTCCACTAAAAAATGTTCTTAGGGTCATCTTGAGCTGGACCCTACACAACATAAATGGTCAATTTAAAATCATCTAATTTATTTCTAAGGAGAAATTTTATATAAAAATCCCCTTCATCAAAAGCTCCAATGTGGAAAATAGCTAGATTTACACCTAAACTCATTCCTCCGGACCTGCCTCTAGGTGGCATAGGGCCTGTTTGGTTCGGCTTTTTTTCTGAAGAGCTTTTCTGAAAAGCTGGCTGTGGAGAAAAGCTGGCTGTGCAGAGAAGCTGGTGGTTAGAATCTAGGTGTTTGGTTCGCATGCTGTGGAGAAAAGCTGGTGGTTAGAATCTGGGTGTTTGGATAAGCAGATTTTGAGATTGTTGATTCTGATTCAAAAAAGTAAATAGATATAAATACCGAACCAACAAGAAGGTCATTACATTAAAATTAGTACAGTTCATTACAACATAACTATCGGTACATTGACATATTAAACTATGACACTAATGCATTAGCAATTGTATCTCGAAATGCACTCATGTCTAACTCATCTGATGTGCTACTACTACTCTCACCTATGGGTACATCATGAGCAAGGCTAGTAGGTACAAGTTGGTCAAAGTCTCGATCGTGTAGAGCACTGTCTCGAATGAAGTTATGCAATGCCATGCAAGCAATAATTATCTTCGATTGCTTCCTTAGCGAAAATGAAGGTAGACTTAGAAGAATTCTCCACTTCATTTTAAGCACCCCAAACGATCGCTCTATAACATTACGTAGCGAAGAGTGTGCATAGTTGAAAACTTCTTTGCTACCAACAGGTTGCCTCGCATTTTGCCATTCTGAAATGTGGTACTTCTGACCCTTATAAGGTGCAAGGTATCCCTTTCTATTCGGATAACCAGAATCCACAAGATAGTATTTACCTGCACAAACATAAATGTTAACTTGAATACATATGACACAAATTCATAAAGTATGATACAAAAGTAAAATATAGTTATACCTTCTGGTGGATGCGGGAACCTATCCGCATACGTTATCAAAGTATCTTGTAAGACTCTAGTGTCATGCACTAAACCTGGCGAACTCGTGACAACAAATGTGAACCTCATATCGAAGTCACAAACGACCATGACATTCTGTGATGCGTAACCGTGACGACCAATATACTTTGCTTGCTCCGTGGCAGGGACAGACACGGAAAAGTGGCTTCCATCAATGGCTCCTATGCAATCCTTGAAATGCGGCCAGAATCTAGTCTCTTGTAATCGAGGGTGAATCTCTATGAAATTTGTGTCCTTCGGCTTGATTACGTCATAAGTCATCCTATATATTGCATTAAGGACTTCACTATATTTGCGACTTATAGTTTCCAATGAGTGACCAAACTTATTCCTTATCTGCCTAAATGATTGTGGACCCTCGCATGCCCACAAGAAAATAGCTAACGCTTCCGTTGTACTAACACCACGACTTGGTACCAGTCCATCATTTTGCACCAACGTATCATGCAAACGACGAAACACTATTCGACGCATGCAAAACATGTCGAAGCAATCGTCACTACTCTCCAATGTTCGCTCAACCCATTGGATACCTGTTTCAACCATGGTTCTTCTGGAAACCCCACTTGGCAAGCTCCCCCATATGTCAACAGCAAACAGTGCAATTAGCAATTCTCCATCCCTCTCATCATCATATGAGTCTGTATCAGGCTCAACCATCTGCAAACATACAAACAATAACCAGATTCCTACAATAAGAACTTTACCATATAAACAAACTCACAGACAAACTTGTTGAAGTCCAATATGTTTAACACAATGACATTGTTCACAAACATACAACTGTTATTATTGCAAACTGAAGTTCAACTCGAATAAATGATAAACTTCTCCGATGGAAAAAACACTCATATGACATAAGTTTGTAAGAAGACTACACGATAAAAACTCATATGACAGACTTTTAGAAACAATAACACGACAACCAACAGGTTTCAGACCACCATTAACTATTTTGAGACCACCAGCAACGAGCAACAACATCTTTTTCGGACCAACAGTTCTCTTCCTGGACACCTAACTCGATTTCTCATTCTTCTCGTATGCACGGCGCAGCCAAGTGTTCCTTCCTTCTTTGGTCTTTAGAGTTGCAAAGACATCTCTGTAACGTTTTTCCATCAACAAATGAGTCGCAAAGAAATGTAAGTCGCTTCTTTCTGGTGCACCATCTTCAATCACTTGTTGCAATTGAGCAGCAACCTCTTTTACAAACGGGGTCGTTCTTAAATGAAGTTATGGACATGTTTGAGCACAAGGACCTGGACTCATAAGCTTCGACAAGGCGTTTCATGTATTCGTCCTTGACATCCCTTTTCTTCTTAGGTTTAGGAGAATCATGGAACACCTTACGCTTACCTTTCCCAAATGACCTGGGGTCAGGTGTGCTGTTTTCACCACCACCTACAATTTCTTCTTCGTGACCATCAGACGATGAATTAGCATCCTCAACTCCAGGAACAAGGGTTGTCTCATTGGTGCACACAATGGGTCCAAACATAATCTTAAGGTCGTCCTCATTCTCTAACGGGGCTGTTTTGAACATAATACACCATGGCATTGCTTGCATTAACATGGAATTCCCTACTTTCAGATGCCGATCATTATTCCTAATCTAAAAAAACAGTCTACTTACTTCATTTTGCTTAGCCCACCACTCATCTGGTGCACTGATTGAACCAGTATGAGGGTCTCGACCAAGACCTGTAGCCCTTTCATTAAATGTTTTCCATTGCGTGTACATTCTCTTTAAAGAGTCCCACCTATTCTTCATTTGATCCCTCGTGTACGTGCATCCAGTGCGTTCCTTAAACTTCCTAATGAGGTTAGCATAACCTTCTGCATTTAGAAAGTGTTATGGCCTGTTGCGTGCATTGACCTCTTCTAACAAATTTATGTGTATATTTTAGTTGCTCTTGTGTCCCACTTTGTAATAACTTTGCCAGACTTCTCCATGTAATGCAAAACAAGTACACAGTTATAGAACTACGAAGTGCAGGCGAAATAAGAAGCAAATAAAATTAACACAATTATGGTACCATAAGGTAGTAGCAGAAGTAGTAACATTCAGGTTGGACTTATTACATAGACTAGCACACTGCAAATTAATCCACTTGTTCATGGACACAAAACACATGGAACAGATTACACCTGCGCACTAACCAAAAGTCTGTTCCTATTGAAGTAACCCTTAACCCTGTACCCTAACAGGTTTACCATGTAGTACCTTAAACCTCATTGTCACTAAAGGAAGGCATCTGATCTGAGTCATATTCAAGACCCCAAAACTTTTCGAAGTGCTCGGCAAAGTCCCAGTCTTGACTTAGGTCTTCTTCACCAGGGGGTGGTGAGGACAAGTCTGAGGCTTCGTAGTTGGTGTCAGGTTGGTTGTTAACGTTGTTGACCTTGTCAAACTCTTGCAACACCAGAGAGTCTTGCTCCAGCATGCAAGCAATGTCCTCCAATGCTACACGAAGTTTGGTAGCGTCAAATGAGGTCAACCCGCGTCTAGGACGGATTGTTTCCCTCGCTATGGAAAATATCTTGTCCGCAATCTCTTGCATCCTTCCAATTGCCTTGTCGGCTATGGAGTCTGCTGAATCCATCTGATGTGGATTTAGGTCGTTAGTATACTAGACATGGGGACAATCTACTTAAATTAGGTGTATTTACATGAATTGCCTCGCCTGCTAACAAACTAAACTAGGGTTCAAGTACCAAAAAACGATAAAAGTGTGTACTAATAAAAGTGGAAAACACACTTTCAATGGTTTCCCCTAAACCGTGAACAAATTTCCTAAAACCGCATCTCTGCACACTATAAACCACACTAGCTTAACATCAAGTCATAACTATTACATAATTAGAGTACATACACACCAAGAAAACCAATAAACTTAACGTAACAAACAAGTTGATTTTAACATCACCTTGCTAGCACTGGATCTTCGAACGCAACAGAAAGAACCCGATTAGTCGCCGAAATCTTAAGGTCACATTTGAAATGTAAATCGTTAGTAACCCGTTCTGAAATAGGAGTGAATAGAGGGGGGATTAAGTATTAACCACGGACGTGGATGCAACCTAAACCCTAATCAGTACATGGGGGAGGAACGGATCCGTAACAGCACGATACGAGACATAAATCGAAACGAGCACGTCGGCGGAGGAGAATGAAGACAGGGTCGGGATGGAGGTGAGGAAGATGGTACCTGCGAAGACGACGAGATGCGATGGGGGAGGACTCGAAGCTTGACGATGCTTGCAGGATTTGTCGACGGAGTTGCGGCGGCACGGTCAAAACCCTAACGAACTCAAGGGTCACAGACCTTATCCAAACGACCGCGCCGGCGGAGGAGAAAGAAGATACGGTCGGCATGGAGGAGAGGAAGCTCGTACCTGCGAAGACGACGAGCGCGGCGGCGGGAGAAGCGATGGAGGGACTACGGACGACGCGGGCGTTACGGTAGCGATGAGGAGAGCTACGATGGCGGCGACGGGAGTTGCGAGGGGAGAGAGCTGCGGCGCCGCAGGTTGCGAAACCCTAGCGAAATGAGACCGGCTTTCTGCGGACGCGAACTGAGGGCCGCTTTTTGGTTCGTGTAGGCGGGCGGCTTCTGAGCGAAGCGCGGCGCGGAAAAGCGGGGCCAAAATCTAGGCGTTTGGAAGCCGCTTCTGCTTCTGGTGGCCAGAATCCGCTCAGAAGCTGAACCAAACAGGGGCATAGTATAGCAGAGAAAATCTATCCCACTGCTTTGATGACGCAAGATGGACTCCAGGAAAAAAATCATTTGCCCGCCTCTAAGACCGCTAAGAAGTCAAGCTAATGATCTTTAGCTAAAGAAGACATATAATTATGTTTAGTAAAGTTTGCGAGACCTATGCTATTTAAAAAAAACCTTCATTTTATACTAATTTTAGAATGAGTGAATGGTTTTTTAGAAGGTCGAATGGCCCTCCCTACATAAGTAACGTGATTCACCTTATTACAACGTGAAATTCACCTTAATTTCACGTTGTAATAAGGAGAATCACGTTACTTTATGTAGGGAGGGTCATTAGGCCTTCTAAAAAACCATTCACCCATTCTAAAATTAGTATAGACCGTGCGGCTCAAAGTTTCATCCCTTCGCTTAGTAGCATTTGAAATATGTGCACCAAAGTTATCCTCATCTTCTTCAGTTAAATCAACACAACAGACGGAAGGAGATGATTTTGTAGAAACTAGAAGTCTGTCAACCTTTATATTAATAGAAACGACTAAGTTAAGAACCTCGGTATTATTTTTGCCCAAACAAATTAATCCCAACATTATTTAAATTGGTGGCAATAACTATAGGGTTAAAAGAAACAAAGGAACACTAGATTTTTCCATTGCCTTTATTACCATGTATAGAATTTCTATTTATTTTTGCTAGAGCATGTACCACATGTCCACATCTTTACTGTACTATGGCACAGATAGATTCACTGACAAGGTATACACAACTATTATTGCAAAAAAAAAAACATTTGTATTCACTAGCATCCTACCAAGATGTGTACACACACCGATTTATTTCAAGTTCATTAGGCCGTGCATCCTGCCACTCATGTCAAGAGAAAAAGATGCACATAACTCATTTAATTGTAATGGACCATAAAAAAACATATCCATGAAAAGCAAATAAAAACAATTCCAGGTTTTGCTACCAAACCCGTCGATGGGGTTCAGACTTGAGACAGGCCATTGCGAGGTTGGCCTCGACCGGCCTGTTTCTCTGTCCCGGGCCCCCGCCCTTCCCGCTTGCCGCGCTGTGCCCATGAGGGCATGTGGATGTAACACATGTCACGTCGCCGTTGATTATTAGCTCAGCAATCTTACCCGGGTCAAACTGTGTTCAATTGCCTTCTCTTCACTTGTTGGCTTGTTGCTAGCTAGCTCCATCGCGCTGTGCGTGTATATATATGCATCCTGCCCCCACCCCACCTTTTACCTCCCCACTCGTCTGCACCGAATCGGTCGATCGGTGCTTTTAATCTCTGAGCAAGCGATCGAGCTCACCAACAACCACCGCGCTCAAGAGTAGCAGCCGGCCGGAGCCGAAAACGACGAGGCGGTGGCATGGGGAGGCCGCCGTGCTGCGACAAGGTGGGAGTGAAGAAAGGGCCGTGGACCCCCGAGGAGGACCTCATGCTCGTCTCCTATGTCCAGGAGCACGGCCCCGGGAACTGGCGCGCCGTGCCGACCAACACCGGTACGTGATGAATCATATGATGAGAGGCGGTGGACTGAATTGCCTTCCAAGATCCATGTGATCCAAGCTTACTTGATTTTATTTTGGGCCGGCGCGTGCAGGGCTGATGCGGTGCAGCAAGAGCTGCAGGTTGCGGTGGACAAACTACCTCCGGCCGGGAATCAAGCGCGGCAACTTTACCGACCAGGAGGAGAAGCTCATCATCCACCTCCAGGCTCTCCTTGGCAACCGGTGATGATCCCTCGCCTAGCCTGTTCCCTTTCTTTTCCACCCCCCTACAACAATGGACAAATCATACACGACACGAGGTGATGGTGTGCTGACTGAGCGCCTGAGCTTGTTGATCCGCCGTGCAGGTGGGCGGCGATAGCGTCCTACTTGCCGGAGAGGACGGACAACGACATCAAGAACTACTGGAACACGCACCTCAAGAAGAAGCTGAAGAAGATGCAGGCCGGCGAAGGGGGCGGGGGAGACGGCGACGGCGCAGCAGCAGGTGCCTCGGAAGGCGGCGCCGTCGCCACCGCAGGCGCGGGAGGGAAGCGCCCGGCCGTGCCCAAGGGGCAGTGGGAGCGGCGGCTGCAGACCGACATCCACACGGCGCGGCAGGCTCTGCGCGACGCGCTCTCGCTGGAACCTTCGCCTTCGGCTTCGGCGCCGCCGCCGGCTAAGGTGGAGCCTCTGCCGGCGACCGCCCCGGGGTACACGACGTACGCGTCTAGCGCCGAGAACATCGCGCGGCTGCTGGAGGGCTGGCTGCGCCCCGGCAGCGGAGGGGGCAAGGGGCCCGAGGCGTCGGGCTCGACGTCGACGACGGCCACGACGCAGCAGCGGCCGCAGTGCTCCGGTGAGGGCGCGGCGTCCGCGTCGGCGAGCCACAGTGGCGGAGCGCCCGCGAACGCGGCGGCGCAGACGCCCGAGTGCTCGACGGAGACCAGCAAGGTGGCCGGCGCGGGCTCCGCGCCGCCGGCGTTCTCGATGCTGGAGAGCTGGCTGCTCGACGACGGCATGGGGCACGGCGAGGACGGGCTCATGACCGACGTGGTGCCACTAGGGGACCCCAGTGAGTTCTTTTAATCAAGGCCGCTGTACAAGTACCACTAAAAGCAAATTAATCAAGTAGAGATGCAAGAACAAAAGGGAAAAAATAATCGCCGAGTTATTAGGTAATAACTAGTTAAGCAGAAATCCAACGAACCAAATTTCTTTGAATTCTCGGTGATATGGATCGAGTTGAGTGTCGATCTAGTTTATTTTAATTCCCTCTTTTATCTTTTTTACGCTGTTGTTTCTCTGATGTTAGGGATTGGAACTGATCGTGTAAGCTTATACTAATGACAGGTTCCTAAAGGACCATGCATGAGTGGCCGATAGAAAGAAGTGTACATCTTATATAAATTATTAAAAGATCTATATATTTAGAAGTTATAATAGATGCTCAATCCTCAATTATATTACTCCAATATTTTTCCTTCATCAAGCTCTTTTTTTTTCGTGTTATTCTTACTCTACTACGAATGGGGAATAAAACATTATAGTACTCCCTCGTAGTTCAGATCAACCATGTCTAAGTGATGCTTGCTTTTGGAGAATTATCTTGTGTAATTTTCATGAAATCCTTGCATATTGCAAATCCAAATGTAAATAATTGAATGGTTCTTTTCCAAAAGTTACTTGAGTTATTACTCTACCATGTGCTTGATATAAATAAAAGCAACAGGCCTTTTTTCGATCAAGATATTGCAAGAGATTTCAAGATGCATGTGATGCATCCAATTCATGAATCATTTTTATGTGAATTGTATAGCTTTTTTAACATGTGGGGGCACCGAGAGGAAATAAATTTAGTGCGCTTGTTGGTCCATTTAAATTGCGATGTTTATGTGTACTTGAAAATTTGCGAGCTTTGGTCCGGTTGAACCCAGAGCTGTCTTGCATTTATTTGGCCCAATTCAATGCATGAAAATCACATGGCACAGCTAATCTCTTCTGGAGTACAGTGTCCTGCTATGTATCTGGATTCTAGAGTACAGAGTTCATATACATATATAATGTTTCTAGAAATTAAGTGCTATTACATCCATTCTTCAATATTTGTTGCTCGCTAGTTCATTTTTAAACTAAACCGTGATAAATAAAAAAGAGAATGCAAAAATTTCAGAGAAATCATATAGAAATTTTGTAGAAATCAATTCATTTTCACATCCCACGATCCAAATCAGCCCTAACTTCTCGCTTTTACAACCTCTATTTGTTAACTGTTGATTATTTCTGTTAGATATATTAGTCCGTTGCCTAAACGTTTATGACATATATGTATCTGCCAATCTGTACATGTGCGTGCCTATTTTTTCTATTATGATTATAAAAGATGATAATTTTCTTAAACTTATTAATTATATGTTTTGTGCTGCCGTAACCAAGTCTAAGCATGACAATTATTGTAACTTGTTAAAGTATCTGTTAGCGAGCCACAGTTATAACATAGTAATGTGTCAACAAAACTAATCACATGCAATGTAATCCAACGCATGCAAATTAAACACACAATAAATAACATAAAGTTAATGACCAAAGTTTTTTTAACAAGCATGACATACTACCATCATGTTACTGGAGCCCACGTTTCCTTTAACAGAGAAATCCACAATGGTGAATAGTACAAGACAACTACAATTAATGCAAACTGAACTGTTAGAGATAGGCACCCACACACTGAAAGGGATTTGAAATGAACTGGAACTGCGGGGTACCCCATCCTATCACGCCCATATAAGTTGGAGACCATGTGTGACTACTTAATCCGATAGCATAATTCAGATAGCTCATCCCGGTATATAATTCATAGGAGACGCTTGACCTAATTTTCCTTCCCACCACCATTTTGTGATGGATGGTGACCCATGCTGGAAACAGTCCTTGAAACCGGCATTGCATTAATAAGATTTAAACACCCCATTCCAATCCATTAGGTGTAGCTCATTAAAAGATGATTTTGCTGAGACCTTGTTTGAATGTTTATGTATCTCTCTTAACCACCGTGTGTTTGAGTGGGTTGGTGTAAAATATAAACTAAATTTCATAACAAATTACTCTAGCATACATAGATTGAGAATACACATATTGGTATCCAACACAAGGCCCGAACTATATTTTTATTCATGTCCACTGTGTGACATAAAAAATTAACAACCACAACAGTAAAACATAAAATTTCCGACGGCTAAAGTCGTCGGAAATAAGACCTCTATCGGGCATTACTTATTTTCGACGGTCGCCGTCTTGTATCCGATGGCAACCGTCCCTCGGTCGTAACAGGTCGGAAATAGTGCTATTTCCGACGACAGCAAAGGGCCATCGGCATTTACTACAATTAAACGGTCGTAACGATCACTCGTGGGCCCCGTAGTTATGTCCGACGGCTTTATACAATTCATCGGATATAAGACAATTTTATGTCTGACGGCCTCCAGTGGCCCTTGGAGTTAAGTCAATCTTATGTCCGACGGCTTCTCTGACAGCCGTTGGACATAAGTGATATGTCCAACGGCTTATCTAACAACCGTCAAACATAAGTCATAAGTTCGACGGATAAAAGTTATATTGTATCGGTGACAGTTAGACACTCTAAAGGCTTGTTTGGGAGTAAAGGAATTGGACACAAACAAGCCCTAAAAGGTTTTTTTATTACCGTGACCAATAGTTCAATAAGCTCAAATTTAGACTCAAAAAGCTTTACTCATTCATAAGCTCAAAAAGATGGTATCCATGTTAAAGTATTTATCAAAGCTTTACTCATTCATAAGCTCAAATTTAGACTATTACAGTGAATATCGATCACTACATATATTAATTAAGTTACACATATTCAGTGGACAGATCTGAAAACATCTCAAAAAGAGCTAAAGATAGTGTAAGAGATTTTTAGTTCGTGTTAGTTTAAGCTAAGTATATATTTTCATTGATCAACCACAGAATATGTGCCTTTTCATTCTTTGTAACTCAAGATTACCATATTGACATAAAGGAGCTATTAAAGGGATCTGTGGGCCACACCCTGCTGCAGCCCGGACAACCTAGGGCAAGATCCACCATTGCACATAGATCATATTGCCCATGAAGCCATATATCAAACAAAGAATAAAAACTCATAGTTGATTACAACCAATGAATTGTTTGGCTGTACACATTAGCATTTGGATCTTCTCTGTTAAGCACCATTTGTGGCACTAGACACGGCCGGACGGTTCGGCCTTGAGGACCGAACGGTCCGCCCCGCAGACGCTCCGTCCATAGGCGCGGACGGTCTGCGAATAGATCAGATTAGGTGATTAAATTCTATATCCTCGCGTGTTAATTCTTTTAATCTCGCGGGAGCTGTTAGGCAATGCCTAGGAATGGGTTTGGACCTCTCCCCTTATATATTTGAAGGTATACGACCGATTGAACAACGAACAATCGAATCAACAATCAATTTATCTTGTGTTCTTTACCTTGTGCCCTAGGAGTAGACAGTAACATAGATTTCTTTCTCTAATCTTCACCTCTCCGGCTCTACGTCATTTAGAGGCGTCTTGGATGGCCTACCGATTCCAAGACAAACCCTAAGATCTCTCCTCCCCGACGGGGTAGCGAAATCTAAGTGTTGTTGCCGAACTCCGCCGCCTCTGCGCATGTGCGAACCATCTAGCCACCAGGCGTGGCCCGTCCAGCTCATCGGACAGAAACCCTAGTCTCTGCGTTAGGTCGCGGACCATCCAACTTGTTGGGCAGAAAACCTAGCCTCTACGCCAGGTCACGGACTGTTCGGTCCTCGACCACAGACCGTTCGCGCCTCCGCAGAGAGCACCACTGTCAGTATTCTTCGTAGTGATTGGCGCCTAGATCGACGCGAACACTCATGTTCACAAGAGAGGCCAACTCGTAGAACACCGAGAAGATTAAAAAAAAGTCATGATGCATGGTACCAACGCAAGAGACGCGAGAGGTCATGTGATCCCCTATTTTTCACTCCACGGAAACTAAATAGATGAGTATGCATGCATCATGTAGAATATTAACAGTATGTAAGACGTGTTGAAGTGTATAAGTTGATTGCATATTTTCTCTTAATAGCTTAATTTTTTGGATTGAACTGGTTAGTGCGTCTATTTTAACATGGTATCAAAGACAAATATCTCGAGTTTAAATGCTAACAGAGGCTATACACGTAAGTGGAGATGTTGAAGTATATAAGTGAATTGCACATCTTCTTCTAACAGCTTAAGTTTTTGGTTTAAACTGGTTAGTATGTTTACTTTAACAAGATGGAACTAACTTTGATTAACGATTGCTATATAAATATGTGAATTAAAAATGATAATACAGTATACTTGCTACGTACGATACTCGGTAAGATAGGTGCGTGCATTTTGAATGTAATTATGTATGTGTATGAATGTATGTGTGTTTATAGTATGAGTAAAGAAAAAAATCAGTGTAAAATACATACGAATAATTAATCCGAATGATAATAAATTGGACTTAAATGGATAAACTTTTTGGCCCTTGTGCGCACTGAAATCAAACGAAACCCTAAACGGATGTGGCTGGATTCACCATATATGGTATATATGTTTTGCTATCTATGAATGAAATTACTTCTGCCATTCTTGTGAATGAATATGTTGTGCA
Organism: Zea luxurians; assembly: GCA_029449295.1. NCBI lineage: Eukaryota > Viridiplantae > Streptophyta > Magnoliopsida > Poales > Poaceae > Zea > Zea luxurians. The sequence continues at coordinate 606,094 of JAOPSE010000034.1, forward strand.
CCAATTACTTACTTAATTAAGAGAACCTTTTTTAGCTATACTATATTATGGACATGTTTGGTTCTATCTAGATAACCATTATTTACTAAACTTCAATTACCTTGGAACGAAATAAGCTAGCGAAACAGAATAAGCTAGAGACCAGATTCTATTATCTTATTATCTGGTGGTAATGGATCGTGATCTAAATATATAATTTGTTAGAGCCCTAAATGTATTTTAGTTCAAAAAAGAATAGAAATAAAACCCGATTCTAATATGATCTGATCCTTAAATTTTATAGTGTAAAATTTAGAGCACATTGTCACCCTACCCGTACATCTATAATTTTCACTGGTTACGCCAAATAAAAAAGTATTCATTCTCTTTAGTTTGTACTTAGCTAGTCTATTATCTAGTGAACCAAACACCCCACTGTTAGTTAAACAAATGTAGCAAGCTAATACTTTTAGCTAAACTAGGTAAAGTTCAGCTAGCGTCAAACAAAACATGATCTATACGTAAAGCAAATATTTTTTTTTAAAAAAAACTTCATTCCTTTATAAATCGCATTTCTCTGTCCCTCAGCTGAGTGTTTTGTCGATTCTATTCAGTCTATTACTTTTAGATATTGATCCTTGCATGGTCGCGTTATGATTGTATTACTTTTAGATTTTGCCTTGTCTCGCGGAGACTCTCGGACAGCAAATATTTCATTATTTTATACTACTGAACGTGTTTTAATCAAAAGTGGAACAATTTTGTCTATCTACCATAAAAAAATTGCATTGTAATTTATTATACAGCAGTCGACTGCCAGTTCTGGTCCTTGTTTTTTTGTTAACGAACTTCCATTTTCAGTCACACCAAGAACATGGATATATAGCGCGCGTCCTAGGTAAGTAGTAAATGCACTTCTCTTACCTCTAGCGGTAGCTACTGCCGCAGCTGCTTATGGATTTGGTGTCTGTTTTTGCTTCATGTCAACGACCCCTTGCTATGGCATGCATACTAGTGGTGTAGTGGTGCCTTTCAGCATTCAAGCCCGATCAGAAACACACAGAAAACACATATCCAAGCATCGCTTGGATTCTGCTGGAGTGGCCGTGCGCGCAGCACTGGTGCGAGACAACGGGACGACCGCCATGACGATGCTGCTCTGAATTGCATGCATGTACTAACCAGCCTCCTCATGGATACGCATGCGCCACCAGCACCAGGCAGCGGCAGCCATAGGAAACAAAAAGAAAAAAAAAGGCCATCAGAGTAAAGGGCAAGGCAACAAGGGACCCGGACGCAGTGCAATGCCATGCGGATGATGCGGCCTTGGAAACGTATAGTACAGGGACGGACGGGAGTAATTGCCGCGTCCGGCTCTCGCGCTTGCAGATTTTGTAGGGCGCCATTGACATCTTCCTTTTCCCTGCTTTCTCGGCCCTGCCCTGCTGCTGCGTGCATACATGAGCCGCACCCGCACCTAGCTGAAGCTGTAATAAAAAAGAAACAGCCAAGGCGCTCGATCTCATGCAAGCCATGACCTCATGATGGTTGATGGAAAGGTTCAGCACTTTCGATCGACCGCTGCATGAGTGCTCCAGTTGAGGCATGTGAATGATAAAATATTGCTGAACCTCGTTAACAGAAACAGCTGAAAAAACAAAGTAGATCAACCAACAGATTAAAAGCACGGGTACCAGCTAGACAAAACCTTCACTATATATGGAGTGTTTACAGAACGTCGTCCATAGACAACGACTTACAATTAAAGTCACTAATATATACCGTGGGAGCTCTGGCCCCGCACCCCCTAGCTGTGCTGGGCTACGCTCCGGCCTAAACCTCCCGGCGACGGGCCTCCGCTCTGCTTGCCAACATGACCTCCATATGCAGATTTTAGATCACAAACTCAACAAACCTTAAGTCGTGTATTGAGTTATTTACGCACACGTACATATATATTATATCTAGAGACTTTGGTGGACTACTTAAACCGCTCAAAAAATTCAGTGCATGAAGGGGCATGGAAAAGGAACACATGCAATGGTCGAATTGAACGCGCTGGTACTTTCTTCTTGTTTACTGGAGACACCTTAGCTTCAATGAGACATGGTCAATGCAAACGAGAGAGAGAGAGGAAATAGATTAGAGGGAAAAAAAACAATGTGCAGTATAGGAGCACATACTCACTCAGAGTGATGGAATTGAATGCTGCAGATGAAAAGAGAAACGAAAGAGGCATAAATGCATGCCCTACAACACTGCACATGTGAGGTGACTTATTGGTATGGTAGTGTAGCTAGCTAGCCAGCACTCAGGAGTAGCAGAGCTGATCATCATCAGCTGCATGCATGCATGCTGTACCTCTCTCTCTCTTCCAGTCTTCGCTCCTCTTTACTACTGCTCTTCACCGGCTGTAAAGCTGAAGAACAGCACGAGATCGAAGACGACGTCGACGGCATCGTCGGCAGATATGCGTGTGAGGTGTGACGTGTGTGTCCTGTGCCTCTTTTTGATCTCTCTCCCAGTCTGTAAAAGCACTGAAGCTATACACAGATCGCTAGCAGCTCCGCTGTCCTCACGAAAAAAAAATCTACGGGAAGTCGGGAACATGAACAGCAGTTGTGCCCCTCCAAGGTACTATCAATCGATCCGGAGCCGGATCATCGGTCATTTATCACGCTAGCCGGCTAGCTCGCCATGAATAATGTTGGGTCGTTGCTGCATAAATAAACAGCGAGTCAACTGACTTACACTGACTCGTGGCTGCTGCATTCACTGCACCAACGCTAGGGAGACAAATGATGTAGGAGACCAAGTCTATGAAAAAATGCCGTACAGGGGTTGTACTGCTACAGTTACAAATTATAAAGACAAAAATATTATATAAACAGTACAAGCAAGTATAGATTAAAGCCACACGAACATGCTAGTTATTAGCCAATCTGTAAGAACTAAGGATCTTGTTGGTGTTTCGAAACCCGGGGGTCCCTGGATCGACGAGTGAATTGTCGCCGCGTGCCCCAGCCCAGATGGGTCGACGCAAGGCGGAACGTGAAGGGGGGAAAGGAAGCAGCCGGAGAGAGGCGGACTTGAGAGAGTGGATCTCGCGGCCTTCGTGTTAGCCCCGCGCCTGAGTCGGGTGCGCTTGCAGTAGGGGGATACAAGCGTCCACGCGGGAGTGGGAGCGAGCGGCCTTGAGCGAGCGCCGTCCTGTCCTTCTCCGCGCGGGCCAACCTTCTGTAAGAGGGCCCTGGTCCTTCCTTTTATAGGCGTAAGGAGAGGATCCAGGTGTACAATGGGGGGTGTAGCAGAGTGCTACGTGTCTAGCGGAGGAGAGCTAGCGCCCTAAGTACACGCCGTCGTGGCAGCCGGAGAGGTGTTTGGCACCCGGTTCATGTGGTGTCGTGGCCGTCGGAGGAGCGCTGGAGCCTGGCGAGAGGGCAGCTGTCGGGGCTGTCGAGTCCTTGCTGACGTCCTCTTGCTTCCGTAAGGGGGCCGAGAGCCGCCGTCGTCACGGAGCGCGCGGGGCGCCATCATTGCCTATCTGGCGGAGCGAGCCAGATGGGACGCCGGTCTTGTTCCCCGTAGCCTGAGTCAGCTCGGGGTAGGGTAATGATGGCGCCTCCTGTCGACGTGGTCGGTCCGCGCCCTAGGTTGGGCGATGTGGAGGCTCCTCCGAGGTCGAGGTCGAGTCTGTCTCCCGTGGCCATGGTCGAGTCCGAGCCCCTGGGTCGGGCGAGGCGGAGATCGTCGGCTGAGGCCAGAGCTGAGTCCGAGCCCTAGGGTCGGGCGAAGCGGAGTCCGCCATCTCCTGGGGCTGAGCCCATGTTCGAGCCCTGGGGTCGGGCGAGGCGGAGTTCGTCGTCTTCCGGGGCTGAGCCCATGTCCGAGCCCTGGGTCGGGCGGAGCGGAGTTCGCCGTCTTCCGGGGCTGAGCCCATGTCCGAGCCCTGGGTCGGGCGGAGCGGAGTTCGCCGTCTTCCGGGGCTGAGCCCGAGTCCGAGCCCTGGGTCGCGCGGAGCGGAGTTCGCCGTCTTCCGGGGCTGAGCCCGAGTCCGAGCCCTAGGGTCGGGCGAGGCGGAGTTTCCTATGACGCCCGAGGCCGGCCTTGACTGCTGTCAGCCTTACTCTGTCGGGTGGCTCAGCAGTCGGAGCGGCGCAGGCGGCGCTGTCCTCTTGTCAGGCCGGTCAGTAGAGCGGCGAAGTGACTGCGGTCACTTCGGCTCTGTCGACTGGAGGGCGCGCGTCAGGATAAAGGTGTCAGGCCACCTTTGCATTGAATGCTCCTGCGATTTGGTCGGTCGGCGTGGCGATGTGGCCAAGGTTGCTTCTCGGTGAAGACTGGGCCTCGGGCGAGCCGATAGTGTGCCCGTTGTTGGAGGGGGTCCTCGGGCGAGACGTAGGTTCTCCGGGGTCGGCCTCCCTTGCCCGAGGCTAGGCTCGAGCGAGGCACGATCGTGTCCCTTGAATGGACCGATCCTTGACTTAATCGCACCCATCAGGCCTTAGCAGCTTTGTGCTGATGGGGGTTACCAGCTGAGATTTAGGGGTCTTGAGGGTACCCCTAATTATGGTCCCCGACGGTAGCCCCCGAGCCTCCAAGGGAGTACTAATACTCGCTTGGAGGCTTTTGCCGCACTTTTTTGCAAGGGGACCAGCCTTTTTCGGTTGCATTCTGTTCCGGTGGGTGCGCGCGAGCGCACCCACCGGGTGTAGCCCCCGAGGCCTCGGAGGAGTAATTTTACTCCTTCGAGGTCTTAGTGCGCTTCGCAACACTTCGGCTGGACTAGTTGTCCCCTCATGCGGGCTGGCCGTAGCCCGAGTGCACTGTCGGGTCCCAAGTTCTCGGGCTGGTATGTTGACGCTGTCAACGGTTTGGCCGGAGCCGGGTTTGCGAAAGCAGCCCCCGAGCCTCTGCACAGGGCGAGGGGACGGTCAGGGACAGACTCGACTTTTTTACATACGCCCCTGCGTCGCCTTTCCGCAAGGAGGAGGGGGGAAAGCGCCATGTTGCCCTCGGGTGGCGTCGAACATGGTGTCTCCGGTGAGCTGCTGGCGGGTAATCCGAGCGAATGTCCGTGCCCCATTTGATAGGGGTCGGCTAGAGGCCCAGAGGCACGCCCAAAAGTACCTGCGGGTGATCTGCCGGACCCGGTCCCCTGTCGACGGGGTCCGAGGGCTCGATGCCTCCCTCTGATGGGATTCCGTTACAAGATCGTTCCCGCTGGTCTCGGAAATGTTCTAGGGTACCTCGGGAGCGTAGACCGAGCCTTGGTTATGTATCGAACGTACCCATGGTCATCCCTCGCTCTGCGTCTGAGGCGACTGTGAACCCTTCGAGGGCCAGCTTACGAACCCCTGATCAGTAGTGGGCGCGGAGCCCGAGTGGCCTGAGGCGGCCGTTGAACCCTTCGAAGGGCCGGCCATCGAACCTTTGACCAGTAGTGGGTGTGGAGCCCACGTGCTCTGAGGCGGCTATTGAACCCCTCCGAGGGGCCAGCCTTCGAACCTCTGATCAGTAGGGAGGCTCGAAGCCTGTTTCCTTCACGGAGAAGGGTCCTTTTCGGGGTATCCCCCTTTCCCGGTCCCTGTTGTAAGAGAGAGAAAGAGGAAAAGGAAAAGGATGCGAAGTCGAATGATGTGGCGTACCTTTTTCAACGCGGTCATTACGGCGAAGGCGAAGCGTCGCTTGCTCCTCCCGCCTGAGGCGCCGCCTATCCCGCCGCGGAGTTAATGCGACGGGGCGAGCGGTTCGCGGGGCGGCCGTTGCGCGTGCGCGAGCCGTTCGAGGAATGGATCACGGGCGCACCGTCTTCACGCCGTGGGAGGGGGCTCCCTCGCTGTCCCTGGATGGGACGTAAGCTTGGCTGACGACGTGACCGCTGCTTCTGCCCGCCTGCCACTGCCATTACTGTTGGCCCAATTTTGACCGCATTTGACCGTCGCGCTTGGCTGGCACTGTAGGGTTGCCTCGAGTCGCGGTATCGACTCCGCAGTCTAGGAGGCGCGGTAGTGGCGTGAGTGGCGGTGCAGTTGCTCACACGTAGCAACCGGCGCGCCGGTTGCATGACGCGCGGGATTGGACCTCCATGCTGGGCTCGTTGGAGTCAGAGAGGCGCGCCCACTTGGCGCGGTTGCATGCCGCCTGCTTGGCTGTCCGCTCTTTCGCCCGCTGGTCTGGGCGAAAGTGGAGGAGTGCTTGTAACCGCCGGGTGGTTGCATGCACCGCGCGCGCGTGGCGGTTTGGCTTCTTCTCCCTTGGACCGGCTTGCATGACGTGTGGGACCCAGCCCCCGTGCCGTGGGGGGAGAATCTTGGAGCGTGTTGGAGAAGACTCAACTCGCAACGGTTGAGGACGCAAGTGGGGAGAGTCGCCTTTAAAAGGGGGGCGACCCCCTTAGAGAACAACCATGTCTTCGCGCTCCCCTCATGCATTGTGTCTTTCCACCTTCCGAGCCCCCGGGCGGGGGACGCCCGAAATCCTTTCGTCTTATCGTCGGAGGAACGCAACTTCGTGGATGTTGGTACCTTTCAGCCATCGTTCAGCTTCAAGGATTTTCATCATGCAGCCTGGCTGCATCCCCTCGCCGGTGGTCACCCAAGGCGGTGACCACCAGCCTCTGGGTGGGGAGGAGCAAACCAGGCTGCGGCTCCCGCCCCGCCCTCGGCTTCAAGGATCTTCATCATCCTTGCTGGGGCGGAAAGTGAGGCGAGTCGGGGGGCCGCCTCCGCGTGGGTCGGTAACCCTTTTCTTGCCCCGGCGTCTGGGGGAGAAAGGCATCTTCCAGCTCCGCGGAGGCTTCCCTCAGCCACGCCGGGGTAGGCGGACCGCCGCTGCTCAGCCAGGGTGCAGCATTCCGTCCTCCGTCCGGACAATGGTCGCGCCGCGTGCGGGCCGGCCACGTCCAGGCCTTCCTCGTGCCGGCAGCCGCGTCAGTGGGTCGCCCAGCACGCCGTGTGCCGCGAGGGCGACGCTCATGTTCTGGGCGGCTCCGGCGAGGACCTGCCGGTGCGCTTTGAGGCGTCCGGCGCCTGCTGGCGCGGTGTTGAGGCGGTGGCAGCCGGAGAAGGCTTCTCTACCGACGAGATTGCCAACTACGCCCGCACCCCTGGGCTTCCGTCTCCCGGCTTGAATGGCTGGTTCTCGTCCTCGGTGAATGAGAGCCCTACCCGCCCTGAAGCCGTTGCTGAAGCTGCTTCGTCGCCCGGGGCGGAGGTCGCTGTCGCTGTCGCCGGATCGGGCGGCGGCGGGCCACCCGTCGGCCCTCAATTGCTCTGCGGGTCCCCCAATCTTGGGGGGTTGTTCGTCCCCGCGGAGCGGAACCGGAGCTCTGTTTGTAATGGCACCTTGAGTGCCGGTGTTTTGTTCATTGCGGCTGTCGAGGCCTGAACATGTATGTACTTTTCGGCATGGAGCCGTGTTTTTTCTTCATTTTGAGCACTAAGACTCGCCTTGTCGACTATCTGAACCGCTTCACTAGGCGTGAGTTGCCTCGTGCAAAGGTGACGAGTGAGGTATCCGTATCCCGGAGGAGTAGGAGTCCCTCGGCTCGGTCGGCCTTGCTGTCCGAGGCCCCTCTTGCTTAGTTAAAGGAACCCCTCGGCCGCCCTTCGCTGAGCCGAAGCCGGAGATAGCGGTGTCAGCACGGACGGAGGCAGAGTTGGCTTCGAAAAGGAGGTGTAGTTGGCCAGAGCCTGGCCGGGTCGTCCACTGGCGGAGCCGACGCCGGAGTTGAGCTGCCGAGGCCACAAGCCGAGCTGATGTCTTTGGGGGTCAGCTGGCTGAGGCCTCGGGGTGGCCGGCCGAGCCGCCTGCTCGGGCCGGATTCTCGAAGAAGACCCTGGCGGCGATGGCCTGGGTGTGGTGCTGATGTCGTCCTTCAGAGTGGGGGCCCTCCGACCGCGTCGCCGTACGAGGCTAGGTCAGACCCCGCCGAAGGTGTAATTGATGCCGAGGGTGCTGCTGCCCCCTTCGGCTGTCGACGTCCGAGCCTGCAGGATCAGGTTGTCTTGTAGTGTGTGTATGTTTTCTGCGGCCGCCGAGGCCTAAACACACCGTCGCCGTGTTGTAAAGCTGTGTTTCTTTTCCTCTTGTTTCGAGTATCCGGACTCATTTGTCGGTAACAGAATTGTTTGTGCGGGCGAGAGTTGCTTTTCACGGAAGGCGATGAGTGAGGTATCCGTATCCCGGAGGCGTAGGAGTCCCTCGGCTCGGTCGACCTTGCCGCTTACGCGCGCTCTTACTCGTCCATAGGGTTCTGTTACCGACACAGTCGAGAAGGCCCGAAAAATCATTTCGGCAGAAGAGCTCTCGAGCATGAAGACTTGTTCGGTCCGTGGAGTCACTTATCCGAGCGCGAGTTACTTATCGCAGAAGGTGATGAGTGAGGTATCCGTATCCTAAAGGCGTAGGAGTCCCTCGGCTCGGTCAGCCTTGGCTGCTTACGTGTACTCCGTCGTTTTCAGGATCCACTTTTTGAAGTAGTCGAAAAGCACGAAAAGGCATTCTGGCAGAAAAGATTTTTTTCTTTTTTTTCGAGGAAAATTTCGATGCAGAGGGGGTTGCCCCCTTCTAGCCCCCGAGGGAGGGTCGGGCTTTGCCGAGGCAAGGCTGACCCTTCCTTGACGACCAGACTTGGTGTGTGAATGAGGTATACGAGCAACTTGAAAGCATCTTAAGGGTAGAAGCGACGTAGCTGTTGGATGTTCCAAGCGTTGCTGTAGACCTCGCCTTGGCTGTTGGCCAGCTTGTACGTCCCGGGCTTCAGGACCTTGGCGATGACGAACGGCCCTTCCCAGGGAGGCGTGAGCTTGTGCCGCCCTCGGGCGTCTTGTCGTAGCCGAAGCACCAGGTCGCCCACCTGGAGGTCTCGGGACCTAACCCCTCGGGCGTGGTAGCGTTGCAGGGACTGCTGGTACCGCGCCGAGTGTAGTAAGGCCATGTCCCGAGCCTCCTCCAGCTGGTCCAGTGAGTCCTCTCGGTTGGCTTGGCTGCTTTGGTCGGTGTAGGCCCTCGCCCTCGGGGAACCGTATTCTAGGTCTATGGGCAAGATGGCCTCGGCCCCATAGACTAGAAAGAACGGTGTGAAGCCCGTGGCTCGGCTCGGCGTTGTCCTCAGACTCCAGACCACCGAGGGGAGTTCCTTCATCCACCGCTTGCCGAACTTGTTGAGGTCGTTGTAGATCCGAGGCTTGAGTCCTTGTAGAATCATGCCGTTGGCACGCTCTACTTGCTCATTCGTCATGGGGTGAGCCACGGCAGCCCAGTCCACCCGAATGTGGTGATCCTCGCAGAAGTCCAGGAACTTTCTGCCGGTGAACTGAGTGACGGTCTCGGTGATGATGGAGTTCGGGACCCCAAAGCGATGGATGATGTTGGTGAAGAACGCCACCGCCTGTTCGGACCTGATGCTGTTTAGGGGTCGGACCTCGATCCACTTGGAGAATTTGTCGATGGCGACCAATAGGTGTGTGTAGCCCCTGGGTGCCTTCTGCAAGGGGCCAACGAGGTCCAGACCCAACACAGCAAATGGCCAGGTGATGGGTATGGTCTACAGAGCCTGAGCGGGCAGGTGGGTCTGCCTCGCGTAGAACTGACACCCTTCGCAGGTGCGGACAATTCTAGTAGCATCGGCCACCGCCGTCGGCCAGTAGAATCCTTGTCGGAAGGCGTTTCCGATGAGGGTTCGGGGTGCCGCGTGATGGCCGCAAGCCCCCGAGTGTATCTCTTGGAAGAGCTGCTGGCCTTCGGCAATGGAAATGCATCGCTGGAGGATGCCTGAGGGGCTGCGGTGGTAGAGCTCCTTCCCGTCTCCTAGTAAGACGAAAGACTTGGCGCGCCGCGCCAACCGCCGAGCTTCGGCTTGGTCGAGGGGTAGCTCCCCCGGTGGAGATATTGCAGGTACGGGGTCTGCCAGCTCTGATTAGGCGTGACCTCGCTCGGCTCCCCCTCGACACGCAGTGCCTCACCCTCGGGGGCCGAGGGTACCTCAGGCTGAGCCGAGGGTACCTCGGACCGTGCCGAGGGTATCTCGGACTGGGCCGAGGGTACCTCAGACTGAGCCGAGGGTACCTCGGACTGAGCCGAGGGTGCCTCGGGCGGAGCTGAAGGTGCCTCGGGCGGAGCCGAAGGTGCCTCGGGCTCGGGCGTGTCCTCGGTCTTGATGGAGGGTTGATGCAGGTCTCGGGAGAATACGTCCGGGGGAACTGTTTTCGTCCCGAGGCTATTTTAGCCAGCTCGTCCGCAGTCTCGTTGTAGCGTCGGGTGATGTGGTTGAGCTCGAGCCCGTAGAACTTGTCTTCCAGGCGCCGAACCTCATCGTAGTAGGCTTCCATCTTCGGGTCGCGGCAGTGGGAGTTCTTCATGACTGGGTTGATGACGAGCTGCGAGTCACCGCGAGCTTCGAGGCATCGAACCCCTAGCTCGATGGCGATTCGCAACCCGTTTACTAGAGCCTCATACTCCGCCACATTGTTGGACGCTGGGAAGTGGAGGCGTAGCACGTAGCGTAGGTGCTTCCCGAGGGGCGAGACGAAGAGGAGGCCTACGCCGGCCCCCGTCTTCATCAGCGACCCGTCGAAAAACATGGTCCAGAGCTCCGGTTGGATCAGAGCCGTCGAGAGCTAGGTGTCGGCCCATTCAGCCGCGAAGTCCGCCAAGACCTGGGACTTGATGGCCTTCCGAGGGGCGAAAGAGATCGTCTCGCCCATGATCTCCACCGCCCGCTTCGCAATTCTACCCGAGGCCTCTCGGGACTGGATGATCTCTCCCAGGAGGAAGGATGACACCACAGTCACCGGATGAGACTCGAAGTAGTGTCGCAACTTCCGCCGTGTCAGGATCACCACGTACAGCAGCTTTTGGATCTGTGGGTAGCGGATCTTGGTCTCGAACAGTACCTCACTGATGAAGTAGACTGGCCTCTGGACGGGCAATGCATGCCCTTCTTCTCGTCTCTCAACCACGATCGCGGCACTGACCACCTAGGTGGTTGCGGCGACGTAGATCAAGAGGGCTTCTCTGGCAGCGGGGGGCACCAAGATGGGCGCGTTCGTGAGGAGCGCCTTCAAGTTCCCGAGGGCTTCCTCGGCCTCGGGAGTCCAAGTGAAGCACTCGGCCTTCCTTAAGAGGCGGTACAGAGGCAGACCTCTTTCGCCGAGTGTCACAACCGGGTTTTAGGGGTCCAAAGCCCGGGCGCGAACATAATCACCAGGTGTGCTGGGACCAAGTCTCACACATATGATGAATCATGGCACAGGATCGAATGTCACATCTTTACTATATAACAGGAGTTCTATACACAATAAATAAATAATTACATTATAAGGAGACAACGGTCCAGTAACCCAAAGTTGACTGGGAGACGACGATCTAGACCTCTCACGAACACATCACAGCATCCTCCGAGCGCCTCATCCTGCGGTACCTATTCTTGACCTGTGGGGGGTGTGAGACAGCAAGAGTGAGCTCACATACGTTCATAGCTCAACAAGTTGTGGGGAATAATGTGCATGAACTCGCCAAAGATGGGAGCTCATGTGAAGTGTAAGGCTTACCAACGGAGATGGTTGAAGCTGAGCATTGCTTTTAAAGTTGGTCAAAATTTTATTAGCAATTACTATGTATAAGTAAATACCAACCCAATTAAGTAGTAGAACAAAAGTAACAACATCACCTGCGATGCAATGCATATGACAAATTGAATTTAGTTCCATAAATTAATCATGTGAGGGTCCGAGCTGCTCATGACCGTGAGCACGGTTGATATACCAGTTTTACACTCTGCAGAGGTTGCGCATCTTTACCCACAAGTCATGTTACCCATCTGCCAAGGGATCGCGACTTCCCATACACCTCTACCGAGGAGGCGAGGCAGGGTAACACTACGAGGCCTTTACAAAGTTCCACTAGCTTCAGAAAACCCGCTACAGTTTATAGGAAGCTCCAATGCAGGGTTCTTGCCTGACCGCCATCGCAGCAAAATCAACCAAGGACCTCCCTACACTGACCACTCCCCTACTGCCCTTGCCCCTTTCGGGTAAGGTAGTCTTCCACTAGCTTTCCTAATTAATCAGCCAAGGGCGTCCCATTAAACCCTTGTGGTAGCACTGTTTTCCCGGGTGGTCGCTCCATGTTCCATTTAACATAATGATCTTATCATGAACAGTAATAATAAACATATCATAAAAGTGTGATCATGAATAATGTACCTTCATACCCAAAACCACATAAAGCACTAGCAAGTACTACCCAAAAAGTTCAGTGGTAAACAAGGTATAAAGATAGACAAACTAGGGTAACCTATTGGGTCCCATCAAAATTAACCTAAGCAGATCATTATGATTAATTAGAACATGAGTAGGTAAAAAGAAGTGATCAAGGGCACAACTTGCCTGGGACTTGAGATTCCAGGTACCAGGATGATCTTCAGATGACTCGTGACCTCACGCTAGTCGTAGCAATACAAACAAACATTGTATAGGCAAAATTAACATTACACCAAACATAAGTACAAATTGTGTAATAATAATCTACGCGTCTCTATGAGATCGTAGAAACAAGAACCACTAAATTCAGAGCTACGGTTATTAAATTATGAATTTTCGAAATTATTTAGCACCTAGAACAGATTAATTCAAATGATCAATTTTACTTCAAGTTTCATGGCTAAACAGTGTTACTAGTTGATAGAAAATATTAAAATAAAATTATTGCAACTGGAAGGACTCAATTTGAAGTTAAAATGAGAAAGTTATGAATTTCTAATGATTTTATGTGCTTTGTACAAGATTAAATAGAATACAAATTTTAATGTGACTTTCATATCAAAACAGATGTACTATGTGATAAATAATAATATTATAGAATTATAGAAATCAGAATGAACTAATTTGGACTTAATATGAATTTCTTATGGATTAAACAAGTTTCTGTATTTATTTTTATATTAAAAATCTATTTTCTAATCTATTTTTCCTGTTTTACTGATCTCAGGACTGGGCGCCAATAACAGAGAAACACATGGACTAATGTATAAAAATATCCCAGACTCAGATTCTACCCGCGGTGGACGGCGGGTTTTATTATGCAAAAGCCAAGGGTTTATTCGCAAAAGAGTTAAGTGAAGAGGTATCATTGGATATGGGGCGTCCGATTCGAATCCTACGCCCACGATTAAATCGGCTCGCGTAGTGAACCGGTACACACTGCGGGCCGATGGATTTAAATCCTCTGGTCTAGATTTTAATACATCGCGATCGAACACCACCCGCCGATCCAACGATCCACGGCTGAGATGAGCTGATCCGAACCGGTACACAACATCTAATCCTAACCGTCAACGCCAAGATCTACAGTCCAACCCTTCTCTTCCCCAGATCTAATCTCATCCACTCAATCTAAATCGGACGGTGATCGCATCATCTTCTCTCCCTTGACCAACCCGACGACGGCGGAGTAGCCGCCCCGGTGGCACCCCCCTCGGCAACACGACCGACCCCCCCCCCCCAACACTACATGGTAGAAACACCCTACGGTTCATGGCGAGCTCGACAGAGGGGTTTCTCACCGGCGATGGCGTTGCTACGGGGGTCGGCCACGGCGACTGGCGGTTCAGCAGTGCCCCATGAAGTCTGACGAGGAATTGTCTAGGTTCCGGCCACCGAGTTGGCCCGGTGACGGTGCGAGCCTCTTCCGTGTGTCCCAGGGAGAGTCCATGGCCAGTTGACGGTGCCTCAATGCCGATAGAAAAGCAGGTCCACGGCGGCGCGCCTTCTTCCACCCGCCACCCACGCTTCGCACACCCGGACGAGGAACCCCAACTCCTATGGCTAAGGGAGGGTGCGGCCCTGCGCCTTTATAGTACCGTCGCGGAGTCCGGCCAGAGAGGGCGAGGGGCTACGGACGATTCGGAGTTCGTTTCGGTGAGCTCACGCGAGATGCGGTCGAGTTTGTTGCGCGCGGAAGGTGGGAGAAAGTCCCCTAGCACCATGGAGTCCGTGCAGGGAGCAAGGGGTGAGGAGAGGCGCCAGCACGGAGGATCCCAACGAATTTCAGCACTGGATCAAGCTCCGCAGAGATCTAGGTGATTTTGCTTGAGTTTGTTGCGATCACGCGGGTTGATAGAAGCTTCCGAGGTCTGTTGATGCGTGGAGAGGAAGAACCTGATAGGTCGGGGCGTATCGTCATTAAGTCTAGTAGGTAGTGCGAATGCAGCGTACATTGTTGGCAAATGGGGCCCAACCGTGAGGTGTAGACTGGGCCGGTTCAGTGGTTTTGGCCCAGCAGCGAGTTTCTCTTTTCCTTTATCTCTTCTATTTCTTTTCCTTTCTAATCTTTTTTTAAATTCAAATTTGAATCCCAATTCAAATCATGTCTTTGAATTTAAAATTTTATTTAAAATTAACAAACAAAGAAATTTACCGGCATGCAATGCAAGGTTCATTTTATTCCTTTAATTAATAGTTTGATTTCAATGCATAGTTCACGCTTCCGAAAATTCAAATAACTTTTCTTTTTTTTGAAACCACTTAATCTCCCTTACAATTCCTAAAAGAAACAATAATTCATGTACTCATCCTATGACTTATGTTTAAAATGATTTAAACAAATAGCTAATATTTTATTTTTCCCATTTATTTGGTTTTAGAAAAATAGTTTCAAGGACAAACCATCTTTAATCCAAATATTTCATAGAAATTTTCTAATCACCACAATAAGATTTTGAGGTGCTACAAATTCTACCCCCCTTAAAAATAATCTCGTCCTCGAGATTACTAAGGAAAGGGATGCAGAAGGTTTGTTTGTAATTTAGCTTCTAGTTTTTTTATAGGAGAGGGATCTAGATAGATTGACTTGTGGTTTAGCTTTTAGTTTCTAAATGGTCCAAATACCAAAAGTTTTTTTATTTTTAGTAGCAAGGGGAATATACACATTTTCTATGTCAGGGTAAGGTGAAATTTGGTTAAAGCGAGGATAGGTTGGGGTAAGAAGGGGTTAGGCACGAAAAACTTCTACCCTGGATGATGGATCCCGGCTTTTGTAGATCCTCTTTTTTTCTTTTGTCTTTCCTTATCTTGACGTGGTCGATCACCTTCGATCTCCAACCTTGGAGTTGCCATCCGAGCGAGGGACATATAAATAAGGTAGCTATGAGTAGGGTAGAGTGCAATAAGTAGGTCAAGATTTGGTTCTTCCTTAGGTTGGAATGGATGGTCATGTTTGGTTAGCTCGTTTGTTTATGGCTGAGTTGATCTAAGATCTCAAACTTGTTTATAGGGGTAGGGTCCAATGTATTTCCTTAGCATTAGCTAATCATATTTGAGTAACTCACATTAGGTTTGAATACATTAGATAGGATTGGATATGACTAGAGTAGACTAATTTAGGTTAGATAGATCTATCAGGGTAGAACAAATATTATCAGGGTATGTTAGAATCTTTTGAGATAGTATGGATTATATGGTGTAGGTACGTCAGAATCCCTGTCAGGTTAAAACAGAGGGGTTATGCAACTAGTGGATGGTTAAGGTAGTTGCATATGGCCGAGTTGGTCTGTTGTTCTTAATTTAGTGCAGAGTGAATTAAGTTAAAACATGTGGATAGGGTCTAATCTATTTCACCAGTATTAACTAACCTGTTTGAGTGGGTCACATTAGGTTAGTTTAGATTAGATGGAAACTAGATTAGTTTAGCATAACTAGATTGGACAAAATAAGATCTAATAAATTTTAATTGGATCCTGGTTGTTACTCTAGGATGAGATAAGTAAAGTGGTTAGGATAAGACGAATCCATAAAGATAAGATAGAATCTTTTAAGTTAGGATGAATCAGTTAGAATGGGATATTTTAAGATAAGATGAACCTATTAAGGTAAGAGAGAATCTTTTTTTAAGGTAAGATGGTCTACAAGATAGATATGTTTACTTTATTTTCTTTTATTAGAGCTAATCTATCTTTCCAAAGATAATTTTCCTTTATGCCTATATGCATATGTAGATGCAATTGTGGACATTACTCCACAACCCATCACACTCAATCAAAGATCCAAATCAAACAAGTATCATAAGAACAAACATTCAAGTACATAGATACCTATAAAAATAGTTTTGTTTTGTTCCTAAGATTAGGTCTCCTATTCCTAAAGGTCACTTTAGGCACAGGATTTCAAAGTGTGAAATCCACATTTATCTTTAGAAGGAACAGGTAAGAATAATCAGAGTAAAGCGGAAATAGATGAGAAAGATTAAGAAAAGTTTAGAAATAATCAGAGTAGCAAAGGTAAGTAGATAATGGTTGTCTAGTTCTAACTAGGTTTCGTCCTACAGTCAACATTCCTCTGATACCACTTCTGTCACACCCGGGTTTTAGGGGTCCAAAGCCCGGGCGCGAACATAATCACTAGGTGTGCTGGGACCAAGTCTCACACATATGATGAATCATGGCATAGGATCGAATGTCACATCTTTACTATATAACAGGAGTTCTATACAAAATAAATAAATAATTACATTATAAGGAGACAACGGTCCAGTAACCCAAAGTTGACTGGGAGACGACGGCCTAGACCTCTCACGAACACATCACAGCATCCTCCGAGCGCCTCATCCTGCGGTACCTGTTCTTGACCTGTGGGGGGTGTGAGACAGCAAGAGTGAGCTCACATACGTTCATAGCTCAACAAGTTGTGGGGAATAATGTGCATGAACTCGCCAAAGATGGGAGCTCATGTGAAGTGTAAGGCTTACCAACGGAGATGGTTGAAGCTGAGCATTGCTTTTAAAGTTGGTCAAAATTTTATTAGCAATTACTATGTATAAGTAAATACCAACCCAATTAAGTATTAGAACAAAAGTAACAACATCACCTGCGATGCAATGCATATGACAAATTGAATTTAGTTCCATAAATTAATCATGTGAGGGTTCGAGCTGCTCATGACCGTGAGCACGGCTGATATACCAGTTTTACACTCTGCAGAGGTTGCACATCTTTACCCACAAGTCATGTTACCCATCTGCCAAGGGATCGCGACTTCCCATACACCTCTACCGAGGAGGCGAGGCAGGGTAACACTACAAGGCCTTTACAAAGTTCCACTAGCTTCAGAAAACCCGCTACAGTTTATAGGAAGCTCCAATGCAGGGTTCTTGCCTGACCGCCATCGCAGCAAAATCAACCAAGGACCTCCCTACACTGACCACTCCCCTACTGCCCTTGCCCCTTTCGGGTAAGGTAGTCTTCCACTAGCTTTCCTAATTAATCAGCCAAGGGCGTCCCATTAAACCCTTGTGGTAGCACTGTTTTCCCGGGTGGTCGCTCCATGTTCCATTTAACATAATGATCTTATCATGAACAGTAATAATAAACATATCATAAAAGTGTGATCATGAATAATGTACCTTCATACCCAAAACCACATAAAGCACTAGCAAGTACTACCCAAAAAGTTCAGTGGTAAACAAGGTATAAAGATAGACAAACTAGGGTAACCTATTGGGTCCCATCAAAATTAACTTAAGCAGATCATTATGATTAATTAGAATATGAGTAGGTAAAAAGAAGTGATCAAGGGCACAACTTGCCTGGGACTTGAGATTCCAGGTACCAGGATGATCTTCAGATGACTCGTGACCTCACGCTAGTCGTAGCAATACAAACAAACATTGTATAGGCAAAATTAACATTACACCAAACATAAGTACAAATTGTGTAATAATAATCTACGCGTCTCTATGAGATCGTAGAAATAAGAACCACTAAATTCAGAGCTACGGTTATTAAATTATGAATTTTCGAAATTATTTAGCACCTAGAATAGATTAATTCAAATGAACAATTTTACTTCAAGTTTCACGGCTAAACAGTGTTACTAGTTGATAGAAAATATTAAAATAAAATTATTGCAACTGGAAGGACTCAATTTGAAGTTAAAATGAGAAAGTTATGAATTTCTAATGATTTTATGTGCTTTGTACAAGATTAAATAGAATATAAATTTTAATGTGACTTTCATATCAAAACAGATGTACTATGTGATAAATAGTAATATTATAGAATTATAGAAATCAGAATGAACTAATTTGGACTTAATATGAATTTCTTATGGATTAAACAAGTTTCTGTATTTATTTTTATATTAAAAATCTATTTTCTAATCTATTTTTCCTGTTTTACTGATCTCAGGACTGGGCGCCAATAACAGAGAAACACATGGACTAATGTATAAAAATATCCCAGACTCAGATTCAACCCGCGGTGGACGGCGGGTTTTATTATGCAAAAGCCAAGGGTTTATTCGCAAAAGAGTTAAGTGAAGAGGTATCGTTGGATATGGGGCGTCCGATCCGAATCCTACGCCCACGCTTAAATCGGCTCGCGTAGTGCACTGCGGGCCGATGGATTTAAATCCTCTGGTCTAGATTTTAATACATCGCGATCGAACACCACCCGCCGATCCAACGATCCACGGCTGAGATGAGCTGATCCGAACCGGTACACAACATCTAATCCTAACCGTCAACGCCAAGATCTACGGTCCAACCCTTCTCTTCCCCAGATCTAATCTCATCCACTCAATCTAAATCGGACGGTGATCGCATCATCTTCTCTCCCTTGACCAACCCGACGACGGTGGATTAGCCGCCCCGGCGACGCCCCCCCAGCAACACGACCGACCGCCCCCCAACACTACATGGTAGAAACACCCTACGGTTCATGGCAAGCTCGACAGAGGGGTTTCTCACCGGCGATGGCGTTGCTACGGGGGTCGGCCACGGCGACCGGCGGTTCAGCAACGCCCCATGAAGTCCGACGAGGAATTGTCTAGGTTTCGGCCACCGAGTTGGCCCGGTGACGGTGCGAACCTCTTCCGTGTGTCCCAGGGAGAGTCCATGGCCGGTTGACGGTGCCTCAATGCCGATAGAAAAGCAGGTCCACGGCGGCGCGCCTTCTTCCACCCGCCACCCACGCTTCACACACCCGGACGAGGAACCCCAACTCCTATGGCCAAGGGAGGGTGCGGCCCTGCGCCTTTATAGTACCGCCGCGGAGTCCGGCCAGAGAGGGCGAGGGGCTACGGACGATTCGGAGTTCGTTTCGGTGAGCTCACGCGAGATGTGGTCGAGTTTGTTGCGCGCGAAAGGTGGGAGAAAGTCCCCTGGCACCACGGAGTCCGCGCAGGGAGCAAGGGGTGAGGAGAGGCGCCAGCATGGAGGATCCCAACGAATTTCAGCACTGGATCAAGCTCCGCAGAGATCTAGGTGATTTTGCTTGAGTTTGTTGCGATCACGCGGGTTGATAGAAGCTTTCGAGGTCTGTTGATGCGTGGAGAGGAAGAACCTGACAGGTCGGGGCGGATCGTCATTGAGTCTAGTAGGTAGTGCGAATGCAGCGTACATTGTTGGCAAATGGGGCCCAACCGTGAGGTGTAGACTGGGCCGGTTCAGTGGTTTTGGCCCAGCAGCGAGTTTCTCTTTTCCTTTATCTCTTCTATTTCTTTTCCTTTCTAATCTTTTTTTAAAATTCAAATTTGAATCCCAATTCAAATCATGTCTTTGAATTTAAAATTTTATTTAAAATTAACAAACAAAGAAATTTACCGGCATGCAATGCAAGGTTCATTTTATTCCTTTAATTAATAGTTTGATTTCAATGCATAGTTCACGCTTCCGAAAATTCAAATAACTTTTCTTTTTTTTGAAACCACTTAATCTCCCTTACAATTCCTAAAAGAAACAATAATTCATGTACTCATCCTATGACTTATGTTTAAAATGATTTAAACAAATAGCTAATATTTTATTTTTCCCATTTATTTGGTTTTAGAAAAATAGTTTCAAGGACAAACCATCTTTAATCCAAATATTTCATAGAAATTTTCTAATCACCACAATAAGATTTTGAGGTGCTACACTGAGGCGAGAGATGAAGCGGCTCAGAGCCGCGAGACATCCCATGACCCTCTGTACGCCTTTCAAGTCCTTGATTGGCCCCATGCTGGTGATGGCTGCAATCTTCTCCGGGTTGGCTTTGATGCCCCGCTCGGAGACGATGAACCCCAAGAGCATGCCTCGGGGGACCCCGAAGACACACTTTTCGGGATTAAGCTTTACGCCTTTTGCCTTGAGACATCGAAATGTCGCCTCAAGGTCGGAAAGGAGGTCGGAGGCCTTCCTCGTCTTGACTACGATGTCATCGACGTAGGCCTCGACCGTTCGGCCGATGTGTTCACCAAACACATGGTTCATGCATCGCTGGTACGTCGCCCCCGCATTCCTTAAACCAAACGGCATTGTAACATAGCAGTACATGCCGAAAGGTGTGATGAATGAAGTCGCGAGCTGGTCGGACTCCTTCATCCTGATCTGGTGATACCCTGAGTAGGCATCGAGGAAAGACAGGGTTTCGCACGCAGCAGTGGAATCCACGATCTGATCGATGCGAGGCAGAGGGTAGGGAACCTTCGGACATGCCTTGTTTAGACCAGTGTAGTCTACACACATCCGCCATTTCCCCCCTTTCTTTCTCACAAGCACAGGGTTGGCAAGCCACTCGGGATGGAATACCTCTTTGATGAACCCTGCCGCCAGTAGCTTGTGGATCTCCTCGCCTATGGCTCTGCGCTTTTTTTCGTCGAATCGGCGTAGAGGTTGCTTCATGGGTCGGGCCCCAGCTCGAATATCCAGAGAGTGCTCGGCGACTTCCCTCGGTATGCCGGGCATGTCCGAGGGACTCCACGCGAAAACGTCGGCGTTCGCGCGGAGAAAGCCGACGAGCACTACTTCCTATTTGAGGTCGAGCTCGGAGCCGATCCGGATCTGCTTGGAGGCGTCGTTGCAGGGGTTGAGAGGGACGGACTTGACCGTCTCCGCTGGTTCGAAGTTGCCGGCGTAGCGCTTCATGTCGGGCGCCTCCCTAGAGAGGCTCTCCAGGTTAGCGATGAGGGCCTCGGATTCGGCGAGGGCCTCGGCGTACTCCACGCACTCCACATCGCATTCGTATGCGTGTCGGTACGTGGGCCCGACGGTGATGACCCCGTTGGGGCCCGACATCTTGAGCTTGAGGTAGGTGTAGTTGGGGACGGCCATGAACTTGGCATAGCATGGCCTCCCCAGCACTGCGTGGTAGGTTCCTCGAACCCGACCACTTCGAACGTGAGGGTCTCCTTTCGAAAGTTGGAGGGCGTCCCAAAGCAGACGGGTAGGTCGAGTTGTCCGAGGGATTGAACGCGCTTCCCGGGGACGATCCCGTGGAAAGGCGCAGCGCCCGTTCGGACCGAGGACAGATCGATCCGCAGGAGCCCAAGGGTCTCGGTGTAGATGATGTTGAGGCTGCTGCCTCCGTCCATGAGGACCTTGGTGAGCCTGACGTTGCCGATGATGGGGTCGACAACGAGTGGGTATCTCCCCGGGCTCGGCACGTAGTCCGGATGGTCGGCCCGGTCGAAGGTGATGGGCTTGTCGGACCAGTCTAGGTAGACTGGCCGCCACCTTTACCGAGCAGACCTCCCGACGCTCTTGCTTGCGGTGCCGAGCCGAGGCATTCGCCACTTGCCCGCCGTAGATCATGAAGCTGTCGCGGATCTCGGGGAACCCTCCTGCCTTGTGATCTTCCTCCTTTGCGTCGTCGAGGACCTTGCCACCCTCCGCGGGTGGCCCGGCCTTGTGGAAATGTCGTCGAAGCATGGCACACTCCTCAAGGGTGTGCTTGACGGGCCCCTGATGATAGGGGCACGGCTCCTTGAGCATCTTGTCAAAGAGGTTGGCACCTCCGGGAGGTTTTCGAGGGTTCTTGTGCTCGGCGGCGGCGACAAGGTCCGCGTCGGCGGCGTCGCGTTTCGCTTGCGACTTCTTCTTGTCCTTCTTCTTGGCGCCGCGCTGAGTTGACGCCTCGGGAGCATCTTCCAGTGGGCGGCCCTGGGGCTGCTTGTCCTTCCGGAAAATGGCCTCAACCGCCTCCTGGCCAGAGGCGAACTTGGTGGCGATGTCCATCAGCTCGCTCGCCCTGGTGGGGGTCTTGCGACCCAGCTTGCTCACCAGGTCGCGGCAGGTGGTGCCGGCGAGGAACGCGCCGATGACATCTGAATCGGTGACGTTGGGCAGCTCTGTGCGCTGCTTCAAGAATCGCCGGATGTAGTCCCGGAGAGACTCTCCCGGCTGCTGGCGGCAGCTTTGGAGATCCCAGGAGTTCCCAGGGCGCACGTACGTGCCCTGGAAATTGCCGGCGAAGGCTTGGACCAGGTCATCCCAGTTGGAGATCTGCCCCGGGGGCAGGTGCTCCAGCCAGGCTCGAGCGGTGTCGGAGAGGAACAGGGGGAGGTTACGGATGATGAGGTTGTCATCGTCCGTTCCACCTAGTTGGCAGGCCAGCCGATAGTCCGCGAGCCATAGTTCCGGTCTCGTCTCCCCCGAGTACTTTGTGATAGTAGTCGGGGTCCGGAACCGGGTCGGGAACGGTGCCCGTCGTATGGCGCGGCTGAAAGCCTGCGGACCGGGTGGTTCGGGCGAAGGACTCCGATCCTCCCCGCTGTCGTAGCGTCCCCCACGCCTGGGGCGGTAGCCTCGGCGTGCCCTGTCGTCGAGGTGGGCCCAACGACTGTGATGACGACGCTCGTTGCCGAGGCGACCCAGGGCTGCAGGCGCTGTGTCGCGCGTGCGCCCGGAGTGGACCGAGGCTTCCCGCATGAGTCGGGAAGTCGCGGCACGATGTTCCGAGGGGAAACCCTGCCTTCGGGAGGCAGAGCTTTTGGCCCGTCGGACCGCGGTGTCCTCCAGGAGATTCTTGAGCTCTCCCTGGATATGTCGCCCTTCGGTGGTGGATGGCTCCGGCATCGCGCGGAGGAGTATCGCCGCTACAGCCAGGTTCTGGCCGACTCCGCTGGAATCCGGCGGCGGCCTCACCCTGACATCGTTGGTGATGCGGTGCTGGATGCCCTGGGGGAGACGGCGCGCTTCTCCGGCTGGGGGTTGGACAGCCCATTCCTGCCCGATGTCCCGGCGGATCGGCACAAGCGTTCCTGCTCCCTCGTCGAGCCTGGCCAGCCTCTCGCGGATATGCTCGAGCTGTGGGTCAGGACCCCCCGCCGGGACGGGGACCACAGCTAGCTCCCGAAGGATGTCAACGCGAGGCGCGGGCCTAGGGGGATCACCGTCCTCCGGCATACCAAGATGGTTGCCTTCGCCGGGACCCCCCAGATCGACGTGGAAACATTCGCGACTTGGGCCGCGGTCCTCATTGTCGAGGCCGCGGCTGCCGTTGGAACAGTCGGAAAGGCAGTAGTCACATGCGGTCATGAAGTCCCGCATGGCACTGGGGTTACCAAGTCCGGAGAAATCCCAACAGAGGTCGGGCTCGCCATCTTCCTCGGACCACGAGGACTCGTAGGTCGAGTCGGCCGTCAGTCGGTCCCAGGATGACCGCACACGATACCCCAGAGGGTTTGGACTCGCCTCTATGAAAGTGCTCACCGAAGCGGAGTCGCTTGGTGGGTCGAGGCCGAATCCAAAAGACACGAGATGGGAATCGGTCGGTACCTTTCGGTCGACGGTCGGTGATGAGGTCGCGTCTGGGACTGACTGCACCATTGTCTCAGGTACGAGGGTGACGCCCAGCAAGTCCTTCGCGAGCGTGCTGGCGTCGTGCGTTTGCTTGAGATTGGCGTGTTGCGGGGAGGCGGCACTCGTCTTCGTCTCAGACGCGAGATCGATGCCCGACGCACCCTCCGTTGGGACGCCGGCGCCGTCGACTCGCTCGACAGCCAACGAGGTGCCGCTTCCCGCTTGGCCTTGGTTGCCCCGCCTCCTCCTCCGTCGGCGGGGGAGGGGACGGGACAAGCCCGAATGTCGTCCTTCCACCATGTGGGGAAGGCGTCGTCGATTTCCCCGCCGGCGAGCGGGTTGTCGACCGCCATTGTCGCTGTCACACGGCGGGGGAAGGAGTATCATGTCGTAGCTGCCGTCGAGGGACATGAACTCAAGATTCCCGAAACGGAGCACTGTCCCGGGCAGGAAAGGTTGCTGGAGACTGCCCATCTGGAGCTTGACGGGAAGCTGTTCGTCAACACGCAGCAGGCCCCTACCTGGTGCGCCAACTGTCGGTGTTTCGAAACCCGGGGGGTCCCTGGACCGACGAGTGAATTGTCGCCACGTGCCCCAGCCCAGATGGGTCGACGTAAGGCAGAACGCGAAGGGGGGAAAGGAAGCAGTCGGAGAGAGGCGGACGTGAGAGAGTGGATCCCGCGGCCTTCGTGTTAGCCCCGCGCCTGAGTCGGGTGCGCTTGCAGTAGGGGGATACAAGCATCCACGCGGGAGTGGGAGCGAGCGGCCTTGAGCGAGCGTCGTCCCGTCCTTCTCCGCGCGGGCCAACCTTCTGTAAGAGGGCCCTGGTCCTTCCTTTTATAGGCGTAAGGAGAGGATCCAGGTGTACAATGGGGGGTGTAGCAGAGTGCTACGTGTCTAGCGGAGGAGAGCTAGCGCCCTAAGTACACGCCGTCGTGGCAGCCGGAGAGGTGTTTGGCACCCGGTTCGTGTGGTGTCGTGGCCGTCGGAGGAGCGCTGGAGCCTGGCGAGAGGGCAGCTGTCGGGGCTGTCGAGTCCTTGCTGACGTCCTCTTGCTTCCGTAAGGGGGCCGAGAGCCGCCGTCGTCACGGAGCGCGTGGGGCGCCATTATTGCCTATCTGGCGGAGCGAGCCAGATGGGACGTCGGTCTTGTTCCCCGTAGCCTAAGTCAGCTCTGGGTAGGGTAACGATGGCGCCTTCTGTTGACGTGGTCGGTCCGCGCCCTAGGTTGGGCGATGTGGAGGCTCCTCCAAGGTCGAGGTCGAGTCTGTATCCCGTGGCCATGGTCGAGTCCGAGCCCCTGGGTCGGGCGAGGCGGAGACCGTCGGCTGAGGCCAGAGCTGAGTCCGAGCCCTAGGGTCGGGCGAAGCGGAGTCCGCCATCTCCTAGGGCTGAGCCCATGTCCGAGCCCTGGGGTCGGGCGAGGCGGAGTTCGTCATCTTCCGGGGCTGAGCCCATGTCCGAGCCCTGGGTCGGGCGGAGCGGAGTTCGCCGTCTTCCGGGGCTGAGCCCGAGTCCGAGCCCTAGGTCGGGCGGAGCGGAGTTCTCCGTCTTCTGGGGCTGAGCCCGAGTCTGAGCCCTGGGTCGGGCGGAGCGGAGTTTGCCGTCTTCTGGGGCTGAGCCCGAGTCCGAGCCCTGGGTCGGGCGGAGTGGAGTTAGCCGTCTTCCGGGGCTGAGCCTGAGTCCGAGCCCTGGGGTCGGGCGAGGCGGAGTTTCCTATGACGCCCGAGGCCGGCCTTGACTGCTGTCAGCCTCACTCTGTCGGGTGGCTCAGCAGTCGGAGCGGCGCAGGTGGCGCTGTCCTCTTGTCAGGCCGGTCAGTAGAGCGGCGAAGTGACTGCAGTCACTTCGGCTCTATCGACTGGAGGGCGCGCGTCAGGATAAAGGTGTCAGGCCACCTTTGCATTGAATGCTCCTGCGATTTATTTGGTCGGCGTGGCGATGTGGCCAAGGTTGCTTCTCGGTGAAGACTGGGCCTCGGGCGAGCCGATAGTGTGCCCGTTGCTGGAGGGGGGTCCTCGGGCGAGACGTAGGTTCTCCAGGGTCGGCCTCCCTTGACCGAGGCTAGGCTCGGGCGAGGCACGATCGTGTCCCTTGAATGGACCGATCCTTGACTTAATCGCACCCATCAGGCCTTAGCAGCTTTGTGCTGATGGGGGTTACCAGCTGAGATTTAGGGGTCTTGAGGGTACCCCTAATTATGGTCCCCGACAGATCTGTTTGGAAACATAGTATTTTCTTAGTCCCATGACAATACCATGGTATTTGAGCATACCATAGTATTTTAGACCAAAAAACGTTTGGGAGCATATCTAAAAACTTTGTACTTTAAACTATGATTTTACAAATACCACGGTATTTTTGGGTAAAAAAAAACATTAGTCCAGACCAAAGTTTTTGGCTTGCACGCAGCTAGTCTTATCTTCTCCTACACTACAACTGAAATACTTTGTCTCCAAATAGGTGCTACATTGCATCGATATAAAATATACTATAGTTATTATCTGCTGTCGAGCACAAGGCCGACGACCTGGGGCTTGGATGACCCCAAGCGAAGGAGGCCAACGACCATGACGGACGAGGCAGGCACTAAATCGGGGTAGAGACCGCCCGTCATCCGTGGTTATGGGTAGCCACGGGTTCCGTCTTGACCCAACAGAAATGGATACCCCATATATTAGGTACCGATAGTTATGCCATAGCATATAATAAACTTTGGTATTATAAACTGCGGTTTTGAGAAACAAAGTTCTCAAAAAGGCCCTAAGCTATAAAATAGTGATATACTCTCTTCGTCCCATAATATTAGGAGTAAACACTTTTTGTTCTTGTCCCATAATATAAGGTGTGCCCTCTTTAGACACACGTACTTCGATGCATCAATACTAATGCTGATCGAATTAAATACATTTTTTAGTCTTTGAAACAGAAGTAATTATGCCTTATATATTGGGATAGAGGGAGTATTATTTACCTATACAAAACTTTTTTGTTGATATTTTTATTTATGTTCTACTTTCTCTTTTCTAAATTATATAGGTTTATTGTTGCATATGCTTCCATGTCTAGCTTATTGCTTGCATGATAGCTAAGCTCCTTTACTATTCTCACCTTCATATCAGTATTTGCTTGGCTATAAGCCAATTGTTGTACTTTGCCCTAACATTATCAGACTCGCCTTCTTTGCCGAGTGTCCCAGACACTCAGCAAAGGGCATTATACACTCGACAAAAAAATACTCGGCAAACATTTTATCGGCAAAGGATTCTTTGCCGAGTACTTTTTTGGGCACTCGGCAAAGACTTTGCCGAGTACTTTTTTCGGACACTCGGCAAAGAAAAGCACTCGATAAATTAAGAATCGCAAAAAAACCTTAAAAACAACAAAACATTTTTAAATTATAGGAAGAACTCTCCAACCACTACCCATTATCATACACACCGCCCTCCCATTTTTCACCATTATTTTGAATCAAATTTAATGTTTTATGAATGATTCAAACTCGCAACCTCTATCTCACGTATACCCTCCTCTACCACTACACTACTACTTCAATTATGTCTATATTACGTTTTCATTCATTATGTACTATAACAAATCGAGAGTAATTTGATTATTTGATGCACTAAATGAATTCATTTGAAAATGTGACCAACTATAAAGTTGCATAACTTTTCAAGATCTACAAGTTCTATTTTGATAGTTTCTACATCCGAGGTCGTTTACAAAATTTGAAAACTTCACACGAATTTTTCTATGATAAGATGATTTTAAATCAAAAATTTGTCAATTACAAAGTTTCATTACATTTCAATTCCTACAACTTTTATTTTGGTGGTTTTTCCATCCGAGATAGTTCGAAAATTTTAAATTTTAAAATTCAAACATAGTTTTACATGACAAGATGATTTCAAACAAAAACATTGTCAACTACAAAGTTTTATAACTTTTCAAGACCTATAACTTTTATGTTGGTGGTTTCCCCGTTCGAGGTTGTTTTCAAAATTCAAAATTTAAAATTTTGAAATTCAGACGTAGTTTTCGTTGACAAGATGACTTCAAATGAAAAAGTTGCCAACTACAAAATTTTATAACTTCTCAAGATCTACAAAGTTTATTTTGGTTATTTATTCATTTGATCATCTCACATTATGGTTCTAACATTATTCACAAATCTTGTACATCTCTCTTGTAGTTTCATATCAAGAAATGATCAAAATATAAATTGTACATCTTGATGAGTTATACAAATTTGTAGTTGAAAACTTTTCATTTGAATTAATTTACTGCTTTAAATGTGATTTTTAAATTGTCTTTTGTCTAGTGTTGAAAAAAATACTCGGCAAAGAAGCTCTTTCTCGAGAGTCAAAAAATACTCGTCGCGGCAAAGAAACTCTTTGCCGAGTGTCAAAAATAAAATACTCGGCAAAGAGTTTCTTTGCCGAGTGTTTTTTTACCGAGGGTTTTTTGTTTGGCACTCGACAAAGAGCTTTTTAGCCGAGTGCTCGAAAAAAAACACTCGGCAAATCATTTGGCACTCGGCAAAGAGCCGAATTCCGGTAGTGTAAGTGTCGCTAATATTATGATAAGTTACTTCCTTTGCCCAAGGAAGAATGCTACTATAGATTTACAATGGTTCACATCTAAAAGATTGTATAATGAATGGTATTCATATTTATAACTATTGGGGAGAGCTCCTAGCCAGAAGTCCATATTATTAAGTACAATTTCAGGGTAACAAATGGGATCAAATTCGAAGCACAAAGGACCTTCATATCATGGATGAAACCAAAGCTTCAGATAGACATAAGAAGCCAAAACCCTGAAATCTTCAAAGCGCCAAAGCTTCAAAGCTGTAGACTAGCGAAAAGCGCTGAATCTTTCTAGGGTGAAGAGAAGACATACACGACACAAAGGACATGAAATGACGAAACTATACTCTTATTTCTGTGTGACACCCATGTAATAGGAAAGGCATGATTGTAATTTCTCGTTACTTACTTTACTTGATTTTTCTTTCTTGCTGCCATCCTACCCACCTCTGGTTTCTCATATGTCACATGTTGCTCCTCCACTTGAGCTACTTCACCTTAGGAGATCACTTGCTACTACACCCATTATGTGTGTCTTGTTTCACCACTCGTCTCTTCTTTGTTCATCCTTTGGCCTACTCTTGTCTTATTTCACAACCAAGGAAAATGACTATGAGGGAATCTTTGAAAGGGAAATGTGCTCTTGGGCCATTTCTACTTTGTATTGGTCATTAAATGCTCAACACATTGTCTTAGACTAACATCTTGATGTATGAGCATAGGTGCAAGTATTTAAAAGGCAAATTGAGAAACATGGAAAAATGCATTTGGTGTATATTGCAAATCCCATTTTATGGAAAGAACAAAGGTATGATTCTAGCACTTAGTAAATTGTTTGAGTGGCTAACAATATTGAAGTGAAGAAGTTTGGCTAAGTTTGACCAAACTTGTGCCAGTATGGAGAGCATCAGACTATTCGGTATGCACCGGACAGTGTCCGGTGCCCAAACTGTTCAGCTAGCCGAACAGGCAGCTCTCGGAAAATCGTTGAGACGTCGCGGCTATAATTCACCAAACTATCCGATGTGCCAGCCGCACATCTGGTCAATGCTCGGTCGCATAATCTGCGCGGGCCACGTCAGCCTAGTGAAAGGGGAAATAGGGTCAAACCTTTTCCTATATGATTTTGGTGGTTGAATTGCCCAACACAAACAATTGGACTAACTAGTTTGCTCTAGAATATATGTTCTACAGGTGCCAAAGGTTCACAACAAACCAATACAAAGTCAAAAGAAAGGGTTCAAAACAAAGGAGCAAAGAAAACCGAAGGCTGCCCTGGTCTAGCGCACCGGACTGTCTGGTGCATCACCGGACAATGTCCGGTGCATCACCGGACATTGTCCGGTGCACCAGGGTGGATCAACTCAAACTCCTCAGCTTCGGGTTTCTGGAAAAGGCTCTCCGCTATAATTCATCGGACTGTCCGGTGTAGCACCGGACTATCCGATGCACAAGCGAAGCAACGACTATCTGCGTGTAACGGTCGACTCTGCAAAGTGAACAGTGCAATTCAGATGTCAGAGCAGAAGGTCAGAGGGGCACCGGACTGTCCGGTGTAGCACCGGACTGTCCGGTGTCGCATGAGGACAAAGCCTCCAATGGTCGACCAGCTCCAAGCCCTAACGGGAGGATGATGTGGCGGCGCACCGGACGCTGTCCGGTGCGCCCATCGCCAACCGCCTTCTCCAACGGCTACAATTTGGTTGGTGGCTATAAATACCACCCCAACCGGCCACTTCAAGGTGTGGGAGCCCAAGCAACATTCCAAGTCATATAGTTGACATATCCAAGCCCTCCCAACCACCTCTATTCATTGATCCATCCTATGCACAAGATTTAGACCACTACAACCAACACAAGTGCCACAAAAGAGAGAGCAAGCAAAAGAAAGCTTCTCGTGTGAGTTTAGCAATAGTGCCTTGTGAGATTCATCGAGAGAAAGTGTGTGCTACATCTTGTGATCATTTGTGCGTGGAGTTTTGACTCCCATTGAACTTCCTCCAAAGTTTTGGAGGCTTGTAAAGCTAGCAAGAGACACCAAAGAGTGTGGTGATCCTTGCAGGGTCTTAAGTGATTCTTGAGAAGAAGAAGAGCTCGCCGGTCTTTGGTGATCGGTGGAGAGAGGGAAAGGGTTGAAAGAGACCCGTCCTTAGTGGACTCCTCAACAGGGACTAGGCCTTCGAGGGCCAAACCTCGGTAAAACAAATCCCCGTGTCTCTTGTGTTCATTACTTGTGATTTGTTTGTTTTCCCTCATTCTAAGTTTTCTTGCACTATTCTTTGCTAATATTATTTGGTGTTGCTTCAAGTTAAATTCCCATTTAGTGAAGCAACGCCTTGCAAGAAAGAACTTGTGTTATTGCTCTTCTTATCTAAGCCCTCTTGCTGTATTCTCCATAAACCTATTAGTTGTATTGATTTATCAATTCCGCATTATTTGAAAGCAACTCTCTTTGCAAAGCAAAGGACTTAGTTTTTATACTCCGATAATTGTGCATCTTGTTCTAACCACTAATCAAGGGATCTAGTTTGGATTTAGAATTATAAATTTTAGGTTTCGCCTATCCACCCCCCTCTAGGCGACTTTCAATTGGTATCAGAGCTAGGCACTTCATATTGAGTCTAACAACTCGAAGTGATGGCTCGAAGAAGATCCCAAAAGAACAAGAAGATAACTCCGAAGGAGGTAACTCTTGAGATATTACTTCCCGATTGTTCTAATTATGATTCATGGTCTACTAGGGTGATAAATGCTTTTAGAACCGTAGATCCACGATCAGAACAAATCTTATACAAGAGTATTATACCTCCTAGTTATGATAAGAAAAATACCTCCGTAGAAGATCAAGGATGTATACGCTTAAACTATCTAGCTTTTGACATCCTAGTTAATTCTCTTAGCAAGGAAGACTATCATGCCTTCATAATGAATTATTATGAACATATTCCTGATGCGCATGATATTTGGACTAGAATTAAAACTAAATTTGATGAGTCCAAACATGATGGTTCATTTTGTGCTTCTACTTCCTTTGGTCCTTGTGAAACTAACCCTTTGAAGGAAGAAGAAAATGAACGATGGAGACCAAACGATGAATCCACCTCTCCAAAAGGTTTGTCTTCCAATTTTGATTCCCACATATGTTGTGTGGCTAATGAAAATGATGGTGGAAGCACAAATGAGGATGGGGAGGATGAAAGAAGCTTCATGCAACTCTACGCTCATCTAAGCCTAGAAGATAAGGCAGTCATGCTCAAACTTCTAAAAAGAGCGAGAGAGCAAAGCGAAGCTCGTCAAATGCTAGAAGATATTCTCTCCATAAAAATGCTAAGCTTGATGAGTTGATTAAAGAACATGAGGAGCTAAAGTGCTCTCATGTTGATTTGGTCCAAAAGTATGAAACTATTTCAATTGAGCAAAAGAACTCTTTAATTTGTATCGCTCAATTAGTAAATAGGAATGCCTTGCTTAAGGACCAAGTAGAAAAGCTAAAAGTTGAAAATCTAGCTTTTCAAGATAAATATGATATGCTTTGATATTCTAATGAAAATCTTAAGGATGATCATATCATATTAAAGATTGCTCATGAGGTTGTGATAGAAAACATAAAATCCCAACAACCTCACTCATGCACATGTATTCAAATTGAAACTATATTACCATGTGCTAATGCTTGTTGTCCATTGATAAGTAAACCTTCCTTTGAGCTAGAATTTGTAGGAACAAAAGATGATACATATCAAAAGCTCAAAGAAGAAAATGAGAGGCTAAAGACGAGCTTGACACAACTAAAAGGGAAGTGCATTGCTCAACCTTCTCAAGATAACCGTGATCACATGGTAAAGAAGCTTGAGACGGGAACAACCGTGGCATGCACTAAATCCCTTGAAGAAAATGTCAAGGACTTGAGGATTGCCAAGAGGAAGGAACAAAAGAAGAAAATCAATACCTCTACCAAAAGCCTCAACCGCGCCTCCATGCAAGGTAACATCCAAGGTAATGATCAAGCCACACTTCATACTAAGAGAAGTAAGAAGTGTAGTGAATGCTTTGAAAAGGGACACTCGATTAGGTCATGTCCCTATATTAAAAATGACTTGATTATTAACAAGGATGATAAACTTTGTTTTAAATGCTCAAAGAAGGGACACTTAATTAAGTCTTGTCCCTATTTGAAACAAAAAGGCATAGTGTTGGAAAAGAAAGTATTAACTAACCATGTAGCAAGCAAGAAACAAGGAAAGAAGAAATCCTCAAGACTTGAAGATCGTCTATGCTACATATGCCGAAAGAAGGGACATCAATGCAAGGATTGTCCCATTGGTAACTATCCCACTCCCAGCTTGTCAATTAATTCTCATGTAACTAGGCAACCCAAAATTGCAACTTGTGCTAGAAAGGTAATGAGTTTACCTAGTGCTAACACAAAGGACGTTTGGGTTCCTAGATCTTTGTTGACTAACCTTGATGGACCTATCAAGAGATGGGTACCAAAATATGCTTGACAAGCTTTGCAGGAGAAGGAGATGATATGAAGCTTTGGGGTGCTTGAGAGAGTCAATTCAATTCTTATTAACTCAAGCTATCAATCTTCAATGATCTATATATCCAAGATTGACCCAAAGTTATTTCAATTTATTATGTCCAAAACTCATATCATCTCGGGGAAGATATTGATGTTGTAGGAAATAAAGAATTATACTGTACGAAAAAATCAAGGCCTACAACATGGAGGAAAGCCAAGGGATGGTAACACTTATGTTTTAAGTGCACGTATCTTAAATTACCATTTCTCATGTGTCTTGTGTAGTAACATAGAAAAAGAAGCACTTCAAATGTTTTTAATTTATATCACCATTCTTTGAAGAAATTCCTCTCATATGGTAGATTGCATATTCATCATTTCTATACTATGGCAATCTACATGCTTTAAATTATTGCAAGTACCTCATGGCATGTTTTACACTAATTATCTTATTATTGTCATGATTCTAGATATAGAGAGATATTCCAAGTTCTTAAAAGAATAAGGTGTCATGTAAGGAATTCAAATCCTTAGGACACTTATAAAAGGAAAATTCTCTCTATAACTAGAATAGTGAGACTAATGCTTTTATCTAAGTAAACCAAGTAGTCTCACTTGTAGAGAATAAGTTTCTCTTTGGAAGTGCGTAATCTTACATAAAAAGAAAATTCAATCCAATGACTTATGTTGTTGTGCTTCTTGCTTAAATTGGATAGGATTCTTCTACATTCATCGCTCTCCATGATTGAATTAGATTTGTTCCCATTATCTTAAGGAATTAACTATGCTTGTTTTATAAGTTAAAACTAAGCATATATCATGGAATAATCTAGTTCATATTATTAAGTTTCCATGCTTTAGTAATCCACTTTTCATTCCTTGTCAAAATGATTACAAAAAGGGAAACTAGTGCTTGTGTTACTAACAACGTATCTCTTGAGCTTACTTATGGAAATCTACAAAAGAGAAAGTGCATGTTTAAGTCACAAGCCTCTAGGGTTACTCTTCACCCAAAGGAAGAAAGGTAAAAGCAAAGGTATGGGAACACTTTTTTCCCATCAATGGTTATTTACTCTAAATTATCTTATTCTACCTATGTGAAGAATAGATTCTTTATTGGACTTAATTTTTGCTAAGTGTGCATTCAATCTCGTTCTCATAAATGCACTAGTCTATTAGAATCTATTTCATGCCTTTGCTATATATGTTCTCATATTGATTTGCTTCTAAGTAATGACTAATAAATTCAATATGAAGAAGTAAATTTCCTATGATTGATCAAAATGTTTAAAAGGTGCATATTTCTTTTTCCTAATAATGTGCACTAATGTTAAGGAGTTTACTTCATGTCTATGTGACTTATGGATGATGAATTGTTTTTATTTCCTATCTAAAGAAATCATCCTGCATCATATACTCCCTTGTGCTATTAACATCTTTCTTGAGTATTTTCAATAAGTTTGGAAGGAAAAAGAAACAACTACAAAGGGAGGACACTCACATGAAAGAGAAGGACATTAAGAACAACAACACCTACTTGGACAGTAAGATCTTCAAAACAATCAATGGTGTGGTTGTAAGCATTCTAAATCTTTTTCATTGTGAGAATACTAGACTTAAGTTGTTTATTGCAAATTTTATAAGCCTTGATCAAGATGTATAATGCTTCTCCCTATTTGTCTTTAAAAGTGGGTGCATCTATACAACTCATTCAAATTCTTGATGCATATCTTTAGGGGGAGCCTATTTCTATATCTTGATTATGTTGAGACTATCGCTTTATCTTAGTAATCTCATATAGTCTCTTGCATGAGAATAAGTTTCTCATGAAGTATGCTACTACAAATCAATCCAACCTGGTAGAATAATCAAGGATTGTAACTTTCACTGCTAAAGTAGCATATTTACTGGATTCTCCTATTTTAAGCTTAACTAATGCATATGTTGTTCTTTTGATCACATCTGTTTATTTGTTTGATCATTGAATAACTTCAATTAACACTTATGTTTCTTAGTACCGCATATACTATCAATCGATATCTCTCTTGATATGCACTATGTTAAAAGGAGAATTCATGATACATTTATGCAATTTGTGATCCATTTGATATATGCTAACAAATGACTTGGAGAAGGATCACTAGTTGTAAAACTCTCTCTTGTGCAAAATATTTCCATACATTGTCTTGAATATAGGTCTTAAGCAACTAAGACTAAGGACAAAGCACAATGAAGAGACCGTCTCTATGTGAAGGTACAAAAGGGTAAAACTACTTCCTCTCATTTACACATGTACCTAAATCTTCCTATACTTTCTTTGCATATCTTGTATAAAAGGAAGAGAAAGCATGTCCATGCATTATCCATGCTTCATACCTAGTTTAACCTCTCAAAAATTTCATTCCTGCACTAATGCATCTTTGTTAAAACTAGGTGAAGTAACTTTATTGTCAAAGAGCTTAAAGCTTAACCTTGTAATGAGGATAAGCTACCTTTGTTCCAAAGGTGGATGGTCCTTAAGCCTCTTTGAAATCCTTAAGGGAAAATGCTTAAGATGTCTATAACATGCTTTCATAAGTGCATAAACTGTCATGAGCATCACACTTATACTATGACACAATGCACTTCACATTATGTATAATATAGATATGTTCTCATTAACCTAATTATGTGCAATTGGCATTTAAGGCCAAAATATGTGTTCCTCTCCATGCACATATTTAGGGGGAGCAATCTATGTTATATAGAACTATGATTATGCTTAATTGATATATCTTTTGATCATATCTCTTTATGTCTACGACTAATGTGCTCTCAAGTGATCTCTATGCTAAGTCGTAGATTGAAAGGGAAATGGAGTCTTCGGCAAAGACAAGGCTTCCACTCAACTCTATCGGTAGTATCTATCCTTCACCATCACTCCACATAGTACTCTCAATTGGTATAATCATCACTCATATTTATTTGCCATTGAGGAGAAAGTATTAGGGCTTATATTTCACTCACAAGTATCCGTTTTTGGCGATTCATGCCAAAGGGGGAGAAAGTATTAGCCCAAAGCAAAAGGACAGCACCACCACCAACGGATTTGAAGTTTTCAAATTGGTATCTTAATGTGTTTTCAAAAGGGGGAGAAAGTTCTAGTATCTTCAAAAACTTGTAAAACCCTCTTGAACACTAAGAGGAGAATTTCATTGAGGGGGAGTTTTGTTTATGTCAAAGGAAAAGCATTTGAAACAGGGGGAGAAAATTTCAAATTTTGAAAATGCTTCTTTCAATCTTATTCATATACCTTTGACTATTTGCAAAAAGGATTTTGAAAAGAATTTACCAAAGAATTTGCAAAAACAAAACTCATGGTGCAAGCGTGGTCCAAAATATTAATAAGAAGAAAACAATCCATGCATATCTAGTAGAAATAATTATATTGGTTTCATTCCAAACAACCTTTGCACTTACCTTATGCAAACTAGTTCAATTCTGCACTTATATATTTGCTTTGGTTTGTGTTGGCATCAATCACCAAAAAGGGGGAGATTGAAAGGGAAATAGGGTCAAACCTTTTCCTATATGATTTTGGTGGTTGAATTGTCCAACACAAACAATTGGACTAACTAGTTTGCTCTAGAATATATGTTCTACAGGTGCCAAAAGTTCACAACAAACCAATACAAAGTCAAAAGAAAGGGTTCAAAACAAAGGAGCAAAGAAAACCGAAGGCTGCCTTGGTCTGGCGCACCGGACTGTCCGGTGTGCCAACGAACACTGTCCGGTGCACCACTGGACAGTGTCCGGTGCACCAGGGTGGATCAACTCAAACTCCTCAGCTTTGGGTTTCTGGAAAACGCTCTCTGCTATAATTCACCGGACTGTCCGATGTAGCACCGGACTGTCCGGTGCACCAGCGGAGCAACGACTATTTGCGCACAACAGTCGACTCTGCAAAGTGAACAGTGCAATTCAGATGTCAGAGCAGAAGGTCAGAGGGGCACTGGACTGTCCGGTGTAGCACCGGACTGTCTGGTGTAGCACCGGACTGTCCGGTGCCGCATGAGGACAAAGCCTCCAACGGTCGACCAGCTGTAAGCCCTAACGGGAGGATGACGTGGCGGCGCACCGGACGCTGTCCGGCGGCGCACTGGACTGTCCGGTGCGCCCATCGCCAGCAGCCTTCTCCAACGGCTATAATTTGGTTGGTGGCTATAAATACCACCCCAACCAGCCACTTTAAGGTGTGGGAGCCCAAGCAACATTCCAAGTCATATAGTTGACATATCCAAGCCCTCCCAACCACCTCTATTCATTGATCCATCCTATGCACAAGATTTAGACCACTACAACCAACACAAGTGCCACAAAAGAGAGAGCAAGCAAAAGAAAGCTTCTCGTGTGAGTTTAGCAATAGTGCCTTATGAGATTCATCGAGAGAAAGTGTGTGCTACATCTTGTGATCATTTGTGCGTGGAGTTTTGACTCCCATTGAACTTCTCCAAAGTTTTGGAGGCTTGTAAAGCTAGCAAGAGACACCAAAGAGTGTGGTGATCCTTGTGGGGTCTTAAGTGATCCTTGAGAAGAACAAGAGCTCGCCGGTCTTTGGTGAACGGTGGAGAGAGGGAAAGGGTTGAAAGAGACTCGTCCTTAGTGGACTCCTCAACGGGGACTAGGCCTTCGAGGGCCAAACCTCGGTAAAACAAATCCCCGTGCCTCTTGTGTTCATTACTTGTGATTTGTTTGTTTTCCCTCATTCTAAGTTTTCTTGCACTATTCTTTGCTAATATTATTTGGTGTTGCTTCAAGTTAAATTCTCATTTAGTGAAGCAACACCTTGCAAGAAAGAACTTGTGTTATTGCTCTTCTTATCTAAGCCCTCTTGCTGTATTCTCCATAAACCTATTAGTTTTATTGATTTATCAATTCCGCATTATTTGAAAGCAACTCTCTTTGCAAAGCAAAGGACTTAGTTTTTATACTCCGATAATTGTGCATCTTGTTCTAACCACTAATCAAGGGATCTAGTTTGGATTTAGAATTATAAATTTCAGGTTTCGCCTATCCACCCCCCCTCTAGGCGACTTTCACCTAGCCAACGGTCACTAGGTTGGACCAGGCTGTTCGGTGCGCCACCAGACTGTATAGTGTGCCAAGTGATCAACGGTCGGCTTCGACAGGGAAGGAAAGAAATCATCAACTGTTCAGTGTTCGGTGTGCACCGGACAGTCCAGTGCACCCACGGATAGAAGGCGACCAGGGCCTTCCAAATGAAGATCAAACGGCTCCTTAGTCCCTTGGGGGCTATAAAAGGACCTCCCTAGGCGCATGGAGCAGAAACACAATTAATACTTTGATCATACTACAACTCTGAGACTCTGCGACCACTGGTTTCTACTCCCTCCTTACTCCGGTTTTGATTAAGATCATTTATGTAAGGTGTGAGAGACTCCAACTTGTGGAGATTCCTCACAAAGGGGATTTGTTATAAGGAAGAAAACCATGGTATTCGAGTTTGATCTTTGGATCACTTGAGAGGCGTTGAGTGCAACCCATGACCGAAGGAGGTCTTCACAACGTGGAGTAGGCCTTGGCTGAACCACGGGATAAAATCACCGTGTCTTTTGTCTATTTACTTTATTGCGATTATTGTCTTCTAAGAGTTCTCATATTTCACTTGTATTATTACTCCTAAGTTTTATACACATCTCAAATGAGCAATCAAGTGAAGAGTTTTGCTCTCCTCCATCTCTACTCAAACCAACTTGGTTTTAACTTTCACTAACATTCATTATAAACCAAGTCTGTGTTGTTTAGAGTTGATTTTTGCAGGATCACCTATTCACCACCTCTAGGTGCTCTCAATCTTAGCTCTATTGCTCATATGACTACTATTCATATTTTTCGTGCTATGGTTTCCCTTTGTGAAAAGTTCATCTTCTAGCTTGGTGTCAAGAATTCTTTCTTGATGTAAATCTTCATGAGGAGGTTTATATGTAACCATCATCAGTATACTTTGTTCCTACTAGCATGGTTTGCCACTTGCATCACTTCTTTTTATGGCTTCAAGCAAGCCATTTGGACCTGGTTTTAGATTTTCTGGTCAAATGTCACTAGTATTAGTTTTAAGCCAAGTGATCATAATATTACACCCTTTGTTCATACCACTTCTCGGGGTCACACCCTTTTTCTTATCTATTCACACTCATTAGTTTTAAGCAAACCCTTAGTTAATTTACTTTGTCAATCCACATCTGAGTGATAAAAACTCGATGCCTAATTTGGGTTCCCTTCTTTACTTCCCCAATATTGAGACATTTTTCATGTCCGACAACATCTACTTATCCTAGAATAATACATTCAAAATATCTCTTTTGGTGCTGGTCTCACTTATTAGTGCATTGCTAATAGATCTATATAGATCTTAGTGTTCATTTGTGGCCTACTGATGGTGGCATCGTTGATACACCTATGGAGCTTAATGTTCATTTGTGGTCTACTAATGGTGGCATTGGTAATACACCAATGGAGCTTAGTGTTCACTTGTGACTTGTGAGCTATTAATGTGAGCCTCTTGACGACCTCACTTGCTATCAGGTATTGTTTGGGGTATTGTTTATCTTTGTATTATAAGCATTTATATTTCTCACCTATTTGCATCATGAGTCAATTTATCCGTGCTCCTACTCAAGTGCAGTATTTTCATATCCTTTATGTTCTCTGATATCTTTGTTGAACCATTGGCTTGACATCTTTTTTTCCTAGCTATATCTCCCTCCATCTTCAAACATACCCTATGCACCTTTAGGCTAGTGATTATTGTGATTGTCACTCTCTCTTGACTTAGGGCCTGTTTGTTTGGGATTATAATAGTTCAAAATAAGTTAGATTATATAATCTGAGCAGATTATAATCTCAAACAAATACCCCTTTAATATGTTTTTCTTGGCTCCTTCTTGATTGTTTATAAGACCCTTACCATTGGTCGGCCCCTTTCTCTTGTGACAACAATCAATGGCCCTGTTTGTTTTAGTGTTTTTTAGCTTTTGGCCACCAGAAGCTCCTGCAACCTACCAAACGCTTAATTTTTCAGCCAGCTTCTATGATAATCACTTTAGTTAAAACCGTCCAAAATCAACGTGAACATAGAATCGACGAATCGTCTGAGTCGTTGAAATAATAGAAAATCATCACTTTCTACATGCTAAACCCTGTGGACTCTTTTATCTTTCCTCCGCACGTAATCTCCACAATACTCAGATTCTTTCCATAGCCAGCTTCTTAGAAAAACCCATTAGAAAAAAGCTGAACCAAACAGGCCTAATATTAATTCGGATCCTGTAAAGCATGACCTTGTCAAGCATATTGACGTGGATGCCTCTTACATTAGATCGCAGATGCATGATCATGTTGCGACCTACGTCATGTGCCTTCAGATGTTGAGCTTACCCATTCCTTTAGACTGTGTCGAGTAGACCGTGGAAACTAGGGGATGCGAAACTGTAAATGATATTGTTTGACACTGTTTGCAGAATAAAGTTTAAAATAAGATATAATATAGGAGATGAGATAGGAGATCTGATGAAGATAGTCTTATGCATGCATGAAAACCCAGATGAAGTGCAGCACAATTATATACTCTCTCTCTGAACTTGAGTGTTTATTTGAGATATCATGAGTTTGAGGGGAAACCGGGAACGAAGGGGTTGTTTGTTAATGTATATACTTCATGTATTTTACCTACTAGACCATACGGTGTTCTGTGCACTTCTCTACATCTCTATATTTCCACCGTCGAACGAACCCATCTCTCTCTCAACATACAGAAGAATATATGTAAGTTTCATGCTAAGTAGTGTGCTGTTCTGCACGCGACGAGCGTACGTACGCGTGCACGGCCCCGTGGAATTAATAGAGTTTGACCGTACACGTACGGCCGGGTACGTCGTACCTGTACACATATATACATATGGATATATCAGTGGTACTTCGTTCTACACACGTTGATACTACTACTAGCTAGTACGTGCGTACTACTCCTGTACTATTTATAAGAATATAAGTTGGACCCGTATGAGCAGCACATACTACTGCATATGGTCTATGTTAATTCATATAATATTACGACTGAGTCATGTATACCAGAGACTATATATATATATATATATATATATATATATATATATATATATGCTGTTGGTAATAGAAGTCCTGGGCTTCCGATAGATATGGGAAGCCCCAGTCAGGGTAGTGGTCACGCGCGTGGTCAGGTCGGGCCAGTGGGGCGCGTGAGTCCGCGCGATTGTGGAGCACGTTTATGCATGCGTAAACATGTGTTATATTTTGCGTAAACAGAAGGTGCGCACGTGCTGGGTTCGAGTTGGGATATACGAAGGTGGGTCAGCGTCGTGTTCGCTGGTCGGGTAGTTGGTTCATACTCGTGTTTATGCTAGCATATTTAATGGTTTAGACTTGCATAACATGAGAACGGCAACAAACTTTTCATTGGTTCGTTCAGGTGGGTCCACACACCATCGTGATTAGCGTGCCCACGAAGCTAGAAGTTACCGTATATATCGGAACATAAGATATGGAGCTGATCGTGCGTGGGAGTTCAGGCGGATTTCAGCGTAAAACGTGAACCAAAACAACATAAATGGGTATAAATTTTAGTGTAAACCATCGATCTATTTCATAACGAAAACATGTATGGAAACAAAAAAAATCTAATTTAAATGCTTTATTTACTCCATGAATATAGGATCTCTCCAACATCCGTGCATCAAGGCTCATTATAACCAGTTTATGATATATACTAATACTAGTTATACAACACGGTGAAGTTATTTATGCCCTACGGTGGACTGCGTAAAAATCGGTTTTCTACTGCATGTGCACAAATTTAGGATGACAATAATGTGAGTTCAAAAAGAAATGGATCAGCATACGTGAGATTTATGGAATCATGGCAAATGATCTCATTTCTTAGATCGGTTACCTTTTTCTAAATTTCTATTTTGTTGCATAAATGTGTGGGTCGTAAATATATCTTATACATATGGCATAAATGGTAGGAACCCAATACACACTGGATTAAGTAAACGAGATAATGCATAAAATCTATAAATCGTTTGCGTAAAATATGAATAGAAATATCATAAACAGACAAATAGATGGAAGTGGAGCCATGAACTGAAATATATGTCATAAAACTCTATCGACATTGGCATAAATATGTATACAAAATAGCATAAAAATAGGATCGCCGCCCTGCGGAACCAGCGCCTCGCATCTGGGATGCGCCACCACTTCGTGCTAGGGGAGGATGCCGTCGTCGCTTGCGCCTAGAGAAATCCGCCATCGCTGCTCCCACCTTGGATGGCATCGCAGTCGTACGCGCTCAGGGGTCGACCCTCGCGCGCATGAATCCCGACCCGTTGCACCAACCGCTCCCACCTCGCCGTCATGAACGC
This sequence comes from Zea luxurians, assembly GCA_029449295.1. Lineage (NCBI taxonomy): Eukaryota > Viridiplantae > Streptophyta > Magnoliopsida > Poales > Poaceae > Zea > Zea luxurians. Next base: position 648,207 of record JAOPSE010000034.1, read on the forward strand.
CTTACGGATGTCGTCGTTGCTCACATGCCCCCGAGATCCACCGTCGCGCCACCGTAGTCGCTCCCACATCACCGCCGTGTGCACCTCAAGGGGTCGCTGCCGCGTGCACCTCAGGGAGACGTTGTCGCGCTCGAGCCCCATGGGATCCGCAGTCGCGACCGCTGGCACATCGCCGTCGTGCGAACCTCATGGGGCCGCCGCCACGTGCGTGCCCTCGGGATCCGATGCCGCAGCCGCTCCCACCTCGCCACCGTGCTCGCCTCAGGGATCCGCCGTCACGAGCGTGTCCCCAGATCCGCCGTCGCGCCATAGATGCTGGAGCGGCGGTGGCGGTGGCCATCGCAGTGACGGACAGGACAACCGTCGTTGTCACTGGGCCTAGGGTGCGCTGCCATCGTCCGTCCGCTTCGAGAGCGCCGTCACCGCTTGCCCGCCTGCCTCGGAGCGTCGTTGTCGCTCGTTCCTGGTGGAGCACCGCCGTCGGTCGCCTGCCTCGAGGTGACACCGCTGCTGGCCCCTAGGATCACCGTCGCTCGCACGCCCGAGAGAACCGCCGCCGCCGCTAAAACCTAATCCCTGGCGGCGTGAGGGTGTTTTTATAGTGGCGGCGTGGTACTGGATAATTGTGAGCGCGTGGGCCGGATCGTGGGCCCGATGCACGTAATATGCGCAGACTATATTTGCATAAACTGATACACACATCAGCATAACTCGTATTATAATTTGGCGTAAGCAGTTAGGTACAATAAGCCAAAAAGGGTCTGGTGCGGTCGCGCACCTGGTCGGTACGTGGTCGGGGCTTCCTATAGTTAAATAGAGCCTAGGGCTCTAAATACATATACTATATATATAGTAATAATTAGAGGAAGCCCAGGTCGGACGGTGCAATCCGGTCGAGCCGGATCAGGTTGGACGTCTATAAAACAGGACCCGAAGTGCTAGGGTTCAGTTTTTTGTGCTCCACCCCGATTTATTAGCGACGCCGCGTGCGACGACGGCGGTTTCCCCAGAGCGTGCGCGGCGGTGGACCCCCAGCCAGTGGCCGCAGCTCCATGACCTCGATGTGCGGTGGTGGAGGTTCCTCGATCCGGAGTAGTGGCGGCGGTTCCCAAGTCGGTGGCGGTGGCTCCCCAATCCAGAGGGCGAGCGACAGCGGGGCCCTTGTGCGGGCAAGCGGCGACGTCCCCGAGGCCCTAAGGAGGCAGCACTTCCAAGGCCGGCGAGCAAGCGGCACCCGTCTGCGTGCGAGTAGCGATGGCGATGCATGAGGGGCGAGGTTCGAGCGAGCGCCGTCACGGAAGGCGCGAGATGCGCGCGACGATGATCGCGCGTGACATCCTCTGATCCGGCGCAGTTTCGGCGGCCTGAGTGACGACCTACATTTGTGCTTGTGTCATCGACGACGTCCTCCGGCCACTACCTCCTTCGATTCGTGTTTTCTTTTCGATTATTGTGTTTTATGCCTACCACATGTATTATTTACGCTTAAAACTGTACGATTTTATGCTTGAACACGGAGTTCGTATATCAGTTTACTGCATGCATATTTTTTGCATGCACGTTGGAAAGGCAATTCCTTGATTTATGTTGTTCGTAATTTGTGCGCATGCAATGGAAACTCCCACGATTTTGCCATAATTTTTGGATCTGTATAAAAATAGAAATCGCATGCATGCGGTTGCCATATTTTTCGGATCTGTCATAAAAATAGGATCGTAATAACAACCTACTAGAGTTATCAACCTCTCACATTGACTCGGTATTTACGCTTATAATTGAGGGATTTTATACTAGAAACTTAAGGTTTTTACGCTCCACCCGGAGATGTGTCCACCAGTGAACAACATACTAGATTTTTACGCAGTGTAACGAATTGCATAAATACCTACACCGTGTAGTATAATTTATATCAGTATATATCATAAACTAGTTCTAATGCGTTTAGCTGCATGGCTGTTGGATGAATCCTATATTTATGAAGGAAATAAAACATTAAATGCGATTTTTTGTTTCTATGCATGCAATTCATTTCTTTTTATTGCATATTCTTTCCATTATAAATTCGTGTGCATGCAGCTAGTAACAGATTTTTACGTAGTATACCGAATTACATAATTATCTACATAGTGTAGCATATTTAGTATTAGTATATATCATAAAATGGTCATTACGAGTCTAGCTGCATGGCTGTTGCAGCGATCCTAAATTTATGGAGGAAATAAAGCATTTAAAAATAGAAACTGTCACACATCTTTCCTAAATTTACGCGCATGCAAGGGAACATGTTTGGCTGCCATAATTTTTGGATCTGTATAAATATAGAAACCGCATGCATGCGGCTGCCATGTTTTTCGGATCTGCCATAAAAATATAATCGTAATAACAACCTACTAGAGCTATCAACCTCTCACATTGCCTCGGTATTTACACTTATAATTGAGTGATTTTATGCTCAAAACTTAAGGTTTTTACGCTCCAATCCGGAGATGCGTCCACCAGTGAACAACATGCCAGATTTTTACGCAGTCTACCGAATTGCATAAATACCTACACCGTGTAGTATAATTTGTATCAGTATATATCATAAACTAGTTCTAATGTGTTTAGCTGCATGGCTGTTGGAGGGATCCTATATTTATGAAGGAAATAAAACATTAAATACGATTTTTTGTTTCTATGCGTGTAATTCATTTCCTTTCATTGCACATTCTTTCTATCATAAATTCGTGCGCATACAGGTGGTAACAGATTTTTATGCAGTATACCGAATTGCATAATTATCTACATAGTGTAGCATATTGATACTATATCAGTATATATATCATAAAATGGTCCTTATGAGTCTAGCTGCATGGCTGTTGCAGCAATCCATAAATTTATGGAGGAAATAAAGCATTTAAAAATAGAAACCCTCACACATATCTTTTATAAATTTACACGCATGCAAGGGAACGTGTTTGACTCATGCATGCATTTCTTTTTTACGTGCACAGACGTGGGGCGGGTGGCGCACCTGATAGCCTAGTTGAGTCGGCGCGCTGGGTTGAACCATGTTGCAGGGGTGGTCGGCCTGGGCTTCCTTTAACTATTGGAAGCCAGGGCTCCCGTTATACCTGTATATATATATATATATGTATATATATATATATATATATATATATATATATATATATATATACGGCGGCACTAAAATGCACCTGGGTGCTAACACCCCGAGCACGACCTCGGCCCTCCTGTACGCGCGCCTCCCTGCCCCCCGCCGCGGGTATCCTCTAATTGCAAACTTGAGTCTCTATTTTTACTCTTTGATTACCATTGCATGGTGTGTTGTTGCTCTAGTTGCAACGTTTGTTGCTTGTTGATTGCAACTATGGGTATCCGCTAATTGCAAACTCATGATTGCATGTTGTTCTGCAGGATGCAAACATACTTGATGTGTTTGTCCCCAGGGTGCGGCAAACATTTGATATAAGGGAAGAAGCCTACCTCTTTTACCTTGACTATGCAAAGTTGGCTGGTTTTAGTGTCAGGACAAAGAGGTGTAATTGCAACTGCTGGTATGGTGTGATTGCAACCCCGCATTAGGTGTGATTGCAACTGCTGTATAATTCTACCCAAATATCTGTTAAAAAATGTAAACAAAATGATTGCAACTGCTGGTATGTTGTAATTGCAACTACTGGTGTGGTGTGGATGCAACTGCTGAGTTGCTCTGATGTGATTGCAAGTACTAAATAACTCTGGGAAATTTTGTTAAAAAAATATGATTGCAACTGTTGGTCTGGTGTAATTGCAACTGCTGGTCTGGTGTGATTGCAACTTCTATATAAGTAGATGCAACTGCTGGTCTGGTTCGAAAATTGTAGCATTCTGTCGTGAGCGTGCGGGAGGGACGAAGACGAAGCGTCGGTTAGGCCTAGGTGGGGCGGTTGGCTCGGACCAGGTGCTCCTGGCGCGTAGGTTCGGTCTGGGTGCATTCTATATATTGAATGCACCCAAGAAGTCTACCTCTTTTACCTTGACTATGCAAAGTTGGCTGGTTTTAGTGTCAGGACAAAGAGGTGTAATTGCAACTGCTGGTGTGGTGTGATTGCAACCCTGCATTAGGTGTGATTGCTACTGCTGTATAATTCTATCCAAATATCTGTTAAAAAAATGTAAACAAAATGATTGCAACTGTTGGTGTGTTGTAATTGCAACTACTAGTGTGGTGTGGATGCAACTGCTGAGTTGCTCTGATGTGATTGCAAAAAATATGATTGCAACTGCTGGTCTGGTGTAATTGCAACTGCTAGTCTGGTGTGATTGCAACTTCTATATAACTAGATGCAACTGCTGGTCTGGTTCGAAAATTGTAGCATTCTGTCGGGAGCGTGCGGGAGGGACGAAGACGAAGCGTCGGTTCGGCCTGGGTGGGCGGTTGGCTCGGACCAGGTGCTCCTGGCGCGTAGGTTCGGCCTAGGTGCATTCTCTATATTGAATGCACCCAGGTGTAATATATAAATACAGTATATATATATATATATTAAGAGCCCTAGGCTCTATTTAACTGTGGAGAGCCCCAACCACCAACACGAACAAATTCGTTTAAGCCCATGTCCGCTCACTATTTATGCCAGCGAACCAATTTAGCGTAAACAGAAAACCAATTTAGCATAAACAGAGTAACACCCCCGAACCCACGTTCCAGAAAAAGCGGATTAGGCCCACTTTCCACGCGGTCAACCACTACTGCCGTAGTCAAAACATGTTTACGCTATTTCAATCCACTGTTTATGCAACAATATCGATTTAGCGTAAATATCTCATCCGGACCCACGTTCCAGAAATACATGTTTAGGCCCACTTTCCACGCGGTCAAACAATTCTATACCCTAACTCCACACACGGTCAACCTTCCTGGTCGACTCGCCGTGATTCTTCAGGCGTCGCCAGGGCGATTCGCTTTCCTCCCCTCCCTCCAGGGCGATTCGCCTTCCTCCGCCCCCGCTCGCCCTCAACCCTAATCGGCGCCGCCGTTGTTAGTGTCGTGGAGCCGCCCGTTGCTGACAATCCTCTGCCTATGCGTCACATTGGTCTTCTACACGCCCGCCGACGGTCGTCCGGCTTCCCAAGGTGCTCGAGTTCCTCTGTAATTTTTATGCCCTACATTGCTACTTCCTAATCTCCCCATTCATCAGATCCATTTTCTTATGCATTGTGCGCCGTATTTGTGCGACGTTAATCTCTGCGCTGTATTCCAGGTGCCCAACTCCATCAACCTCTGACGGATTTTCTGGCTGTCGATGACAAAGAAATCACAGGTGATATATTTACGCTAAATTGTTTTTTGTTTACTGCATAAATGTTTTTTGTTTGTTTGTCGGGATATGAATGTTTATTCTAGTACTGTATAAATGTTTATTTTTGTTTTCTTTATTTTTGTTTGTCCAAACCCATCAGATCTAGTTCAATTTTTTTGCTTCACGTCTAGCAGTTCAAACCCATCAGATCCAGTTACATCGTATTCATCATTGTGTGTTTCCTTGACTTGCAAATTTGTATTACAATTGGGTACATTTTCTTTATCATCATTGTGTGCCTGCAGAAATTGTATTGTAAAAATTCAATGATCTCTTTGGAACATCAATTTTCAAAAGAAAAAAAATAATACCGAACATTGATAATAACAGTGTGGGAATTATACTAATATTTGCCCAAAAGCTTTAGCTCTGCTGGTATTTTTTGTAATCTCTACCCTTTTCTATAACCTTGTTAATGTGATGGATGCAAATATTTATGACCTGAAACTGAAAACTGCATTCGGCCTTTTATTTGAACCCAACAAACCAATCCTAAAAACTGCATTGCAGTGTTCACGGCGCAACACATTAATGTTTTCATATTATGCATATATAAAATGTAACCAGGATACCAGAGAGATGATGATCAGCTCAAGGTACTTAGAGCATTTTTTAGCAGCTAGCAAGCTATTTTAGTCAATCTAAACAGGCTTAGCATGACAAACACCCATATGCATATGATTCGGCTAGATCATTTTTTGGCGCCTCGTGGATTTGTGTGCATGACAGGTATTCGAAGATAAATGTTTTTAGTTATTTGAAATGTGTGTCTTTCAGGGCCTTAGCAAAGCTATATAGCAAGTGGCTTCAGTCAAACATAATAAGTAGGAAACCCATAACAACACATGTTGCTAAGTGGGTATTAGTAAGGGATAGCATGTTTTCTTACCGGCGTCTTAGCAGGCACGTTAAGGTCTACTCACGCTAAATTGGTGATCTACTTATGCTAAATTGGTTTTTTGTTTACTGCATAAATGTATATTTTTGTTTATCGGGATATGAATGTTTATTCTAGTACTGTATAAATGTTTATTTTGCTGCTTAGTCACTACTACTACTGCATAACTATTTATTTTGCTGGTTAAATACTATTTTAGATGAACATTCTATTGGTATGCATAGATGTATATGGCAATTTCTACAATGCAATGATACGACTTTTTTTGATGTTTTGTTCACTTACCATCTATGTTGGTAGGGCCACATAACACAATTGAGGAATTATAATGTGTATGAGTGTGTACAGTGTACAATTATTTCGTATAATCACTGTTGTATATGTTGATGTAACTCAATAAAGCACATATGTTTTACATTGTAGCTCCGCAGGCTGCTGCTTCAACTATGCGGAAGGTTGATCGACCCCCAACCAATCCGAAGCGATTAATCATTGAGTCAAGTCAAGAATGCTTTAGTGTTGACATCCCACGCTCGACTGACACCGGAGACCCTACAAATACGTGGTGTGATGGTGATCCTCCACAACATAGAAAGAGAGGTGTTGCTGCCGATGCTAAAACATCCCCATGCCTAGTGTGGATGATGATGATGACTTTGAGCCACCAAAAAAGAAGTGTAATATCAAAATGGATGCCCCAAACAAGACGCAGGTGAGTTTACAATATTGCAGAAATTTATCTTTTCCATTATTTTAATCATGCATTCAATCACAATGCATACCTTATGTGCTGAAACATACAACTTTCTATATTACCTTAGCTCATTAATCCAAAACAGTAATAGGCCAAGGAACTATGTAAAAATAAGAACGCAGATATTATGATATTTAATTATTAACATATTTATCCATCTATCCACCTTTTCCTTACAGAGACTCAACATCAAATGCAACCCAGGAGATGTTCTTGCGTCCATTCAGATATTGAATGAAAGGCAACGTCAAGCTATAGTTAGAAAAGGTTTCTCCAGTATTCTTGACATGACAATTGATGCAATTGGATGTCGAACACTTCTTTGTTGGCTCATGCAGAAGCTAGACCCTAGAGACATGACTCTTCGTATTAGTCCAGACAAAGAACTCAAAATCACCAAGAAGACTGTCCATCTGATATTGGGTCTTTCAAATTCGGGTGGTGGGAAGCCACTAAATGTTGACAAAGCAAACGCTGCGGCAACCCTTCGGTCCTCCCTCAGTATTAGCAATGATGAATTTGTGATTTCAAAGCTACAGGACAGACTGAGGCTAGGCAACGATGATGAGCTTTCAATCAGATGTTTTTTATCCTCTTCAACCGGCTGCTTTTCCCAACAGCTAGCTGGTCGATTTCTTACAATGAGGTTCTACTGATAGAAGAATTGGAGTGGTTCCCTCAAATTGATTGGTGCCATCTCATTTTCAGTGACCTATGTGAAGCTGCCAAAAAATGGCACAATAGGAGCACTAATAACGCCTCGACGACAATATACGGGTGTTCCATCGTTGTTCTTGTAAGTTTCATACTTAATATGGTAAATCTTTTATTAGATTAATCAATTGCAATCTAAAAATACGTACATATATTATGTGTTTACGTTCACTTGCATATGACTCACATGATATCTATATGTTATGTAGCTGTATTATTTGGACCACTTGCACCATGCCACAGCTCCAAACAACAAAAGTGGCACTCTGCGCATCAAGTATTTTAACAAGAATATCATAAGGGCGCTGTCAATGACTGATAAGCGTAAGCCTCGTGAGGGCGGCGAACCATTTGTTTTTTGCCCTATGAGTATTCAATTCTTCTATCATAATTTTAGCTTAATGCACATTTTTCGATACTATATTGTTGTTTGTAGTGTTTCCATTTTGCACAATACAAGGTGTCATCTATGTTAGGTGTCATCACATCAGATTTTTTTTGTTTTTTACAACAATGTTATCTATGACTATTTTTAAATCCAATTGATTTTTAGTAGTCATATCATTATCTCAATTCATGGTACGAGTCAATCCATATACATAATTCTTAATTTTCATTCGGTTTCATCAGTTTCGGAGCAGCAGTGAGACTTGTTATGTCTCAAAATCGGCATCTACTGGTCAGCTCGAGGTTAGATCACATACCCACATTGTTCTTTGTGTGTCTGTTTCTTTACCATACTTATTCTATCATTATTATATTTTTTTACTTTAGTCTACAATGAGGCCAGAAACAGTTGAGGCAGCCCCAAATGAACATGGTCGACTTCCCAACATAAACATCCAACTGCCTCTTATGCAAGACCTGATGTCAACTAAGATCCAGATGCTTCCTATACATCAATGCTCCAAGTTCCAAGCTAAGTTGATTGCTTATGACTTAGAGGTTGGCAAAATAGTTGCCACTATGAAGCAATGTCTGAATAATATTGGTAGGAAGCAGTCCAAGCTAGCTGATACATTTGGAGAGTTGATTGACGAGGTTCTTCGGGCTGAGTCATATAGTTCAGACATTGAAGATAATGTGACACAATCTTGCAAGAAATCTATTCCAGGTTAGCTGTCATTTTCATCATATATGTATACTTCATGCAAACATATGATGCACTAATCCATAGTTTTCAATGTGTTGAACCAGCCTCCCAATCTGGTAATCAACTTGTATCTGAACCATTGATGACACCCACCTAGATGGAGTCGCAGATGACTCCTAGTCAAGTGGAAAAGTTAGTTATCAGATAGCAGGAAGTGCGATGAGTCTTTGAGAGTTGCCCTGATGAATCTGTTACACCTAATACTGTTAGTATTTAAGCTTGACTTATATATATTTTCTGGCTTGATAGTGTGCATTTGATGTTTACATATTATGATTAACGGATACTTCACTTTTTTGTGCAGCAAGGTCAGGCAGTGCCAGGTGGCATAGTTGACCATGACTCTGGCCCAGTCTTTGACAAGACTCCTATTGGAAGTGTTGTGGCCTCAGGCATCTTCCTATCCAAATTAGAATGTGCTCGCGCTCTCCGAACCTACTTGTGTTCAAAGGACATTGAATTGGATAGGTACATACTCGTAACTTTGTTTTACCTGGCATACTGTCTAATTCTTATTTATTCTGATTGATCAACATCGTGGCAATGGTTTAGACACTGTTAAGTTATTCAATGTTTGAAGTCAATAAATCATTCTTCCCATTTAGTAGATTAAATTCAATGTTTATACACTATTAAGTATTTGCATATATATTATGTAATTATGTATCTCATATATACAAATAACAGTTGTTTTCGTTGTTGTATGTTCAATCTTTTCATTTGTAGAAATATCATTGACTTTGGTGAACATCGTTGCAATTGCCGTGACATACAACAATCCTTTGCTGATGGCGCATGTATCGACAATGTGTTTATGCAATGCTTCATTGAGTGTGTCCGCGATGACTGTTCTAAACATATTCCTCCATTAAATGCTCACCAGCTCATACTAGATGTTAATGTTGGGGTATGACTTCTAGCTTTATACCACTTTTATTTAATGCATAGCATATATGGAAAATACATAATACTACTCTATCCTATTAGGCTATATTGAACTTTGAGGAGCAGGAGCAACATAGTAAGTCTCCTCGTCCATTTGACCCTTCAATTTTGGAGAGTTACCTATTGAAGACACTGCCTTCCTGAAAGGGAATTAGGCTTACACCTAGTCCCTAATTAATTTTGGTGGTTGAATTGCCCAACACAAATATTGGACTAACTAGTTTGCTCTAGTGCATAAGTTATACAGGTGCCAAAGGTTCACACTTAGCCAATAAAAAGACCAAGTATTGGGTTCAAACAAAAGAGCAAGGGACAACCGAAGGCACCTCTGGTCTGGCGCACCGGACTGTCCGGTGTGCCACCGGACATGTCCGGTGCACCAGAGGACTCCGAACTCCGAACTCGTCACCTTCGGGAAATTCCAGAGGCGACTTCGCTATAATTCACCGAACTGTCCGGTGTACACCGGACATGTCCGGTGCTCCAAGGAAGAGCGGCCTCCGGAACTCGCCAGCCTCGGGAATTCACTTCAGCTGCTCCGCTAAAATTCACCGGACTGTCCGGTGTACACCAGACTGTCCGGTGTAACAGCGGGGCAACGGCTATTTTGGCGCCAACGGCTACCTGCGACGCATTTATTGCGCGCCAGAAGCGCGCAGTCGTCAGGCACGCGGGAGCAGGTGCACCGGACAATCTACAGTTCATGTCCGGTGTGCACCGGACATCCAGGCGGGCCCAGAAGTCAGAACTCCAACGGTCAAATTGCAACGGCTTTGGTGACGTGGCTGTCGCACCGGACATGTCCGGTGTGCACCGGACTGTCCGGTGCGCCATCGAACAGACAGCCTCACCAAACGGCTAGTTTGGTGGTTGGGGCTATAAATACCCCCAACCACCCACCATTCATTGATCCAAGTTTTCCAGCTTCCAACCACTATACAAGAGCTAGCATTCATTACAAAGCACACCAAAAGAGATCAAATCCTCTCCCAACTCCACGCAAAGCCTTAGTGACTAGAGAGAGTGATTTGTAGTGTTCATTTGAGCTCTTGCGCTTGGATCGCTTCTTTTTCTTTGCCATTTTTTCTTGTGATCAAACACTCACTTGTAATTGAGTCAAGAGACACCAATTGTGTGGTGGTCCTTGCGGGAAGTTTTGATTCCCAAGTGATTTGAGAAAGAGAAGCTCACTCGGTCCGAGGGACCGTTTGAGAGAGGGAAGGGTTGAAAGAGACCCGGCCTTTGTGGCCTCCTCAACGGGGAGTAGGTTTGAGAGAACCGAACCTCGGTAAAACAAATCCGCGTGTCTCACTTCGTTATTCGCTTGCGATTTGTTTTGCGCCCTCTCTCGAGGACTCTATTATATTTCTAACGCTAACCCGGCTTGTAGTTGTGATTATTTTTGAGAATATCAGTTTCGCCCTATTCACCCCCCCCCCTCTAGGCGACTTTCAAGTGGGACTCCGACGAGAGCTCCACCGAGTCCTCTTCCGACGAGGACGCCGCCAACATCGCCGTCACCAAGGGACTCCTCTTCCCCAACGTCGGCCACAAGTGCCTCATGGTAAAGGACGGCAAAAGGAAGAAGGTTAAATCTAAATCCTCCACTAAATACGAATCCTCTAGTGATGATAATGCTAGTGATGAGGAGAATAATTTGCGTACCCTCTTTGCCGACCTAAACATGCAACAAAAGGAAAAATTAAATGAATTGATTAGTGCTATTCATGAGAAGGATGATCTCTTGGACTCTCAAGAGGACTTCCTTATTAAGGAAAACAAAAAGCATGTTAAGGTAAAAAATGCTTATGCTCTACAAGTTGAAAAATGTGAAAAAATGTCTAGTGAGCTAAGCACTTGCCATGAGACTATAGACAACCTTAGAAATGAAAATGCTAGATTAATTGCTAAGGTTGATTCTCATGTTTGTGATGCTTCAAGTCCCAATCTTAGAAATGATAATGATGATTTGCTTGCTAAGATTAAGGAATTGAATGATTCTCTTGCTAGCCTTAGAGTAGAAAATAAAAATTTGATTGCTAAGGCTAAAGATTTTGATGTTTGCAATACTATTATTTCCAACCTTAGAACTAAGAATGATATGTTGCATGCTAAGGTTGTAGAATTAAAATCTTGCAAACCCTCTACATCTACCGTTGAGCACACTTCTATTTGTACTAGATGTAGAGATGTTGATATCAATGCTATTCATGATCACATGGCTTTAATTAAACAACAAAATGATCATATAGCATTATTAGATGCTAAAATTGCCGAGCATAACCTAGAGAATGAAAAGTTTAAATTTGCTAGAAGTATGCTCTACAATGGGAGACGCCCTGGCATCAAGGATGGCATTGGCTTCCAAAGGGGAGACAATGTCAAACTTAATGCCCCTCCAAAGAATTTATCTAACTTTGTTAAGGGCAAGGCTCCCATGCCTCAAGATAACGAGGGTTACATTTTATACCCTGCCGATTATCCTGAGAGCAAAATTAGGAAAATTCATTCTAGGAAGTCTCACTCTGGCCCTAATCATGCTTTTATGTATAAGGGTGAGACATCTAGTTCTAGGCAACCAAACCGTGCTAAGTTGCCTAAAAGGAAAACTCCTAATGCATCAAATGAGCATGACATTTCATTTAAGACTTTTGATGCATCCTATGTGCTTACTAACAAATCCGGCAAGGTTGTTGCCAAGTTTGTTGGGGGCAAACACAAGGGTTCCAAGACTTGTGTTTGGGTACCCAAAGTTCTTGTTTCTAATGCCAAAGGACCCAAAACCGTTTGGGTACCTAAAGTCAAGAACTAAAATTGTTTTGTAGGTTTATGCATCCGGGGGCTCAAGTTGGATACTCGACAGCGGGTGCACAAACCACATGACAGGGGAGAAGAAGATGTTCTCCTCATATGAGAAAAACCAAGATCCCCAACGAGCTATCACATTCGGGGATGGAAATCAAGGTCTGGTCAAAGGTTTGGGTAAAATAGCTATATCTCCTGACCGTTCCATTTCCATTGTTTTTCTTGTAGACTCTTTAGATTACAATTTGCTTTCCGTTTCGCAATTATGTCAAATGGGCTACAACTGTCTATTCACTGATATAGGTGTCACTGTCTTTAGAAGAAGTGATGATTCAATAGCATTTAAGGGAGTGTTAGAGGGTCAGCTATACTTAGTAGATTTTGATAGAGCTGAACTCGACACTTGCTTAGTTGCTAAGACTAACATGGGTTGGCTCTGGCACCGCTGACTAGCCCATGTTGGGATGAAGAATCTTCATAAGCTTCTAAAGGGAGAGCACATTTTAGGACTAACAAATGTTCATTTTGAGAAAGACAGGATTTGTAGCGCATGCCAAGCCGGGAAGCAAGTTGGCACTCATCATCCACACAAGAACATCATGACTAGTGACAGGCCACTGGAGCTTCTACACATGGACCTATTCGGCCCGATCGCTTACATAAGCATCGGCGGGAGTAAGTACTGTCTAGTTATTGTGGATGATTATTCTCGCTTCACTTGGGTGTTCTTTTTGCAGGAAAAATCTCATACCCAAGAGACCTTAAAGGGATTCTTGAGACGGGCTCAAAATGAGTTCGGCTTAAGGATCAAGAAAATTAGAAGCGACAACGGGACGGAGTTCAAGAACTCTCAAATTGAAGGCTTCCTTGAGGAGGAGGGCATCAAGCATGAGTTTTCTTCTCCCTACACTCCACAACAAAATGGTGTAGTGGAGAGGAAGAATCGAACTCTATTGGACATGGCAAGAACCATGCTTGATGAGTACAAAACACCGGATCGGTTTTGGGCCGAGGCGGTCAACACTGCCTGCTACGCCATCAACCGGTTATATCTACACCGAATCCTCAAGAAGACATCCTATGAACTCCTAACCGGTAAAAAGCCAAATATTTCATATTTTAGAGTTTTTGGTAGCAAATGTTTTATTCTTGTCTGTAAGGAAAATGGACCCCGGGCCATTTGGCTAATTGAGTTTTGGTGTTTGATGAACAATACAATCCGTGAACTAATAAGTTTTCTAGTGTTTGTGTTTGTAGTTCACAGGATGCGAAGAGAATTGGACCAAGGCAATGAGGATGCAACACCTCAAAAGAAGAAATAAAAAGATGCATAGGAGTCCAATACTCAACAACAAAGAAGCCCGAAGAAATCAGCGAAGAAATCCAAAGAGAAGGGCTGTCAGCCAGCGCCTGGTGGCGCACCGGACATTGGTGTCCGGTGTGCACCGGACTGTCCGGTGAGGCACTGGACAGTCTGCGCAGAGAGGCCGCAGACAGGCGCTCTCTGGCTGTAGCACCGGACTGTCCGGTGTGCACCGGACTGTCCGGTGTGCCAACGGGCAGACAGCAACGGTCGAATCCAACGGTCGGATCCAACGGTCGACTACTACAGGCGCCAACGGTCGGCTGACGTGGCGGCACCGGACATGCTACAGTGCAGTGTCCGGTGTGCACCGGACTGTCCGGTGCACCCGTCGACAGAAAGCTGCTGCTTTCTGTCCAACGGCTAGTTGAGGGTGTGGAGGCTATAAATACCACCCCAACCGACCATTCTCAAGTGTGAGAGCCCAAGCAACATACCAAGACACATAGTGCATATTTCCAAGTGCTCAAACACCCAAGTGCTTAATAGAATCACTCGGTGATTAGCGTAGGTGCTTTGCGAAGTGCTTAGGTTAGTTAGACCGCTTTAGCGCTTGCTCTAGGTGAATCCTAGTTAGTTGAGTGAGTTTTGTAAAACCACACAACCCCTCGGCTCTTGCGTGAGTCGTTGTAATTGTACCGAGTGGGGCGAGAGTCTTGCGAGACCGTGACAACCGCGTTTGTGTCACGGCCGCCACCGTGTACCGGAGGGAACGAGGCCCGCGGCGTTTCGGCCGGAAGCTCGATAGTGGAGACGGCGGGGAGCGTCCGAGAGGAGCCGGAAGCGGAGCACCACTTGCGCGTGGAGAAGGCCCGCGACTCTCTACGGAGTTACTCGACCGTGGTGCTTGGCCCTCGCGTGGGCTTCCCTTTGCGTAGGGGCACCAATGAGGATTAGTCGGGACCTTGTGTGGTTCCGGATACCTCGGTAAAAATACCGGCGTCATCCACGAGAGTTTGCTTCTCTACTTAGCTCTTTACATTCCGCATTTATATTAAGCATTTAAGTTTCAATCTTGTATTCATACTTATTTAGTATAGATTGAAACTTAGCCCTTTGCGGTAGAGATAGCAACACTTAGACAAAACCTAGTTTGCACATTCTAGTTTTGATTATTTGCATAGGTTTTGCTCTAGGGATTTAATTGTGGCCTAGTTTAGTAAAAGTTATAGAAGTCCTAATTCACCCCCCCCCCTCTTAGGCGTCACCCGTTTCCTACAAGTGGTATCAGAGCCCGGTTTGGCTCATTTGAAACGCTTTAGCTTCACCGCTAAAAGAGCCGACGCTTTTTAGAGGAAGGGATGGATACCCATAGGCCACCACACTTTGACGGCACCAACTTCCCTTATTATAGTGCTAGAATGGCTTGTTACCTAGAGGCCGTTGATCTAGGTGTTTGGAGAGTCACTCGTGACGGGATGAAACCTCTCAAGAATCCCGAGAAACCCACCACGAGTGAGGAAAAATAAATCCATTTAAATGCTAGAGCCAAAAATTGCTTGTATGAATCTCTTAGCATGGATATTTTCAATCAAGTATTTACCCTGAAAACTGCTAATGAGATTTGGCTAAAATTGCATGAGCTCCATGACGGCACATCCAATGTCCGTGAGCAAAAACATTGCCTAGTCTTAAATGAGTATAATTCTTTTGCTATGAAAGATGATGAGCTTGTTAGAGACATGTATTCTCGTTTGAATCTAATTATCAATGAGCTCAATTCAATTGGCATTAATAAGCTAGGTGATGCGGACATTGTAAGGAAGATTATCTCCCTGCTACCACAACAAAGATATGGGAGCATCATCACCATCCTTCACAACATGGAGGATTTGAGCAACATGACCCCGACCATTGTGATTGGGAAAATCGCGGCCTTTGAGATGTCGCGAAAAATGAGTCGGGGAGAGGAGCCAACTTCCTCAAGGCCATATGCTTTTGCATGTGATGAAAGGAAGGGCAAAAAGAAGGCTCCTACTCCAAGTTCCTCAAGCGAAGAAGAGGAAGTAGAAGAAGAAAGTGATGATGATGAAGATAATCAACCGTGCACATCATCCTCCGAGGACGAAGAAACAATCCGACGCGTCGGAAAGGTAATGAAGATGATCCGCAAGATTAATCTAATGGGTGTGCCCCTGCAGGTCGAGGATCTTCTCTTTAACATTGACAGGAAAAAGCAAAGGAAGAGAGGATGCTTCGCATGTGGGGAGAAGGGCCACTTCAGGGACAACTGTCCAAATATGGCCAAACCCAAAAAGGAGAGGAGCAAAGGCAAGGCGCTCACAAGTGTTAGAACTTGGGATGATTCTTCAAGTGAAGATGAACCTCCAAGGACGCGCAGCCACCGGTCCTCATCACGATCATCACGGTCATCACACAAATGCCTTATGGCAAGAGGTAACAAAAGCATTCCATCCTCTAGTGATGAAAGTAGTAGTGATGATGAAGGCGAGGGAAAGGCCTCTCTAGAAGAACTTGCGGAAGCCGTTAATTTTTTCCAGGATGTTTGCACTAAGCAAAAAGCTCAACTTAAAACTTTGAAAAATAAGTTGGTTAGCTCTCAAAATGATTATAAAGGTTTGCTAGAAAAATTTGAAACTTTTGCAAACTTAAATAGTGAGCTATCAACTAAAATTGAGCTATTAGAATCTAGTGCTCCATCCACTGCTACCGATGATAGCCTTATTAAAAAGAATGAAAAACTTAAGGCTAAGTTAGCTAGCTCCCAAGAAGCTATTGAAAATTTGCTAGAGAAAATGGAAATTCTTAGCATACACAATAATGAGCTAACTACTAAGCTAGAAAACATTGGTAGCACCCCAGCAGCATCTTTAGTTGAAATACCTGAAATAATTAAGAAAGATGCTTCTACTTCCTGCTTTGATTTAATTGATGATTCTAACCCCTGCAACCAAGTCGTTGTTGAGAATATTGTTGTAGAGACTTGTACGGATGAGGTTGCAAAGGAAAATGAACAATTAAAGCAAGAAGTGGCTCGCCTTGGCAAGGCTTTGTATGACAAGAAAGGCAAAGCCAAACAAATCCGACCTCCACAGGATAACACCACTGCGGGAGTGAACAAGCCTGTAGAGGGAGAAACTGTGATTTGTAGGCTATGCCACAAGGAAGGCCACAAGTCTTTCCAATGCAAGGCGATGACCGGGGATAAACAAAGGCAAAAGCTCAAGCAAAAGCCATCAAGCAAAATCTCCAACACCTACATCAAAAAGGTGAACAAAAAGGATGCTACACCATATTTGATCAAGAAGAAAAAGAATGGAAAGGTGATAGCAATCAAGGCCAACAAGCAAGCCAACAAAGGAAAAGGGGCCAAACGCATCTGGGTGCCGAAGGAGATAATTTCAACCATGAAAAGCACCAAGAAGGTTTGGATCCCGAAAGGGAAGTGAGTGGACCGAAGGTCGTGCGGGAAATTTGGAGACTTGGCAAAATTGGGATGTATATCATGGGATACATCATATTGGATCAAGGTTATTGCCAAGTGGGTTAGTGAAAATTTTGGA
This sequence comes from Zea luxurians, assembly GCA_029449295.1. Taxonomy (NCBI): domain Eukaryota; kingdom Viridiplantae; phylum Streptophyta; class Magnoliopsida; order Poales; family Poaceae; genus Zea; species Zea luxurians. The sequence goes on from JAOPSE010000034.1 coordinate 665,705, forward strand.
CCCAAATTTCCCACCCATGACTAAGGTAACTAGTTTTATTATATTTCTCGTTTTTAGATATGTGTATCTATTTATCTTTTATCTAGTTTACCTTTCTTGCCTAGTATTACAATTGTTATGTACTTTTGTTTAAAATCATGCATACTAGGTAAATCACATGGTAGGTTTGCTTGCTTTCAATTCATATACTTAAGCAAACCTACATGGCTTAAAATGTTTATTTAAGCACGGCACATAGCTTTTATATCACTCCATAGTAAATGATGCATAAATTGAAAATTTTGATTTCTACAAGTTGTATCATTTAACTTATATGTGCCAAAGTTAGGATTATGGATAATTTGCCCCTCTTGATATCAAATCAAAGTGCATGTCTCCTACAAGTATTCAAAACTTGTATGCACACCTTCAGGGGGAGGTTACTCTATAATCTAACACTTTGAGACTAACACCTTTTCAAGTCTATTTTCATGTGATAGTCTCATTGTAAGGAAAATGAAGTCCCCGGAGAAAGACAACAATCTTCCACTGCAAATCTCCAAGAACTCACATGTCTCTCAAGCTCACCATTGACTTTCAATTGGTATCTTTTGAGACTACTTTCAGTATTACTTACATGTCTTCTCCAAAATTTGATTAGACTATAATTCATAGCATATGCTTCCATGTTGCTAAAAATGCATAAGTAGTTAACTCATATTCTGTTACCTATGCATAAGGGAAGTCAGTCTTTTCAAATCATGTCTTGCACCTCTAATTTTCTCATGCTTTTTTCTAAGTAAAGGATCTCTGTCAGGGGGAGTTTTTCTTCATCTCTAAAAAGGGGGGAGAAACTTCTTTCTAAAGAGAACACTCATTTAGGGGGAGTAATCTTTTGAGGACTCTTTCAAGTGGTATCATTCATATTGTTTAATTTAATATCCTTCAATTGTGGTACCATTTGATAGATCTCTTGATGAGGGCAAGCTTTTATTTACTTCCTACATGCTTTTAATGTCTTCCTTTTCGGTGGTTGATGCCAAAGGGGGAGAAGTTTAGGGACCAAAGCTATATCAAACACCAAACACCACCAATTTAAAATTTTATATCTACAAATGGCTTTTTAAGTGGTTTTGGTTATTTGGCCCAAAAATAGGAAGTAAGTGAATTATGGAGTTAGGGGGAGGCTTAAGTCCATAATATCACATTGTGGGGACAATCATGCACCTTAGCAAGTAGATTGCATATTTTCATTCAAATACTTGTATTATTTGCTTGCTTTGGTTGTGTTGTCATCAATCACCAAAAAGGGGGAGATTGTAAGGAAAATGGACCCCGGGCCATTTGGCTAATTGAGTTTTGGTGTTTGATGAACAATACAATCCGTGAACTAATAAGTTTTCTAGTGTTTGTGTTTGTAGTTCACAGGATGCGAAGAGAATTGGACCAAGGCAATGAGGATGCAACACCTCAAAAGAAGAAATAAAAAGATGCATAGGAGTCCAATACTCAACAACAAAGAAGCCCGAAGAAATCAGCGAAGAAATCCAAAGAGAAGGGCTGTCAGCCAGCGCCTGGTGGCGCACCGGACATTGGTGTCCGGTGTGCACCGGACTGTCCGGTGAGGCACTGGACAGTCTGCGTAGAGAGGCCGCAGACAGGCGCTCTCTGGCTGTAGCACCGGACTGTCCGGTGTGCACCGGACTGTCCGGTGTGCCAACGGGCAGACGACAACGGTCGAATCCAACGGTCGGATCCAACGGTCGACTACTACAGGCGCCAACGGTCGGCTGACGTGGCGGCACCGGACATGCTACAGTGCAGTGTCCGGTGTGCACCGGACTGTCCGGTGCACCCGTCGACAGAAAGCTGCTGCTTTCTGTCCAACGGCTAGTTGAGGGTGTGGAGGCTATAAATACCACCCCAACCGGCCATTCTCAAGTGTGAGAGCCCAAGCAACATACCAAGACACATAGTGCATATTTCCAAGTGCTCAAACACCCAAGTGCTTAATAGAATCACTCGGTGATTAGCGTAGGTGCTTTGCGAAGTGCTTAGGTTAGTTAGACCGCTTTAGCGCTTGCTCTAGGTGAATCCTAGTTAGTTGAGTGAGTTTTGTAAAACCACACAACCCCTCGGCTCTTGTGTGAGTCGTTGTAATTGTACCGAGTGGGGCGAGAGTCTTGCGAGACCGTGACAACCGCGTTTGTGTCACGGCCGCCACCGTGTACCGGAGGGAACGAGGCCCGCGGCGTTTCGGCCGGAAGCTCGATAGTGGAGACGGCGGGGAGCGTCCGAGAGGAGCCGGAAGCGGAGCACCACTTGCGCGTGGAGAAGGCCCGCGGCTCTCTACGGAGTTACTCGACCGTGGTGCTTGGCCCTCGCGTGGGCTTCCCTTTGCGTAGGGGCACCAACGAGGATTAGTCGGGACCTTGTGTGGTTCCGGATACCTCGGTGAAAATACCGGCGTCATCCACGAGAGTTTGCTTCTCTACTTAGCTCTTTACATTCCGCATTTATATTAAGCATTTAAGTTTCAATCTTGTATTCATACTTATTTAGTATAGATTGAAACTTAGCCCTTTGCGGTAGAGATAGCAACACTTAGACAAAACCTAGTTTGCACATTCTAGTTTTGATTATTTGCATAGGTTTTGCTCTAGGGATTTAATTGTGGCCTAGTTTAGTAAAAGTTTTAGAAGTCCTAATTCACCCCCCCCCCTCTTAGGCGTCACCCGTTTCCTACATTGTCAAAAGAGGTAGAAAATCTAAATTTGCTCCTAAAACTGTAGAAGGCTTTTTACTAGGATATGACTCAAACACAAGGGCATATAGAGTCTTTAACAAGTCCTCAGGACTCGTTGAAGTTTCTTGTGACGTTGTGTTTGATGAGACTAACGGCTCTCAAGTAGAGCAAGTTGATCTTGATGAAGAACAGGCTCCATGCATAGCGCTAAGGAACATGTCCATTGGGGATGTGTGTCCTAAAGAATCCGAAGAGCCTCCACATGCACAAGATCAACCATCCTCCTCCACGCAAGCATCTCCGCCAACCCAAAATGAGGACGAGGCTCAAGTTGATGAAGGAGAAGATCAAAGAGATGAGCCTCCTCAAGATGATGGCAACGATCAAGGGGGAGATGCAAATGATCAAGACAAGGAGGATGAACAACCTAGGCCGCCACACCCAAGAGTCCACCAAGCAATACAACGAGATCACCCCGTCGACACCATCCTCGGCGACATTCATAAGGGGGTAACCACTCGATCTCGTGTTGCACATTTCTGTGAGCATTACTCTTTTGTTTCCTCTATTGAGCCACACAGGGTAGAGGAAGCACTGCAAGATTCGGATTGGGTGATGGCGATGCAAGAGGAGCTCAACAACTTCACGAGGAACGAGGTATGGCATTTAGTTCCACGTCCTAACCAAAATGTTGTAGGAACCAAGTGGGTCTTCCGCAACAAACAAGACGAGCATGGTGTGGTGACAAGGAACAAAGCTCGACTCGTGGCCAAGGGGTATTCACAAGTCGAGGGTTTGGATTTTGGTGAAACCTATGCACCCCTAGCTAGGCTTGAGTCCATTCGCATATTATTAGCCTATGCTACTTACCATGGCTTCAAGCTTTACCAAATGGACGTGAAGAGTGCCTTCCTCAATGGACCAATCAAGGAGGAGGTCTATGTTGAGCTACCTCCCGGCTTTGAAGATAGTGAGTACCCTAACCATGTTTATAGGCTCTCTAAGGCGCTTTATGGGCTCAAGCAAGCCCCAAGAGCATGGTATGAATGCCTTAGAGATTTCCTTATTACTAATGGCTTCAAAGTCGGCAAGGCCGATCCTACTTTATTCACTAAAACTCTTGACAATGATTTGTTTGTATGCCAAATTTATGTTGATGATATCATATTTGGGTCTACTAACGAATCTACATGTGAAGAATTTAGTAGGATCATGACAAAGAAATTCGAGATGTCGATGATGGGGGAGTTGAAGTATTTTCTAGGATTCCAAGTCAAGCAACTCCAAGAGGGCACCTTCATTTGCCAAACGAAGTACACTCAAGACATTCTAAACAAGTTTGGAATGAAGGATGCCAAGCCCATCAAGACACCCATGGGAACAAATGAGCATCTCGACCTCGACACGGGAGGTAAGTCCGTGGATCAAAAGGTATACCGGTCGATGATTGGTTCATTGCTTTATTTATGTGCATCTCGACCGGACATTATGCTTTCCGTATGCATGTGTGCAAGATTCCAAGCCGACCCTAAGGAATCACACCTTACGGCCGTAAAACGAATCTTGAGATATTTGGCTTATACACCTAAGTTTGGGCTTTGGTACCCTCGGGGATCCACATTTGATTTGATTGGTTTTTCGGATGCCGATTGGGCTGGGTGTAAGATTAATAGAAAGAGCACATCGGGGACTTGCCAGTTCTTGGGAAAATCCTTGGTGTCTTGGGCTTCAAAGAAGCAAAATTCGGTTGCTCTTTCTACTGCCGAAGCCGAGTATATTGCCGCAGGCCATTGTTGCGCGCAATTTCTTTGGATGAGGCAAACCCTGCGGGACTACGGTTACAAACTAACCAAAGTTCCTCTTCTATGTGATAATGAGAGTGCACTCCGCATGGCAGACAATCCCGTTGAGCATAGCCGCACTAAGCACATAGCCATTCGGTATCATTTTCTTTGGGATCACCAACAAAAGGGGGATATCGAGATTTCATACATTAACACTAAAGATCAATTAGCCGATATCTTTACCAAGCCTCTTGATGAACAAACTTTTACCAAACTTAGGCATGAGCTCAATATTCTTGATTCTAGGAACTTCTTTTGCTAACTTGCACACATAGCTCATAAGTATACCTTTGATCACGTCTCTTTTATATATACTATGACTAATGTGTTTTCAAGTGTATTCCAAACCAAGTCATAGGTATATTGAAAGGGAATTGGAGTCTTCGGCAAAGACAAAGGCTTCCACTCCACTCTACTACTCATTCTTCGCCGTCGCTCCGCATCACTCTCCATCTTTGGTATAATCTTCACTCATATGTTTTATTTGCCAAAGGGGAGAAAGTAGTTAGGAAAGGGCTTATATCTCACTCAAAGTATCCGTTTTTGGAGATTCATGCCAAAGGGGGAGAAAGTATGAGCCCAAAGCAAAAGGACCGCACCACCACCCTAATTTTAAAATTAATGATTTTCAATTGGAAAATTTCAAATTGGTATCTCTTTGTGTTCTAAAGGGGGAGCAAGTAGTATTTTCAAAACTTGATATCTTAAAACCCTCTTGAACACTAAGAGGAGAATTTATTTGAGGGGGAGTTTTGTTTAGTCAAAGGAAAAGCATTTGTAACAAGGGGAGAAAATTTTAAACTTGAAAATGCTTTGCAAAAATTTTATTCATCTACCTTTGACTATGTTGCAAAAGGACTTTGAAAAGGATTTACAAAAAGAATTTGCAAAAACAAAACATGTGGTGCAAATGTGGTCCAATATGTTAAAAACAAAGAAACAATCCATGCACATCATGTAAGTATTTATATTGGCTCAATTCCAAGCAACCTTTGCACTTACATTATGCAAACTAGTTCAATTTATGCACATTTATATTTGCTTTGGTTTGTGTTGGCATCAATCACCAAAAAGGGGGAGATTGAAAGGGAATTAGGCTTACACCTAGTCCCTAATTAATTTTGGTGGTTGAATTGCCCAACACAAATATTGGACTAACTAGTTTGCTCTAGTGCATAAGTTATACAGGTGCCAAAGGTTCACACTTAGCCAATAAAAAGACCAAGTATTGGGTTCAAACAAAAGAGCAAGGGACAACCAAAGGCACCTCTGGTCTGGCGCACCGGACTGTCCGGTGTGCCACCGGATATGTCCGGTGCACCAGAGGACTCCGAACTCCGAACTCGTCACCTTCGGGAAATTCCAGAGGCGACTTCGCTATAATTCACCGGACTGTCCGGTGTACACCGGACATGTCCGGTGCTCTAAGGAAGAGCGGCCTCCGGAACTCGCCAGCCTCGGGAATTCACTTCAGCTGCTCCGCTAAAATTCACCGGACTGTCCGGTGTACACCGGACTGTCCGGTGTAACAGCGGGGCAACGGCTATTTCGGCGCCAACGGCTACCTGCGACGCATTAAATGCGCGCTGCACGCGCAGAGGTCAGGCACGCCCATGCTGGCGCACCGGACAATCTACAGTGCATGTCCGGTGCGCCACCGGACATCCAGGCGGGCCCAGAAGACAGAGCTCCAACGGTCGGAACCCAACGGCTTTGGTGACGTGGCTGTCGCACCGGACATGTCCGGTGTGCACCGGACTGTCCGGTGCGCCATCGAACAGACAGCCTCACCAAACGGCTAGTTTGGTGGTTGGGGCTATAAATACCCCCAACCACCCACCATTCATTGTATCCAAGTTTTCCACTTCACAACTACTTACAAGAGCTCTAGCATTCAATTCTAGACACACCAAAGAGATCAAATCCTCTCCAAATTTCACACAACGCCCTAGTGATTAGAGAGAGTGATTTGCTTGTGTTCTTTCGAGCTCTTGCACTTGGATTGCTTTCTTCTTTCTTGATTCTTTCTTGCGATCAAACTCACTTGTAATTGAGGCAAGAGACACCAAACTTGTGGTGGTCCTTGTGGGAACTTTGTGTTCCAAGTGATTGAGAAGAGAAAGCTCACTCGGTCCGAGGGACCGTTTGAGAGAGGGTAAGGGTTGAAAGAGACCCGGCCTTTGTGGCCTCCTCAACGGGGAGTAGGTTTGAGAGAACCGAACCTCGGTAAAACAAATCCGCGTGTCTCACTTCATTATTCGCTTGCGATTTGTTTTGCACCCTCTCTCGCGGACTCTATTATATTTCTAACGCTAACCCGGCTTGTAGTTGTGATTATTTTTGAGAATTTCAGTTTCGCCCTATTCACTCCCCCCCTCTAGGCGACTTTCACTTCCTTCAAGAAGCTGGATGAGTACAAATCAGTAAATTTCTGTTCCCTGACCCATCACACTGTATATGCATTTTGCTGCATTTAAATTTCAATCACATCATGCATATCAACCATAGTGTATTCAACATTTTGGATTTTCATTTTTTTACATGCAAATAATGGTACCCATGCTATGCTCTGGACATTGGACCTTGTACGTTGTTAATTTTCATATTGGACGCTGAAAGTCGCCTAAAGGGGGGTGAATAGGCAGAATCTGAAATTTATAACTTAAAAGACAAACTACAAGCCAGGGTTAGCGTTAGAATTAAAACTGAGTCCAAAAGAGAGGGTGAAAACAAATTAATCAAGAAGTAAAGCGGATGACACCGTGATTTGTTTTATCGAGGTTTGGTTCTTGAGAACCTAGTCCCCGTTGAGGTGGTCACAAAGACCGGGTCTCTTTCAACCCTTTCCCTCTCTCAAACGGTCACCTAGACCGAGTGAGCTTTCTCCTTAATCAAACGGGTCACTTAGACCCCGCAAGGACCACTACAAACTTAGTGTCTCTTGCTTTGATTATAAATTGCTTGAGAACAAGAATGTGGAAGAAGAAAGTGATCCAAGAACAAGAGCTCAAAGAACACGAGCAAAACTCTCTCTAGTCACTAGTTGTTTGGAGTGAATTTGGGACTTGGAGAGGCTTTGATTCTTTTGAATTGTGTCTTGTATTGATTGCACTAGCTCTTGTATTGAATGAGATGTCTGAAAAACTTGGATGCTTGGAGTGGTGGTGGTTGGGGGGTATTTATAGCCCTCAACCACCACATAGCCGTTGGGGAGGCTGTCTGTCGATGGGCGCACTGGACAGTCCGGTGCGCCAGCCACGTCGCCCAACCGTTAGGATTCTGAAGATTCTGACCATTGAAGCACTGACTTCATGTCGCACCGGACAGTCCGGTGCTACACCGGATACGTACTGATCACTGTCTGGTGCGCCTCTGATGCCTGCTCTGGCTTCTGCTCGTACTGTTCACGCACTGTTCACCCTTTTACAGACGACCGTTGCACTGTTAGCCGTTGCTCCGCTTGGTGCACCGGACAATCCGGTGGTACACCGGACTGTCCGGTGAATTATAGCAAAGCGGCGCCTGAGAAACCCGAAGGTGAAGAGTTCAGACTGTACAGCCCCTGGTGCACCGGACACTGTCCGGTGCGCCAGACTAGGGTTCTCTTCGGTTTCTTTTGCTCCTTTCTTTTGAACCCTAACTTTGATCTTTTTATTGGTTTGTGTTGAACCTTTGTGCACCTATAGAATACATAATCTATAGCAAACTAGTTAGTTCAATATTTGTGTTGGGCATTCAACCACCAAAATCATTTATAGGAAAAGGTTTGACCCTATTTCCCTTTCAGACGCATACATGTGTTAGATTCTAACCCATATGGACCAGAGATGGGTGGGACTATCTGGAAGAATTATCATTGTATACCTATGGATATGGGTGACAGGAAGGTTTCATGGGCCAGGTTAATAATGAGTAGGCTCAATCTAGCCATACAAAATGTTCGACCAAGATCAACCCTCCCTGCTTTTTTTAAGTACCCTATTGAACTCCTGAAGAACTGCCCAACAATGAAAGTGGGATCTAATGACTGTGGATTCTTTTTTATGAGATATATGCAACACTACGACTATATGGATGGAGCTATGAATGCAGTCATTGATCTGGTACGTAATATATAGCTAGACTTTTTTTGTGTTATGACATAATGTATGTATAATTTTGTCTAACTCACATTTTCCTTATATTGGTTTGCAGGATAATTCAGAGGACATTCGCTCTCTTGTACTTCATTACATCATACTCCATCGCCTAAACAAAAACAGCTCCATGCTTTCACATCTAGAGAGATTCAAGTTCTCTCAGTAGTAGCCTAGTATAGTTTACTATCACTGAATGGTAGTCTCAACATGATGGTCTGTTGGCTTTTGTTGGCTTCAAGTTATCTCAGTACTAGCCTAGTTTAGGGTACTGTCACTGAATGGTGCTTATGTACATAATGGTCTGTTGGCTTATGTTAGCATACAGATAATACTTTTGTCCATATGCGCTCTTAGCAAACTCCTAGATATGTCGTACCAGATATGTTTTATATGGACATATTTATATATGCTAGTTATTCACTTTATCATTTCTGTTCTGGCGTGATTATGCATCTATCTGTAATGGTTTATGCATTTTTATTTAGTTTTTTATGATATGCGCAGCATATACATAGTGACTTCAATGTGCCGGTTGTTTATGTTCAGTTATGTACTCTTTTCAGTTCTGCTCTGTCGTGATTATGCATTTAACTGAAATGGTTTACGCCTTTTTATTTAGTTATTTATGGTATGCGCCTGTATATATAGTGCCAATGCGCTGTCCTTTTATGTTCAGCTATGTACACTTTTTCAGTTCTGCTATGTCTTGATTATGCAAATATATGTAATGGTTTACGCCTTTTTATTTAGTTTTTTACGATATGCGCTAGTACATACATAGTGACTTCAATACGCCGGTTGTTTAATTTTTCAATATAAATACTTTATGTCATGGAGTGAATATCTGCTTATATGGCCAAACAAATCCAACATTAGCATAGTTCATAGGAAATAATTACGTTGCATTAATAGATATAATCCATACAGTGAGCTTTTAACGTAAATATTCATCATATAGTATCATGATCATAACATTTCCATACAATCCTATAGAATATTTTTGCATGTATGTTTCATAATCATGTCAAATTATCGTCATCGGATCCATGTTCTCCAGAATCATCCAGTTTATGCTTCTTTGATGTGGATGTCTCATTCCACTGGGGGGGCCATTGTTGAATTCTTGTTTCTAGACCCAGGCGGTCGTCCTCTTTTTCTATCAGCAAGGCTAGCCAATTTAACCCTATTTTCCTCCAAAGACAGGAAGGTGTGATTGTTATGTCCATCAGCAATGCCACATTTTTGGCACTTTTGAGTCTTCTTCTTTTCTCCTTTCGCACCCAGTTTCACAACTCTTTGCTCACTAGTTTTGATCGTCCTTCCCTTTGGCCTTGCACTATTTGGGCGCACTAAGCTTATGCCATCTACATCATATTCCAGTCTCTACATCCCATATAAAGAAGTATTTATAGGGACAAATGTTATGATGTCAGATTATAAATATTTACGAACATTAAATAAACAGAATATTTGCAATTTAATAAAATTAAAATCCAAACCTTTCTAACATCCCCATACTGTGTCCCTTCACAATCATCATTTCCAACAAGCGTCATTTGCAATTTAGATTGATGATGTGCATCAATATTTCTGCTTCCATCCTACTCATTAGTGCATTATAGTCAATATTACAAATAATGTATAAATCATCACATGTGTTTGCATTATACATAAATTGCCATTGTTTTTTGCCATAATATTACCTGTTGCAGTGAATGTACTGCCACATGCTCCTTGTTATCACATTGTGATACATGTTCACCTTCATCGTTTCCAACAGCATCCTCTTCGCCCTAGAACGTTTAATTTTTACAATTAGCAATAATTAAGTTATGAATAAAATGTATAATAATTTTATATAAAACAACACCCACATGGTTGCCCTCTCCAGTACTTGCACCACCAGTATCTTCACATCCTATATCTGGCTCCAAACGCCCAAGCATCTCCAATAGTTCATCCATTGTGTCCAAGGCCTTATCACTCCCTACCTTTGACATACTAGCATGGTTTACCACCTTCATTGCCTTTTAAGCAACATTTTTTGCCTATATGATTTTGTTTCTCCATCCTTTCCACTCATTTTCCTGTCATCTCTTAAAAATACCACATCTTGCCTAGCTGAGTATGTGTAATGTTGTAGAATGTATTCCTTAGGTATCCTTTCTAGCTAAATGTGCATGAATGTTCGGATAAGATGCACACAAAATAAGCCTACATTTAAACAAGGGGGCAACATTTCACATTCACCTTTAATTATTTGCGTATAAATCATATGACGTTATATCATAACTCTTGCTTACCTGTGTGCTCCCACCGTTTGCATTCACATTTAAACTTCCCAGCCTCTACATCCGCCATCACTCTGAATTGGTGTTGCCCCCACACGATTTTTTTCGATCTCGATGTATGCTACACCAACCAATCATTTGCGCCTCCATCTGGATCAAGTGATATCCTATACGCAGTAGCGTATTTTATTGACTCCTCGAACCTATTCATCACAGCCCTTGTGTATGCCCTTGCAACCCTAATTTTGAACATATATAGTGTTGTGGTATCTTTTTGACCCTGCATATGTACTAATTAGATACTTGTTGTGAGCCTACTAAACAGTATAATGCATAAAAAATATTACATACCATACAACCTAGCGTCTCCTTTCCTTCTTGCATCTTCCTGCTATGCAGTAGTTTCAACATTTGCTTCGCAAACTCATGAAGTGGGGTGTTTGAATCGACATGAGCGCTCTTCACGAGTTTGTTCATGCTCTCGCTACGTTGTGTAGAGACCATAAGCCCACAATAGTCATGTTTGAAAAAAACATGAATCCATTCCTTACGCATTTCATATAATTTTCTAAGAGTGCCATCTTCATGCAGGTTGAATTCATCAATCAACATTGTCCATGCAGCCTCAAACTCTATTTCAGTCAATGGATGATGTACTATAGACTGGAATTTTGTCTTAAAATCCACTTCAACATAACGTGCATACAACTCATTTAGAAATGGCACGTACCTATTTTGCACATGCCATAGACACAACCTGTGGACTGTGTTTGGGAAGACCCGACGTAATGCCACTGGCATTGCGGGGTCTTGATCTGTAAATATATATTGTGACATTATTAGATGGTTATTTTATGTAAACAATGTATGGTACATACCAAAACACGACTCACATGCATTGTAAATATGCACACGTTATTGAATTTGTACTCCATGTACTTCGAGTTCATATTTATTATATATACATAAATCATACCTGTCAACATTACTCTTGGTCCTTCAGTCCCCATGCATGTCTTGAATGCATTAAACACCCACTCGAATGTTTCAACAGTTTCATCTCCCAACAATGAGAACCCAAACACTGTGCATTGTAGGTGGTGGTTTGCACCAACAAACATTCCTAGGGTTTTCCATACAAATTAGTCTTATGAGTTGTATCAAAGGTAACTGTATCCCCAAAATCAACATACTCTCCTTGCTGACTAGCATGAGACCAAAAAATACACAATATTTTTCCTTCGTTGTCTAGCTGGAAGTCAGAGAAAAATTGTGGATTATCCCTTTTGCATAAGGAAAAAAGCCAAAAGCTTAGACACATCATTGGCATTCTTTTCTCGTTGCTTCGCCTGTTTCCTGTATAGTTCAAAAAAAATTATAATTATTACTCATTAATTTGACATGGATTTTAAATTTTATATCCTAATTTCATAAAGAAAATGTTTCTTACAAATTAGCAATGTCCTTTGCTATAATTGGTACATTTTCAGGACCACCATGTATCTCAGACACGAAGTCCATGATACAGTGTTGTGGGATTCTGCTTTGCTACATTGAACTTAGAAACTCCATGTACTCAAGATCATGAGTCTTGTTGCATTGTAGATATTTCTTTACAGTATCATTCTTAATGAAATCATGATTATGTTCTAAGTATATCAGATCGATTCGTACGGCTACAATATTTTGTTTTGAGTCATCATAGTTTTTTTTAGTTTCATACCACCCTTGCATTGTGTTCTCCTCGATGATGTATTACAGATTCTTGGATTACTAGCTAACCTTTTCGTATTTCTACCCACCATTGAACAATTTAACCACTTACGGTTCTTCCTCTCCCTATACTTTTTAAGTGGAAAACCAACCTCATATGTGTAACGACTATAAAAATTGTATGCCTCATCAACATTTCCAAATGTCATACCGATCCTAGGCACCATGCTTGGATCAATACTTTTAGGCTGTGAATTAACATAATCATAAATACAATAAATTTAATATTAGTTATACTCTTAATGTCATGATGTATATGTTTGATTAAATTGTATAATAGACATAATCAAAGATAAATAACTTACATGGCTCCGTAGGATATTAGGTGTATCTTGTTCATGATCACTAATGGTCCTCATAGGCACCATTTGATTTGTTGCTCCCATCATTTCAATTTCCATTGTATTGTCATCATTGACCCCCGGCGCTCGTAATTCTGCAGATGGTGTTACAATATTTCTCCATGGACTCGCAGCACAGTTTGGAGATTCAAGTCTTAGGGTGGGCGCTGCTGGTAGACCACTGCATGTGTCTGCACGCTGGCCACCATGCATATTTGACTTTTTATTTTATAAACCGATGTAACTATACAAATATTAATGTACCTGATGCAGCTCTGTGCCATGATGCAGAAGAAACATCGCCAGTTTCTTCTTCTCCGCCGTCAGCCATGGGTCAACAATGCAGCGACGCCGCTAGTTTCCTTTCTTATATGCACCGCTCTTTCCAATCTCGGGTAGCCATGTTTATGCTATTTTTTGTGGTCATTTACGGTCTATAAAGTTTGTTCATATATATATATATATATATATATATATATATATATATATATATATATATATATATATATATATATATATATATATATATATATATATGCACTGTACACGTACAAAAGCGATGATCTGATCCTTGGGTCTCGAGACGACGACGATATGATGCTCGCACATTCTTCAGTATTTGCCTGCAGCTATTAGCGGCCTCCCTCAACGAACGATCGATCCCATTCAGAGGAGATAGAAGCGCAAGCGTGAAACAAGCTAGCACCAGCAGATTTAAAGCATGCACGCAATATCTATTTAATTTCACGCGATCGATCGACACCCATAGATTTGATTAATTGTTTACGCGCCAGACGCCAGTCGTTCTTGCGCGCGGCGGTAGCACTAGCAGACGTTGGTTTCAGCCTATATATGCATTTTTTTGCAGGCTAGCAGTGTGCAGTATAGCCATAGCCCATAGCCAGTTAGCTCCATATCACCATTGCACAGCCGGAGTTAGTACGAGAGCATGGTCGGGAACCGCCGGCAGGGAGCTGGGACTGGGAGGCGCGGCCATTCCTTGAGATGAGTTGAAAAGGTCGTCGTCGACGCGTACGTACTCATCCTGTCTTGTCAGGAAACCAAGTCATCAAAGCCATTACGAGCAGTACGGACCTGAATAAAAATCAGCAAGTACGCGGTTTGGTGAAGGCATGCGGTGCATGTGCGTGGTGGGCCGGCCGGGTTGCCAAAGCTTTTTGTTCGTCGTCCCCCTCACCGATGTGATGTGACCAATGCATCTCACATGCTATTGTTGTTGTAGTTTATTTGTTTATTACTTAACAATAAATTCTAAAATAAATCTGCCAAGGTATACTCGTGAATCTTACTTTATCCTGCACACGATAAGTTTGGAACTAAATCCATTAGATCTAGAGATTGTAACCGAGTCGGTGACTAGTTTTGGCTTGTAAGACAAATACATAACTGGATCCATCAGACCGTGAAGATCGTAACCAAGTCAATTTCAGTTTTCTATATTTTTACGTGTGGTTATCCTAAGTTTAATTTCCCTATATAACAGCGAGAGTGTTGTCCCTAAAAGATACTAGAAACAATCAATCTACTACATGTTAGTGCTTTAGATAAGGAAGTCTTTGGTGCTACTGTAAATTCAAACGCATATCATTTGAAACGCTAGAGTTTTTGTAATCCCGTATTTGGATATGGTACACCACTTGTTATTAATAGATAATAGAAATATGGATTAAACATGAGACATAATTTTACGTGGAAACCCCCTTATGGGAAAAACCACATCGCCAACCGCAATCTTCATTGTATGTTGAGAGTTTATAGAAGTCAACGAATACATAATGTGTCGTGTTTCTTCCCGTGTGACTAACAAGATGTATATAGAAAGCTGACAGACTACAATTTAATACAAAATAATTCCGTTAATTGACATAACCTCAAACCGTAGTTGTCCGGCCGTCCCCGCAAGGCTCATGTTACAATTCAGATTATATTCTAACAAATTATATATAGCAGTGGACATCTGCTTTTGACATAACAGCATTCTACTAAATAGCGGGCTACAGCAGCAGCGTTCTTATTCTGAGCATAAACATCATCCACGGCAACGAGCTTACTATGTTTTATTGAAAATAAAATCTACTAATAACATGCACACATTATGCCCCATTTTGACATGGCTCCGATCCAATCCAAATACACAACACTATATATGCTACTTCCATTTTTGGCAAAGCTAGACTGCTGTTTAGACCTAAAGCCGCCGAAAATACTGTAGCTGTTGCAGTGTTTAGCGTACTGTCAACTTTGACGTAGCCAAACTAAAAAAAAAACAGTCACGATTGGAACGCAGCAGGCAAAAACAAAAACAGAACATGGGCCCATAGTAGATCCTAATTTTGCTCTTTGCTTTCCCTACGGGAGGCCCAGTGAAGAATTAACGACACATGAACATAAGGAATCAAACCCAAAAAAGACCACATGCTAGCTGATGGAATGAGGCCCAGTATGAAAATGAAATTACCATTTTCCTAAAAAAAAGTTCTGCTGCGTTATTTAGCCTTTTTATCTTTCTAAAGCTACTTATTTGTCCTAGATTCCTAGAAACTATCTTCGGTTTCCATATACGACCATTTGGTTAGTTTTGAGACCTAACAGTGCTAAGGCCATTTAACCTAGAGATTATATAATCCAGTTTAAATAAGTTAAGATTCAAACAAACAACATAAATTATTAGGTGGATTATATAATCTAGATATCTAGATTATAGATTACGATAATATTTTGTACAATTTAAAGGTGTCATAATTGCATAAAATAAGAAATATATTGTTTGTGAACAATGTGAAATATTGCCCAAAATTAAACATAGACAAGCAGCTGAACTCTACAAATTCATTTATTTTTTTGCCTAGAGGTAAAATTGTTATTTTGCCTCTGACTCCAAACCTAACGGAAGACCACAATGGCTTGCATAGTTGCATCCTTCCCACGCTCGAGACGGATATGATGACATCATCTATCGCGGTAACCTGGCACTTAGCCCATGAGTGTCACATGGAATCAAGTCGTTGAGGGTTTGAGCTCCAAAACATGGACGGAAAGATCTAGCAAAATAATCGTGTTGCTCTGTTGGTAATAAAATATGTTAAAGTCAACTGTTCGGGCTGCTGCAGCTGTAATCTACAGAGACAAAGCACAAAGTATTGTAAAAACAGTATAAGCCGGTATAGATTAAAAACAAGCAAATATGTTGATTGTTCATTGGAATAAAGTTACTGTTTAGCTAGGGCTAGTTTGGCAACTCTATTTTTTCTAAGGAATCCTATTTTTCTAAAAAAAATAAATTGATTTTTTAAATAAAATAGAAATCTCTTGAAAAAATTGGGATTGTCAAAATAGCCTTTATCTTAAAAAAAATTACGCCGGTATTTTTCAGCGACGAAAAGACAACAATTTGCGCCAGTTCAGCTACAGCTGACAGCTGCTTCTGCTGCTGCTGCTGTGGCTGCCAGCGTCCTTCCCTTTAGTTCAATTCCAACACAAATCCAACAAGTAGCATTCGAGGTAATTGAACACCACAGAAACTGGCCGACCCTTGGATGCGCCGATCGAGTTGATATCTCTCCAACTCCAATTGCTGCCACGCCGAACTTGGTGATACCAGAGCACGAGCACAAAAAGAAAACCGTGTCAGGCAATAATAATCCGCACCGCCGACCGCAGTCCATAGCGGCATCTCTTTACGATCCCTTGCACTGCACATGATGCCATCATGGCTTGCAAACAGAACCAAGCGATAGTGCATGATGGTGCCAATAGTAATAAGAACATGTCAATTGTGAAAGGGATTGCTTTTAGCACTGATGTGGTGCGTTAAGAAAATGTAGTTGTCTTTTTTTTTCTTGCAAACAAATGTAATTATTATCAGCAGCTATTAGAGAGTTCAGACCCCACACGGAACTATGCAGAAATACAGTCCCCGATCTGACCAGTTTCGAGTGACATATGTTGAACTAACAAGTGCCAACCTGCCCCACTTGTATTTGATCAGATTTGATGTAAATTAGCTCCATATAAAAAGAATAAACAAGAACCAGAGGCCCCTTTTTGGCCCTTTCTTACATGTGTTACTCGCATATATCAGTAATCATTTGATCAGAAAATGTATCAGTTAGAATTATCATCATTATGATAATCGACTAGAATCAACAACTTAAGTATCAGCAAAAAAGAAGTGATTACTAGTAACTTCACAAAAACACAGCGTTTATTTATTATGAGCCATGCATGGGATATATGGGAGGTGGTACTACTAATCAACCTTGCATGGCTAACTTGTACTGTTTCTGATGCGTCTGTTTTCCATGGAATCGGATGTTAGCACAGCTGATTATCACCTTTAGGATAAAGATAGAAAAAAAAAGGTTAGCCACTTTCGGCTAGCTTTGATGGAGTTTTCAGAGATAAGATTAGGATCCCCGTCTCCCCATACCATCCACCCTAGCTAGCCCAGCATAGAATGCCTTCTTCTTTTTTCAATTATTGGATACAATGCAAGGCCTCATTTGTGGACCCAGAGCACCAAGTGTTACTGTCGCAGTAAACACAAAATGTAGCGCAAGAGTTCAGCACCTTGTTTATTTGCAACCTCGAATACTCTCACGAATCACAAATAATTTGGCACACAGACTAATAAGTATATATATATATATATATATATATATATATATATATATATATATATATATATATATATTAAACCGCTTCCGATCAAAAAACATGCTGACGTGCAGAATAAGATTTTGTTAAACCTTATAAACTATAAACATCAAACAAGATTACAGCTACAATAACAGTGAATATTCATAGGGTTATTATGAACCCACACAGGCCATATCTACGTGTTGCAAATCGCAATTTACTCTGAGGAAAATATATAAGCAGAGCAGTGAGCTGTCAAGTGGCTGAGCAAGGTGACCTGATGAGGATCACAGTTGTGCCCCCCGGCCTCCATATTATCCACAGGGAATCTTTGTGGAGGGCATCGAAGCTCCAATACAACAACGCAGATATGATATGAGTGGCACCCATGCACACATAGATGCAGTCAATTGCACACAGAGGCATCCCATCCTATCAATAATGATGGTTTTGCTTTGCTCCACTGATGCATTTCACTCACTCAGCTTCTTCTCCCTCAGTGAAGGAGAGAGAGAGAGGGTGGGTGGGCATGGACTGCAGTGCATCTTGGAAGGGTGTTTTTGCACGTGATTATTAGCTTCCCAGGGAAGAAGCGTCAGCGTCACTCTCTTTCCCTCCCCGCTCTCAACTTTCACCAGACCCCTACTCCACCATTTGCAATTGGAGTTCATTATTGTTTGCAAATGGCAGATGCACTCAATAAATGAAATCATGCTGATTTTGTGCCATTGCCAGCCAGATGCTACCTCAGTAGTTGCATCCCCCACACTTGCATCAAATGGGAGGAGGCTAGCTGATGGTGCATGTGCTTACAGCTAGCAGAGGGCATTTGCCAGCCGGAATTTAGTTGATGCATGTACTACTGTCAGCAGTCATTTGTAGTTTCACATGTAAGGCACCACCCCTCTTCATGTGATATCATATCCTTGCACTGTTTTGTGCATGCCCCACACTTTATTTACTCTCACATTGATTTGTTACTGTGGTACGTGTAATTCAATATTTTGTTCTAAATAACATGTCTTAATCGAAGTCTAGTAGTGAATTTCCTACTTTCCAAAAAAGGCCAACCATCTATAGTGCTGGACAAAATACTTGTGACTCGTTAGCTCGCTTGGCTTGTGTTTATCTCGGCTCGGCTAGTTTCAATTTTGTCATGAGCTGAGCTAGCATTTTAGCTTGGTTTGTTAACGAACCAACTTGTTAGCTCTAACAAGCTAGCATTTGTCAGCAAAACAAAGTCTCCACTTGAGCTGGATGAACTAATAAGTGATAAACTATATTAATTTGGTGTCGAATTCATGTGGTATGTGAAATTATGAGTATCGTTACTCTTTTCTAATGTTAAATTGGTCTAAAATTAATTGGCAATTGATTATACACTAGTAGAAAAGAGCTCATAGCCTGCGGCACCCATAAATTATCACTGGCGGTTTCAGTTATCACGCGCCAGTAAAAAAAACAAGGTGGACCCGACTTAGGAACCGCCAGTGGAAACCCATTTTCACTGGCGGTTATCTTAACACAACCGTCAGTGCAAATAGGGTATTTCCACTGGCGGTTGGTGTAACAGAACCGCCAGTAGAAAGCAATTTCCACTGGCGGTTGGTGTAACAGAACCGCCAGTGTAAATACCCTATTTACACTGGCGGTTGTGTTAAGATAACCGCCAGTGGAAATAGGTTTCCACTGGCGGTTTTTCAAGCCAACCGCCAGTGAACTGTCTGTTATAAATACCCCTCTTCTTCCCCGCGACAGTGAACTGTATTGCTCGCAGCCAGCTTCCATTGGAGGAGATTTTGGAGGTCCAGATTTCACAATAATATAAGGGGGGAGGTTTTGGTCTTCATTTCTTAGAAGAAGGTGGATAAGAAAGGTTGGTTTATGTTTCTTTGTCAATTTTTGTTCATTCTTGCTCAATTTTAGCCACATTTTGGATCTAGGGTTTTACATGTGAGAGAGAAGAGTATAGCTAGTTAATTTTCTCTATTTCCTCAAATGAGGTTGCATAAGATGGTTAGTTTTTGTCTATTCCCTCTCCTTTTTCATGTTTAGTTGCTTAATGAATGGTGAATGTGTTGTATGAAGATTGGTTTAATTATGTTTCAATTGTTAGTTATTGTTTATTTTTGCTCAATTTTAACTACATTTTGAAATTAGGCTTTCACCATGTGTTAAAGATAGGTATGGGTATTAATTTTTTTTGTTTATTAGTTGCTAGGAAAGTTTGGCTTATGTTTCTTTTGCCAAATTTTGTTCATTTTTTCCTCCATTTTAGCCACATTTTGGATATAGGGTTTCACCATGTGTTAGAGATAAAGTAGTCTAACTACTTTTATTGGAAGAGATAAAGTAGTCTAACTACATTTGTATATATACCGATCAATATGTACTGTATATATACATGCATGGTAATCTGACTTGCCATGAAAACTTCGGACTGGAAGGGTAGGCAGCAGATGTCGCACTCCAACGCGTCCTTCTCCATGGATAGTGTCACAGTCGCCTCTTCCTCATCCTCCAACCCCGACTCTTCCTCATCCTCCATGTGCAGCATGTAATTTTACACGACTTTCTAGAGAGGAGAGGGAGAGGGAGAGAGAGCTATTGTTGCCAATGCGCTCGGAGCAGGTGCAGCACTTACCGTCCGTGCGGATGCAGCACTTTGCACATCCAGAATGCCCGTTCTTGCACTGATTTTACACAGAGCAGAGCATCATGCTGGAGTCTACCGATCAATATGTACTGTATATATACATGCATGGTAATCTGACTTGCCATGAAAACTTCGGACTAGAAGGGTAGGCAGCAGATGTCGCACTCCAACGCGTCCTTCTCCATGGATAGTGTCACAGTCGCCTCATCCTCCAACCCCGCCTCATCCTCCATAGAGAGAGAGATAGAGGAGAGAGAGAGATAGAGGTGAGAGAGAGGTGAGAGAGAGAGGGTTTCACATTTTAGCCACATTTTTGGATATAGGGTTTCACCATGTGTTTTATGTTACTTTTTTACAGGTGGTGATGGAGAGGACATCCTGGATGTATAACTTATCAAGGCTAGATCCATCATACATATCCGAGGTCCATAGGTTTATTGATGTCGCTATGAACCATGCTTGGAGAACAAAGACAAAACACATATATTGTCCATGCATGGACTGCAAAAATGCTGCTGTATTTAATGACACAGAACAAATCATATCTCATCTGGTATGCCGAGGATTTATGAAGGATTACACAATTTGGACAAAGCATGGAGAGGGTAGCTCTTCGCCTTATACGACTGGAAACCCTGAGAACATCGACGACAGATTTCAGTTCGTTCACGAGACACACCAACCTCTTCCACAGAGCGAACATGTAGTGCAAAATGTTACTGATCATGGTTACGCTGGAGGAAATGAACATGATAGACCTCATGTTCTGCCAAGTGTTATGGATGAGGAAGATGCAGAGTTGCTAGAGGCAATGTTGCGTCGTCATACAGATCAATCGATGTTCTTAATGAAAGGTATGGAGTCCCTGAAGAAGGCAGCAGAAGAGCCTTTGTACGACGAGTCTAAGGGTTGTACCAAAGAGTTCACGACGCTCCGGTCTGTGCTAAAGCTGTTGATGTTAAAAGCTAAATATGGTGTGTCTGATGCTGGCTTCGATGCGTTCTTGAGTATTATCGCAGACATGCTTCCAAAGGAGAACAATGTGCCTGCTAACACGTACTATGCAAAGAAACTAATCAGTCCGCTCACTATGGGTGTGGAGAAGATCCACGCGTGTAGAAATCACTGTATCCTTTATCGAGGTGGTGATTATAAAGACTTGGAGAGCTGCCCAAAGTGCGGTGCAAGTAGGTACAAGACGAATAAAGACTATCGAGAGGACGAAGAGTGTGTTGCATCCGTGTCTAAAGGGAAGAAGCGAAAGAAAGCCCAAAAAAAGACTTCAAAATCCACGAGCAAAGAAAAAGAAGAAGTAGACTATTATGCGCTCAAAAAGATTCCTGCTTTGGTGATGTGGTACCTCCCCGTCGTCGATCGATTGAGGTGTTTGTTCGCTAATCCTGAGGATGCCAGACTTATGAGCTGGCATGCTTCTGATGAGCACAAAAACGATGGGAAGCTTCGACATCCAGCCGATGGGAAGCAGTGGCAAGATTTCAATGACAACCACCGAGACTTTGCCGATGAACCGAGAAATGTTAGGTTCGCACTGAGTACTGATGGAATGAACCCATTTGCTGAGAGGAGCAGCAAGCATAGCACATGGCCGGTGATCCTCACCATATACAACCTTCCTCCATGGTTGATGTAGAAACGGAAGTACATTTTGCTAACCATCCTTATTTCTGGACCTACACAACCTGGAGTTGACATGGATGTATTTTTGGAGCCCTTAATGGAGGATATGAAAATATTGTGGGAAACGGGTGTTCAAATGTTGGATGAGTATCGTAAAGGTTCATTCACGCTGAGAGCAATTCTTTTTGTTACGATCAACGATTACCCTGCTCTCTTCACATTATCAGGCCAGTTTAAGGGAAAGGTTGGTTGCACAGTATGCATTGATGGAACTGCTTACGTATCCCTTGCTGCATCTAGGAAGATAGTTTACATGAGGCACAGACGCTTTTTATTGGAAGGACACAGGTACCGCATGCGAAAGATGGATAAGTACTTCGACAATAATGGTGAACTACATTCTACTGCTCCATCGGGTAACAATAGAGGTCATAGAGTTTTTGAAATAGTCAGGAATATCAAGTTTGTTTTCGGGAAGAAGACAAAAGACGGAAAAACAAGGAAGGATGTCAAACCAGCTTCGGGGGCTATATTCAAGAAGAAGTCTATTTTCTTCGAGTACTTGCCTTACTGGAAAGAGTTAGATGTGCGGCATGCGATCGATGGTATGCACGTTCAGAAGAACGTGTTTGAAAGCATAATGGGCACCTTGCTAGACATAAAGGGCAAAACAAAAGAAGGGCTCAATTCACGCATGGACTTGGTAGATTTAGGCATAAAAAAGGAACTACATCCCGTTCTTCAAGAAAATGGAAAGTACCATCTCCCAGCAGCAAGCTACAATCTCAATGTAGATGAGAAACATGCGATGTGTGTTTGGCTCAAGAATTTGAAAGTCTCATCCGGATTCTGCTCTAGCATACGGAGTATTGTGTCAATGAAAGACCTGACAATCACCAACTACAACTCACATGATTGCCATGTCATGCTGACTACATTCCTACCTATTGCCATCAGGGCTATAAATCCTTTGTTTTTAAAGATGGCAATCACACGGTTGTGCTACTTTTTCAACAGGATTTCACAAAAGGTAATTGGCCGTGATGAGTTGGCATCTCTTCAGGAATTCGCAGTGGAGACAATATCACAGTTTGAGATGTGTTTCCCTCCATCGTTCTTTGATATTA
This sequence comes from Zea luxurians, assembly GCA_029449295.1. NCBI lineage: Eukaryota > Viridiplantae > Streptophyta > Magnoliopsida > Poales > Poaceae > Zea > Zea luxurians. Next base: position 688,898 of record JAOPSE010000034.1, read on the forward strand.
TGGTGCACCTTGTGGTGCACTTGGTGCCACAAATAGAGGCATTGGGTCCTATGTACTTGCATGAAATGTGGACGTATGAGCGTTTCATGTCAATACTGAATGGCTATGTATCAACCCGTGCTCGTCCCGAGGCATCCATGATAGAGGGGTACTGTACCGAAGAGGCCATTGAGTCCGGAGGTCCATTCTGCAATAGTATCCTAAAAGACCAGGTTGCAATAGGTCTGCCTCCGTCACGACACGAGGGTAGACTGTATGGAAGCGGGAGGATGGGACGGAAATCTTTCATCCCACCGGATTACGATATAGTACTTGAGGCACATCAGAGCATCCTACATCAGCTAACGATAATGGAGCCATTTATCCAACAACACATCAATGAGCTTCGCGAGCAAAATCCTGGGCATACGGATGATTGGGTAATGAAGCAACATAAGCAGCGGTTCAACACATGGCTAATGGTGAAGGACATTCCACGTGGAGAAACAATAGAAGAACAAACCATCAAGGGCTTGGCATCTGGACCATCACGCCAGGTCACAACATGGCAAACCTATGACATTAGTGGATTCACATTTTGTACCAAGTCCAAGGACAAAAAAGAGCATGTCACAAAACAGTGGTGTTCGATGCGAAGCCATAGATGATGAAACTGGTGAGATTATTACATATTTTGGCTTTATTGAGGACATATGGGAACTAGACTATGGTACATTTCAGATCTCGGTTTTCCGATGTCAATGGGTTGAAGACAAACATGTCACGGTAGACAACTATGGGGTCAGAGTTCTTGATCTAAGTAAGGTAGGTTACAAAGATGACCCATGGATCCTTGCTAATCGTGCTGCACAGGTCTTCTATGCTGAACAGATCATTTCTAACAATGAGAAGAAAAGCACCGACAAACCGAAGCATGTAGTTTTTCCTGGAAAACAACAAGCTATAGGAGTTGATGGTGTATCTGATTTAGAGAATTTTAACCAGTTCAACGACATGTCTCTTTTCATAGACCATCCAACCAAGATAAGGAACGTTGAGCGAAGCATCCCACGCAATTCGTTGCCCTGGGTACGCCACGATGGACAAGGCAGAACAATAGCTTCCTAGATTATATACTTGTCATGTAATTGATTATTGTTAGGACTTGTCATGTAATTGATTATTGTTAGCGACAAACCGAAGCATGTAATTGTCTTCATTCAATTTTTGTGGCTACCATTTACAATTTTACATGACTTTCTATTGACTTTATAGAGAGAGGAGAGGGGGAGAGAGAGGAGAGAGAGGAGAGGGAGAGGAGAGAGAGGATGGAGAGAGAGGAGAGAGAGAGGATGGAGAGAGAGGAGAGAGAGAGGATGGAGAGAGAGGAGAGAGAGAGGGGATGGAGAGAGAGGATGGAGAGGGAGAGGGGAGAGAGAGTGGAGAGGAGAGGAGAGAGAGGATGGAGAGGGAGAGGGGAGAGAGAGTGGAGAGGAGAGAGAGGATGGAGAGGGAGAGGGGAGAGAGAGTGGAGAGGAAAGAGAGGAGAGGTAGAGGGAGAGAGAGGATGGAGAGAGAGGAGAGAGAGAGGGGATGGAGAGAGGTAAAAGTATACTAAACAATATATAAAAGTATACTTAATATAATATATAAAAAGTGAAGTAAAACAATATATAAAAAACTATGTTAATAATAATAAAATACTATTTCTACTGGCGGTTGTCATAGAGAACCGCCAGTAGAAATGGCTTCTACAGTCTGTGGAAGCCATTTCTACTGGCGGTTCTCTATGACAACCGCCAGTAGAAATAGTTTCTACTGGCGGTTCTCGTTGTCAACCGCCAGTAGAAATGGCTTCTACAGTCTGTGGAAGCCATTTCTACTGGCGGTTCTCGTTGTCAACCGCCAGTAGAAATGGCGCCTATATAAAGGGTGGCGCGCGGGAGCCGAAAAATTTACAAGTCCCTGGCGCCAGTTCACTTCAAGACGACGCCGTCAGGCTGCTGGATTTCGACCCCGAGGTTTCGCCGGCGATCGTCCCCGCGCCCGTCCCCACGCCGCCATTCCCGCCCCCGCACCGCCGTCTCCAGGTTTCTTTCTCTTTCCCCTAATCTGCCGTACCGCCGCCGTCTACCGCACCGGCAGCCGCCGCCGCCGCGTTTAGTAAACCCTAGGGCACGCGCCGCCGCCGAGAGGGAGGAAGAGAGATGAAGGAGGGGGAGAGGGAAGAGAGAGGAGGGAGAGGGAAGAGAGAGGAGGGCGCACGCGCCGCCGCCGCCGAGAGGGAGGAAGAGAGAGGAAGGAGAGGGAGAGGGAAGAGAGAGGAGGGAGAGGGAGAGAGATAGAGGGAGGGAGAGGAGGGTGAGAGAGAGAGAGGAGGGAGAGGAGAGAGATAGAGAGAGGGAGAGAGATAGAGGGAGAGGAGATAGATAGAGGGAGGGAGAGGAGGGTGAGAGAGAGAGGAGGGAGAGGAGAGAGATAGAGAGAGGAGGGAGAGGGAGAGAGAGGAGAGGAGATGAGAGTATTCATACAATACTTATTTTTATTCATATGTGTGTTCATATGTGTTCAAATGTATGTGTTCAATATATATATGTGTTCATATGTGTTCAAATGTATGTGTTCAATATATATGTGTGTTCATATGTGTTCAAATGTATGTGTTCAATATATATATGTGTGTTCATATGTGTTCAAATGTATGTTGAATATATACATTGTAATTTTATCCGTCACAACTCGATAATATACGTATCCGATCCGATTCGAATTCGATCTGAACTCGATAATTTCCGTACGACTCTCCCTCTCTCCCTCTCTATACGTCCTATGCGACTCTCCCTCTCTCCCTCTCCTCGTCCTATACGACTCTCCCTCTCTCCCTCTCTATACGTAACTCGATAATATCCATACGATTCTCCCTCTCTCCCTCTTTATACGTCCTATGCGACTCTCCCTCTGTCCCTCTCTCCCCGTCCTATACGACTCTCCCTCTCTCACTCTCTATACGTAACTCGATAATATACGTAACTCGATAATATCCGTAACACGATACTATACGACTATACGATACTATATGGTTAGGGTTTAGGGTTAGGGTTAGGGTTAGGGTTAGGGTTAGGGTTATGGTTAAGGGTTAGGGTTAAGGGTTATAGTTAAGGGTTAGGGTTAAGGGTTATAGTTAAGGGTTATAGTTAGGGTTAGGGTTAAGGGTTCGGGTTTTGGGTTAGGGTTAGGGTTTAGGGTTAGGGTTAGGGTTAAGGGTTTAGGGTATTTGTTAATATGAATTTAATTATTGCTTACGTTAATATGTGTTAATATGTATTTAATTATTGCTTATGTATTTGTATATATATAGCTCAATGAGTTCTCCGATCAAGGACCAAGGATTAGTGCCCGAGCACATGGACAAGAGTGTTGCTCAAGAACAATCCAGCAGTGAAGGATATGAAACGCCTAGCGACCCTTTTCCTACCACTAGCATAGATAGGGCCGCTCTCCGTGAGTTGCAACGTGACCCTACTTATGATCCACGAGAAGCTGAGGTAAAAGTACGCATCTTTAGCTTCATATGTGTACCCTACTGATTTCACATGCATGATCTCTTGTGCATTTTATTACATGAATAGGAGGTCGTGTCTGAATTTCGTGCGATACTCGAAGAAGCCGTGGCACGAAACGAAGACGTACCGGAGCCGACCCAAGACGCACCGGAACAGACCAAGACAACAACCGAGACGTCAAGGAAAAGGAAGCAGAGCGATCGAAAAAGAGGTGACAGGGGGCTGAACAAGTTTCCCGACAAAACATACAAAATCTCAGACGTGAGCCCGAAAGGTCAGCCCCTAGCTCCAGAAGAGGCACTACCTAAGTTCCGGAATGCACTTGGGTTTTTAGTTAGAGATAATCTTGACATAACAATACGACAGTGGAGAGATGTGTCAGATGATGTCAAGAATCAAATATGGAATAAGCTATTAATGAGGTTCGTTCTGCCTCGGGGTTCAGAAGAACTCGTGAAGGAATACACGATGAAGCAGCTTGCAATCAATTTCCGAAACTGGAGGTCTGAGATGAACACAAAGTTTGCAAAGAAAGGTCTGGACCCGACCAAAAAATATAAAATCTCAGCAGGTCAGTGGGCAGTATTTCTAGAGCAGAGGAGCAGCCCTGATTTCATATCTCTAAGTGAGGCAAATTCGGAACTATCAAAGAAGAACAAGTACCGCCACCACCTAGGCACAGGTGGTTACAAGCGTCAGGTTACTAAATGGAGACAAGAAGACGCCGAGAAGAAGGCCGCAGGGTTGCCGACGCTGTCCGAGCAACTTGGTGAAAGGGCGGCAAATTGGCTCCGTGCTAGAAAACCAAGGGAAACCGAGACCGGTGTATCTTTTGATGATCCCATTGTTGAAGAAGCGGCAAAAAACATATATACAATGGCAGCTAAGCAGAGCCAAGGAACTTTTAAGCCACAAAGGGAAAGAGACATCCTAACGGCTGGTCTCGGTAACCCTGAGCATCCTGGCCGTGTACGAGGAATCTCGTCTAAGGAAGGATGGAAGGAAGGATTCGGACCACAGTGGGAAGGTCTGTACAGGAAATGTGATCGATACAAGGAAGAGATGGCGGATTATTTTAAGGAGGAGGCCAAGAAAGAGTTCAAAGCCATGATGTCTCAAATGCTATCGAATCCTCCTCCAGAATTGATGCAACAGTTGGCGAGTGCGATGTCTGTTCAACAGATGACCACTCCACAGATACAAATAATTCCAGCAGCTCAACCGCCGGCTTCCACAGATTGTACGACATTACCAAGCTCTGTTGCTTCAACGGGAAATAAGGACCGTTATCCAGTTGATGACATCACAAGGCCTGTGGCGTGCACACTGGTTATAAGATATGGTATTAACAATAAACGTACAAAGAAAGTAGCCACAGGCCTTGCGATCCCAGGACGCAAGTTCCATGGAAACGATATTCCAGATGATTATTGCAAAGTAGAAGTGACGACGGTCGTCCAAGGATCCGAGGACGACATGCTAGACATCCCTGGGCCCGAAGGTATCGAGAAACTTGGACAAGCTATCAAGAATTTTATCCTTTGGCCTCGAAGGGATGTCGAATTGCTTGATTGGTCGAATTCGTCGCAGGCGTCGCAGGCCCAACCGTCTCCGCCTTCTCAAATTGTTGCTCCTATTGTACATCCATCATCACCTCCTCAAACTTCACATGCTTCTCCTCATCCTTTTTCTGACCCACCGTCTCCGCCACAAGCATCACCATTCAGGGCTCCACCACCTTCTCCTCCCCATCCTCTTGGTGACCCACTGTCTACGCCACCATCAAGGGATCCACCTTCTCCACAACCATCAAAGGATCCAAGGCCATCAAAGAAAACTAAACTTCCTATTCCAAAATTGGTGTCCCCGTATCAGAAAAAGAAGAGTAAAGCTACTACTGCTGGCACAGCTCGGTTTTTGAAAGGGATTGGACGGAGCCTCACGTCACAAACTGTTGATTTGGCCAAGCACGAGGAGTCTGCAAAAAAGGCTGAGGCAATGGCCGCAAAGATAAAGAAGCCAACTAAGGCAGATTACAAAAACGTGCCTAAAAAATATGTGCCGGGCAGACCTCTGCTACCTCTTGAGAAACTAAGAAAGGTCCCGGCTGGTGTTAAAAGGTTGCATGACTGGTACATGCGGGCATCATCGGTTGGCATCGACACCATCAGTGTGCATATACCAGACCATGCTTTTATTGGTTCGGACCAAAAGGCCGTTGTTACATTCGAGGACATGTGGTTAATGATGAACCTTCAGAGACTCGACGTGCAACTTGTAACGATGTTTGCATTGTAAGTGTCGCTCATACTTCCACATATGTGTGTTATTATTAGTGAGCTGTATAAAATTTCAATATCTGACATGCACGTGTGACTTGCAGAATGCAACATGATCAGCAGGAGATCCTTTACGGTACCAAGCCCAATGCTAGTGCCAGTAAAAGGGTTGGGTATCTCAACCCAATACTTATATCCGAGGAAAGCCACACTTTTAGAATCGGGAAAGACAACGATGAATTAGGGGAAAGACGGACGAAGAAGTTGAGAAGCGTATAAAGGATATGAAGAAGGATTTTGAAGCTCGATACGCCACCTACATAGGACATGCAATGCTTCAATTTCAAGACAGGGAAGCCATAATGGCCCCGTACAACTTTAAGTAAGTGTGATTTTGCATAAATAAAATTAATAATTTCAATACACATGCATCACAAATTTGATTCGTACAGGGACCACTGGATATGCTTCCTCATTTATCCTAAGGTTGGAAAGGTGCTGGTGCTCGACTCCTTGAACTTCGACCCTTCGACATATGCAGAATTCCTCAGCATCTTAGAGCTGTAAGCCTTTTCTATGCATGCATACTTTTATCGATTAAAATTTGAGAATAACATGGTGATTCTATTTGAGATCACAGGGCTTATAGATTCTATAAGATGAGAGGTGGAAAGTACGACCTGTCGAAAAAATGCGTGCCACTAGACATCCATCATCACTGGCCGGTAAGTATGTGATTTTATGAATACATATCATACACAATGTTGCAACTAAATAACCAATCTCCCGTTATGTAGTGCCACAAGCAACCACAAGGATCGGTCCTATGTGGATTCTATGCGTGTGAGTTCATGAGAGTGAACGGACGATACATCACGAACCCTGACAAGGTATTATTAGTAATAGTCAAGTATGTATTTATGTCATTAAAGATGCAAATGTGTTATTATTGAGTATAAATAGATGATGTTTATAAAATTCCTTTACAGCAATTTCAACGAGGAAACCCGGAGAACTTGACCGAAGCTGCATTGTATGGCATAGTCGAGGACCTCTGCACATTCATATTGAAAGAGGTCATTCCCGCAGAAGGAAAATATCACGATGCTTCCGGAACATTAGCTTTGCCAGAGTTTAGAATACTAACAGAAATTAGTAGATTATCTCTTAGCCGAGATAGTTATTAGAGCTTAGGTGAAAACTTATGATGTATAGAATGCATGAAGCATATATGGTTGTAAACACAATACTTTGATGTATATAAATGTATGATAGAATTTAATTTCATGTTGCTTTCAATATCAATATAGATCTATATATATATGTTTGTGTGTGTGTAAATAAATATATATATAATTCAGTATTGTTTGAAATTTTGAAAAAAGGCGGGAAAACTTCCACTGGCGGCTAAATAAAGAAAACCGCCAGTGAAAAGTGCATTTCCACTGGCGGTTTGCTTTATAAAACCGCCAGTGGAAATGCATTTTCACTGGCGGTTTTCTTTATTCAGCCGCCAGTGGAAATGCACTTTTCACTGGCGGTTCCTTAAGAAAACCGCCAGTGAAAATGCACTTTTCACTGGCGGTTCCAAAATAACCGCCAGTGGAAATGCTGATTTCCACTGACCCCTAGCACTGGCGGTACTGAAAAACGCCAGTGTAAATAGGTTTAGAACCGCCACTATAGAGCTTCTGTGTACTAGTGATATATATATATATATATATATATATATATATATATATATATATATATATATATATATATATATCTGTGTGTGTGTGTGTGGTCTAGTTATTTGGAGCTTGGGGCTTCAAATACTTATAGGAAGTCCTGATCGTATCCCTCCCACACGATCCACGCCTGTACTTTCCCCACTCCACATCCCACATCTAGATCACGCGGGCGTGTTTAGGGATCTATTTTTATGGCAGTTATGAACGTGATGCCAGATTTAACCATAAAAATCCTCACATTTGAGCGTAAAATAGTGTCAGACATAGCACAATCTTGTTTTTCGTCACTTCGCATGTGGGAACTGTTATTATGGAACGTCCAATCATCCCCCACCAGGCGTACATGCGGTTTTCGATTTTTATGGTAGATGCGATTTCAGATCCAAAAAATTATGACAGGTCCAAAAATTATTGTGCATGCGAAAAATTTGCGTGTAGGACACTGTGTGGGCGCAACCCAGATTTGAGAGTAAAATCTTCATGTTTTAGAGTAAATTCTGTCAAATATAGCATAAATATTGTTACAATGCTCAACGAGATGATTTTTTATGATAGTTACGGACACCATAAATCATGGGGTTTACTTTTGTTGTGCATGCGGAAAATATGTGTACAGGAAGTTGGTGGGTGCACTCACGATTCGAGCGTAAAATTCTTCAATTTTGACCTAAAAAATCCTCAGTTTGACCGTAAATACCAACCCAACATGAGAGACGTTGACAATTATGATGCGTTGTATTCATGATCATAAAAATTCTCAAGTTTAAGCATAAACAAGTGTTTAGATATAACATAAATATTGGTTCAGTACCAACCAACTGTCCACCACGCCTATGTAGCCGCCATAAATCAAGGGATTTGATTAGGGAGTTAATTAGGAGATTTAATAGGTGAGTTGATTAGGGGATTTGATTTTTCATGTCAGTTATGGACACCATAAATCACGAGATTCCATTTTGATCTACACACAAAAATTATGGCATGTGTTTCGCTGGTGGACGCACTCTAGGTTTGAGCGTAAAATCCTTTAATTTTTAGCGTAAAAATCATCAGTTTTTATCATAAATACCGAGCCAACGTGAGAGATGTTTATAACTTAGATGTGTTGTATTTATGATTGTAAAAATCAAGTTTGAGCGTAAAATTATGGTCAATATAGAGTAAATATTATTACCGTAAAAATATCAAACAAGTCAGATACATCATATTCATTATCATAAAATCCTTAAATGGAATGCGTAAAATAGTGCAGTGGTCGGCATAAAAAATAATCATGGAAAGCATAAACATGGATCGGATGAGGTCATCGCTAGAGGATGCCCCAAAGTCGCCCTACCGGAGGAGACCATCACCGGAGGATGCTCGCCTCCGGGGAGCCGCCCCCACCGCACCTCCGAGGGCCACCGACGCCGCGCCTCCGGATTGAGGAGCCATCGTCATCACGCCTCCAGATCGAGGAGCCACCACCCCCGTGCCTCCGGATCGGAGAGCCGTCGCGCCTCCGGGAAGCTAGGAGCCACCGACACCATGCCTCTAGATCATGGAGTCGCAACCACCACGCCTCCGGATCTAGGAGCAGTCGTTAGTCGCGCGTCTGGAGGCTACCGCAACGCATGCGTCGCCATCTCATGTGCCACTATAGCTGGTCAACCGACTTCTCTAGTTCCTAGTCAAGACTTGAAGCTCATTCTTTGCCACTCTCGATCCATTCGGACGAGACCGTATAACCTTCACCTTCTTCATCGACTATTGCCTCTAGACTTCACACCTAAGCATCATAAAGTCAAGATACATGTTGCACACACACACTCTTTGGTTACTCCGCATGACTTAACCCAAGATGCTACTCTATTACAATTACTCATCACACACCCGAACAACAAGGACACATCAAAACCTTGTGTTTGCAACCTCCCCATTGATGAGTGCATTGTCAACACCACCATTCAAACACAAAGATCCATTAATAAAGAAGCAAGGAAGAAGGAAGAACTCATTCCAATGACAAAAGGTTAGACAAAAGCCAAAACAAATTCATCAGAAATGAGTAAAGCTTGGTTCCCAAAGACATGTGCAATGGCTCAATACAACCCAACAAAAATAGTTATCCCTTAAGAAGAGGTTCAGAATGGCTTGATACTACTAGCCAATGATCAAAACAAAAGATGAAAAATGTCTAAAATTCTGAAAGCAAAACTAGCCCCCATAAAGAGGAAAAGGCGCAACACGACTAGCAAAAACATCTCCCTCTAAACTCCCCATGTCAAAAGCATCCCCTAAAAATGTGCACAAAGCCGCACAAATGCATACACTTACACTCTAACAAGATGTTTTTGTACTTAGCAATCACCGCTCATATACACAGAAACTGCAACTCCCTTTTAAAAAAGATTATCCACTTATGATATGTGTGAGTGTAGGAAAAATGTAGAAGGTGTCGTGGGCTTTAAGAGTATAGCAATCAGAAGGTAAAAGATGCTCTAAGTGGTGTTATGTGATGTGTGCAACAATATATATGCATGAGCTAATAGATGCTCAAATTGATAATATACATAAGATTGTAAAGTATAAGCATTTGAATCAATTTTAAGCATTTCAAAACATGTGTTCACCACTAAAATAGAACTGAGTAGATGTAAATAAGAAATCAACTAAGTGTTAATAAAAGTATGCAAGGTGAACTACCCCATGCAATGGTAACCCATTATGCCAAAAACAAACTAAGAACTTAGGTTTAATTGAATTATCAGAGTTTGTAGTGTTACACAAGATTTAGTCAAAGAATGTGAGTGTGAGTGGTTGTAAGCATTGTCAAGTCTAACTTTTGAACCAGGTGCGACGTTTGCGAGAATGCAATTCGAAGCTGAAGACACGGGGGGTTTGATCATCCACTACACTGCTCAAATTCTTTTTAAGGTGCAAAGAGAAGGAATCTCGATACAGTGACATGGTGACAAGGTGCAACGAGGATGTCGATTGTCAACAAGCAACAAAACCTCCAAGATAAATATTATGTCATCTCTTGTCACGTGTGCTTTGCACTCCAAACTATACTTGCGGTTGTAATAAACATTTACTAGTTGTATTATACTAGTTTATCTACACTTTGCACAATTAGAATTTTAGTCTTTATTTCTTGCTTAGTGAAATAGCTTGTTCTTTATGTATATATCTTTCACAAGCTACTAGTTTATTTAGGGAGATAGTATAGAGCAAAATTAGAGCAAGTGTCTGCTTTCACATATTGAAACATCTTGATTCTAGTTATAATTGTAGATTTTATAGAATTTTTTATAGGTCATTCACTCCTTCTCTAACTATCTAGATCGTAACAAGGAAAAATAGAACTATCTACCATCAGAGGCAGACAAAGGGTGGGCAAGGTGGGCCATGGCCTTACTTCAATTTTTATAATCTCCACTAGTTCAAAGAGGGAGCTAGGAATCCAGGGAGAAGCTCGTTGCTTATATGCTCGAAAGTTGAAATGAAACTCAGCATGGGTCGGACCTATGGATGGTCACCCAGTAACCCAAATCTCATGTTCGTGTTGTTGATACCCTATCAGCCGCCAGCCATGGGTAAGCCCCCTAGCTACTAGCCTGCATGGACCCTCCCAAGATGCCCCTCCTTTATTTTTGCGTTGAAGGTGTAGCGATCGCCCTTTTAGTTGTCGACAACGTAGGCGGTGATGCGATGTTGTGCTTGGCTGCTTGCAAAAGGCGCCATACGGCGACCTTGACTCCTTGAGGTCCCTGGCGCCGTCGTCCCGCAGAAGCAGCCCAGTGACAGCCGTATGGGCAGCAGTCCGTTGGTGCACGCAATGTGTTCAACGAAATGCACTAGCCCTTGGAATTTTAGTTAACAACTGGTCAATTGTCATTGTATATTTGTGATCTATCAAATATTGTTTATGTGATTTCCTACATTCTAAAAAATCAACAACTCGGGAAGAACAGTCTCCATGACTTTTGCACATTTCTCACAATCCTAGGCTTTTATACCTTACTGAAACGTTGGTCTTTATCTTGCAGAAATTATGTAAGGTATTATGTACAACAAAGCTGGGGGAGGGGAAAATGATGGTAATCTAGAGTTTGACAGCTTGAGTTGCATCTGCCATTGTCTGCTATTGAGCATGTACAACCTAGAGACTCTAGATCGATTTTTCAAGTACAAAGTTATTATAAATGCGTTGGAAACCTTGTGTTTTGCCATGAATATATACGAAATTATTATAAATGCGACATGGAGAGTACTACTATATTATTGCTTATTGGTCCCATGCATGAACTCAAAAGCATGGGGATGGTCCTCGCCAAAATGTAGCTGAAAATTACGCAAGGCAGGTGTAGGATTGGAGTGGTGGTCCAGCAGATAATTCAATTTGTAAACCCCAAGAGCGTCCCGTTAAGCTAACTCTGAAGTTCAGCTGCATGTGTTTTTTTTCCCCGAAAAGCTTGAGTTGAGTGCCGTGTCTTGTCACGCACTAGTTGAATTCAACCGGTTGCTCCAAAGTTCGTTTCGTTGGCACTCTTTAATATACAATGCCTATATTTTGTGACCACACATAAATATTTGATGAAATTTTAGAGCATAACAATTACATAAAATCGAACAATACATATATTATCATAGACCTCAAGATCTCACAAATTCTTTGCAAACAACCAATACAAAACTAAACTCAACTCGGGATCCAGAGCGCCTTCTTCGCCTCTCGATTGTTCAACCATACCACAGTTGTTATGGACCCCCGTCGAGTCAGAGGACAACATGATGTTCTACTCGATGTTCTCTATTGTGACTCGCCCTACAGGATGTCCTCTATGTTGTTGCATAAAAATCTGGGAGGTGAGGTGGGGACAGGAAAAAGATAAGAAATTGGGGTTAATATACGACAGCAACAGCGAAGATGAAGCGCTCGTAGTAGTTGCATAGTTGTTATACACACAAGCAAGAGATAAGGTTTATTTTATCTGGTTTGTTAGGCGAGAAGCGAGGGAAATAGACATGCGCTTCATGCGTGACGCGGGACGACCATCGAAACTAGTAATATATGAATGCAACAACGAGGAGGAAGCTCCCTCGGTTGTTCAGCCATCCATCGGTTCACTAGTAGAAAAGAGCTCAAACCTACGTAGGGGTTTAATTTTTACAGGCGGTTTCAGTTCTCAATCGCCTGTGCTATTTCTAGTGGCGATCCAGAATATTTTGAGTTTTTTAAACGACCTTGTATGAAAAAACACCAACATAAAAGTTGCAGATATCTAAAAGTTATTAAACTTGGCAGTTGATAATTTTTTTATTTGAAATCTATTTGGCTCACAAAAAATGCATCTAAATTTGTTAAATTTAAAATGCAAATTTTCCAAACGAACTTGGACGGGAAAAGTATCAAAATAAAAGTTGTAGAACTTCAAAAGTTGTTAAACTTTGTAGTTGATAACTTTTTCATTTGAATTCATTTACAGCCTGAAATAGTCAATTTATACTCAGACTATTGTAATATGTGGGCAACAAAACTGTAATACATATATGAAGTGATAGGCGGAGTGGTAGAGTGGGCTATGCACGAGGGTGTGAGGTTGTAGGTTTGATTCCCACCGACCATGTAGCCACGAATTTTGCGTGAAAAATGTTGTGAGTTGCGACTTTGATGCATATGAGCAGGTGGGGCCTAATTTTTTTTTGCTATTTTTAAAACACATTTTATGTTTTCTAGAAAATATTTTCACTGGCGTTTTACTACCTCGACTGCTAGTGGAAATCCGCTAGTGAAAATATATTTCCACTGACGGTTCTTAGTTACTTGTATGTACAAATATTTTTTTACTGGCCACTAACACTAGCGATTCTGAAAAAACACCATTCCAAATGAGTTTACAACCGACTGTAAGAGCTTTCCTGTACTAGTGGTTGTTCTTGCCCCATCGAGTTGGAGGTCAGTAGGATGGCCTGCTCGATATCCTCTATGGCGACTCGTCCAACAAGATGTCCTTTATGGCGGTTTGCGGAAGAATTTGGATGAGCGAGATGAAGACGAAAAAAGAGATAAAATGTTGAGGGTTAATATACAACAACAACAATGAAGAGGAGGAAGCACTCGTGGTGGTTGTATATTTATTTACGTTTGCAAGCAAAAGATAAGACTTATCTTATCTGAATTGTTAGGGACTAGAAAAACATACTTAGACTTATTTGATTCATGTGTCCATTAAAACCCATAATATACTACGGCAACTAGAAGCGAGGAAGGAAACGTGACACACCATCGAAACTTGTGTTCTATAGGAGTGAAGGTTGCTCATTATAAATACTATGTGTGACACCCCTTCATTTTTTTTGTCGTCTTGTTCAAAAATAAACATTAGGTGTCAATCATCTTGGATGCATTTGTTAAAAGGCTTTCATATCTATAGTTTCGGAGAAATCGTTCATCGGAACTAAAGATATTCTTTTCTATACTAGAAGAAGTAAAAACACACTGACTAGAAAGTAAAAAAGGCAGTTTGCGACAAGCCGTGTATTGATTGCTCTTCCACATCATCCAGCATTTGGCGCTGTTCAAATCACACTGAGAGTCTGAGACACGTCTTATCGTACAGTAGGCGTCTTTATTAGCGGTGTCCCTAAGTCAAAACGGCGTCTGATTTGCACCAGATCCGTTTGGTTTGGGAGCAGAGCAGCGAGCGCCACGCCGCATTGCGCCGTTGCCCCATTGAACTGATCTCAACACGCCCGTTGACCATACCAGGCTGTCTCCAGCAGCGTTCTCTAAATTCTATCCCCTAAAAAAATATTCCCTGTACTTTACAGTACACTCTAAAAGATTCTGTCCTCTATATATTTTTAGTCTCCAGCAACGTCCTCTAAATTTGGTCTTCTAAAGCTACAATGTTAACAGACTTTCTTTTTTCCATTGATTTAGTTTTTTTGTTTTGTTTGCACTACACGCTATAACATTAAAAATGATGAGGAACATAGTATATTTAATTAATTTTCTATTAGTATTTTCCGAAATAAAAACGTGAGTAACATAATAATATTTTTTTCAAATAGTAAATATTAATTACCACTCGAAGTCGTTTCTATATGTACAGGGTTACTTAAACTACCTCATTTATTCATTGTTTTAACATATGGCATTAGAAATTGAACAAATAAATAATTATTCAACAATACATATTTGCGAACGAATAAATAGTATGCAAAAAGAATATCTAAGACATGTTAGTTAAAATTTAAGTTCTTGAAGACGACTGGAGTTGTAGAACTAGCTTTTAAATATATTATTTTTTCTATGCCATTTTCACGATAAAACAAACTTTCAGATATTTAGAGAAAGCAAAATCTGAATGAGAGCGAGCGCGAGAGGTCAGACCGACGCAGACTCATACGGATAGCGTATGCTCTAGATTTGACGGTTGCTAGAGGCAGACTCTATTTTACAGGACCGGTTAGCGGTTGTTGTTGGAAGGCTACCGAACGCTAGAAAACGCTATATATACCGTAGCGGATCACTTACAGTCTACTGCTGGAGGCAGCCTGGGACAAGCAGGTCCGCTAGCAACACCTCCCGCAGACCCGCACAAAGAGATATGAAAGGGCCCACAAAATAGCCTTAAAAATTATCTCAATAGATAAAATTAGACGAGGAAGAAGCTATTAGGCTTAAAAAATTAACCAAATAATTAAAACTAGACAAAGAAGGTGCGGAAAAAGTGAAATAGAAACGTACTAAAGAGTACTATTGTATCGATTGTTTTTATGAACTATGTAATTTTCTTTTCTTAAAGTTTTTACTTTTATTTATTTATTATAAATTATATTTTTTTTTGTTTAATTATTCCTGCCATCGGCTTCTCTTTTTAAATCAAGTCATCATGATCCGTATGTCCACGACTGCCCATCCGGAGGCACGACAAAAGAAGTTTTTAACCAGTGTTCTGATGTGGTGGCTTCCGGCCTCCAGCATCTTTCTTTGTGTCTTTATCTGTAGTATGTCCCATGATTCTAACCAAAATCAACACAAAAAAGAGCATTAGCTGGGTCAATGAAACATCTCTCGGTAAGGCACACTTCATTTCTGGATCTCCATAAAGCCCATAAGACTGCTGCACAACCGGCAATAGTCAGATTTTTTTCTTTCTTAACAAACTTGTCTAACCAAACTCCAAACATAGTGTTAGTATTTTTTGGCATAACCATTGCGTTCAAGGCAATGCTGATCAATCGCCAGGTGAAAACCGCAACGGGAAAAGCCTTTTATACTGGGCATCCACACAGGAGTGTCCACAACATCAGATAACGTGCAAGAGTTATAGGTTCGGATCAAATCATCTAAACTTTGTTGCCCACCTCCTGTCAAATTTCTCCTAGATGACAAGGTGCTAAAATTGGACATCAGAGCTGAGTTAACCGAAATGTTCTTATCCAAGGACAAGTCAAAAATCCGGTGAACTTCTAGGACAAGGGAAAGCTCCCACACCACTTGTCATACCAGAAACTGGTTTTCAAACCATTACCAATTTTCTTCTAGCAAAACTTGTAGAAAATTTCTATTGTTTCAAGCACCCCTCTCAAAAATTGAGAGTCCCCTTTTTCTTAACCAAAATGAGGGGCTTATCTTTCACATATTTAGCTCTCACAATCTTTTGCCAAAGCCCATTACGATTTTATAAATTCCAAAGCCATTTAGTGAGCAAACTGATGTTCACTAGTCTCAGATTCAACACACCCAGACCCCCATGAGTCTTACGTATACACACAGAATCCCAATTCATCAAGTGATTCTTCTTAGAATCACTTCCTCCATTCCAGAGGAGCCTTTTTCTGAACAATTCCATTTTCTTTATGACCATCTTTGGGGCATAAAACAAAGAAAGCATATAAAGGGGAATGTTGGACAAACAACTATTCAGTAACACCAGCTTTCTCCCCATGCTCAAGCACCTCCCTTGCCAAGCCCCTATTTTTTCATTTGTTCCTCAGTCTGAGCCCACTGAGATACGCTGAGATTTTTACTGTCACTGGGAATACCCAAGTACACCATGGGTAACTTCTTAGCAGGACAAGTGAAGTTTTCTGAGAAGAGGTCACTTCTATTCACAGCAATACCAAAACAACACACTTCACTCTTGTGAAAGTTGATCTTAAGGCCAGACATGAGCTCAAACAAGGTGAGAATCAGTTTGAGAATTCGAGCCTGCTCCAGATTATCTTGGATAAGGAAAATAGTATCATCGGCATATTGGAGGTAGGCACATCCCCTCTCAACAATGTGAGGCACCAGACCTTCAATAAGTCCCATTTCCTAGGCACATTTAATCATGCACGCCAGGCCATCAGCATCAATGTTAAAAAGGAGGGGAGAAAAGGCGTCACTTTGTCTGACCCCTTTTAAAGTAGAGAAGTAGGGGCCATTAGTGTCATTGATTCTAATCACCACCTTGCCTCCCGTGACGGTTTTCATGACCCAATTGTACCACTGAGAACCAAAACTTTTATTTTCCATCATCTTGTATAGAAAATGCCAGTTCCTTGTCATAGACCTTTTCAAAATCCACCTTCAGCATAACACCACTCTTCATTTTCCTTTTAACTTCATGCAAGGCCACCACACAGTCTAAAATAAACCTACCACAAATGAAGCCAAATTAACAATCACTAACCACTTAAGTGATAGAAGAATGCAGCCTATTGTTAAGAACTTTGGTAATAATCTTGTAGCAAATATTCAATAAACAAATAGGTCTAAAATTCTTCATTTCTTTGGGGCAACTAACTTTGGGGAGAAGGGTGATGACCCTAAAGTTAAGCCTCTCAATAGCAAGAAAATCTCTGTGAAAGTCATTAAAAATGTTAATTAATTCCACCTTGATAAACTGCCAAAAGTCTTGAAAGAACTCAGCGAGGAGGCCATCAAGCCTAGGAGCACTATTGTGCCTCAAGTTGTCAACCACATTTTTTATTTCCTCCTCAGAGAAATGAGCCATGAGGATAACTCTATCCTCATCCTTCAACTTCTCCATAACAATCTCACTCATGTTCACAAAAGAAATATTGGTCGGACCAAACATGTTTTTGTAAAAATCTAAGGCCACCACATTGATTCCATCCTCATCTTCTATTAGCACGCCATCAACCTCTAACTCCTGAATCTTAAGCCTTCTCCTAATCCCCTTGACATTCATATGGAAATATCTAGTGTTTTCATCTCCTTATGAAATATTTTTTCTCTAGACCTTTGCTTCAATTTTATTTCCTCCTCCTTAAGAATACGACCGAGTCTTATCTCATATTATATTCTTTCATTCTTTTCAGATTCCATCAACTCCACATTTTCATTTTTCACATCCAACTCCATTAATCTCTGATTAAGAGAAACCTTCATATTCCTATTTCTAACTTATTCATTGTAATTCCACCCCTTAAAGGTTTTTAAGCCTTTTTACCTTTTCCTTCCAAACATCTATACTCCCTCTGCTTCTCATAGGAAGGGACCAGTTGTTCCTCACAATCTCTTTGAACATAGGCCTTGATCTCTAGCACAGCTCAAATCTAAAATCACTTGTGTGAACAGTAATATCAGAAGAAGACAACAAGAGAGGAAAATGGTCAGAGAGAAATCTATTAAGACCACACATTATTATAAAGTAGCTCCCATTCAGGACTCACAAGGAATCTGTCAAGTTTTTCAAAAGTGGGAGGGTTTCTATTGTTCGACCAAGTATAAGATCTCCTAGATAAATCCAACTCAAGCATAACAATGTACTCAATAATTGCATTAAACATAGCACTCCACTTATTCAAGACAAAAGGTGTGTTCTTATCCTCTAACCGCCTTAGGATGTTAAAATCATTGACAAACATCATAGGACCCTTACACTTATCACAAAAAACAGCAAACTCCCTCAGAAAGTCCTCCATTTGATCAACAATTGATGTGAGGTGAACGAACGAACATGTTTTCAGTACGTGAGGACGTACAACTACATTACATCCATGTGTAAGACATTGAACTCCTCCAACTCTTCTTTTGCCGCACTGCACATATAGTAGTAACGATTCATGATCCTCTACTCACATGTGAAAGTCCTATATGTGGGGAAGATTGAAAGTCCTATATTGGAGAGATTGAAAATCTCACATTTGGTTTTGATAGTTGAGACAACTTGTGAGTTGTTGTGTATAAGCAAGGTTAAGTCCACATCCAAAATTGAACAAGAATGGCAACCATGGAAATAATGGCCATGGTCGTAAATGTGAATCAAGTATTCAAATAAGAAAAGAAGACAAAGGAAAATAGAATGCAAAAGCTCAAGGCAAAGGTATAGCTAGGGTATTTTATTTTACCGGTGAAGATACAATAGAGTGCATGATTGAATTTTTGATAAATAATTATAGTATTAAGAGAAAAGCTTAACTAGATAACTTGATCATCTAGTGCTACTAGGTGTTCGAGTTATGTGCATTACATATAAACCTAGTAACACATTCTTAAACAAGAGAAAATGTTTACGAAAAACACTTTGAAAAATGCTAACTCTATTCTAATACATTGGGAGAACATTTGAGATTTGGCATGCTTCTGTGAAGATGAGAAAATGCTCTTGGTCCAACAGTTTTGCCTGCACCGGATGTGTCCGTTAGTGCACCGGACATGAGGCTCAGTCTTACACGCTGCACAGTTTTTAATCAAACACCAAGTGATTTGGTGTGTGCCTGACATCACACACCAATGAGTTCCTGGAGCACTAAGGCTCACCGGACATGTTCGATGGTTTCATAGGACGTTGCACTGGATAGGTAACTCGAAGAATATGTAAAATGAGTTAATCAGCTCTAACAAGCATCAGACAAATGACACAGTAACGACTAGTTTGAGCCATTGAAAATATAGGCATTGGGAACACAACAAATGTGTGTGGTGCGTGCACCAGTGGTGCACCAAACATTTCGGGTGCCCCAACTATTAGCCCATCAAGTGGGTGATGGTTAGATTTCTATGGGGGTCTATAAGTAGACCTTGAGCCTAGCCTTGGCTATAATCTTTAGTACACTCTTGGCACCTCATGAGATCTTGGACATACCTTGTGGATATAAATAGACCTTGTCTCTGACTCGTCATCTTCCTTCATCCATATCTAATGGTACCTAGAATAACAATCGAGCACACTCATCATCTCTAATCTAGCGACCACATCCACGAGGGAATCTATGCATGTTAAAGGGTATTTATCTTTTTGATATGCCTTATTAAGGTCCATGAAATCAATGCACATTCTGTACTTTTTGCTTGGCTTCTTTACCAAGACCGTGTTTGCCAACCATTTAGGGTAGTCAATTTCATGAATAACCGTGGGCTGCAAGAGCCTTTTCACGTCAGCCCTAGCTCCTTCAGTCCTATCTTTGTACATTTCATTAGCTTCTATTTCCTTGGCGTCGACATTGATGTTCTATTCAATTATACTTTTACTGACTCCGAATAAGTCGGTTACATACTAGGAAAACACACCCTTGTTGTTGAACAAAATACTTTTTTGTTGGTCTTCTTTTCCTTTAGATAACTGAGTGTCGAAAAAGACTTTCTAATCAATCAGGTCATCACATATAAGTACTTCCTTCATCTGATTCAAAGATGTGACCTCTTTAATTTTTTGTTACTTTTGGTGCTTAATTTGCTTCATTTTGTTAATGATGTGAATTGTTCTTCGACCATGTTCCTAGCCCCTTTCAACCCTTCTTGCATCTTCTTGCCTTTTGAAGACCAAAATGACGCAATAGGTCCTAGCATTTCATGTAGAGATAGCCCAAGTGTACTATAGCTTTGAATGTGTTTAGTGTGCCTCTACCCAGTATTGTATTATATGGGTAATCCATTTCAAACATGATGTCTTCTGTTCTTGCATTATTGATATAACTGAATGATAGTGGCATACAAATTTTATCGATAGCAATTATCTGTCTTTCCTTGAAGCCACACAATGGATTCATTCACTCTTGCAATATATATTTATTTTCTTGCATTTGCTTGAAAGCTTTGGAGAAAATTATGTCTGTTGCACTTCCATCGTCGACCAACACATTGTGGATGATGAAGCCTTTTATGTTGCAGCTGATAACCATAGCATCATTATGTGGGTAATCTCTAAGCCGAAGGTCATCTTGAGTGAAGGTGATTGGCATATGGGACCACTTAGATTTAATATAGGCCCCTAGACACCTACATGCTAGATCTTTCTCTGAAGCTATTTCTTTTGTGTTTTGTTGATTGGTCCAAAGCCTAACATTCCCATTATCAAGAATATTTTATTTGATGGTAGCACCATGTTGTTAATCATCCTACATTCAAACTCTTCTGTTGTATTAGCTTAGTCACGCTCCTACGCTAGGCATTGCTAGGATTAATTGTGCAGTAATGGGTCATACTAAGGTGGGTCAAAGAGTTGGGGACTACAAGCTTCCCATTGATGGTTGTTGGTGCACAGTTGGACTTGCGGCTAAAGGATGCAAAATGTGCCATGGATGTTGAATATGTGGTGTTGCATAATTAGGTGGATATTGAGATGACGTGTGAAACACATGCTTCGGCTAGTGGCCCTACTTTGTAGCTATATTTGTTTCACTTCTAGATTGTGATGTTGTAATATTTGGTTGCATGTCCTTCATCTTCTCGGCAAAATACACAATATAGCCTCCTTGATTGGTCGTTGTTGGAGTGTATGCCTTGAAAGGTGTGGTCTCCCCTTCTGCCTCTTGATGATATACCATATGTTTGAAGATTGGCTTGGTGTTTGAGTTAGCGAGAATTGATTCTCCCCAACAAATTGGGGTGTACTCTGAATACTTTAGACATGTCGTGTATTCCTTCTGAAAGCTACCTAAAGCCATTGTCTACTCGAATGCATTCATCCATCTTCCAAAACGGCTTTTTAGGGTCTGTAGAGGCTTTCTAGCAAAGTATTAAGAACATGGACCATTTTGAGATCTTGATTGTTGCTTCCATGACTATCTCATCTGGCACTTTTGGTGTGTGTGCTCTGATTTGAACAAACCTTCGTATGTAGCATTGAAGGGATTCATCTGCCTCTTGGGCACATTGAAACAATACCTACGTCGTAACTAGTTTTTCTTGGAAGCCTTGAAAACTTGAGATCAACTATTTATTGAGTTGTTCCCATTACTGATCGGCCCTAGATGTCCAACTACCAAGTACAATCTATGCCTCTTGCAACCATGGTGAATGACTTGGCTAGTGATACACCCAGCCTAGGTGGGGTTGGCCGAGGCCTAACAAATTAGGGTTGCCCGGAGTCCAACAGTTCATTAAGCACACCCAACTTAGGGAAAGGCCCAATCTCCCCAAAAGTCTAGTCCGATGGGGAAGAGTGGCTCTCCCTTTTAAGGTGGCTTCCTCCTCCCAAGTTAAGTGAGGTGGGATAATTCCGAGGCTCACACGATCACCGTCTGACTACAATTGGGCCAACTAAGCCAATTGCGTCTTTGCCAACGGGTAATAGTGGAGGATGTCCTCATCATTCCCACCTTCTTCAAATAGACCCTACTAGCTCTGATATCAGATGATACACCTAGCTCAAGTGGGGTTGGCTGAGGCCCAATAAATTAGGGTTGCTCGGAGCCCAACAGTTCATTAAGCATACTTAACTCAGGGAAAGGCCCAATCATCCCAAAAAACTAGTCCGATGGGGGAAGAGTGGCCCTCCCTTTTAATGTGGCTTCCTCTTCCCAAGTTAAGCGAGGTGAGATAACTTCGAGGCTCACATGGTCGCTATCCGACTACAATTGGGCCAATTGGGCCAATTGCGTCTTTGCCAACGGGTAATAGTGAAGGATGTCCTCATTGGCTAGTACCATCTTGTTTCCTCATGAGAAACTTCTTTGGGTTGGATTGCCCATCATAAGAAGTATAGGTGGCTTGTATGCAGCAAGCCAAGGGACTGCTTGCAAATTCCTTGAGAGTGGAGAAGCATTATCATAAATGAAGCTAGCATAGCCTTGATCTTCATGGACGAATGTGCTTATGTTAAGACATCTAGTGTGTTGTTGTCTTTGCTCTAGATCTTCTTCCCTTCTCATGTAATAAAGCTCTTTGGAGGTTTCATCTATTTGCTCTAAAGCTAGGCAACCTGAAGTAACTTCTACTTTTGAATCTTCATGTACCTCTAGGTGGCTTCTAGTCCCTCAATCTTTGCATCAACATCATCCTGCTCAACCAGTAGCTTCGAAGGTTTTCTCTTATCGTACCTTTGATTTCTAGCTTCAATCTAGTTGGTGCCTTCATTGCAATCTTATTCTTCAGAATTGTTAGCACAGTCATTTATGCTAATAATTCTTTTCCTTCATGGAGACATGTTGTGTCGTTTGATGAGTTAACCGAATTTGTGCACCAAAGTTGGACACATGTCAATTTTTTTAAAATAATGACAACACCATTGGTTTTTAAAATCCTTCTTTGCGCTAAAGATTTGGGAGAGAAGGTATGAAATAGTGTTTTGGCTATCATAACAAGCGTGTGCAATAATATTGTCACTCCACAATTCAATTGATAACTACTTAGAAGGTTTTTGTTTTCTACTCATACGAACACAAATGATTGAGCATGTACTCAACATGTGCCCAATACAAGAGCTTCATTATATAATACCTTCGATGGCTCTCCCCAGACAAGAATTCCATGGGTGCAGGGTTACAAATGGTCGATCCTTATAGCAGCGATACTATTCACCTATTTATAGGGATGAGCTAGTATACACCTTATAAAATTATAACTCTAACCCCCCAAGTCAGCACATAGCAACTCTTCTTCATAATTAGGGGGTACATTTATGTCATTTTATAACTCTGACAGGTCGTGTACACCTTTTCTTTGCCTTGAAGACCTTGTTCACTTGCCTTCTCCGAAGTCTTTTTTCAATCGCGTTGAAGCTTCACTTTCTCTGCTTGAACTTTGTGCATACTTTGGCTTATACCACGTCTAAAGCTCCCCAAAGTACAATGGTCTTCGGCTTTGATAGAGGTCCTTATCCTAAGAAAATATCTAAACATTGATTTTGTCAATATGAACCTTCGATCAGAGGCCTTCTCCCCAACAATAACAATTAGCCAATTATATTTGCTAGTGACCTTTGTCTATATAGGGACATAGGATTAGGCAGTGTTAAGGCTAGTCTTTTGAGAGTTTCATGAGTATTAAATAAGCTAATGTGGAAATGTGGCTTAATATAAATGAGACTGGAGATAAAAAAAAGTTTCATGGGAATTAAACTTGTTTGCAATGTTCTCAACACCTGCGAGTTTTATAAACAGGGTCATAAAACTCCCACTAAGAACGATCTAATAATAGTGTCATGTGTTTATGTGTGTGCAACATAATCATTTTCATGATAGATCGACGTTTTAAATAGTGAGATGACAATCAGTTGATATGATTAACATGAATCATGAAATTAAATGTCTATAAAATAATAAAACTGAAATTATACATTGAAATGAGATGTTTCATCTATATTTCATTTCATTTTAATATCTATAGCAATTTTTAAAATAATATTGTAAAACACTTTTAAATACTCTCTCCGCCTTATTACATAGTACTTAGCTATAACTATTTTTTATTCAAGTCTTACAATAGAGTGCATGCCCTCTCTAGATGCTCCTACCAAGGTACTCTAGTACTAATGTTGAGAAAAAGAATAAAATATATTTCTTAGTCTTTGAACTATAGTTGGTTAATTAAAAAAGGTTTATCATTTTTCTTTAAGACTCCTTTATACTGCAGTTTTTATATAAATATGGACAGATTCATGTAATGTTTTCTATATATATTCTACTCTCTGTTCCAATTTATAATTTGTTTGACTTTTTACTCTAAATTTGATCGACTCGTATTATTAAAAAATCACAATGTTGGGGACTTGCTCTCAAATGCTATGAATTAAGAACAAGACAACATAAAATGTTAAATATCGATGTCCTTCGTCCGCTGAAGCATTATTTCCCCAAGGATTTACTGAACTTCGGACGAAGGTTACAATGATGGAATTACGAAGGTATTACCTTCGTAATTAAACTCTTAAAAGTAATACGAGATAATGCAGGTTATAAAGTATTAAAGATAAGTAAATTGAAAATAAATGACATCATTTATACATTTTTTAAATCTTAGATGTTTGAACATAATATTTGAATACATTTATACCTTTGCCTTGACAAATGACAATTTCTGAGTGATCTGATTGCAATTATCGGAATCCGTGAACAGTGAATATTGTTCACTATTTATAGGCACAGGACACAGCCTGTGAAGAATTATAATCATGCCCCTCATAAAAGTTTACAACAATGACTCAGACCCCTATGAGCTAAAAGGTCATTCCATCTTTAAGTCGGTTCGACCCTTCATCTTCGAATATGTTATAATACCGAAGCTTCATGAATGATGCCTTCGGCGTCACGTACAAGCAGCTTCAGCCGAAGCTGTTTCTTTCTGCAGGACCTTCGGCGACGAAGCGTGGTCCCAACAGTAGCCCCTTCACGGTGCTAGATCGTTTTTCGTAACGAGCTTGATTCGTGAAAAAAGTCTCTTAGGCTTCAGGAAGCCGAAGGTCCGAAAAACACCTTCCCTGAGCTCGTCGTCGAGAAACGATACAATTTTCGAGCGCGTAGTGATTCCATCATGCGGGTTCACTATTCTGGTTTTTGCGGTCCACTGTTCAGCGGGTGCGAGCAATCATTTGCTTGGTGTAAAAATCCCGACGATTCACCTTCCTTCCTGCAACACTATATAAACAAACGGGTAGGTGTGAAGTTACCACAGCATTCATTGCTACTGCACTGTTTTGCTGCCAAAATTTTTAACCATAGCCAAAGCTTGACTTTCGCATTCGAACAAAGCTCTAGTTTGGCGTCTGCTTCGTCAGAAGAAGGGCTTCGGGAAAGAGGTTATTAATTTCTGAGCAATTTTCAAGATACTCAAAATCAAATGGCCAGAGTGCGCTGTACTGCTAGGGCTGAACGCGAAGGAGACGAAGCCGAAGCTGCGAAGACTGTCCCTATCTCGGAAGCGATGAGGCGAAGTGGATTGGTGACATCGGAGATCGCCCCTGCTGCCGAAGCAGAACAAGTAGATATTGAAGAGACTGATTCTGAAGATGATCACACTATCGCGATACCAAGCAAGCCTAGCCACCTAGACTTCGGAAAGTCAACAATCTCCAAGGCTGATTTCCCGAAGATGGTAAAATCGGGCTACTTTAGCGAAGATGAGAAGAAGCTGATTCGCTTCGGAGGAGAGGAAACTACCCCGAAGCCAAAGAAGGATGAAATAGTGATTTTCAAGAGTTTCCTCAAAGCTGGTTTGAGATTTCCTTTGAATAGGATGATTGCCGATGTGCTAAAAAAGTTTGGTATCTATTTTCATCAATTAACTCCTAATGCTATTGTTAGGCTTAGTGTTTATATTTGGGCTCTCCGAAGCCAGAGGGTGGAGCCATTTGCCGAAGGTTTCTGCCGGGTACACGAGCTACATTATCAAACTAAGGCCAGAAAAGATGGGTTACATGAAAATTTTGGTTGTTATAATTTTGCCTATCGAAAGACTACGAAGTTTCCTGTAATCAGTTATCGAAGTAAGTGGCCGGCAGGCTGGAAGTCAGAATGGTTCTACGTCAAAGTTGACGATGACAAGGAGAAGCTAGTACAGAGCCCGCTTGAATTGATATTCGGAGAGACCAGACCCCACTGCAATATGACACCAGAAGGTCCAACTCAAATCGCGTTGGCTGAATTCAGGATTATTGCTGAGCACATTGGCACTAGAGATCTTGTGCAGGAATTTCTGTCGTTCAAAATTTTTCCAACTATGAAGGAATGGGCTATGCCGAAGCTCAAAAAAGAGAAGAAAGAAGGAGAACTTGTCCGCCTGCCCTACCATTACAAGTTCAAGAAATATTTTAAAGAACCTTGCCAAAAATGGTTCGAAACAATTGAAGTAATGAGTACTGAAATTCTTGGAAATTATTCTAAAAAAGAAGATCAATTGATGATAGCAGCCTTCGGCACCCGGCCGAAACGAAGGCTAAATAGAGTGCTTGATGCTATAGGTTTTGAATACCCTAACTACGAGCGGCTAGACAAGGGTGCCAAAGGGCAGAAAAGAAAACGAGTGGCCAGCGTTTTAACTAAAGACGACGAAGATCAACCAGAAAAGAAGAAAGAAAAACTTGAGCTGAAAGCAATTGCTCCAAGAAAGAGAAAAGCTGCGTCTCCGAAGCCTGCATCTCCAGAACCAGAGATATTGGCCCGAGATGAAGAAGTGTCTGTGGCACCTTCTGCTGCCGAAGTGGAAGAAATTTTGAAGGTAATGACTGAATCTTTGCCTGTCAAGCTAAGTCCGCTGGCACCGGAACTAACAAAGTTTTTTCAGAAGGACAAAGAGACTTCGGCAGTAGAAAGTCCTACGAAGCCGAAAAAACGAAGAATCATTCAAGTGACAGATGTGATCCATGGGACACCGTCACCGACATCGGTATCAAAAATTGTTGTTGCCGAGACCGCCGAAACTGCCAAAGGTGCCGCAGTCGAAGCCACCAGAGTGGAAACTCCCGAAGCTGAAACCGGCGGAGCCGAAACTGTCGTGGCCGAAGCCGGGGCCACAGAAGATCCGAACCTGAAAGACACACTTGAAGTTATTGATAATATACTCCTGAAAATGGCTGAAGAAGAAGCTGCTGCGGTCGCGGCAAACGCAGCTACTGAAAAGGAGAAAAAGCAAGTTGAAGACGTTTTGGAAGAAGGAGATTTTAAATTTCAGGATTTACTTGGACAAGAATTAACAGATGCTGAAAAAGAAGAGCTTAAAAAATATGCCGTATCCTGTGGACATAAGCCTGGGGCTATGCTATTTGGTGGAGTTAACGAAGGGAAACTGAGATGTCTTCGAAACCGCAGCGAGGCTAAAATTATTAGAACCCTCTCGAAAAGCATTGGCCTGCCGAAGCTAGAAGCGGACCTCTGCCGCTACCAGCGACACCATATCGCTGGAAGCTTGCTTTATGCTAATTTTAAGGTAAAAAACATTATTACCATTTTATTATTATTAATTTTTAGGTCGTTTTCTAATGAAGACTGTTTTGACAGAGTATACTATTAAGTAAGGTTCTAAAAATGCAACAAGATCTCGAAGAGGAGAAAAACAAGGTTATCATCAAAGATTTGGAAGAAAAAGTTGAAAATTACGAAGCTACTCTGAAAAAGAAGGACTTCGCCATCCAAGATTTTGAAATCATGGCTAAAGAGCACGAAGGTGCATTGGAAAAGAAGGACTTTGTTATTCAGTCTATGGAAGGCTCCTTGGCTGAAGTCCAAGCCGAGAATGATAGCTTAAAGAATGAATTGCTTAAACAATCAGAAAAATTTGAGCAGGAAAAGAAACACCTTGAAACAAGTCTTAAAACTGAGATGGATAAAAATTCAAATCTGCAAACATCCTTGAAAGAACTTCAAGAGAAATGCCTAAGCTTCGGCAGCCGATGCGTGCAGCGGCTGAAGGATGTGTTTCATTCTATCGGAGCCAGCTCTGAAAAATTTACACCTTCGGCTGCAAACCTGCCCAGCACATTAGAATATATTGAAGGCGAGGTTGATGCTCTTGACGAAGTTATTGGTGGGCACGCCGACTTCTGCGCCATGGTAGCTTCTCGGGGCACAGCTGCCGCTTTTCTGAAGGCCGGCTGTACGCATGGAAATATTGTGAATAGACCAAACTTTGGCTTATCAGCGTCAGATCTGATAGATATCCCAAGCCTGGCCCGAAGCATTGGAAATAGATTCATGACCCAGATCTGGGTAAATGGGGGGCGAAAAATGGCAGGTGACGAAGCTCGAAGTCATCTTAAGCCGGTAAAAAACTTATATTTGTTACTTCTACCTTCTCCTTGAAATTTGCACCTTTCTTACTGATCTTTGATATACGCAGGATGACGAAGCTGAAGTATGACGAAGCTGAAGTTTTGACGAAATCTAGCCTGAAGCTTGATAGTTGCTTCACCATACTTTCCTGCAAAAATTATGGAGAGACTTTTGTAATATAATTATGGAACAACTCATGTAAATTTGTACATACCTTGTAATATATTTTGTTTCCGTTATCTTTATCGAATCTGCTTTGCTGTGGACGAAACTCCTCTTTTGAGCCGAAGGCGAAAAACACCTTCCCTTCTTTTCGTACACAACGAAGCATAAAAATTTTTTTCCTTCGAAGTCTTTTCTCATTGCCGAAGCACCTGTCTTTTTTTGTGTGGTATGATGATGATTCTATATATGTCTAAATGAATGTTTATGAATGCAAATGACATGATGGAATGTATTATGCAAATGAATATTGAGACACATGTTCAAAAATCATGATCACAGCCCTTTCATCCCGTTAGGAACGATTCGAATCTTTTTGCCGTTTACTTTTCGGCTTCACCGTTTACTTTTCGGTGTATCAGCGTTGACTTTTCGCTGTAAGCCTCCCTTGGGAGCTTCTTCGCCTTTTACTTTCAGCGGAATCCTGTAAGCCTCCCTTAGGAGCTTCTTCGCCTTTTACTTTCGGCGGAATCAGCGTTGACTTTTCGCTGTAAGCTCTGCATTCCCTTAGGAACGACTTTTGAGCTTTTCCCTGTTTTCTTTTCTTTTTCCTTTGCATTTACATTTACATTTTTGGGGGATATCATTCTTATAGAATTGAAATAAGGAAAATTACATGTTGTGGCCCCATTAAAAACCTTTCTCCCCCTTTGGAAAGGAAAAGGGTGCCAGAAAAAAGGAATAGAAAAAATTACATCAAGCTAAATATAATATCTCTGAAGCTCATCCGCGTTCCACGATCTAGGGATGTCGTTGCCGTCCATATCCTTTAATCTGTAGGAACCGGGTCTTGACGAAGATACTACCAAGAAAGGGCCTTCCCACTTCAGCTGTAGTTTGCCTACTGTGTCTGGGTTGGCCACTCTCCGAAGCACCAAATGTCCTGGTTTAATGTTCTTCAACCGAACCTTTCTGTCACGCCATTTTATCGTTTCGGCTTGGTATTTATTGATGTTTTCCACAGCCTGAAGCCTGATCCCCTCTATAGCATCCTTTTCCACAGAGCAATCACCTTCATCCTCACCTTCTGCCGAAGTTATTGTTCTTATAGATCCTGCTTTGGCTTCTTCCGGTGTTATTGCTTCGTCACCGAACAATAGTTTAAATGGCGTAAAGCCTGTTGATCTTGACACTGTTGTGTTATGGCTCCACACCACTTTGATTAATTCTTCTGGCCACTTTCCCTTGGGTTGATTGAAGATTGACTTCATTATTTCTATCATTATGATCCCATTGGCTCTTTCGACTAGTCCATTTGATTCTGGATGCCGAACTGACGCAAAATGGATCTTCGTGCCAATTTGGTCACAAAACTCTTTGAAAACTTCGGAGTCAAACTGCGTTCCATTGTCCACAGTAATGGCCTTCGGCACTCCGAAGCGACAAACAATGTTTTGCCAGAAAAACTTTTGGACGGTAACCGAAGTTATTGTGGCTAAAGGCTTTGCCTCAATCCACTTAGAAAAATATTCCACTGCCACTACAACATATCTTAAATTTCCTTGTGCTGGTGGTAGCGGACCTAACAAATCAAGGCCCCACCTTTGTAACGGCCAAGTGGGTTGTATTAACTGAGTTAGAGACGAATGTTGTTTTTGATCTCTTGCACATTTCTGACAACCTTCGCACTTTTGCACTAGCTCCGCTGCATCCGAAGCTGCTTTTGGCCAATAAAATCCTTGGCGAAAAACTTTTCCCAACAAAGGCCTAGATCCGATATGAGTTCCACACAGGCCTGCATGTATTTCCTTCATCAATTCTATACCTTCGGCTCTAGACAAACACTTGAGCAACGGGAAACAGACCCCACGCTTGTATAATTCCCCTTCTATAATAACATATGGTCGAGCTCTTGCTTCTATCCTTCTGTTGTAAGCTTCGTCATCTGATAGAAAATTACCCTGAAGGAAAGAGATGATTTCAGTTCTCCAATCTTCACTATAGACAGGGGATATGTTGAGGACCGCTCTTTCAAGAAGCTCAACCGAAGGTGCTTTTATTGTTTCAAAAAATACATCCGAAGGTAAAGGCAGCCCCTGTGCCGCTGACTTGGCTAACAGATCAGCATATTCATTTTCTCCGCGAGGAATATTTTTGACAGAGAATCCTTCAAAGGAAGCCTCAATCCTTCGAACTGTATCTAGATATTTTTCAAGCTTCGGATCTCTTGCTTTATAGCTCTTGTCAATATGACCAGAAATAACTTGGGAGTCAGTTTTAAGAATAGCCCTTCTGATCCCCATTGCCTTTAATTTCCGAAGACCCAAGAGCAGAGCTTCGTACTCAGCAATATTATTTGTGCAACTGAAATCAAGTCTTGCCGCATAACAAGTTCTAACTTTGGAAGGTGAAACCAACACAGCAGCTGCTCCTGCTCCAAAGGTTCCCCAAGACCCATCGCAGAACACTGTCCATGCTTCGGCATCTTTATTCATTTCTTCTTCCTGAGCTCCTGGCGTCCAGTCAGCAATAAAGTCTGCCAACGCTTGGGACTGAATCGAAGATCTATGGACATAATCAATACAAAATTCATTGAGCTCTGCAGCCCATTTTCCAATCCTTCCAGTAGCTTCTCGGTTTCTTATAATATCCTTCAAAGGTTGTGAAGAAGGAACAATTATGTTGTAAGCTTGAAAATAATGCCGAAGCTTCCTGGTGGCCATCAAAACAGCATACAGTACCTTCTCCAATTCTGTATAATTTTTCTTTGATAAACTAAGAACTTCGGACACAAAGTATATTGGGGCCTGCTTTTTTACTTGGCCTTCAAGCTTCTCCTGAACAAGTGCTGCACTTACCGCTGAGTGCGAAGCTGCCACATATAATAACAAAGGAGCCCCTGGCGTTGGTGGACTTAGTGTTGTTAGATCTATTAAATATTGCTTCAGCTCTTCGAAGGCTTTCTGCTGGACTGGTCCCCACTGAAAAACTTCGGCTGACTTCAGCACTTCGAAAAATGGCAAATTTCTCTCTGCTGATCTGGATATAAATCTGTTGAGAGATGCTAGTCTTCCTGTCAATCTTTGAGCCCCTTTCTTTGTACTTGGTGGTTCCATTCGAAGGATAGCTTCGATTTTGTTTGGATTAGCCTCAATTCCTTTTGTTGAAACTAGGCAACCAAGAAATTTCCCCTTCTTCACTCCGAAGACACATTTTTCTGGGTTTAGCTTTAAACCAGTCTGTCTAAAATTAGCGAAGGTCTCCTGCAGATCAGCAATGTGATTATCTTGCTTCGTGCTTTTTACAATGATATCATCAACATAAGTTAGCACATTCCTGCTTATCTGCGAATGGAGAACCTTCGCTGCCATTCTGCTGAAGCTTCCTCCAGCATTCTTAATCCCCTTAGGCATCCGAAGGTAACAATATGTTCCACTAGGGGTTATGAAGCTGGTCTTCGGTTCATCCTCCTTCTTCATCCAGATTTGATGATAGCCTGAATAACAATCCAGCAGACTCATAAGCTCTGAAGAAGCTGCCGCATCAACCAAGGAATCTATCCTTGGTAATAGAAACTCGTCCTTCGGACAGGCCTTATTGAGATTAGTAAAATCGATACACATTCTCCATTTACCATTGGCCTTCTTCACCATAACAGTGTTAGCCAACCATTCTGGGTATTTTACCTCTCTAATAACTCCAGCACTAAGGAGTCTTTTCACTTCATTCCGAGCACCTTCGGCCTTGTCATCAGACATCTTCCGAAGTCTCTGCTTTCTAGGTCTGAAAGATGGGTCAACATTGAGCGAGTGCTCAATAACATCCCTGTTAACTCCGCAAAGATCATTAGCTGACCAAGCAAAAACATCTTTATTGTTGAACAAAAACCGTATCAAGGTTTCCTCCTGTTCTTCGGACAATTGAGATCCCAATAGCACCTTCTGCTCTGCTATGTCCTCACATAAGAGCATGGGTTTCGGCTGATCAGCCGAAGCAGATTTTTCCCTTCTGAACTTGTACTGCTCACAAGCTTCAGCTCCATCTATGTTATGGATCGCTTTTGAATCTGTCCAATTTCCTTCGGCCCTTCTGGCAGCTTCCTGACTTCCATGAATAGCAATGGGCCCTTGTTCGGAAGGTATCTTCATGCAAAGGTAAGCTGGATGAAGAATTGCTTCGAAGGCATTGAGAGTACCACGACCAATGATAGCATTGTAAGGATACTCCATGTCAACAATGTCAAACACAATTTGCTCAGTCCTTGTATTGTTAACAAATCCGAAGGTTACTGGCATGGTGATCTTCCCAAGTGCTACAATTTGTCGTCCTCCGAAGCCACAAAGAGGGTGCGTAGCATCATGGATCTTGTCTTCGGGCTCTTACATTTGTCTGAAAGCTTTAGCAAATATGATATCAGTTGCGCTGCCTGTATCAACCAAAATATTATGGACCAGAAATCCTTTGATCACACAAGAGATAACCATAGCATCATTGTGTGGGTAATCCTTGAGTTGAAGATCCTCTTGGGAGAAGGTAATTGGAATGTGAGACCATCTTGACTTGATGAAGGGTCCTTGCACCCCGACGTGCTGTACCCTTCTCTGTGCTTCCTTCTTCTGCCTCTTGTTGGCTGGCTCTGAGCATGAACCGCCTGTTATCGGGAGTACCAGCTTCGGGGCCGAAGCAGCTCCAGCTTGATCGTTGAACGAAGCCATCAGTTCAAAAAAGTGGAAGTGTGTTGACCGGAGGTGGGCGCCAATATTGGGGACTTGCTCTCAAATGCTATGAATTAAGAACAAGGCAACATAAAATGTTAAATATCGATGTCCTTCGTCCGCTGAAGCATTATTTCCCCAAGGATTTACTGAACTTCGGACGAAGGTTACAATGATGGAATTACGAAGGTATTACCTTCGTAATTAAACTCTTAAAAGTAATACGAGATAATGCAGGTTATAAAGTATTAAAGATAAGTAAATTGAAAATAAATGACATCATTTATACATTTTTTAAATCTGAGATGTTTGAACATAATATTTGAATACATTTATACCTTTGCCTTGACAAATGACAATTTCTGAGTGATCTGATTGCAATTATCGGAATCCGTGAACAGTGAAGGAATACTGTTCACTATTTATAGGCACAGGACACAGCCTGTGAAGAATTATAATCATGCCCCTCATAAAAGTTTACAACAATGACTCAGACCCCTATGAGCTAAAAGGTCATTCCATCTTTAAGTCGGTTCGACCCTTCATCTTCGGATATGTTATAATACCGAAGCTTCATGAATAATGCCTTCGGCGTCACGTACAAGCAGCTTCAGCCGAAGCTGTTTATTTCTGCAGGACCTTCGGCGACGAAGCGTGGTCCCAACAACAATTATTATAAATTTTTACTGTGGCATTGTTTAACATATAATATACTTTTGTTTTGGCTTTAAATTTTTTAGTTTTTGTGAAAAATTTTAAATAAGACGAGCTGGTCAAACTTGATCCAAAAAAGTCAAATAAATTATAAATTAAGACGGAGAGAGTATAAAATTTGTGTATTACAAAGACATCCCGACGTCACAAGAGCAGCTAACGTCACCAGACAATAAATTTGTCTCACCGTTTAATCTTTAGTTGTGCACTTAGTTTTATAATTAAATTATATTTAATATTTACAATATGTATTTAAACATTCAATATGACAAGGCTAAATTTTTGTCCCTAGAACAAACATCCTTATTAAACCTTTCAACTGTCATTGAACAAGTGTGACCCTTGCCGTAGTGAAATTAAAATTGACGTCATTGGAAGCCGTGCCTCTCAATAAAGAACCATTTGGCATTTGCAGTGGTTACATGGAATTGGAAGGCACTACAACTACCATCTCTGTGACCATTGCGGGCCAGACCTCCAGGGTGCATGCAATGCACATCACACACGCTACTCCAGCCAAAACAAAAGACATTAACAAACCGAAACCGTGACAGCTCACAGCT
This sequence comes from Zea luxurians, assembly GCA_029449295.1. Taxonomy (NCBI): domain Eukaryota; kingdom Viridiplantae; phylum Streptophyta; class Magnoliopsida; order Poales; family Poaceae; genus Zea; species Zea luxurians. The sequence continues at coordinate 723,537 of JAOPSE010000034.1, forward strand.
CCCTGACGAGCAACTGAGCAAGAGTCCGACAAATCTGGAAACAGGTCGCGCAGGCCAAATTTTAATCGGATCAGGCAAGTCGTTGAGCCGCAGCTCCGTATAAAGGTGTTAGTTTGGCTTTTGGATTTGACTTTCGGTACCTAAAAGCTAAAAGGCAAACCAATAAGTCAGATATAGGAAGCATTTTTTTTTCTAAAAACCGATTTTATTGTAGTGCAAAATTGAAAAATCACTAGACCTGTTTTTAGCGGCTTTTTGGATGAAACTATGAAAATATATATGAAAACTTTTAGGGGCCTTTGGGTTCTACCAAATGGTTTAGGATTTTTAACCGCTCACAGTTCACAACAGATTTTTTTCACAGCTCACATCGACTTTTTCACAACTAGGGATGACTCCCAACCACGTCTTAACCAAACATAACATAAATCTGCTACGGTGACGTCACGCAAGAGATTAGTTTGCTCCATATTGGAGGTTCAGTTGAGATTGCTTGATTAAGGTAACCTTAACCCTTGCATGATTGGGCCTAGAGTGTTCCAATAGGGAAAGAAAGAATCTGGCAGCCTTTCGCGTGTGTATATGTAAAAATATGTAGGGCTATTATCGTCCAGGCTGATTAGAATGGTAGTTTATTGCTAATAATAAGCTGGGATGGATAATGATAAAAAGGTGAGAGTGGGAAGGGAAGTTAGGGCCTCTCTGGATTCCATGTACTAACCTTAAAAGCTAAACTGCTATTGAGTGTTAAAGTTTAGCACTTCACTTTTAGTAAAAAGTGGAGTGGACTTTAACACTATGGATACAACAAATAGGCCTTTACTAAACTATTTATTCGTTCATTTCCCTTTGAAAGGCAGAAGTGATTTACTGATCATTCAAATATTCACTAATATTAGTAGTTCTAGTCCTTTTATGTGTTGTGAAAACCTAAAAAGAAGGCACACTTTTTACTTTTCTACAATGATGAGGAATTACTCCATCAGATGATCTTTTGACTGAATACTTTATCCACACTAGCATATAGCATGCGTTAACGCTATGATCTCGGAGAGAGTAGGTGTCAACGGTGACGGCACGAGAAAGGGGAAGGGGCGGGGAAAGCTAGGGGCGACGCGCGTCGCGGGGGAGGGATGAGGAGGTTATTTGGCGATATGAACCGTTGTTTTTTATGGTGTCGGCGTTTCGAGACCGGAGGGTCCCTGAGCCGACGAGTGAAGTGTCGCCACGTGCCCCAGCCCAGATGGGTCGACGCGAGGCGGAACGCGAAGGGGGGAAAGTGAGGTGGCCGGAGATGGGCGAGAGAGAGGTGGAAATCCCGCGGCCTTCGTGTTCGTCCCGCGCCCAGGTCGGGTGCGCTTGCAGTAGGGGGTTACAAGCGTCCACACGGGGGAGGGAGCGAGCGGCCTCACGCGAGCGCCTGTCTCGTCCTCGTCCCCGCGCGGCCAACCCTCTCTAAGAGGGCCCTGGTCCTTCCTTTTATAGGCGTAAGGAGGGGATCCAGGTGTACAATGGGGGGTGTAGCAGAGTGCTACGTGTCTAGCGGAGGAGAGCTAGCGCCCTAAGTACACGCCATCGTGGCGGCCGGAGAGATTTTGGCGCCCGGTTTGTGTGATGTCATGGCCGTCGGAGGAGCGCTGGAGTCTGGCGGAGGGACAGCTGTCGGGGCCGTCGAGTCCTTGCTGACGTCCTCTTGCTTCCGTAAGGGGGCCGAGAGCCGCCATCGTCAGGGAGCATGCGGGGCGTCATCATTGCCTATCTGGCGGAGCGAGCCAGATGGGACGCCGGTCTTGTTCCCCGTAGCCTGAGTCAGCTCGGAGTAGGGTAATGATGGCGCCTCCTGTTGACGTGGCCGGCCTGCGCCCTAGGTTGGGGCGATGTGGAGGCTCCTCCGAGGTCGAGGTCGAGTCCGTCTTCCGTGGCCGAGGTCGAGTCCGAGCCCCTAGGTCGGGCGAGGCAGAGGCCGTTGGCTGAGGCCAGGGCGGAATTTGAGTCCTGGGGTCGGGCGAGGCGGAGTTCGTCGTCTTCTGGGGCTAAGCCCAAGTCCGAGCCCTGGGTCGGGCGGAGTGGAGTTCACCGTCTTTCGGGGCTTAGCCCGAGTCCGAGCCCTGGGTCGGGTGGAGCGGAGTTCGCCGTCTTCCGGGGCTTAGCCCGAGTCCGAGCCCTGGGTCGGGCGGAGCGGAGTTCGCCGTCTTCCGGGGCTTAGCCCGAGTTCGAGCCCTGGGTCAGGCGGAGCGGAGTTCGCCGTCTTCCGGGGCTTAGCCCGAGTCCGAGCCCTGGGTCGGGCGGAGCGGAGTTCGCCGCCTTTCGGGGCTTAGCCCGAGTCCGAGCCCTGGGTCGGGCGGAGCAGAGTTCGCCGTCTTCCGGGGCTTAGCCCGAGTCCGAGCCCTAGGTCGGGCGGAGCGGAGCTTCCTATGGTGCGCGCGGCTGGGCCTGACTGCCTGTCAGCCTCACTCTGCCAAGTGGCACCGCAGTCGGAGCGGCGCAGGCGGCACTGTCTTTCTGTCAGACCGGTCAGTGGAGCGGCGAAGTGACGGCGGTCACTTCGGCTCTGTCGGCTGAGGGGCGTGCGTCAGGGTAAAGGTGTCAGGCCACCTTTGCATTAAATGCTCCTGCAATTTGGCCGGTCAGTGCGGCGATTTGGTCAGGGTTGCTTCTTGGCTAAGACAGGGCCTCGGGCGAGCCGGAAATATGTTCGCCGCTGGAGGGGGGCCTCGGGCGAGGCGGAGATCCTCCGGGGTCGGCTGCCCTTGTCCGAGGCTGCGCTCGGGCGAGGCGTGATCGAGTCCCTCGAATGGACTGATCCCTGACTTAATCGCACCCATCAGGCCTTTGCAGCTTTATGCTGATGGGGGTTACCAGCTGAGAATTAGGAGCCTTGAGGGTACCCCTAATTATGGTCCCCGATAGTAGCCCCGGAGCCTCGAAGGGAGTGTTAGCACTCGCTTGGAGGCTTTCGTCGCACTTTTTTTGCAAGGGGACCAGCCTTTCTCGGTTGCGTTTTGTTCCGGTGGGTGCGCGCGAGCGCACCCGCCGGGTGTAGCCCCCGAGGCCTCGGAGGAGTGGTTTGACTCCTCCGAGGTCTTAACGCCTCGCGCAATGCTTCGGCTGGTCTGGTCGTCCCCTCATGCGAGATGGCCGTAGCCCGGGTGTACGGTCGGGTCCCAAGTTCTCGGGCTGGTATGTTGACGCTGTCAACGGTTTGGCCGGAGCCGGGTTTGCGAGAGCAGCCCCCGAGCCTCTGCACAGGGCGAGAGGGCGATCAGGGACAGACTCGACTTTTTTACATACGCCCCTGCGTCGCCTTTCCGCAAGGAGGAGGGGGGGAGAGCGCCATGTTGCCCTCGGTGGGCGCCGAACATGGTGTCTCCGGTGAGCTGCAGGCGGGTGATCCGAGCGGACGTCCGTGCCCCATTTGTTAGGGGTCGGCTAGAGGCCCAGAGGCGCGCCCAAAAGTACCTGCGGGTGATCTGCCGGACCAGGTCCCCTGGCGACGGGGTCCGAGGGCTCGATGCCTCCCTCCGATGGGATTCCGTTACAAGATCGTTCCCGCTGGTCTCGGAAATGTCCTAGGGTACCTCGGGAGCGCAGCCCCAGCCTTGGTTATGTATCGAACGTACCCATGGTCATCCATCGCTCTGTGTCTGAGGCGGCTGTGAACCCTTCGGGGGCCAGCCTTCGAACCCCTGATCAGTAGTGGGCGCGGAGCCCGAGTAGCCTGAGGCGGCCGTTGAACCCTTTCGAGGGGCCGGCCTTCGAACCTCTGACCAGTAGTGGGTGTGGGGCCCACGTGCTCTGAGGCGGCTGTTGAACCCTTCCGAGGGGCCAGCCTTCGAACCTCTGATCAGTAGGGAGGCTCGGAGCCTGGTTCCTTCTCGGGGAAGGGTCCTTTTCGGGGTATCCCCCTTTCCCGGTCCCTGCTGCAAGAGAGAGAAAGAGGAAAAAAGGAAAAGGATACGAAATCAAACAACACGACGTACCTTTTTTGACGCGGTCATTATGGCGAAGGCGAAGCGTCGCTCGCTCCTCCTGCCAGAAGCGCCGCCTGTCCCGCTGCGGAGTTAATGCGACGGGGCGAGTGGTTCGCGGGGTAGCCGTTGCGCGTGCGCGAGCCGTTCGAGGAACGGAACACGGGTGCGTTGTCTTCACGCCGTGGGAGAGGGTTCTCTCGCTGCCCCCGGATGGGACGTAAGCTTGGCTGACGACGTGACCGCTGCTCCTGCCCACCTGCCACCACCATTACTGTCGACCCATTTTTGGACGTATTGACCGTCGCGCCAGTCTGGCGCCGCTGGGTTGTGCGCTGGGTCGCCTCGAGTCGCGGTATTGGTTCTGCAGTCAAGGAGGAGCGGTGGTGGCGCAAGTGGCGGTGCAGTTGCATGCACGAAGCATTCGGCGCGCCGGTTGCATGACGCGTGGGTCTGGGCCTCCATGCCGGGCGTGTTGGGAGTCGGAGAAGCGCGCCCACTTGGCGTGGTTGCATGCCGCCTGCATGGCTGCCCGCCCTTTCGCCCGCTGGTCTGGGCAAAAGTGGAGAGCCGCTTGTAACCGCTGGGCGGTTGCACGCACCGCGCATGGCGGTTTGGCTTCTTCTGCTCTGGGCCGGCTTGCATGACGTGTGGGACCCAGCCCCCGCACCGTAGGGGGAGGACCTTGGAGCGTGTTGGAGAAGGCTCAGCCCACGACGGCTGGGGACGCAAGTAGGGAGAGTCGCCTTTAAAAGGAGGGTGACCCTCTTGGAAGGCGACCGTGTCTTCGCGCTCCCTTATGCATCGTGTCTTTCCACCTTCCAAGCCCCAGGATGGGGGATATCTGCCGTCTTTCCGCTTCGTCGTTGGAGGAATGCAACTCCGCGGGAGTTGGTACCTTTCAGCCGTCGTTCGGCTTCAAGGATTTTCATCATGCAGCCCGGCTGCACCCCTCCGTCGGCGGTCACCCAAGACGGTGACCTCCAGCCCCTGGATGGGGAGAGGCAAGCTGAGCTGCGATCTTGGTCCCACCCTCAGCTTCAAGGATGTTCATCATCCTCGCTGGGGCGGAGAGCGAGGCGAGCCGGGGCTCTACCTCCCACGCGGGCCGGCTGGCCACCTCTTCTTCCAGCTTCTGGTGGTGGCAACCATCCTCCAGCTCCGTGGAGGAGGCGTCCTCCAGCCATGCCGGGGAAGGCGAACTGTTGCTGCCTAGCTAGGATGCAACATTTCGCCTTCTTCCTCGTTTTCGTGGCGAGGACGGGAATGAGGACCTGTCGGTGCGCTTTGGAGCGGCCCGCTCTTTAGCTTTGATGGCTCGTTTGCGTCCCTTGAGCGGGAACGCGAACGAGAGCCTTCCGGCGGCCGCGTCCGTCCTAGGACCATGGCTGCTGCTGCAGAGGTCGCTGGCGGGTCACCCGGAGCTCGTCGCCCCGCAGGCTCCCCGGTGTGGAGGTTGTTCATACCCGTAGGGACGGAACCACAGTTCCGTTTGCCATGGCACTTTGAATGCCAGTGTTTTTGTTCATTGTGGCTGTCGAGGCCTGAACGTGTATGTAATTTCGGCACGGAGCCGTGCTGTTTCCTCACTTTCGAGCACTAAGACTCGCCTGTTGGTTGTCTGAACCGCTTCACCAAGCGTGAGTCGCCCCGTGTAAAGGTGACGAGTGAGGTATCCATATCCCGGAGGCGTAGGAGTCCCTCGGCTCGGTCAGCCTTGTTGTCCGAGGCTTCCCTTGCTTAGTTAGAGGAACCCCTCGGCCGCTCTTCGATGAGCCGAGGCTACGGGTAGCGGTGTCAGCGCGAACAGAGGCAGAGTTGGCTCAAAAAAGAAAACCTGGTCGGCCGGAGCCTGGCCGGGTCGTCCGTTGGCGGGACCGACGCCGGAATTGATCTGCCGAGGCCTCGGGCTGGGCTGATGTCCTTGGAGGACAGCTGGCCGAGGCCCCGGGGTGACCGGCCGAGCCGCCTGCTCGGGCCGGATTCTCGGGGAAGACCCTGGCGACGATGGCCCGGGCTCAGTGATGACGTTGTCCTTCAGAGCGGAGACCCTTGGACCGCGTCACCGTCCGAGGCTAGGTCGGACCTCGCCGAAGGTGTTGTCGACGCAAAGGGCGCTGCTGCTCCCTTTAGCCATCAAGATCCGAGCCTGCAGGATCGGATTATCTTGTAGCGTGTGTTTTCTGTGGCCGCCGAGGCCGAAACACACCCTCGCCATATTGTAAAGCCGCGTCTCCTTTCCTCTTGTTTCGAGTATCTATACTTTTTTTGTCGGTAACAGAACTGTCTGTGCGAGCGAGAGTTGCTTCTCACGGAAGGTGATGAGTGAGGTATCCGTATCCCGGAGGCATAGGATTCCCTCGGCTCGGTCGGCCTTGCTGCTTACGCGCACTCTTACCCGTCCATGGGGTTCTGTCACCGACGCAGTCGAGAAGGCTCGAAGAATCGCTCCGGTAGAAGAGCTTCCGAACGTGAAGACTTGTTCGGTCCGCGGAATCACTTATCCGAACGTGAGTTACTTATGGCAGAAGGTGATGAGTGAGGTATCCGTATCCCGGAGGCGTAGGAGTCCCTCGGCTCGGTCAGCCTTGGCTGCTTTCGTGTACTCCATCATTTTCAGGATCCACTTTCGAAGTAGTCGAAAAGCACGAAAGACATTCTGGCAGGAAAGATCTTTTTTCGAGGAAAATTTCGACGCAGAGGGGGTTCCCCCCTTTTAGCCCCCGAGGGAGGGTCGGGCTTTGCCGAGGCAAGGCTGACCCTTCCTTGATGACTAAATTTTGCGTGGGAGCGAGGTATATGAACAACTTGAAAACATCTTAAGGGTAGAAGCGACGTAGCTGTTGGATGTTCCAAGCGTTGCTGTAGACCTCGCCTTGACTGTTGGCCAGCTTGTACGTTCCGGGCTTCAGAACTTTGGCGATGACGAACGGCCCCTCCCAGGGGGGCGTGAGCTTGTGTCGACCTCGGGCGTCTTGTCGCAGCCGAAGCACCAGGTCGCCCACCTGGAGGTCTCGGGACCGGACCCCTCGGGCGTGGTAGCGTCGCATGGACTGCTGGTACCGCGCCAAGTGTAGTAAGGCCTTGTCCCGAGCCTCTTCCAGTTGGTCCAGCGAGTCTTCTCGACTAGCTTGGTTGCTTTGGTCGGCATAGGCCCTCATCCTCGGGGAACCGTATTCCAGGTCTGTGGGCAAGATGGCCTCGGCCCCATAGACTAGAAAGAACGGCGTGAAGCCCGTGGCTCGGCTCGGTGTCGTCCTCAGGCTCCAGACCACCGAGGGGAGTTCCTTCATCCATCGCTTGCCGAACTTGTTGAGGTCGTTGTAAATCCGAGGCTTGAGTCCTTGTAGAATCATGCCGTTGGCACGCTCTACTTGCCCATTCGTCATGGGATGAGCCACGGCGGCCCAGTCCACCCGGATGTGGTGATCCTCGCAGAAGTCCAGGAACTTTCTGCCGATGAACTGGGTGCCGTTGTCGGTGATGATGGAGTTCGGGACCCCGAAACGATGGATGATGTTGGTGAAGAACGCCACCGCCTGCTCGGACCTGATGCTGTTTAGGGGTCGGACCTCGATCCACTTGGAAAATTTGTCGATGGCGACCAACAGGTGCATGTAGCCCCTGGGTGCCTTCTGCAAGGGGCCGACGAGGTCCAGACCCCACACAGCAAAAGGCCATGTGATGGGTATCGTCTGCAGAGCCTGAGCGGGCAGGTGGGTCTGCCTTGCGTAAAACTGACACCCTTCGCAGGCTCGGACAATTCTAGTGGCGTCGGCCACCGCCGTTGGCCAGTAGAAACCTTGTCGGAAAGCATTTCCGACAAGGGCTCGAGGTGCTGCGTGGTGGCCGCAAGCCCCCGAGTGTATTTCTCGGAGGAGTTCCTGACCTTCGATGGTGGAGATGCATCACTGGAGGATGCCTGAAGGGTTGCGGTGGTAGAGCTCCTTCCCTTCTCCCAGCAAGACGAACGACTTGGCGCGCCGCGCCAACCGCCGAGCTTCGGCTCGATCGAGGGGTAGCTCTCCTCGGTGGAGATATTGCAGGTATGGGGTCTGCCAGTTTTGATCAGGCGTGACCCCGCTTTGCTCCCCCTCGACGTGCAGCGTCTCGCCCTCGGGGGCCGAGGGTACCTCGGACCGAACCGAGGGTGCCTCGGGCCAAGCCGAGGGTGCCTCGGACTGTGCCGAGGGTACCTCGGGCTAGGCCGAGGGTGCCTCAGGCTCGGGCGCGTCGTCGATCTTGACGGAGGGTTGATGCAGATCTCGGGAGAAGACGTACGGGGGAACCGTTGTTCGCCCCGAGGCTATTTTAGCCAGCTCGTCCGCAGTCTCGTTGTAGCGCCGAGCGATGTGGTTGAGCTCGAGCCTGTAGAACTTGTCTTCCAGGCGCCGAACCTCATCGCAGTAGGCCTCCATCTTCGGGTCGCGGCAGTGGGAGTTCTTCATGACTTGGTCGATGACGAGCTACGAGTCACCGCGAGCGTCGAGGCGTCGGACCCCTAGCTCGACGGCAATCCGCAACCCGTTGACCGGAGCCTCGTACTCAGCTACATTGTTGGACGCCGGGAAGTGGAGGCGTAGCACGTAGCGTAGGTACTTCCCGAGGGGCGAGATGAAGAGTAAGCCTGCGCCGGCTCCTGTCTTCATCAGCGACCCATCGAAGAACATGGTCTAGAGCTTTGGTTGGATCGGAGCTGTTGGTAGCTGGGTGTCGACCCATTCAGCCACGAAGTCCGCTAAGACCTGGGATTCGATGGCCTTCCGAGGGGCGAACGAGATTGTTTCGCCCATGATTTCCACCGCCCACTTTGCAATCCTACCCGAGGCCTCTTGGCAATAGATGATCTCCCCCAGGGGGAAGGATGACACCACAGTTACCATATGAGACTTGAAGTAGTGTCGCAACTTCCGCCGTGTCAGGATTACCGCGTACAACAGCTTCTGAACTTGTGGGTAGCGGATCTTGGTTTCAGACAGTACCTCGCTGACGAAGTAGACTGGCCTCTGGACGGGCAATGCATGCCCCTCTTCTTGCCTCTCTACCACAATCGCGGCGCTAACCACCTGAGTGGTCGTGGCGACGTAGACCAAGAGGGCTTCTCTGGCAGCTGAGGGCACCAAGATAGGCGCCTTCGTGAGGAGCGCCTTCAGGTTCCCGAGGGCTTCCTCGGCCTCAGGGGTCCAAGTGAAGCACTCGGCCTTCCTTAAGAGGCGGTACAGAGGTAGACCTCTTTCGTCGAGGCGTGAGATGAAGCGACTCAGAGCCGCGAGACATCCCATGACCCTCTGTACGCCTTTCAAGTCCTTGATGGGCCCCATGCTGGTGATGGCTGCGATCTTCTCCGGGTTGGCTTCGATGCCCCACTCGGAGACGATGAACCCCAAGAGCATGCCTCGGGGCACCCCGAAGACACACTTTTCGGGATTGAGCTTGACGCCTTTCGCCTTGAGACATCAGAATGTCACTTCAAGGTCGAAAAGGAGGTCGGAGGCTTTCCTCGTCTTGACTACGATGTCATCGATGTAGGCCTTGACCGTGCGGCCAATGTGTTCGCCGAACACATGGTTCATGCACCGCTGGTACGTCACGCCCACATTCCTCAAGTCGAACGGCATGGTGACATCGCAGTACATGCCGAAGGGTGTGATGAAAGAGGTCGCGAGCTGGTCGGACTCTTTCATCCTGATTTGGTGATACCCTGAGTAGGCATCGAGGAAAGACAGGGTTTCGCACCCAGCGGTGGAATCCACGATTTGATCGATGCGAGGCAGAGGGTAGGGAACCTTCGGACATGCTTTGTTCAGACCAGTGTAGTCTACACACATCCGCCATTTCCCCCTTTCTTTCTCACAAGCACAGGGTTGCCAAGCCATTCGGGATGGAATACCTCTTTGATGAACCCTGCCGCCATTAGCTTGTGGATCTCCTCGCCTATGGCTCTGCGCTTCTCCTCGTCGAATCGGCGCAGAGGCTGCTTGACGGGTCGGGCTCCGGCTCGGATGTCCAGCGAGTGCTCGGCGACATCCCTCGGTATGCCGGGCATGTCCGAGGGACTCCACACGAAGACGTCGGCGTTCGCGCGGAGAAAGTCGACGAGCACTGCTTCCTATTTGGGATCGAGCCCGGAGCCGATCTGGACTTGCTTGGAGGCGTCGCTGCTGGGGTCGAGGGGGACGGACTTAACCGTCTCCGCTGGCTCGAAGTTGCCGGCATGACGCTTCACGTCTGGCACCTCCTTAGAGAGGCTCTCCAGGTCGGCGATGAGGGCCTCGGACTTGGCGAGGGCCTCGGCGTACTCCACGCACTCCATGTCGCATTCGAACGCGTGTTTGTACATGGGGCCGACGGTGATGACCCCGTTGGGGGCCCGACATCTTGAGCTTGAGGTAGGTGTAGTTGGGGACAGCCATGAACTTCGCGTAGCATGGCCTCCCCAATACCGCGTGGTAGGTTCCTCGGAAACCGACCACCTCGAACGTCAGGGTCTCCCTTCAGAAGTTGGAGGGTGTTCCGAAGCAGACGGGAAGATCGAGTTGTCCGAGGGGCTGGACGCGCTTCCCGGGGATGATCCCATGGAAAGGCGCAGCACCCGCCCGGACCGAGGACAGATCGATACGCAGAAGCCCGAGGGTCTCGGCGTAGATGATGTTGAGGCTGCTGCCTCCGTCCATGAGGACCTTGGTGAGCCTGACGTCACCGATGACGGGGTCGACGACGAGCGGGTATTTCCCCGGGCTCGACACATGGTCGGGGTGGTCGGCTTGGTCGAAGGTGATGGGCTTGTCAGACCAGTCTAGGTAGACTGGCGCCACCACCTTCACCGAACAGACCTCCCGGCGCTCTTGCTTGCGGTGCCGAGCCGAGGCGTTCGCCGCTTGCCCGCCGTAGATCATGAAGCAGTCGCGGACCTCGGGGAACTCTCCTGCCTGGTGATCTTCCTTCTTGTTGTCGTCGCGGGCCTTGCCACCCTCCGCGGGTGGCCCGGCCCTGTGGAAGTGGCGCCGAAGCATGACGCACTCCTCAAGGGTGTGCTTGATGGGCCCCTGGTGATAGGGGCACGACTCCTTGAGCATCTTATCGAAGAGGTTGGGACCTCCGGGGGGTTTCCGAGGGTTCTTGTACTTGGCGGCGGCGACAAGGTCCGCGTCGGCGGCGTCGCGTTTCGCTTGCGACTTCTTCTTGCCCTTCTTCTTGGCGCCGCACTGAGTCGACGCCTCAGGGGCATCTTCCGATGGGCGGCCCTGGGGCTGCTTGTCCTTCCGGAAGATAGCCTCGACTGCCTCCTGGCCGGAGGCGAACTTGGTGGCGATATCCATCAGCTCGCTCGCCCTGGTGGGGGTCTTGCGACCCAGCTTGCTCACCAGGTCGCGGCAGGTGGTGCCAGCGAGGAACGCGCCGATGACATCCGAGTCGGTGATGTTGGGCAGCTCGGTGCGCTGCTTCGAGAATCGCCGGATGTAGTCCCGGAGAGACTCCCCCGGCTGCTGTCGGTAGCTTCGGAGGTCCCAGGAATTCCCGGGGCGCACGTACGTGCCCTGGAAATTGCCGGCGAAAGCTTGGACTAGGTCGTCCCAGTTGGAGATCTGCCCCGGAGGCAGGTGCTCCAACCAGGCGCGAGCGGTGTCGGAGAGGAACAGGGGGAGGTTGCTGGAGACTACCCATCTGGAGCTTGACGGGAAGCTGTTCGTCAACACGCAGCAGGCCCCTACCTGGCGCGCCAACTGTCGGCGTTTCGAGACCGGGGGGTCCCTGAGCCGACGAGTGAAGTGTCGCCGCGTGCCCCAGCCCAGATGGGTCGACGCGAGGCGGAACGCGAAGGGGGGAAAGTGAGGTGGCCGGATATGGGCGAGAGAGAGGTGGAAATCCCGCGGCCTTCGTGTTCGTCCCGCGCCCAGGTCGGGTGCGCTTGCAGTAGGGGGTTACAAGCGTCCACACGGGGGAGGGAGCGAGCGGCCTCACGCGAGCGCCTATCTCGTCCTCGTCCCCGCGCGGCCAACCCTCTCTAAGAGGGCCCTGGTCCTTCCTTTTATAGGCGTAAGGAGGGGATCCAGGTGTACAATGGGGGGTGTAGCAGAGTGCTACGTGTCTAGCGAAGGAGAGCTAGCGCCCTAAGTACACGCCATCGTGGCGGCCGGAGAGATTTTGGCGCCAGGTTTGTGTGATGTCGTGGCCGTCGGAGGAGCGCTGGAGCCTGGCGGAGGGACAACTGTCGGGGCCGTTGAGTCCTTGCTGACGTCCTCTTGCTTCCGTAAGGGGGCCGAGAGCCGCAATCGTCAGGGAGCGTGCGGGGCGCCATCATTGCCTATCTGGCGGAGCGAGCCAGATGGGACGCCGGTCTTGTTCCTTGTAGCCTGAGTCAGCTCGGAGTAGGGTAATGATGGCGCCTCCTGTTGACGTGGTCGGCCTGCGCCCTAGGTTGGGGCGATGTGGAGGCTCCTCCGAGGTCGAGGTCGAGGTCGAGTCCGTCTTCCGTGGCCGAGGTCGAGTCCGAGCCCCTAGGTCGGGCGAGGCGGAGGCCGTTGGCTGAGGCCAGGGCGGAATTTGAGTCCTGGGGTTGGGCGAGGCGGAGTTCGTCGTCCTCTGGGGCTGAGCCTAAGTCCGAGCCCTGGGTCGGGCGGAGCGGAGTTCGCCGTCTTCCGGGGCTTAGCCCGAGTCCGAGCCTTGGGTCGGGCGGAGCGGAGTTCGCCGTCTTCCGGGGCTTAGCCCGAGTCCGAGCCCTGGGTCGGGCGGAGCGAAGTTCGCCGTCTTCCGGGGCTTAGCCCGAGTCCGAGCCCTAGGTCGGGCGGAGCGGAGCTTCCTATGGTGCGCGCGGCTGGGCCTGACTGCCTGTCAGCCTCACTCTGCCAAGTGGCACCGCAGTCGGAGCGGCGCAGGCGGCGCTGTCTTTTTGTCAGACCGGTCAGTGGAGCGGCGAAGTGACGGCGGTCACTTCAGCTCTGTCGGCTGAGGGGTGTGCGTAAGGGTAAAGGTGTCAGGCCACCTTTGCATTAAATGCTCCTGCGATTTGGCCGGTCAGTGCGGCGATTTGGTCAGGGTTGCTTCTTGGCGAAGACAGGGCCTCGGGCGAGCCGGAAATATGTTCGCTGCTGGAGGGGGGCCTCGGGCGAGGCGGAGATCCTCCGGGGTCGGCTGCCCTTGTCCGAGGCTGAGCTCGGGCGAGGCGTGATCGAGTCCCTCGAATGGACTGATCCCTGACTTAATCGCACCCATCAGGCCTTTGCAGCTTTATGCTGATGGGGGTTACCAGCTGAGAATTAGGAGCCTTGAGGGTACCCCTAATTATGGTCTCCGACAGATGGTATGCTAACTTTAGCTGTAATTTGTTTGGTAGATTTAGAGGAGGTCATGAGTGTAAGGATGATTTGATTGGGTGAGTTTTGCTAAGTTTAAACTGGCAGATTATAAAGTGGTATAGATTAAGGATGTATTTGTAGAATTTTTCATTGATTTGTTTAGATGAGCTATACGGAACGATTCACTTGGAGTAACCGTTTGAATCTATTTTTCAATAGATTTAGCATGTGGAGAAAGGGAACGTGATTTAGCATGTGGAGAGAAAGGACAGTCATTTTTCTTCTGGAATCTGCGTGCTCCACCAGTGCGCTAGCTGTCCATATTTTACTAGGTACATGTAATCCTAAGAATAAAAAATTGAGCAAGAACAGAGCAACATGTTCCAATCCACTAAACCAAATGCAGATCCAGAGCTTCCATGTGCAATCCCCATGTCCCATGCCAGCAGCAAATCTGGATTATTATAATCCCAGGTGTAGCATGATTATTGTATTACCAGGGAAGGCACCTTCTAACAGTACCATCTCATCATTAGATTAGATCAAGAATATGTAGTTCATTTGGGAAACTTAACCAAAAAGGTAGATCAGGATAGGGAAATGAGGAATCTCAGCTGGCGACGTATCAGGAGTGCATGCAGCAACAAGCAAGGCTGGGGTTATTGTTTTGCTAGTTTTTTTTTTTTTTTTTTTGGCCAACTCATGAACCCCAACAACCCAGCAAGCCGATCTTTGGAGCCCATCACGAGCACAGGATAAAGCATCATGATGAGGAGCATCCATATTGAGTTCCCAAAGAGCTACCACCATCACCGATCACATTAACAAAGGCTTCATGTTCTCTAAAAAATAAAACAAAAGTTTCTTCGTTCTCAATGATGGAATGTTCAGTATCCAACAGTAGAAGGTGCACGCAGCCTTTCAGTTCCCGCTCGGAATGTATAAGCTCAGCATTTTTTGTCTATGAAAAAATATATGATAATTAATTATATATGAACCAGTATGAGAAATGCTTTTTGAAGCAGTAACCCATCTCCGTCTCCCCCAACACATATGACATATCTATAAGACTATCTTCGGCAGTAATATAGACTATCTTCAGCGGTAATTTCTCTCAGTTTGTTATAATATATGGGAAAGAAAAATGTAATATAGACATAAGTGATATAGGGGGTGGAGTGGTAGATGAGGTTGTGCGCGAGGGAGAGGTTTGCGAGTTTGATTCTCACCGGACACAAAACACGTGAATTCAGTTCAAAAAATAGTGAAAATGATAGGGCGATGGGTAGTGCAATGGTGCTCATTGAGGTTGTTCCACTAATTAAAAAATGTTGTTTTTTGGTTTTTTTGCGATTCTTAATTTGACGAGTGCTTTTCGACACTCAACAAAGTCCTTGCCGAGTGTCCGAAAAAAACACTCAGCAAAGAACCCTTTACAGATAAAATATTTGTCGGGTGTTTTTTGTTGAGTGTAACACTCGGCAAAGCCTAAGGTCTTCTCGACCTCTAACACCTAGTGCCATGTGGACTAGAACTCGGGATCCATCACTGTCTAAGGCCCTCTAGATCTCCTGAGGTCATTGAGGTTAGAAGCTAACTTCCCTGTCCGTCCAAGGTTGAGGACCCCTAGAACACATGCCTATAACGATCTACCGGGCATCCACAAAGACGTCTTTGGCGCGAAGTGGCCCTAGAAGGTGAAGTCCCTAGGGCAGGGTGGCCCCATGTACATGCCTCCCGAGACAGGATGGCCCGAGCGGTACGACCCAATGACAAGTGAGGATGGCCACCTGGCATCGGGCAATCATGATGAGGCTTTCGTCCATATAGGTGATGGGCGATATGACGGTCAAGGAGGTGCACTGTAACCAAGACATAGGTCGCAGGCATATCCGACGCTACTGTGTAATATATACATGTCACCATTCCTGTAGCCACAACAATGTGTAGTAGTAGTACCTGAGGCACCATGCAATGCGTGCCACTATCTATGTTCCCATGCCTGAATGTACTAGCATACGAGCAAATCATTATAAAGTACAACCACTTGTACCATTTACCAACTATGCCATGCCAGACGGCATGGGCTTCAAAACCTACCACTACAACATGACATATCTGTCACTACAACATAACAATCTTAACATTATGGCACGATAAAGGCATGCACCCTGTCTGTGTCTAAGACAAGATAGGTGAGTCTCTGTTAGACAATGGTTGCCACCCAACATGCATGTATCACTCTCTCCTTCTTTAACATATAAAAGAGAGAGGTAGAGTAGCATAGAAAGGGTTCAATTTGGATAGACCATTCAAACTCAATTCAAGAAATAGCTAGATGTGATCTAGGAACCAGATAATATAGAACTCTCACTAGAACAAAAGGAAAGGGAGAGCTAGATGGTCATCGGACTTAGTTGATATTTGAGTGTATAATGTTCTCCATGACTACTATCATCAATCCACCATACACAAAGAGGACGTAGAGTATTACACATCTTGTGACTAGAAATCTTTGGTGTGTTGGTAGCTAGATAGTCCAAGAGGGTGAGAAAGGAGTTCAAGGTAAGATGCCCAACCTAAAGATTGTAAAAGTCAAGGACACAAATAAAGAACGTCAACAATGAGAAGCCCATTCCCACCATTACGTGAGAGTACAATATGATGTACTCTCCTATTTCCTCCTAGGGAGTCCACGCCAAAATCATTATTGAGCAAACATTGTTGGACGTCGATGGTCTGACCCACCCGAGGAGCTCATGCACCTTGTCCATGCCTTCCTGGTTGAGGATCCTACCACACAGTAGGAGGTCAATAGCTAAGGCAATAACAATGGTGATCATGTTGAATAGACAAGAGGGAATGATAGTACCTGACTAAGGAGGAGGAAGGCGAGGGGGAGCAAAGCAATAGACAAGTATGGTGAATCATGTGAGAAAGCAAGAAGGTAAAAATGACACACCCATACTATTTCTTCCTTTCTCTCCTCACTCAATTGTCAGATGTGGAACCCCAAACATCACACGACTCGCATTATTCACGGGACATGTGATAAGTCAGCTGTGCAATACTTTGACTACCAACCAATGCGATTAACACACATGGAATTTTTGGCATGCATGGCGGACATATTCTGACAGGCGTTTATGGGAAACATGCCCTACATAAGTCCCCATAGACACATGACTGATTTCCTACGACATTATTATTCATAATTTCCAATTTTCTCGCAACTGTTGGGCTCCAAGCCTAAAGCATAGCGTGCCTCATCAAAAAGATAAAGAGACGTGTGATGTGGCCACTTCTAGTGCTTTGACTTCTAGGCAAGTTGGATGATGATTGACCATTGGCCCCATGTCGAGCATAACAATAAGGTCTAGAGGCCACTTGTGAATAGTTAAGCCATTGTATGAATTTAATCTGCCTTGGTGGGTTGCTCTTCCATGTTTAGTCTATCCTCTCTTTGCACTCCTGCTTTCCCTGATAAACCGTGTTGACATGACAGCTCCCAACGTCGGTCGTCATTAGAGCATGTAGTGAGCCCCTAGTGCATAATGGATTTGCTCCATCAAGCATCTTGTGAGAAGCGCTTGGGCCTACAAACCTCCTTAGAACTTCTATGAGTCTATGAAAGTGGCCTAGAGGGGTGAATAGGTCACGTCTGAAAATTTCACCAAAAACTCAAAATGAACTAAGAATAACCAGTTCAACTGGTGCAGGCCAGTTCAACTACCAGGGGCGATTCAACCGCTCTGAACCAGTTCAACAACAAAACGAGAAATAAATTGAATTGATCTCTAAAATCACCAAATAAACTTTATGTATGTGATGTCCATGATGTTCCTTAGGGTTGTAGGAAGTAGATTTGAGATGAAAACTTCTCAAAACCTACACACCACAAATTTATGGGCAAATCTTCCACAAGGTAATGTGAGTATTGAAAGGATCACGATGCCCAAGAGGGGGGGGGGTGAATTGGGCTTTTCTAAGAATCGACACTAATTAAAACCTAAGCAAGAGCTAAGTAAGAGTCCAACTTCACCCCAACAACTAGCACTAAGAAAATAATACTAGAAATACAACAATGCTAAGACAATACTTCAAATACTTGCTAAACAAATACACAATGTAAAGTGCTTGAATTAAGTGCGGAATGTAAAGCAAGGTTTAGAAAACTCCTCCAATTTTTCCTGAGGTATCGAAGAGTCGGCACTCTCCACTAGTCCTCGTTGGAGCACCCGCGCAAGGGTATCGCTCTCCCTTGGTCCTTGCAAGAACCAAGTGCTCACTACGAGATGATCCTTTGCCACTTCGGCGCGGTGGATCCCTCGAGACCGCTTACAAACTTGAGTCGGGTCACCAACAAGATCTTCACGGTGATCACCGAGCTCCCAACGCCACCAAGCCATCTAGGTGATGCCGATCACCAAGAGTAACAAGCCGTAGACTTTCACTTGACCAAGAGAAGCCTAATGCAAGTGGTGTGTGCTCTAGGTGGCTCTCGCTAGCGCTAATGAGGAACAAATGCGGGATTAAGATTCTCTAATCTTCTCACTAGGCTTTTGGTGCTTGCAATGCTCTAGCAATGTGCTGGAATTAATGTGGGCAGCAAGACATTGAATATGGTGGGTGGAGGGGGTATAAATAGCCCTCACCCACCAACTAGCCGTTACCAGCACTCTTCTGCGCATGGGCGCACCGGACAGTCCGGTGTGCCACCGGTGCGCCAACAGTGTGCCACCGGTGCGCCAACGGTCGACTCCAATGGCTAGTTCTGACAGCTAGCCGTTGGGCTGATGGCACACCAGACAGTGAACAGGCACTGTCCGGTGCACACCGGACAGTCCGGTGCACTGTCCGGTGCGCCACTAAAATTCATTTCTGAAACTGGCGCTCTCGGGTTTTCTGCTCGGGGAAAGCCTTCCCTGGGCCAGCCTGGCCCCACCTGGCAGAGGGCGCACCGGACAGTCCGGTGCCCCAAGACCAGAAACCCCATTTTCTGTTATATGCTGTTTTTCAAATCAGTTTTCGTTCTAACTTGTGAGTGAGTTCTAGAGTGACACCTAGCACTATATGTGAGTGTGAATGTGCACCAACACTACACTAGAACTCTCTTGGTCAAACTACTCATCGACAACCCCTCTTTATAGTACGGCTAAAAGAGAATAAAAGACCTAACTAAATCATGAGTGTCCACATCTCCTTGACACTCGGACTCCGTAGTCCTTCACCTTTTGTGTCGTCGTTTTAGCCGTCGCTTCGAGTTCTTATCTCTGGGATTTTTTTCACCGTTGTAGTACTTTTACATGTAATGCGACCTAACTTACCATTTGTCTCTGCAAAACACACATTAGTCACATATAACATTACGTTGTCATTAATCACTAAAACCAACCAGGGGGCTAGATGCTTTCAATCTCCCCCTTTTTAGTGATTGATGACAACCCTACAAGATTTGTGAGAGTAGTTTGTTTTGAAATTTCTGTCAATAGAAAAGATGGTTAGTTATACTCAGTAATCTTTGACAGAAAGAGTGTGTACCAAAATAATAAGAATGAGCGCATACACATCATAAGTTTCTTGTTCATATAAAAGTGAAATCAAATCGATGAACAAGAACTAGAAGACTGGTGATAAAATATAAGGTGAAAACATAATACACACACAGTCAACATAAGCATCGAGAGTATATAACAGAGTTTGTGAGCCAAAAGCATCATACAAAAGTGAAGCTAGTACAGAGAGTAACAAGCACATATATTACATCAAAATGACTCTCTACTAACTCCCTAACTCCCCCTAGCTCTCACAACTCATATCTCTCCCCCTTTGGCGTCAAACACCAAAAGGAAACCCGAACCTACACATTAGAAGAGGGAGGAGGAGGCGGGGGCGCATCCGGTCGCGGTCGAGGCAGCAGAGCAAACGCCAGCTGGGGGTCAGAGTCAGTCTCGAATCCAGGATCTGCTGTAGAAGCTGGAGTTGGTACTGACTCATACGGAGGCTGCGCTGCAGGAGCTGCTAGAGCCGAAGAGGTCACAGACACCGCCATAGCGGCAGTGGTAACAGCAAGAGCTGGTGGCACTAGCGGCTGAGAGCTGACGGAGCCAATGACCCGCGACGTGAAAACCAGGGTGACCGGCCGGAGCGGAGAGGAGGAAGGACCAACTGTAGGAAGAGGGGGTCCTGCCTGAATAGCTAGCACAACAGCAGCCTGAAGAGGTGGAGGCGGTGCTGACTGAACTGAGGGAATCGATACACCAGAATGCTGAAGCGTGAGAGTCATAAAAGCCCTGTTCTCAGCCCGATCCTGAAGAAGCTGCTGCTGCAAAGAATCTTGCCTGTCCTGAATTGTCTGAAACATCGAGAGCATTCTCTCGGACAACTGCTGGTGGGCCGCTGCCTGACGGGCCTGCTCGGCTGCCAAGTGAGACTGCTGCTGAGTAAGTGTCTGGAGGATCGAAGCAAGAGCAAGGTCAATGGCAGGAGTGTAACACCCGGATTTTAGGGATCCAAAACCCGGGCGTAAACATAAACACCAGGTATGCTGGGACCAAGTCTCACACATATGATGTATAGTGGCACAGGATCGAATGTCACATCTTTATATATAACAGGAGTTCTATACAAAATAAATAATTACATTATAAGGAGACAACGGTCCAGCAACCCAAAGTTGACTGGGAGACGACGGCCTAGACCTCTCACGAACTCATCGCAGCATCCTCCATGAGCATCATCCTGTGGTACCTATTCTTGACCTGTGGGGTGTGTGAGACAGCAAGAGTGAGCTCACATACGTTCATCGCTCAACAAGTTGTGGGGAATAATGTGCATGAACTCGCCAAAGGTGGGAGCTCACGTGAAGTGTAAGGCTTACCAAAGAAGATGGTTAGAGCTGAGCATTGCTTTTAAAGTTGGTCAAAATTTTATTAGCAGTTACTAAGTATAAGTAAATACCAAACCCAATTAAGTAGTAGAACAAAAATAACAACTTCACCTGCGATGCAATGCATATGACAAATTGAGTTTAAGTTCCATAATTTAATCATGTGAGTGTCCGAGCTGCTCATGACCGTGAGCACGGCTAGTATACTAGTTTTACACTCTGCAGAGGTTGCGCATCTTTACCCACAAGTCATGTTACCCATCTGCCAAGAGACGGCCAATCCCATACACCTCTACCGAGGAGGCGAGGCAGGGTAACACTACGAGTCCTTTACAAAGTTCCACTAGCTTCAGAAAACCCGCTACAGTTTATAGGAAGTTCCAGTGCAGGAATCCCTTGCAGGACCGCCATCGCAGCAAAATCCTCCCGAGGGCCTCCCTACACTGACCACTCCCCTACTGCCCTTGCCCCTTTCGGGTAAGGTAGTCTTCCACTAGCTTTCCTAATTAATCGGCCAAGGGCGTCCCATTCCACCCTTGTGGTAGCACTGTTTTCCCGGGTGGTTCTCCATGTTCCAATTAACATAATGATCTTAACATGAACCATAAATAACAACTGATAACAAAAGTATAATCATGAATAGTAATGTGTATCTCTATACCCAAAACCACATAAAGCGATAGCAAGTACTACCCAAAGATTCAGTGGTGAACAAGGTATAAAGATAGTCAAACTAGGGTAACCTATTGGGTCCCATCAAAATTAACCTATGCAGATCATTATGATTAATTAGAACATGAGTGGGTATAAAGAAAGTGATCAAGGGCACAACTTGCCTGGGCCTTGAGAATCCAGGTACCAGGATGATTCTTCAGATCCTCGTGGCCTCACTGCTAAACGTAGCAATACAAACAAAACATTGTATAGGCAAAATTTAACATTACACCAAACATAAGAACAAAATACACATTAATAATATACATATTAAAATAAGATCACAGGAATTGGAATCATTAAATTTGGAGTTATATATTTTAAGTTATGAATTTTCAAAGGTTTTATGTGCTTTAAAATGGATTAAGTGAGAGATTAAATTTCTAATTGTTTTCATGACAAAACAGAGGATCTAGGTGGTAGATAATAAAATTACCAAATTTTAGAAAGTGGAATGGATTAATTTGGACTAAAAATGGATTTTCTATGATTTAAACAAGTTCTAGCATTTATTTTTACACTAAAAAGTATTTTCCTAATGAATTTATCTGATTTTCTAATTATCTGGACTAGGCCTCAATATCAGATAAGTGCAGGGGCAAAATCAGAAGTAATCCACAGACTCATCCTAGCCCTAGGGTGGACGGCGGGTTAAATAACCAAGACTCCGAGGGCTCTTTAGTAAAATGTACCCACGAAGGGGTACGGGGTTTTTACGGCCGTTGGATTGTAAGCGGACAGTGTAGATTAGATCGGTTAAATCCCGAACCGGTACGCAGCGTGGGACATCAGATTAAGATCCTACGGCTAGGGTTTTATGAAGATGCGATCTAATCCCGCGCGTTCATCTGCAAATCAACGACCACCGATCAACCATCGCCAGATCCGATCGGAGCCATAAATCCAAGATCCAACGGTCGCGACTGAATGGGTTCTAGATCTAATCGTGTCCACCCATCCTTGAACGGACGGCGCAGGGACCTTCTTCCCCCCAACGGAACAGGCCGACGGCGGTGCCGCCCCACACACGGCGGAGCCATGGCCGGAAATGGCTAGATCGATCTCCCCGGCCCCAAGCTATAGTCCAATACGCGCCACGCAAAGCAGAGGTGATCGTGGACTCGAAGGGGAGCTTCTTACCAACTTTGGGAGCATGGAGGGGGCTGGCCACGGCGCACGGCGGAATTTGTATGTCGGCGAGCAATCCACCGACCCAAGCTCCTGATTCCACCCTGCTGGCACCACGAGCCACTTCCCAGAGACACGGAGAAGCGCCCGACTGGTCATCGAGGACCCGACGACGCTGGTGGCCCGGTTTCCATGGTGGCTGGTTCCTCACAGTTTGCTTGCCGCCAGCGAGGTCACGAACGAATCGTCGATGATGCGGATTCGAGTAACGGGCTCAGTTTTATAGTACTACGGCGGAGTCCGAACGGTGAGGTCCTGCGGTTTAAGCGCGGTCCGGTGCAACGACCCACGAGCATCGCGCGGAATTCATGGAGCAGGGTGCTCACAAGCGCGAAGAAGGGGATCTGACATCCCGGGCCCAGGTTCCAGCGAGAGTAGAGGGAGGCGCGTAGTTCCGTTACCGAGCCCGCATTCTCGGCGGAGAAGACGAGACTGACAGTGGGGGCCAAACGTCAGCGAGCACGCAGTTATGAAAGAGAACCGACAAGTGGGCCCCGCACGTAAGTGAGTGCCCGCGGTGGAACTTGGGCTGGCGCGAATTGGAACGAGTTGGGCCGAAACCAGTAACTGGGCCGCGCGCGCTTTTATATTTTCTTTCTGTTTTTCTTTTTTTATTTTCTTTTATTTTCCTTTTCCTTTTTGATTTATTTTCTTTTCATTTGAATCTCTAATTTGAATTTGAATCCTGTTATGAACTTCACCTTTGAGTCAAATGTACAAACTCAAATCTGTACAAGAATAATATATATAGTATAACTATTTTTATTCTCATAGTAATTTCTTCCTTCTCTTTTCTCTTTTACATATTATTTCTAAAACCCCAAAGTGCAACTTTGGGTTAAATTCAAATCTCCATCTCATTATTGTACTTCTATTATTATTATTTTATTAGCAATTGCACAAACAAGCAAAACTCCATCATGATGCACAATTTTATTTTTGTATCATTTGTTTTTAATCAAGTACCATTGATTATATGTGCTCTTTTTATGATGCAAATAAGGCACATAAAATGAGAAGATCTCTCTATATTCTTTATTTAGAATTTTGAGTATTACAAATCCTACCCCCCTTAAAAATAATCTCGTCCTCGAGATTAGTAAGAAAGAGGATATAGGAAGAGTGGTTTGCAATTTAGCTTTTAGTTTCTAATTAGTTCAAAATCAAGAGTCTCTCTTTCTTTTCATTAGTAAGTGATTAGGAGAGCATGGGTATGTATTATCCACTTTAAAGCATAGAGAGGTTTGGGTAAGAAAGAGTGCGGTAAGGAGAGACTCCATCCAAGATTTGTGGATCTTGATTACTTTTGAAGATCTAGCTTGAATCTTATCCTTCCTTGATTTGATGAGCTCGATCATCTTCAATTTTTGTTCTTGAAGTCTTTATCCGAATTAGGGACATGTGGTTAGGATAACTTGTAGGTAAGGACAGATGGTTAACAGGCTGGTGGCATAAGATAAGTGTATTATGGCAACATCTAGGATAGGAGGGATGGTCACCATGAATATGCTGGTAAGTTATCTGTTCATGGGTGGTTTGGTCTGATGTACTAATTTAAGTTAAAACATGGCCAGCAGGGTCTAATCTATTTCACTAGTATTAACTAGTTCGTTAAGTAATCCACTTTAGATTGGACCATATTAGATTAGATGGGATCTAGATTAGATCGGTATAACTAGATTAGAATAGATGATATCTAATTACTTTGGATTAAATCATGGTTGTTATTCAAGAGTGAGATAAATATGCTAATTAGGGCAAGATGAATCCATAAGGATAAGGTAGAATCCTTTGAGGTTAGTTAGATCTATTAAGATGAGGTAAGATCTTTTCAAGATAAGATGGATCTATTAATATAGGAGAGTATCCTTTAAGATAAGAGAATCTATTAAGATAGGAAAGAATCTTTCACGATAGGATTTTAGGTTGGATATAACTAGATTAGACTAGATAATATCTAATTACTTTGGATTAGATCTTGGTTGTTACTAGGGTGGGGTAAATATGCTTATTAGGACAAGACAAGTCTCCAAGATTAAATCTTTTGAGATTAGTTAGATCTAGTAGCATAGGGTAGAATCTTTTTCGAGATAAGATGGATCTGTTAAGGTAAGAAAGAATCTTTTAAGATAAGATGGATCTATTAAGATAAGAGAGAGTCTTTAAGATAAGAGGGACTTCTATGAAATAGATACCCTTTTAGTGGAGGGTAATCTAAGTTGTTTAGATATCTTATGAATTCTATTTATGCCTATACGTATATGCAGATGTAATTGTGGACATTACTCCACAACTAATCACACTCAATCAAAGATCCAAATCAGACAGATATCATAAGAACAAACATTCAAATACATAGACACTTATAAAAATAGTTTTGTTTTTGTTCCTGGGATTAGGTCTCCTATTCCTAAAGTCACTTTAGGCACTGGATTTCAAAGTATGAAATCCACATTTGTCTTTAGAAGGATAAGGTAAGAATGATCAGAGTGAAGCGGAAATAGATGAGAAAAGATTAAGACAAGTTTAGAAAAGAACCAGAGTAGCAAAGGTAAGTAGGTAAGGGTTGTCCAGTTCTATCTAGGTTTCGTCCTACAGTCAACATTCCTCTGATACCACTTCTGTAACACCCGGATTTTAGGGATCCAAAACCCGGGCGTAAACATAAACACCAGGTATGCTGGGACCAAGTCTCACACATATGATGTATAGTGGCACAGGATCGAATGTCACATCTTTATATATAACAGGAGTTCTATACAAAATAAATAATTACATTATAAGGAGACAACGGTCCAGCAACCCAAAGTTGACTGGGAGACGACGGCCTAGACCTCTCACGAACTCATCGCAGCATCCTCCATGAGCATCATCCTGTGGTACCTGTTCTTGACCTGTGGGGTGTGTGAGACAGCAAGAGTGAGCTCACATACGTTCATCGCTCAACAAGTTGTGGGGAATAATGTGCATGAACTCGCCAAAGGTGGGAGCTCACGTGAAGTGTAAGGCTTACCAAAGAAGATGGTTAGAGCTGAGCATTGCTTTTAAAGTTGGTCAAAATTTTATTAGCAGTTACTAAGTATAAGTAAATACCAAACCCAATTAAGTAGTAGAACAAAAATAACAACTTCACCTGCGATGCAATGCATATGACAAATTGAGTTTAAGTTCCATAATTTAATCATGTGAGTGTCCGAGCTGCTCATGACCGTGAGCACGGCTAGTATACTAGTTTTACACTCTGCAGAGGTTGCGCATCTTTACCCACAAGTCATGTTACCCATCTGCCAAGAGACGGCCAATCCCATACACCTCTACCGAGGAGGCGAGGCAGGGTAACACTACGAGGCCTTTACAAAGTTCCACTAGCTTCAGAAAATCCGCTACAGTTTATAGGAAGTTCCAGTGCAGGAATCCCTTGCAGGACCGCCATCGCAGCAAAATCCTCCCGAGGGCCTCCCTACACTGACCACTCCCCTACTGCCCTTGCCCCTTTCGGGTAAGGTAGTCTTCCACTAGCTTTCCTAATTAATCGGCCAAGGGCGTCCCATTCCACCCTTGTGGTAGCACTGTTTTCCCGGGTGGTTCTCCATGTTCCAATTAACATAATGATCTTAACATGAACCATAAATAACAACTGATAACAAAAGTATAATCATGAATAGTAATGTGTATCTCTATACCCAAAACCACATAAAGCGATAGCAAGTACTACCCAAAGATTCAGTGGTGAACAAGGTATAAAGATAGTCAAACTAGGGTAACCTATTGGGTCCCATCAAAATTAACCTATGCAGATCATTATGATTAATTAGAACATGAGTGGGTATAAAGAAAGTGATCAAGGGCACAACTTGCCTGGGCCTTGAGAATCCAGGTACCAGGATGATTCTTCAGATCCTCGTGGCCTCACTGCTAAACGTAGCAATACAAACAAAACATTGTATAGGCAAAATTTAACATTACACCAAACATAAGAACAAAATACACATTAATAATATACATATTAAAATAAGATCACAGGAATTGGAATCATTAAATTTGGAGTTATATATTTTAAGTTATGAATTTTCAAAGGTTTTATGTGCTTTAAAATGGATTAAGTGAGAGATTAAATTTCTAATTGTTTTCATGACAAAACAGAGGATCTAGGTGGTAGATAATAAAATTACCAAATTTTAGAAAGTGGAATGGATTAATTTGGACTAAAAATGGATTTTCTATGATTTAAACAAGTTCTAGCATTTATTTTTACACTAAAAAGTATTTTCCTAATGAATTTATCTGATTTTCTAATTATCTGGACTGGGCCTCAATATCAGATAAGTGCAGGGGCAAAATCAGAAGTAATCCACAGACTCATCCTAGCCCTAGGGTGGACGGCGGGTTAAATAACCAAGACTCCGAGGGCTCTTTAGTAAAATGTACCCACGAAGGGGTACGGGATTTTTACGGCCGTTGGATTGTAAGCGGACAGTGTAGATTAGATCGGTTAAATCCCGAACCGGTACGCAGCGTGGGACATCAGATTAAGATCCTACGGCTAGGGTTTTATGAAGATGCGATCTAATCCCGCGCGTTCATCTGCAAATCAACGACCACCGATCAACCATCGCCAGATCCGATCGGAGCCATAAATCCAAGATCCAACGGTCGCGACTGAATGGGTTCTAGATCTAATCGTGTCCACCCATCCTTGAACGGACGGCGCAGGGGCCTTCTTCCCCCCAACGGAACAGGCCGACGGCGGTGCCGCCCCACACACGGCGGAGCCATGGCCGGAAATGGCTAGATCGATCTCCCCGGCCCCAAGCTATAGTCCAATACGCGCCACGCAAAGCAGAGGTGATCGCGGACTCGAAGGGGAGCTTCTTACCAACTTTGGGAGCATGGAGGGGGCTGGCCACGGCACACGGCGGAATTTGTATGTCGGCGAGCAATCCACCGACCCAAGCTCCCGATTCCACCCTGCTGGCACCACGAGCCACTTCCCAGAGACACGGAGAAGCGCCCGACTGGTCATCGAGGACCCGACGACACCGGTGGCCCGGTTTCCATGGTGGCTGGTTCCTCACAGTTTGCTTGCCGCCAGCGAGGTCACGAACGAATCGTCGATGATGCGGATTCGAGTAACGGGCTCAGTTTTATAGTGCTACGGCGGAGTCCGAACGGTGAGGTCCTGCGGTTTAAGCGCGGTCCGGTGCAACGACCCGCGAGCATCGCGCGGAATTCATGGAGCAGGGTGCTCACAAGCGCGAAGAAGGGGATCTGACATCCCGGGCCCAGGTTCCAGCGAGAGTAGAGGGAGGCGCGTAGTTCCGTTACCGAGCCCGCATTCTCGGCGGAGAAGACGAGACTGACAGTGGGGGCCAAACGTCAGCGAGCACGCAGTTATGAAAGAGAACCGACAAGTGGGCCCCGCACGTAAGTGAGTGCCCGCGGTGGAACTTGGGCTGGCGCGAATTGGAACGAGTTGGGCCGAAACCAGTAACTGGGCCGCGCGCGCTTTTATATTTTCTTTCTGTTTTTCTTTTTTTATTTTCTTTTATTTTCCTTTTCCTTTTTGATTTATTTTCTTTTCATTTGAATCTCTAATTTGAATTTGAATCCTGTTATGAACTTCACCTTTGAGTCAAATGTACAAACTCAAATCTGTACAAGAATAATATATATAGTATAACTATTTTTATTCTCATAGTAATTTCTTCCTTCTCTTTTCTCTTTTACATATTATTTCTAAAACCCCAAAGTGCAACTTTGGGTTAAATTCAAATCTCCATCTCATTATTGTACTTCTATTATTATTATTTTATTAGCAATTGCACAAACAAGCAAAACTCCATCATGATGCACAATTTTATTTTTGTATCATTTGTTTTTAATCAAGTACCATTGATTATATGTGCTCTTTTTATGATGCAAATAAGGCACATAAAATGAGAAGATCTCTCTATATTCTTTATTTAGAATTTTGAGTATTACAAGGAGGGGCAGCATGGGTAGCACTATAACTCCCAGCCTCATGATCATGTGAGCATGGAGGCATAGGAGGCGGAGGCGGAGGTGGAATCCCAAAATCATCATCACCATCATCATCAACTGCTGCGTCCTGAGCTTCGAACTGATGAAGAGCAGTATCCTCGGCCTGAGTGTCAAATACTGGAGCAGGAGCTGGCACATGATCCTCAGGCGCTGGACGATAGGACCCAAAGAGGAGGCGTGAGGCCTCAAGTGTGCCTTGGAACTGTGGAGGCCGAATCAGCTGAGCAAAGATGTGGCACAGATAGTGATCATAAGGCAGCTATCGACGAGCACGTATACCATCCAGTATGGTGTCCTCGATCTCACAAATAAGGAAATCCACAACATCAAATTCTGAGTGAGAGACCAGGGCACCAAGGAGCCAGAGCTGGATATGAGTGGCAGCCTCCCTGTACCCCATCCGCGGCAGAAGTGTCCGTCTCATAAGCTGATATAAAAACTTAGCTGCTGTGGTGAAGTCTGCCGGGGAGCGTCGCGACCCATCTGAGAAGGGTGGTCGGAACAGAGCCGCGACGTGAGCTGTACCAGGAGCAACACCGCCGTGAGGGCGACGAGGAGGGTCAGAGGTGCCATAGCATAAGCTGTGAAGACGAGTCGATGACTCATGAAATCCAAATAGCTGGCGAATCTGGCTGGCATAAATGGTAACATCCTCTCGCTCAAAACGGAATCTCATCCACTGGTGATCAGGGTCTATCCAGACTGAAGCATAGAAAACTCGGACCCATTCCTCAATATATCTGCCGCTGATATTCAACAGAGTGAGAAGTCCAGACAGATAGGAGAGGTGAACCTTAGAGTCGTCACCGGCTGCTAGCAAGAAGGCAGGGAGATCCAAGAGCCGGTGCGCTTGCAGAGCAATCTGAGCTGACAACTGTGCTCGGTAGAAAGACTCCTGAATCCTGGTGCTGAAAGGATCTGCCGCTACAGGGTCTCTCTGTGCAGGTAACCAAGACTCCACGGGTACGTATCTGAACCTACGTACTCGTGCTGCTGTAGCACGCTAAAGATCAAACAGTCTAGGATCCACAGCAAGTGGTCGCACCTCAGTCTCATCGCGCTCCCGGAATCGAGCAGGTGGGATAGGTGGAGCGGAAAGGGGAGCGGAAGGAGCAGTGGAAGCTAGAGTAGTGGAGGTGGTAGGTATGGCTGAGGTAGTGGATGGCACAGGAGTGACGGGAGCAGGTGAAGTGGGTGGTGGAGTGGTAGCAGTGGTGCGAGTGGAGGAGCGAGGCCGGGAGGCAAGGTGACAAACTCGGTAAGCAATCTGATCTGAAGGAGTCTGTGGCTGATCTCCTAGCTCGGCCTGCTCAGCGGCTGCTGCTGCTCTGTCCATGCGCCGCTTCTTGCGGCCTTCCTGCTGCTCCAAGTACACTGTCTTTCCCTTGACCTGCCTGAAGGGGCGACGAGGATCATCATCATCGCCTCCCCCTGGCACCGACACATTCTTCGTGCGTGGCATCCTAACCTGACGACTGCAAATGAGAGAGAGAGAAGCTAAGCACAAGTCGATAATAGCCGATAGAATATCAAAAGAGGAGATGTCTACTTGGAAAGCTCACACGAGAGGTGGAAATCCAGGCAGGACAGAAGACGGCTCATGGGAAGGCAAGGTCACTGAAATGACAGAAGAGGTGAGCACGTATTAGTCACATAGTCATAAGTATATCAAATGTGAATAAATACATACACAGAGAAATATGGCACAGAAAACGAGAGATATGGCAATCGAGAGGTCAAACGACGCGAAAACGGCGTTTGAACGAGAAATAGTGCTATAGGAGGTTTGGAATTCGAATTGAGGTATGAAATGACGTGGAATTGAGCCGATACTTCACGAATAGGTTTATATGGGTAAATATGAGTGAAGTTTGTGCTTGGTTTGAATTTAGGCAAAGAAAATGGAATTTAGGCACTCGGCTCGGAAACGATCGCTCGAAATGGGGAATTGAGTGAAATTGAAGCCTGGTATATCGGATTGACGTGAAATTTGGCGAATATGTTACTGGAGGTGTTGTGAAGATGCCTGAAAAATTTGGGTTCAAACGGAGCAATTTTGAGTGGTTTGGGCATTTCACCGAGCATGTGGCGTGCGGTGGATTAGGGTTTTGGTGAAAAGGCTATTTGAGGATTATTGAAACCCTCCCAAAGGGAGCTAGAAACCTGCAGGGATATTCAGGGGACACAAAAGAACACATTCCACCACTTGGATTCACAGGAATTGACAAGAATTTGAAAATTGCACAAAGGGTGGAAAGAGGGGTGCTCACTGGACATTTGAACAGAGAGAGAGAGGAGAGGGAGCCAGACTTACTCACTAGAGGGGAGAGGAAGTGAGCACCGAGGGGAGGTCGCCGGAGGGCAGCCACCGGTGAGAAGATCGCTGGAGAGGGGTGGCAAACCGCCAGAGAGGGCAGAGAGAGCCAGAGAGAGGAGAAGTAGTGAGACCTCTGGCCCGGCTCGGGCTGGAGGCGTTTTTTTAAAACGTGATATGGGTGCACCGGACAGTCTACAGTGTCTGTCCGGTGCACACCGGACAGCGTACAGAAGCTGTCCGGTGAACCACCGGACAGCGCACAGGAGAAGGAGTTCTTGCGCGCGCGCGGTCGGTGCACCGAACAGTGCACAGTGCAGTGTCCGGTGCACACCGGACTGTCCGGTGAGCCTAGACAGAGGGAAGTTCTGAAATTTTTGAATTTTTCTATCTAGTTTTGAACCAAACCAAATCCCAACTTATAATCACACAAAATAACACTTGTTGGGACAGGTATTGGCACCCTCATATATTTTCTCATAATTTTCAAAATATTTTGCCATAGGCTAGATAATTTTTAGAGAAAATAGGCAAATGGTGAAATTTGCATTTTGGCCTTGCACTAGGGGTTTTCTTGAGTGATTTGAGTTTTGAATACTCCCCCTAAGTGCAGTACCTCATGCATATTTCAAGAACCAACAATTGTATAGAAAGTAAGAATTTAAGTGCAAGAAGCTTAAAACTAGGACTTGTCAAGTTTGATCCGAGTTAAGCTTTTTCACTCGCTTTGTTGGCGGTTATCTCAACTAGGTTAGACAAGCCCTAGATGCAATACAAGAAATTTAAACATGCAATGCAAGCTTGACAACACCATTTGACATCTTAAATAAAATTTCTGAGATCAAGTATATTTAATTCATTCCTCAACATGCAAAAGCGGGTCTTATCAAGTGGCTTAGTGAAAATATCCGCTAATTGATCTTCCGACCTCACTCCTTCTAAAATGATATCTCCTTTAGCAACATGATCTCTAAGGAAGTGATGACGGATATCAATGTGCTTGGTGCGAGAGTGTTGTACAGGATTATTAGCAATTTTAACAGCACTCTCATTATCACAAAACAAAGGTACCTTTTCTAAAACTACGCCATAGTCTAGAAGAGTTTGTTTCATATATAAAATTTGTGTGCAACAAGCACCCGCGGCAATGTATTCCGCTTCGGCGGTTGACAAGGCAACACTATTTTGCTTTTTGGATGTCCATGATACTAGTGATCTACCAAGCAAATGCATCCCCCAGAAGTACTTTTCCTATCAATTTTGCAACCGGCATAATCCAAATCGGAATAGCCAATTAAATCAAAAGTAGCTCCTTTGGGATACCACAGACCAACGCTTGTGGTGTGCCTGAGATACCTAAGAATTCTTTTAACAGCGCAAAGATGAGCTTTCTTAGGATTAGATTGAAATCTAGCACATAGGCAGACACTAAACATGATATCGGGCCTAGATGCGGTAAGGTACAGTAAACTACCAATCATAGAACGGTAGAGAGTTTGATTAACCGGGTTACCTCCCTCATCTAGGTCAAGATGTCCATTTGTTGGCATAGGTGTCTTGATTGGTTTGCACTTCTCCATGTTGAACCTTTTCAACAAGTCTTTGGTATACTTCTCTTGTGAGAGAAAGTTACCATCTTTCATTTGCTTGACTTGAAAGCCGAGGAAGTACGTCAGCTCACCAATCATTGACATCTCGAACTCCTTTGACATCAACTCACCAAATTCCTTGCAATGATAGTCATTTGTCGAGCCAAAGATTATGTCATCAACATATACTTGACAAATAAAAATATCACCGTTATGTTTCTTTGTGAATAGAGTTGTGTCGACGGTCCCGTTCTTGAAGCCCTTTTCGATGAGGAAGTCGCGAAGACGCTCATACCAAGCCCTTGGAGCTTGCTTTACCCCATATAGTGCCTTGGACAACCTGTAAGCATGGTTAGGATATCTAGGGTCTTCAAATCCAGGTGGTTAATCAACATATACAAGTTCATTTATGAAGCCATTTAAAATGCACTTTTTACATCCATTTGATAAAGTTTTATATCATAGCATGATGCATATGCAAGTAGGATACGGATGGCTTCCAGTCGAGCAACCGGTGCAAAGGTCTCTCCAAAATCTAAGCCTTCAACTTGAGAGAATCCCTTTGCAACAAGCCTTGCCTTGTTCCTTACAATCACGCCTTGATCATCTTGTTTGTTCCTGAACACCCACTTTGTTCCAATGATTCTTGTACCTTGTGGAGGCTTCTCCAGGGTCCAAACTTGGTTACGGGTGAAGTTATTTAGTTCTTCATGCATGGCGTTCACCCAGTCCGGATCCTGTAGCGCCTCATCTATACATGTAGGCTCAACACAAGAAACAAAGGAGTGATGTTCAATAAAAGAAGCATGTCTATGTGATCGAGTAATAACCCCTTGTGAAGGACTCCCAATGATTTGGTTTTGAGGATGAGCTTGAAGTAGTGATGAGTTTCTCCTGTTAACCACTTGGGAAGAAGATCCTGGAGCATCAACATCTTCGGCTTGTACCCTTGCTTGTTCATGAGAGACAAATGTATCTTCATTTGCATGCCTTTCATCTTTTTCATCATCTTGTGGTACATTTGATGAAGAAGGTCTGTCAATGTTTTGCACCTCTTCTTCATCTTCTTTTGGTTTGATAGCTCCAATTGGCATGTTCTTCATTGCTTCCCTAAGTGGCTCATCACCTACATCATCAAAATTCTCAAGTGCTCCTTGGGAGCCATTAGTCTCATCAACATATGTTTCTTCTACCACGCTAGTGGCATGATTGAATACTCGATATGCTTTGGACTTTAATGAATAACCCAAAAGAAAAACCAATATCACAACATCTTTGAAACTTCCCTAGGTGATGGTGTTTCTTGTAGATGTAGCATTTGCATCCAAACACCCAGAAGAAGGAGACGTCTGGCTTTTTCCCATTTAGCAGTTCATAGGGAGTCTTCGCAAGTAGCCGGTGAGGAAATAGCCTATTTGATGCATTACATGCAGTGTTGACAGCTTCGGCCCAAAACCTCTCTGGTGTGTTATACTCATCAATCATTGTTCTTGCAAGTGTGATCAAGGTCCTGTTTTTCCTTTCAACAACTCCATTTTGTTGAGGTGTATATGTTGCAGATACTTCATGCTTGATCCCAATTTCATCACAGTACTCATGAATGTTGGTGTTGTCAAATTCTTTGCCATTATCACTTCTAATCTTCTTGATCTTGCAATCAAATTTATTTTGAGCTTTCTTGGCAAACTTCTTGAATATAGATGCAACTTCAGATTTGTCATGAAGAAAGAACACCCAAGTGTATCTTGAGAAATCATCAACAATCACCAGACAGTAGAGGTTGCCACCAGCACTTACATAATTTGTAGGTCCAAATAAATCCATATGAAGTAGTTCCAGTGGCCTTGATGTTGACATGAAAGCTTTTGTAGGATGTGTGTTAGCAACTTGCTTCCCAGCTTGACATGCACTACAAGGCTTGTCCTTTTCAAATACAACATCCTTTAATCCTCTAACCATGTCCTTCTTTAATACCTTCTAGAGTGTGCTCATCCCAACATATGCAAGCCTCCTATGCCAAAGCCATCCAAGTGAAGCTTTGGTGAAGAGGCAAGTTCTTAAGTCTGCATCTTCTGAGGTGAAATCCACTAAGTAGAGATTGTTGTACCTAAATCCTTTGAACACCATTGATTCATCATCCATTTTTGATACAATAACCTCTATTGGAGTGAATAAGTATTGAAGTCCAAGATCACAGAGTTGACCCACTGATAATAAATTGAAGCTCAAAGGTGCAACCAAGAGAACATTTGAAATTGATAAATCATTTGAAATTGCCACCTTGCTAAGTCCTTGCACTTTCCCTTTTGAATTGTCTCCAAATGTGATTTTGTCTTGTCCAACAACATTCTCATCAAGTGAGGTGAACATCCGTGGGTTGCCTGTCATATGTTGTGTGCATCCACTGTCAATAACCCAATGGCTCCCACCGGTCTTGTAGTTCACCTACATCCACAGACAAATCAAGCTTGAGTTTTGAGGGCCCTATATTGCATAGGACCAGTGACTCTCTCAATCAAGGACTTTGCAACCCAAATAGGTCTACTCTTGCTTGGTGGACCTAGGAATGTAACTTTGACCTTTTCATTTGCTACTTTTCTTAGAACATAATGAGCATTGAAAGCAAATGGTCTTGAGTGCTTAGGCAAGGGAGTTGGTGGTTTGGCTTTGCAGTTGTGGGCAAAGTGACCTTCTTTTCCACATTCAAAGCATTTGATGGGCTTGTGAGTCTGCTTTGGCTTGTATTGAGTGGTAGCTTTCTTTTGCACAAAAGCATTGTATCCAATACCACTCTTGTTGTTTTTCATGACAGTGTTCATAAGCAACTCATTTTGGAGGTATTGTCCCTTGTTGAACTTTTGCACACTTGTTGCAAGATGTTCATTTTCACTCTTAAGTTTCTTGACCTCATTTTTAAGCCTTTCATTATCCACTGCCAACTCTTTGTTGAAATCATTGTTCTCAATGGCAACCTTTCCTCTAGTAGTTGCATCAGTCAGGTATCTCTTCAAATTTTGGTTGTCTAAAGTCAAGACTTCAACTTTTTCAGTCAATTCATCATGTAGACTAGTTTGCTCTCCTTGACTCAAATCATCACATGAGGTTGCTACATCAATCTTAACAACAGGGTTAATAGCCTCATGTGTATTGCAAGATAAAAGTTCATTTTCAACAAGAAGATTATCATGATCAAATTTAATCTTAGTATAGTCTTCCTTGATTTTCACTAGTCTATCTTTCAACTCCCTATTAGCTTCATTTAACTTGTCACATTTATCTTTAGCATCTTTTAGGGAGGATGTGAGCTCATTTACAGTGGATGACATAGTTTTGTTTTCTTCTTTCATTTCATCACTAGCTTTCATAACTATGTCATATTTGGCATTCAAAGATTCATTTTCATTTTTCAACCTATCACATTTAGCTTTTGACTTCCTAATGATTTGAGTGTATTCTTTAAGCAAGTCAGCTAGTTCATCATAGGAAGGTGAAGCAAATTCCTCATCACTATCACTATCACTATCATCAGTAATATCAATATCATTTTGTACCTTCCGTTCACCTCTAGCCATGAGGCATAGGTGAGAAGTCGATGATGGCGATGGTGGTGGTGAAGAGAAGTCTTCGGCGATGGTGGCAACCTTTTCATCATTCTCTTCTTCACTTGAAGAAGATCCACTTGATGACTTAATGTCAGTGAGCCAGTCACCAACAATATATGCCTTTCCATTTTTCTTTTTGTGGAACCTCTTTTGCTTCTCATCCTTCCTCTTGAAGAATCTCTTTTCCTTTTTCTCATCATCGCTGTCATCTTCTTTCTTGCCGTTGAACTTGTTCTTCTTGGGCTTGGTACATTGATGAGCAAGATGACCAAGCTCTCCACAGTTGTAGCAATCCATCTCAGAAATGGGCTTTCTTTGCTGGAAAAGAATTTCTTCTTTCTTGAATCAAATTTGATGCCTTCTCTGTTGAGCTTCTTTAACATCTTGGTGGTCTTCCTCACCATCAAGGCAATGTTAGCATCAAGGTCATCATCACTTGAGGATTCTTCCTCAATTTGTACTTTGGATTTTCCTTTTCTTTCTTGATTTGCTTTGAGAGCCAAATCCTTTCTCTTGGAAGATGACTCATCTTTGTCATTGATGTGCATGTACATCTCATGAGCATTGATCTTTCCCAATATCTGTTTAGGTGTGGTAACTGAAAGATCCATTTGATGTAGCACAGTGACAATGTGACCATATTTGTCTATTGGGAGGACACTGAGAATCTTCCTCACAACATCCGGTTGTGAGATTTGAGTAAGCCCCAATCCATTTACTTCCTCTACAAGAATATTGAGACGTGAGTACATAGCATTGGCATTTTCATTAGCAAGCATTTCAAAAGAATTCAACTTTCTCATAGCAATGTGATATCTCTCCTCATGCTCACTCCTAGTTCCTTCATGTAGAGCACAAATGTCCATCCACAAATCATGAGCATTTTTATGATTTCTAACTCTATTGAACACATCTTTGCAAAGGACTCTAAAAAGGGTGTTTTTGGCCTTAGCATTCCATTTCTCATAATTAAACTCATCACCTACAAGATTTGTGGGATCTCTAGGTTGGGGGAATCCTTGTGTGGCAGCTTTGTAGACACCACTAAATATGCTTCCATACAAATTTTCCAATATGGAAAATCGTCACCATCAAAAACGGGAGGAGGTCCATCCCCACCGGACATCGTTACTCTAGCGGTTAAGCTAATCTAAGAGCAACAAGGCTCTGATACCAATTGAAAGGATCATGATGCCCAAGAGGGGGGTGAATTGGGCTTTTCTAAAAATCAACACTAATTAAAACCTAAGCAAGAGCTAAGCAAGAGCCCAACTTCACCCCAACAACTAGCACTAAGAAAATAATACTAGAAATACAACAATGCTAAGACAATACTTCAAATACTTGCTAAACAAATACACAATGTAAAGTGCTTGAATTAAGTGCGGAATGTAAAGCAAGGTTTAGAAGACTCCTCCATTTTTTCCCGAGGTATCGAAGAGTCGACACTCTCCACTAGTCCTCGTTGGAGCACCCGCGCAAGGGTATCGCTCCCCCTTGGTCCTCGCAAGAACCAAGTGCTCACTACGAGATGATCCTTTGCCACTCCGGCGCGGTGGATCCCTCGAGACCGCTTACAAACTTGAGTCGGGTCACCAACAAGATCTTCACGGTGATCACCGAGCTTCCAACGCCACCAAGCCGTCTAGGTGATGCCGATCACCAAGAGTAACAAGCCGTAGACTTTCGCTTGACCAAGAGAAGCCTAATGCAAGTGGTGTGTGCTCTAGGTGGCTCTCGCTAGCGTTAATGAGGAACAAATGCGGGATTAAGATTCTCTAATCTCCTCACTAGGCTTTTGGTGCTTGCAATGCTCTAGCAATGTGCTGGAATTAATGTGGGCAGCAAGACATTGAATATGGTGGGTGGAGGGGGTATAAATAGCCCTCACCCACCAACTAGCTATTACCAGCACTCTTCTGTGCATGGGCGCAACGAACAGTCCGGTGCGCCACCGGTGCGCCAACGGTCGACTCCAACGGCTAGTTCTGACAGCTAGCCGTTGGGCTGATGGCACACTGGACAGTGAACAGGCACTGTCCGGTGCACACCGAACAGTCCAGTGCACTGTTCGGTGCGCCACTAAAATTCATTTCTGAAACTGGCGCTCTCGGCTTTTCTGCTCGGGGAAAGCCTTCCCCTGGGCCAGCCTGGCCCCACCTGGCAGAGGGCGCACCGAACAGTCCGGTGCACACCAGACAGTCCGGTGCCCCAAGACCAGAAACCCCATTTTCTGTAATATGCTGTTTTTCAAATCGGTTTTCGTTCTGTCGGGGACCATAATTAGGGGTACCCTCAAGGCTCCTAAATCTCAGCTGGTAACCCCCATCAGCACAAAGCTGCAAAGGCCTGATGGGTGCGATTAAGTCAAGGATCGATCCATTCGAGGGACGTGATCACGCCTCGCCCGCGCCCAGCCTCGGGCAAGGGCAGCCGACCCCGGAGGACCAACGTCTCGCCCGAGGACCCCCTCCAGCAACGGACACACCTTCGGCTCGCCCGAGGCCCAGTCTTCACCAAGAAGCAACCTTGGCCAAATCACCACGCCAACCGACCAAATCGCAGGGGCATTTAATGCAAAGGTGGCCTGACACCTTTATCCTGACGCACGCCCTCTAGTCGACAGAGCCGAAGTGACCGCAGTCACTTTGCCGCTCCACTGACCAGTCTGACAAGAGGACAGCGCCGCTCCGACTGCTGAGCCACTCGACAGAGTGAGGCTGACAGCGGCCAAGTCCGGCCTCAGGCGTCATAGGAAACTCCGCTTCGCCCGACCCTAGGGCTAGGACTCGGGCTCAGCCCCGGAAGACGGCGAACTCCGCTCCGCCCGACCCCAGGGCTCGGACTCGGGCTCAGCCCCGGAAGACGATGAACTCCGCTCCGCCCGACCCCAGGGCTCGGACTCGGGCTCAGCCCCGGAAGACAGCGAACTCCGCTCCGCCTGACCCCAGGGCTCGGACACGGGCTCAGCCCCGGAAGACGGCGAACTCCGCTCCGCCCGACCCAGGGCTCGGACTCGGGCTCAGCCCCGGAAGACGACGAACTCCGCTCCACCCGACCCCAGGGCTCGGACTCAGGCTCAGCCCTGGAAGACGACGAACTCCGCTCCGCCCGACCCCAGGGCTCAGACTCGGGCACAGCCCCGGAAGACGACGAACTCCGCCTCGCCCGACCCCAGGGCTCGGACTCGGGCTCAGCCCTAGAAGACGACGAAACTCCGCCTCGCCCGACCCTAGGGCTCGGACTCAGCCCTGGCCTCATCCGATGGTCTCCGCCTCGTCCGACCCGGGGGCTCGGACTCGACCTCGACCTTGGAAGACAGACTCGACCTCGACCTCGGAGGAGCCTCCACCTCGCCCAACCTAAGGCACGGAACGACCACGTCAACAGGAAGCGCCATCATTACCCTACCCCGAGCTGACTCAGGCTACGGGGAATAAGACCAGTGTCCCATCTGGCTCGCTCCACTATGCGAGTAATGATGGCGCCCCGCATGCCCTGTGATGATGGTGGCTCTCACCCCCCTTACGGAAGCAAGAGGACATCAGCAAGGACTCGACAGCCCCGACAGCTGTCCTTCTGCCATGCTCCAGCGCTCCTCCGACGGCCACGACACCACGCGAACTGGGTGCCAAGACCTCTCCGGCTGCCACGATGGCATATACTTAGGGCGCTAGCTCTCCTCCGCTAGACACGGTAGCACATTGCTACACTCCCCATTGTACACCTGGATCCTCTCCTTCGCCTATAAAAGGAAGGACCAGGGCCCTCTTATAGAGGGTTGGCCGCGTGGAGAAGGACGGGACGGCGCTCGCGCAAGGCTGCTCGCTCCCTCCCGCGTGGACGCTTGTAACCCCCTACTGCAAGCGCACCTGACCTGGGCGCGGGGCTAACACGAAGGCCGCGGGTACCACCTCCCACGCCTGTCTCCCTCCGGCTGCTCTCTCCCCCCCTTCGCGTTCTGCCTCGCGCCGACCCATCTGGGCTGGGGCACGCGGCGACAATTCACTCGTCGGTCCAGGGACCCCCCGGGTTTTGAAACACCGACAGTTGGCGCGCCAGGTAGGGGCCTGCTGCGTGTTGACGAACAGCTTCCCGTCAAGCTCCAGATGGGCAGTCTCCAACAACCTCTCCGACCCGGGACGGTGCTCCGTTTTGGGGATCTTGAGTTCATGTCCCTCGACGGCAGCTACGACATGATACTCCTTCCCCGCCCGCCGGCGGGAAAATCGACGACGTCTTCCCCACATGGTGGAAGGACGACATTCGGGCTTGTCCCGTCCCCTCCCCCACCGACGGAGGAGGAGGCGGGGCAACCAAGGCCAAGCGGGAGGCGGCGCCTCGTTGGCTGTCGAGCGAGTCGACGGCGCCGGCGCCCCAACGGAGAGCGCGTCGGGCATCGGCCTCGCGTCTGAGACGAAGACGAGCGCCATCTCCCCGCCACACACCAACCTCAAGCGAACGGACGACGCCAGCGCGCTCGTGAAGGACTTGCTGGGCGTCACCCTCGTACCTAAGACGACGGTGCAGTCAGTCCCTGACGTGACTTCATCACCGCCCGTCGACCAAAAGGTACCGACCAATTCCCATCTCGAGTCTTTTGGATTCGGCCTCGACCCGCCAAGCAACTCCGCTTCGGTGGACACTCTCATAGAGGCGAGTCCAAACCCTTTGGGGTATCGTGTGTGGTCACCCTGGGACCGGCTGACGGCCGTCTCGACCTACGGGCCCTTGGGGTCCGAGGAAGATGGCGAGCCCGACTTCTGTTGG
Source organism: Zea luxurians (assembly GCA_029449295.1). Taxonomy (NCBI): domain Eukaryota; kingdom Viridiplantae; phylum Streptophyta; class Magnoliopsida; order Poales; family Poaceae; genus Zea; species Zea luxurians. The sequence goes on from JAOPSE010000034.1 coordinate 763,909, forward strand.
GATTTCTCCGGACTTGGTAACCCCAGTGCCGTATGGGACTTCATGATCGCATGCGACTACTGCCTTTCCGATTATTCCGATGGTAGTCGCAGCCTCGACGATGAGGACTGCGGCCCGAGTCGCGAATGTTTCCACGTCGATCTAGGGGGGTCCCAGCGAAGGCAACCATCTTGGTATACCGGAGAACGGTGATCCCCCTAGGCCCGTGCCTTGCGTCGACATCCTTCGGGAGCTAGTTGTGGTCCCCGTTCCGGCGGCGGTCATGGCCCACAGCTCGAGCAAATCCGCGAGGTGCAGGCCAGGCTCGACGAGGGAGCAGGAACGCTTGAGCTGATCCACCGGGACATCGGGCAGGAATGGGCGGGCCAACCTCCGGCCGGAGAAGCACGTCATCTCCCCCAGGGCATCCAGCACCGCATCGCCGACGACGTTAGGGTAAGGCGGCCACCAGACTCCAGCGAAGTCGGCCAGAACCTGGCTGCAGCGGCAATACTTCTCCGCGTGATGCTAGAGCCATCAACCACTGAGGGGCGGTGTATCCAGGGAGAGCTCAAGAATCTCCTGGAGGACGCCGCGGTCCGACGGGCCGAAAGCTCCGCTTCCCGAAGGCAGGGGTACCCCTCGGAACATCGCGCCGCGACTTCCCGATTCATGCAGGAAGCCTCGGTCCATACTGGGCGCACGCGCAACACAGCGCCTGCGGCCCCGGGTTGCCTCGGCAACGAGCACCATCATCACAGCCGTCAGGCCCACCTCGACGATAGGGTGCGCTGAGGCTACCACCCCAGGCGTGGGGGACGCTAAGACAGCGGGGAGGATCGGAGTCCTTCGCCCGAACCACCCGGTCCACAGGCTTTCAGCCGCGCCATACGACGGGCGCCGTTCCCGACCCGGTTCCAAACCCCGACTACTATCACAAAGTACTCAGGGGAGACGAGACCGGAACTGTGGCTCGTAGACTATTGGCTGGCCTACCAACTGGGTGGAACAGACGATGATAATCTCATCATCCGCAACCTCCCCCTATTCCTCTCCGACACCGCTCGAGCCTGGCTGGAGCACCTGCCCCTGGGGCAGATCTCCAACTGGGACGACCTGGTCCAAGCCTTCGCCGGTAATTTCCAAGGCACGTACGTGCGTCCTGGAAACTCCTGGGATCTCCGAAGCTGCCGCCAGCAGCCGGGAGAGTCTCTCCGGGACTACATCCGGCGATTCTCGAAGCAGCGCACCGAGCTACCCAACGTCACCGATTCGGATGTCATCGGCGCGTTCCTCGCCGGCACCACCTGCCGCGACCTGGTGAGCAAGCTGGGTCGCAAGACCCCCACCAGGGCGAGCGAGCTGATGGACATCGCCACCATGTTCGCCTCTGGCCAGGAGGCGGTTGAGGCCATCTTCCGGAAAAACAAGCAGCCCCAAGGCCGCCCACCGGAAGATGTTCCCGAGGCGTCAACTCAGCGCGGCACCAAGAAGAAAGGCAAGAAGAAGTCGCAAGCGAAACGCGACGCCGCCGACGCGGACCTTGTCGCCGCTGCTGAGTACAAGAACCCTCGGAAACCTCCCGGAGGTGACAACCTCTTCGACAAGATGCTCAAGGAGCCGTGCCCCTATCATCAGGGGCCCGTCAAGCACACCCTTGAGGAGTGTGCCATGCTTCGACGCCACTTTCACAAGGTCGGGCCACCCGCGAAGGGTGGCAAGGCTCTCGACGACGCTAAGAAGGAAGATCACAAGGCGGGGGAGTTCCCCGAGGTCCGCGACTGCATCATGATCTACGGTGGGCGAGTGGCAAACGCCTCGGCTCGGCACCGCAAGCAAGAGCGTCGGGAGGTCTGCTCGATAAAGGTGGCGGCGCCAGTCTACCTAGACTGGTCCGACAAGCCCATCACCTTCGACCAGGCCGACCATCCCGACCATGTGCCGAGCCCGGGGAAATACCCGCTCGTCGTCGACCCCATCATCGGCAACGTCAGGCTCTACAAGGTCCCCATGGACGGAGGCAGCAGCCTCAACATCATCTACGCCGAGACCCTCGGGCTCCTGCAGATCGATCTATCCTCGGTCCAGGCGGGCGCCGCGCCTTTCCACGGGATCATCCCCGGGAAGCGCGTCCAACCCCTCGGACAACTCGATCTACCCGTCTGCTTTGGGACGCCCTCCAACTTTCGAAGGGAGACCCTCACGTTCAAAGTGGTCGGGTTTCGAGGAACCTACCACACAGTGTTGGGGAGGCCATGCTACGCCAAGTTCATGGTTGTCCTCAACTACACCTACCTCAAGCTCAAGATGCCGGGCCCCAATGGGGTCATCACCGTCGGGCCCACGTACGGACACGCGTACGAATGCGACGTGGAGTGCGTGGAGTACGCCGAGGCCCTCGCCGAGTCCGAGGCCCTCATCGCCGACCTGGAGAACCTCTCCAGGGAGGCGCCAGACGTGAAGCGCCACGCCGGCAACTTCGAGCCAGCGGAGACGGTTAAGTCCGTCCCTCTCGACCCCTGCAACGACGCCTCCAAGCAGATCCGGATCGGCTCCGAGCTCGACCCCAAATAGGAAGCAGTGCTCGTCGACTTTCTCCGCGCAAACACCGACGTTTTCGTGTGGAGTCCCTCGGACATTCCCGGCATACCGAGGGAAGTCGCCGAGCACTCGCTGGATATCCGAGCTGGAGCCCGACCCGTGAAGCAGCCTCTACGCCGATTCGACAAAGAAAAGCGCAGAGCCATAGGCGAGGAGATCCACAAGCTAATGGCAGCAGGGTTCATCAAAGAGGTATTCCATCCCGAATGGCTTGCCAACCCTGTGCTTGTGAGAAAGAAAGGGGGGAAATGGCGGATGTGTGTAGACTACACTGGTTAAACAAAGCATGTCCAAAAGTTCCCTACCCTCTGCCTCGCATCGATCAAATCGTGGATTCCACTGCTGGGTGCAAAACCCTGTCTTTCCTCGATGCCTACTCAGGGTATCACCAGATCAGGATGAAAGAGTCCGACCAGCTCGCGACTTCTTTCATCACACCCTTCGGCATGTACTGCTATGTTACCATGTCGTTCGGCTTGAGGAATGCGGGTGCAACGTACCAGCGATGCATGAACCATGTGTTCGGTGAACACATCGGCCGAACGGTCAAGGCCTACGTCGATGACATCGTAGTCAAGACGAGGAAAGCCTCCAACCTCCTTTCCGACCTTGAAGTGACGTTCTGATGTCTCAAGGCGAAAGGCGTGAAGCTCAATCCCGAAAAGTGTGTCTTCGGGGTCCCCCGAGGCATGCTCTTGGTGTTCATCGTCTCCGAGCGGGGCATCGAAGCCAACCCGGAGAAGATCGCAGCCATCACCAGCATGGGGCCCATCAAGGACTTGAAAGGCATACAGAGGGTCATGGGATGCCTCGCGGCTCTGAGCCGTTTCATCTCGCGCCTTGGCGAAAGAGGCTTGCCTCTGTACCGCCTCTTAAGGAAGGCCGAGTGCTTCGCTTGGACCCCTGAGGCCGAGGAAGCCCTCGGGAACCTGAAGGCGCTCCTCACGAACGCGCCCATCTTGGTGCCCCCCGCTGCCGGAGAAGCCCTCTTGATCTACGTCGCCGCGACCACTCAGGTGGTTAGCGCCGCGATTGTGGTTGAGAGACGAGAAGAGGGGCATGCATTGCCTGTCCAGAGGCCAGTCTACTTCATCAGTGAGGTACTGTCCGAGACCAAGATCCGCTACCCACAAATTCAGAAGATGCTGTACGCGGTGATCCTGACGTGACGGAAGTTGCGACACTACTTCGAGTATCATCCGGTAACTGTGGTGTCATCCTTCCCCCTGGGGGAGATCATCCATTCTCGAGAGGCCTCAAGTAGAATTGCAAAGTGGGCGGTGGAGATCATAGGCGAGACAATCTCGTTCGCCCCTCGGAAGGCCATCAAGTCCCAGGTCTTGGCGGACTTCGTGGCTGAGTGGGTCGACACCCAGCTCCCAACAGCTCCGATCCAACCGGAGCTCTGGACCATGTTTTTCGACGGGTCGCTGACGAAGACGGGGGCCGGTGCGAGCCTGCTCTTCGTCTCGCCCCTCGGGAAGCACCTACGCTACGTGCTACGCCTCCACTTCCCGGCGTCTAACAACGTGGCTGAGTACGAGGCTCTGGTAAACGGGTTGCGAATCACCATCGAGCTAGGGATCCGATGCCTCGACGCTCGCGGTGACTCGCAGCTCGTCATCGACCAAGTCATGAAGAACTCCCACTGCCGCGACCCAAAGATGGAAGCCTACTGCGATGAGGTTCGGCGCCTGGAAGACAAGTTCTACGGGCTCGAGCTCAACCACATCGCCCGACGCTACAACAAGACTGCGGACGAGCTGGCTAAAATAGCCACGGGGCGAACAACGGTTCCCCCGGACGTATTCTCCCGAGACCTGCATCAACCCTCCGTCAAGACCGACGACACGCCCGAGCCCGAGAAGGCCTCGGCCCAGCCCGAGGCACCCTCGGCTCAGTCCGAGGTACCCTCAGCACGGTCCGAGGTACCCTCGGCCCCCGAGGGTGAGGCACTGCGCGTCGAGGGGGAGCAGAGCGAGGTCACGCCTAATCAAAACTGGCAGACCCCGTACCTGCAATATCTCCACCAAGGAGAGCTACCCCTCGACCAAGCCAAAGCTCGGCGGTTGGCGCGGCACGCCAAGTCTTTCGTCTTGCTGGGAGATGGGAAGGAGCTCTACCACCGCAGCCCCTCGGGCATCCTCCAGCGATGCATTTCCATCGCCGAAGGTCAGGAGCTCTTACAAGAGATACACTCGGGGGCTTGCGGCCATCACGCACCACCTCGAACCCTTGTTGGAAACGCCTTCCGACAAGGTTTCTACTGGCCGACGACGGTGGCCGACGCCACCAGAATTGTCCGCACCTGCGAAGGGTGTCAGTTCTACGCAAAGCAGTCCTACCTGCCCGCTCAGGTTCTGCAGACCATACCCATCACCTGGCCGTTTGCCGTGTGGGGTCTGGACCTAGTCGGCCCCTTGTAGAAGGCACCCGAGGGCTACACGCACTTGCTGGTCACCATCGACAAATTCTCCAAGTGGATCGAGGTCCGACCCCTAAACAGCATCAGGTCCGAACAGGCGGTGGCGTTCTTCACCAACATCATCCATCGTTTTGGGGTCCTGAACTCCATCATCACCGACAACGGCACCCAGTTCACCGGCAGAAGGTTCCAGGACTTCTGCGAGGATCACCACATCTGGGTGGACTGGGCCGCCGTGGCTCACCCCATGACGAATGGGCAGGTAGAACGTGCCAACGGCATGATTCTGCAAGGACTCAAGCCGCGGATCTACAACGACCTCAACAAGTTCGGCAAGCGGTGGATGAAGGAACTCCCCTCGGTGGTCTGGAGTCTGAGGACAACGCCAAGCCGAGCCATGGGCTTCACACCGTTCTTCCTAGTCTATGGGGCCGAGGCCATCTTGCCCATAGACTTAGAATACGGTTCCCCGAGGACAAGGGCCTACGCCGACCGAAGCAATCGAGCCAATCGAGAAGACTCACTAGACCAGCTGGAAGAGGCTCGGGATATGGCCTTACTACACTCGGCGCGGTACCAGCAGTCCCTGCGACGCTACCGCGCCCGAGGGGTTCGGTCCCGAGACCTCCAGGTGGGCGACCTGGTGCTTCGGCTGCGACAAGACGCCCGAGGGCGGCATAAACTCACGCCTCCCTGGGAAGGGCCGTTCGTCGTCGCCAAGGTTCTGAAGCCAGGAACATACAAGCTGGCCAACAGCCAAGGCGAGGTCTACAGCAACGCTTGGAACATCCAACAGCTATGTCGCTTCTACCCTTAAGATGCTTTCAAGTTGTTCATATAACTCGTTCACACACAAAGTCTGGTCGTCAAGGAAGGGTCAGCCTTGCCTCGGCAAAGCCCGACCCTCCCTCGGGGGCTAGAAGGGGGGAACCCCCTCTGCGTCGAAATTTTCCTCGAAAAAAGAAAAAAATCTTTTCTGCCAGAATGCCTTTCGTGCTTTTCGACTACTTCGAAAGTGGATCCTGAAAACGATGGAGTACACGTAAGCAGCCAAGGCTGACCGAGCCGAGGGACTCCTACGCCTCCGGGATACGGATACCTCACTCATCACCTTCTGCGATAAGTAACTCACGCTCGGATAAGTGATTCCGCGGACCGAACAAGACTTCACGCTCGAAAGCTCCTCTGCCGGAACGATTTTTCGGGCCTTCTTGACTGCGTCAGTGACAAAACCCTATGGACGAGTAAGAGTGCGCGTAAGCGGCAAGGCCGACCGAGCCGAGGGATTCCTACGCCTCCGGGATACGAATACCTCACTCATCACCTTCCGTGAAAAGCAACTCTCGCCCACACAAACAATTCTATTACCGACAAATAAGTCTGGATACTCGAAACAAGAGGAAAAGGGACACAGCTTTACAACACGACGACAGTGTGTTTGGGCCTCGGCGGCCGCAGAAAACATACACACGCTACAAGACAACCCGATCCTGCAGGCTCGGACGTCGACAGTTGAAGGGGGCAGCAGCACCCTCGGCGTCAACTACACCTTCGGCGGGGTCTGACCTAGCCTCGGACGGCGACACGGTCGGAGGATCCCCACTCTGAAGGATGACATCGGCACCACACCCGGGCCATTGCCGCCAGGGTCTTCTCCAAGAATCCGGCTCGAGCAGACGGCTCGGCCGGCCACACCAAGGCCTCGGCCAGCTCTCCCCCGAAGACGTCAGCCCGGCTTGAGGCCTCGGTAGCTCAACTCTGGCGTCGGTTCCGCCAGCGGACGACCCGGCTAGGCTCCGACCGACCACATCTTCTTCTCGAGCCAACCCTGCCTCTGTCCGTGCTGACACCGCTACCTCCAGCTTCGGCTCATCAAAGAGCGGCCGAGGGTTCCTTTAACTAAGCAAGAGAAGCCTCGGACAGCAAGGCCGACCGAGCCGAGGGACTCCCACGCCTCCGGGATACGGATACCTCACTCGTCACCTTTGCACGAGGCGACTCACGCTCGGTGAAGCGGTTCAGATAGTCGACAGGCGAGTCTTAGTGCTCGAAATGAAGAAAAAACACGGCTCCATGCCAAAAATACATACATGTTCAGGCCCCGACAGCCACAATGAACAAAACACCGGCACTCAAAGTGCCACTACAAACGGAACTCCGGTTCCACCTCCGCAGGTACGAACAACCCCACACGATTTGGGGGCCTGCGGAGCAACAGAAGACCGACGAACGGCTCGTCGTCGCCCGCCCCAGCAGCGGCGACGACGACGACTTCTGCTCCGGAGGGCCGAACAGCAGCAGCGATGACCTCAGGGCGGATGCTGCTGCCATGAGGCCCTCGCCCATGCCCCCAACTCGAGAGGCAAGGACGGGCAGAAGGCCATAGAGTTGGTGGTCAGTCCGCGGGCGGCACCGACTAGCTCGCCGGTGGAGGAACCTCTTCCGGCTGCCGTGGCGGAAGGCAGCGCCGGGAGCGGCTCCGAAGCCACTCGGCTCAGAGAGCCGGGCACGCGGCAGCTGCCGACGCCACGAACGGCGAACGCCCTTCCCCCGATCACTGAGGGAAGGAGCGGGCCGCCGCCCGCGCAGGGACCGACCCCAACTCGGCACACTCCCCTCCCCAGCACTGATGATGAACATCCTTGAAGCTGAGGGAGGGGCAGAGGCCGCAGCCCGGTTCGCTTCTCCCCGCCATCAAGCTGGAGGTCACCATCTTGGGTGACCACCGGCGAGGGGATGCAGCCGGGCTGCATGATGAAAATCCTTGAAGCCGAACGATGGCTGAAAGGTACCAACTTCCACGAAGTTGCGTTCCTCCGACGACAAGACGGAAGGATTGCGAACGTCCCCCATCCGGGGGCTCAGAAGGTGGAAAAACACGGTGCTCAAGGGAGCGCGAAGACATGGTCGTCTTTCAAGGGGGTCACCCTCCTTTTAAAGGCAACTCTCCCCACTTGCGTCCTCTGCCGTTGCGGGCTGAGTCTTCTCCAACACGCTCCAAGGTCCTCCCCCTACGGCACAGGGGCTGGGCCCCACGCGTCATACAAGCTGGTCCAGGGCAGAAGGAGCCAAACCGCCGCGCGCGGTGCATGCAACCGCCCGGCAGTTACAAGCATTCCTCCACTTTCGCCTAGACCAGCGGGTGAAAGGGCGGACAGCCATGCAGGCGGCATGAAACTGCGCCAAGTGGACGTGCCCCTTCGACTCTAACGCGCCCAGCATGGAGGCCCAGGCCCACACGTCATTGCAACCGGCGCGCCGGTTGCTACGTGCGAGCAACTGCACCACCACTCGCGCCACTACCGCGCCTCCTCGACTGTGGAGCCAATACCACGACTTGAGGCAACCCTGCGTGTGACCCAGCAGCGCCAGCCAGGCGCGACGGTCAAATACGGTCAAAAATGGGCCGGCAGTACTGGCGGTGGCAGGCGGGCAGGAGCAGCGGTCACGTTGTCAGCCAAGCTTACGTCCCATCCAGGGGCAGCGAGAGAATCCTCTCTCACGGCGTGAAGACGGCGCACCCATGATCCGTTCCTCGAATGGCCCGCGCACGCGCAACGGTCGCCTTGCGAACCACTCGCCCCATCGCATTAACTCCGCGGCGGGACAGGCGGCGCCTCAGGCGGGAGAAGCAAGCGACGCTTCGCCTTCGCCATAATGACCGCGTCAAAAAAAGGTACGCCACGTCATTCGATTTCGTATCCTTTTCCTTTTCCTCTTTCTCTCTCTTACAACAGGGACCGGGAAAGGGGGATACCCCGAAAAGGATCCTTCTCCGTGAAGGAAACAGGCCCCGAGCCTCCCTACTGATCAGAGGTTCAAAGGCTGACCCCTCGGAGGGGTTCAACGGCCGCCTCAGAGCGCTTGGGTTCTGCGCCCACTACTGGTCAGAGGTTCGATGGCCGGCCCCTCGAAAGGGTTCAACGGCCGCCTCAGGCCACTCGGGCTCCGCGCCCACTACTGATCAGGGGTTCGTAGGCTGGCCCTAGAAGGGTTCACAGTCGCCTCAGACACAGAGCGAGGGATGACCCTGGGTACGTTCGATACATAACCAAGGCTCGGGCTACGCTCCCGAGGTACCCTAGGACATTTCCGAGACCAGCGGGAGCGATCTTGTAACGGAATCCCATCAGAGGGAGGCATCGAGCCCTCGGACCCCGTCAAAGGGGACTGGGTCCGGCAGATCACCCGCAGGTACTTTTGGAGCGCGCCTCCGGGCCTCTAGCCGACCCCTAACAAATGGGGCACGGGCGTCCGCTCGGATTACCCGCCAGCAGCTCACCGGAGACACCATGTTCGGCGCCCTCCGAGGGCAACATGGCGCTTTCCCCCCCCCCTCCTCCTTGCGGAAAGGCGACACAGGGGCGTATGTAAAAAAGTCGAGTCTGTCCTTGACCGTCCTCTCGCCCTGTGCAGAGGCTCGGAGGCTGCTCTCGCAAACCTGGCTCCGGCCGACCCGTTGACAGCGTCAACATACCAGCCCGAGAACTTGGGACCCGACCGTGCACCCGGGCTACGGCCAGCTCGCATGAGGGAACAACCAGACCAGCCGAAGTGTTGCGAAACGCACTAAGACCTCGAAGGAGTCAAACTACTCCTCCGAGGCCCCGGGGGCTACACCCGGCGGGTGCACTCGCGCGCACCCACCGGAACAAAATGCAACCAAAAAAGGCTAGTCCCCTTGCAAAAAAGTGCGGAAAAAGCCTCCAAGCGAGTATTAACACTCCCTTCGAGGCTCTGGGGCTACTGTCGGGGACCATAATTAGGGGTACCCTCAAGGCTCCTAAATCTCAGCTGGTAACCCCCATCAGCACAAAGCTGCAAAGGCCTGATGAGTGCGATTAAGTCAAGGATCGGTCCATTCGAGGGACGCGATCACGCCTCGCCCGAGCCCAGCCTCGGGCAAGGGCAGCCGACCCCGGAGGACCAACATCACGCCTGAGGACCCCTGCCAGCAACGGACACACCTTCGGCTCGCCCGAGGCCCAGTCTTCACCAAGAAGCAACCTTGGCCAAATCACCACGCCAACCGACCAAATCGCAGGGGCTTTAATGCAAAGGTGGCCTGACACCTTTATCCTGACGCACGCCCTCCAGTCGACAGAGCCGAAGTGACCGCAGTCACTTCGCCACTGACCAGTCTGACAAGAGGACAGCGCCGCCTGCGCCGCTCCGACTGCTGAGCCACTCGACAGAGTGAGGCTGACAGCGGCCAAGTCCGGCCTCAGGCGTCATAGGAAACTCCGTTTCGCCCGACCCTAGGGCTCGGACTCGGGCTCAGCCCCGGAAGACGACGAACTCCGCTCCGCCCGACCCCAGGGCTCGGACTCGGGCTCAGCCGCGGAAGACGATGAACTCCGCTCCGCCCGACCCCAGGGCTCGGACTCGGGCTTAGCCCCGGAAGACGGCGAACTCCGCTCCGCCCGACCCCAGGGCTCGGACTCGGGCTCAGCCCCGGAAGACGGCGAACTCTGCTCCGCCCGACCCCAGGGCTCGGACACAGGCTCAGCCCCGGAAGACGGCGAACTCCGCTCCGCCCGACCCCAGGGCTCGGACTCGGGCTCAGCCCCGGAAGACGACGAACTCCGCTCCGCCCGACCCCAGGGCTCGGACTCGGGCTCAGCCCCGGAAGACGACGAACTCTGCTCCGCCCGACCCCAGGGCTCGGACTCGGGCACAGCCCCAGAAGACGACGAACTCCGCCTCGCTCGACCCCAGGGCTCGGATTCGGGCTCAGCTCAGAAGACGACGAAACTCCGCCTCGCCTGACCCGAGGGCTCGGACTCAGCCCTGGCCTCAGCCGATGGTCTCCGCCTCGTCTGACCCGGGGGCTCGGACTCGACCTCGACCTTGGAAGACAGACTCGACCTCGACCTCGGAGGAGCCTCCACCTCGCCCAACCTAGGGCACGGAACGACCACGTCAACAGGAAGCGCCATCATTACCCTACCCCGAGCCGACTCAGGCTACGGGGAACAAGACCGGTGTCCCATCTGGCTCGCTCCACTATGCGAGTAATGATGGTGGCCCGCATGCCCTATGACGACAACGGCTCTCAGCCCCCTTACGGAAGCAAGAGAACGTCAGCAAGGACTCGACAGCCCCGACAGCTGTCCTTCCGCCAAGCTCCAGCGCTCCTCCGACGGCCACGACACCACGCGAACTGGGTGCCAAGACCTCTCCGGCTGCCACGGTGGCATGTACTTAGGGCGCTAGCTCTCCTCCGCTAGACACGGTAGCACATTGCTACACTCCCCATTGTACACCTGGATCCTCTCCTTCGCCTATAAAAGGAAGGACCAAGGCCCTCTTATAGAGGGTTGGCCACGTGGAGAAGGACGGGACGGCGCTCGCGCAAGGCTGCTCGCTCCCTCCCGCGTGGACGCTTGTAACCCCCTACTGCAAGCGCACCCGACCTGGGCGCGGGGCTAACACGAAGGCCGCGGGTACCACCTCCCACGCCTGTCTCCCTCCGGCTGCTCTCTCCCCCCCCTTCGCGTTCTGCCTCGCGCCGACCCATCTGGGCTGGGGCACGCGGCGACAATTCACTCGTCGGTCCAGGGACCCCCCGGGTTTCGAAACACCGACACGTTCTAACTTGTGAGTGAGTTCTAGAGTGACACCTAACACTATATGTGAGTGTGAATGTGCACCAACACTACACTAGAACTCTCTTGGTCAAACTACTCATCGACAACCCCTCTTTATAGTACGGCTAAAAGAGAATAAAAGACCTAACTAAATCACGAGTGTCCACATCTCCTTGACACTCGGACTCCGTAGTCCTTCACCTTTTGTTTCGTCGTTTTAGCCGTCGCTTCGAGTTCTTATCTCCGGGATTGTTTTCACCGTTGTAGTACTTCTACCTATAATGCGACCTAACTTACCATTTGTCTCTGCAAAACACACGTTAGTCACATATAACATTACGTTGTCATTAATCACTAAAACCAACCAGGGGCCTAGATGCTTTCAAGTATGAAAAACAAGGACAATCACAATAATCAAGAACACAAGAAACACAAGGTTTATCCCAAGGTTCTATCACACCTAAGGTGCCATACTTCCTCGTTGAGGCGCCCACAAAGAGCTAGGTCTTTTTCAACCCTAATCCTCCCCTTACCGACCATAAAGATCCAAGTGAGGTCACTTACTAGAGCTTGCTCAAAAGAGCGGGTAATACAAACTTCTACGAGAGAGCAATTTTATCAAATGAACTCTAGGAGGATTGAATGACGCACCTCTCACTCCAAATACCAAGTTTCAAAAAGAGAATTTGAAGTAGAGATTTTGAGCTTTAGTGCAAGTACTAATACTCATTTATGGATCTCTCTTGATAGTGCAACGATTCCTAAACTCAAGCACACAAATAAAAACCAAACTTATTCTCCAATAGACACTTGGAACAAAATCCTCTTACCACATTGAGTTCCAATATATTGCAATGGTCACCAAGAACACATCCAAACACTGGAATGACCCAAACTCTCATTCTTTCTAGTTTTTTTTCACTTTTTGGTCATTTCTCTCAATATCTGCATAACTGTGAGCCCTTTCCAAGTTCTTTATTTGATACCTTCTTCCTTGGACTTGTGACCATGCTTCTTCACTTGTCTTGAGCTAGAAATCCCCAAGTCTTATGATTTGAATCATCTCATCATATATGAGTTAAACCAATGACTTCAAGTCACGTCTACTAATGTTGTGATCTTCATCACTGTATGAATCTTCATAATCCGAATAGTCCGTCGACATCTTGCAAGTACCTTCTTCTTCACCTTAGCCATGGTACCTTGGTCCACACGCCATCTGCTTGACCTTCACCTTCGCTTAGTCCATCAAAGCCCTTTCCTTGCCTGTCTTCACCCTATTAGACTGTCTCCAAGTCACATTACATTGAGCATCCATTGAAAATTTATTTCTTCAATATTGTGAACCTTGCTTGAATGACATCTAGATATGAATGTTAAGATCAATCAAGCTTTCATTTGATTCTCATAGAAACATACACGGACCAACATTATTGTGGTCAAACCAATTCATGATTCCTTATATACTATTTATTTTGGCTTGACACTTCCTCTCATTTACTTCAATCTTTATCTTCAACAAAGATTACTCATCCCTATATGAATTCTATATGGCTTAATTGGTCCCTTGACTAAATGCAAGAACTCGCTTCTCCACTTAACCAAGCTCTTCTTTAGTCATACCTCTTGATTGTACATTAGATCCTTTGATGACTGATTATCTGATAAATGATCTTTTGACTTTTGATCTTCATGGAATATCCCATCTCCATTTATTCAAATGAACTTATGGGATATCCTCATCATTGTTTGGTGTTGATCCTTTATACTTTTTTATCATGAAGCAATCCATGTATATGAGACATTTTCATATCAAACCTTGTCTCTTGACTATTTTCAAACATGATTGCTTCTTCAACTTTCTTGTTCAACACTTAGCAAACTAATTAGTCCTTTAAGTGTGTTGTTATCCAAATCTCCAAAACCCACAAAGGGGTTAGATGCACTTTCAGTCTTGGGCCTCTGTTAGCACTCGAGGAAGGTCATACCCTTGATACTGATAATATGACTTTCGAAGATCCCATAGAAAAAGGAAACATGGAGAAGGCCCAACTGTTGCCAACCACATGTCCCCGAGGCCATGAAGCCAGCTATGATGAAGTTCTGATCCCCCTACATGGGGGGATCGGGGCTTGGGGCCTTCTCAGTCTTAGGGGCTCTCTTGGCCGTTTCTACCCTCTACATTGAAGGACCAGATTATAGGCCCTCTTAGTGTTTGGAGCCATTTAGGTTAGAAACTAGCCTCCATAGTCGCCTAAGGCTAGGGAGCCCTAGAAGACCTATCTATAATGATCTCCAAGGCATCCCACAAGATGCTCTAGGGGCAAAGTGGCCCCTAAAAGACAATCTCTAGGGCAGGGTAGCCCTAGGTAGGAGATGCCTCTCAGGGTAGGACGACCTCGATGCCACATGTGCCCATACATAGGTGGTCACATGATATCGAGCAGTTATAATAATAACTTCGTCTATTGCATCAAAGAGGTGCATTGTGGCCACGATGGATGTCACGGACATACCTAAGGCCACTTTGCAATGCATGTCACTGTAGCCACACAAACATGCAGTAGGCATACCCAATGCACTATGAAGTGTGTGCCACAATCTCTATCACTACTCTTGAACGTACTAGTGTACCAGAAAAGCATAATAAAGTGCAAGTACCTCTCCCATTTACCAACTACGCTATCTAGATGACATTTACTTTAGAACCTACCATCACGATAGGGCATATTTGCCACTACAACATGACAAGCTTAATACTATGGCATGACCAAGATGTGAATCGTATACGACTCCACACGTCTGGGACAAGATAGGTGTAGTTGATCCTCTGCTGGGCTCGATGCCCAACACATATGTATGCTTGAGCTATGAAAGGGAGGGACAGAGCAACGTAGAAAGGGTTTGGATTTGAATCAAAGGTTCGCTCTCGATTCAAGAAATGGACAAAGGTGATGTATTGACCACTTAGTCTAGAAGTCTTACCGACTAAAATAGATGGGAGAGCTAAATAATCATTATGCCCAGTTGATATCTAAGCGCGTATAACATCTTTGCCACTGCTATTATTAATTTACGGTACACTAAGACAACGTATGGTATTATATATCTTATGACCCGAGCCAAGAGACATTATCTAACATCGACATGTCTTTAGATTACGTCCTCCCTCTATTCTTGAACACTAGTCTGTAGATATCGTTGTGCGAAGACGTGCACTATTTCGGTTGAGCGTATTGATGACTCAACGGAAGGGACAAAAACATTGGTTCATTTTGATGGGCAAACCATAATAATAATTGACATCAGCATGCAGAATGCACTGCAGAATGCAGAGAGCCGGCCATCAGCAGATATATACCCTGTACATGTTATAATTGACGATTCTGTAGAAAGAACCAAAAAGAGGTGTGGCACCACAATGTGGTGGGTATCATGCGTTCGAGGAAATCATGTGTTTGTTTAAGCAACGCAGGTGCACCATCGATTGCGTTCTTTGGGAATTGGGCAGGAAAGAAAAGATCACCAAAGCAGCTCGAAATTTTTTTAAAACACACACATCTTTTTCACCCTGCTTGTGCCTGCGCTGTCAGAGCGCCATGCCTAGGCCGCTATTGCCATCACGAGCTACCACTGCATGATTTTGCTTGTCACGGCCGGGCAAGCCCTTTTCAGCGTCAATGGCGGCCGGCAGCTTTTGGAGCCCCCGCCCAGCGCGACAAAAAGCATCGCCTCCCTCCCCATATACCATCCCATCACGCACAGTGCCGGCGGTACGAGACCCAACAGAGGCACGCCATTTCTCACTTGCCCTTTTTAGCGCTAAAAACATCCTTAGGTTAGGACAAAGCGTCGCTGCCTAATTGCCTACAGAGACAGAGTAGTACCTGCCCCAGCTCTGGCCGTCAGATCAGTCTCTAGTCCCTTTTTTTTGGCGGTAGAGTTGTTGCGAAGCAAGCACTTTTCATGGCTTCAATGTCCGACTGTCATCATCATCTAATCTATGTCAGCGTCATATCACCTCTCGCCTCTGTTCTTCTAAACATAGAGGCGGTGTAGCCTCAGCACATAGCCATATAGTGTCAGGTCGTGCTCAGTATAGTGTATAAAGCCGTATAAAACTGTAGACTAAAATTTAAAAACGGCCGGGGACAAACTCACGTTGGCTTCTCTCTTCTACACTTATATTTTACTAGCCAGTTGTCCGTGTTTTTCTACGGTCATATAAATAGGTATTTGAATATTTATTTAAATATAATTATTGTTTATTTTTTAAACACTAAAGTACATGTGGTTTGCTAGTTATCTTCAAATTTCTGGAGTATAAGATGTGGATTCAAGTGCTCGCTCTGCACTATTTTTTTAATATGCACTGTTGTATAATATACACGGAAAGTAAGAGCCTCAAGAATGACTAAGGATGAAAATTGGTTCTTTTAAATAAATTTAGAGTTCAAACGATTTATAACATCTAATATAGGGGTGTTCAGTGTTCACGATGGCTCCAGATTCTCCCTCCAGTGTAAAGATGTAGTTTATAATATAAATTTAATTAGTTTTAAAAATATTTTTTAGTCTAAATAATAAACAAAATGACTTATCTAAATTTTTTTCTAAAGGATTATAGTTATAGCTCCAGGAGCTTTGGGGCTTTTTGCTTATGAAAGTTGTTTGACTTTTAGGAAATCCAAAAGCTAAAGTACAAGATCTCAAAAAAAAACTAATACAAACATATTGACGGATTAAACTAAACTTCCGTCTATATTTTAAATGCTGAAACCAAGATCTAAACATAAATCAATCATAGTTTAACAAAAACTAATTGATAAATAGAATTTATTAAGAAAAAAAGTTAGTCCGGATTTAGCCTATTATCCAGTCAGCCTCTATACTAAACTTTTCTTTTTGCTGCTGTGGTCACTGGCTCATTGCTGTTTAATACCTGGTAATTGGTGTAGAGCTGGGCAGGCATCTTTGGAGTTGGCGTGACATGTGACAGTATGAGAGATTAGGGCAATGTACAAAACTATTTAATATGAGGTATTTTGAGAGGTCTCTAAAAGCCTAATTGGAAAAAAGTATAATAGAAGGGCTTCACAAATTTCTATACATGTTGTCTGTTAGTTGTCATACTCGTATCATGTAATCTTGTGAAAATCCAACTGATGTCTCAGATTTGTATATGCCCTTAAACGGTCACGGTCCTCGGTTAGCTTATTTGGCTTCGGTCGACGACCATGTAGGTTAGTTAACAGAATCTTAGTACCAAACCATGCATGCAAGTATTATAATAGAAAAAACAATGCCGCTACTAATCATGGGCTTAGTCATTATCCTACTCCTAACAGCAATCGCAAGTACAGAGCAAAGTCGTTTTTTATGGGCGGAACAGTCCTCACAGCCACAGGAGAGGGGAGGTGGCAGGCTGCTTCCGTTTTGCGCAACATGCCACAAGCACAAACAGCATGGGATACTAGGAGCCTAGAAGGAAAAACCCTCTCCCTTGCCTTGCTCAATCAAAGAGGACAAGAACCACCAAGGAGGCTACCTTTTTTTTTTTGGTTGGGATGAGATGAGATAATCTAATCCTAAATCAGCATCAACATCATCATCAGATCCCAAGAACATAAAGTACAGGGGAGGAAGCTTGGATTTCTAGGCATGGCGCATGGCGGCATGCTTTCTTGGGGCTAATTTCTTAGATGGAAGGTCTAAATAGAAAGAAAAACAAGTGATCACTGAAATTAAGCATGTTTGTCTCTCCATTCTCGCTTCCCTCTCCTCTCTAGCTTAAGCGGAGTGCGGCGATGAAGCTCTGTTGGCGTTGTCCGTGTGGTCGGCGGTGACGGTGGGCGGCGAGGAGGCGGCGGCGCCGTTGATGTTGAAGCCGGTCGGGGACGATGTGAGGACGGGAGGGGGAGGGGTGAGCCTGGACGGGTTGAATGACGGTGCAGCAGCGCCGGCGTTGGCGCATGGGGTTTGGAGGAGCGCAGCAGCGCCTGAGGAGGCAGAGGCGCTGCGGCGGGCGCTGTGTCCGCCCAAGAAGTTGTGCTTGTTGTTGTGCATCCAGACCTTGAAGACGCCCTTGCCGACGCCCATGTCGCGGCACCACTCGTCCACGACGGCCTCGTCGCGCTTCTGCAGCCGCCACCCGAGCCGCTCTGACAGCTCCTGCATCCGCTGCTTCTGCTCGGCGGTGAACTTGGTGCGGAACCGCTTCCTGGGCATCGCGCCCCCGGGAGGCGGCGCACTCGACGGCGTCAGCTGGGCTGGGGCCAGCCTCTGCGCCGCGGCCGCCACCGCGGCGCCAGGACCAAGCGAGAGCAGCATGTGCTGGTGCGGCGCCGCCGCCGGGAAGTATGACGGCGGCGGGGGTTGCTGCGCCACCGGCGCCGGCACGTGGTGCGGCGGTGGCGGGGACACTGACCGCTCCTCGTCGTACTCCGAGCCCTCCGAGTCGGAATCGGGGTCGTCGGCGTCGACTACACCCGGGTGGCGGTCCTCGGGCGTATCCTCCCCGCCGCGGTGCGTCTGGCCGTGCAGCACGCTCGGCGGCGGCGGGAGCGCCAGCGGCGCAGGCGCCGGCGCGGGCTGCGGCGGGGAACCCTCCACCGTCCGGCGGTGGAAGTTGCGGTGGCACCCGCACGCCGCGCACTTGAGCGACGTCGGGTCGGCGGGGTTGGCCCCCGGCGAGGGCATAAACTCGCCGCACCCGTCCACGGCGTGCCCGCCCAGGCTCGCGGCGTGGTTCTTGAGGCACTCCCGGTACAGCGGCTCCCCGGCCGGCGCCACGGCCGCCGGCTTCGCCTTCTTGAAGGCAGCGCCGTTGGGGAACATGACGGGCTTGTACTTGACGTCCATCGCTTCCATGCGGCGCCCCCACGGCTTGACTGGTGGGTAGAGACGGGAGAGAGGGAGAGATTACCTCTAGCTCCTAACCCTGGGCTTTAGCATGCGACGACGGTCGACGGGTCAAGGGAGGTGAGGAAAACAACAGGTAAGGTCCGTAAGGAGGCGAAGGAAGGACGAGGGCGAGGAGATAAGCACACAAAGGGCGGTAGCAAGGCTAGTCGCTTGTGATTATCGAGAGAGTGAGAGAAAGTGTGAGCTCTGCCTCTGCAGGAGCGGGATAGGCGAAGGGGACGAGCTCATTTTAGGGAGTGTTTAGTTTTGGAAAAATCCTATAGATACCATTGAATTTTATACTTATTTATTATGTGTTATTGAATGGTATTTAGAGGATTATTTGTGCACATGTAGGTCCAATATAGAGATGACAATAGGTACTCAAAATCCGAATACCCGACGGGTTTTACCCGATATAAAGGCATGTACAAAATAATTTCTCTACCTACGGGTATGTTAATGGGCAAGAACATCTATTATTGATAGACGGGTAACCACGAGTAAAATATATATGTATCATTGTCAATATAACCATCTAACAGAGCCCATCTTAGCTAAAATAAAAATCCTTTTTAGCTATCATTTGTCTAGCTACCAAATTATATAATCATATGATTTGTTATATGTGAAGTTGAACTTGTTTTTGTATGTTTATTTAATATTTTGAGTGATTGGCATATTGGAATTTAAGACTTTCCTAGCGGGTACGGGTTATCCGAGGAGAAAAATTACCCGCACGGGTACGGATATGGGTAAAATTTATACCCACAAGCATATATGGGTAACCTCACAGGTAAAAATTTTTTTATGGATATGAGTATTGAATTGTACTATCCAACAAGTATATACCCATTGTCATCTCTAGTCCAATGGCACACAATAGATTGGTATAAATTTCGACGACATACATAAGATTATCCCGTTTAGTTTTCCAGGCTAAAGTTTTTGTGGTAATGTTAAATGTTTGAATATTAAATATAAATATTAAATGTAAACTTAATTATGTTTAATCAATCCATTTTATCTTTTAGTCTTTATCTGTGTAATTAGCTTTATAATTAGATTATATTTAATATCCATCATTCAAACATTTAATGTAATATGGACTAAACTTTAATTAAGTGAGACCAAATATCCCCTTAGTCTGTCTCCAACAGCTTACCCATCATATCTCCTATCACATCTCATTTTAAAATTCACTATATGAACATTGCAGTCTAAAATGCAAAACAGTGTGAACCAACAGCTTACCCATCATATATTCATATCTCCTATCACATCTCATTTTAAAATTCATTATATGAACATTGCAGTCTAAAATGCAAAACAATGTTTTACACGACTATATGCATGATTTGTTGAATATAATCCTTAGAGGTCGTTTGGGACAACTTATTTCTAAAGAGTTTTTTCTAATAATCTAGATTTTTGGATTTAACTGTCACAAGAATCTAGATATCGCGAGGTTACATACGAAGGAAGATGAAGAGAACTACATTGTTTTTAAGTTTACAGTGTAGTAGAATTCTCCCGTTATGGTGACTCGATAGATTATGTATTCACATTGATATATACGGTTTTCATTGAAGCAATTCTCATAAAAACGGATTGAACCAAATCATTTGATTGATAGAAGCTGATTTTGACCGGCCAAAAGCTCGAACATATAGGGTTTTGATTTAATTAGCGAGAGAGGAAAAATGCAATCTTTTTGAATGATGCTCTATCGTATAGAGATATATCAGATGACATGCACTGGAGACCGTGGGGATTTTGCTGGTGTAGACCACTGGATTGATGATCAATGGTACCAGTGTATTTTTAAAGAAAAATGTTTTCTCATGACACATTCTTTTTTTCTTTGAGGGTAGGTTGGACACTGAATGCGTGAATAGGGTTGGGCATTTTTCACTGAAACCCAAAGACCAAACCAAACTTCAGAAAACTGAACCGAAGTTTTGGTGTTTCGATGTTCGGTTTCAGTTTTAATTTTTGTTATCTTCGATGTACGGTGTCGGCTTCGGTTTTATCTGGAGACCGAACCGAACTATCGAAAAATCAAATCGAACTTTGTTTTAGGTTTATCAACTATGAATATTAACATGATATTATGTTTGAACTCAATAATTATATCATGTTATGAATTGTAATGTACTTATGTTGGACTAGTGGAACTGCTTTTCATTTGTTTCTTGACTATATAGAACATTATATATGTGGCTGGCGAGATGGTTTTTTCATTTTAAACCAAAAAAAACCGAAAACTGAACTACTCTATTTTTTCTACAACACACTGGTCGGCTCGGAGTTTTTGAAAATCAAAGTTTATAAAACTGAAAAAACGAACCAAACTTTTGGTTTAAACTGAATGCGAAATGCCCACCCCTATGTGTGAACTAGTCTTAATGACGTCATGGTATGGCATATGTAAGTGGTTGTTATATAGTTGGCACTAAGTATAGAAAATTGAATACCATCTCACAACTACAAGAATCTAATGAAATACATGTTATCTTAGAGATAGTCAGATAGAATTTAATGAAATACTTGGATTGTCTAGACAGTTCATGCAGACCTC
Organism: Zea luxurians; assembly: GCA_029449295.1. NCBI lineage: Eukaryota > Viridiplantae > Streptophyta > Magnoliopsida > Poales > Poaceae > Zea > Zea luxurians. The sequence continues at coordinate 784,988 of JAOPSE010000034.1, forward strand.
TAGGGTCAACAGTCAGCACAAGTGTGACCATGACCATAGAGGGAAACCCCCTAACTCCCTCTGACGTCTGTTTTTTTTAAGATACAAAATATTCGCCACATGTAACACCTCACCATCTTCTTTGCATTTCCAATAGAATACTACTAGTTAGGTCATGTTTGGAACATATAGATCTAATAGTTAGCTAGTAAAAGTTTGTTTGGATCATATGTACGCTAAATTTTAGCAACCCTCTCAAATAGAGAGTTAAAGTTTGGCACATGGGTAGCATTTGAATGCAAGTGCTAAAGTTTAGCACATGGATAAAAAAGCATCCATACCCCTAATTCATGTGGGGTGAGGAGAGAGAGTAGCCTAAGGAGGATAGGAGATGTCTCTTTCTCACCCTAAACCACTTTTAGCTCACTTTAGCACAATTTAAAGAAGCTAAACAACTAATGGGTGCTAAGTTTAGCACTTCAGTTTTATTACCTTTTAGCACTCTTGTTTGGATCTCTAAGTGATAAAGTTTAGCTAAAAGTGTAGTGCTAGAGGCTTTATCACCATAGATACAAACGTGCTCTAAAGTTGGTTGTGATGATCTAAACATGTCTAACTAATATCCTAGCTAATTGTTGGGTATCACACAACTAACAATTATTTTATTAACTAGTTCAATCCAGCTAATAATTTGTTAGTTGGCTAACTATTAGCTCTAGAGATTCCAAACGAACTATTTTAGGTATACAAACAATCAAATCTAGCATGATTTTTCTTTTTAAAAATGTCCCCCTTAGCTCTTGTCAATCCCTGCCAATTTGTGGCATGATTATACTTTGGAACGATGGTTCGAGGTACAATTTACACTATCTAAAAATAGCATACGCAAGTAGTCGCTACACCTACATGCTACCCCCGCTATTTTGAATTATAGCTTACTCTAATTTTATCTTAAATCAAACTTCTTCAGATTTGATTTTATAGGAAATACATCAACATCTAGAGCACTAGATAATTCCTCATAAAAATGTTATGTTAGAGCATTTATTTGAATTTATAGGTATTATTATATTTTTAAAAACTTGATCAAAATTAGAGATGTTTGGCTTAATGTAGCTAAAGTAAAATGTAATTTGGAATAGGCCAATAATTATCACCAACTGTAGCAACTCAATATCATACGTGATTACATGGATTAAATAAAATACACTATTTTCTTGAATATTGTTGGGTACCATAATTAGGGATACCCCCAACGCTCCTAATTATGGCTGGTAAACACCCTCAGACCAACTGACGGGTGCGGTTCAAGCCAAGACTTCGTCTACTCGAGGGACGTGATCTCACCCGAGCCCAGCCTCGGGTTGGAACCGTAGTCCCAGACAAGTTCACGCCTTGCCCGAGGGCCTCCTCAGACAGCGGGCGCCCCCTCGGCTCTCCCGAGGCCCGGCTCGGGCAGGCTTTGTTATGAAGCAACCTTGGCCATACCGCCTCACCAACCGACCGCTTCGCAGGCACATTAAATGCAGGGGATGCCTGACGCCGTATCCTGACACACGTGCCTCAGTCGGCCAGACCGAAGTGACCGCAGTCACTTCGCCCCTCTTCTTTACTGTCCGATATGACAGGAAAACAGCGCCGCTCGCTCCGCTCCGACTGCCATGTCAGCCACCCCGGCAACGACTGACAACAAGTCATGATCAACCACCGAGTTCAAGCCTCGGGCGCAACAGGAAGCTCCGCCTCGCGCGACCTCATGCTCCGGCCTCAGGAGGAGGTCTCCGCCTCGCCCGACCTCAGGCTCCAGCCTCGGGAGGAGGTCTCCGCCTCGCCCGACCCCCGGACTCGGCCTCGACCCCGGTCTCAGGAGGAATCGCGTCCTCGCCCGACCCCGGCCCCGGCCTCAAGAGAAGTCTCCGCCTCGACCGACCCTGGGCTCGGACTGACCGCGCTAATAGGGGATGCATCATTTCCCTATTCCTAGCCAGCTCAGGCTACAAGGAACAAGACCGGCGTGTCAGCCTCAAGCGGACTGATGACGCTAGCACCCTCGCAAAGGACCTGCTGGGCGTTACCCTCGTACCTGAGATGACGGTGTGCTCCGCCCCCGACGCAACTTCACCACCGTCCAACGACCAAGAGGTACCATCCGTTTTCCATCCCATACCTTTTCGGTTCAGCTTCGATCCACCTAGCGACCCCGCTATGGTGAGCGCCTTCGTAAAGGCGTATCCAAACCTTCCGGGGTACCACATGTGGTCAACCTAGGACCGACTGACAGCCGTCTCAACCTTCGGACCGGCGGGTTCTAAGGAAGAGGACGACCCCGACTCCGATTGGGATTTCTTTGCCCTCAATGACCCCGGTGCCATGCGGGGCTTCATGTCTGCATGTGACCACTGCCTCTCCGGTTGTTCTAACGGTGGCCATGACCTTGACGACGAGGGTTACGGCCCAAGTCGCGAATGTTTTCACGTCGATCTGGGAGATCACAACGAAGGCAACCACCTCGGTATGCCAGAGGTTGACGATCCCCCTAGGCCCGCGTCTCGTGTTGACATCCTGAGAGAGCTAGCTGTGGTCCTAGTCCCTGCGGGGGGTCAGGACATACAGCTCGAGCAAATCCGTGAGATGCAGGCCCGGGTCGACGGGGAAGCAGTCTGGCTTGTACAGCTCCGATAGAACATCGAACAGGAGTGGGCAGGCCGATCACTCGCCGGAGAAGCCTATCATCGGGCGCAACACATCCGGCGCCGCATCGTCGACAATGCCAGGGCAGCGCTGCCCCCAGCCGTCAGCGGGTCTGGCCAGGACCTAGCTGCAGTGGCGGTGCTGCTTCGAGCCATGCTGGAGCCATCCACCACCGAGGGATGACGTATCCAGGGCGAACTCAACGATCTCCTAGAAGGCGCCGCGGTTCGACGAGCCGAGAGCTCCGCCTCCCGCAGGCGAGCTGACCCCTCGGAGCATCACGCGGTGTCCTCCCGGTGCATTCGGGAAGCCTCGGTCCTTCCCGAGCGTACACGGGACGAGGCGCCCGCCGCCCGGGAACGCCTCAGCAACGAGCACCACCATCTCGACCATCGAGCCCGCCTCGACGAGAAGGTGCGCTGAGGCTACCATCCTAGGCGCGGGGGACGCTGCAACAGCGAGGAGGATCGCAGTCCTTCGCCCGAACCACCCAGTCCGCGAGTCTTCAGCCGGGCCATACGACGAGTGTCGTTCCCTACCCGTTTTCGAGCCCCGACTACTATCACCAAGTACTCGGGGGAGACGAGGCCGGAGCTGTGGCTCGCAGACTACCGACTGGCATGCCAGTTAGGAGGGGCGCATGATGACTACCTCATCATCCGTAATCTACCCCTTTTCCTCTCCGACGCCGCCCGAGCCTGGCTGGAGCATCTGCCTCCTGCGCAGATCTTCGACTGGGACGATCTGGTCAAAGCTTTCGCGGGAAACTTCCAAGGCACGTACGTGCGCCCTGGGAACTCGTGGGACCTCCAAAGCTGCCGCCAGTAGCCAGGGGAGTCCCTCCGAGAGTACATCCGGCGGTTTTCAAAGCAGCGCACCGAGCTGCCCAACGTTACCGACTCGGATGTCATCGGGGCTTTCCTTGCCGGCACCACATGCCGAGACCTGGTGAGCAAACTGGGGCACAAGACTCCCACCTGTGCGAGCGAACTGATGGACGTCGCCACCAAGTTCGCCTCGAGTCAAGAGGCGGTCGAAGCCATCTTCTAGAAGGACAAGCAGCCTTAGGGGGAGCCGAAGACAGACACTCCTGAGGCGTCCGCCCAGCGGGGCACGAAGAAGAAGGCTAAAAACAAGTCGCGAGCAAAGCGCGACGCCGCAGACGAAGTCCGGCTTCTGGAAAACAAGTTCCATAGGCTGGAGCTCAACCACATCGCTCGACGGCACAACGAGACTGCAGACGAGCTGGCGAAAATAGCCTCGGGGCGAACGACGGTTCCCCCGGACGTCTTCTCCAGAGACCTACATCAACCATCCATCAAGATCGACGACGTGCCCGAGGTTGAGGAAGCCTCGGCCCAGCCCGAGGTACCCTCGGTCGACCCCGAGGTACCCTCGGCCGCACCCGAGGCACCCTCGGCCATCGAGGAAGAGGCCTTGCCCGTCGAAGAGGAACAGAATGGGGTCACGCCAGATCCGAACTGGCAGACCCCGTACCTGGAATATCTCCTCCGAGGAGAGCTTCCAATCGACAAGACCAAAGCTCAGCGGCTGGCTCGGCGCACCAAGTCATTTGTCTTGCTGGGTGATGAAAAAGAGCTCTATCACCGCAGCCCCTCGGGCATCGTCCAACGATGCATATCTATCTCCCAAGGACAAGAGCTGTTGCAAGAAATACACTCGGGGGCTTGCGGCCACCATGCAGCGCCTCGAGTCCTCGTGGGGAATGCCTTCCGACAAGGTTTCTACTGGCCAACCGTGGTGGCCGATGCCACTAGGATTGTGTGCCCCTGCCGGGGGTGTCAATTCTACGCAAAGCAGACGCATCTGCCCGCTCATGCCTTGCAGACGATACCCATCACCTGGCCATTTGTTGTGTGGGGTCTAGACCTCGTCGGTCCCTTGCAGAAGGCACCCAGGGGCTTCACACACCTGCTGGACACTATCGACAAATTCTCCAAGTGGATCGAGGTCCGACCCCTAAACAGCATCAGGTCTGAGCAGGCGGTGGAATTCTTCACCAACATCATCCATCGGTTCGGGGTCCCAAACTCAATCATCACCGACAATGGCACGCAATTCACCGGAAAAAAGTTCTTGGACTTCTGCGACGACCACCACATCCGTGTGGACTTGGCCGCCGTAGCTCATCCCATGACGAATGGGCAGGTGGAGCGTGCCAACGGTATGATTTTACAGGGGCTCAAACCAAGGATCTACAACGACCTCAACAAGTTCGGCAAGCGGTGGATGAAAGAGCTGCCCTCGGTAGTCTGGAGTCTGAGGACGACGCCGAGCCGCGCCACGAGTTTTACGCCGTTCTTTATAGTCTATGGGGCCAAGGCCGTCCTCCCCACGGACTTAGAATATGGGTCCCCGAGGACCAAGGCGTACGACGACCGAAGCAACTAGACCAGCCGAGAAGACTCGCTGGACCAACTTGAGGAGGCTCGGGACGTTGCCTTACTACATTCAGCACGGTACCAGCAGTCGCTTCGGCGCTACCATGCCCGAAGTGTTCGGTCCCGAGGCTTCCAAGTGGGAGACTTGGTGCTTCGCCTGCGACAGGACGCCCGAGGGCGTCACAAGCTCACTCCACCCTGGGAAGGGCCCTTCATCATCGCCAAGATCTTGAAGCCCGAAACATACAAGCTGGCCAACAGTCAAGGCGAGGTCTACAGCAACGCTTGGAACATCCGACAGCTACGTCGCTTTTACCCTTAAGATGTTTTCAAGTCGTTCATATACCTCGTTCTCCTTACATACACAAATAGAGTCTAACCGTCAAGGAAGGGTCAGCCTTGCCTCGGCAAAGCCCGACCCTCCCTTAGGGGCTAGAAGGGGAGAACCCCCTCTGCGTCAAAATTTTCCTCGGAAAATTTTTCCACCAACACGACTTTTCGTGTTTCCCGACTATATCAGTAACAGAACCCCGCAAAACGAATAAGAGCGCATGTAAGCGGCAAGGACGACCAAGCCGAGGGACTCCTACGCCTCCGGGATACGGATACCTCACTCGTCACCTTCCGCGAAAAATAACTCTTACTCGGATAAGCAATTCTGCTACTGACGAACGAGTCCGGATACTCGAAAGAAGAGAAAAAGAAACACAGCTTTATAACACGACGACAAAGTGTTTAGGCCTTGGCAGCCGCGAAAGACACATGCATGTTCCAAACAAACTGCTCTTGCAGAATCAGGCATCGCCCGGGGGAGGAGCGGCACCCTCGGCTTCGTCTCCGCCCTCAGCGCTGTCTCCACCCTCGCGAGATCCGCCCCGGCCTTGGACGGCGACGCAAGCGGAAGGATCTCCACCTCGAAGGAGGACGCCAGCACCGCGCTTGGGCCCGCGACGGCCACGTCAAGCCTCTGAACTTCGGCTAGGGCAGCTTCATCTTCGTCGGGTAGACAGTACCCCTCGCTGACCCGCTCCTGTCGGGGACCATAATTAGGGGTACCCTCAAGACGCCTAATTCCCAGCTGGTAACCCCCATCAGCATAAAGCTGCAAAGGCCTGATGGGTGCGATTAAGTCAGGGATCAGTCCATACGAGCGACTCGATCACGCCTCGCCCGAGCCTAGCCTCGGGCAAGGGCAGCCAACCCCGAGGGGTTTCCGTCTCGCCCGAGGCCCCCTTTTAACGACGGACACATCTCCGGCTCGCCCGAGGCCTTGCCTTCGCAAAGAAGCAACCCTGACTAAATCGCCGCGCCGACCGACCGAGTCGCAGGAGCATTTAACGCAAAGGTAGCCTGACACCTTTATCCTGACGCGCGCCCCCCGGCAGAGCCGAAGTGACCGCCGTCACTTCGCCGCTCCACTAACCGGTCTGACAGAAGGACAGCGCCGCCTGCGCCGTTCCGACTGCAGTGCCACTTGACAGAGTGAGACTGACAGGCAGTCAGGCCTTGCCAAAGGCGCCATAGGAAGCTCCGCCCGACCCAGGGCTCGGACTCGGGCTAAGGCCCCGGAAGACGGCGAACTCCGCTCCGCCCGACCTAGGGCTCGGACTCGGGCTAAGCCCCTGGAAGACGGCGAACTCCGCTCCGCCCGACCCAGGGCTCGGACTCGGGCTAAGGCCCCGGAAGACGGCGAACTCCGCTCCGCCCGACCCAGGGCTCGGACTCGGGCTAAGGCCCCGGAAGACGACGAACTCCGCTCCGCCCGACCCAGGGCTCGGACTCGGGCTAAGGCCCCGGAAGACGGCGAACTCCGCTCCGCCCGACCCAGGGCTCGGACTCGGGCTAAGGCCCCGGAAGACGACGAACTCCGCTCCGCCCGACCCAGGGCTCGGACTCGGGCTAAGGCCCCGGAAGACAGCGAACTCCGCTCCGCCCGACCCAGGGCTCGGACTCGGGCTAAGGCCCCGGAAGACGACGAACTCCGCTCCGCCCGACCCCAGGGGTCGGACTCCGCCCTGGCCTCTGCCGAACGACCTCCGCCTCGCCCGACCCAGGAGCTCGGGCTCGGCCTCGGCCATGAAAGACAGACTCGACCTCGGCTTCGGAGGAGCCTCCACGTCGCCCGACCTAGGGCACAAGCCCGCCACGTCGACAGGAAGCGCCATCATCACCCTACCCCGAGCCGACTCGGGCCGCAGAGAACAAGACCGGTGTCCCATCTGGCTAGCTCCGCCAGATAGGCAATGATGGCGCCCCGCTAGCCCCGTGACGACGGCGGCTCTCAGCTCCCTTACGGAAGCAGGGGGACGTCAGCAAGGACCCAACCGCTCCGACAGCTGTCCCTCCGCCAGGCTCCGTTGCTCCTCCGACAGCCACGACACCACACCAGCTGGGTGCCAAGATCTCTCCGGCTGCCACATTGGCATGTACTTAGGGCGCTAGCTCTCCCCCGCTAGACACGTAGCACTCTGCTACACCCCCATTGTAGACCTGGATCCTCTCCTTACGCCTATAAAAGGAAGGACCAGGGCCTTCTTAGAAAAGGTTGGCCGCGCGGGGACGAGGACGGGGCAGGCACTCTCTTGGGGCCGCTCGCTTCCCTCACCCGCGTGGACGCTTGTAACCCCCTACTGCAAGCGCACCCGACCTGGGCGCGGGTCGAACACGAAGGCCGCGGGATTTCCACCTCTCTCACGACTCGTCTCCGGCCACCTCGCTTCCCCCCTTCGCGCTCGCCCACGCGCTCGACCCATCTGGGCTGGGGCACGCGGCACACTCACTCGTCGGCTTAGGGACCCCCCGGTCTCAAAACGCCAACAGTTGGCGCGCCAGGTAGGGGCCTGCTGCGTGTTGACGAGCAGTTTCCCGTCAAGCTCCAGATGGGCAGTCTCCAACGACCTCTCCAACCCGGGACGGTGCTCCGTTTCGGGAGTCTCGAGTTCATGTCTCTCGACGGCAGCTACGACATGATACTCCTTCCACCGCCGCGCGACGACGACAATGGCGGCCGACAGCCCGCCCGCCGGCGGCGGAATCGACGACGTCTTCCCCGCGTGGTGGAAGAACAACATTCGAGCTCGCCCCATCCTCTCCCCCGCCATCGGAGGAGGAGGCGGGGCAACCCAGGCCGAGCGGGAGGCCGCGCTCCGTCGGCTGTCGAGCGAACCGATGTCCCCAGCGCCCCGACGGAGGGCGCGTCGGGCGTCAACCTCGCGTTTGAGACGAAGGCGAGCGCCGTCCCCCCGCGACACGCCAATCCCGAGCAAGTGGACGACGCCAGCACGCTCGCGGAGGGCCTGCAGGACGTCGCCCTCGTACCCAAGACGACGGCGCAATCAGTCCCCGACGTGACTATGTCGCTCCTCGTCGACCAAAAGGTACCGACTGATTCCCATCCTTCGTTATTTCGACTCGGCCTCAACCCGCCTAGCGACCTCGCTTTGGCGGGCGCTCACGTTGAGGCGAGTGCAACCCCTCTGGGGTTTTGTATGCGGTCGCCTTGGGACCGATTGACGGACGTCTCGACCTACGGGCCCTCTGGGTCCGAGGAAGATGACGATCCCAGCGTCTGTTGGGATTTCTCTGGATTTGGCAACCCCAGTGCCATGCGGGACTTTATGACCGCATGTGACTACTGCCTCTCCGACTGTTCCGACGGCAGCCGCAGCCTTGACGACAAGGACTGTGGCCCAAGCCGCGAATGTTTCCACGTCGAGCTAGGGGATCCCTCCGAAGGCAACCATCTCGGCATGCCGGAGGACGGTGATCTCCCTAGGCCGGTGCCTCGCGCCGACATCCCGTGGGAGCTAGCTGTGGTCCCCGTTCCGGCGGGGGGTCACGACCCACAGCTCGAGCAAGTCCGCGAGGCGCAGGCCAGGCTCGACGAGGGAGCAGGAGCGCTCGAGTCGATCCGCCGGGACGTCGGGCAGGTATGGGCGGGCCAACCCCCGGCCGAAGAAATACGTCACCTGCCCCAGGGTTTCCAGCACCGCGTCGCCAACAATGTCAGGGACAGGCCGCCACCCGCATCCAGCAGGGTCGGTCAGAACCTGGCAGCCGCAGCGATGCTCCTCCGCGCGATGCCAGAACCATCAACCACCGAGGGTCGGCGAATCCAGGGAGAGCTCAAGAATCTCCTGGAAGGCGCTGCGGCCCGGCGGGCCGAGAGCTCTGCCTCCCGAAGGCAGGGGTACCCCTCGGAACCTCATGCCGCGACTTCCCGATTCATGCGGGAAGCCTCGGTCTACACCAGGCGCACGCGCAACACCGCTCCTGCGGCCCCGGGCCACCTCGGCAACGAGCACCATCGTCGCGACCGTCGGGCCCACCTCAACGAAAGGGTGCGCCGAGGCTACCACCCCAGGCGTGGGGGACGCTACGACAGCGGGAGGATCGGAGTCCCTCGCCCGAACCACCCGGTCCACAGGCCTTCAGCCGGGCCATACGGCGGGCGCCGTTTCCGGCCCGGTTCCGACCCCGACTACTATCACAAAGTACTCGGGGGAAACGAGGCCGGAATCGTGGCTCGCAGACTACCGCCTGGCCTGCCAACTGGGTGGAACGGACGACGACAACCTCATCATCCGCAACCTCCCCCTGTTCCTCTCCGACACTGCTCGCGCCTGGTTGGAGCACCTGCCTCTGGGGCAGATCTCCAACTGGGATGATTTGGTCCAAGCCTTCGCCGGCAATTTCCAGGGCACGTACGTGCGCCCCGGGAATTCCTGGGACCTCCGAAGCTGCCGGCAACAGCCGGAAGAGTCTCTTCGGGACTACATCCGGCGATTCTCGAAGCAGCGCACCGAGCTGTCCAACATCACCGACTCCGATGTCATCGGCGCGTTCCTTGCCGGCACCACCTGCCGCGACCTGGTGAGCAAGTTGGGTCGCAAGACCCCCACCAGGGCGAGCGAGCTGATGGACATCGCCACCAAGTTCGCCTCTGGCTAGGAGGCGGTCGAGGCCATCTTCCGAAAGGACAAGCAGCCTCAGGGCCGCCCGTCGGAAGAGGCTCCCGAGGCATCTACCCCGCGCGGCGCCAAGAAGAAAGGCAAGAAGAAGTCGCAAGCGAAACACGACGCCGCCGACGCGGACCTTGTCGCCGCCGCCGAGTACAAGAACCCTCGGAAGCCCCCCGGAGGTGCTAACCTCTTCGACAAGATGCTCAAGGAGTCGTGCCCTTACCATCAGGGGCCCGTCAAGCACACCCTCGAGGAGTGCGTCATGCTTCGGCGCCACTTCCACAAGGCCGGGCCACCCGCAGAGGGTGGCAGGGCCCGCGACGACGACAAAAAGGAAGATCACCAAGCAGGAGAGTTCCCCGAGGTCCGCGACTGCTTCATGATCTACGGAGGGCATGCGGCGAATGCCTCGGCTCGGCATCGCAAGCGAGAGCGTCGGGAGGTCTGCTCGGTGAAGGTGGCGGTGCCAGTCTACCTAGACTGGTCCGACAAGCCCATCACCTTCGACCAAGCTGATCACCCCGACCACGTGCCGAGCCCGGGGAAATACCCGCTCGTCGTCGACCCCATCATCGGCGACGTCAGGCTCACCAAGGTCCTGATGGATGGGGGCAGCTGCCTCAACATCATCTACGCCGAGACCCTCAGGCTCCTGCGCGTCGATCTGTCCTCCGTCCGAGCAGGCGCTGCGCCCTTCCACGGGATCATTCCTGGGAAGCGCGTCCAGCCCCTCGTACGGCTCGACCTTCCTGTCTGCTTCGGAACGCCCTCCAACTTCCGAAGGGAGATTCTGACGTTCGAGGTGGTCGGGTTCCGAGGAACCTACCACGCGGTATTGGGGAGACCATGCTACGCGAAGTTCATGGCCGTCCCCAACTACACCTACCTGAAGCTCAAGATGCCGGTCCCCAACGGGGTCATCACCGTCGGCCCCACGTACAAACACGCGTTCGAATGCGACGTGGAGTGCGTGGAGTACGCCGAGGCCCTCGCCGAGTCCGAGGCCCTCATCGCCGACCTGGAAAACCTCTCCAGAGAGGTGCCAGACGTGAAGCGACACGCCCGCAATTTCGAGCCAGCAGAGACGGTTAAGGCCGTCCCTCTCGACCCCAGTGGCGACACCTCCAAGCAGATCCGGATCGGTTCCGGGCTCGACCCCAAATAGGAAGCAGTGCTCGTCGACTTTCTCCGCGCAAACGCCGACGTCTTTGCGTGGAGTCCCTCGGACATGCCCGGCATACCGAGGGATGTCGCCGAGCACTCGCTGGATATTCGGGCTGGAGCCCGACCGGTCAGGCAGCCTCTGCGCCGATTCGACGAGGAGAAGCGCAGAGTGATAGGCGAGGAGATCCACAAGCTAATGGCAGCAGGGTTCATCAAAGAGGTATTCCGTCCCGAATGGCTTGCCAACCCTGTGCTTGTGAGAAAGAAAGGGGGGAAATGGCGGATGTGTGTAGACTACACTGGTCTCAACAAAGCATGTCCGAAGGTTCCCTACCCTCTACCTCGCATCGATCAAATCGTGGATTCCACTGCTGGGTGCGAAACCCTATCTTTCATCGATGCCTACTCAGGGTATCATCAAATCAAGATGAAAGAGTCCGACCAGCTCGCGACTTCTTTCATCACGCCCTTCGGCATGTACTGCTATGTCACCATGCCGTTCGGTTTGAGGAACGCGGGTGCGACGTACCAGCGGTGCATGAACCATGTGTTCGGCGAACACATCGGTCGTACGGTCGAGGCCTACGTCGATGACATCGTAGTCAAGACAAGGAAAGCCTCCGACCTCCTCTCCGACCTTGAAGTGACATTCCGGTGTCTCAAGGCAAAGGACGTCAAGCTCAATCCCGAGAAGTGTGTCTTCGGGGTGCCCCGAGGCATGCTCCTGGGGTTCATCGTCTCCGAGCGGGGCATCAAAGCCAACCCGGAGAAGATCGCAGCCATCACCAGCATGGGGCCCATCAAGGACTTAAAAGGTGTACAGAGGGTCATGGGATGTCTCGCGGCCTTGGGCCGTTTCATCTCACGCCTCGGCGAAAGAGGCCTGCCTCTGTACCGCCTCTTAAGGAAGGCCGAGTGCTTCACTTGGACCCCTGAGGCCGAGGAAGCTCTCGGCAACCTGAAGGCGCTCCTCACCAAGGCGCCAATCTTGGTACCCCCAGCTGATGGAGAAGCCCTCTTGGTCTACGTCGCCGCGACCACTCAAGTGGTTAGCGCCGCAATTGTGGTCGAAAGGCAAGAAGAGGGGCATGCATTGCCCGTTCAGAGGCCAGTCTACTTCGTCAGCGAGGTGCTGTCCGAAACCAAGATCCGCTACCCACAAGTTCAGAAGCTACTGTATGCAGTGATCCTGACGAGGCGAAAGTTGCGACATTACTTTGAGTCTCATCCGGTAACTGTGGTGTCATCCTTCCCCCCTGGGGGAGATCATCCAGTGCCGAGAGGCCTCGGGCAGGATCGCAAAGTGGGCGGTGGAAATCATGGGCGAGACAATCTCGTTCGCCCCTCGGAAGGCCATCAAGTCCCAGGTATTGGCGGACTTCGTAGCCGAATGGGTCGACACCCAGCTGCCGACGGCTCCGATCCAACCGGAGCTCTGGACCATGTTTTTCGACGGGTCGCTGATGAAGACGGGAGCCGGCGCGGGCCTGCTCTTCGTCTCGCCCCTCGGGAAACACCTACGCTACGTGCTGCGCCTCCATTTCCCGGCGTCCAACAATGTGGCTGAGTACGAAGCTCTGATCAACGGATTGCGAATCGCCATCAAGCTAGGGGTTCGACGCCTCGACGCTCGCGGCGACTCACAGCTCGTCATCGACCAAGTCATGAAGAACTCCCACTGCCGTGACCCGAAGATGGAGGCCTACTACGATGAGGTTCGACGCCTGGAAGACAAGTTCTATGGGCTCGAGCTTAACCACATCGCCCGGCGCTACAACGAGACTGCGGACGAGCTGGCAAAAATAGCCTCGGGGCGAACCACGGTTCCCCCGGACGTCTTCTCCCGGGATCTGCACCAACCCTCCGTCAAGATCAACGACACGCCCGAGCCGGAGGTACCCTCGGCCCAGCCCGAGGCGTCCTCGGTTCAGCCCGAGGTACCCTCGGCCCCCGAGGGCGAGGCGCTGCGCATCGAGGAGGAGCGGAGCGGGGTCACGCCTGATCGATATTGGCAGACCCCGTACCTGCAATATCTCCGCCAAGGAGAGCTACCCCTCGACCAAGCCGAGGCTCGGCGGGTAGCGCGACGCGCCAAATCGTTCGTCTTGCTCGGCGATGAGAAGGAGCTCTACCACCGCAGCCCCTCGGGCATCCTCCAGCGATGCATCTCCATCGCCGAAGGTCAGGAACTCCTGCAAGAAATACACTCGGGGGCTTGCGGCCATCATGCAGCGCCTCGAGCCCTCGTCGGGAACGCTTTCCGGCAAGGCTTCTACTGGCCAACGGCGGTGGCTGACGCCACTAGAATCGTCCGCACCTGCGAAGGGTGTCAATTCTATGCGAAGCAGACCCACCTGCCCGCTCAGGCTCTGCAGACGATACCCATCACCTGGTCCTTCGCTGTGAGGGGTCTGGACCTCGTCGGCCCTCTGCAGAAGGCGCCCGGGGGCTACACGCACCTGCTGGTCGCCGTCGACAAATTCTCCAAGTGGATCGAGGTCCGACCCCTGAACTGCATCAGGTCCGAGCAGGCGGTGGCGTTCTTCACCAACATCATCCATCGCTTCGGGGTCCCAAACTCCATCATCACCGACAACGGCACCCAGTTCACCGGCAGAAAATTCTTGGATTTTGCGAGGATCACCACATCCGGGTGGACTGGGCTGCCGTAGCTCATCCCATGTCGAATGGGCAAGTAGAGCGTGCCAACGGCATGATTCTACAAGGGCTCAAGCCTCGGATTTACAACGACCTCAACAAGTTCGGCAAGCGATGGATGAAGGAACTCCCCTCGGTGGTCTGGAGCCTGAGGACAACGCCGAGCCGAGCCACGGGTTTCACGCCGTTCTTCCTGGTCTACGGGGCCGAGGCTGTCTTGCCCACTAACCTGGAATACGGCTCCCCGAGGACGAGGGCCTACGACGATCAAAGCAACCAAGCTAGCCGAGAAGACTCGGTGGACCAGCTGGAAGAGGCTCGGGACATGGCCTTACTACACTCGGCGCGGTATCAGCAGTCCCTGCGACGCTACCACGCCCGAGGGTTCCGACCCCGAGACCTCCAGGTGGGCGACCTGGTGCTTCGACTGCGGCAAGACGCCCGAAGGAGGCACAAGCTCACGCCCCCCTAGGAAGGGCCATTCGTCATCGCCAAAGTTCTAAAGCCCGGAACGTACAAGCTGGCCAACAATCAAGGCGAGGTCTACGGCAACGCTTGGAACATCCAACAGGCTTGGGTCTTGACGCTGGAAGGGGCAGCAACACCCTCGGCATCGACGACAACTTCGGCGAGGCCCGACCTAGCCTCGGACGGCGACTCGGTCCGAGGGTCTCCGCTCCGAAGGACGACGTCATCACCACGCCCGGGCAATCGCTGCCAGGGACTTCTCCGGGAATTCGGCCCGAGCAGGCGGCTCGGCCGGTTACCCCTGAGGCCTCGGCCAACCATCTTCCAAGGGCGCCAGCCCGACCTGAGGCCTCGGCTGATCAACTCCGACGTCGATCCCGCCAACAGAAAACCCGGTTAGGCTCTGGCCAACCAGGTTTCATTTTTGAGCCGACTCCACCTATGTTCATACTGATATCGCTACCCCTGGCCTCGGCTCGACGAAGAGTGGCCGAGGGGTCTCTTTAACTAAGCTAGAGGAGCCTCGGACAGCAAGGCCGACCGAGCCGAGGGACTCCTACGCCTCCGGGATACGGATACCTCACTCGTCACCTTGACACGGGGCGACTCATGCTTGGTGAAGCGGTTCAGATAATCAGCAGACGAGTCTTAGTGCTCAGAAATGAGGAAAAAACACAGCTCCGTGCCGAAGTTACATACATGTTCAGGCCCCAAAAGCCGAAATGAACAAAAAACACCGGCATTCGAAGTGTCGTCACAAACGGAACCCCGGTTCCGTCTCCACGGGTATGGACAACCTCCACGCCGAGGAAGCCTGTGGAGCGACAAGCTCTGGGCGAATCACCAGCAAAACGCGGGTCGCCCCCAAGCATCCTGGCAGATCCTCGCAGCCGTCCTCGCCGCGAATGCGAGGAAGAGGACGGAATGTTGCATCCTAGCTGGGCAGCAACAGTTCGCCTTCCCCGGCATGGCTGGAGGACGTCTCCGCCGTAGGGCTAAAGGGCGATTGCCACCACCAGAAGCTGGAAGAAGAGGTGGTCCGCCGACCCGCGCAGGAGGTGGAGCCCCGGCTCGCCTCGCTCCCCGCCCCGGCGAGGATGACGAACACCCTCAACACTGAGGACGGGACCGAGACCACAACCCGGTTTGCCTCTCCCCATCCAGGAGCTGGAGGTCACCGTCTTGGGTGACCACCAGCGGAGGGGAGCAACCGGGTTGTGTGATGAAAATCCTTGAAGCCGAACGATGGCTGAAAGGTACCAACTCCCACGGAGTTGCGTTCCTCCAACGATGGGGCGAAAAGACGGCGGTTTCCCCCATCCGGGGGCTTGAAAGGTGGAAAGACACGGTGCATAAGGGAGGAAGAAGACATGGTCGCCTTACGAAAGGGGTCGCCCTCCTTTTAAAGGCGACTCTCCCTGCTTGCGCCCCCAACCGTCACGGGCTGAGTCTTCTCCAACACGCTCCAAAGCCCTCCCCTGCGGCGCGGGGGCTGGGTCCCGCATGTCATGCAGACCGGCTCCGAGCAGAAGAAGCCAAACCTCCGCGCGTGGTGCACGCAACCGCCCAGCGGTTACAAGTGACCCTCCACTTTTGCCCAGACCAACGGGCGAAAGGGGCGGGCAGCCATGCAGGCGGCATGCAACCGCGCCAAGTGGACGCGCTTCTCCGACTCCCGACACGCCAGCATGGGGGCCCAGGCCCACGCGTCGCGCGACCGGCGCGCCGAATGCTGCATGCAAGCAACTGTACCACTTGCGCCACCACCGCGCCTCCTCGATTGCAGAACCAACACCGCGACTCGAGGCGACCCAGCGCGCGACCCAGCAGCGCCAGCCTGACGCAGCGGTCAACGCGATCAAAAGTGGGCCGGCAGTGATGACGGTGGCAGGCGCGCGGGAGCAGCGGTCACGTCGTCAGCCAAGCTCACGTCCCATCCGGAGGCAGCAAGAGAACCCCCTCTCACGGCGTGAAGACAACGCGCCCGTGATCCGTTCCTCGAACGGCTCGCGCACGCGCAACGGCCGCCCTGCCAACTACTCGCCCTGTCGCATTAACTTCGCGGCTGGACAGGCGGCGCTTCTGGCAGGAGCAGCGGGCGACGCTTCGCCTTCGCCAAAACAACCGCACCAAAAAAGGTACGCCGCGTCGTTCGGTTTCGTATCCTTTTTCCTTTTTTCCTCTTTCTCTATCTCTTGCGACAGGGACCGGGAAAGGGGGATACCCCGAAAGGGATCCTTCCCCGTGAAGGAACTAGGCTCCGAGCCTCCTTACAGATCAGGGGTTCGAAGGCTGGCCCCCCAAAGGGTTCAACAGCCGCCTCAGATCGCGTGGGCCCTACACCCACTACTGGTCAGAGGTTCGAAGGCCGGCCCCCCGAAGGGTTCCACGGCCGCCTCAGGCTACTCGGGCTCCGCGCCCATTACTGATCAGGGGTTTGAAGGCTGGCCCCCGAAGGGTTCACAGTCGCCTCAGACACCGAGCGAGGGATGACCAGGGGTACGTTCGATACATAACCAAGGCTCGGGCTGCGCTCCCGAGGTACCCTAGGACATTTCCAAGACCAGCGGGAGCGATCCTGTAACGGAATCCCATCGGAGGGAGGCATCGAGCCCTCGGACCCCGTCGCCAGGGGACCGGGTCCGGCAGATCACCCGCAGGTACTTTTGGGCGTGCCTCTGGGCCCCTAGCCGACCCCCAACGAACGGGGCACGGACGTCCACTCGGATTACCCGCTTGCAGCTCACCGGAGACACCATGTTCGGTGCCCATCGAGGGTAACATGGCGCTCTCCCCCCTCCTCCTTGCGGAAAGGCGACGTAGGGGCGTATGTAAAAAAGCCAAGTCTGTCCCTGATCGCCCTCTCGCCCTGTGCGGAGGCTCGGGGGCTGCTCTCGCAAACCCGGCTCCGGCCAAACCGTTGACAGCGTCAACATACCAGCCCGAGAACTTGGGCCCCGATCGTGCACCCGGGCTACGGCCAGTTGAGAGCACCTAGAGGGGGGGGGTGAATAGGTGATCCTGTAAAAACTTCAAACTTAAGCCACAAAAACTTGTTAAGCGTTAGCACAGTTAATGCCAAGTGGCTAAGGTGAAGTCTTCAACAAAACACAATACCACAAGAATCAAGCACAGAGGGACACGGTGGTTTATCCCGTGGTTCGGCCAAGCCAATGCTTGCCTACTTCCACGTTGTGGCGTCCCAACGGACGAGGGTTGCAATCAACCCCTCTCAAGCGGTCCAAAGACCCACTTGAATACCACGGTGTTTTGTTGTTCTTATCTCAATCCCGTTTGCGAGGAATCTCCACAACTTGGAGCCTCTCGCCCTTACAAAAGATGTTCACAAAGAATCACGGAGTAAGGGAGGGATTAGCAACTCACACACAACACAAAGATCACAGCGAATACGCACACACAAAACCCAGACTTGAGCTCAAGAGGCTAACACACTAGAACGGAGCTCAAATCACTAGAATGTCAAACAAGTGCGCAAGATTGATGTGTGAGTGATCAAGAGTGCTCAAGGAATGCTTGGGTACTTCCTCCATGCGCCAAGGGGTCCCTTTTATAGCCCCAAGGCAGCTAGGAGCCGTTGGGAACAAATCTGGAAGGCCATCTTTGCCTTCTGTCTCGTGGCGCACCGGACAGTCCGGTGCACACCGGACACTGTCCGGTGCCCGATTTGTTTCCAAAAACAGCACTTCTGACCGTTGCTGGCTGCTCCAGATCTGCGCTCAGTTGGCGCACCGGACATGTCCGGTGCACACCGGACAGTCCGGTGTTCCTTCCCGACCGTTGGCTCGGCCACGTGTCCCGCGCGGATTGCGCGGCCGACCGTTGGCCCTGGCCGACCGTTGGCTCACCGGACAGTCCGGTGCACACCGGACAGTCCGGTGAATTTTAGCCGTACGCCGTCGGCGAATTCCCGAGAGCGGCCAGTTCGCGCCGAGGAGGTCTGGCGCACCGGACACTGTCCGGTGCACACCGGACAGTCCGGTGCTCCAGACCGAGCTGGGACTTGGCTGCACACAGCCAAGTCATTCTCTCCCCTTTTCTCTATTTCTTCATGCTGTTTCTAACACTTAGACAAACATGTTAGTCCACAAAACCAATGTACTAAGGCTTAGAAACATACCTTTACTTCATGATTTGCACCTTGTTCCATTCTACAAATAGGTACCTGTGTTGAGCACTAAATCACCAAAATCCTTAGAAATGGCCCAAGGGCACATTTCCCTTTCAATCTCCCCCTTTTTGGTGATTTATGCCAACACTTCATAAAGCCACTAGAACAAGTGCAAACTCAATTCAAATGACATAAATTTAGGTGTTATTCAATTTTGGCATATATGGATCATCCTTTGCCACCACTTGGTTTGTTTTTGCAAATCAAACACAAATCTCTATCTCTAAGTTAAACACACATGTTTAAGCATAAAGAGAGTCATTCAAAAAGAGATTGATCAAGAATTTCAAAAACTCCCCCTTTTTCCCATAATCAATACTTCTCCCCACAAGAAGCCAACTTTTGACAAGAGAGACATCAAAAGAGTTTTGACAAACCAAACGCTCTATTCTACTATTTTCAAAAACTCAGTGGTAGCTGATCCATTTATTGCTTTGGCCTTTATTTTCTCCCCCTTTGGCATCAAGCACCAAAACGGGATTAATTGTGGCCCTTTAACCCCATTGCCTCACCAAAATCGTCAATTAAGAGCAAATGGCAATAAGAGGTCATGAGATGAACTTGGAATGAGTTACCCCTCATCGGAGTGCAGTGGAAGTCTTGCATGGTCCAAGTCCACCTTTTCCCTTTCAATTCTCCTTTGAGACTAAATCAGACACACTCAACATATGGTTAGTCTCAAAGGGTCAAGTTGTAACACATCTCCCCTAAACATGTGCATCACTTTGCAACGGACTTGTGAGGTCCAGGGAGTGTTTGTACAACTTGAGCACCATAATAAGCAACAAAATGCAGAATGAACATGATCAAAGGCATAAATACATGTATGCTACAATTCAATCCAAGTTCCGCGAATCTAAGACATTCAGCTCACTACGCAGCCTGCAAAAGGTCTTCTCATCTAAAGGCTTGGTAAAGATATCGGCTAGCTGGTTCTCGGTGCTAACATAAAACACTTCGATATCTCCCTTTTGCTGGTGGTCTCTCAAAAAGTGATGCCGGATGTCTATGTGCTTTGTGCGGCTGTGCTCAACAGGATTTTCCGCTATGCGGATAGCACTCTCATTATCACATAGGAGTGGGACTTTGCTCAGATTGTAGCCAAAGTCCCTGAGGGTTTGCCTCATCCAAAGTAGTTGCGCACAACACTGTCCTGCGGCAACGTACTCGGCCTCAGCGGTGGATAGGGCAACGGAGGTTTGTTTCTTGGAATTCCATGACACCAGGGACCTTCCTAAGAATTGGCACGTCCCCGATGTACTCTTCCTATCGACCTTACATCCAGCATAGTCGGAATCTGAGTACCCAATCAAGTCAAAGTTAGACCCCTTTGGATACCAGATCCCGAAGCAAGGCGTAGCGACTAAATATCTAAGAATTCGCTTCACCGCCACCAAGTGACATTCCTTAGGATCGGATTGAAATCTAGCACACATGCATACGCTAAGCATAATATCCGGTCTACTAGCACATAAATAAAGTAAAGACCCTATCATTGACCGGTATGCTTTTTGATCAACGGACTTACCTCCTTTGTTGAGGTCGGTGTGTCCGTCGGTTCCCATCGGAGTCTTTGCGGGCTTGGCGTCCTTCATCCCAAACCGCTTTAGCAGATCTTGCGTGTACTTCGTTTGGGAGATGAAGGTGCCGTCCTTGAGTTGCTTCACTTGGAACCCAAGGAAGTAATTCAACTCGCCCATCATCGACATCTCGAATTTCTGCGTCATCACCCTGCTAAACTCTTCACAAGACTTTTGATTAGTAGACCCAAATATTATGTCATCGACATAAATTTGGCATACAAACAAATCACCATCACATGTCTTTGTAAAGAGAGTTGGATCGGCTTTCCCAACCTTGAAAGCATTAGCAAGTAAGAAATCTCTAAGGCATTCATACCATGCTCTTGGGGCTTGTTTAAGTCCATAGAGCGCCTTAGAGAGCTTACACACATGGTCGGGGTACCGCTCATCCTCGAAGCCAGGGGGTTGCTCCACGTACACCTCTTCCTTTATTGGCCCGTTGAGGAATGCGCTCTTCACATCCATTTGGTACAACCTGAAAGAATGGTGAGCGGCATATGCTAGCAAGATACGAATAGACTCTAGCCTAGCCACAGGAGCAAAAGTCTCCTCAAAGTCCAAACCTGCGACTTGGGCATAACCTTTTGCCACAAGTCGAGCCTTGTTCCTTGTCACCACTCCGTGCTCGTCTTGTTTGTTGCGGAACACCCACTTGGTTCCCACAACATTTTGCTTGGGACGAGGCACCAGCGTCCAAACTTCGTTGCGCTTGAAGTTATTAAGTTCCTCCTGCATGGCCAACACCCAGTCCGGATCTAGCAAGGCCTCCTCTACCCTGAAAGGCTCAATAGAGGAGACAAAAGAGTAATGTTCACAAAAATTAACTAATCGAGACCGAGTAGTTACTCCCTTGCTAATGTCACCCAGAATTTGGTCGACGGGATGATCCCTTTGAATCATCGCTCGAACTTGGGTTGGAGGTGCCGGTTGCGCTTCTTCCTCCATCACTTGATCGTGTTGTGCTCCCCCTTGATCACACGCCTCCTTTTGATGAACCTGTTCATCGTCTTGAGGTGGGGGATGCACCGTAGTTGAGGAAGAAGGTTGATCACGTTCATCCTGTTCCTGTGGCCGAATGTCTCCAATCGCCATGGTTCGTATAGCGGCCGTCGGAACATCTTCTTCATCTACATCATCACAATCAACAACTTGCTCTCTTGGAGAGCCATTAGTCTCATCAAATACAACGTCGCTAGAGACTTCAACCAAACCCGATGATTTGTTGAAGACCCTATACGCCTTTGTATTTGAATCATAACCTAATAAAAACCCTTCTACAGCTTTGGGAGCAAACTTAGAATTTCTACCCTTCTTCATTAGAATGTAGCACTTGCTCCCAAATACACGAAAGTACGATACATTGGGTTTGTTACCGGTTAGTAGCTCATACGAAGTCTTCTTGAGGAGTCGATGAAGGTAGACCCTGTTGATGGCGTGGCAAGCCGTGTTCACGGCTTCCGACCAAAAGCACTCGGGGGTCTTGAACTCTCCAAGCATCGTCCTCGCCATATCGATTAGCGTCCTGTTCTTCCTCTCTACCACACCATTTTGCTGTGGTGTGTAGGGAGCGGAGAACTCGTGCTTGATCCCTTCCTCCTCAAGAAACTCCTCCACTTGAAGGTTTTTGAACTCGGACCCGTTGTCGCTCCTTATCTTCTTCACCTTGAGCTCAAACTCGTTTTGAGCTCTCCTGAGGAAGCGCTTGAGGGTCCCTTGGGTTTCAGACTTATCCTGCAAAAAGAACACCCAAGTGAAGCGGGAAAAGTCATCAACAATAACTAAACCATACTTACTTCCTCCTATGCTCAGATAGGCGACGGGTCCGAAGAGGTCCATATGCAGCAGCTCCAGGGGTCTCGACGTGGTCATCACATTCTTGCTGTGATGTGCTCCTCCAACTTGTTTACCTGCCTGACAAGCTGCACAAGGTCTATCTTTTTCGAAATAAACATTGGTTAGACCTATCACGTGTTCTCCCTTTAGAAGTTTGTGGAGGTTCTTCATCCCCACATGTGCTAAGCGGCGATGCCACAGCCAGCCCATGCAAGTCTTAGCCATTAAGCATGCATCTAGACCGGCCTCTTCTTTTGCAAAATCAACTAAATAAAGCTTGCCGTCTAGTACACCCTTAAAAGCTAGTGAACCATCACATCTTCTAAAGACAGACACATCTACATTTGTAAAAAGGCAATTGTATCCCATTTGACATAATTGACTAACAGATAGCAAATTATATCCAAGACTCTCTACTAAGAATACATTTGATATAGAATGCTCATTAGAAATTGCAATTTTACCTAGCCCTTTTACCTTGCCTTGATTCCCATCACCGAATATAATTGAATCTTGGGAATCCTTATTCTTGACGTAGGAGGTGAACATCTTCTTCTCCCCCGTCATATGGTTTGTGCATCCGCTGTCGATAATCCAGCTTGAACCCCCGGATGCATAAACCTGCAAGGCAAATTTAGGCTTGGGTCTTAGGTACCCAACTCATGTTGGGTCCTGCAAGGTTAGCACAAATATTCTTAGGGACCCAGATGCAAGTTTTATCTCCCTTGCATCTAGCCCCTAATTTCCTAGCAACAACCTTCTTTCCCTTTCTACAAATAGCAAAGGGAGCATTACAAGCATAATAAATGGTAGAAGGTTCATTCACTAATTTTCTAGGAGCATGAATAACATTCTTTCTAGGCACATGAGCAATATTTCTCCTAGGCATATATACAACATTCCTTCTATCATGCTTATAAGAGGAACTAGAGGCAAACATGGCATGAGAATCATAAACATGTGAATCAAAATCATTATGAACATTTCTAGCATGTCTCCTATCATGGTATAAGAAAGCATGGTTCTTTTTAGCACTATTTGCCATAGGGGCCTTCCCTTTCTCCTTGACGAAGACGGGAGCCTTATGGCTTGTTAAGTTCTTGGCTTCTCTCTTGAAGCCAAGCCCATCCTTAATTGAGGGGTGTCTACCAACCGTGTAGGCATCCCTTGCAAATTTTATTTTGTCAACTTCATTCTTGCTAGTCTTAAGTTGGGCATTAAGACTAGCCACTTCATCATTTAATTTGGAAATTAGAACTAGGTGTTCACTACAAGCATTAACATCAAAATCCTTACACCTAGTACAAATTTCAACATGTTCAACACAAGAATTTGATTTACTAGCTACTTCTAGTTTAGCACTTAAATCAATATTAACATTTCTTAAGGTAGAAATGGTTTCATGACAGGAAGATATTTCACTAGAAAGCATTTCATTTCTTTTTACTTCTAAAGCATATGATTTTTGTGCCTCTACAAACTTATCATGTTCATCATACAATAAATCTTCTTGCTTTTCTAAAAGCCTATCCTTTTCATTCAATGCATCAATCAATTCATTGATTTTATCTATCTTAGATCTATCTAAGCCCTTGAACAAGCAAGAATAATCTATATCATCATCACTAGACTCACTATCACTAGAAGAAATATAAGTGGAGTCTTGAATACTCACCTTCTTCTCCCTTGCCATAAGGCAAGTGAGACGCTCGTTGGGGAAGAGAGCTGATTTGTTGAAGGCAGTGGCGGCGAGTCCTTCGTTGTCGGAGTCGGAGGAGGAGCAATCCGAGTCCCACTCCTTTCCTAGATGCGCCTCGCCCTTTGCCTTCTTGTATTGTTTCTTTTTCTCTCTTTTGTTCCCCTTTTCCTGGTCACTTTCATTATCGGGACAGTTAGCAATGAAATGACCAAGCTTACCGCATTTGAAGCATGAGCGCTTCCCTTTGGCTTTGGTCTTGCTTGGTTGTCCCTTGTGACCTTTAAGTACCGTCTTGAATCTTTTAATGATGAGAGCCATCTCTTCATCATTAAGGCCGGCCGCCTCAATCTGTGCCACCTTGCTAGGTAGCGCCTCCTTGCTTCGTGTTGCCTTGAGAGCAAGGGGTTGCGGCTCGTTGATCGGACCGTTCAACGCCTCGTCGACGTATCTTGCCTCCTTGATCATCATCCGCCCGCTTACGAATTTTCCAAGCACTTCCTCGGGCGTCATCATCGTGTACCTGGGATTCTCACGAATATTGTTCACGAGATGAGGATCAAGTACGGTAAAAGACCTGAGCATTAGGCGGACGACGTCGTGGTCCGTCCATCGCGTGCTCCCGTAGCTTCTTATCTTGTTGATAAGGGTCTTGAGCCGGTTGTACGTTTGCGTTGGCTCCTCGCCCCTTATCATCGCGAACCGTCCAAGCTCGCCCTCCACCAACTCCATCTTGGTGAGTAAGGTGACGTCGTTCCCCTCATGAGAAATCTTGAGGGTGTCCCAGATTTGCTTGGCGTTGTCCAAGCCGCTCACCTTATGGTATTCATCCCTGCACAAGGAAGCTAGAAGAACAGTAGTAGCTTGTGCATTTTTATGGATTTGTTCATTAATGAACATAGGACTATCCGAACTATCAAAGTGCATTCCACTCTCTACAATCTCCCATATACTAGGATGGAGAGAGAATAGGTGACTACGCATTTTGTGACTCCAAAATCCGTAGTCCTCTCCATCAAAGTGTGGGGGCTTGCCAAGTGGAATGGAGAGTAAATGAGAATGTGAACTTTGCGGAATACGAGAGTAATCAAAGGAAAAGTTCGAGTTAACCGGTTTTCTCCTCTCGTAGTCGTTGTGGTCCTCATCCTTTTGGGAAGAAGTAGACTCGTCGCTGTCGTAGTAAATGATCTCCTTAATGCGCCTGGTCTTCTTCTTCTTCCCTTCCTTTCGTCTTTGACCCGAGCCGGAGTCGGTAGGCTTGTCGTCCTTCGGCTCGTTGACGAAGGTCTCCTTCTCTTTGTCGTTGATCACTATACCCTTCCCCTTAGGATCCATCTATTCGGGCGGTTAGTCCCTTTGTGAATAGAACGGCTCTGATACCAATTGAGAGCACCTAGAGGGGGGGGGGTGAATAGGTGATCCTGTAAAAACTTCAAACTTAAGCCACAAAAACTTGTTAAGCGTTAGCACAGTTAATGCCAAGTGGCTAAGGTGAAGTCTTCAACAAAACACAATACCACAAGAATCAAGCACAGAGGGACACGGTGGTTTATCCCGTGGTTCGGCCAAGCCAATGCTTGCCTACTTCCACGTTGTGGCGTCCCAACGGACGAGGGTTGCAATCAACCCCTCTCAAGCGGTCCAAAGACCCACTTGAATACCACGGTGTTTTGTTGTTCTTATCTCAATCCCGTTTGCGAGGAATCTCCACAACTTGGAGCCTCTCGCCCTTACAAAAGATGTTCACAAAGAATCACGGAGTAAGGGAGGGATTAGCAACTCACACACAACACAAAGATCACAGCGAATACGCACACACAAAACCCAGACTTGAGCTCAAGAGGCTAACACACTAGAACGGAGCTCAAATCACTAGAATGTCAAACAAGTGCGCAAGATTGATGTGTGAGTGATCAAGAGTGCTCAAGGAATGCTTGGGTACTTCCTCCATGCGCCAAGGGGTCCCTTTTATAGCCCCAAGGCAGCTAGGAGCCGTTGGGAACAAATCTGGAAGGCCATCTTTGCCTTCTGTCTCGTGGCGCACCGGACAGTCCGGTGCACACCGGACACTGTCCGGTGCCCGATTTGTTTCCAAAAACAGCACTTCTGACCGTTGCTGGCTGCTCCAGATCTGCGCTCAGTTGGCGCACCGGACATGTCCGGTGCACACCGGACAGTCCGGTGTTCCTTCCCGACCGTTGGCTCGGCCACGTGTCCCGCGCGGATTGCGCGGCCGACCGTTGGCCCTGGCCGACCGTTGGCTCACCGGACAGTCCGGTGCACACCGGACAGTCCGGTGAATTTTAGCCGTACGCCGTCGGCGAATTCCCGAGAGCGGCCAGTTCGCGCCGAGGAGGTCTGGCGCACCGGACACTGTCCGGTGCACACCGGACAGTCCGGTGCTCCAGACCGAGCTGGGACTTGGCTGCACACAGCCAAGTCATTCTCTCCCCTTTTCTCTATTTCTTCATGCTGTTTCTAACACTTAGACAAACATGTTAGTCCACAAAACCAATGTACTAAGGCTTAGAAACATACCTTTACTTCATGATTTGCACCTTGTTCCATTCTACAAATAGGTACCTGTGTTGAGCACTAAATCACCAAAATCCTTAGAAATGGCCCAAGGGCACATTTCCCTTTCACCAGTTCGCATGAGGGAACCACCAGACCAGCCGAAGCATTACGCAAGGCATTAAGACCTCGAAGGAGTGAAACCACTCCTCCGAGGCCTCGGGGGCTACACCCGGCGGGTGCGCTCGCGCGCACCCACCGGAACAAAATGCAACCGAGAAAGGCTGGTCCCCTTGCAAAACAGTGCGACGAAAGCCTCCAAGCGAGTGCTAACACTCCCTTCGAGGATCGGGGGCTACTGTCGGGGACCATAATTAGGGGTACCCTCGAGACGCCTAATTCTCAGCTGGTAACCCCCATCAGCATAAAGCTGCAGAGGCCTGATGGGTGCGATTAAGTCAGGGATCAGTCCATACGAGCGACTCGATCACGCCTCGCCCGAGCCTAGCCTCGGGCAAGGGCAGCCGACCCCGAGGGGTTTCCGTCTCGCCCGAGGCCCCCTTTTAACGACAGACACATCTCCGGCTCGCCCGAGGCCTTGCCTTCGCAAAGAAGCAACCCTGACTAAATCGCCGCGCCGACCGACCGAGTCGCAGGAGCATTTAACGCAAAGGTAGCCTGACACCTTTATCCTGACGCGCGCCCCCCAGCAGAGCCGAAGTGACCGCCGTCACTTCGCCGCTCCACTAACCGGTCTGACAGAAGGACAGCGCCGCCTGCGCCGTTCCGACTGCAGTGCCACTTGACAGAGTGAGACTGACAGGCAGTCAGGCCTTGCCAAAGGTGCCATAGGAAGCTCCGCCCGACCCAGGGCTCGGACTCGGGCTAAGGCCCCGGAAGACGGCGAACTCCGCTCCGCCCGACCCAGGGCTCGGACTCGGGCTAAGCCCCCGAAAGACGGCGAACTCTGCTCCGCCCGACCCAGGGCTCGGACTCGGGCTAAGGCCCTGGAAGACGACGAACTCCGCTCCGCCCGACCCAGGGCTCGGACTCGGGCTAAGGCCCCGGAAGACGGCGAACTCCGCTCCGCCCGACCTAGGGCTCGGACTCGGGCTAAGGCCCCGGAAGACGACGAACTCCGCTCCGCCCGACCCCAGGGGTCGGACTCCGCCCTGGCCTCTGCCGAACGACCTCCGCCTCGCCTGACCCAGGAGCTCGGGCTCGGCCTCGGCCATGAAAGACAGACTCGACCTCGGCTTCGGAGGAGCCTCCACGTCGCCCGACCTAGGGCACAAGCCCGCCACGCCGACAGGAAGCGCCATCATCACCCTACCCCGAGCCGACTCGGGCCGCAGAGAACAAGACCGGTGTCCCATCTGGCTAGCTCCTCCAGATAGGCAATGATGGCGCCCCGCTAGCCCCGTGAGGACGGCGGCTCTCAGCTCCCTTACGGAAGCAGGGGGACGTCAGCAAGGACCCAACCGCTCCAACAGCTGTCCCTCCGCCAGGCTCCGTTGCTCCTCCGACAGCCACGACACCACACCAGCTGGGTGCCAAGATCTCTCCAGCTGCCACATTGGCATGTACTTAGGGCGCTAGCTCTCCCCCGCTAGACACGTAGCACTCTACTACACCCCCATTGTACACCTGGATCCTCTCCTTACGCCTATAAAAGGAAGGACCAGGGCCTTCTTAGAAAAGGTTGGCTGCGCGGGGACGAGGACGGGGCAGGCGCTCTCTTGGGGCCGCTCGCTTCCCTCACCTGCGTGGACGCTTGTAACCCCCTACTGCAAGCGCACCCGACCTGGGCGTGGGTCGAACACGAAGGCCACGGGATTTCCACCTCTCTCACGACTCGTCTCTGGCCACCTCGCTTCCCCCCTTCGCGCTCGCCCACGCGCTCGACCCATCTGGGCTGGGGCACGCGGCACACTCACTCGTCGGCTTAGGGACCCCTCGGTCTCGAAACGCCGACAGCTCCAGATCCACATCGTAGTGGGAAGCGAGCACGGTGAAGGCCCACCTAACGCTGTGATGCAGCGCCTCGCGGAGTCTGCTGCGCACATGGCCGCCCAAGGCCTGCAGGTGACTCTGGGGGGAGCTTCCCGAGGGGACGTCGTCAAGACCAAAGACCTGGCAGAAGGCCGAGATAGCTTCAGACATGGCCACACGGTCGGCCTCCTCCTGCTCAGCCGCCCGGGCAAGTGCCTTGGCGGACTCGTTGAGGGCCGACTCGAACTCTGCAAACAACCAAACAGAATTCTTCAGACACGAGTTGAAGAATGAAGATTGAAGTCACAAAGAGGCCAAAACATACCTTCAGCCCGAGCACGCTGCTCCGAGGCTGTGGCTTGGGCGGACTGGGCAGACCCGACGGCCGCGGCCAGGTCCTCCGCAAGGGCTCCGGCCCGAGCAGACACCTCGGCTAGCTGGCCCCTAAGGGCCTCAGCCCGGCTTTCGGCCTCGGTGGCCTGGTTCCAAGTTTGGTCCCGCTCGCCGATGACCTGGCTAAGCTCCAGCTGCCACTGCTGCACCTCTGCGCGTGCCGCCGCTGCCTCCACCCATAGCTCATCATAGAGCAACCGAAGGTCCACCGCCTCGGTGCTCCGTTGGGCGAGGCGTTTGGTAGCCTCGGTAAGCGCGGCCCTCAGGAACCACAGCGAACCCCAGACGTCGGCCTCGTGGCAGATGAACGACGACTTGGCGGTGCTCAGATCCGTTAGATCTTGAGGAAGGGAAGCAGGGCGTCACAAAGAATGCCCTGGCCATGCGAAAGGTATGCTTGAAATCCTTACTTGGAGGATCCTGGGAACGTCCCTAGAAAATATCTCCATGGTCGACCGAAGCGACCCCATCGCTGCCTCGGCATACTCACGGAGCTCATCCCAAGACTGCTCCTCCCACTCATCGTCAAGGACGAAGAGGGGTTTCGGGGCGCCGTGGGTCCAGAACTAGAGCGCCTGCACGCGCCGCTCATCGGGATCGCGCCGCGCGGGGATGAGGTCGCCGCTCCCCAAGACGGGCCATGGTTCTGCACCCCCTCCTCCAAGGTGTCGGGACCCCCTGCAGTCGACACATCGGGTACCCCCTCGGCTAAGGAGGTAGGCTCCCGATCAGCGACCTCAAGCAGCGGCACCTCAACCATCTCAGCATCAGCGATGACGGGTGGCTCCACGGGCAGAACGGCAACAGCCTTGGCAGAAGCTGGTGCCGGCACCGACAACACATCAGGTGGGCTCAAGGCCGCGACCGCGCCAGCAGTCTCCCCTAGCACGACGGCCGCCACGACGGAGGGGTCGGCCTAGGGAGCTCGCCCCATGGCAACTCGCGCCGCCTGGGCCCCCGCTTGGGGGCATCTTGTGCGGAGGCCGGCCGACCGGCGTGGTGCGGTGCGGCACTGGCTGCAGAAGCCAGCACCGTCTTAAGGGCCTTCCTGGGAGCCAGATCGGCTGAACCGTGCCTCCGTTTGCTGGGAGGTAAAGGTAAAGCAGGATCAGGACACACGAGGAAGGTGCCAGGACATAGGTATCCTCAGATACTTACCCGCTCCGGACCAAGGCTAATCGCGCCTGCGGGGAGGCCCCTCGGGCCTCGGTCCCCGCATGCGCCGCCGAGGTTCGCCTCGCTGCCGGCTTCAGCGCCGTTCCCACTCCGGGCGCCTGGGGCGCCGAAGGGATGGCCCGCCCATGCGACGTCATGACGGCCTGAGGATCAACCTCTTGTACGGCCGGCACAGGCGACTGCTCGCGGGGGACAGGCGGGATGGCCTGACTCCCCGGGGTCACCTCAACTACCTCGGCCAAGGGGTCAAGTACCCCCTCAGCCTGCCCCTACTCTTCGGACCGGGACCCTGATGTCCTGGCTCCGGATACCGACGGCACCAGCCCACTTGGGAGCTGGCTCGACGACCCCTGGCCCAGCCTCAGATCAGGGCTGAGGCCAAGGCAGGCTGCCATGTCGTCGTCTTCGTCATCATCGTCGTCATCGTCATCGTCAGGCGTCTCCGGCGACGGCTCCCTCGGGAGCCTGTCCCTCTCCTGCCTCCGACGCCGCCTCTCCAAGGCGTCCCGGGCCCACATCCGCTCGCGAGCCCGAGCCTTTTTTGTGTCCTTCTTCTCCTTCTTCTTCTCCGCAGCGACCCTCCGCGCGGCTCGGTCCACCGTGTCCTCCGGGACCGGTGGCAGGGAAGGCTTGTAACACCCCAACTCCTCAAGACGAGCGGAAATCCCAACTAAGAGAATCAAAGGCAACCTGACACAAGATAGGAGAAGGAGCGGACACTCACCAAGGACACGCACCCACGCTCGGGACGCATCAAGGGCTAGGTAAGGGCGCCGGCGTCCAGCCTCCCCACCGTGCCCGCTACCTGCCTGCAAAGGTTATCGGCAGAGAGGGGGACCGAGGACATCTACAAACCCTCCAAGTCGGCTCCTGGCATCATCTCCGAAAGCGGCAACCGCCGCTTTGCCAAGGGAAGCACCCTCCGGCGATGGATGGCGGCAACCACCCCCGCGGCGGTGAGCCCCCCATCTCGTAACTCTTACAAGGCCTCCAGAAGGGGCTGGAGTTTCTCCTGTTTCTCACGCGCGGCCCCATAGCGCCAATTGCTGCCGGGAACAGTCACCACTCGTTGAGAAAACGACGGGAGCCTTCCATCGTCATTCCGGAGGTAAAACCACCGGCGCTGCCACCCCTTGTTCGAAGACACAAGGATGGCGGGGATGTACTGCTGCGCGCGCCTGCCTCAACTAGAGGGTGCAGCCGCCAGGCCGCACCACCATACGAACCCTCTTCTCCCCCGTCGTCAAGGCAAAAAGCTCCGCGGAGAAGAGATGGGTCCACAGATCCCAGTGGGGGTCAATCCCCAAAGCCTTCGCAAACCGCCGTGAAGATGGACGCTTGCGCAATGGAGTTGGGGTTGAGGTTGTGCAGCTCCACCCCGTAGTAATGCAGGAGCGCCCGCATGAAACGGCTTGCTGGCATTCTGAACCCCCGCTCATGGAAGGAGACGAAGCTCAGCACATACCTCGGCGGCGGGGTCAGGTCAGCCCCGCTCGGAGGGACCATCCACTCCGGTTGCGGGTCACTGGAGAGGGGACGAAGCAAACCGTCAGCGACAAGGGCCTCTAGATCGTCCACTATGACGATGGAAAAAGGCCATGGGTCGCGCGGCGGAATGACGGTCACCCGGTCGGCCATCGCCAAACGAAGGCGGTGGTGGCGGAGCGGACAAGGTACGCAGTTTTCTTTCTCTGGCTATTCCCTTAGGTTGCAAAAACCAAAGCAGGAGGCGAGCAGCAGAGTAAAGAACCGCAACCGATCTCTCTTTCGGGTATATAAAGGCCCGGGCAAGACCCGTTCAACACTTCGCCCGAACCCGCCGCGAAGTTCAAACTCAAAGACGAAACGGCCGTTCCTCGAACGACTCGCGCATGCACAACGGCTGCCCCGTGAACCACCTGTCCCGTCGCATAAACTCTCTGACAGAGCAGGCGACACCTCTGGCAGGCGAGGCGGGCGTCGCTTCGCCTTCGCCATAATGACCGCGTCAAAAAAGGTGCGCCACCTTACTTAAATTCATATCCTTCCCCTCTTCCTCTCTCTCTCTCTCTCTTGCCACAAGGACCGGGAAAGGGGATGTTGTGGAAAGGATCCTTCTCGGCGGAGGAAGCGGGCCCCGAGCCCTCCTACTGATCAGGGGTTCGAAGGCTGGCCCCTCGGAAAGGTTTCGACAGCTGCCCTAGAGCACTCGGACTTCAAGCCCATTACTGATCAGGGGTTCGAAGGCTGGCCCCTCGGAAGGGTTCGACAGCCGCCCCAGAGCGTCCAGGCTCCATGCCCACTACTGATCAGGGGTTCGTAGGCTGGCCCGTTGGAAGGGTTCGACAGTCACCCCAGAGCATGCAGAGTGAGAAATGACTCTGGGTACGTTCGATACATAACCAAGGCTCGGGCTACGCTCCCGAGGTACCCTAGGACATTTCTGAGACCGGCGGGAACGATTTGTAACAGAATCCCACCGGAGGGAGGCATCGAGCCCTTGGACCCTGTCGAAGGGGTCTGGGTCCGGCGAATCACCCGCAGGTACTTTTGGAGCGCGCCTCTGGGCCACCAGCCGACCCCTAACGAACGGGGCACGGGCATCCACTCGGATCACCCATTAGCAGCTCACTAGAAACACCATGTTCGGCACCCTCCAAGGGCAACATGGCGCTTTCCCCCACCTCCTTGCGGAAAGGTGACGCAGGGGCGTATAATAAAAGTCAGGAAAGTCCTTGATCGTCCTCACGCTCCGTGCAGAGGCTCGGGGCCTGCTCTCGCACCCGGCTACGGCCAAAACTGTTGACAGCGTCAACAAACCAGCCTGATAACGTGGAACCCGACCACACACTCGGGCTACTGCCGGGCCGCATGAGGGAACGATCAGACCGGCCGAAGCACCATGAAAAGCATTCAGACCTTAGAGGAGTCAAACCACTCCTCCGAGGCCTCGGGGGCTACACCCGGCGGGTGCGCTCGCGCGCACCCACCAGAACAAGGGAAAAACCGAGAAAGGCCGGTCCCCTCACTGAAAACGCGGCAAAAGCCTCCAAGCAAGTACCATCACTCCCTTCGAGGCTCAGGGGCTACTGTCGGGTACCATAATTAGGGGTACCCCCAACGCTCCTAATCATGGCTGGTAAACACCCTCAGACCAACTGACGGGTGCGGTTCAAGCCAAGACTTCGTCTACCCGAGGGACGCGATCTCACCCGAGCCCAGCCTCAGGTTGGAACCGTAGTCCCATACAAGTTCATGCCTCGCCCGAGGGCCTCCACAGACAGCGGGCGCCCGCTCGGCTCTCCCGAGGCCCGGCTCGGGCGGGCTTCGTTGTGAAGCAACCTTGGCCATACCGCCTCACCAACCGACCGCTTCGCAGGCGCATTAAATGCAGGGGATGCCTGACGCTGTATCCTTACACACGTGCCTCAGTCGGCCAGGCCGAAGTGATCGCAGTCACTTCGCCCCTCTTCTTTACTGTCCGATATGACAGGAAAACAGCGCCACTCGCTCTGCTCCGACTGCCGTGTCAGCCACCCCGGCAACGACTGACAACAAGTCACGATCAACCACCGAGTTCAAGCCTCAGGCGCAACAGGAAGCTCCGCCTCGCTCGACCTCATGCTCCGGCCTCAGGAGGAGGTCTCCGCCTCGCCCGACCTCAGGCTCCGGCCTTAGGAGGAGGTCTTCGCCTCGCCCAACCCTCGGACTCGGCCTCGACCCTAGTCTCGGGAGGAATCGCGTCCTCGCCCGACCCCGGCCTCGACCTCAAGAGAAGTCTCCGCCTCGACCGACCCTGGGCTCGGACTGACCGCGCTAATAGGGGATGCATCATTTCCCTATTCCTAGCCTGCTCAGGCTACAAGGAACAAGACTGGTGTCCCATCTAGCTTACCTCGGCGACGGGTAATGATGGTGCCCCGCGTGCGCCATGACGCCGGTGGCTCTCAGCCCCTTATGACAGCAAGGAGACGTCAGCAGGATCCTCGCCGCGCTGCCAGCTATGCTCCTACAGGACTCAGGCGCTCCTCCGGCGGCCACGCCATCACATGTACAGGGCCCAAGCTCTCCCCCAATGGCCACGTTGGCATGTACACAGGGCTTAGGCACTCCACTGTCGGACATGTTAGCGCATAGCTACGCCCCCTGTTGTACATCTGGACTCTCTCCTTGCCTCTATAAATGGGAGATCCAGGGCTACCCTGAGGGGGGTTCGCGCGAGGGAAGTGGCGGACGAGCTCTGTGTCCCCCCCTCTCTCTCACGCGACGCGCTTATAACCCCTACTGCGAGCGGCACCCCTGGTGCAGGATAATACAAGGCTTGTCCCACATCTTGTGTTCCATCCCACGCCAACCCATCTGGGCAGGGACACGCAACGATAATTCACTCGTCGGTCCAGGGACCCCCCGGGGTCGAAACGTCGACAAATATGGTTAATCAAAGCATAGACTACCTCTAAACCATAATTGAATTGATAATTGTTTCCAGATATGTGTGGCTAAGGATCAGAGTTTCCGTCATCACCGAATAAATTGAGAATCATGGTTGTTTGTATTTGTTTGACTGTTGATTCAGGTAGTAGTCATTTTCAAGTTAAAATATGTACTCCCTCTGAAGTCCTATTAGTTGTCGTTTGGACAAGGTTCGAGTCAAACTTTTAAAATTTTACTATAAATAATTGTTTTGTTACATAGTTTTGAAACCTAATATTTATATGCACCGACTTGTCTTAAAAAGTACTTGTATAAAAATATAAATGTATTGATAGTTTATTTATATTTTAATAAAAACATTAGTCAAAGTTATATTTTGGAGACCATGTCGTTGTCCTAAATGACAACTAATTTGACACCGGAGGAAGTATGAATTTATAGACCATTATTATGTCATTGTTACCAACATACAAAGCTTGCCCCAAGCCCCTCCTGGTATGAACCCATAGTGATATATACCCTATCGTTAAAAGAGAACTTATGAATACAAGCTACTAGTGAGTTCAAGGATTTTGCTATCGTTAAAAGAGAACTTATGAATACTAGGTTTGTTCTCCCTTCTTTGTGATGTGACCTACTTAAGAAACTACAACACTTTGATCAGGGGGCATGTCAGTGCAAGGGTTACCAAGAGTTGAAAAGGATATGTTATGTTATGGGGTAGTGGAGGACTAGAAGGATCAAATTATTAGGTTTTATGTGGGGTTGAGGCATGAGGTTTAGGACCTTGTTGATTAAAAGTGAAAGGGAATTAGGCTTACACCTAGTCCCTAATTAATTTTGGTGGTTGAATTGCCCAACACAAATAATTGGACTAACTAGTTTGCTCTAGTGTATAAGTTATACAAGTGCCAAAGGTTCACACTTAGCCAATAAAAAGACCAAGTATTGGGTTCAACAAAAGAGCAAAGGGACAACCGAAGGCACCTCTGGTCTGGCGCACCGGACTGTCCGGTGTGCCACCGGACATGTCCGGTGCACCAGAGGACTCCAGCGCAAACTCGTCGTCTTCGGGAAAATCCAGAGGCAACTCCACTATAATTCACCGGACTGTCCGGTGTACATCGGATAGTGTCCGGTGCTCCAAGGAAGAGCGGCCTCAGGAACTCGCCAGCTTCGGAAAACTGCAACGGCTGCTCCGCTATAATTCACCGGACATGTCCGGTGTACACCGGACTGTCCGGTGTAACTACGGGGCAACGGCTACTTCGCGCCAACGGTCACCTGCAACAGCAATTAATGCGCGCCAGAGCGCGCAGAAGTCAGGCACGCGCGTAGTGGCGCACCGGACACTCTACAGTACATGTCCGGTGCGCCACCGGACATCCAGGCGGGCCCAGAAGTCAGAGCTCCAACGGTCAGAACCCAACGGCTTTGGTGACGTGGCTGGCGCACCGGACATGTCCGGTGTGCACCGGACTGTCCGGTGCACCATGCGACAGACAGCCACACCAAACGGCTAGTTTGGTGGTTGGGGCTATAAATACCCCCAACCACCCCACATTCAAGTCATCCAAGTTTTCCCACTTCAACTACTTACAAGAGCTCTAGCATTCAATTCTAGACACACCAAAGTGATCAAATCCTCTCCAAACTCCACACAAAGTCCTAGTGATTAGTGAGAGAGATTTGCTTGTGTTCTTTCGAGCTCTTGCGCTTGGATTGCTTTCTTCCTTCTTTGATTCTTCATTGCGATCAAACTCACTTGTAATTGAGGAAAGAGACACCAATCTTGTGGTGGTCCTTGTGGGAACTTTGTGTTCCAAGTGATTGAGAAGAAAAGCTCACTCGGTCCGAGGGACCGTTTGAGGGAGGGTAAGGGTTGAAAGAGACCCGGCCTTTGTGGCCTCCTCAACGGGGAGTAGGTTTGCAAGAACCGAACCTCGGTAAAACAAATCATCGTGTCTCACTCCGCATTTGCTCACGATTTGTTTTGCGCCCTCTCTCTCGGACTCGTATTTATTTCTAACACTAACCCGTCTCGTAGTTGCGTTTATATTTGTAAATTTCAGTTTCGCCCTATTCACCCCCCTCTAGGCGACTTTCAATTGGTATCAGAGCCCGGTGCTTCATTAGAGCCTAACCGCTCGAAGTGATGTCGGGAGATCACACCAAGAGGGAGATGGAGACCGGCGACAAGCCCACTACGAGCCACGGGAGCACTTCATCGGAAGAATCCCGCACCAAGAGGAAGGAGAAGAAGAAGGACTCCTCCAAAGGGAAGAAGTCTTCTTCACACCACAAAGAGAAGAAGGAGAAATCTTCTTCCCACAAGTCGCATCGGAGAGGCGACAAGCACAAGAGGATGAGGAAAGTGGTCTACTACGAGACCGACACTTCATCAACATCGACCTCCGGCTCCGATGCGCCGTCCGTAACTTCTAAGCGCCAAGAGCGCAAGAAGTATAGTAAGATCCCCCTACGCTACCCCCGCATTTCTAAACATACACCTTTACTTTCCATCCCTTTAGGCAAACCACCAACGTTTGATGGTGAAGATTATGCTAGGTGGAGTGATATGATGCGATATCACCTAACCTCACTCCACAAAAGTATATGGGATGTTGTTGAGTTTGGTGTATAGGTACCATCCGTAGGGGATGAAGACTATGATACGGACGAAGTGGCCCAAATCGAGCACTTCAACTCCCAAGCCACAACCATACTCCTCGCCTCTCTAAGTAGAGAGGAATATAACAAGGTGCAAGGGTTGAAGAGTGCGAAGGAGATTTGGGACCTACTCAAGACCGCGCACGAGGGTGATGAACTCACTAAGATTACCAAGCGGGAAACGATCGAGGGGGAGCTCGGTCGCTTCCGTCTTTGCCAAGGGGAGGAGCCACAAGATATGTACAACCAGCTCAAAACCTTGGTGAACCAAGTGCGCAATCTCGGGAGCAAGAAGTGGGACGATCACGAGGTGGTTAAGGTTATTCTAAGATCTCTCATTTTCCTTAACCCCACTCAAGTTCAATTAATTCGTGGTAATC
This sequence comes from Zea luxurians, assembly GCA_029449295.1. Classification (NCBI taxonomy): domain Eukaryota; kingdom Viridiplantae; phylum Streptophyta; class Magnoliopsida; order Poales; family Poaceae; genus Zea; species Zea luxurians. The sequence continues at coordinate 822,150 of JAOPSE010000034.1, forward strand.
CTAGATATACACTAATGACTCCCGAGGAAGTAATCGGGAATTTTGTGAGCTTTGAGTATATGATCAAGGGCTTGAAGAAAATCAACGAGCTAGATGAACCCTCCACATCCGCGGCACAACCGGTCGCATTTAAGGCGACGGAGGAGAAGAAGGAGGAGTCTACACCAAGTAGACAACCAATCGACGCCTCAAAGCTCGACAATGAGGAAATGGCGCTCGTCATCAAGAGCTTTCGCCAAATCCTCAAACAAAGGAGGGGGAAGGACTACAAACCCCGCTCCAAGAAAGTGTGCTACAAATATGGTAAGCCCGGTCATTTTATTGCAAAATGTCCTATATCTAGTGACAGTGACAGGGGCGACGACAAGAAGGGAAAGAGGAGAGAAAAGAAGAGGTACTACAAGAAGAAGGGCGGCGATGCCCATATTTGTTGGGAGTGGGACTCCGACGAGAGCTCCACCGAGTCCTCCTACGACGAGGACGCCGCCAACATCGCCGTCACCAAGGGACTCCTCTTCCCCAACATCGGCCACAAGTGCCTCATGGCAAAGGACGGCAAAAAGAAAAAGGTTAAATCTAAATCCTCCACTAAATATGAGTCTTCTAGTGATGAAAATGCTAGTGATGAGGAGGATAACTTGCGTACCCTTTTTGCCAATCTTAACATGGAACAAAAGGAAAAATTAAATGAATTAATTAGTGCTATTCATGAAAAGGATGACCTTTTGGATTCCCAAGAGGACTTCCTAATTAAGGAAAACAAGAAATATGTTAAGGTTAAAAATGCTTATGCTCTAGAAATAGAAAAATGTCAAAAACTATCTAGTGAGCTAAGCACTTGCCATGACACCATTACCAACCTTAGAAATGAAAATGCTAAATTAATTGCTAAGGTTGATTCTCATGTTTGTAATATTTCAACTTCCAATCCTAGAGATGATAATGTTGATTTACTTGCTAAGATTGATGAGTTGAATATTTCTCTTGCTAGCCTTAGAGATGAGAATGAGAAATTGTTTGCTAAGGCTAAAGAATTAGATGTTTGCAATGTTACAATTTCCAATCTTAGAGATAACAATGATATTTTGCGTGCTAAGATTGTTGAACTTAATTCTTGCAAACCCTCTACATCTACCAATGAGCATGTGTCTATTTGTGATAGATGTAGAGATGTTGATATCAATGCTATTCATGATCACATGGCTTTAATTAAACAACAAAATGATCATATAGCGATATTAGATGCTAAAATTGCCGAACATAACTTAGAAAATGAAAATTTTAAATTTGCTAGAAGTATGCTCTATAATGGGAGACGCCCTGGCATCAAGGATGGCATTGGCTACCAAAGGGGAGACAATGTCAAACTTAGTGCCCCTCCCAAAAGATTGTCTAATTTTGTTAAGGGCAAGGCTCCCATGCCTCAGGATAACGAGGGTTACATTTTGTACCCTGCCGGCTATCCCGAGAGCAAAATTAGGAGAATTCACTCTAGGAAGTCTCACTCTGGCCCTAACCATGCTTTTATGTATAAGGGTGAGACATCTAGCTCTAGGCAACCAACCCGTGCCAAGTTGCCTAGAAAGAAAACTCCTAATGCATCAAATGATCATGATATTTCATTTAAAACTTTTGATGCATCTTATGTTTTGACTAACAAATCTGGCAAGGTAGTTGCCAAGTTTGTTGGGGGCAAACACAAGGGCTCCAAGACTTGTGTTTGGGTACCCAAAGTTCTTGTTTCTAATGCCAAAGGACCCAAGACCGTTTGGGTACCTAAAGTCAAGAACTAAAATTGTTTTGTAGGTTTATGCATCCGGGGGCTCAAGTTGGATCATCGATAGCGGGTGCACAAACCACATGACAGGGGAGAAGAAGATGTTCTCCTCCTACGAGAAAAACTAAGATCCCCAACGAGCTATCACATTCGGGGATGGAAACCAAGGTTTGGTCAAAGGTTTGGGTAAAATAGCTATATCTCCTGACCATTCCATTTCCAATGTTTTTCTTGTAGATTCCTTGGATTACAATTTGCTTTCCGTTTCGCAATTATGTCAAATGGGCTACAACTGTCTCTTTACTGATATAGGTGTCACTGTCTTTAGAAGAAGTGATGATTCAATAGCATTTAAGGGAGTGTTGGAGGGTCAGCTATACTTGGTAGATTTTGATAGAGCTGAACTCGACACTTGCTTAATTGCTAAGACTAACATGGGTTGGCTCTGACACCGCCGACTAGCCCATGTTGGAATGAAGAATCTTCATAAGCTTCTAAAGGGAGAGCACATTTTAGGACTAACAAATGTTCATTTTGAGAAAGACAGGATTTGTAGCGCATGTCAAGCTGGGAAGCAATTTGGCACTCATCATCCACACAAGAACATCATGACAAGTGACAGGCCACTGGAGCTCCTACACATGGATTTATTCGGCCCGATCGCTTACATAAGCATCGGCGGGAGTAAGTACTGTCTAGTTATTGTGGATGATTATTCTCGCTTCACTTGGGTGTTCTTTTTGCAGGAAAAATCACATACCCAAGAGACCCTAAAAGGATTCTTGAGACGGGTTCAAAATGAGTTCGGCTTAAGGATCAAGAAAATTAGAAGCGACAACGGGACGGAGTTCAAGAACTCTCAAATTGAAGGCTTCCTTGAGGAGGAGGGCATCAAGCATGAGTTCTCTTCTCCCTACACCCCACAATAAAATGGTGTAGTGGAGAGGAAGAATCGAACTCTATTGGACATGGCAAGAACCATGCTTGATGAGTACAAGACGCCGGATCGGTTTTGGGCCGAGGCGGTCAACACCGCCTGCTACGCCATCAACCGGTTATATCTACACCGAATCCTCAAGAAGACATCATATGAACTCCTAACCGGTAAAAAGTCCAATATTTCATATTTTAGAGTCTTTGGTAGCAAATGCTTTATTCTTGTTAAAAGAGGTAGAAAATCTAAATTTGCTCCTAAGACTGTAGAAGGCTTTTTACTAGGATATGATTCAAACACAAGGGCATATAGAGTCTTTAACAAGTCCTCGGGACTAGTTGAAGTTTCTTGTGACGTTGTGTTTGATGAGACTAACGGCTCTCAAGTAGAGCAAGTTGATCTTGATGAGATAGGTGAAGAATAGGCTCCGTGCATCGCGCTAAGGAACATGTCCATTGGGGATGTGTGCCCTAAGGAATCCGAAGAGCCTCCACAAGCACAAGATCAACCATCCTCCTCCACTCAAGCATCTCCACCAACACAAAATGAGGATGAGGTTCAAGTTGATGAAGGGGAAGATCACAGTGATGAACCACCTCAAGATGACGGCAATGATCAAGGGGGAGATGCAAATGATCAAGAAAAGGAGGATGAAGAACCAAGGCCGCCACACCCAAGAGTCCACCAAGCAATACAACGAGATCACCCCGTCGACACCATCCTCGGCGACATTCATAGGGGGGTAACCACTCGATCTCGTGTTGCACATTTTTGTGAGCATTACTCTTTTGTTTCCTCTATTGAGCTACACAGGGTAGAGGAAGCACTTCAAGATTCGGATTGGGTGATGGCGATGCAAGAGGAGCTCAACAATTTCACTAGGAATGAGGTATGGCATTTAGTTCCACGTCCTAACCAAAATGTTGTAGGAACCAAATGGGTCTTCCGCAACAAGCAAGACGAGCATGGTGTGGTGACAAGGAACAAAGCTCGACTCGTGGCCAAGGGGTATTCACAAGTCGAAGGTTTGGATTTTGGTGAAACCTATGCACCTGTAGCTAGGCTTGAGTCAATTCGCATATTATTAGCCTATGCTACTTACTATGGCTTCAAGCTTTTTCAAATGGACGTGAAGAGTGCCTTCCTCAATGGACCAATCAAGGAAGAGGTCTATGTTGAGCAACCTCCCGACTTTGAAGATAGTGAGTACCCTAACCATGTCTATAGGCTCTCTAAGGCGCTTTATGGGCTCAAGCAAGCCCCAAGAGCATGGTATGAATGCCTTAGAGATTTCCTTATTGCTAATGGCTTCAAAGTCAGCAAGGCCGATCCTACTTTATTCACTAAAACTCTTGACAATGATTTGTTTGTATGCCAAATTTATGTTGATGATATTATATTTGGGTCTACTAACGAATCTACATGTGAAGAATTTAGTAGGATCATGACACAGAAATTCGAGATGTCTATGATGGGGGAGTTGAAGTATTTTCTAGGATTTCAAGTCAAGCAACTCCAAGAGGGCACCTTCATTTGCCAAACAAAGTACACTCAAGACATTCTAACCAAGTTTGGAATGAAGGATGCCAAGCCCATCAAGACACCCATGGGAACAAATGGGCTTCTCGACCTCGACACGGGAGGTAAGTCCGTGGATCAAAAGTTATACCGGTCGATGATTGGTTCATTACTCTATTTATGTGCATCTCGACCGGATATTATGCTTTCCCTATGCATATGTGCAAGATTCCAAGCCGACCCTAAGGAATCACACCTTACGGCCGTAAAACGAATCTTGAGATATTTGGCTTATACACCTAAGTTTGGGCTTTGGTACCCTCGGGGATCCACATTTGATTTGATTGGTTATTCGGATGCCTATTGGGCGGGGTGCAAAATCAATAGGAAGAGCACATTGGGGACTTGCCAGTTCTTGGGAAGATCCTTGGTGTCTTGGGCTTCAAAGAAGCAAAATTCGGTCGCTCTTTCTACCGCCGAAGCCAAGTATATTGCCGCAGGCCATTGTTGCGCGCAATTGCTTTGGATGAGGCAAACCCTGCGGGACTATGGTTACAAACTAACCAAAGTTCCCCTTCTATGTGATAATGAGGGTGCAATCCGCATGGCGGATAATCCCATTGAGCATAGCCGCACTAAACACATAGCCATTCGATATCATTTTCTTAGGGATCACCAACAAAAAGGGGATATCGAGATTGCATATATTAATACTAAAGATCAATTAGCCGATATCTTTACCAAGCCACTTGATGAACAATCTTTTACCAAACTTAGGCATGAGCTCAATATTCTTGATTCTAGGAATATCTTTTGCTAAACTCGCACACATAGCTCATAAGTATACCTTTGATCATATCTCTTTATATATGCTATGACTAATGTGTTTTCAAGTGTATTTCAAACCAAGTCATAGGTATATTGAAAGGGAATTGGAGTCTTCGGCGAAGACAAGGCTTCCACTCCACTCTACTACTCATCCTTCGCCGTCGCTCCGTATCACTCTCCGTCTTTGGTATAATCTTCACTCCTATATTTTATTTGCCAAAGGGGGAGAAAATAGTTATCAAGGGCTTATATCTCACTCAAAGTATCCATTTTTGGCGATTCATGCCAAAGGGGGAGAAAGTATGAGCCCAAAGCAAAAGGACTGCACCACCACCCTAATTTTAAAATTAATGATTTTCAATTGGTAAATTTCAAATTGGTATTTCTTTGTGTTCTAAAGAGGGATTTTCAAAATTGATATATTAAAACCCTCCTGAACACTAAGAGGAGAATTCATTGAGGGGGAGTTTTGTTTAGTCAAAGGAAAAGCATTTGAAACAGGGGGAGAAAATTTCAAATCTTGAAAATGTTTCGTAAAAATCTTATTCATTTACCTTTGACTATTTGCAAAAGAACTTTGAAAAGGATTTACAAAAGAATTTGCAAAAACAAAATCTGTGGTGCAAGCGTGGTCCAAAATGTTAAAAATGAAGAAACAATCCATGCATATCTTGTAAGTATTTATATTGGCTCAATTCCAAGCAACCTTTGCACTTACATTATGCAAACTAGTTCAATTATGCACTTTTATATTTGCTTTGGTTTCTGTTGGCATCAATCACCAAAAAGGGGGAGATTGAAAGGGAATTAGGCTTACACCTAGTCCCTAATTAATTTTGGTGGTTGAATTGCCCAACACAAATAATTGGACTAACTAGTTTTCTCTAGTGTATAAGTTATACAGGTGCCAAAGGTTCACACTTAGCCAATAAAAAGACCAAGTATTGGGTTCAACAAAAGAGCAAAGGGACAACCGAAGGCACCTCTGGTCTGGCGCACCGGACTGTCCGGTGTGCCACCGGACATGTCCGGTGCACCAGAGGACTCCAGCGCAAACTCGTCGTCTTCGGGAAAATCCAGAGGCAACTCCACTATAATTCACCGGACTGTCCGGTGTACACCGGACAGTGTCCGGTGCTCCAAGGAAGAGCGGCCTCAGGAACTCGCCAGCTTCAGGAAACTGCAACGGCTGCTCCGCTATAATTCACACCGGACTGTCCGGTGTAACTGCGGGGCAACGACTACTTCGTGCCAACGGTCACCTGCAACAGCAATTAATGCGTGCCAGAGCGCGCAGAAGTCAGGCACGCGCGTAGTGGCGCACCGGACACTCTACAGTACATGTCCGGTGCGCCACCGGACATCCAGGCGGGCCCAGAAGTCAGAGCTCCAACGGTCAGAACCCAACGGCTTTGGTGACGTGGCTGGCGCACCGGACATGTCCGGTGTGCACCGGACTGTCCGGTGCACCATGCGACAGACAGCCACACCAAACGGCTAGTTTGGTGGTTGGGGCTATAAATACCCCCAACCACCCCACATTCAAGTCATCCAAGTTTTCCCACTTCAACTACTTACAAGAGCTCTAGCATTCAATTCTAGACACACCAAAGTGATCAAATCCTCTCCAAACTCCACACAAAGTCCTAGTGATTAGTGAGAGAGATTTGCTTGTGTTCTTTCGAGCTCTTGCGCTTGGATTGCTTTCTTCCTTCTTTGATTCTTCATTGCGATCAAACTCACTTGTAATTGAGGCAAGAGACACCAATCTTGTGGTGGTCCTTGTGGGAACTTTGTGTTCCAAGTGATTGAGAAGAAAAGCTCACTCGGTCCGAGGGACCGTTTGAGGGAGGGTAAGGGTTGAAAGAGACCCGGCCTTTGTGGCCTCCTCAACGGGGAGTAGGTTTGCAAGAACCGAACCTCGGTAAAACAAATCATCGTGTCTCACTCCGCATTTGCTCACGATTTGTTTTGCGCCCTCTCTCTCAGACTCGTATTTATTTCTAACGCTAACCCGTCTCGTAGTTGTGTTTATATTTGTAAATTTCAGTTTCGCCCTATTCACCCCCCTCTAGGCGACTTTCAAAAAGGAATATTGTTCTATACAACACTTGTTTCATCTTTCTATGTTGATAGAAAAAAGAATTGTAGGCTTACCAACGACAAAGAAGAGCTACACTTTCACAACACGATAACCTATGGCACCAACAAAATGAACATCTTCCCCAAGCATACTTGTGCCCACGCCTCCATCCACCACTGGCACACACAAAGTTGTACCTTCTACGTTACATGTTTTGGACAATATTAAGTCCACCGTGCCCTAGGGTGCACTCACCAAGTCTTTTTTCTACTAGTCACACTTCTGGCATTAAGTGTCACTACTGCTAGGGACTTGGTCATGTACAGTAGGATTGCCCCACAAACATGTGTACATTGCAATCAGTGATGGTGGGTTTTAGTGTTTTTAATATTAAGAATGCAGATATTTTTTAGGATAACATTATAAGGAACAATGACAAAAGTACTGAGGAGGAGGTTCTTGGCACTGATGCGACCAAGCACTATAGTTTTTTTGTTGTGCAACAAGCTTTGAGTATCACAACCAGATAGGACAATAAGATATAATAACATAATCTTTTTCTCATCGTTAAGGACTGCAATGTACATACCATCATCGATGATGCTAGTTGCAACAATCCAATAAACACTAAGGTGGTCAAGAAGCTTGGTTTGACCATGATGGAACATCCCCCATCCTTAGCATATTCAGTGGTTCAACAACAACAGAAATGTTACAGTAACTCAAACCAAGCTTATCATGATTTTACTGATTTTAATGTGGTCTTTATGTATGTTTGTTGTATTTTGTTGGGACATCCATGGGAGTTTGATACAAATGTTATTTGTCATGGTAGAGCTAATAAGTACACTATCATGCATAAAGGAAAGAAAATCGCTTTACTTCCAATGACTCTTGCTGAAATTGTCAAATATGAACAAGAAAAGAAGATGTGTGATGCTAAGCATAAGGGTGTTTTAGAATCTGAAATCTAGCAAGTGATTGAGTTCAAAACTTCTATTTTGCTTGCTACTAAATCGAATCTTGATGAGTTTACATGGATCAAAAATGGAAATGTTATGCTTTATTATGCCAACAAGTTTTTTATTCCATGGAGAATTAGTCTATTGCTTTTGCTACATGTGGTTGCTTTATAGGACTATATAGATGTGTTCCCATTGGAGATACCCTTGTATTGCCATCAATGAGAGGCATTGAGCACAAGATAGATTCGATTCTAGGAGCGCGCTTACCAAATTGTGTAGCTTCCATCTAGAGCGTGGTGTTGGTGATGCAATCACATAGGATTGGCATACAAGTGTAGCTTGGCGCATGCCACATTGCATGGTGGTGTTTTAGGCCTGTGGTGCCCAGACACGTCTCTTGATGAAGGCATGTCTCTTGGCTCTATGATCGAGGTATAAGACATACATAATTGGTACATTGATTTCGTTGAATATTTTGATTGGTGCAATGAATATAGTAAGATATAGGTTTTAGACGCATAATGTTGTATCACATTATGTTTTACTTTTGTTTTATAGTTGGAGTACCGTGCAAGGGATTTAGGATTGTACATGCCCTTAGACCATTCTCACCCAAAGTATCATACTCCAATATTTAAATATGCCACATAGGATAAAAATATGGTACTGCTACAAGATACACCATCCACAATGTATAGTATCATACTTATATATTGTAACTATTTAACAGGTGTGATGTTATGTCTATGTGAATGAACCCGAGCATCTTTTTGTGTCATAAACTAAAATATAGCGTCAAAGCAGTATCTTACTTACGATAAAACCCTTTTCTCTCCCTCCTATTAAATACCTTGCCACATCAACAAAAAATCTTATATGGTAACTCATTAATAAGTATGATACTACCCATTGGGAATAGCTTTAATTGGCTATATATTACATGGTAACATCACAAAGTCCCCTTTAGACTATATTAATAACCTTCCTACTAGTAAAATGCCTGCTATGGTAGGTGTTCGTTATGACGATGTCAACACGCATTCCAACGGAGAGCCATCGCATCCCCCCACCTAGGGAAGGTGCTCGTCGTGCTACCGTCCACGCGCCATCCTCAATGTCGAAGAAACAATTTATTGCATCGAGGATTTGAACATCGTTTTTGCCCACTCCCACACCATCCTATGTGTGTGCATCTCGTCCAACGATCACTTCATGATGGTGGTGCCCTCTCCACCACCTCCCCATCTGGCCCTGTTTTCCACGTTGATGCTGGGCCGCTCCATCACAGATCAACAGCCTCTGGCTATCCATCTGTCGGGTACCATAATTAGGGGTACCCCAACGCTCCTAATCATGGCTGGTAAACACCCTCAGACCAACTGACGGGTGCGGTTCAAGCCAAGACTTTGTCTACCCGAGGGACGCGATCTCACCCGAGCCCAGTCTCGGGTTGGAACCGTAGTCCCAGACGAGTTCATGCCTCGCCCGAGGGCCTCCTCAGACAGCGGGCGCCCCCTCGGCTCTCCCGAGGTCCGGCTCGGGCAGGCTTCGTTGTGAAGCAACCTTGGCCATACCGCCTCACCAACCGACCGCTTCGCATGCGCATTAAATGCAGGGGATGCCTGACGCCGTATCCTGACACACGCGCCTCAGTCGGCCAGGCCGAAGTGACCGCAGTCACTTCGCCCCTCTTCTTTACTGTCTGATATGACAGGAAAACAGCGCCGCTCGCTCCGCTCCGACTGCCGTGTCAGCCACCCCGGCAACGACTGACAACAAGTCACGATCAACCACTGAGTTCAAGCCTCGGGCGCAACAGGAAGCTCCACCTCGCCCGACCTCATGCTCCAGCCTCAGGAGGAGGTTTCCGCCTCGCCCGACCTCAAGCTCCAGCCTCGGGAGGAGGTCTCCGCCTCGCCCGACCCCCGGACTCGGCCTCGACCTCGGTCTCGGGAGGAATCGCGTCCTCGCCCGACCCTGGCCTCGGCCTCAAGAGAAGTCTCCGCCTCGACCGACCCTGGGCTCGGACTGACCGCGCTAATAGGGGATGCATCATTTCCCTATTCCTAGCCTGCTCAAGCTACAAGGAACAAGACCGGTGTCCCATCTGGCTTACCCCGGCGACGGGTAATGATGGTGCCCCGCGTGTGCCATGACACCGGTGGCTCTCAGCCCCTTACGACAGCAAGGAGACGTCAGTAGGATCCTCGCCGCGCTGCCAGCTGTGCTCCTACAGGACTCAGGCGCTCCTCCGGTGGCCACGCCATCACATGTATAGGGCCCAAGCTCTCTCCCAACGGCCACATTGGCATGTACACAGGGCTTAGGCACTCCACTGCCGGACACGTTAGCGCATAGCTATGCCCCCCGTTGTACATCTGGACTCTCTCCTTGCCTCTATAAAAGGGAGATCCAGGGCTACCCTGAGGGGGGTTCGCGCGAGGGAAGCGGCGGACGAGCTCTGTGTCCCTCTCTCTCACGCGACGCGCTTGTAACCCCTACTGCGAGCGGCACCCCTGGTGCAGGATAATACAAGGCTTGTCCCACATCTTGTGTTCCATCCCGCGCCAACCCATCTAGGCAGGGACACATAGCGACAATTCACTCGTCGGTCCAGGGACCCCCCAGGGTCGAAACGCCGACAGTTGGCACGCCAGGTAGGGGCCTGCTGCGTGTTAACGAACATCTTCCCGTTGAGATCCAGATGGGGAGTCTTCAGCAACCTCTCCAGCCCGGGATGGTGCTCCGCTTCGGGAGTCTCGAGTTCATGTCCCTCGACGGCAGCTACGACATGGTACTCCTCCCCCCGCGGCGTGACGACAACGATGGTCTCCGACTCGCCCGGCGGCGGCGAGCTCTACGACAGCATCGCCCCGGCTCCCCGCGGCAGAAGAGGAGCACTCCGGTCGTCCCCGCCACCCTCCTCGACGGAGAAGGTGGAGACGAGGCAACCATGGCCACGCAGGAGGCGGCACCTTGTCGGCTGTCGCACCAGAGCGAGTCGACGACGCCGGCACTCCCCCGGGGGACATGTCGGACATTGCCTTCGCACCTGAGGCGACGACGGGTGTCACTTCCCCGCGACGTGTCAGCCTCAAGCGGACTGATGACGCTAGCACCCTCGCAAAGGACCTGTTGGGCGTTACCCTCGTACCTGAGATGACGGTGTGCTCCGCCCCCGACGCGACTTCACCACCATCCAACGACCAAGAGGTACCGCCCGTTTTCCATCCCATACCTTTTCGGTTCAGCTTCGATCCCCCTAGCGACCCCGCTATGGTGAGCACCTTCGTAAAGGCATATCCAAACCTTCCGGGGTACCACATGTGGTCGACCTGGGACCGACTGACAGCCGTCTCAACCTTCGGACCGGCGGGTTCTGAGGAAAAGGACGACCCCGACTCCGGTTGGGATTTCTCTGCCATCAATGACCCCGGTGCCATGCGGGGCTTCATGTCCGCATGTGACCACTGCCTCTCCGGTTGTTCTGACGGTGGCCATGACCTTGATGATGACAGTTACGGCCCAAGTCGCGAATGTTTCCACGTCAATCTAGGAGATAACAACGAAGGCAACCACCTCGGTATGCCAGAGGTTGACGATCCCCCTGGGCCCGCATCTCGCGTTGACATCCCGCGGGAGCTAGCTGTGGTCCCAGTCCCTACGGGGGGTCAAGAAATACAGCTCGAGCAAATCCGTGAGATGCAGGCCCGGGTCGACGGGGAAGCAGGCCGGCTTGTATAGCTCCGACAGAACATCGAACAGGAGTGGGCAGGCCGATCACTCGCCGGAGAAGCCAGTCATCGGGCCCAACACATCCGGCGCCACATCGTCGACAATGCCAGGGCGGCGCTGCCCCCGGCCGTCAGCGGGTCCGGCCAGGACCTAGCTGCAGCGGCGGTGCTGCTTCGAGCCATGTCGGAGCCATCCACCACCGAGGGACGGCGTATCCAGGGCGAACTCAAGGATCTCCTAGAAGGCGCCGCGGTTCGACGAGCCGAGAGCTCCGCCTCCCGCAAGCGAGCTGACCCCTCGGAGCATCACGCGGTGTCCTCCCGGCGCATTCGGGAAGCCTCGGTCCTTCCCGGGCGTACACTGGATGAGGCGCCCGCCGCCCGAGAACGCCTCGGCAACGAGCACCACCATCTCGACCATCGAGCCCGCCTCGACGAGAAGGTGCGCCGAGGCTACAATCCTAGGCGTAGGGGACGCTGCAACAGCGAGGAGGATCGCAGTCCTTCGCCCGAACCACCCGGTCCGCGAGTCTTCAGCTGAGCCGTACGACGAGCGCTGTTCCCTGCCCGTTTCCGAGCCCTGACTACTATCACCAAGTACGCGGGGGAGACGAGGCCAGAGCTGTGGCTCGCAGACTACAGACTGGCATGCCAGTTGGGAGGGGCGGATGATGACAACCTCATCATCCGTAATCTACCCCTTTTCCTCTCCGACGCCGCCCGAGCCTGGCTGGAGCATCTGCCTCCTGCGCAGATCTCCGACTGGGACGATCTGGTCAAAGCTTTCGCGGGAAACTTCCAAGACACGTACGTGTGCCCTGGGAACTCGTGGGGCCTCCGAAGCTGTCGCCAGCAGCCAGGGGAGTCCCTCCGAGAGTACATCCGACGGTTTTCAAAGCAGCGCACCCAGCTGCACAACGCTACCGACTCGGATGTCATCGAGGCTTTCCTTGCTGGCACCACATGCCGAGACCTGGTGAGCAAACTGGGGCGCAAGACTCCCACCTGTGCGAGCGAACTGATGGACGTCGCCACCAAGTTCGCCTCGGGTCAAGAGGCGGTCGAAGCCATCTTCCGGAAGGACAAGAAGCCTTAGGGGGAGCCGAAGACAGACACCCCTGAGGCGTCCGCCCAGCGGGGCACGAAGAAGAAGGCTAAAAACAAGTCGCGAGCGAAGCGCGACGCCGCAGACGTGAATCTCGTCGCTGCGGCCGAGCACAGGAACCCTCGGAAACCTCCTAGCGGGCGCTGGCCTGCTCTTCGTTTCACCCCTCGGAAAGCATCTCTGCTACGTCATTCGCCTCCATTTTCCGGCATCAAATAACGTGGCCGAGTACGAGGCACTGGTTAACGGGCTACGCATCGCCATCGAGCTAGGGGTCCGACGCCTCGACGCTCGAGGCGACTCGCAGCTTGTCATCAACCAAGTCATGAAGAACTCTCACTGCCGTGACCAGAGGATGGAAGCCTACAGCGATGAAGTCCGGCGCCTGGAAAACAAGTTCCACGGGCTGGAGCTCAACCACATCGCCCGACTGCACAACGAGACTGCGGACGAGCTGGCGAAAATAGCCTCGGGGCGAACGACGGTTCCCCCAGACGTCTTCTCCAGAGAACTACATCAACCATCCATCAAAATCGACGACGCGCCCGAGCCTGAGGAAGCCTCGGCCCAGCCCGAGGTACCCTCGGCCAAGCCTGAGGTACCCTCGGCTGCACCTGAGGCACCCTCGGCCATCGAGGAAGAGGCCTTGCCCGTCGAAGAGGAACAGAATGGGGTCACGCCAGATCCGAATTGGCAGACCCCGTACTTGGAATATCTCCTCCGAGGAGAGCTTCCAATCGACAAGACCAAAGCTCGGTGGCTGGCTCGGCGCACCAAGTCATTTGTCTTGCTGGGTGATGAAAAAGAGCTCTATCATCGCAGCCCCTCGGGCATCCTCCAACGATGCATATCTATCTCCCAAGGACAAGAGCTGTTGCAAGAAATGCACTCGGGGGCTTGCGGCCACCATGCAGCGCCTCGAGCCCTCATGGGGAATGCCTTACGACAAGGTTTCTACTGGCCAACCGCGGTGGCCGACGCCACTAGGATTGTGTGCCCCTGCCGGGGGTGTCAATTCTACGCAAAGCAGACGCATCTGCCCGCTCAGGCCTTGCAGACGATACCCATCACCTGGCCATTTGCTGTGTGGGGTCTAGACCTCGTCGGTCCCTTGCAGAAGGCACCCGGGGGCTTCACGCACCTGCTAGACGCTATCGACAAATTCTCCAAGTGGATCGAGGTCCAACCCCTAAACAGCATCAGGTCCGAGCAGGCGGTGGCATTCTTCACCAACATAATCCATCGGTTCGGGGTCCCAAACTCAATCATCACCGACAATGGCACGCAGTTCACTGGAAAAAGTTCTTGGACTTCTGCGATGACCACCACATCCGTGTGGACTGGGCCGCCATAGCTCATCCCATGACGAATGGGCAGGTGGAGCGTGCCAACGGTATGATTTTGCAGGGGCTCAAACCAAGGATCTACAACGACCTTAACAAGTTCGACAAGTGGTGGATGAAAGAGCTACACTCGGTAGTCTGGAGTCTGAGGACGACGCCGAGCCGTGCCACGGGTTTTACGCCGTTCTTTCTAGTCTATGGGGTCGAGGCTGTCCTCCCCACGGACTTAGAATACGGGTCCCCGAGGACCAAGGCGTACGATGATCAAAGCAACCAGACCAGCCGAGAAGACTCGCTGGACCAACTCGAGGAGGCTCGGGACGTTGCCTTACTACATTCGGCACGGTACCAGCAGTCGCTGCGGCGCTACCACACCCGAAGCGTTCGGTCCCGAGGCTTCCAAGTGGGAGACTTGGTGCTTCGCCTGCGACAGGACGCCTGAGGGCGCCACAAGCTCACTCCACCCTGGGAAGGGCCCTTCATCATCGCCAAGATCTTGAAGCCCGGAACATACAAGCTGGCCAACAGTCAAGGCGAGGTCTACAGCAACGCTTCGAACATCCGACAGCTACGTCGTTTTTACCCTTAAGATGTTTTCAAGTCGTTCATATACCTCATTCTCCTTACATACACAAATAGAGTCTAACCGTCAAGGAAGGGTCAGTCTTGCCTCGACAAAGCCCGACCCTCCCTCGGGGGCTAGAAGGGGGGAACCCCCTCTGCGTCAAAATTTTCCTCGGAAAAATTTTCCACCAACACGACTTTTCGTGTTTCCCGACTATATCGGTAACAGAACCCCGCAAAACGAATAAGAGCGCATGTAAGCGGCAAGGCCGACCGAGCCGAGGGACTCCTACGCCTCTGGGATACGGATACCTCACTCGTCACCTTCCGCGAAAAATAACTCTTACTTGGATAAGCAATTCTGCTACTGACGAACGAGTCCGGATACTCGAAACAAGAGGAAAAGAAACACAGCTTTATAACACGACGACAAAGTGTTTAGGCCTCGGCGGCCGCGAAAGACACATGCATGTTCTAAACAAACTGCTCCAGCAGAATCAGGCATCGCCCGGGGGAGGAGCGGCACCCTCGGCTTCGTCTCCGCCCTCAGCGCCATCTCCACCCTCGGCGAGATCTGCCCCGGCCTTGGACGTCGACGCAAGCGGAAGGATCTCCACCTCGAAGGAGGACACCAGCACCGGGCTTGGGCCCGCGACGGCCGCGTCAAGCCTCTGAACTTCGGCTAGGGCAGCTTCATCTTCGTCGGGTAGACAGTACCCCTCGTTGACCCGCTCCAGATCCACATAGTAGTGGGAAGCGAGCACGGCGAAGGCCCGCCTAATGCCGTGATGCAGCGCCTCGCGGAGTCTGCTGCGCACATGGACGCCCAAGGCCTGCAGGCGACTCTGGGGGGAGCTTCCCGAGGGGACGTCGTCAAGACCAAAGACCTGGCAGAAGGTCGAGATAGCTTCAGACATGGCCACGCGGTCGGCCTCCTCCCGCTCAGCCGCCCGGGCAAGTGCCTTGGCGGACTCGTTGAGGGCCGACTCGAACTCTGCAAATAGCCAAACAGAATTCTTCAGACACAAGTTGAAGAATGAAGATCGAAGTCACAAAGCGGCCAAAACATACCTTTAGCCCGGGCACGCTGCTCTGAGGCTACGGCTTGGGCGGACTGGACAGACCCGACGGCCGCGGCCAGGTCCTCCGCAAGGGCTCCGGCCCGAGCAAACACCTCGGCTAGCTGGCCCATAAGGGCCTCAGCCCGGCTTTTGGCCTGGTTCCAAGATTGGTCCCGCTCGCCGATGACCTGGCCAAGCTCTAGCTACCGCTGCTGCGCCTCTGCGTGTGCCGCCGCTGCCTCCACCCCCAGCTCATCACAGAGCAACCGAAGGTCCGCCGCCTCGGCGCTCCGTTGGGCGAGGCGTTCGGTAGCATCGGTAAGCGCGGCCCTCAGGAACCGCAGCGAACCCCAGACGTTGGCCTCGCGGCGGATGAACGACGACTTGGCGGTGCTCAGATCCATCAGATCCTAAGGAAGGGAAGCAGGGCATCACAAAGAATGCCCTGGCCATGCGAAAGGTATGCCTGAAATCCTTACCTAGAGGATCCTGGGAACGTCCCTGGAAAAGATCTCCATGGTCGACCGAAGCGACCCCATCGCTGCCTCAGCATACTCACGGAGCTCATCCCAAGACTGCTCCTCCCGCTCATCGTCAAGGACGAAGAGGGGTTTCGGGGCGCCGCAGGTCCAGAACCGGAGCGTCTGCGCGCGCCGCTCATCGGGATCGCGCCGCGCGGGGATGAGGTCACCGCTCCCCAAGACGGACCGTGATTCTGCACCCCCTCCTCTAAGGCGTCGGGACCCCCTCGGCTAAGGAGGCGGGCTCCCGATCAGCGACCTCGAGTAGCGGCACCTCAACCATCTCAGCATCAGCGGCGACGGGTGGCTCCATGGGCAGAACGACAACAGCCTCGGCAGAAGTTGGTGCCGACGCCGACAACGCGTCAGGTGGGCTCAAGGCCGCGGCCGCGCCAGCAGTCTCCCCCGGCACGACGGCCGCCTCGACGGAGGGGTCGGCCTGGGGAGCTCGCCCATGGCAACTCGCGCTGCCTAGGCCCCCCGCTTGGGGGCATCTTGTGCGGAGGCCGGCCGACCGGCGTGGCGCGGTGCGGCACTGGCTGTAGAAGCCGGCACCGTCTTAAGGGCCTTCATGGGAGCCAGACCGGCCGAACCGTGCCTCCGTTTGCTGGGAGATAAAGGTAAAGCAGGACCAGGACACACGAGGAAGGAGCCAGGACATAGGTATCCTCAGATACTTACCCGCTCCGGACCAAGCCAATCGCGCCTGCGGGGAGGCCCCTCGAGCCTCGGTCACCGCAGGCGCCGCCGAGGTTCGCCCCGCTGCCGGCTTCAGCGTCGTTCCCACTCCGGGCGCCCGGGTCGCCGAAGGGACGGCCCGCCATGCGACGTCATGACGGCCCGAGGATCACCCTCCTGTACGGCCGGCACGGGCGACTGCTCGCGGGGGACAGGCGGGACGACTTGACTCCCCGGGGTCACCTCAACTACCTCGGCTAAGGGGTCAAGTACCCCCTCAGTCTGCCCCTGCTCTTCGGACCGGGACCCTGATGTCCCGGCCCTGGATACCGACGGCACCAGCCCACTCGGGAGCTAGCTCGACGACCCCTGGCCTAGCCTCAGATCAGGGCTGAGGCCAAGGCAGGCCGCCATGTCGTCGTCTTCATCATCATCGTCGTCATCATCGTCGTCAGGCATTCTCCGGCGACGGCTCCCTCGGGAGCCCGTCCCTCTCCTGCCTCCGACGGCGGCTCTCCAAGGCGTCCCGAGCCCGCATCCGCTCGCGAGCCCAAGCCTTTTTCGCGTCCTTCTTCTCCTTCTTCTCCGCAGCGACCCTCCGCGCGGCTCGGTCCACCACGTCCTCCGGGACCGGTGGCAGGGAAGGCTTGTAACACCCCAACTCCTGGAGACGAGCGGAAATCCCGACTGAGAGAATCAAAGGCAACCTGACACAAGATAGGAGAAGGAGCGGACACTCACCAAGGACACGCACCCACGCTCGGGACGCATCAAGGGCTGGGTAAGGGCGCCGGCGTCCAGCCTCCCCACCGTGTCCGCTACCCGCCTGCGAAGGTCGTCGGCAGAGAGGGGGACCGAGGACATCTGCGAACCCTCCAAGTCGGCTCCCGACATCATCTCCGAAAGCGGCAACCGCCGCTCTGCCAACGGAAGCACCCTCCGGCGATGGATGGCGGCAACCACCCCCGTGGCGGTGAGCCCCCCATCTCGTAACTCCTGCAAGGCCTCCAGAAGGGGCTAGAGTTTCTCCTGTTTCTCGCGCGTGGCCCCATAGCGCCAATTGCTGTCGGGAACAGTCACCACTCGTTGAGAAAACGATGGGAGCCTTCCATCGTCATTCCAGAGGTAAAACCACCGGCGCTGCCACCCCTTGTTCGAAGACACAAGGATGGCAGGGATGTACTGCTGCGCGCGCGCCTGCCTCAACTGGAGGGTGCAGCCGCCTGCCCGCACTGCCATACGAACCCTCTTCATCCCCGTCGTCAAGGCAAAAAGCTCCGCGAAGAAGAGATGGGTCCACAGATCCCAGTGGGGGTCAATCCCCAAAAAGCCTTCACAAACCGCCGCGAAGATGGCCGCTTGCACAATGGAGTTGGGGTTGAGGTTGTGCAGCTCCACCCCGTAGTAATGCAGGAGCGCCCGCATGAAACGGCTTGCTGGCACTCCGAACCCCCGCTCATGGAAGGAGACGAAGCTCAGCACATACCCCGGCGGCAGGGTTGGGTCAGCCCCGCTCGGAGGGACCATCCACTCCGGCTGCGGGTCACCGAAGAGGGGACGGAGCAAACCGTCGGCGACAAGGGCCTCCAGATCATCCACTGTGACGATGGAAAAAGGCCACGGGTTGCACGGCGGAACGACGGTTACCCGGTCGGCCATCGCCAAACGAAGGGGGTGGTGGCGGAGCGGACAAGGTACGCGGTTTTCTTTCTCTGGCTATTCCCTTAGGTTGTGAAAACCAAAGCAGGAGGCGAGCAGCAGAGTAAAGAACCGCAACCGGTCTCTCTTCCGGGTATATAAAGGCCCGGGCAAGACCCGTTCAACACTTCGCCCGAACCCACCGCGAAGTTCAAACTCAAAGACGAAACGGTCGTTCCTCGAACGACTCGCGCATGCACAACGGCTGCCCCGTGAACCACCCGTCCCGTCGCATTAACTCCCCGACAGAGCAGGCGACACCTCTGGCAGGCGAGGCGGACGTCGCTTTGCCTTCGCCATAATGACCGCGTCAAAAAAAGGTGTGCCACCTTATTTAAATTCATATCCTTCCCCTCTTCCTCTCTCTCTCTCTTGCCACAGGGACCGAGAAAGGGGTCATTGTGGAAAGGATCCTTCTCGGCGGAGGAAGCGGGCCCTAAGCCCTCCTACTGATCAGGGGTTCGAAGGCTGGCCCCTCGGAAAGGTTTCGACAGCCGCCCCAGAGCAATTGGACTTCAAGCCCATTACTGATCAGGGGTTCGAAGGCTGGCCCCTTGGAAGGGTTCGACAGCCGCCCCAGAGAGTCTGGGCTCTGTGCCCACTACTGATCAGGGGTTCGTAGGCTGGCCCCTCGGAAGGGTTCGACAATCGCCCTAGAGCACGCAGAGTGAGGGATGACTCTGGGTACGTTCGATACATAACCAAGGCTCGGGCTACGCTCCCGAGGTACCCTAGGACATTTCCGAGACCGACGGGAACGATTTGTAATGGAATCCCACCGGAGGGAGGCATCGAGCCCTCGGACCCTATCGAAGGGGTCTGGGTCCGGCGAATCACCCGCAGGTACATTTGGGGCGTGCCTCTGGGCCACCAGCCGACCCCTAACGAATGGGGCACGGGCATCCACTCGGATCACCCATTAGAAGCTCACTGGAAACACCATGTTCGGCGCCCTCCGAGGGCAACATGGCGCTTTCCCCCCTCCTCCTTGCGGAAAGGCGACGCAGGGGCGTATAATAAAAGTCGGGAAAGTCCTTGATCGTCCTCTCGCTCCATGCAGAGGCTCGGGGGCTGCTCTCGCACCCGGCTACGGCAAAAACTATTGACAGCGTCAACAAACCAGCCCGATAACGTGGAACCCGACCACGCACCCGGGCTACTACCGGGCCGCATGAGGGAACGATCAGACCGACCGAAGCACCACGAAAAGCATTCAGACCTCAGAGGAGTCAAACCACTCCTCCGAGGCCTCGGGGGCTACACCCGGCGGGTGCGCTCGCGCGCACCCACTAGAACAAGGCAAAAACCGAGAAAGGCCGGTCCCCTCACCGAAAATGCGGCCAAAGCCTCCAAGCGAGTACCATCACTCCCTTCGAGGCTCGGGGGCTACTGTCGGGTACCATAATTAGGGGTACCCCCAACGCTCCTAATCATGGCTGGTAAACACCCTCAGACCAACTGACGGTGGCGGTTCAAGCTAAGACGTTGTCTACCCGAGGGACGCGATCTCACCCGAGCCCAGCCTCGGGTTGGAACCGTAGTCCCAGACGAGTTCACGCCTCGCCCGAGGGCCTCCTCAGACAGCGGGCGCCCCCTCGGCTCTCCCGAGGCCCGGCTCGCGCAGGCTTCGTTGTGAAGAAACCTTGGCCATACCGCCTCACCAACCGACCGCTTCGCAGGCGCATTAAATACAGGGGATGCCTGACGCCGTATCCTGACACACGTGCCTCAGTTGGCCAGGCCGAAGTGACCGCAGTCACTTCGCCCCTCTTCTTTACTGTCCGATATGACAGGAAAACAGCGCCGCTCGCTCCGCTCCGACTGCCGTGTCAGCCACCCCGGCAACGACTGACAACAAGTCACGATCAACCACCGAGTTCAAGCCTCGGGCGCAATAGGAAGCTCCGCCTCGCCCGACCTCATGCTCCGGCCTCAGGAGGAGGTCTCCGCCTCGCCCGACCTCAGGCTCCAGCCTCGGGAGAAGGTCTCCGCCTCACCCGACCCCCGGACTCGGCCTCGACCCCGGTCTCAGGAGGAATCGCGTCCTCGCCCGACCCTGGCCTCGGCCTCAAGAGAAGTCTCCGCCTCGACCGACCCTGGGCTCAGACTGACCGCGCTAATAGGGGATGCATCATTTCCCTATTCCTAGCCTGCTCAGGCTACAAGGATCAAGACCGGCGTCCCATCTGGCTTACCCCGGCGACGGGTAATGATGGTGCCCCGCGTGCGCCATGACACCGGTGGCTCTCAGCCCCTTACAACAGCAAGGAGACGTCAGCAGGATCCTCGCCGCGCTGCCAGCTGTGCTCCTACAGGACTCAGGCGCTCCTCCGGCGGCTACGCCATCACATGTATAGGGCCCAAGCTCTCCCCCAACGGCCACGTTGGCATGTACACAGGGCTTAGGCACTCCACTGCCGGACACGTTAGCGCATAGCTACGCCCCCCCATTGTACGTCTGGACTCTCTCCTTGCCTCTATAAAAGGGAGATCCAGGGCTACCCTGAGGGGGGTTCGCGCGAGGGAAGCGACGGACGAGCTCTGTGTCCCTCTCTCTCTCTCACGCGACGCGCTTGTAACCCCTACTGCGAGCGGCACCCTTGGTGCAGGATAATACAAGGCTTGTCCCACATCTTGTGTTCCATCCCGCGCCAACCCATCTGGGCAGGGACACACAGCGACAATTCACTCGTCGGTCCAGGGACCCCCGAGGTCTAAACGCCGACACCATCGCACTTGAAGATGGATGATCGGGGGAGCGTAGCAGGTGGGCCACGCTAGCTGTTGTGCCACAGGTACCCTAGTAGGCCACTCAACTTGTCTACTCCCGCTTGGCCACATGGCACCATGTCGCGGTCGTGGGGCTCACGCAGGCTCCACACGGCCCGCGGAGCTCCCGTGTGTCACCACCCCCCGGCACACATTGCGGATCTGGCGTAGGCTCATCTCGAGCCGCGGAGCTAAAATGCAGCCACCAGTATCACCGTTGTTGAGGGAGATCACAGGGGTGGGGGTTGGCAGCGTTGATTGCGTGTGAGGGTTGATCGCGGGGGCTGGGGCGTTGGCGGGGCTAAGAAGGCTAGAGGTGGGTGAGGGATGACCGTTGGATACGATTGATTAAGAGGGATAAGAGGGATGAAGCAAATGAAGCGGTCTGGAGTGTTGATTTTAATGGTGGGATTTAGTTAGAGGTAATTTGTTGTGTATAGTTAGTGATATTTTAAATGATCCGTTATATAGGGGTATAGATAGAAGGTAGCTCCGGGCCGCCTCTGCTCCTCGGAAGAGGTTAGAGCCGCCGCCGGTGATGGTGCGGTCGTTGGATGGCAGAGAGGACAAGCGGTTTAGGTGCATGCGGTGAAACTGATCCCCTTCCTGATGGCGCCAGGTGAAGTAAATGAGCAAATGTTATTAGGAGAGCAGCACCGTTTGTCGGCGTGGTGGCCCCGGTGGGCACACGATGGATTTGGAACGTGAGATGGTGTATGCAGGGGGGGGGCTCGGTACAGTGCACGGCAGCATCGCCGTTTGCCAAGTGCTGCGTGGTACACACAGGTGGGGATCGAAAGAACAGCGCGAACGATCTGTAGTTACGACGAGCGCTTTGTTTTTGCATGACGTGACGCCGGACAAGCTAGCGGCCGGTGCCACATACAGTGTCTCCTTCTGTAGAGGAACTTGAATATACAAGGAGCAAGTAGTAGACCTCCGTGTCCGTTCTGGTCCAGTGCTCAGAATGTTCTGGTCCAGTGCGCGCATGCAACCCCGGAGGAGGGAGGCACAGGCACAGGCACGCACCACCGCCACCGGGACGGTGGCAGTCGGTGGTGCAGATGACGGCCGTTCTCCTGGACTGACGTTGCTTGCCAGTTGCCAACAACCCAACACGCACACAGCGGATGCTGTTGCGCGCGCGGGGGCAGAGCCGGCGAGGCGGGGAGCAGGCCTAGCGCCCGGCTGCCTGCTGCCGCTGCTTCTGCACTCTGCAAGCCGCCACCCGTGCCTGAGTGCCTGCTCCCTGGCGGCAGATGGGGAGGTTACTTCAGAACTGGAAGGGGTGATTTGGTTTGCCGTGTTGTTGTGGTTGGGACCAGCCGCGCATGACATGGACGGCCGCGATGACGATCGGTCGGGTTGGCGGTAGGGCCGTGGCAAGGAAACCACGATCCACGATCCCGTGTGAAGAAATGGTGACCAAAGAATTAGAGAGGGAGGGATTCACGAAGAAAAAAAAAAGTCTTTTGCTATTTAATTTTGAATATCTGATCAAATGCTCCACGATTTTATTTATTGGAGCGTACTACATGTATGTAGTGTAAAAAAATGCAGGAGATCCCTGCCCCCTTTTTGCGGTTTAGATTTGCAAATGCCAGGGGAATCAGGACGTGTGCGTTTCCAGATGTGGGCCCAGTGACCAGACGCGCGGCGCCGACCGGGCCACGGTTTTTGTCAGGTTGACACCGGCGCCTCGACCTCGAGCACAGGGACTAGTTATCGCGGCTGACAGCACGCACGCCACGCTGTCCCGTGTGCAAGCGCAACGTGACCGGGGTTAATGTGCCCTGTCCTGTGGTGGAGTGTTAAGGCAGGGGGGGGCTGATTGGACGCATGGTGGAGTGCTGCCAGATCCGTTTTCAGAGGTCCGCAGGAAATGAATTTTAATGTTTCGTGGTAACTCAACTTTTTTTTTTTGTTTTTTTGTTTTTGTTACCGAGGACAAGGCAGCGGCCGCACGTCAGGCTGCTGCTATTTCCCCAGCCGTGCTGATGTTTTCCTGACGTTCAGTGAGCGGTGGTGGTGGGTGACGCACGCCGACGTGAGCTACTGCAATATGATATTGCAATGCCGAGTCGTACTCGTACATATAGGAATCCAAAGACGGGCTTGCTGTCGACTGGCCCGCCGGCCTCCCAACTTCAATCTGGGCCGGAAGGGCCTGTCAGCCCACGGAACGAAGTAGTCCGTTACGCTCCGGAGGCAAGCTCGGCCCTGCTTGCTCAGTTGCTTTCTGGGTCACTCTCATGAGCATTAAATTTACCTTCGACTTTTGAACACCTACTAGTAGATATCATTAAACTACTATATATATATGCTGTGTAGCACAGCAGCAGGTTGACACTGTACTGTCGATGGAGTCGATCGAGGACCACTGAGCAATCTGTCGCTGACAAGCGGGCCGGCAGGGCCACCGCGTAGCGACACTGTTTCGGTGCTCTCCTAGTAGTCTTGTCGTCTCGTCTATAGGCTGCCTTGCTGGTGTTCCCCGGTTTGGGCATACGGCCGCGTGAAGCGGCACATGCACACGCACCCCTGCCAAACTGCCATGGCAACGTCAAAGCAGCTTGCACGTGCCATCCCATCCCAGCGGTGAGGTAGAAGAAGAAGAAGCGGAGTTGCGATCTGAGACCGCGCCCGAAGACAAACGTCAAAGCACAGCCGGTGCAACTGCTAGCACTAGCACTCACTGTGCAGATCCGGAGCCTTTTTCGACGCGCGGTTCCCTTTTCCAAGGTACGTATACGTACGTACAGTACAGGAAGTATGTAAAATAGAGCATTCTACATAGCCGAGCACGAGGTAAGATCGGTGCTGCTCGAGTTCGAGCGCGGGGCCCAAAGTGCCCCGTTTGGTTACCCCAAACTAAAGTTTAGCCCCTGTCCAATCGAATGTTTGAACCTCCGTTTCGGGTATTAAATGTAGTCGGATTATAAAACAAATTTGTCAGCCGAAGATTAAAAGACGAGACGAATCTAGTCCAGTTGGTTGGGTCTATATTTCATACTCCTATTTGAAAGTCAAACGCTTGATGTGACCCGGGCTAAACTTTAGCAGGGGCAACCAAACACCCCCTAAGAGGGCGTCCACAGTCCACACCCACCGTGCCCCTACGGCCCTACCTGCTCCCGTCCGCGATGCTGCGCCCCTGCTCCCCCTTGGTCACACCTCTGGATGCTCGCGCTCTACGCCGCGCGGATCTTCCAGCTCACGCTTGAGCTCGGCCACAAGTCGAGGACATCCTCATCCCGCCTCGTCCCCACCGTCGTGCGCGTCGTCCCCTCGCCCGAATGTCGTCCACTCGGCGAGACGCCGAAGTGGAAGGCGAAGGAGCATCTGGGTCGCCGTGTCGCCATCTTTGTTTGGGCGGCTGTAGAGCCCCAGCTCTAGGTGCCTCTAGCTCCTCCTCGGTTTCGTTCTCGCCCCCGTCTCATTCCTTTTTTTTTTCTTCCCCAAGTTCTTCGCCCCTATCTCGTCGCGCCCATGGCCAAGCCTCAACGCCTAGCGCCACCCAGCGACCTCCGCACGTGGGGCCCAAACGGTCCCTACGCCTTTGACGACGATGAGCCGGCGCTAACGCCGGTGTGGCCTCGTCGCTGGCGGAGATGGGGCGCTCGTGCTATCCACCGTCGGCCCCTCGTCAACGCACGGCGCACCACGCCGCCTTCTACCGGTGGACATTTAGGCTCCCCGTCGGCGAGGCGACGGCCCCCGACCATCCACGAGGCCCGATAATTGATAAAAAAAACCTAATATCGGTTTAACTAATAGCCCCATGAGAATTAGGGATAATTTTATGGCAGACATAAAAATCGTATTTATCATTGTAAAAATCACCACTAGAATACATAAATAGTGTAAGTAGCAGGCATAAAACATAATCATCGATGACATAAACATGGATCGAATAGTTCGTCGCCGGAGGATGATCCTGAGACCGCCAGATCAAAGGATGCCTCAAAGACCATCGGATCGAAGGTGGTCGTTGGAGGAAGACGCCCTCTGATGCGCCGTATCGGAGATCATTGTCTTCATATGCCACCACGGACGGTCATCGCTGACATCACCGCTCGCGCCTTGGAAGGTCATCACCACTGCCATCGATTGTGCGTTGGAAGGTCACAGTTGCTGCCACCGCTGTCGATCACGCCTCGAGAGGTCGCAGTCGCCGCCACCACTCGCGCCTCGGGTAGACATGGCCACCGTTGCTCGCGCCTAGGCAGTCACGGCCGCCGCGACACTCGCGTCTCGGGCTGCCACTCGCCGACATCACCTAGGGCCACCGCTCGCCAATGTCGCATAGGACCGACACTCACCACCGCTCGCACCTCACGCGGTTGTAGCCGCCTCTAGGCCCTGAAACCCTAATCCCTAGGGGTCTCTGGTGCTTTTATAGACGCCTAGACCTAGTCTGGCTCAACCGGATGGCACGTCTGGCCTAGGCTTTCTCTAGCTATTGAAAGTCTAGGGATTATAATATATAAACTATATATATATATATATGAAGGGGTACCGTTGATAAACACAACAATCGATCTATCAATCCAACTTTACCTTATGCATTAGGAGTATGTGTAATTTAGCCTTAATTTTAGTATTCCTCGACCTAAATCTTCACCTTTGTTGATCCCAATTAGAGATGGCAACAGGAAATTCCCCGTCAGAGAATAGTTGTCCATCCCCATCCCCGCGATGATAAATTTCCCCACGGGGATCCATCGAACGCTTGCAGGGGACATTTCTTTCCGTCCTCGTTCCTCGCAGGGATAAATCCCAACAAGGATCGTCGTCACCGCTTAAATTATAATTAGAACATATGTCCTTTGTTATTAATGCAAGACATTATCACTTGTACACATTGTTGGATATAACAAATCATTGTGTACATCAAAATAAACACAATTGTGCAATGTGTGGTCTATTGACAAGTTAATTATTTATTCTTATCATTAACTATTATATAGAAACATCGTCACATGCAAGTTTAACGGGTCTCCGCGGAAAACGGGGATGGAGAATGCTTTCACGTCTCCATCCCCGTTTACATCTCGTGGGAAGAAATTGCTCCATTCCTATCCCCTAATTTAGGAGTTTCCCGAGAATCATGGATCGAGACCCCATCATAATCAATACTCACATTAGATAGTAATCCCAATGTAACGATCTTTCATTCACGACGTGATCCCTCCTAGAAAGATCACGAAGCCATCTGAATCCTCGCGGATAGTGCACCGCTTCCACGCGCCCGCAGAGAAGAATGGAGCTCACTCCGATGACCTACAGCAGACAGTTCAGGCTCCAATAAAGATATCCCCAAGTCTTCGTTGGTCGTGTACTCTTTTCAAAAGCTTGTATCTTAGAAATTTTCTTTGAGGCCCTATTACTATTTGGGTGTAACTTATTAAGGTCCTGTTTGGTTAGAGTGACTAATCTTTAATCCCTGATTTTGTCTCGTTTAGTCTCTATTTTGCCAAACAGGAGGACTAAAGTATGGACTAATTAGATTTAGTCTCTAGTCTCTCACATGGATGCTAGAGGGTGTTTGGTTTCTAGTGACTAATTTTTAGTCCCTCTATTTTATTCCATTTTAATATCTAAATTACCAAATTTAGACACTAGAAACCTATTTTAGTTTCCGTATTTGGTAATTTAGGGACTAAAATAGAATAAAATGAAAGGACTAAAAATTAGTCCATAGAAACCAAACACCCCCTTACAAGGGACTAATAGGCAACATTTACTCAATTTGCTCTTGCCTAGAAAACTGGCATGAAACAAGAAAAGAGGTATTTTGGTCTTTATATGTTGCATTTAATGTATTTAGAATATGATTAGTCCCTACAATCAAACAAGGTATAGACTAAAGTTTAGTCCCTGGACTAAACTTTAGTTCTAGAACTAATGAAAGCAAACGGGTGCTAAGTAGAGTAGATTTGAGTAAGCAAGAAATATAAGGGTATGTTTTGGTTAACCCAGGTCTATTTATGTACTCCTGAATGATCCTGAAGAAAAGCGGCTGCTTGCGGCTCCGCTCTACCGTTGCAAATTCAAACATGTTGGCGCCAAGCATCACTTCCAAGCCAGATTTTTTTTTTTCTAATCTATAGGCATGAGCACTATTTGCTGTAACATACCTTCAAGAAGAGAATTACAAGTTCACAATACTTGACCTCCCGAGACGAACACCACAAACATCAAAACGCTGCAACCAAATTGGAACAGCACCTAAGCTCATCTCTGATCACTGCACTTCCCAGTAAGAATATCCAATTGCCTATTATGCATAGTACATCATCAATAAAACATCTCACAAGGCTGGAGCCAGTTTTGTACTGGTGGGATTATGGTGAATTGTTTGCAGCACAAACAACTTCTAACTTTTAATTTCACTTGGGATTGCAAACCAATAGAAAGGGTATGCATGCTTACAACGTCTGGATGACCAGGGGGTGGCTCTGGCAATTTCGTTATGAGCTCCTCCAGCCTCACAAAATTTTGGGTAAGCCAGATTTATTCAAGTTTCCTGTTAGCAGTCCCTTGTGGGATTAAATATTCTCCTGGCGCCTTGCTCTCAGGTGTTAATGAAGTAGTCAATGGAAGTCTGGCTGGCCAGTGGATGTGAGGCAGCGGTGCCACATTCTGCTGTTGGGGTTGACGTGCTTTGGTGTTGTAATGACCTCTGTGATGGGAAGGTAGACATAATGTGTGTTGCAAACACCTGACGTGATGCCACTGAACCCAGCAAATGCTCCATGGACCTAAAGGACATCCATACAATTTTGTTCTGTAAAAATCCTACTCTTGCATTGAAATGAATACTAACACAAAATGAAAAGAAATCAACTTACAGCGTTTTGCCCAAGTACGGTGCAGAGAATAGCATCAGATGCATTTGCCCGGCAGGCCCGAACCATATATGTTGGATCAATGTATTTTAGATCAGCAGGAACACCGATGTCCTTGAAATGCTTCTTGATCTGTAAGGTGATACAAATGCCACTGAATAATATGTAAAGTGGAAAAAGAATGTCCACAAATTACAATAAGAGCAAGGTTAGAGAACCATAAAGGGTCAACTCACATTAGTGTGCCAGTTCAAAGAAGGCACACTATAGCAAATCAAGCAATTCTTTTACAGGTTCCTTTTTAGGTATGTGTAACCAGAGTTACATAAAGTATGTACTGGTCAGGAATACATGACTAAAGGCTAGTTTGGAAACACCGTTTTCCCAAGGGATTCCAATTTTCCCAAGGGAAAATGAACTAATTTCCCTTGAGAAAATGAAAATCTCTTGGTAAAATGGGGTTCCCAAACTAGCCCTAAGTGTATCTCCTTCAACATTACTTATCACTACATATCCTATTTTTGGTAGTGGAGGCAAAAAAAACACTCCAGCAGACTACCTACTAGGCATAGTTATTAAGGCGATGTAAGGCGACCGACCCCTTTTTACCTTTTAGGCGGTAAAGTGTAAGACGAGGCGACGCCTTAATTATATAGTAATATAACGCCTTAATTATATAGTAATATAAAATATTAGGCTAAATATTATTTATATAACACTAATTCGAAATTAATAAGTAAGCTAGGACAACTATAAGGTCTAGTAGACCTATTTCAACATAGTAGAATTTGGAAGAGCTGAGCCCCAGCCAATTGCAAATTCTTTATATGGCTGGCAATTAATAACCGGTGTTGGACTTGGTGTTGGACTTCTGATCGCCTAGCCAATCGGGGACTGCCCCATTAGCCGGCCTGTCTTTTTTGTGACCAAGATGAGGAAACGATCAACCACATTCTCTCCTCCTATGTGCTGGTGAGGGAAGCGTGGACTCAGATTCTGCAGGGGCTGAACTTAAATGTCATCTTACCACCTAATTCTATAAGCCGTTTTCGTTCTTGGTGGTCTGAAGCTGTCAATCGCCTCCCTAAGGATCTTCGGAAGGGTTTCAACTCTCTAGCCAAGTCACTTGGGATATTTGGAAGCATAAAAATGCTTGTGTGTTTGATGATTTTAGGCCTCAAATGCAATCTATCCTCGCCTCGGTGGCTGCAGAGGGACAGCTGTGGTGTGGTGTATGGCTGGTGCCTCAGGCCTTCAGGAGCTCTTGCTGAGATGTGCTCCTGGTCTTTAGATGGCAGATAGTGGGCAGTAGGTGTGGTGTTGTGTGTGTGTGAGTGGGTTTGCTTGAGAAGGTGTTTGCTCTCTTCTTCTACCTCTGTGTTCTTCCTCTTAATGAAATGACAGGCAGTAGTTCAAAAAAATAGGGAAAAAGAAAAAGAAAAAAGGGCCAACAAGTCAGCCCACACAGCCCAACTAGCCCAGCACAATAGTGTCCAACAGTTTTAGGTTAAAAACTACACAGTCCTGTCTCCCGTGCAGCAGCCACCGCTCAACCTCCCCTGCAGCTCTTTGGGCCTGTTTGGTTTGCTGCCTAACTTGCACTTCACCTAACTTTTTTCTGTCTAAGGTTAATTCTTCAATTCAGACGAGTAACCTTAGGCAAAGTGTGACACAGTTAGCCGCGAACCAAACATGCCCTTTCTCTCTCCCTCCCGATAGCTCCTCTTTCTCTAACGTGCGCGGCCGAGGACGTGTCCTGCTCGCCGCCGCACCTTGCGCACCGCCGGCGAGGTAGCCCGCACGTCACCGCGGCCGCTCAATGTCTCCTCTTTCTCAACCAACGCCAACGCTGCGAAATCCAGCTCACGGATACGACCCACACACTGGGCGGTACGCTTCACATAACCCCCTCAAAACCCTATCCTCCCCCAAGGCATCGCCCCGCCGACGCCCTACGCCGTGGTGAACGCCTTAGGCTCCACGTCAAAGCGAGTTAGATGCCTTAGGCTCCAAGCGCGCCTAAGCGACGCTAAGGCGACGCTTCACAGACGCCTTAATAAGCATGCTACTAGGCCTCTCAAATTTGTTGCCCCCCCCCCCCACAAAAAAAATCCCCTCCCGCTACTCATTCTTGTTCGGCAAACAGGTGGCTACCCAATTTTTTTCCTTTCCACCCATGTGATAGGTCCCGTTCGATGCCACCAGCCTTCTTGCATGCCCCATCGTTGGCCTTCTTCCCCGTCTCCACACCGACAGCGCACTGCTAGACACCCTCCTCCCATCCGCACCAGTGCTCCTGCTAAGTGACTACTCTCTCCGTGGAGGGAGGCGCCCTCCCCACCAGTGCCCCTCTCCCATCGACTCCCCTCTCCACAAAGCCTGGCACCCTCCCCAGTAGCATGGGGCGCCCATTCCACTGGTGCCCCTCTCCCGACAACTCACCTCTCCATGGAGGAGCAGAACACGGATGGCCGAGTTCGTCTATGTCGACAAGGAAGAGGAGAAAACAACGGATTTCATCTATGTCGACGAGGAAGAAGGATGACATATAGGTTCCATATGTCATTGACTGCTAAAAACGAATTTGAGTCATGGTTTACATAGTATTGTTGGCGTTGGAAGCAAAATAATGGGTAGTATCAAAATGACTGGCTACCCAAACAGGCAAGTAGGGGACTTGTTTTGGGTATTGTAGCTGGTGATCAGGTGATGCTCTAATAGTATAATCTTGAATATGGTGCCACTTTGTAAATCTAGTATCAGATCTACACTTGGCATTCTTTGCAAGGTTATGAAAATGGGACTTGACAACAACAATTCAACATCAAATATAATAGCCTCTTCATCATTCATGAATTGGTGGCAAGAGGCTTCAGAAGCAGTGAATAGTCTTATCAATAAGGGCCTCAACTCTCATCATTTTGGGAGCTTGGATAATTTGAAACCACCGAAACAAATGTGTTTTTGAATGTGTTTTTGAAGGAAGGACACCCAGCTTAGTAGCAGCCCTTAGACTAGCAGGGGAGGAAAGAGGCTTGTGGGAGATGGCAGGAACCAAAATGCCTCTCCTACCTGGCAGCCTCCCGACCGGATTCTTAGTGGTAGTGGTTTGGGATCTTAGTCTATAGATGGATCATTTCCTATATGCTTGTTTTTGGCCCCGTAAGGAGGTCTTTGTATATAATTTGGTCTATGTTAGACCTTTTTTCCTATCTTAATATAATGAGGCGCGGTTCTTCTGCACATTTGAGAAAAAAAAATCAATGCTCTTGATTCTAGCAGGTATACCAGGCAGGAAGTAAAACCTCAATTTGGTTTCACAGAAAACCAAAGCCGCACACGGCCACCCCCAAACCCCTGCAAGGAAGTGGTCGTTGGGT
Source organism: Zea luxurians (assembly GCA_029449295.1). Lineage (NCBI taxonomy): Eukaryota > Viridiplantae > Streptophyta > Magnoliopsida > Poales > Poaceae > Zea > Zea luxurians. The sequence goes on from JAOPSE010000034.1 coordinate 853,959, forward strand.
TTTCGTCTATAATTTCATATGTACTTTATAGTTTATACCCTTATACAGACCTTCAAAGATGCTATGTACAAAATCTATTTCACAAGGGATTTAACAAGAGATACCTTCTGCTGCATGTGGACACCAAAGTCACTAAGTATCACATTTCCTGAAGCGTCAGTTGCATTTGATTTTTGCAGTAAATCCTGTGCCAAGAGTACAAAAATACATTTCTAATTTTCACTATTCAGTATTCACCTATGAAATTAGAAGCAGTCAAGAAGGATAAACTGTTTAGCTACTGCACTGTCTTACCTGCCCTGCACCTTCAGCAACACAAACCACACAAAATCCCTTTGTATTAAGTAAATGCTCAAGGTGTCGCAAGACACCATGTTCTCCATCAAGTGTGAAGGATACCTTCATTCATACAGTAAGCTTTTGTCAGTGCATGTAAAGCAACCATTTAAGTCCATCATCTCAGCGTTGTGTTTACAGACCTCAGGTATCAGGCAAACATCAATCTGTCCACTGGAAAGAGAAGCATGCATGGCTATGAATCCACTACTTCTTCCCATTAATTTTACTAACCCAATTCCGTGGTATGCACTACGTGCCTATAAACAAATAAGGAAGAAATCAAGTAAAGCAAGCACAGACTGTATGTAAAGTTCAACTTCATTTGACTATCGTTTTGAAATGCACTAACATTGAGAAACAAAGCCTACCTCTATATAGGCAGAATTGATAGCACGCTGAGCTTCTTCTACAGCTGTATCAAAACCAAACGTCTTATCCATAAAAAGTATATCATTATCAATTGTCTTTGGAACTGCTACAACTGAAACTTTCAGTTTTCTCTTTCGACACTGCAAAAAATTAGACATAAACAACAGAAGAAGAATAACACTTTACACTCCATGGAACACAAAATATGTATTTTGAGTGTAGATTCATTTCCAACCTTCCTGAATCCTAACTAACGTAGCACACAGAATGGAAGATAGTTTTAGTACCAGGAAGTTGTGAAAATACATCCACTTCTCACAGCAGGTTTACTCAATACCAATAATTTGAGCTATAGAATTGGGTTCAAAACTAATTTCTTAGATTTAAAATTCAATAAAATTGCTACTTTTAACTTGAAAAGCAAAAAGTCCCAAAGGGGTGGACAGTGCATAGTCAGACAGATATTTGCATATATATATAGGTAGCACTTAGGTAATACTCCATCCGTTCTAAATTATAAGACGTTTTGGCTTTTTGACATACATTGCTTTTGCTATGTATCTAGACACAGGGTCTGCTTGGTTGCCTACATAACCTCTTATTTAGACCCCTTCAGTACACTGAGTACAGTCTGTCCCTGTTTGGTTACCTGCGCAGGCCCTATCCTCAAAGCAAGCCCATCCTGCATCCCGCTACCGGCTAAATCTTGCGTACCCAGCTCTGCACCCTCCCTCCCTGCACCCGCTCTGCAGTCCAAGTGTCAAGGACACCAAATCCCCGACTGGCCGGACCCCGGCTACGTAACTCGTAGCCGTTGTCCGTCACGCCGGCGAGGTTATACCCCTCAGCCGTCGGTTTGTAGAGAAGAGAGGGAGATTAGGACTGACTTATTGCTTATTCCAAATGATCTCGCGTACATGCATATATAGCCACAGAGGGGGCAGCTGTCCTCCATTGTAGGCTAACCTTAACAAGGAAATAACTAACAAGGAAACAACTAAGGAAATAACTAACAAGGGAACAACTAACAAGGAAATAACTAACAAGGAAACAACTAATAAGGAAATAACTAACGCAGGAAACAACTAATTAGGTGGCTAACTTTCCTCCTAGCCACTTGCCTGCCCTTCCTGTGTCCTGGCTGCGCGCTCTGATCCCCTGCGCACATCACGCGCCCGCCTGGCGTATGTGCGCCCGCACATCACACCAAGACAGAATCTGGCCACTTACACAGGAAACCAATCACACACATACCACTGTACAACTTCCTATACAGGTAAACCAAACAACATCAATTGCATTGCCTTGTCCAGGTTAAGTGTATGCTGCATAACCTCTAATGTAATACAATACTAATGCGAGTGACCAATCAGACCCATAGTGTATATCTAAGTGCATAGCGAAAGCTATTTCTCTAGACAAGCCAAAACATCTTATAATTCGGAATGGAGGGGGAGGTATATATGAATTTGATTAGTGGTTATAGTGAAATGGACTAAATTTACCACATCCAAACAGGCCCGAAGTCCTAGAAGTGTGAAATAGAAGAGAGAGTTATACCTCCTCATGAATAGCATTAGCTCCTGCATGGCTACCATTTCCACCAATTACAAATAGCATGTCAATTCTTCTGGCCTACAAACATAAGACGATCATGTATACAACATTGAAGCTGCAACAAGGAATATGGTGCCTTCAATTTCAGGTTGCTTACTTGTATGCTATCTACAATCTCACTAGTTTTAGCTCCTCCACGAGAGACTCCTAGGAAACTTCCTCCAGAAAGATTTATGTTTTCCACCACGTCACGCGAGAGCTGAAGATTCTCAACACAATGATTCAATAACACCATGAACAATTTAGTACCTCGGATAGAAAAGCATCCTTACCGGCATTTCTTTTAAGCCTTTCTCAAAAAATCCACGATAACCAAATGGGATTCCAACAATATTCTTCACCCCATAAGTCTCCAAAGTAAATACTATCTGGAAATATTAATACATGTAGTCACATACCACCTACAGCTCTGGTTATTCTATTCAGTGTTTACTTGAAAGTGAGGGATTCACAATTCAAAAATCATCTACAAGAGTACAAGTTCAACATATAAGCATTAAGGCATAGCATACTAAATCACACTAAGTTCATTTGCATTTGGCCACCTTTTTTCTCACTAGCTCTGGTCAAAAGAATTACAATAACCCATGAAACATATCTTGTTCCTAGCATAACCCTTACAAGTGTATGTGATCCATGAATGTCTGGTGCAGTATTTCATCAAGAACTGAACATATTGAGAATGCAATTGGTGCAAAATCACTTGAACAATACTATAAAACAATCATACCTGTCTAATGACATCATTTAGACCAGGACAAAGCCCTCCACAGGTAACAATGGCAGCCTTTACTTCTTCAGGTTCGTAATATATCTCCTTACGAGGACCTGCACGATGAACCCTATAGAAAGCAACTACACTTTCTCATTCATTTCTCGTTCTTAAAATTAAACAGACTTCTTAAGTGATAAGAATAACAGTGACAAAAGAACTTGGAGGTAAGGGTGAAAAAGATTGTAAAACAAAGAAATAAGAAAATAAAATGGTATGATTAGCCAGACCAAATAATAAGAATATAGACACTATTTATTGTTCTCCATTAGGTATTACTCATGATATGCTGAAAGGTGAATATTGACAGAAGTTAACAACACTTGGAGTATTCTGGGGAAACATTCATACTTTTAGCATAAAAAGGTTTAATACTTTAATCACCTCTCCAGAAGAAAGAAAAATAACTAATGTGCTGCATGAGATCATACCACATACCAGTGTTCCACCCAGCTACAATCAGGATCAATGCACTCAGCTCCAGCAGAAGTAGGAGATGCATACTTTATCACCTAAATAAACACACTATAGTAAGTGATAATTCACCAGTAAGAAAAAACAAAGCCTCTTCTTGAGACCATGCCTCATTATATGTATTCATCTGCAAGTGTTGAACAAGTTATGCTTGTTATATGTGTTCAATAATGACCTTCAAAAGGGCTCTATCATTCTTATTTACATAACCGTTCCACATATCAGTTGATGAGCCATCACCATCATCCAGGGGAATTCTGTCATAAAAATAATGGATTTTGAAATCAAAGGAGTCAGCTACAGTTCATCGGTTTAGATATCAGAACTAGTCAAGTCAAAGCAAGATATAGCAGACAGGAATGAACCTGTTTTTCTTCAAAGAGAATGTAGTTCTTCTTGGTTCCAAATCATATATATCATTAATGTGTGGCAAACTAAAACGCCTGTTCCAGTCTTCCTGGTACTTTTGGTTCCAAGAAGGATCAGTGAAATCTAGGTCTAGCTTCCCTGATATAGCTGTCACACACAGTGCTCTTTTTCTGCACTTTTGCCTGCTTAAATGAGTGAAACCATATTGACACTGGTCCTTTGTTGGACTTGACCAATGTTGCTGTGTGACAGAACTTGTACTTGCTTTGAAAGCAACAGCCATCCCAGACAAGGTCATAAAAAGTTATAATGGACCTGCTAATCCGCAGCAGAAATTCAGTAAGATAATGCTAATATCCTATAAGAACAGTCCAATTTGGATTCGGTTGGTGGATAGTAACTAAAATTGTATCGTATTGTGTAACTAAATTGCTAGAAGCATGCCACATTCTACCTAACAAATATTAAAGAAGCTTGCAGATGGATCCTGCAAAGCCTGACACTGGCTGAGTTTTCACTTCATAATAATCTGCCATGTTCAGTATGTTCACACTGTACAGTCCAAAACCTCCACTATTCGAATGCAATGGTAGTTTATAAAACTGAAAACAACATAACATAGTTAGATGAACTGCTAGATGTCTCACATCAACATCAACATAGCCTTTTAGTCCCAAGCAAGTTGTGGTACGCTAGAGTTGAAACCCAACAAGATGTCACCAAAAGGAGAAAAAGAGAAAAAGGGAAGGAGAAAAGCATTTGGGAGCACTAAAAGGAAAAAGGCCTAAATCATGGTTCGGGCTCGTGGATAGCTTCTTTCCAAGCACTTCTATCCAAATACAACTCCATTGAAATATTCCATTCTTTCAAATCCCTTTTGATTGCCTCATCTCATGTCAAGTTTGGTCAACCTCTACATCTCTTCACATTAGTGTCCTGTCTTATGATGTCTCTATGCACCGGTGCCTCAGGATCTCCGGTCCCAGGATCTCCGGTGGACATGTCCAAACCATCCCAACCGGTGTTGAATAAACTTTTCTTCAATTGGCGCTACTCCTAGCGTCGCGTATGTCATCGGCTGAAAAAAATACGATAATCATAGCAGCAAAGATCTAGCTCCAGTTCAAGCTATTTGCAAATACACCAAATCCGCAAACTCATGTAGGCCGAAACAAGCCAAAATTTGCACTATGCAATGAAAGGCTTATAGAAGGACGCTCCTCCAATCGCAGGTACCCGAAACCCACGGTCATCTGCAAACATTTCCAACAGACACGAGCACCGATCGCGAGGGAACCGCCGCATCCACGCCGCCACGGCGTGAAAAAACATTGGCATTGCGTCCCTAAAGTGTACACGCCTGCGGCGTCCATGCCCTGGCGGCCTGGCCCCTGGGAGACCCTAACCGCTCGAGTAGCTGGATCTCCGCAGTCCGGAGAGAGAGATATCCCGCGCGCGGACGCGCGGCGCAGGAGATGGATGGATTGGGGAGGGCAAGGGAGGAGGCAGCCTACCTGCGGCTTTCGACGGCGATAGGAGATGGGGGGATTCAGCTTGGAGCGCGCTCTGCTCCGGCCTGCCGCCTTGTCGGGTTCGGGTTCGGGTTCGGGGTTCGTCGCGTCGGTGATCGGTTCGAGTAGTTTTACACCCTGACGCGGCGGAGAAGCAGAGGCAGTGGAGCGGGGATTGACGGAGGAGTCCAGGTGTTCTCTTCCGTTTTCTTTATTTTTTTAGAAAAAGGCCAAAAGGGGTTCTCTTCCAGTTCCAGGTGTCGCGATGTGCGGTCTACCCGGGTCAGAGACATCGAAAGGGTCAAAAAGGTCTCGCTCACAGCAAAGGTGTATCATATGTTAGTTTACTTGTCTCCATACATATATTTAAATTTCACTCTTCCAATAATACAATCTATTATAAAATAGTATTTTTGATGACTATATAAATGAACTGCTAAACACAGCTCCGCTTTCAACAATTATAGCTTTTTTATTTTACCATAAAATAGCTCCACGAAATTGTTAAAGTAGAATTCGGGAGTGTTTGGCTTTTGGACTCTAGCTCCTGTAATACAATTAATTCATGTCCTTGATGATTAGTGGGGCTCTGGTGTCTTAGTTCATCATCGTATACATGGTTCGCACAACGATTTATGTTCTGGTCATGATACATACATGATACATGGTTCGCATTCGGTTTGTCGCCTCCTGAAACCGAGTGTGACATAAGTGGTATCAAAGCCATGATAACTGTAGGACCACTGACCTAGAGTAGCATTGGTCATTTTAAGGACTTACTGACTATTACTTCACCTCAGCCTTGATGTTGCTTCAAACAATTAGTCATCTTAACTAATTCTGTTATACTCCTATATGTATTACCTTGCTAGGACATTATTTTGTTCTTTGCTCTACTTACTTATTCTATTAGATCTGCTCTCACCCTTGTGCTTGCGACATCTTTGTAGATGCTTCCTAACCATAACCTTCTTATCTTTTGGGATTTTCACTCTTCCATCATTAAATTGCTACCCTTTGGCAAATTTGTATTCCCTTGATCTTGAAATGCTTGTATCCTTGGATTCTTCAATACAATTATCCCTTAATTCAAATACTTACCTCTGAAAGTCTGATGTCTATTTAAACATTTCAGTTTATAGGTCCATGACTGTCGGGGACCATAATTAGGGGTACCCTCAAGACTCCTAATTCTCAGCTGGTAACCTCCATCAGCGTAAAGCTGCAAAGGCCTGATGGGTGCGATTACGTCAGGGATCGGTCCACTCGAAGGACGCGATCACGTCGCGCCCGAGCCTAGCCTCGGACAAGGGCAGCCGACCCCGGAAGATCTCCGCCTCGCCCGAGGCCCCCTCCAGCGACTGACGTATTTCCGGCTCGCCCGAGGCCTTGTCTTCACCAAGAAGCAACCCTGACCAAATCGCCACGCCGACCGACCAAATCGTAGGAGCATTTAATGCAAAGGCAGCCTGACGCCTTTATCCTGACGCGCGCCCTGCAGCCGACAGAGCCGAAGTGACTGTCGTCACTTCGCCGCTCCACTGACCGGCCTGACAGAAAGACAGCGCCGCCTGCGCCACGCCGACTGCGGCGCCACTTGACAGAGTGAGGCTGACAGGCGGTCAGGCCCGGCCGCAGACGCCATAGGAAACTCCGCTCCGCCCGACCCAGGGCTCGGACTCGGGCTAAGTCCCGGAAGACGGCGAACTCCGCTCCGCCCGACCCAGGGCTCGGACTCGGGCTAAGGTCCCGGAAGACGACGAACTCCGCTCCACCCGACCCAGGGCTCGGACTCGGGCTAAGTCCCGGAAGACGGCGAACTCCGCTCCGCCCGACCCAGGGCTCGGACTCGGGCTAAGTCCCGGAAGACGGCGAACTCCGCTCCGCCCGACCTAGGGCTCGGACTCGGGCTAAGGTCCCGGAAGACGGCGAACTCCGCTCCGCCTGACCCAGGGATCGGACTCGGGCTCAGCCCCAGAAGACGACGAACACCGCTTCGCCCGACCCTAGGGCTCGGACTTCGCCCTGGCTTCAGCCAACGGTCTCCGCCTCGCCCGACCCAGGGCTCGGACTCGACCCCGACCACAGAAGACAGACTCGACCACGGCTTCGAAGGAGCTTCCACATCACCCAACCTAGGGCGCAGGTGTCACACCCGGTTTTTAGAAGGTAAACCGAATGCGAACCATGTACGTGCCAGGATCAGTTATTCACGTACACAGCAGTTACATAACATGGACATCATCACACAGTGCTCAAATAGTATTAAAAGGGAAATAATAGTCGATTACATCATACGTCTGAGACGTCCATATAGTTCTTACAATAAATCAAAGTGCGGAAAAGAAACGTAGATAACGCGGCCTTCACAGGCAGCCGACTGGGGGTTGCCGCTAACCCACGCCTAGAACTCGTCGTAGTCTTGGAACTCCTGGAAGTCTCCTTCCACAGCTTCATCTTCTCCTGAGCAGTGGTTGCAATGCTGACAACCTGGGGGGGGTTTGGTGTGTAGAGCAAGGGTGAGTACACATCAACATACTCAGCAAGCATCCCGTTTGGCTGTAGTGGACTAGCTTTATGTGGGGATAAGTCAAGCAGTTGCTTTTAGTTGGTCAGGTTATTACTTACTAGTAGAAAGCCAGGTTTTAACATTAACCCAAGTTATTAGCCCAATGTATCCTTTCCAAACGGAAAGAATACCACTTACCAGCACCATAATCATAATCAGAATCATCAATCTCATTGCCACCTGTACCAAAGTATCACTGATCAAGTATCACTAATCTCTGGAGCTCCCTTGGCTGCTCATAACCGTGAGCACGGCTGATATATCAGTTTCATAACACTCTGCAGAGGTTGTGCACTTTACCCACAAGCCGTGATTCCCTTTCTGCCCGGAGAGAGCGACTCCCCATTGACCACTACCTAGGTGGTCCAGCAGGGCATCACTACGTAGCCTTTACAAAGATTCCCCGAGGCTGTAGCCGCCCGTTAGGTTTCCTAAATGTACCGCACTCCTCCCCAAGGGACAAATCAACCTTGGCAGAGCGAGCCGCATACACCGAGCCCCATTGACGGCACAACGGCTAAGCGAACTACACCCCGGTTCCTCCAATTATTCAGCTAAGGGCGTCCCATTCCACCCTCATGGTTGCACTGTTTTCCCGGGCGGTCATCCATTGAACAGGTCCTTACGGAGAGGCACTCGAGAAACCGCTCGAGTCCCCTTAAATGCCACAAGTATGATCATAAATAAGAAGGGGAAAACAGCGTATCATAGATAATCACATCATGTTCATTGATTAGAGTTGAGCAATAGCATCAGACTAAGCAGTAATAATCCGACCCAAATAGGTAAACAAGGACATGGATAACAAAAGCTAGTCAATCCTTAGGTATAAATGTGTAATGCGGGAGGTGAATTAAAGAATGAATAGGACAGAGATAGGTCAAAGGACACTTGCCTCCACCAACCGACTGCTGCTCAGGGGCTTCTCCTGCGAATTCCTCGGGCTCTTCGACCGGATCGTTCTCTATGCGAGCGCAAACATACATACATCCATCCACATATTTAATACAAAAGAACAGTACACCATACAAGAGAACAAGTAAAGTGAATATGCATCAAGTATGACATTCGATATCGCATTTGTTATGGTTAGAAAGAAACGGGGAAAGGTCTCGCAGGGGGTTAAAGTTTATGCACTAATGATTAGTTACAATTGGTTCCTAACAAAAGAATTCTGTTATATATATACTAATGGGAACCTAATCATTTTTAGTTGATCAACATTGCACGGGATAAACAATTAACTACGTGAATCAACCGCATAACGGAATTTTAAATTAAACTTCCTATTTTCCATAGCATGAACAATGATCAGTCTATCTAAAATAAAGTAATTATGATCACAGAAAGTAAATAAAATAAAATAAAAAAATAAAAAAAAACAGGGGGGGGCGGTTGAACCGGCCCTAGGGCGGTTGAACCGGCCCTGGGCTGGGCGGCCGAGCTGGGGCGGGCGCGCGGGGGAGGGCGGCCGAGCTGGGCAGCCGGGGCGGCTGAGCCGGCCGGCCTGGGCGGCTGAACCGGCCCCGCGCGGGGGGCGCGGCCAGGGGGCCAGGCGGGCGGCCGGGCGCGGGCTGGGGGCGGCCAGCGGCCGGGCTGGGGGCGGCAGCGGCCGGCTGGGGCCGAGCAGGGGGCGGGCCGGGGCGCGGCTGGGCGCGGCCGGGGCCGGCCAGGGCGCGGCCAGGCGGCCGGGCGCGGCCAGGGCAGCCGGACGGGGGAGAGAGGAGGGGAGGGAGAGAAGGGGAAAGGGGAGAGGGAGGGAGGAGAGAGGAGGGGGGGGGCGGCTCACCGGCGTTTGGAGAACGACGGCGAGGGGCGGCCGGCGGCAGGGGGCGGCGCGGCGGCCTAGGGCAGGGGCGGCGGCTTAGGGAGATAGAGAGAAAATGAGAGGGAGAGGGAGAGGGTTAGGGAAAAAGGGAGAGAGGGGGGGGGGCGGCTGGGCCTTGCCAAAGCCCAAGAGGGGGGCGCCAGGGGCGGCTGGGCCGGCCGGGGTCGGCCCACGGCGCGGGAGAGAGAGAGAAAAAGAGGAGAGAGAAAGAGAGAGAAAGAGAGAAAAGATTATTTCCTTGTTTTCGAAATCCGATCTTTCTAGATGAATGCATTTGCACTTTCAAACAATCAAAAAGATGCAAGGTTCGGCATGGTGCATCAAACAACACGAAGTATTTTTAGAGTTTTCTTACACGGGAAATCCAAACCGAATCCCGCTAGAACTTTGGAAAAGGTCAAGGTTTAGCGAGGGAAACAGAAAAAGAAAAGGTAACGCCCGAATTTTGGCGAGTAAAGAAAAGGAAAAATTCAACTGCAAAATTCGGGGCGTTACAAACCTATCCCCCTTAAAAGAATCTCGCCCTCGAGATTCAGGGCTGGCTAGCAAAGAGCTCTGGGTACTTGGCCATCAAATCATCTTCACGCTCCCAGGTTGCTTCTTCCTCAGAGTGGTGACTCCATCTGACTTTGCACATCCTGATGGTCTTCCTTCGGGTGACTCTGTCTGCAACCTCAAGAATCTGAGCTGGCTTCTCAACATAGGTCAAGTCCTCCTGGACTTCCAGACCTTCCACTGGCAACTGCTCTTCTGGCACACGCAAACACTTCTTCAACTGAGACACATGAAAGACATCATGCACAGCTGACAAATTCTCTGGCAGACTGAGCTGATAGGCCACTTCTCCACGCTTTGCGAGGATCTGGTACGGACCAATGTAGCGGGGTGCTAGCTTGCCTTTGATTCCGAACCTTCTGACTCCTCTGATCGGTGACACTTTCAGATAGACAAAGTCTCCGACTTCAAAACTCAGCTCTCTTCTTCTTTAGATCCTGATACATCTTCTCACTGCCAGGGTGAATCGAATAAGCTGTCTCATGAGCTTCCTTGAGAATCAACTCCCGAATGGACTGGACATTGGGAACACACAAGCGGTCTTTGAACCATACCACGCCTTCTGCATCTTCTCGAAAATCTTTGCCTCTGCCATCTAGAATCAGTCGCCGAATCTCACTGATCTTCTCATCATTCTTCTGCGCTTCTTTGATCTCGCGCTCCAAGGTAGGTTCCAATTCAACTGTGACTCCTCGCGAATTGTTCAGAAATCCGAGACTCAACCTGTCAAACTCCTTGGCTAACTCATAAGGCATCGGACGAGCGACCATCAGATTGACTTGACTCTTTCTGCTCAAAGCATCTGCCACTACGTTTGCTTTGCCTGGATGGTAATGAATCTCCAACTCATAGTCTTTGATCAACTCTAACCATCTTCGTTGCCTCATATTCAACTCTGACTGAGTGAATATGTACTTCAGACTCTTGTGGTCTGTGTAAACATCGCATTTCTGTCCATACAGATAGTGCCTCCATGTCTTCAGTGCGTGAACCACTGCTGCCAACTCTAGATCATGGATTGGGTAGTTCTTCTCATGAACCTTCAACTGTCGGGACGAGTAAGCCACAACTCTTCCCTCTTGCATCAACACGCATCCCAAACCTGTGTAACAAGCATCACAGTACACAGAGAAGGGCTTGTGCACATCAGGCAAGACTAGGACAGGCGCTGTTGTCAACTTCTCTTTCAGCGCTTCGAAGGCCTCTTGACATTTCTGGGTCCACTTGAACTCAACCTTGTTGCCTAGCAACGCTATCATTGGTTTCGCAATCTTCGAAAACCCTTCAATGAATCGCCGATAATATCCTGCCATTCCAATGAAGCTCTTGATTCCTCGAGCATCCGTTGGCGCTTTCCAGTTCAGAATGTCTGCCACTTTCTTCGGATCCACAGCCAATCCTTCCTTGTTGATTATATGACCCAAGAACAGGACTTCATTGATCCAGAACTCACACTTGCTCAACTTTGCATACAACTGGTGCTCTCGCAATCTCTGCAATACCATCCTCAAATGATCTGCATGCTCTTCTTCACTTTGAGAATAAATCAGAATGTCATCAATGAATACCACCACAAACTTATCGAGATAATCCATGAATACACTGTTCATCAAGTTCATAAAGAACGCTGGTGCATTGGTCAAACCAAAAGACATCACTGTGAACTCATACAAACCATACTTGGTAATGAATGCCGTCTTCGGAATGTCCGAAGGTCGGATCCTGAGCTGATGATAACCTGACCTCAGATCGATCTTGGAGAACACACTGGCTCCTCTCAACTGGTCAAACAGATCTTCTATTCTGGGCAAGGGATACTTGTTCTTGATCGTGACTTCATTCAAAGCTCGATAATCGATACACATCCTCTTGGTGCCATCTTTCTTTTCCACGAACAAGACAGGGGCGGCCCAAGGCGAGGTGCTTGGCCGGATGTAACCTTTCTCTGACAGCTCATCAATCTGCTTCTTAAGCTCAACCAACTCTGGTCCAGATATTCTGTAAGCTCTCTTAAAGATAGGGGCGGTTCCAGGAAGAAGCTCTATGGCAAACTCAACTTTCCGCTCTGGTGGCATACCCGGTAAATCCTTTGGAAACACATCTGGGAATTCAGACACAACCTTGATACTCTCAATTGGGCCTGCTTCACTGCTATCGACAGCCATCTGATAACAACTTCCTTTCTTCGGCTCAGGCGGGACTAACTCGGTCACCACTTCCTCTCCTAGTGGGGACACCAATTTGATTGTCCTTTTATCACAACTGATAACTGCCTGATACTTATCTAGCCAATTCATCCCTAGGATGACATCTATTCCCTGAGTACCCATTACTATAAGGTTAGCGGGAAACGCTATCCCCCTTATTTCCACACTTACATTCAAACATATGCTATCAGCTCGAATTCTACCACCAGCTGAGTCAATTTGAATGGGGGTTGACATGGTAGTAATTGGAAGATTATGTGCTTCTACCCATGATGCAGTAATAAAAGAATGCGTTGCTCCAGTATCAAATAACACTTCTGCAATATGGGAATCGACTGGGAACATACCTACTGTCATGCCGGGGGTCTCCTGAACTGCTTCAGCCTCCAAGTGATTCAGTCTTCCATGATTATAGCGCTGCTGAGGGCGGTTGCCTGCTCCAGACTGAGACGCATTCTGCTTCGCTGGGGCATTGGGGCCTGACTGCTGCTGGGCTGCCTTCTTCGGGCATTGCATCACCCAATGGCCTTGCTCTCCACAGTGGAAACATGCTCTGTTTCCAACCTGAGCTGGTGCTGCCTGAACTACTGAGGTTGATTGCCTGAGAAACGAGGGCGGCTGCTGCTTCCAGGCTGGGGTCCACTGATCTTGCGCTTACGATCCTCCATCTCCTTACGCTTCCTTTCTGTCATGATTGCTCTGTCAATCAGGTGCTGGAATGTCGGGAAGGTATGATTCATCAGTTGGTACTGCAGAGGGTCGACCAGGCCTCTCAAGAAACGGTACTGTCGCTTGGCGTCGGTGTTGACATCTTCAGGAGCATAGCGAGACAACTGCAGAAACCTGTCTCGATACTCATTGACAGATGATGACCCTTGCTTAAGGGCCAGGAACTCCTCCTTCTTCACTGTCATCAGACCTGCAGGCACATGGTACTGACGAAAGCTACCTCTGAACTCTTCCCAAGTGATGGCATCGGGGTTGGCATGGGTGGCGAGGTAAGACTCCCACCATGATTGGGCTGCTCCTCTCAACAGACGGGGACCATACAAGACTTTCTCCCTGTCATCACACTGAGCGGTATGCAACTCCCGCTCCACAGTGCGCAGCCAATCTTCAGCATCCATGGGGTCAGAAGAATGAGCGAACGTTGGGGGATGACCTCTCATGAATTCAGCACGCTTGTCTCTAGGCATCTGAGGCATCTGAGGCTGGGGTGGTGCTTGCTGCTGTTGCTGCTGCTGCTGCTGCTGAATGGCGGCCAGAGTTTGACCGATGGCCTGAACTGCCTGAGTCTGCATCAGAAACATCTGCTCGATCGACATCGGGGGCGGGGGTGGCAGCTGCTGTTGCTGGGGCGCCTCATCTTGCTGACCGGCTTGCTCCTGCTGAGCACGCCTTCCTCCTCTGCGCCTGTTCTCTGACATCTGCAGAACGCAACCACACATCAGAACTGATCTGGCAAATCTTGCAACATAAGAAAAGAGTATAGAATTCTCCAACAGCACTGAACAGATGAGCATCTTCACTGATCTCCAACACAGACCACACAGCTTCTCAGATAAAGAGGAAAGTAGAATAAAGGTTTTCCCAACTATATAACTAACTCCATTAACATAACAGATAAACCAAAATGCAGGGGATACCCACACTCTGGTGACAATCATTACAAAGATCCAAACCAAACATAGTTCATCATGACAAACATAAATGCACAGGATATAGCAAACTACCCTGTCTAACTAAGACTAACTAAGACCGAGACTAACGCTAAGACTGAAGCTTCTATGCATATATTTTGTATTAATTACAAGATCCAACTCTAACGATCTATGGTTCTAGATTTATCTTGGTCTTGCAGTCGGGATTGCCATAAGATTGGAGTCCACGCCGAGGTGAGCGGTACGGGTGCTGAGTCCCGACGGGAGCGGGGGAACCATCATCCAAGTGACGACGCTCCGCGCGCTCAGCCCGCAGCAGGGCGATCTCAGCACGAGCCCTACTCAGCTCGTCTAATGCATGGTCCAGCTCCGTGTTTAGCACGGCGGCTAGGTTGACTGTGCTGCTCAACCTAGGATTGTCCTCACCAGCAGGTGAAACAATCACGCCTCCTGTGCTGCCAGATGGACGGCGAGGGTAATACTTCAGGTCGAGACCGTCAGCTACCCCACCGAGAACCGAGCAGTAGTGCGAAAGCGCACGCCGTGCAGCATCCTGCATGGCTGCCTCAGCTGAGTCCCGCTCAGAGATAGAATAGTGCTCTGAGCAAGCCTCCGCGCCTTGGAGACTGTTCTCCGGACGGCGCACCAAGCAGGTCGCCTCCCAGCGGTCCGGGTAGACCCCGCGACTATGCTGGTAGACCACACAGCGATACTCGATGGACCAAGTACGCCGGTCAAGTGCCCGACGTAGCAGGGTGTCGAGCGCGTCGTGGAAGTGACACCCGCGAGCAGCGTCGCGAGTGATGGGTCGAGCAACCCATCCTTCCGGCTCATGGCTAGAGAGGTCGAGGTCGGTGTCGTGGCTCAAGCTGTCGTCGCCACCTCCGTCGTCTGGGTCTCCTCCAGCAGCTACTCCAGAAGCTGGGACGCCCAGTGGTGGTGCAGGGGGCGCCTCCAGGGGAAGCACAGGAGAGCAGCTCCTCACAGACTCTATCTCCTGTTGGAGCGAGAAAGAAGAGCCCTGCTGCTCCTGTCGTCGACGTTCCTGCTCCTCATGCAGGCGGTGGTGCAGTCTCTCCAAGTGGCTGGACTGTCCGGCCACGGGACGGCGAAGCGGACGCTCAGCAAGGCGGGAGGGTAAGAATGGGATGACGGACTTTCGTGCAGTGTGTCTAAGACGAGCCATCTACAAAAGACATCGCAAGCAAAAGGGTGAGAACAGAATTAATATGACCAGCAAGTAATGAATCATAAATAAATGAAGGATCAGAATAATAATGAATCATAAATAAAGGAAGGATCAGGATAAACAAAATTTTCAGCAAGGCATATTATATAGTAGAACATAGGTTTGGTCAGTAGGACCAACTTTTGAAGGGATATCAAAGTCAAGGCAGGGACAGAGGTCTATAATCCTTAGAACGACCATTCTACTCTAGGTTAGCGGTCCTACAGTCAGCACGGCTTTGATACCACTTATGTCACACCCGGTTTTTAGAAGGTAAACCGAATGCGAACCATGTACGTGCCAGGATCAGTTATTCACGTACACAGCAGTTACATAACATGGACATCATCACACAGTGCTCAAATAGTATTAAAAGGGAAATAATAGTCGATTACATCATACGTCTGAGACGTCCATATAGTTCTTACAATAAATCAAAGTGCGGAAAAGAAACGTAGATAACGCGGCCTTCACAGGCAGCCGACTGGGGGTTGCCGCTAACCCACGCCTAGAACTCGTCGTAGTCTTGGAACTCCTGGAAGTCTCCTTCCACAGCTTCATCTTCTCCTGAGCAGTGGTTGCAATGCTGACAACCTGGGGGGGGGGGTTTGGTGTGTAGAGCAAGGGTGAGTACACATCAACATACTCAGCAAGCATCCCGTTTGGCTGTAGTGGACTAGCTTTATGTGGGGATAAGTCAAGCAGTTGCTTTTAGTTGGTCAGGTTATTACTTACTAGTAGAAAGCCAGGTTTTAACATTAACCCAAGTTATTAGCCCAATGTATCCTTTCCAAACGGAAAGAATACCACTTACCAGCACCATAATCATAATCAGAATCATCAATCTCATTGCCACCTGTACCAAAGTATCACTGATCAAGTATCACTAATCTCTGGAGCTCCCTTGGCTGCTCATAACCGTGAGCACGGCTGATATATCAGTTTCATAACACTCTGCAGAGGTTGTGCACTTTACCCACAAGCCGTGATTCCCTTTCTGCCCGGAGAGAGCGACTCCCCATTGACCACTACCTAGGTGGTCCAGCAGGGCATCACTACGTAGCCTTTACAAAGATTCCCCGAGGCTGTAGCCGCCCGTTAGGTTTCCTAAATGTACCGCACTCCTCCCCAAGGGACAAATCAACCTTGGCAGAGCGAGCCGCATACACCGAGCCCCATTGACGGCACAACGGCTAAGCGAACTACACCCCGGTTCCTCCAATTATTCAGCTAAGGGCGTCCCATTCCACCCTCATGGTTGCAATGTTTTCCCGGGCGGTCATCCATTGAACAGGTCCTTACGGAGAGGCACTCGAGAAACCGCTCGAGTCCCCTTAAATGCCACAAGTATGATCATAAATAAGAAGGGGAAAACAACGTATCATAGATAATCACATCATGTTCATTGATTAGAGTTGAGCAATAGCATCAGACTAAGCAGTAATAATCCGACCCAAATAGGTAAACAAGGACATGGATAACAAAAGCTAGTCAATCCTTAGGTATAAATGTGTAATGCGGGAGGTGAATTAAAGAATGAATAGGACAGAGATAGGTCAAAGGACACTTGCCTCCACCAACCGACTGCTGCTCAGGGGCTTCTCCTGCGAATTCCTCGGGCTCTTCGACCGGATCGTTCTCTATGCGAGCGCAAACATACATACATCCATCCACATATTTAATACAAAAGAACAGTACACCATACAAGAGAACAAGTAAAGTGAATATGCATCAAGTATGACATTCGATATCGCATTTGTTATGGTTAGAAAGAAACGGGGAAAGGTCTCGCAGGGGGTTAAAGTTTATGCACTAATGATTAGTTACAATTGGTTCCTAACAAAAGAATTCTGTTATATATATACTAATGGGAACCTAATCATTTTTAGTTGATCAACATTGCACGGGATAAACAATTAACTACGTGAATCAACCGCATAACGGAATTTTAAATTAAACTTCCTATTTTCCATAGCATGAACAATGATCACTCTATCTAAAATAAAGTAATTATGATCACAGAAAGTAAATAAAATAAAATAAAAAAAATAAAAAAAACAGGGGGGGCGGTTGAACCGGCCCTGGGCTGGGCGGCCGAGCTGGGGCGGGCGCGCGGGGGAGGGCGGCCGAGCTGGGCAGCCGGGGCGGCTGAGCCGGCCGGCCTGGGCGGCTGAACCGGCCCCGCGCGGGGGCGCGGCCAGGGGGCCAGGCGGGCGGCCGGGCGCGGGCTGGGGGCGGCCAGCGGCCGGGCTGGGGGCGGCAGCGGCCGGCTGGGGCCGAGCAGGGGGCGGGCCGGGGCGCGGCTGGGCGCGGCCGGGGCCGGCCAGGGCGCGGCCAGGCGGCCGGCGGCGCGGCCAGGCGGCCGGGCGCGGCCAGGGCAGCCGGACGGGGGAGAGAGGAGGGGAGGGAGAGAAGGGGAAAGGGGAGAGGGAGGGAGGAGAGAGGAGGGGGGGGGGGCGGCTCACCGGCGTTTGGAGAACGACGGCGAGGGGCGGCCGGCGGCAGGGGGCGGCGCGGCGGCCTAGGGCAGGGGCGGCGGCTTAGGGAGAGAGAGAGAAAATGAGAGGGAGAGGGAGAGGGTTAGGGAAAAAGGGAGAGAGGGGGGGGGGCGGCTGGGCCTTGCCAAAGCCCAAGAGGGGGGCGCCAGGGGCGGCTGGGCCGGTCGGGGTCGACCCACGGCGCGGGAGAGAGAGAAAAAGAGGAGAGAGAAAGAGAGAGAAAGAGAGAAAAGATTATTTCCTTGTTTTCGAAATCCGATCTTTCTAGATGAATGCATTTGCACTTTCAAACAATCAAAAAGATGCAAGGTTCGGCATGGTGCATCAAACAACACGAAGTATTTTTAGAGTTTTCTTACACGGGAAATCCAAACCGAATCCCGCTAGAACTTTGGAAAAGGTCAAGGTTTAGCGAGGGAAACAGAAAAAGAAAAGGTAACGCCCGAATTTTGGCGAGTAAAGAAAAGGAAAAATTCAACTGCAAAATTCGGGGCGTTACAGCAGGCCGGCCACGTCGACAGGAGGCGCCATCATCACCCTACCCCGAGCTGACTCGGGCCGCAGGGAACAAGACCGGCGTCCCATCTGGCTCGCTCCACCAGATGGGCAATGATGGTGCCCCGCATCCTCAGCGACGACGGCGGCTCCCAGCCCCCTTACGGAAGCAGGAGGACGTCAACAAGGACTCAACAGCTCCGACAGCTGTCCCTCCGCCAAGCTCCAGTGCTCCTCCGACGGCCACGACATCACGCCAGCAGGGTGCCAAAATCTCTCCGGCTGCCACAACGGCATGTACTTAGGGCGCTAGCTCTCCCCCGCTAGACACGTAGCACTCTGCTACACCCCCCATTGTACACCTGGATCCTCTCCTTACACCTATAAAAGGAAGGACCAGGGCCCTCTTAGAGAGGGTTGGCCGCGCGGGGACGTGGAGGAGACAGGCGCTCGCGTGAGGCCGCTCGCTCTCACACCCGCGTGGACGCTTGTAACCCCCTACTGCAAGCGCACCCGACCTGGGCGCAGGACGAACACGAAGGCCGCGGGATTTCCACCTCTCTCACGCCCGTCTTCGGCCACCTCACTTTCCCCCCTTCGCGCTCGCTCTCGCATCGACCCATCTGGGCTGGGACACGCGGCGACATTCACTCGTCGGCTTAGGGACCCCCCGGTCTCGGAACGCCGACAGTTGGCACGCCAGGTAGGGGCCTGCTGCGTGTTGACGAACAGCTTCCCGTCAAGCTCCAGATGGGCAGTCTCCAGCAACCTCTCCGGCCTGGGACGGTGCTCCGTTTCGGGAGTCTTGAGTTCATGTCCCTCGACGGTAGCTACGACATGATACTCCTTCCACCACCGTGCGACAGCGACAATGGCGACCGACAGCCCGCCCGCCGGCGGTGGAATCGACGACGTCTTCCCCGCGTGGTGGAAGAACAACATTCGAGCTCGCCCCGTCCTCTCCCCCGCCGACGGAGGAGGAGGCGGGGCAACCAAGGCCAAGCGGGAGGCCGCGCCTCGTCGACTGTCGAGCGAGTCGGCGGCCCCAGCGCTCCGTCAGGGGGCGCGTCGGGCATCGACCTCGCGCTTGAGACAAAGACGAGCGCCGTCTCCCCGCGACACGCCAACTCCGAGCACACAGACGACGCCGGCACGCTCGCAGAAGGCTTGCTGGGCGTCACCCTCGTACTTGGGACGACGGTGCAGTCAGTCCCCGACGTGACTTCATCACCGCCCGTCGACCAAGAGGTACCGACCGATTCCCATCTCGCGCCTTTCGGATTCAGCCTCGATCCGCCGAGCGGCCTCGCTTGGGCGGACGCTCCCGTAGAGGCGAGCCCGAAACTTCTGGGGTATCGTATGCGGTCACCCTGGGACCGGCTGACGGACGTCTCGACCTACGGGCCCTCCGGGTCCGAGGAAGACGACGAGCCCAATTTCTGTTGGGATTTCTCTGGACTCGGCAACCCCAGTGCCATGCGGGACTTCATGACCGCAAGCGACTACTGCCTTTCCGCCTGTTTCGACGGTAGCCGTAGCCTCGGCGACGAGGACTGCGGCCCAAGCCGCGAATGTTTCCACGTCGATCTAGGGGGTCCCTCCGAAGGCAACCATTTGGGCATGCCGGAGGATGGTGATCTCCCTAGGCCGGTGCCCCGCGTCGACATCCCACGGGAGCTAGCTGTGGTCCCCGTTCAGGCGGGGGGCCATGACCCACAGCTCGAGCAAATCCGCGGGGTGCAGGCCAGGCTCGACGAGGAAGCAGGAGCGCTTGAGCCGATCCGCCGGGACGTCAGGCAGGCATGGGTGGCCCAACCTCTAGCCGGAGAAATACGTCATCTACCCCAGGGCTTCCAGCACCGCATCACCGACGAAGTCAGGGTTAGGCCGCCACCCGCATCCAGTGGGGCCGGCCAGAACCTGGCTGCAGCAGCAATGCTCCTCCGCGCGATGCCGGAGCCATCAACCACCGAGGGGCGGCGAATCCAGGGAGAGCTCAAGAATCTCCTGGAAGGCGTCGCGGTCCAACGGGCCGAGAGCTCCGCCTCCCGAAGGCAGGGGTACCCCTCGGAACCTCATGCCGCGACTTCCCGATTCATGCGGGAAGCCTCGGTCTACACCGGGCGCACGCGCCACACAGCACCTGCGGCCCCGGGTCGCCTCGGCAACGAGCACCCTCGCCGCGACCGTCAGGCCTACCTCGACGAGAGGGTGCGCCGAGGCTACCACCCCAGACGTGGGGGACGCTACGACAGCGGGGAGGATCGGAGCCCTTCGCCAGGTCCCCCGGTCTTGGGGTTCATCGTCTCCGAGCGGGGCATCGAAGCCAACCCGGAGAAGATCGCAGCCATCACCGGCATGGGGCCCATCAAGGACCTAAAAGGCGTACAGAGGGTCATGGGATGTCTCGCGGCTCTGAACCGCTTCATCTCACGCCTCGGCGAAAGAGGTCTACCTCTATACCGCCTATTGAAGAAGGCCGAGTGCTTCACTTGGACCCCAGAGGCCGATGAAGCCCTCGGGAACCTGAAGGCGCTCCTCACGAAGGCGCCTATCTTGGTGCCCCCAGCCGCCGGAGAAGCCCTCTTGGTCTACGTCGCCGCAACCACTCAGGTGGTTAGCGCCGCGATTATGGTCGAGAGGCAAGAAGAGGGGCATGCATTGCCCGTTCAGAGGCCAGTCTGCTTCGTCAGCGAGGTACTGTCCGAAACAAAGATCCGCTACCCACAAGTTCAGAAGCTGCTATATGCGGTGATCCTGACACGGCGGAAGTTGCGGCACTACTTCGAGTCCCATCCGGTAACTGTGGTGTCATCCTTCCCCCTGGGGGAAATCATCCAGTGCCGGGTGGCCTCGGGGAGGATTGCAAAGTGGGCGGTGGAAATCATGGGCGAGACGATCTCGTTCGCCCCTCGGAAGGCCATCAAGTCCCAGGTCTTGGCAAACTTTGTAGCTGAATGGGTCGACACCCAGCTCCCAACAGCTCCGATCCAGCCGGAGCTCTAGACCATGTTCTTCGACGGGTCGCTGATGAAGACAGGAGCCGGCGCAGGTCTACTCTTCATCTCGCCCCTTGGGAAGCACATACGCTATGTGCTACGCCTCCATTTCCCGGCGTCCAACAATGTGGCCGAGTATGAGGCTCTGGTCAACGGGTTGCGGATCGCCATCGAGCTAGGGGTCCGACGCCTCGACGCTCACGGTGACTCGCAGCTCGTCATTGACCAAGTCATGAAGAACTCCCACTGCCGCGACCCGAAGATGGAGGCCTATTGCGATGAGGTTCGGAGCCTGGAAGACAAGTTCTACGGGCTCGAGCTCAACCACATCACCCGACGCTACAACGAGACTACGGACGAGCTGGCTAAAATAGCCTCGGGGCGGACAACGGTTCCCCCGGACGTCTTCTCCCGAGACCTACATCAACCCTCCGTTAAGATTGACGACACGCCCGAGCCCGAGGTACCCTCGGTCCAGCCCGAGGTACCCTCGGCTCAGTCCGAGGCACCCTCGGCTCGGCCCGAGGCGCCCTCGGTTCAGCCCGGGGTACCCTCGGCCCCCGAGGGCGAGGCGCTTCACGTTGAGGGAAGGCAAAACGGGGTCGCGCCCGATCAAAACTGGCAGGCCCCGTACCTGCAGTATCTCCACCAAGGAGAACTACCCCTCGACCGAGCCGAAGCTCGGCGCTTGGCACGGCGCGCCAAGTCGTTCGTCTTGCTGGGAGATGGGAAGGAGCTCTACCACCGCAGCCCCTCAGGCATCCTCCAGCGATGCATCTCCATCACCGAAGGTCAGGAACTCCTTCGAGAGATACACTCGGGGGCTTGCGGCCATCACGCAGCACCTCGAGCCCTTGTCGGAAATGCTTTCCGACAAGGATTCTACTGGCCGACGGCGGTGGCCGACGCCACTAGAATTGTCCGCACCTGCGAAGGGTGTCAGTTCTACGCAAGGCAGACCCACCTGCCTGCTCTGGCTCTGCAGACGATACCCATCACCTGGCCTTTTGCTGTGTGGGGTCTGGACCTCGTCGGCCCCTTGCAGAAGGCACCCGGGGGCTACACGCACCTGTTGGTCGCCATCGACAAATTCTCCAAGTGGATCGAGGTCCGACCCCTAAACAGCATCAGGTCCGAGCAGGCGGTGGCGTTCTTCACCAACATCATCCATCGTTTCGGGGTCCCGAACTCCATCATCACCGACAACGACACCCAGTTCACCGGCAGAAAGTTCCTGGACTTCTGCGAGAGTCACCACATCCGGGTGGACTGGGCCGCCGTGGCTCACCCCATGACGAATGGGCAAGTAGAGCGTGCCAACGACATGATTCTACAAGGACTCAAGCCTCGGATCTATAACGACCTCAACAAGTTCGGCAAGCGATGGATGAAGGAACTCCCCTCGGTGGTCTGGAGCCTGAGGACAACGCCGAGCCGAGCCACGGGCTTCACGTCGTTCTTTCTAGTCTATGGGGCCGAGGCCATCTTGCCCACAGACTTAGAATACGGTTCCCCGAGGACGAGGGCCTACACCGACCAAAGCAACCAAGCTAGCCGAGAAGACTCGCTGGACCAGCTGGAAGAGGCTCGGGACAGGGCCTTACTACACTCGGCGCGGTACCAGCAGTCCATGCGATGCTACCACGCCCGAGGGGTCCGGTCCCGAGATCTCCAGGTGGGCGACCTGGTGCTTCGGCTGCGACAAGACGCCCGAGGGCGGCACAAGCTCACACCCCCCTGGGAGGGGCCGTTCGTCATCGCCAAAGTTCTGAAGCCCGAAACGTACAAGCTGGCCAACAGTCAAGGCGAGGTCTACGGCAACGCTTGGAACATCCAACAACTACGTCGCTTCTACCCTTAAAGATGTTTTCAAGTTGTTCATATACCTCGCTCCTACGCAAAGTTTAGTCATCAAGGAAGGGTCAACCTTGCCTCGACAAAGTCCGACCCTCCCTCGGGGGCTAAAAGGGGGGGGAACCCCCTCTGCGTCGAATTTTTTCCTCGAAAAAAGATCCTTTCTGTCAGAATGTCCTTCGTGCTTTTTGACTACTTCGAAAGTGGATCCTGGAAACGACGGAGTACACGTAAGCAGCCAAGGCTGACCGAGCCGAGGGACTCCTACGCCTCCGGGATACGGATACCTCACTCATCACCTTCTGCGATAAGTAACTCACGCTCGGATAAGTGATTCCGCGGACCGAACAAGTCTTCACGCTCGGAAGCTCTTCTACCGAAGCGATTCTTCGAGCCTTCTCGACTGCGTTGGTGACAGAACCCCATGGACGGGTAAGAGTGCGCGTAAGCAGCAAGGCTGACCGAGCCGAGGGACTCCTACGCCACCAGGATACGGATACCTCACTCGTCACCTGCTGTGAGAAGCAACTCTCGCTCGCACAAGCAATTCTGTTACCGATAGAAGAGTCCAGATACTCGAAATAAAAGGAAAGGAGACACAGCTTTACAACACAGCGAGGGTGTGTTTTGGCCTCGGCGGCCGCAGAAAACACGCGCTACAAGATGATCCGACCCTGCAGGCACGGATCTTGACGCTTGAAGGGAGCAGCAGCACCCTCGGCATCGAGAACACCTTCGGCGAGGTCCAACCTAGCCTCGGACGGCGACACAATCTAAGGGTCTCCGCTCTGAAGGACGACGTCATCACCACGCCCGGGCCGTCGCCGCCAGGGTCTTCTCCGAGAATCCGGCCCGAGCAGGCGGCTCGGCTGGACACCCCCGAGGCCTTGGCCGGCTGTCCCCCGAGGACGTCAGCCCGACCCGAGGCCTCGGCGGGTCAACTCCAGAGTCGGTCCCGCTGACGGACGACCCAGCCAGGCTCTGGCCGACCAGGTCTTCTTTTCGGGCCAACTCTGCCTCTGTTCGCGCTGACACCGCTACCCCCGGCCTCGGCTCATCGAAGAGCGGCCGAGGGTTTCCCTTTAACTGAGCAAGAAAAGCCTCGGGCAACAAGGCTGACCGAGCCGAGGGACTCCTACGCCTCCGGGATACGGATACCTCACTCGTCACCTTTGCACGGGACGACTCACGCTTAGTGAAGCGGTTCAGACAACCAACAGGCGAGTCTTAGTGCTCGAAAATGAGGAAAAAAACATGGTTCCGCACCAAAAATTACATACATGTTCAGGCCCCGACAGCCACAATGAACAAAACACTGGCATTCAAAGTGCCATCACAAACGGAACTCCGGTTCCACCTCCGCAGGTACGAACAACCCCACTCGATGGAGGGGGGGCCTGCGGAGCAGCAGAAGACCGACGAACGGCACGCTGTCACCTGCTCCAGCAGCGGCGACGGCGACGACTTCTGCTCCGGGGGCCCGAACAGCGGCAGCGATGACCTCAGGGCGGATGCTGCTGCCAGGAGGCCCCCGCCCATGCCCAAACTCGTGAAGCAAGGGCGGGCAGAAGGCCGTAGAGCTGGAGGTCGGTCCGTGGGCGGCCCTGGCTGTCGCGTCAGCGAGAGAACCTCTTCCAGCTGTCGTGGCAGAAGCCGGCACCGAGAACGGCTCCGAAGCCACTCGGGCCTGAGAGCCAGGCACGCTGCAGCTGCCGGCGCCACGGACGACAACCACCCTCCCCCCAATCACTGAGGGAAGGAGCGGGCCACCGCCCACGCAGGGGCCGGCCCCACTTCGGCACACTCCCCTCCCCAGCCCTGGTGATGAAAATCCTTGAGGCTGAGGGAGGGGCAGAGGCCGCGGCCCGGTTTGCTTTCCCCCGCCACCAAACTGGAGGTCACCATCTTGGGTGACCGCCGGTGGAGGGGTGCAACCGGGCTGCCTGATGAAAATCCTTGAAGCTGAACGATGGCTGAGAGGTACCGACTCACACGGAGTTGCGTTCCTCCAACGGCAAGGCGGGGAGACTGCGAGCATCCCCCATCCGGGGGCTTGGAAGGTGGAAAGGCACGATGCATAAGGGAGCGCGAAGACATGGTCGCCTTCCAAGTGGGTCACCCTCCTTTTAAAGGCGACTCTCCCCTACTTGCGTCCCCAGCCGTCGTGGGCTGAGTCTTCTCCAACACGCACCAAGGTCCTCCCCTACGGCACGGGGGCTGGGTCCCACATGTCATGCAAGCCGACTCTGAGCAGAAGAAGCCAAACCACCATGCAGGCGGCATGCAACCGCCCGGCGGTTACAAGCGGCTCTCCACTTTTGCCCAGGCCAGCGGGCGAAAGGGCGGGTAGCCATGCAGGCGGCATGCAACCGTGCCAAGTGGGCGCACTTCTCCGACTCCCAACACGCCCGGCACGGAGGCCCAGGCCCACGCGTCATGCAACCGGCGTGCCGGATGCTTCGTGCATGCGACTGCACCGCCACTTGCGCCACCACCGCGCCTCCTCGACTGCGGAATCAATACCGCGACTCGAGGCGACCCAGAGCACGACCCAGCAGCGCCAGCCTGGCGTGACGGTCAATGCGGCCAAAAGCGGGCCGGCAGTAATGGCGGTGGCAGGCGGGCAGGGGCAGCGGTCAAGTCGCCAGCCAAGCCTACGTCCCATCCAGAAGCGACGAGAGAACCCACTCTCACGGCGTGAAGACAACGCGCCCGCGTTCCGTTCCTCGAACGGCTCACGCACACGCAACGGCCGCCCCGCGAACCACTCGCCCCGTCGCATTAACTCCGCGGCGGGACAGGCGGCGCCTCTGGCAGGAGAAGCGAGCAACGCTTCACCTTCGCCACAATAACCACGTCGAAAAAGGTACGCCACGACGTCCAATTTTGTGTCCTTTTCCCTTTTTTCCTCTTTCTCTCTCTGGCAACATGGACCGGGAAAGGGGGAAACCCCGAAAAGGATCCTTCTCCGTAAAGGAACCAGGCTCCGAGCCCCCATACTGATCAGAGGTTCGAAGGCTGGCCCCTCGGAGGGGTTCAACAGCCGCCTCAGATCGCGTGGGCCCTACACCCACTACTGGTCAGAGGTTCGAAGGCCGGCCCCTCGGAAGGGTTCAACAACCGCCTCAGGCTACTCGGGCTCCACGCCCACTACTGATCAGGGGTTCGAAGGCTGGCCCCTGAAGGGTTCACAGTCGCCTCAGACGCAGAGCGAGGGAGGACCATGGGTACGTTCGATACATAACCAAGGCTCGGGTTGCGCTCCCGAGGTACCCTAGGACATTTCCGATACCAGCGGGAATGATCTTGTAACGGAATCCCATCAGAGGGAGGCATCGAGCCCTCGGACCCCGTCGCCAGGGGACCGGGTCCGGCAGATCACCCGCAGGTACTTTTGGACGCGCCTCTGGGCCCCTAGCCGACCCCGAACGAATGGGGCACGGGCGTCCACTCGGATTACCCGCTCGCAGCTCACCGGAGACACCATGCTCGGCGCCCATCGAGGGTAGCATGGCGCTTTCCCCCCTCCTCCTTGCGGAAAGGCGACGCAGGGGCGTATGTGAAAAAGTCGAGTCTGCCCCTGATCGCCCTCTCGCCTTGTGCAGAGGCTCGGGGGCTGCTCTCGCAAACCCGGCTCCGGCCGAACCGTTGACAGCGTCAACATACCAACCCGAGAACGTGGACCCGACCGTACACCCGGGCTATGGCCAGCTCGCATGAGGGAACGACCAGACCAGCCGAGGCATAGCACGAGGCATTAAGACCTCGGAGGAGTAAAACCACTCCTCCGAGGCCTCGGGGGCTACACCCGGCGGGTGCGCTCGCGCGCACCCACCGGAACAAAACGCAACCGAGAAAGGCTGGTCCCCTTGCAAAAAAGTGCGACGAAAGCCTCCAAGCGAGTGCTAACACTCCCTTCGAGGCTCGGGGGCTACTGTCGGGGACCATAATTAGGGGTACCCTCAAGACTCCTAATTCTCAGCTGGTAACCCCCATCAGCGTAAAGCTGCAAAGGCCTAATGGGTGCGATTACGTCAGGGATCGGTCCACTCGAAGGACGCGATCACGCCGCGCCCGAGCCTAGCCTCGGACAAGGGCAGCCGACCCCGGAAGATCTCCGCCTCGCCCGAGGCCCCCTCTAGCGACTGACGTATTTCCGGCTCGCCCGAGGCCCTGTCTTCGCCAAGAAGCAACCCTGACCAAATCGCCACGCCGACCTACCAAATCGCAGGAGCATTTAATGCAAAGGCAGCCTGACGCCTTTATCCTGACGCACGCCCTGCAGCCGACAGAGCCGAAGTGACCGCCGTCACTTCGCCGCTCCACTGACCGGCCTGACAGAAAGACAGTGCCGCCTGCGCCACGCCGACTGCGGCGCCACTTGACAGAGTGAGGCTGACAGGCGGTCAGGCCCGGCCGCAGACGCCATAGGAAACTCCGCTTCGCCCGACCCAGGGCTCGGACTCGGGCTAAGTCCCGGAAGACGGCGAACTCCGCTCTGCCCGACCCAGGGCTCGGACTCGGGCTAAGTTCCCGGAAGACGGCGAACTCCGCTTCGCCCGACCCAGGGCTCGGACTCGGGCTAAGTCATGGAAGACAGCGAACTCCGCTCCGCCCGACCCAGGGCTCGGACTCGGGCTAAGTCCCGGAAGACGGCGAACTCCGCTCCGCCCGACCCAGGGCTCGGACTCGGGCTAAGGTCCCGGAAGACGGCGAACTCCGCTCCGCCCGACCCAGGGCTCGGACTCGGGCTCAGCCCCAGAAGACGACGAACACCGCTTCGCCCGACCCTAGGGCTCGGACTCCGCCCTGACTTCAGCCAACGGTCTCCGCCTCGCCCGACCCAGGGCTTGGACTCGACCCCGACCACAGAAGACAGACTCGACCACGGCTTCGGAGGAGCTTCCACATCACCCAACCTAGGGCGCAGGCCGGCCACGTCGACAGGAGGCGCCATCATCACCCTACCCCGAGCTGACTCGGGCCGCAGGGAACAAGACCGGCGTCCCATCTGGCTCGCTCCACCAGATGGGCAATGATGGCGCCCCGCATCCTCAGTGACGACGGCGGCTCCCAGTCCCCTTACGGAAGCAGGAGGACGTCAGCAAGGACTCAACAGCTCCGACAGCTGTCCCTCCGCCAAGCTCCAGCGCTCCTCCGACGGCCACGACATCACACCAGCAGGGTGCCAAAATCTCTCTGGCTGCCACAACGGCATGTACTTAGGGCGCTAGCTCTCCCCCATTAGACACGTAGCACTCTGCTACACCCCCATTGTACACCTGGATCCTCTCCTTACGCCTATAAAAGGAAGGACCAGGGCCCTCTTAGAGAGGGTTGGCCGCGCGGGGACGTGGAGGAGACAGGCGCTCGCGTGAGGCCGCTCGCTCTCACACCCGCGTGGACGCTTGTAACCCCCTACTGCAAGCGCACCCGACCTGGGCGCGGGACGAACACGAAGGCCACAGGATTTCCACCTCTCTCACGCCCGTCTCCGGCCACCTCACTTTCCCCCCTTCGCGCTCGCTCTCGCGTCGACCCATCTGGGCTGGGACACGCGGCGACATTCACTCGTCGGCTTAGGGACCCCCCGGTCTCGGAACACCGACAATGACCTTCTTGTCTTTTGAGATCCTTTCCTATTCCGTTGTTAAGTTTATATCTTTTGGCAACTTCTATTCTCTTGATTTTGGTATGCTCGTATCCTGGGAACCTTGCATACTCTTATATTTTTTTCATATGCTTACCTTTAGACCCCCAATGTCCGTTTAAAACCTTTCAATTTACATGTCCGCCCTTGTTTCTCGATATCCATGGGTGATCATTTTATTTTGCATATCCTTGGTGATCCCGTTTTTTCCTTATAACTTCCCTCGATAATGAATTTTCACTTCAACTATTTTGTTGGAATCTTACCTATCTTACCCTTTTATTGTTCCCTTTACTTTGTCACTTTGTGAGCCTTGTCTTCCTTTGTTGTGCTTTTGCGTGTTATCACTTTTAGTTTTGTCTTCCCTTGATCTTACCTTGATGCTTATCGTATGCCTGCTATCTAAAATCTTCTCTCTACCGTATCAATTCGAGAGTGGTGATTCACTTATCCCGCCCTTGGTCGTAACCTCATCTTTGCCACATGCAAGTCTTGTCTTAACTCCATTCTTTGTTGTACTCATAACCTTGGTTCTTCAGCACCTTTACCTCTTCTCTTACACCCTTGTCTGTTATTGCCATTAACCCTTGTAATATCTATATGTTTACCTTGATTCTTACTTTGACCCTTGAAAGAGAAATGTGTCATAGGGACATTTCTACCTGTTTTGATGATTAGGTGCTCAACACACCATCTTGAACTAACTATCTTCACATGAGTATGAGCACAGGTCTACTTAAAGGCAAGTTGAAGAGATCAAGTCCAGATGAGCTAATCTAGATGGACAAAAGTGCGACTTTAGGTAAAACAACATAAACATGAGGTTTAAGTGTTTGAATAAGTTACACATACCCCCACTCTATGTTTTCTAACACTTTGTTTTGGCTACTAACTCATTTCTGCAAAAAATGCCTCTTGGACTTGAAACGAGCCATATTGAAAACTCTGGTGAAACTAAGATAAAAAGGTATGTTTCCTACACATAGTGTCACACCTGGATTTAAGGGATAAAGTCGGGTGCGTCTCGTATGTGCGTCATGGAAGAACAACACATATAATGACCAAATGTATAGACATAAATGTCACAATCATTATTACATAGCAGAAGAGTCTTACAAAAATAAATGATAACAATAAAGCGAACTAATAACTATTCCTTGGCGCCATCAAGCTGACTGGGAGACGCCACTTAAACTTCCTCGTACTCCTCGTAGTAGTCCTCCTCCTGGGCTACCTGTTCTTCTCCTGTGAGGGAGAGTTTATATATCGCAAGGGTGAGCTCACAAAAGATCATAGCTCAACAAGTTGTGGTGAATAATGTGCATGAACTCGCTAAAGGTGGGAGCTCATGTGAAGTGTAAGGCTGATCAACAAATAATGGTTAAAGCTGAGCATTGCTTTTAATAAGTTGGTCAAATTTTATTAGCAGTTACTAAATGTAAGTGTATACCAGCCCAAAGTAATAGTAGATCAAAATTAATAATAAAACCACAATGAGATGTAAATGACAAATTAAATTTACTTCCATAAATTAATCATGTGAGTGTCCGAGCCGCTCATGACCGTGAGCACGACTGATATACCAGTTTTACACTCTGCAGAGGTTGCACATCTTTACCCACAAGTCATGCTACCCATTTGCCAAGGGGTCTAGAAGTCTCATTCATCTCTACCGAGGAGACGAGGCAGTGTATCACTACGAGACCTTCCCAAAGTTCCACTAGTTCGAGAAAACCCGCTACGAATTCGGGAAGAAGAAAGCATAGGAATCCCCCATCCGGAAAGCTAGACAGACAGTCCGACCCGAGAACCTCCCTATACTCTGCAACGACGCCTCCCCGCTTGCCCCTTTTAGGTAAGGTAGTCTCTCCCTAGCTTTCCTAATTACTTGGCCAAGGGTGTCCCATTCCACCCTTGTGGTAGCACTGTTTTTCTAGGTGGTTCTCCATGTTCCAATTAACATAGTAATCTTATCATGAACAATAATTAATCAACAGTAATAATAAATAATCATGTGTCAAATTTATCTTAACACCCAAAACCACATATAGCAATAGCAGGACTACCCAAAAGTTCATTGGCAAACAAGGTATGAAGATGGCCAAACTAGGGTGACCTATTGGATCCCATCAAAATTAAGCATAAACATACCAAAGTGATTATAGAGAACATTATTAGGTAAATAAAAGTGGTCAAGGGTACAACTTGCCTTCAACGAGCTCTCGCTCAGTGTTTTCCACCTGCTGAGTACCAGGGTCCTCGGTTGCTTGCTCGTCTACTCACAATAATACAAACAACATGGTATAGGAGAAATTAACATCACACCAAACATCAGAACAGAATGCATGATAATGTTCTATGCATCGTATCGAGATCACAGGTTCGAGAACCACTAAATTCGGAGTTACAGTTAACAAGTTATGATTTTCTGAAGGATTAAGTGTTAGTTATAAAACATTTCAAGTGTATAATTATAATCTATATTTTACAACAAAATAAAGTTACCAGATGATAAACAATATTAATATGCATCTAATGCAACTGGAATGGGTCAAAAAGGAGTTAAAATGGATTAATTATGAATTAACCAAGTTTCTGGAATTATTTTCATACTAGAATTCATTTTCTGTTTTAAATTTTGAATTCTTTTATTAACTTTGGATTGCGAACAGAAATACCAGGGAGTCTAGGGACTGGTTTACAAAAATCCAGGGTTCGTATGGAATTAATTTACAGTGACTACGGACGGCGGGTTCATTTCGAAATTCGCTAGGGACTCTTTTGAATAAGTACTCGACTGAAAAGGTATCAGGTCCTCTTAACCCTCCGATCCCCCATGGACGACCCAGATTAAATCTGCTCATCACGAACTAGTATTAAATCTCACCCGTGGGATGTGATATTTACGGCCCACAAGCGATCAGCCAAAAGGGTACACTACATTTGATCTCGACCACCACCCCGAAATCCAACGAAATCCAACGGACACAATTTCTAAGTCACAAGATGTAGCCGCACGTGTTCGATCACTGATCGATGGTCCACGTTCATTGTGGCCAAACCAGTTCGCATTAATCTAATATATGTCGTTGATTTTGCAATCCACAACCATAGCCTCATCTTCTACCCCCGACTTGGCCGCAGCGGCTAGCAGGACCTCCACGGCGGCGCTTCGCTGGAGAAGTACCCAACCGAGGCCCCCATGCCCTACCTAGGAGCTACTGGGTTTAAACGCATGCTAATGCAATAGTGAAGCCACTGGAGGGTGACTTACCACGGATTGTGGTGTCGTTTGATCTGGCCACGGTGAGCTGCGGACAGAGATTGCCGGCGAGCGATTACCGCGACACCGAGGATTCACCCGCCCTCCAATTGCCTTCATCGGCTTGTACGCGCTCTAGTCAACCTGATGGGCGACTCCTCGAGGCCCGATGACGGTGTTGGTACTTGCTTTTCTGGGCAAGTGGATCCAACGGGAGAGTGAAAAAGTGCTTGCAAGGTTCAACGGGGAATGGTAATAGCTCTATTGATCTGGCCTCTCAAGGGCACTGTACGGGGGTATTTATAGGTACCTGAGTGTCCACTACCCTCTGGTAAGGACGTTTATGCCCTCGGGTATTCGGACTATCCCCAGAATATTCCCACACGAGGAGGTTACAGATCGTCATTACAGAAAAGGCTATTAGAGATGGGGCTCGCAACACGCTTACACGTGCGGGGCCCGTTACAGTGGACCGAATCCCACATGGGCCTCCGGGCGCGATGAGGACGTGGGACAAGTAGACTTCGTCGGAGTCTAGCCTTCGTCTTGCAATCGAGGGGATGAAGGGAGACCGCTCGGGCGTGGTCTTCGTTGGTGTAGCAAGGCGACGAAGGCATCGAGCGAAGGGTAGTGTCTTCACCTTCGCCCCAACATTTGCCCTCCGAGGGACCAGTTCGACTGAGTCATCTGGTGCCGAAGACATCGCTAGATGGTGGAGACGCTGCCCTCGCTCAAAGTGGTCCCGCGGGGGTTTTTGAGGTGACCGTTGATGGACGTGGCACTGTTGGACTGTGTGTTTCCCAAAGCGCCGCGTCCTGTCTATAAAAAGGCGGCGCGGCTGGGGCTGTCGCTTACCCTTGCGTGCGCCGGAAAACCCTAGCTTTTTCAAATCGCTCGCCTGCCCTCCTTTGTTCTTCTACTTTGGAGATCTGGCCCGTGTCAAGTAGACCACGCGTCGCCGCCGACGGTACGTAATGATGTCTTCCTCCTCATCTGCTGCGAGTGCGTCATCGGCCGATCCGTCGTCCGAGGATACCCTAAGCGATTTGGCGACGATGGAGTTACAGCCGGGCCACACGGTGGGGTTTGGCACCTCGAGGATTTCCTCGGTTCGCGTGCAGGAGATGCAGAGCTGGGGTATTTTGGTGACGGTGTTGGGCGTGTCCCGGGCGCTGAGGAGATCCCTGAGCCTGAGGGCGAGTTAGTTGTGTTCGAGGCATTCTTCATCGCCGGCCTTCGCCTTCTGGCGCATCATTTTGTGGCGGAGGTCTTGCGGAAGTTCGAAGTTCAGGTCCACCAGTTGACGCCTAATGCCATGGTTGCCCTGGCGAAGTATGTTTGGGCGGTGAGTTCGTACGGCGGTCAACCGTCTGTAGAAGTCTTTGCCAAGAACTATTGCCTGCACTGGCAAAAGAGGAAAATTGGAAATAAGATTGCACAATTTGGATCATGCACCTTCACGCCGAGGACTGGAAAGACTTCGGCGGAAGTCGTGGAGATAGTTCCTTGCGCACGGAATAAGTGGGGCCACTAGTGGGACTATTGGTTTTATGTTTCGGGAGGAGAAGTCGAAGACCTCCCAGGGCTCCCTGTGGCCGTCATGTGCTCCCAGTGTTATGTGGCATTCCTGCCGTGTGAGGTGGTGGAGGACGATGAGGACGAAGGGACCCTCTGGTGCGCTGCCCGCATGAGTAGCGGGCGTGATTTGGTTGAGGAATTCGTCGGTTATGGAGTGTGGCCCTTGGCGCATGGCTGGGTGCTTGGCGAAGTGTGCCCTCGCCAGATGCCTACCTTGGGTGAGCATCTAGTGCGAAGTCCTACCTTCACTTTGGATTTGCGCGGCCGAGACCCAGCCGCGTTCGTGCGTGAAGTAGAGGATGGAGCTGTGAGGATTGTGGGGCGGTATGTGCCGAGGACGGAGGCTCTGCGGAGTTGGGACATTCGTGGGTCCAATGTTCGCTTGAACCATGTCTTCTAGTTAAACCGTCTGCCATATGGCGGTTACCCTGGAGACGACACAGCTGCTGCTATCGATCGCCATAGAAAAAAGCCAGCGGCTGCGGCTGAGGAAGGCCCTTCGCGGGAAGCTGTGTCGGCCATTAAGAAGAGAAAACTAGGTACTGCAGCTGAGGGGTTAGGGGTCTCCGATCGTTTTGCTGTGGAGTTAATGGGGACTTGTGCGGCCCTCGGGGGAAGGATGTCTTCGCCCGAGCTCCGGGAGTCTTCGGCGCGAATGCTGTTGGTTACCGGGGGTCGATGGCCAAGGAACGTTCCGATCCCCCGAGCGGCCGGCAAGGACATATTTACGTCTCGTTTGGCCCGTGAGATGAAGATTTTTACTTATGGGCGCAATATTGCTGCTGTTGTATCGGCAGTGATGGACAAGGATCGCCAAGATGCGACGTGGAAGCGTCGGGCGTTCACTAGGGTCAGGGACCCTAGTCGCGAGGTCAAGAGGGCGCGGGGAGGCGCGAAGTCCGCCGTCCCCGGCAGCGGCAAACCACCACCGGCTGCGAAGCCAGCCGTCCCCGGGCCCAGCAAATCTTCGTCGGGGGCGAGGGCTGTCGCCTCTGGCTCGAGCAAGCCGCCCTCGGCTGAGCCCACGAGGGAGCGAAGGCCACCATCTCCGGTGCGCACCGATGAGGCGGCGGCGGGTGGGGCCGACCTCGCCATGGACATCTGCGTGGATGATTACCGCGTAGGTGGTGTCATGATGTTCGATGCCCACACGGGCCGAGGACTCGTTGGTGAGTGTTTATTTTATATATATATATATATATATATATATATATATATATATATATATATATATATATATATATATATATTTCACGGGGCTGGAGGCGAAGGGTGCTTCGCAGGACCCATGGTTCAATTTTGCGCCAGCGGCGAAATTACGTCGGCCGCCGCCGTTAAAGACGTGGCAGGTTCTGTTTCCCAGCAGCTGAAGCATGCAACGCAGCAGCTGAAGCATGTAAGTCGTCTTGGACTTTGTCAGTTTGTAGTGTTTTATGTGGTTGCGAAATTAATGAACCTTTCATGGCAGGTGGCTGCCTTCGCTGATCATGTTGCGTCGGGCGCTGAAAGGGAAATAGGCTTACACCTTTTCCTAATTGATTTTGGTGGTTGAATTGCCCAACACAAATAATTGGACTAACTAGTTTGCTCTAGATTATAAGTTCTACAAGTGCCAAAGGTTCACAACAAACCAATAAAAAGACCAAGAAAGGATTCAAATAAAGAGAGCAAAAGACAACCAAAGTGTGCCCTGGTCTGGCGCACCGGACTGTCTGGTGTGCCACCGAACAGGGTCCGGTGCACCACCGGACAGGGTCCGGTGCACAAGGGACCAACCTCTGAACTTGCGACCTTCGGGATTTCTGGGAGCCACTCCGCTATAACTCACCGGACTGTCCGGTGCACCAGCGGAGTAACGGCTACTACAGCGCCAACGGTCGTCTGCAACAGCAGTTAATGCGCTACAGTGCGCGCAGAAGTCAGAGCAGAGCCAGAAGGGGCACCGGACAGTGAACAGTGTCTGTCCGGTGCACCACCAGACTGTCCGGTGACCCAGATGTCAGAAGCTCGAACGGTTAGAATCCAATGGCAGGGTGACGTGGCTGGCGCACCGGACAGTGTCCGGTGGCGCAACGGACTGTCCGGTGCACCATGCGACAGAAGCCCTCACCAACGGTTCTTTTGGTGGTTGGGGCTATAAATACCCCCAACCACCACACTTCAATGCATCCAAGTTTTCAGCCTTCAAACACCTTACAAGAGCTATAACATTCAATTCAAGACACAATCAAAGAGATCAAATCCTCTCCCAAGTCCAAAGAACATTCCAATCAAATAGTGGCTAGTGAGAGAGAGACTTGTGTTCATTTGAGCTCTTGCGCTTGGATTGCTTTTCTTCTTCATTCTTTCTTGATTCCAACTCAATTGTAACCAAGACAAGAGACACCAATTGTGTGGTGGTCCTTGTGGGGACTTAGTGTCCCGTTTGATTGAGAAGAGAAGCTCACTTGGTCTAAGTGACCGTTTGAGAGAGGGAAAGGGTTGAAAGAGACCCGATCTTTGTGACCACCTCAACGGGGAGTAGGTTTGCAAGAACCGAACCTCGGTAAAACAAATCACCATGTCATCCGCCTTATTTGCTTGTAATTTGTTTTTCGCCCTCTCTTTTGGACTCACATTTAATTCTAACGCTAACCCGACTTGTAGTGTGTGCTTAAGTTTATAAATTTCAGTTTCGCCCTATTCACCCCCTCTAGGCGACTTTCAATTGGTATCAGAACCCGGTGCTTCATTAGAGCCTAACCGCTCAAAGTAATGTCGGGAGCATCCGCCAAGAGGGAGATCGGGACCGGCGACAAGTCCGCAAGCTCGGGGAGAACACACTCAAGGGAGTCCGCCCACAAGCACAAGGAGGAATCCTCTTCCTCCATCAAGTCCCAACGGAAGGGTGACAAGAAGAAAAAGATGAAGAAAGTGGTCTACTACGAGACCGACTCTTCGTCACCCTCCACCTCCGACTCGGAATCGGCATCCGCCACTTCTAAGCGCCATGAGCGCAAGAAGTATAGTAAGATGCCCCTTCGCTACCCTCGCATTTCAAAATGCACTCCATTACTTTCCGTTCCATTAGGCAAACCACCTATGCTTGAAGGTGAAGATTATTCTATGTGAAGTGATAAAATGAGGCATCACCTAACCTCACTCCACAAAAGCATATGGGATATTGTTGAGTATGGAGCGCAGGTACCAAAGAAGGGTGACAAGGATTACGACTCGGAGGAGGTCGAACAAATCCAACACTTCAACTCCCAAGCCACTACTATCCTCCTTGCCTCTTTAAGTCGAGAGGAGTACAATAAGGTGCAAGGGTTGAAGAGCGCAAAGGAAATTTGGGACGTGCTCAAGACCGCGCATGAAGGAGATGAGGTGACCAAGATCACCAAGCGGGAGACGATCGAGGGGGAGCTCGGTAGCTTCATGCTTCACCAAGGGGAGGAGCCACAAGCGATGTACAACCGGCTCAAGACCTTGGTAAACCAAGTGCTCAACCTCGGGAGCACCAAATGGGATGACCATGAAATGGTCAAGGTTATTCTTAGATCACTCGTTTTCCTTAACCCTACGCAAGTTCAATTAATTCGTGGTGATCCTAGATACACACTAATGTCTCCCGAGGAAGTGATAGGAAAATTTGTGAGCTTTGAATTGATGATCAAAGGCTCCAAGAAAATCATCGAGCAAGGCGCCTCCTCCACACCCGATGTGCAACCCGTGGCATTTAAGGCAACGGAGGAGAAGAAAGAAGACTCTACACCAAGTAGAATCCCCATTGACGCCTCCAAGCTCGACAACGAGGAGATGGCGCTCATCGTCAATAGTTTTCGCCAAATCCTCAAGCAAAGGAGGGGGAAGGACTACAAGCCCCGCTCCAAGAAAGTTTGCTACAAGTGTGGTAAGCCTGGTCATTTTGTTGCAAAATGTCCATTATCAAGTGATAGTGACAGGGGCGACGACAAGAAGGGAAAGAGAAGAGAAAAGAAGAGGTACTACAAGAAGAAGGGCGGCGATGCCCATGTTTGCCGGGAGTGGGACTCCGACGAGAGCTCCACCGACTCCTCCTCCGACGAGGACGCCGCAAACATCGTCGTCACCAAAGGCCTTCTCTTCCCCAATGTCGGCCACAAGTGCCTCATGGCAAAGGACGGCAAAAGGAAGAAGGTAAAATCAAAATCCCCCACTAAGTATGAAACTTCTAGTGATGAGGATAATTCTAGTGATGATGAGGATAATTTGCTCACCCTTTTTGCCAACTTAAACATACAACAAAAGGAAAAATTAAATGAATTGATTAGTGCTATTCATGAGAAGGATGAACTCTTGGATAGCCAAGAGGACTTCCTAATTAAAGAAAACAAAAAGCATATTAAAGTTAAAAATGCTTATGCTCTAGAGTTAGAAAAATGTGAAAAATTATCTAGTGAGCTAAGCACTTGCCATGATGTTATTGTCAACCTTAGAAATGAAAATGCCAAACTAATTGCTAAGGTTGAGAAGTCAAATATTTGTGATGATTCAATTGTCAATCTTAGAAATGATAATGCTAGTTCAATTGCTAAGATTGAAAAATTAAATGCCTCTCTTGCTAGCCTTAGAAATGAGAATGAAAAATTGATTGCTAAGGCTAAAGATTTAAATGTTTGCAATATTTCCATTTCCAATCTTAGAGATGAAAATGCCATATTACATGCTAAGATTGTTGAATTGAATTCTTGCAAACCCTCTACATCTACCGTCGAGCATGTTACTATTTACACTAGATGTAGAGACATTAATGTTGATGCTATTCATGATCACCTAGCTTTAATTAAGAAACAAAATGATCACATAACTCAACTTAGTGCTAAGATTGATGAGCATGATTTATAAAATGAAAAATTTAAATTTGCTCGTAGTATGCTCTATAGTGGGAGACGCCCTCGCATTAAGGATGGCATTGGCTTCCAACAGGGAGGCAATGTCAAACTCAATGCCCCTCCTAAAAGATTATCTAACTTTGTTAAGGGCAAGGCTCCCATGCCTCAGGATAACGAGGGTTACATTTTGTACCCTATCGTTTATCCCGAGCACAAAATTAGGAGAATTCACTCTAGGAAGTCTCACTCTGGCTCTAATCATGCTTTTATGTATAAGAGTGAGGCATCTAGTTCTAGGCAATCAACCCATGCTAAATTACCTAAGAAGAAAACTCCTATTGCATCAAATGAACCTAATATTTCATTTAAGACTTTTGATGCATCTTATGTGCTAACTAACAAATTAGGCAAAGTAGTTGCCAAATATGTTGGGGGCAAACACAAGGGGTCAAAGACTTGTGTTTGGGTACCCAAGGTGCTTATTTCTAATGTCAAAGGACCCAAGACCGTTTGGGTACCTAAGAACAAGGCCTAAAATTGTTTTGTAGGTTTATGCATCCTGGGGCTCAAGTTGGATCATCGATA
Source organism: Zea luxurians (assembly GCA_029449295.1). Classification (NCBI taxonomy): domain Eukaryota; kingdom Viridiplantae; phylum Streptophyta; class Magnoliopsida; order Poales; family Poaceae; genus Zea; species Zea luxurians. Next base: position 893,232 of record JAOPSE010000034.1, read on the forward strand.
GCGGGTGCACAAACCACATGACAGGGGAGAAGAATATGTTCTCCTCCTATGAGAAAAACCAAGATCCCCAAAGAGCGATCACATTCGGGGATGGAAATCAAGGTTTGGTCAAAGGATTGGGTAAACTTGCTATATCTCCTGACCATTCTATTTCCAATGTTTTTCTTGTAGATTCTTTAGATTACAATTTGCTTTCTGTTTCTCAATTATGCAAAATGGGCTACAACTGTCTTTTTACGGATATAGGTGTTACTGTCTTTAGAAGAAGTGATGATTCATTAGCATTTAAGGGAGTGTTAGAGGGTCAGCTATACTTAGTAGATTTTGATAGAGCTGAACTCGACACTTGCTTAATTGCTAAGACTAACATGGGTTGACTCTAGCATCGTCGACTAGCCCACGTTGGGATGAAGAATCTTCATAAGCTTCTAAATGGAGAGCACATTTTGGGACTAACAAATGTTCATTTTGAGAAAGACAGGGTTTGTAGCGCATGTCAAGCAGGGAAGAAAGTTGGTGTTCATCATCCACACAAGAACATCATGACGACCGACATGCCGCTTGAGCTACTCCACATGGACCTATTCGTCCCGATCGCTTACATAAGCATCAACGGGAGTAAGTACTGTCTAGTTATTGTGGATGATTATTCTCGCTTCACTTGGGTGTTCTTTTTGCAGGAAAAATCTCAAACCCAAGAGACCTTAAAAGGATTCTTGAGACGAGCTCAAAATGAGTTCGTCTTAAGGATCAAGAAGATTAGAAGCGACAACGGGACGGAGTTCAAGAACTCACAAATCGAAGGCTTTCTTGAGGAGGAAGGCATCAAGCATGAATTCTCTTCTCCCTACACCCCACAACAAAATGGTGTAGTGGAGAGGAAGAATAGAACTCTATTGGACATGGCAAGGACCATGCTTGATGAGTACAAGACTTCAGATCGGTTTTGGGCCGAGGCGGTCAACACCGCTTGCTACGCCATCAACCGATTATATCTTCACCGAATCCTCAAGAAGACATCTTATGAACTCCTAACCGGTAAAAAGCCCAATATTTCATATTTTAGAGTCTTTGGTAGCAAATGCTTTATTCTTGTTAAAAGAGGTAGAAAATCTAAATTTGCTCCTAAGGCTGTAGAAGGCTTTTTACTTGGTTATGATTCAAACACAAGGGCATATAGAGTCTTTAACAAGTCCACTGGACTAGTTGAAGTTTCTTGTGACATTGTGTTTGATGAGACTAATGGCTCTCAAGTAGAGCAAGTTGATCTTGATGAGCTAGATGATGAAGAGGCTCCCTGCATCGCGCTAAGGAACATGTCCATTGGGGATGTGCGTCCTATGGAATCCGAAGAGCCTCGACAAGCACAAGTTCAACCATCTTCCTCCATGCAAGCATCTCCACCAACCCAAGATAAGGGTCAAGCTCAAGATGATGAAGATGAGGATCAAGAAGATGAGCCACCTCAAGAGGAGGGCAATGATCAAGGGGGAGATGCTAATGATCAAGACAAGGAAGATGATGAGGGTCCAAGAGTCCACCAAGCAATTCAACGAGAACACCCCGTGAACACCATCCTCGGCAATATTCAAAAGGGGGTAACCACTCGATCTCGTGTTGCTCATTTTTGTGAAAATTACTCTTTTGTTTCCTCTATTGAGCCACACAGGGTAGAGGAAGCACTTCAAGATTCGGATTGGGTGCTGGCGATGCAAGAGGAACTCAACAACTTCACGAGGAATGAGGTATGGCATTTAGTTCCACGTCCTAACCAAAATGTTGTAGGAACCAAGTGGGTCTTCCGCAACAAACAAGATGAGCATGGTGTGGTGACAAGGAACAAAGCCCGACTTGTGGCCAAGGGATATTCACAAGTCGAAGGTTTGGATTTCGGTGAAACCTATGCACCCGTAGCTAGGCTTGAGTCAATTTGCATTTTACTTGCCTATGCTACTTACCATGGCTTCAAGCTTTATCAAATGGACGTGAAGAGTGCCTTCCTCAATGAACCAATCAAGGAGGAGGTCTATGTTGAGCAACCTCCCGGCTTTGAAGACAGTGAGTACTCTAACCATGTTTATAAACTCTCTAAGGCGCTTTATGGGCTCAAGCAAGCCCCAAGAGCATGGTATGAATGCCTAAGAGATTTTCTTATCGCTAATGGCTTCAAAGTCGGAAAAGGCGATCCTACTCTCTTTACTAAAACACTTGCAAATGATTTGTTTGTATGCCAAATTTATGTTGATGATATCATATTTGGGTCTACTAATGAATCTACATGTGAAGAGTTTAGTAGGATCATGACTCAAAAATTCGAGATGTCAATGATGGGGGAGTTGAAGTATTTCTTAGGATTTCAAGTGAAGCAACTCCAAGAAGGCACCTTCATTAGCCAAACGAAGTACATTCAAGACATTCTTGCAAAGTTTGGGATGAAGGATGCCAAGCCCATCAAGACACCCATGGGAACCAATGGGCATCTCGACCTCGACACGGGAGGTAAATCCGTAGATCAAAAGGTATACCGGTCGATGATAGGTTCTTTACTCTATTTATGTGCTTCTCGACCTGATATTATGCTTTGCGTATGCTTGTGTGCAAGATTCCAAGCCGATCCTAAGGAAGTTCACCTTAGGGTCGTGAAACGAATCTTGAGATATTTAGTTTATACTCCTAAGTTTGGCCTTTGGTACCCCAAGGGATACACATTTGATTTAATTGGTTATTCCGATGCTAATTGGGCAGGGTGTAAAATTAATAGAAAGATCACATCAGGGACTTGCCAGTTCTTGGGAAGATCTCTGGTGTCTTGGGCTTCAAAGAAGCAAAATTCTTTAGCTCTTTCTATCGCCGAAGCCGAGTATATTGCCGCAGGCCATTGTTCGCGCAATTGCTTTGGATGAGGCAAACCCTTAGGGACTACGGTTACAAATTAACCAAAGTTCCTCTTGTATGTGATAATGAGAGTGCAATCCTCATGGCGGATAATCCCGTTGAGCATAGCCGCACTAAACACATAGCCATTCGGTATCATTTCTTAAGGGATCACCAACAAAAGGGGGATATCGAGATTGCATATGTTAACACCAAAGAACAATTAGCCGATATCTTTACCAAGCCATTAGATGAGCAAACTTTTACCAAACTTAGGCATGAGCTAAATATTCTTGATTCTAGGAACTTTGATGATGTTTTGCACACATAGCTCATTTCTATACCTTTGATCATACCTCTTTCTTTGCTATGACTAATGTGGCTTTCAAGTGTATTTCAAGCTAAGTCATAGATTGAAAGGGGAAATGGAGTCTTCGGCGAAGACAAGGCTTCCACTCCACTCCATCGAATTATTCATCCTTCGCCGTCGCTCCGCACCGCTCTCCAACTTTGGTATAATCTTCACTCATATGTTATTTACCATAGGGGGAGAAAGTAAAAAGGGCTCTAATGACTCCGTTTTTGGCGATTCATGCCAAAGGGGGAGAGAGTATTAGCCCAAAGCAAAAGGACCGCACTACCACCAAATTCAAATTTTAGTCTTTCAATTTGTTTTTAAAGTAGTGTTTTCAAATTGGTATCTTATTATTGATATAATCTCAAATTGGAATACCCTCTTCAAAATTAATATCAAAACCCTCTTGAACACTAAGAGGAGAATTTCATTAAGGGGGAGTTTTGTTTAGTCAAAGGAAAAGCATTTGAAACAGGGGGAGAAAATTTCAAATCTTGAAAATGCTTCTCAAAATCTTACTCATTTACCTTTGACTATTTGCAAAAGACTTTGAAAAGGAATTTCCAAAAGAGTTTGCAAAAACAAAACATGTGGTGCAAGCATGGTCCAAATTTAAAATATGAAGAAAGCCATCCATGCATATCTAGTAGAAATGATTATTGGTTTCATTCCAAGCAACTTGTGCACTTACATTTTGCAAACTAGTTCAATTCTGCACTTTTATATTTGCTTTGGTTTGTGTTGGCATCAATCACCAAAAAGGGGGAGATTGAAAGGGAAATAGGCTTACACCTTTTCCTAATTGATTTTGGTGGTTGAATTGCCCAACATAAATAATTGGACTAACTAGTTTGCTCTAGATTATAAGTTCTACAGGTGCCAAAGGTTCACAACAAACCAATAAAAAGACCAAGAAAGGATTCAAATAAAGAGAGCAAAAGACAACCGAAGTGTGCCCTGGTCTGGCGCATCGGACTGTCCGGTGCACCACCGGACAGTGTCCGGTGCACCAGGGAACCAACCTCTGAACTTGCCACCTTCGGGATTTCTGGGAGCCACTCCGCTATAATTCACCGGACTGTCCGGTGCGCCAGCGGAGTAACGGCTACTACAGTGCCAACGGTCATCTGCAACAGCAGTTTATGCGCTACAGTGCGCTCAGAAGTCAAAGCAGAGCCAGAAGGGGCACCAGATAGTGAACAGTGACTGTCCGGTGCACCACCAGACTGTCTGGTGACCCAGATGTCAGAAGCTCCAACGGTCAGAATCCAACGGCAGGGTGACGTGGCTGGCGCACCGGACTGTCCGGTGCGCCATGCGACAGAAGCCCTCACCAATGGTTCTTTTGGTGGTTGGGGCTATAAATACCCCCAACCACCACACTTCAATGCATCCAAGTTTTTAGTCTTCAAACACCTTACAAGAGCTATAGCATTCAATTCAAGACACAATCAAAGAGATCAAATCCTCTTCCAAGTCCAAAGAACATTCCAATCAAATAGTGGCTAGTGAGAGAGAGACTTGTGTTCATTTGAGCTCTTGCGCTTGGATTGCTTTTCTTCTTCGTTCTTTCTTGATTCCAACTCAATTGTAACCAAGACAAGAGACACCAATTGTGTGGTGGTCCTTGTGGGGACTTAGTGTCCCGTTTGATTGAGAAGAGAAGCTCACTCGGTCTAAGTGACCGTTTGAGAGAGGGAAAGGGTTGAAAGAGACCCGATCTTTGTGACCACCTCAACGGGGATTAGGTTTGCAAGAACCGAACCTCGGTAAAACAAATCACCGTGTCATCCGCCTTATTTGCTTGTGATTTAATTTTTGCCCTCTCTTTCGGACTCGCATTTAATTCTAACGCTAACCCGGCTTGTAGTGTGTGCTTAAGTTTATAAATTTCAGTTTTGCCCTATGCACCCCCTCTAGGCGACTTTCAGGCGCCCTGACCTTGGAGTTCGCTGTCGAGAGGCAACGACTCGAGGGCTGGATTGAGCGCCTCCGGACGCAGCATACGGAAGCAGTGCGGGACAAGTCAGCTTTGGAAAACAAGAGCCGCCGGCTGAAGGAGAAGTTGGCGGCTGCGGAGGCCGAGAAGGCTGACCTCAGCCGCCAGTTGGTGGCGGAGAGGAGAGACACGAACAGAGCCTGCGCTGAGGCGCAGGCTGCGCAAATCGAGGCCAAACTTGCGCGTGCGGAGGCCAGCCTTGCTCGCCAACACGCTGAGGAGATGGAAACAGCCCTCAGCAGCCTGCGCGACCGCCTGGATAAAGCGAAGGCCTCTACTCGCGCAGAGGTCGACCGGACGCATGAACAGCTCGTGGACGCGTACCGGGAGCTTGGTGCGCGGACCACTCCCTTTGATGCATCCGGTAAGGAGGTGGGCCTCCGCTTCCTCGGATGGCTGCAGGAGGAGCTGGAGGTGCTCCCGATGATTGTGACGGGCCTCATGTCCTTCGTGTCGCTCATCACCTGCGAAGGGGCCGTGAATGCCCTTTCCCCCGAGGGGTGCGGGCACTTCGAAGTCTTCGACCGATCGGACGAGGACTTCGAGCACAGAATCTTCCAGGTTGAGAACCCGGTAAGCGGTCGTCTGGGGCGCTTTACAATAAGATGTGGGGTTCTCACAGCCGTGAGACTGTCCAGGAGAGGTCTGACCGGGCGATGGAGCAGGTATGGAGTATATGTGTATATTTGTGATTATGTGTATGGGTATATGTGTGTATTCTTGTGGTTTTTGTTGAATGAGTATGCTATTTCTGTAGATGGCGCATGATGAGGAGGTCGAAGACCTCGGGGACTTGGATAGCACACTGCCTAAGGCGTTGGGTGCAAAGGAGGGGACTGGGGGGAGTCGGTGTCGCCATCCGATGCTAACGAGGGCCTCTTGGTGACCCCCACACCGACCTGTGCTGGTGAGGATCCTATGCCGGCCGCTGCGCCGACTGGTGGGGACACTTTGGTGGTGTCGGGCAAACCAACTGCCGAAGACCCTGCGGCGTCGGTCGGCCCTTCGCAGGTGGCGAGATAGGGGTTAGGTCTATCGGGTGTGAGATTTAGTTTTTTGTTTTGTGATACTAAAACTCGGTTGCTGCGCAGGTTTCGACGTATGGGCCTGCACAAGCAACCGCTGCTGACGATACTAATTTTATGGCGGCCGAAGCCGTAGTGCCTGCCAATGACAATTTGTGTGATTCTGGGTCTGATTCTTTTTCGTCTGATGGTGAGTCTAGGAGTACGTTTTCCTGGACCGAAGAGTCTTTGAATGAAGACTTGGATTATTTTGCTGAATTAGATGTGCCCGCGACGGAGTCCTCGCCGCGGGTGGAGGTTGGCGAGGTGGCTGGTCTTCCTAGTGCGAGGACCAAGTGTCGGCGACGAAGGGTTGTGTCGAAGCATAGTGTGGGCGAGTTTTCGTGGAGTGGTAGGCGCCGTCGGATGGGGATGGACCGGGACAGTCTTCGAGTAGTCCGGTTTGGTAGACGAGAGCTATTGTCTTCGCCGGTTGGGATGAGCATTGGTGAGGGGGATCTGCGGAATCTTTTTGATGGTGAGGAATTGAAAATAATGTTGTTCAATTATAGGGAGGCGGGCATCATCCCGAAGGTGGAGCCGATGTAGTATATGAGGTGCCCTCGCTGACTGTATGAGGTGCCCTCGCTGACTGTATGTAACTGGAACTTGTATTGTAATATGGCCTGTTGGCCATTTTCGCGCACTTGTGCTATTCCGGCTGCACCGTTAGGCGACTTTTGCTCAGAGTGTATTTTTAATGAAAGACTTCGATTGACGCACTTGTTGTGCTATTCCGGCTGCACCCTTAGGCGACTTTTGCTCGGAGTGTCTTTTTAATAAAAGACTTCGATTAACGCACTTGTTGTGCTAATCTGGCTGCACCCTTAGGTGACTTTTGCTCGGAGTGTCTTTTTAATAAAGGACTTCGATTAACGCACTTGTTGTGCTAATTCGGCTGCACCCTTAGGCGACTTTTGCTCGGAGTGTCTTTTTAATAAAAGACTTCGATTAACGCACTTGTTGTGCTATTCCGGCTGCACCCTTAGGCGACTTTTGCTCGGAGTGTCTTTTTAATAAAAGACTTTGATTAACACACTTGTTGTGCTATTCCGGCTACACCCTTAGGCGACTTTTGCCCGGATTGTCGCACGCGAGGGTAGTCTACGCTACCTGTCGCGGTGACTTCGAAGTGGTCGAATGCCAAAGACCGTCGAAACGGTCTTTTTCGACACGTTGCGTCTGAGTTTTTGTTTTTGCGGGGGCTTTTGCTGGTATATTACATGGCTCCGCCTCGTTAAAAACCTCACCCCAGGAGGAAAATAGTGCGGGTCGAAATAACATTGTTTGCTGGATTACAAGGGCGCATGGGCCCTGATGGTTAAACAAAAAATTTGCGGAGATTGTCAATGTTCCAGGAGTGCTCTAAGTCTTCGCTAGAAGGCGTTACTAGCCTGTACGCGCTGGGGGATGCCTTCGACTTGACGATGAATGGACCCTCCCATTTCGGCTCCAGCTTGCCCCGTGATTCTGTCCGGGTGGTCCGGACGAGTACGAGGTCTCCTTTGTTGAACTCTCTTGGGACAACCTCGTTGTCGCGCCAGGCCTTGGTTTGAGCCTGATATTTGTTGAGGGCCTATAGGGCGAGGACGCGGTCTCCGTCGATGAGATCTTTGGACGCTGGTTCATCGACATCGGGGACTGCTGATGTGCTTGTTCGAGGGCGACCCATGCTTTATCTCTTACGGCGTCATGGCCTCGGATCCATATAATAGACGAAAAGGTGTGAATCCGGTTGCCCAACATTCTATCGTGTTTAGGGCCCAGACCACTTCAGGTAGTTGGTTGGCCCATTTACCCTTCTTGTCGTCGAGAAGTCTTTTCTTGATGGCAGTGAAAATCTTGCCGTTGGCATGCTCGACGACGCCGTTGGATTGCGGGTGGTATACCGAGGCGAAGACAGGCTTGGTGTCGATGGAGAAATAGAAATCCCTGAAGTCTTGGCTGTCAAACTGTTTGCCATTGTCGAATGTGAGTTCGGACGGGACTCCGAATCGGCAGACAATGTTTTGCTAGAAAAACTTTTGGGCGGTCTTCGACGTTATTGTGGATACTACTCTGGCCTCGATCCACTTGGTGAAGTACTCGACGGCAACGAAGGCAATTTGAGGTTCCCTTGAGCCGTAAGCAGTGGTCAAACAATATCCAGCCCCCAGCGTTGAAGTGGCCATGTGTGGGCGATCAGCTTGGTGAACTGCGAAGGGTTTCTTGAGCGGGGAGAAAACTTCAGGCATGCTTCGCAAGACCTCGTGACTCGATTCGCAGTACAGATTATCGCGGGCCAGTAAAATCCTTGACGGATCACCTTGGCAGCGAGGGCTCTGGGTCCTGAGTGGGAGCCGCAAGTTCCGTTGTGGACTTCGCGAAGGATTTGAATGCCTTTGGTTTCGGTCACGCACTTTAGCATGGGCTGACTGATCCCCTTTTTGTACAGCTGGCCCCCGACTAGTGCGAAGTCCCGGCTTTGGTGCTTGAGGCGTTTGGCCTCATTGACATCACTTGGGTGGTAATGTCCTTGCAGATACAGAATTATTGGGGCCCACCAATCTTCAGTCATGATGAGGTTGACGATGCGATGGCCTTCGATGTCATTAGTTACTTGTAAGCCTTCTGGATTGCGGATAGCTGGTGTGCCGATGACGTGGTAGAACACGTTAGAGGGCAAGGTCTCGCCTTTGGCCGCTGCCTTGGCCAACGCGTCGGCCTCTTCGTTCCTGGCACGGTCCACATGTTGTAGGGTGAAGCCCTTGAACTATTTCTCGAGATTGCGAACAACCGTGAGATACTGCATGAGCGCGGGGTCTTTTGCTGAATATTCTTTTTCGACCTGACCGACAACTACTTTGGAATCTGTCTTGACTATGCATGTGGTGACACCGAGTGCTCGTAGTTTGCGAAGGCCCAGGATGACGGCTTCATATTCTGCTATATTGTTGGTGCATCTGTCGGACTCCAAGGCGAAGCTAAGGTGTGCCGCGTATCTATACTTGACGCATGTGGGTGACGTGATGATTGCCGCTGCGCCTGCCCCCGCATGGCACCATGCATCGTCGCAGTGGATGGTCCACACCTTTTCTAGAGACTCTTCTTGCTGCCATGTTGGCCCTGTCCAGTCAACGATGAAGTCCGCCAGAACCTGCGACTTGATCGTTGTCCTGGGCTTGAAGGTGATGTGGTACCCGGAGAGTTCGACTGCCCATTTAGCGATTCAGACGGACGCCTCCGGGTTTCTGAATAGTTCTCCTAGGCCCCTGTCCGAGGTGACCCGCACCTTGAACACCTCGAAGTAGTGGCACAGCTTGCACGATGCCATGACAACTGCGTATGAGATTTTTTCTAGTTCTGTCATGTTGCACTTGGAGGTCGTGAGGACTTCAGAGACGTAGTAGACTGGGCACTGCCGGGTCGTGCCCTCTCTATCTTGCTCTTGGACTAGCGCTACGCTGACTGCACATGGCAAAGCTGCAATGTAGAGTAACAGAGGCAGCAAGGGGTCGGGACAAGTAAAAATTGCCAAGCCTGACATGTTTTGCTCGAGTGACTCGAAGGCTGCCGCCTGCTCTAGTCCCCACGCGAAGTCTTTTTGCGCCGCGCAGTGTCTTGAGAAAGGGTAGACTCCGCTCTGCGGACTTGGAAATGAATATGTTCAAGACGGCCAATCTGCCTGTCAGTCGCTGGACATCCCTGGTTGACTGCGGGGGTGTCATGTTGATGGTTGCTTGAATCTTGGTTGGGTTGGCCTCGATCCCGCGGTGCGACACCAGGTAGCCAAGTATCTTTCCCTGGCGAACTCCGAAGACACACTTCTCGGGGTTGAGGCGAAGTCGTGTGTCCCGCATGTTAGCGAACGTCTCCACGAGGTCAGCCAGGTGATCTTCTTTATTTTTGCTCGCGACAATGATGTTGTCCACGTACGTGAAAATTTTGCGGCCCACTTGGCTTTCGAGCACCGTCTTGGTGAGGCGAGAGAAGGTTGACCCGACGTACTTGAGTCCCTCTGGCATCCTGATGAAGCAGTACGTGCCGAATGGTGTGATGAAGCTGATGCTGGCCTTATCTTCCTCTTTCATGTATATCTGGTGGTAGCCGGAGAAGCAGTCAAGAAGGGACATGACTTCGCAACCGGCTGCGCTATCGACTATTTTGTCGATCCGTGGCAGCGGGAAATTGTCCTTGGGACAGGCCTTATTGAGGCTGGTGAAGTCGATGCACATGCGCCACTTGCCGCTTTTCTTATGTACCATGACCACGTTGGCGAGCCACGTAGGGTAGGCGATTGGTTCGATGAAGTTGGCTTCCAGCAGGCGGTGCACTTCGGCTTTGGCGGCTTCTGTCTTTTCGTCGGACATTTTGTGCAGTCGCTACTTTTTTGGGCGTACCGAAGGGTCGATGCCCAGACCATGCTCAATGATGGTGCGGCTGACTCCGACCAGGTCGAGGGCGGACCAAGCGAAGACATCCTTGTTTCGGGAGAGACAGGAGATGAGTTTCTCCTCGTCTCGCGAAGTCAGGTCTTCGCTTATCACGACCGTTTGCTTGGGCGTCGTCGGATCGCGGGGTACCGCCTTCGTTCCGTCGTTGCTCTGTAGCTGCGCCTTTACTTTTTCGTCCACGACTGGGCGGGTCACTTCGGGGACTTTGCACTGTGTTGTGAGGCAGTGTACATTCTGTTGGCCTGGAACGAAGTCTCTCTCGATGTTGCACGCAGTCTGCTGGTTGCCATAAACTGTTATCACGCCTTGCGGACCCAGAGTTTTCATGCAGAGGTAAAGCTTGTAAATGGCCGCTTCAAATTTATTGATGGAGCCCCGACCCATCATAGCATTGTACGGGTAAACCATGTCGACGATGTCGAAGGTGACCTGCTCACTCCGCGCGTTGGGTGCTACACCGAATGACAGGGGTAATTCTATCTTGCCAACGGGGAAGGTGCCCTTGCCGCCAAAGCCATATAGGGTGTTGTCCGAAGGCTTGAGTAAGCTATGGCTAATACCCATGCGGTCGAAGGCGTGCAGGAAGATGATGTCCGCTTGGCTGCCGTTGTCAACCAGGACTTTGTGTAGGTCCCAGCCAGCTACGCTGCAGTTGATCACCATGGCGTTGATGTGAGGTGAGCTGCGCAGATCAACATCTCTGGCGTCGAAGGTTAGTGGCACATGTGACCACCTCATTTGTACCACTGGGCCGGTGAGAGCAACGTGGTTGACACTCCGGTAATGATCCCTCTTCTGCCGCTTCGTTTCGAAGTCGATGCTGGACCCTCTGGTGATCATGTGGATGACTCCGCGATTTGGCTGCTCGGCGAAGTCTTCCTGCTTTGGTGCTTGGGGGTGATTTTGGTGATGCGAAGGCGGAGGCGGGGGTAGAACTAGAGATGGCAATGGGTACCTGAAACCCGAAACCCGGTGGGTTTTTACCCCATTAGGGTACGGGTTTGGGTCAATTTTTATACCCATGGGTTTGTTAATGGGTATAAATCTATACCCAGCGGGTTTATGGGTACGGGTTTGTTCCTATAGTACCCAAACCCGTGAACCCGTGGGTTTTTTAAACCCGACCAAACCTAGTGCATATTGTCATTTTATTTTATAAACGAACAACAAACTTGTTATTCCTTATTTACTTCATAATTTTTTATCAATTGGTGAATGTATCAATAGTCGGTGAGAGTGTTGCTTGCTTGCTATTATAGTTTTTACTAGTGTTATATATGTGGTGGATGGATAACTTAGTGCAAGGTCACTTAATTATACAACTTATTATTTGTATTTCATTCTCTCTACTAATAATTTTTATACCAAATCATGAACTCGTTGTTCATTACATAGATTTTGGATCATGATACCATTAATCATTACGATACTTATTGATTATGAGAAGAACAAGTATATTAGATATGAAACCCGCGGGTAACCCATGTGTACCTGCTAACCTGATGGGTACGGGTTTGGGCAAAATCTCAAACCCGTCATGGGTACGGGTTTTTAATGGGCATAGATATTTTTCACGGGTACGGGTTTGGGACGGCAAAACCCAGCGGGTTTGTACCCATTGCCATCTCTAGGTGGAACAACTTGTACTTCCTGATAATGCTGATATGCGTGGTTGGGTGGATGCTGGATGTGGCCGTTGTTGTATGGTTGTTGTTGGTGGTGGTGGTATGTGTGCGCGACGACTCTCTGGTTGTCGGCTGGCTGTGCTCGAGACATCCTATCCCTGGTAGCCTTCGTTTCTGGGTAGTCTCTTGTTGGGTGCGCGCAATCCTCGCCATGAAACAGGCAGTAAAATCCATGTGGTTGTTGCGCCCGTCCCCGACCCCGTCCTCTTGTATCGTTACCTCGGCCTTGGGGGGATATTTCTGACGGCGAACGGCCTCACTTGCGGGGTGCTGGTTGGCTATGTTGTGCACCTGCTACTGACTGCGGCTGTTTTGTCTGGAGTCTGGCTGCGAAGGCCTGGTCCAGGTTCTGCTAGACTGCGGAGGGTCCTTAGGCTTTCGCTGAGATTCGACCTTTCGCTGATGTAGCTCTTCGGACCTGACGTACTTCTCGAATAGCTGATATAGCTCTTGGAGGTTTTTGGGTGGGTCCCTGATGCAGTGACTGTATAAGACGCCAGCCCAAAGGCCGCTGATGGCATAATGGATCACGATGTGGTCGTCGACCGATGGCAGTTGTGACTTGAGAGTGAGGAACTTTCGGTAGTACTCCCGATGGATTTCCTTCTCTTGCTGCTTGCAGAGTGACAGCTCGGCCAAGGCGTCAGTGTCAGGTCGGTACCCTTGGAAGTTGAGCAGGAACTTGTCTCGGAGTCCTTTCCAGGAGTCGATGGACAGTGGTGGCAACCTGGTGTACCAGGTCAGGGCCGGACCCTCGAGCACGACAATAAAGTACTTGGACATTGTGGCGTCATCCCCTCCGGACGATGCGACGGTGACTTGGTAGCTCATTATGTATTGTGCTGGGTAAGTACTGCCGTTGTACTTTGGGTAAGTTCCTACCCTGAAGTTGGCTGGCCAGGGTGACGCTTGAAGTTGCGGAGCCAAGGGGCTTTGCTCATCTAGGTAGTTGATCCCTTGGAATGCGGTGACATACGGGATGAAGGGCCCACACTGAGGTATGAAGAGGTCTCCGGCTGGGACGCGCTGTTGGAGGGGCGGTCCGTGCTGCAGGTCGTGCTGGCCCTCGCTCTACATGAGCGTGATTTCTTGTTCGAGCTCCCGAGCTCTCTGCTCTTCGTCTCGTATCATCTGGCGCACCTTGGCCTGTGCAGTGACACGATGGCGCTTGGCCTCGAGAATGTCTTTCTGTTTTTGGAGGTTGTGGTTATTGATGCGCAGGGCCCGCAGTTGTAGCTGTTCCTCGGCTGATATGCCGACGACTTCGCCGTCTTCTATTGCGTCTTCGCCCTCTGGTGGAGCGAAGCCTGGAGGTGGTGCTTGCGGTAATCCTCTAGAGCTGCAAGTGCGTAGGGTGCCTTTGGGGGTGGGGTGCTCCTGACGCTGTCTTTTGCTGACAGCTTCATCTTCGGAGGCTTCTTGGTGGGTGTTGTCCGCGAGGGCCTTGCCTTTTTTCTCAGCTAGCAGTGCTGCCTTCGCTGCTTCGTCGATGGATGGGGCTGCCTTCGAACTAGCTCGCTTGGGTGCCATCGCGGGTTGTTTGTTTGTAGCACAAACGGTGGGTGCCAAATGTTGGTACTTGCTTTTCTGGGCAAGTGGATCCAACGGGAGAGTGGAAAAAGTGCTTGCAAGGTTCAACGAGGAATGGTAATAGCTCTGTTGATCCGGCCTCTCAAGGGCACTGTATGGGGGTATTTATAGGTACCCGAGTGTCCACTGCCCTCTGGTAAGGACGTTTATGCCCTCGGGTACCCGGACTATCCCCAGAATATTCCCACACGGGGAGGTTACAGATCGTCATTACAGAAAATGCTATTACAGATGGGGCCCATAACACGCTTACACGCGCGGGGCCCGTTACAGTGGGCCGAATCCCACATGGGCCTCCGGGCGCGATGAGGACGTGGGACAAGCAGACTTCGTCGGAGTCTAGCCTTCGTCTTGCAATCGAGGGGATGAAGGGAGACCGCTCGGGCGTGGTCTTCATTGGTGTAGCAAGGCGACGAAGGCATCGAGCGAAGGGTAGCATCTTCGCTTTCGCCCCAATAGACGGTGTAACACGCAAGGGTATGGCAGTGAGTTCTCTCACCCTCTGTTAATGGCACACGACGGCGGCGCTACTTCTCTTGGTGATGGGCCATGGACTCACGACCAATGGCTTGGGTAGTGCGCGGTTGGTCAAAGAGGGGTGGCGTATAGCCTAGCGCCAGCTATTTGAGGTGAGGTCCCGGCCAGTTGGGTGGACCGCGATAGCCATGGAGGTTGTAACAACCCGCACGAGGACAACGACGCTCGCGAAGGGATAGGTAGTGGACGCGGCTGACTGGATGACAGCAGGACCCGCAGGTCGGCGCGATGAACCAGTGGGGCATGGATCTGACAGTACGGGACCACCAGTAATTGGACCAGTTGCATGGATGGAAGCTGGCGCCCCAGGCCCACACGCCATACACACCGAAAACGTGCACTGTTACCTACTTGGGCTGCGCAGAGGACTGAACAAAATGGGCGTGCCAAAACGAATCGACCCAGCGCGAGGCTTTATCCTTTTCTTTCCTTTTATTATTTATGTTTTTAAATTTCTTTCTAAATTTTGGTATTTAAATTTCGAATTTGTTGGTGAGTTTTCGCACACATATTAAGTGCACAAATAAAAGTACCAGCATGAAGAGATATATATATATATATGTGTGTTTCTTTATAGTGTATATTCTTTTCCTTTTCTTCTCTTTTCTTTTCTATGTCATTTTCAATTTCTAGATTTCAAATTAGGTTAAACCCCAATTTCAGCATTAATATCTTCTTCTTATTATTAAGTGCACAAACAAAATCTCCAACATGATGCATAGATTAGTTGTTTCATTAGTTAATTTATTCACTTTAAATATGATTATTCATATGTTCTAATGAATAGATGGTAATACATATAAGGAGATTAATTCTTTTCTTTTATTATTCACAAGTTGGGTATTACAAATCCTACCCCCTTAAAAGAAATCTCATCCTCAAGATTAGGATGAACTAGAGAAAAGGTTGGGAAACTCTACTCGTAATTCTTCTTCTCTCTCCCAGGTAGCTTCATCCTCTCTATGATGACTCCATTGCACTTTGCACATTTTGATCACTTTGTTCTGCGTAACTCGAGTCAAGGTGTCAATGATCTTGATAGGATGCTCCATGAAGTTAGATCACCTTGCACACTAAGTTCTTCCATAGGCAACTGCTCCTCTGGGACACAAAGACACTTCTTAAGCTGAGATACATGGAACACGTCATGTACATCAGATAGATGATCTGGTAGCTTAAGCTGGTAGTCCATCTCCCTAACTCGCTTAAGGATTTCGAAGGGTCCAATAAAGCGAGGGGATAACTTGCCTTTAACTTTGAATCTCCTCATACCCCGGATTGGTGACACCTTTAGGTATATGTGATCACCCTCTTCGAACTCCAGTGGTCTTCTTCGATTATCAGCATAGCTCTTCTGCGAGTCTGTGATATCCTTAAGTTCTCCCTGATCATACAAACTTGTTCTTCTGCCTCTTGAATAATTTCAGGCCCAAAGAACTGCCTCTCACCAATCTGATCCCAATACAGAGGGGTTATGCACTTTTTGCCATATAAAGCTTCAACTGGGACATCTTCATACTGGCCTGATAGCTGTTATTGTAAGAGAACTCTGCATATGGTAGACTCTTGTCCCAACTGCCACCATGCTTAAGAGCACAAGCTCTCAACATATTTTCAAGCACTTGGTTGGTTCTCTTAGTTTGGCCATCGGTTTGGGGATGATAGGCCAAGCTGAAATTCAACTTCGTGTCTATGCACTCATGTAACTTCTGCCAGAACCTAGATGTGAACTGGGATCCTCGGTCAGACACGATCTTCTTAGGTACTTCATGCAGACAAACTATTCGTGTCATATACAACTTGGCTAGCTTGGCCCCCCGTGTAATTAGTTCTCACAGGAATGAAGTGAGCTACTTTGGTTAGTATGTCCACGATTACCCAAACAGAATCATACCTAGCGAAAGTGCGAGGTATACCAACGATGAAGTCCATACGAATTTCTTCCCACTTCCACTCGGGTATCTTTAGCGGATGGAGTAATCCAGCTGGCCTCTGATGTTCAGCTTTTACCCTCTGGCAAACATCACAAACCGCCACATGTGAGGCTACATCCCTTTTCAGCCCATACCACCAATACTTTTGCTTCAGATCCTGATACATCTTGGTGCTACCAGGATGAATAGAGTAATCAGAGTAATGGCTTCCTTCAGAATTGTTTCACGGAGGCTATCAATCTCAGGAACACATATCCGTTCTTGAACCAAATTGTGCCTTGTTCATCCTCCGTAAAACACATAATCTTTTTGTATCAGCGCTGACTTTTCGCTGTAAGCCTCTCTTAGGAGCTTCTTCGCCTTTTACTTCAGCGGAATCATCGTTTATTTTTCGCTGTAAGCCTCCCTTAGGAGCTTCTTCGCCTTTTACTTCAGCGGAATTCGCGTTGACTTTTCGCGCTTCGCCTTTTACTTAGGCGATATCAGCGTTTATTTTTCGCTGTATGCTCTGCATTCCCTTGGGAACGACTTTTGAGCAGAAAACTTACGCTGCGCTCCTTTATGAACGACTTTTTGTAGTTTTGAAGAATTCACACTTCGTGCCTTTTAAAATAAATTTCTGATAATTCGATGGTCCTTCTTGCTTACATAAATTCTCATGCTTCAGCAGC
This sequence comes from Zea luxurians, assembly GCA_029449295.1. Lineage (NCBI taxonomy): Eukaryota > Viridiplantae > Streptophyta > Magnoliopsida > Poales > Poaceae > Zea > Zea luxurians. The sequence goes on from JAOPSE010000034.1 coordinate 910,374, forward strand.
TTAGGCCTTCGGAGAAGATATATTTCTATTACAGAAAAAAGCGAAACTATTACAGAAAATTGGAAGACAATAAAAGACATTAAAACTACCCTTAATTGTTCCTTATTAAAAAGAAAATAATAGTGAATATGAAAATGCGAAAGAGCTGCTGCTGGGGTAGGATATTTGTCAGTAAATGTGCTTCGACTCTGGCACAGTGCTATTGACTGTGCGAGCTTCGGACTCCTCTCTGAAGTCTCGCTGAAGGTTATTGCGCTGACTCCCTTCTGGCTGCTGACCTCTTTGTGTTGGTGGTGGCGGTGGAGGCTGCTGCCAAGATGCTTGGGGTTGGCTTGCCGAAGCAACAGAAGCTGCAGGGTGGTTGCCTATATATTCTGGAATATAAGGCGAATGATACCAAGCAGTATGCATGACCTGCTTCGGCTGACTTTGTTGCGCTGCTGCTTCTGCTATCTCCTTCTGCTTCTGTATAGTAACGTGGCACATTCTGGTGGTGTGACCCTTGTCTTCACCACAGAATAGGCAGTAAATTTTTCTTGGCTGATCTCCAAATCTTCCCCCGAAGCCCCTAGCGCCCCTGCCCCATGGCGCTGGCGGCCGAAAAGAACTTTGCTGCTGCCCCGAAGCTTGTGAAGAGTATTGTGGCCTTTGCTGCTGGCTCCCTCGATCATCACTTTGAGTGGAGTTATGAATTGACCTGACATGCCTCGGATGAAATCTTCCTCCGAAGCCCCTGGTCATCTCAGAGAACCTGAATGCCTCCTCCCTTCTCTGTCAGAAATCATTGTCAGCTCGGATGTACTCGTCCATTTTTTGGAGCAGCTTCTCCAAAGTCTGTGGTGGCTTCCTGGCAAAGTATTGTGCTGAGGGTCCCGGCCGAAGTCCCTTAATCATGGCCTCAATGACAATTTCATTTGGAACTGTTGGCGCTTGTGCCCTCAAGCGCAGAAACCTTCGGACATACGCCTGAAGGTATTCTTCGTGATCCTGGGTACACTGGAACAGAGCTTGAGCAGTGACCGGCTTCGTCTGAAACCCTTGGAAGCTGGTTATCAACATATCCTTCAACTTTTGCCAAGAAGTGATTGTCCCTGGCCGAAGAGAGGAATACCAGGTCTGAGCGACGCTCTTGACGGCCATGACAAAAGACTTTGCCATGACTGCAGTATTGCCACCATAAGAAGATATGGTTGCTTCGTAGCTCATCAAGAATTGCTTCGGGTCTGTATGGCCATCGTACATGGGGAGCTAGGGTGGCTTGTAGGACTTGGGCCATGGTGTAGCCTGCAATTCTGTTGAGAGAGGAGAAGCATCATCGAAAGCAAAATTTCCATGATGGAAATCTTCATACCAGTCATCCTCATTGTGAAAGCCCTCTTGATGAAACTCTTTGCGTGGAGGCCTTCGGCTCTGATCACCTTGAACAAGATGACGAACCTCTTCAGAAGCTTCGTCAATCTGCCTCTGAAGGTCAGCTAGACGAGCCATCTTCTCCTTCTTGCGCTGCACCTGTTGCTGAAGGATCTCCAGATTTTGGATCTCCTGATCCAAGTCATCCTCCGGAGGTGTTGGACTAACAACCTTCCTCTTCTGGCTTCGGGCCTCTCTAAGAGAAAGGACATCCTGATTGGGGTCCAGCGGCTGCAGAGTGGCAGCCCCTGTTGCTGAAGCTTTTTTCGGCGGCATGACGAAGGTGATGCTTGCCGAAGGTGTTCGAAGCTCAAGAAATGGAAGTGAGTTCACCGGAGGTGGGCACCAATGTTGGGGACTTGTTCTCAAATGCTAAGAGTTAAGAACAAGGCAACATAGAGAATGTTAAATGTTAAAGCCCTTCGTCCTTCGAAACATTATTTCCCTTCGGGATATAATGAACTTTGGACGAAGGTCGCAAACAACATACCTTCGTAAGCACAATAAACAATGATGAAGAACTTATATAAAACATAAGAAGTAATATAAACATTTAAACATTATCATAACATCATTTCTATTTTATTATCATGGAAAAATAGAAATGATTTCAGATTACAAGTGTATCTTCGGCTTGGAGGAAGGCAAAAGTATAAGGATGATGCAAAAGCAAATGCCAAGTCAGCGTGAACAGTACGGGAGTACTGTTCATCTATTTATAGGCGTGGGACGCAGCCCATGTAAAATTACATTCATGCCCATTACATTTGCTAATGGCTTATAGCAATCTATTAAGGTCTAAGTAGTCTTTTCATCTTTAAGTCGGTTCCCCTTTCTGCTGTCGCGACGAAGCTTTCCTGCGCATAGCTTCGGCTATGCACCATCCTTCGTACAGCTTGGTGATCAGCCCGTCCTTCATCTCAATCCCCCTTCGTCTAGCTTAGGCTTCATCCTGACCGTACTCCATGTTCATAATCTGAGTCCGAAGATACCTGTTCATATATTTCACTTGGAAAACATTGTCAAATCATGCTTTTGAGGACCTTCGAAGGACGAAGGCCCCCAACAGTAGCCCCTCGCAATATTAATTTGTTAGTGATAAATTCAGATTGCGATATGGACGAAGGCCTTAAGCCAAAGGTCCGAAAAAAACACCTTCCCTTTGCTAGAATAACAACAGTCATTGACATGTGGGACTGCCCAGTTTCCGTCATATTGGGCGTATAAATAGGAGCTCGCCACAATTTATTTGGCACACTCTCTTGCCATTTGTTTTGCCTGCTTACATAGCTTTCTGCCCAAAAATATTTGTTTCCCTTCCTAGTTTTAAGCTTCGGAAGCGAGAAGTAGGATTTCCGAAGGGATGTCTAAGGAGAAGAAGGTTGCTGCCGAGATGAAGCTGAGTCTCTCTGAAGAGAAAAACCTGGGCTTTCTTGAAGCAATGGCGAAGACCAATACTGAGAAGATTACCAAAGAGATTTTAGAAGGTTTATCTGAAGATACTGACGACAGCGACAGTTACGATGTAGAAAGCGGTGGGGAAGAGTCCGAAGATCGACCATGGCGGCCAAGTCACACGGTTTTCGGAAAGTCCAGTATTAAACAGAGTCATCTTGACAATATGAGGGGGAGATATTTCCGAGATGTGTCTATTGTGAGGGCTGATGATGGAGAGAAAACTTCTCCTACCCCCGAAGAAAATGAGGTCGTGATCTTCTGAAGCTTTTTCAAGGCTGGACTTCGGTTCCCCCTGAGCAGCTTTGTTGTTGAAGTTCTGAAGACATTTCAAATCTACCTTCACCAAATTACTCCCGAAGCTATTGTAAGAATGGAAATCTTTGTCTGGGCTGTGAAAAGCCAAGGTTTGGAACCGAATGCTAAAAGCTTTTGCAATATTCATGAGTTAGTATATGAGACGAAGCCCTGGGGGAAAGAACAATATCACAACAACTTTGGTTGTTATAGCTTCGGTGCCCGCTTCGGGTCAAGCTGCCCCGTGCCAACCTTTCGGAAGAGGTGGCCCGGTGCCTGGATGATAGAATGGTTCTATGTGAAGAATGACTTGACAGCACAGGAGAATGTTAAAGGGTATCATTATGCGCCCTATCTGGCAAGGCTTCGGCCTCCGAAAGCCGAAGGTAGAAATGGATGAAGCAGCTGAAGAATGCCAGAGAGCCTTCGGCGTGATCTGCTCTTTTATTGGGACAAGGGATTTGGTCCAAGAGCATATTGCCTTCAGAGTTTGGCCACTTGCAGGAAAGTGGGAAATGCCGAAGGAGACCATCAAAGAACCTGACGAAGGTGGGCTGGTTAGACTAAAATACACATTCAAATACGGAGATAAGTTTGTTGAACCAGATGACGACTGGTTAAAAAGTATTGAAACCGTAAGTGACGAATTGCTTGGGGTATACTCGAAGGCCGAGGATACTGCATTATCAGCGGCCTTCGGAGGCCGAAAGAAGAAGAGGCTTAACCGGGTATTTGATGCAATCGGGTTTGTCTACCCTGACTACCATTACCCGGTGCCAGGCCACAAAAGGAAAAATACTTCTCCTGTAAAGGAAGTTGCCTCAAGTGATCCTAGCGAGCCAGCGCCGCAAAGAAAAAGGTAAAGGTGCTCACACACCGGGCACGTTACATTGAACCGGTTACAGTGCCTGAGTTTATTGGTGAGGTCTCTTCAGCCACCGAAACTAAAGGACCGTCTCCAGTGCCGAAGATCGAAGAAAAAACTGAAGCACCTTCAACAGAGAAAGCAGATGAACCCAGGACTGAAGGAACAAAAATATTGGAAATTTTAAGTCCTTCAACAAAAATTGAGACAACAAAAAACCAGAAGGGCCCAGCAGTGACCCCAAAAAGGAAAAGAATGGCTAATGTGCTAGATGTTTTGGAGACCATTAAGTCTTCAAGCACAACTCCGAAAAAGATTGCTGAAACTTCCGAAGTGGAAACTGAAATCTTTGTTGCTGAAGCTCCAATGCAACAATCTGAGACTAAGGCTGGGCCTTCAGAGCCCACTAAGGTAAAATCCTTGGAGACCGAAGAAGCAAAAATGACAGAGCCAACTTTAGTTGAAGAAACCAGTACTGCTGCCCCCGAAGCATCCTCCAAAGCCCTCGATTATATTATTCGACATGCTTCGAGAAAAAGATTATCTGAAGAAGAAATTTTTGAAGCTAATCACTATGCACAAGAACTAAGGTATCCAAAAGGGGCCTTAGTATTCAACGGCACGGACGAAGATGACTTCTTATACTGCCTCCTAGATAACAAGGAATTACCCGTCTGCTGGGAAATGGCCCGAAGCATGGGGTTTCCGAAGCTGGAGGCTGGCCTCTGCGCGATGACAAAGGACGATCTTGCGTATAGTCTTGCGTACAATAGCCTGAAGGTACGAGAACTGCGCGTTTGGAAATTTTATGATTTGAAATCTATTCTTTTATTCTTATACCAACTCTTTACATATAGGGTTTAATACTAAACAACGCGCTGAGAGCGCAAAAGAATGCCGAAGACGAGAACTATGAAATTGCTTTCAACAACCTACGATCAGAGGTTATTAAACTGAGAAATGAAGCTCTGGAAAAGGATAAAATTCTGCTTACATTGATAGACAAGGTAAAAAAGGACGAAGCTACCTCACAGGCCCAGGCCGAAGCCCAAAAACGCGAAATTAAAGATCTTCAGAAACAGCTAGCTAGAGCCAAAGAAGAACGTATACTCGAAGAGACAAAACGAGAGCTTAGTGATCAATGGGCCAATCATTTAGAGATAAGTGTTAAAGAGCTTCGTGCATCCTAGAGAAAATGTTATGTTAAATCCATAGAGTGCGTTAAGAAGATAAAATCCAGCTTCGCCAGCGTTGGCGCCTTCTCTAGTGAAGAGAATTTCTCCAGAGGCAATCCTGAATGTCCAATGGAATGGATCAGTCACGAAGCAGAGGCCTTCGAGGAAATCCTGAATAGCCGCGGTGACATCTGCGCTTTTTCGGGTGCTAGAGGGATTGCTGCCGTTTTGGAGGGGAAAGGTTGCGAGCATGTAAAATCCCTGGCGCAGTCCGAAGCTACCTTGTCCTCTGAAGACATTAAAGACCCCTCAGCCGAAGCAAGCATGGTAGGCGGAAAATTCTTCACCGATGTCTGGGACAACGGCGGCCGAGAAATGGCGCAAGAAATTATTCAAAAGAGTGAAAAGGGCATCCACAATGCTAGAAAAGTAGCAGAGTCTGCTGAGAAAAACTCAGGGCTTGAAGGGCAAATAGGTATTAATTAGTGATTTTTATTGTGTTGTAATTTTTAATTTCAAACTTTACTCGCAGTTTGTAATAGCAATGTAGCCGTATCCTGTCCTCCCTCAGATCCTGCTAAAGCGTCTCCGGGCCCTCACCCGAAGGAAGACGATGAAATTAAAAAGATGGCTGAAGTTATCATGGACCAAGTTGTCAATCAACTCCTGAACGAAGCTGCGGAAGTAGTACTTAGGGAAGACTAAGTGCTATTGTAAAAACATTTGAAATGTAATATGTGTGGTATCTTGTAACTCTGAATGTAATATACATGCTTTTTATGGTTCAATTCTTTATGATGCATGAAATTTTACATACGTACCGTTTTTGAGCCTTCGGCGAAAAAACACCTTCCCTTCTTTTCATGCTTCGTGAAGAAAATTTTTTTATGTATCACAACAATTTCCATACTGCTCTGATGAAGAATATCCAAGCTTCGTGAAAACATTCTCCGAAGCTATACTCTGAAGATCAATATTGTTTCCCCTTGTGACTTAGCACGATTTTCACTTTTTCAAAGCATTCTTCCGAAGATTAATATTGTGTCCCCTTCTTGTGCCATATGCAACATGATGTATGATGCTTATGCTATGCGAAATGATGTGATGATGTTATGTTATGCAAAATGATATTTGTTCCGAAGATACACACACATCCCCGCAATAAAACACATAATCTTTTTGTATCAGCGCTGACTTTTCGCTGTAAGCCTCTCTTAGGAGCTTCTTCGCCTTTTACTTCAGCGGAATCAGCATTTATTTTTCGCTGTAAGCCTCCCTTAGGAGCTTCTTCGCCTTTTACTTCAGCGGAATTCGCGTTGACTTTTCGCGCTTCACCTTTTACTTAGGCGGTATCAGCGTTTATTTTTCGCTGTATGCTCTGCATTCCCTTGGGAACGACTTTTGAGCAGAAAACTTACGCTGCGCTCCTTTATGAACGACTTTTTGTAGTTTTGAAGAATTCACACTTCGTGCCTTTTAAAATAAATTTCTGATAATTCGATGGTCCTTCTTGCTTACATAAATTCTCATGCTTCAGCAGCTTAGGCCTTCGGAGAAGATATATTTCTATTACAGAAAAAAGCGAAACTATTACAGAAAATTGGAAGACAATAAAAGACATTAAAACTACCCTTAATTGTTCCTTATTAAAAAGAAAATAATAGTGAATATGAAAATGCGAAAGAGCTGCTGCTGGGGTAGGATATTTGTCAGTAAATGTGCTTCGACTCTGGCACAGTGCTATTGACTGTGCGAGCTTCGGACTCCTCTCTGAAGTCTCGCTGAAGGTTATTGCGCTGACTCCCTTCTGGCTGCTGACCTCTTTGTGTTGGTGGTGGCGGTGGAGGCTGCTGCCAAGATGCTTGGGGTTGGCTTGCCGAAGCAACAGAAGCTGCAGGGTGGTTGCCTACATATTCTGGAATATAAGGCGAATGATACGAAGCAGTATGCATGACCTGCTTCGGCTGACTTTGTTGCGCTGCTGCTTCTGCTATCTCCTTCTGCTTCTGTATAGTAACGTGGCACATTCTGGTGGTGTGACCCTTGTCTTCACCACAGAATATGCAGTAAATTTTTCTTGGCTGATCTCCAAATCTTCCCCCGAAGCCCCTAGCGCCCCTGCCCCTTGGCGCTGGCGGCCGAAAAGAACTTTGCTGCTGCCCCGAAGCTTGTGAAGAGTATTGTGGCCTTTGCTGCTGGCTCCCTCGATCATCACTTTGAGTGGAGTTATGAATTGACCTGACATGCCTCGGATGAAATCTTCCTCCGAAGCCCCTGGTCATCTCAGAGAACCTGAATGCCTCCTCCCTTCTCTGTCGGAAATCATTGTCAGCTCGGATGTACTCGTCCATTTTTTGGAGCAGCTTCTCCAAAGTCCGTGGTGGCTTCCTGGCAAAGTATTGTGCTTAGGGTCCCGGCCGAAGTCCCTTAATCATGGCCTCAATGACAATTTCATTTGGAACTGTTGGCGCTTGTGCCCTCAAGCGCAGAAACCTTCGGACATACGCTTGAAGGTATTCTTCATGATCATGGGTACACTGGAATAGAGCTTGAGCAGTGACCGGCTTCGTCTGAAACCCTTGGAAGCTGGTTATCAACATATCCTTCAACTTTTGCCAAGAAGTGATTGTCCCTGGCCGAAGAAAGGAATACCAGGTCTGAGCGACGCTCTTGACGGCCATGACAAAAGACTTTGCCATGACTGCAGTATTGCCACCATAAGAAGATATGGTTGCTTCGTAGCTCATCAAGAATTGCTTCGGGTCTGTATGCCCATCGTACATGGGGAGCTAGGGTGGCTTGTAGGACTGGGGCCATGGTGTAGCCTGCAATTCTGTTGAGAGAGGAGAAGCATCATCGAAAGCAAAATTTCCATGATGGAAATCTTCATACCAGTCATCCTCATTGTGAAAGCCCTCTTGATGAAACTCTTTGCGTGGAGGCCTTCGACTCTAATCATCTTGAACAAGATGACGAACCTCTTCAGAAGCTTCGTCAATCTGCCTCTGAAGGTCAGCTAGACGAGCCATCTTCTCCTTCTTGCGCTGCACCTGTTGCTGAAGGATCTCCAGATTTTGGATCTCCTGATCCAAGTCATCCTCCGGAGGTGTTGGACTAACAACCTTCCTCTTCTGGCTTCGGGCCTCTCTAAGAGAAAGGACATCCTGATTGGGGTCCAGCGGCTGCAGAGTGGCAGCCCCTGTTGCTGAAGCTTTTTTCGGCGGCATGACGAAGGTGATGCTTGCCGAAGGTGTTCGAAGCTCAAGAAATGGAAGTGAGTTCACCGGAGGTGGGCGCCAATGTTGGGGACTTGTTCTCAAATGCTAAGAGTTAAGAACAAGGCAACATAGAGAGTGTTAAATGTTAAAGCCCTTCGTCCTTCGAAACATTATTTCCCTTCGGGATATAATGAACTTTGGACGAAGGTCGCAAACAACATACCTTCGTAAGCACAATAAACAATGATGAAGAACTTATATAAAACATAAGAAGTAATATAAACATTTAAACATTATCATAACATCATTTCTATTTTATTATCATGGAAAAATAGAAATGATTTCAGATTACAAGTGTACCTTCGGCTTGCAGGAAGGCAAAAGTATAAGGATGACGCAAAAGCAAATGCCAAGTCAGCGTGAACAGTACGGGAGTACTGTTCATCTATTTATAGGCGTGGGACTCAGCCCATGTAAAATTACATTCATGCCCATTACATTTGCTAATGGCTTATAGCAATCTATTAAGGTCTAAGTAGTCTTTTCATCTTTAAGTCAGTTCCCCTTTCTGCTGTCGCGACGAAGCTTTCCTGCGCATAGCTTCGGCTATGCACCATCCTTCGTACAGCTTGGTGATCAGCCCGTCCTTCGTCTCAATCCCCCTTCGTCTAGCTTAGGCTTCGTCCTGACCGTACTCCATGTTCATAATCTGAGTCCGAAGATACCTGTTCATATATTTCACTTGGAAAACATTGTCAAATCATGCTTTTAAGGACCTTCGGAGGACGAAGGCCCCCAACATGGGGTATAAAATTTCTTCTCTAAATGCCTACCAAATTCAGGTGTTACCCTTTGTCTCTCTCTAGTCTCTCTCTCTTCCTTTTGGGTAGAATTAGGTTATTTAAGTGAGGGATTTATTATTTATTTTGTCAAAACTTATGTGAGTCATGATTTATTGCATCATGTTGAGCCTAAAATATTCTTTGATTGATGGACATGTTTGAATTGGTTTGAATTTGAAACTTGGTTTGAATTTGAATTGAAAACCCTAGAGAAAATAAAATAAAAGCATTTAGAAAATCCCTGGAAAAATAAAAACTTAATTCAGACCAAGCCGGCCAACTCGGTCCAGCCAGGCCGCGCGCGCGCCCGCATCGCGTGACAGGTGGACCCCACCTGCCAGTGACCGCCCACGTCCTCGCACGCGCGCTCTCTCTCCCTCCCGCTGCCCGGTGGGCCCGACCTGTCGGCACCGACCCTTCCGCGCTCGTGTCCTCTCTCGCTTGCTGCTAAGTGGGACCTTCCTGTCAGCGCTGACCACTCGTTCGCCCGCTCACCCTCGCTGGTTCGCAGACCCCGCCTGTCAGCCACTCCCCTCTTCCCTAACCTCCCGCCTGCGCTCCCTGTCATGGACGCGCCCACGACCGAGCGTTTTCTGGCCACGACCCCCGCGTCTGATCCCTTTTCTGCAGTCCACGCCCACGCACTCACTCCCCTCGCCCAGTTGTGCCCTCATCTGAACTCCCTCACTCTCTCTCTCTCTCGCTCTATGCACGCACCCGTGGAACTCCGCCAAAGGTTCACCGTCGTTCCGTGGCCGTTGTTGAGCGTCTGCTGTGTCCGTTGCCTCGGTGAGCTCTGCCCCTTCGCCAGCAATGCGGGACACCTCCCGGTTTGCCCCAGCCTCTCTAATTCCCCCGGTCCGCACTCACCGGCGTTCTCCCTGTAACACCCCTGGTGTTACTTTCACTAAAAATTGAGCATAACATCATGAGCATTAGCATATCATGTGATTGTTACACTTAGAATGCATTTACTAGGCAAAAAATTCAAATAAGTCCTATTGATGTGACTAGTCATGGGTGAAACTCTAGGGTAGGGTACTTAACCCTAAACTGAGCTTAGGGTGTTAATAAAGCCCAAATGAGAGAAAACTTCAAAACTCATGAGAAATAATCATAGATATCACCTTTAATAAGATTTGATAACACCAAAACCCTAGAAGTGCCAGAAACCCTAAATAGACCCCTAGAAAACCTTGGATTGAAACCCTTGGGGGATATATGTAAATGTTGCACACTTTTGGACCCAAGTGCAAAAACCATGGAATTAGGGTACCTTAAGTCATATGGTTCACAAATATGAAGATTTGCAAGAAAACCATGAGATTTGGGCCCAATTGCAAAAAGGCCACTCTAGTGCTCATATGGCTAAGTCTCAAATTCAGTGCACAAGGCTGACTTTGGAGCTCTGTAGTTCTAAAAATAATAGGAATTTGCCTAGGGTCAACACATCAAAAGTCTAGAGCTACTATAGGAGTACAACTTTGCTTAAGGTATTAAGCATTGCGTTATACAAAAAGATGGAGATAATTGGCCTTAAAGTTTAGCTGTCAGATAATACATAAACTGAATATGGACTGTCAGTGACTTTTGAAGAACTTTAGGCTTGATTCATGCTCCAAGGAGTAAGCAACTAAGCATGATCTCTACAGCAGAATTGTAGTTTTTTTATAGGGCTACAAGTTTGCTACAAACCGATTAGCAAGTTGTCATGCAAAAATTCAAGAGCAATGCCTCTAAAGATCCTCTGTCAGACCAACTGAATGACCTCGCGATGGTACAGTGCACTGAAATATCCCAAGGTTCAGTCCCCCTCGCCGCCGGTGATCCGCGCGTCTGGATTTGCGTCGGTCGCCGTGATTCGTGCCGGGCACGCAGTGGATATCCACAGGGAGGTAAAAGATCTTGCAGGGAAGCAGATGTGGTCGCAGGGGAAGCTTATCACCGTGCCTATAGCCGTTGCGACGTGGCCGGACGCCGGTGTCGTCGTGGACACTCCAGCGATCTCAATTATGCCACACCGTGACTCTTCACTACGCGGTAGTAACCGTGGCACACTTAGGCTTACCCTCTCTGAACCACTGCACCGGTGAACGGCACGATTGCGCCACCAGTGATCTTCTTCCTCTCCGACCGCCAGCGCACCATTCCAAAATTGAAGGCCACCGCTCTTGAACACTATAAATTAAGCACACCGCTAGCTTCGTTAGGTAATCACGAAGCCAGAGCACCCGCTCCTGCCTCCGATTAGTCACCATAGCTCTCTAATTTCTCTTTCTCCCCAAATCTGTTTTTCGTCACCGTGAAAGAACCCTCGCCGTGGTTAGCTTGTTCCAGGTCTGTTCGTGCTCTCTGCTCTCCCGTTTCAGTGTCCTATGATTCTCCTGATCCTCCTCGACCCATTCAATTGAGTTAGCCTGCCCTAGATCATCGGGAACACTTCTGTTCATCCATTGTTTGCGCTGTCTCCATGGACTGGATGATTTAGAGCTCCGCTAGTGAAATTTATTGAGGGAAAATTCTTGTTAAGTGTTGAATTAGGTCTCAGCCAAATTAGAGCACCGGTCATTAAGTATCATGGCCGGTATGAGTTCGCCGGAGCTCGGTTCTCCACCGCTCCCCGTCGTGGACCTCGGGGTGTGAAGGAATCGAAGCGCGGGGGTTTATTTGCAAGTGTCAGTGACCCATTAAAAACGAGCCGAGGTTTCCTTCTCATATGTTTGAACCGACAGGGGCTTTTGCGCAAAGTTCACCACGCGGTCGCGGGCGTGTCCCCGTATTCCGCTTAGAGTTGGGCCGCTTGGGCCAGTTTTGGCCCAACACTGTTAGACGTTTTTTTCATTTTCTTTTTCCGAGAAGCTTTAGAAATCCGTAAGAAACTATAGAAAAATACTAAAAATACCAAATCAATTTTGCTAGGCTCCTAATTTTCTATAGTAATTAATAAAAATAGTTTTAGGATTTTTATTCCAAATAAGGAATTATGGAGTATTTAAAATAGCCAAAACTCATACCCCTGGAATTTTAGAAATTAATTAATAATTTCAAAAACCACCAAACTTTTTAGATAAGCTTTAAATGTTATTTAGAAGCCTTGGGTAAAGTTTGGTATGATTTGGACCATGTTTGGTACCTAGAACCCAAAACCCTAGTCTTCTGCCCTATGAACTTCACTATTGACTCCAAAGACCCTAGTTTCCTGGAGATCCGTGAAGGAAAATTGTATTCAAGACCAAAGATAATATACTTTTATTATCTTTGCATTTTCATGAGCATTCATGATTATATATATGGTTATATATAGAAAACGAAGAAGAGATAGAAGTTGAAGAAGCAAGGGCTACACCACCACCTGAAGAACCACAGGCCGGGAACTGCTTTTATTTTGACATCTGTGGAGCAGAGCCTGACTCACCTATAACACAAGGCAAGCCCCGGTGCATTTGCCACCTCCTTGCTATTTTAAAATCTTTCTCACTTGCTTGATGCATTAGGTGATTGGAATTGCGTGCTAAACAAATTGATGCATTTCCTTCCTTGAGAATTTGATTACCTTTCCTTGACCCCCTGTTTTACAAAAAGGTCTTTCTTATGCTTAGCTTTGCTCTAGGAAAACAAAATGTTTTGTTTGACAAAAGATGATGCTTCAAGTGGGTGGGATATTTTCAAAATAAAACTTGTTGGTGGATCCATCATGGCCGTGATGTGTTCAACATCAGAAAAGATGTACCTCTGCCAGGTACCAAACTTTGGGTTGAAAATAATAAAGCTGAGACCGTGCGGTTGACTTGCACGAGAAGGGAGTCTCGGTGTAGTGTCTCCGTCCGAGTCGATTAAGGACCTTGTCGATGTAGGCTTGATGATCGAGGACCTTTTAACTGGTCACATGCCTCATCATGGGTAAGCTTTGCCTCGGGTAGACTAATACCAGAATAAGATAACACACAATGGGAGTGGAGAGATGGCGAGAGTGGCGTGTACCCTCCATGGCAAGAGGTTGGACGGTGGTGTATCTGTGTTCTCAATTGGCGTGAACCTAATCTGGTCTTAAGAACCCCAGTGGCGAGTTGACATATGCAAGGGTTAAGTGCTACATATGTCATGTGATCGGAGATCCCCAGCTGGGTATTAATCGATTCAGATCGCCGTTACTTCTCGTACATGAAGACTTGATCATTGACTTACATGTAGCATTCCATTGAATAAGAAGAGTTGATAAGAAATTGGCTAGTATAGGTCAAGTGCTTGAACTAGGGTAGAAAGAACTCTAGAACTCAGGTAATGACTTAACTTGCTAATAAAACTAGATTTTTAGGGATCCACTATTAGTAAGCATTTTTGCAAACAGAGTCTTTGATTATTGATAAGCCATACCTTGATTCCCAAAGGCCAGCATATCCTTGAGAGTCTTTTTATTTTGATGGGTAATACTTGCGAAAGTACACTTCGTACTCAGGGTTTTCGAACCCATGTTGTTGTAGGTGAGGAAGCAGCAAATTTTTGTTGCTTTTGTTCCAAGGTGGTGCCTAAGGAAGAAAACCAAGACTGAAGCCTTGGTAGGAAGTGTCCTCCTTTAAAAACTTTTGCTGTTAATCGGGAGGGGTTTTTGCCTCCCAGGGTATGTAATAATATTACTTCAGCACTCTTATATTTTACCGGTCTGTAATAATACTACTCTTTCTATAGTTTAATATAAAATAAGTTGTTGTAACTGCTTCCGCATACTCGTACCTCCGATGTGTTGTAATATCTGCGTGACGGGTGAAACACTCTTGGGCAAGGTATAGAATACAGATACCGAACTTGTCAAGTGATCAGGTGCACCTGCAGGGTTGTCTGAGGTCCGATGGACAAGGACAACTGTAGGTGGGCCTAATGACTTGGAAGGTTCCGTCACAACTGGTATCAGAGCGAAGCCCATCTCTGCAGATGTTATGAGGCATTTTCAAAAACTTATCTAAAAAAAATTCTTTCCTTCTTATGTAAGTACCTTCTGAAGTACTTATTCTAAGACCAGATAGTAGAGTGTAATGTATAGAAGGTTGTGAATCAACTAAGGTTGATTCTGTAATTATACATGCATCATGATAAAAACTATACTAATAAGATTTCCTCCTTATGGAGATATGTCGCCGCGCATAAGGAAAACCGCGTGCAAGTTCACTGGACCGATTGGCGTGCCTCGCCATCAGCTAGCTCCAAGGCATGAGGATAGCAGCAGTGGCAGCAATGATCCCATTGGAGATCTAGAAGCTCAGATAGAGCAGCTTCGAACGTAATTGCGTCATAGAAACAGTGTGTGGGTCGAGGATGGTCAGCGCATAAATGAGTTAAGAACTAACATCCGGCATCTGCAAGACGAGCTTGCCGAACGAGATTTGGCACTCGATTGGGCCGTCAACTCACGTTCCATTGCTTGGGACCGAGAGGCCAAAGCTCGAGCCCGTGTGGAGGAGCTTAGCACGGCCATTGATAACTTGCAGGTGTACTGCAATACATTGCATGAGGAAGTTCATGAACTGTATTCGCGACTGCACCCTGACGTACCTGCATACCCTGTCGGAATGGGAGCTGGACCTTCTGGAACAGCAGGTGAAGCATTTGGTGGGGAACTGGATCTTTTCAAGCCCCCTCCTTCCATGAACCTGGCTGATGAATGGACCCCTACACCCGACAACGAAGCTGCTAAGGATAATAAATACTAGCAGTAGTATAGTTTAGAAATAGTGTTAATGTAAAATGGGTAATGTAGTCATGTTGTCCTTTGAGTTTGTAACATTACATCTTAAGTAATGTAAAATGGTGGTATGTATCATCATGTGATATTTTCCAAATATTTCTTTGCTTCAAATGCCATCTCGAACTCGTGCACATGACGGCGCGGGAACATCCCGTGGCCAAGAAGATACACCAAATCCACCACCGGTTCCACCCACGCTGGCCGAGGCTATCGCTGCCTTGGTCACCGCGACCGCTGACAACACCTGCTTCCTTCGTGAAATGGCGGGACAACAACTTCAGCAGCAAGGCGGGAGGGCTTATCCGCAGGGACCCCGCGAAACTTCATATTTGGATTTCTCGGAAACCCATCCCTCACTATTCGTCAAAGCCGAAGATCCCCTCGAAGCTGACGAATGGATTCAGCTCATTGAGCAGAAGTTTGGACTCATCTGATGCACGGAGACCGAGAAGCCATTATTCGTGGCTCAACAGTTAAGAGGCCCTGCCAGCACCTGGTGGGGAAATTATGTGGCCATTCAGCCTGCCGGACATCAAGTCACCTAGGACGAATTTAAATTGGCATTTTGGGAGCACTACATTCCAGAAGGAGTGCTCCATATGAAGCAAGAAGAATTCATGAAGCTTACACAAGGTGGAGATACTGTTACACAATATCTCAACAAGTTCAATCATTTGTCCTAGTACGCCATTGACCAGGTCAACACTGACCTGAAAAAGAGGAATTGTTTTATGAGAGGCCTCAATGACCGGCTACAACGAAAGATGGCCACCTGCCTCGACCTCTCCTACAGCAGGGCTGTTAGCACAACGCTGACAGTTGAAGCTAAGTATGCAGGCCCAGGCAAGTCAAAGGGCTATGGAGGTGATAGGTCCAACCAACACTACCGGAATCAAGCGCTTCGCCGAGTGCCTGAAGCACTCGGCGAAGCCTTAAAAACACTCGGCAAAGCCTTAAAGACTTTGCCGAGTGTTACACTCGGCAAAGAAGGCTCGGCAAACAGTGCATCGGCAAAGCCTTCTTTGCCGAGTACTTTTTCTCGGGCACTCGGCAAACCTCTTTGCCGAGTGCCAGCGAGCACTCGGCAAAGAAAATCGGCCGTTACGGCGCCGAGTGACGGAGACGGTGGCTTTGCCGAGTTTCCCCGGTGACACTCGGCAAAGAAGATATCTTTGCCGAGTGTCTTCCGGGCAGCACTCGACAAAGCCGCCGACTTTGTCGAGTGCCAATTGGGACACTCGGCAAAGAGCCCGCCAGAGAGGGTCCCCATGTCAGGCTCTTTGCCGAGTGCTCTGTGCGGCACTCGGCAAAGCCGACCTCTTTGCCGAGTGCCAGCGACATAACACTCGACAAAGAACCTAAGCCAGTGCCCAGGTCTGTGCTCTTTGCCGAGTGTTATGACCATGACACTCGGCAAAACGCCTCTTTGCCGAGTGTTACACTCGGCAAAGTGACCAGTATATACCTTTTTTATTTGTTTTTTGTATTCCATCCACACAAACAGAAGATATCACATATATATCACATATATACATCACAGATATCGTCACAGACATAAATAGCCAACACAAACATAAAACCGTCACCACAAACATAAATATCCATCACAAACATAAGTGTTCAACACAAGTATTAAACACAAACATAAGTCTCAAACGTCACAAGCTCTCACATAAGTATCAAACACAGACATAAGTATTATACATAAGTTCTGAAGTCTAAAACAATGAAAACACAACACTCATGGAGGTGGGCGGTTTGACCGGGGCTGCGTTGGGCTGAACCCTTCCGGAGGGTTGTTGGATGCCGCCCCAGATTGGCCCTGCACAGAGAAGAGATTGCATGTGTTATACCAGATGCATTACAAACATCTAACTACAATTTTGATACTCACAGGAGTGTGGAAGAGAGTAGGGTCAACTGGAGGGAACAATGGAGGTGGCGGAGGGATGCCCTGTGCGGCGCCAAGGCTCTGCATGTACTGGAACATCTCCGCCATCCTCTGATCAGCCGCCGCCCGCTCCGCCATTATCCTTGCCTCCATCTCTTGATGTTCCCTCCTCTTTTCTTCTAGTTGGGTCTGTAATATTACAAGCCAACGTTATAGTAACTCAAAGAGAAGGTATATAACTCAAGAAAGGACGGGTTACAGAAGCACTAACCTCGAGTTGCTGTATGCGATGCTGTGAGGTGTCGTGCCGAGGTCGTATGGCTGGACTCGAGCCCGTGCTCCTTGCTCTCACCTGAGACAGAGTGAGAGTGGAGGACGAGTCGATTGCCCCGTCGGCAATCCAGTACCGCCCATGTCGCTTGCCTCCTCCGACCCTCATGAGCACATCGGTGTCGATCGGCTCGGTGCTCGGATCATAGTCTGGGCCATGGACCTCCTGCGCCATGGCGGTGTAGTCATGGAGGCGACTATAGACGACAGGGTTGGTGTAGGCCTCGGGCCCATCATCCGGGTTGTAGGTGACGTCGGACGTCGCCTTACCCTTATGGGCCATAGCATAGGCCGAGAAGGTGGAGCAAGGCCTGCCACCATGTGACGCCGACTGCAACGAAAACCAACGAGATAGTTAGAAATAATATCTAACTCATTGCTATATATCTAAATAAAAAAGGTGGCGTACCCATGCTTTGGCATATTGGCCCAGGCTCCGGCTGCCTTGGTGGTGGGAGGGGCCTTGCATCATCAAACGTCGTTCCCGGCTAGCTGTGTGCGCCTCGTCCCACTCAGCCGAACACCACCTATCCACCATCTGCTCCCAGCACAGAGGATGTGCGGCGTACCAATGTGGAATCATCTACAAAGTAAACACGTAAAGTGCATATCAGAAGATAAAATAAAATTCATGCATGGAGTAATGGTACCAAACATGCATGACTTTACCTGCAGGTACTGCTCCCTGGTCAACGACATGGTTCGGGCTTGAGGTTTGGTCACCTTCTCCCCAAGGACGGAGCCGTGGTAGGTGATGATGGCCTGGATGCGGGCCTCATAGTGCATGTCCACGACGAGCTTCTTACAGCTCGTGGTGGCCACCACATCCGCTCTAGCCTCGTATCCAGCATCGGATCTGAAGAAATCCTGCATACAAAAACGATGTATCCATACATTATTTCAAGAATTTGCAACAAATGCGACATATTTTACATTATACTAAGACTTACCCACAACTCTTGCTTCACCCGCTCCGCCTTGTTATTGAATTCCCTGCCGTCCCGGTCTACTGCATCGGGGGCGACGGCGTAGTGGTCGAAGGTGAAGGCTGGGCCCGTCACTCCGGCGTACTCCACAAGACCAGGGAAGTGTTCCCTGCACAGCAGGCCGAGGATGCCATTGGGGGGGCGACGATGACCCCCAGCATAATCCAAAACCGTCCAAGACCTGTCCAAGTGATAAATAGAAAGTATTAGTTTATATTATGATTTTGAACACATAATATCAACAAGAATGAAGAACATAAAGTTACATACCTCTCCCCTTCCGACCGAATCAGCGGCCGTCTGTCCCAAAGTATGGGACGCTGAGGGAGACTCGCGGGGCCTCGCAGGTAGACGCTCCTCGAACTAGAGCCGCCTGAACCTGAGGCGTCCTACTGCTGGTCGTCGTCGTCCTGAGGCGCCGCCTGCTGCTGCGCTGCCTGCTCTGCCTCGTCCTGCTGCGCTGCCTGCTCTGCATCGTCCGCCGTCCTACTCCTCCTCCCCCTCCTCCTCCTCAGGAAACCGCCCACCATATTTGTCCAACAACCTGCAATTAAGAGTAAACAAATAAGCACATATAAAAAGATGTATTTAAAAATAGGTGCGAAATAAAAAGTCATATAGCATTACATCGATTAAAAATAATCTTCATATGTGTCGGGGTTAGCCGGATCATAACTCTCATCATCACTATCAAGTATTTCAATCTCTACACCATCGGAAGACGCAAGTTCGTCATTAATGTCATTGCCTTCAAGGATTACTAAGTCATTATCATTTTGCACCTCATCATCCTCCTCATCAACAACCATTTCAATATCTGCGTCCATTCCGATAGCTTCAGTTAAGTCTATCTCAAATCGCCCTTCTAGCCCATCTTCTTGGAAGAACTCTCCATCATATGTGTCCGGGTCTAAGTTGTAATCTTCATCGTTAGGAACAGGTAACCTCCCGTGCGGCGATACCTTATACACAACATCCCAACCCTTAAGATGTTCTTTCGTTTGACACGAATATGAGAGATAATACACTTGTGTGGCCTGTTGGGCCACGATATAGACATCGTCTCCTGCTAAGGTGGAATCTTATCGAATTTCGACTATCCCAAGATTAGAATGTGTCCGTCTCGTCACTTGAGGGTCAAACCAATGACATTTGAATATCACTGGAGTAAGAGGTTTGGAACCATAAAAATTGAGCTCATATATTTCTTCGATTCGTCCAAAATAATCGACATTGTCAAGGCCCGGCGTAAAGACTCCAGAACACGTTGTTTTCCGATTAGGTCGACTTTTGTCGTAGTGTGTTGTACGAAAACAGTATCCATTGACGTCATACCCAGAATATTTCTTGACCCTATAAGCAAAGCCGTTGGCTACTTGTCTCAACTTGGCACTCATAGACGAATCTCTTTGGCCCTGCAAGTATTCGCAAGTTAAAAGACGCTAAATTGAGTTCAAAGACGTATCTCTTTTACAAACTAAGAACATACCTTACGTTTGAACCAGGAAATGAAATCGAGCAACCCATTTCTCGCACCCTTTCTAAGAAGAGCGTCATATTCCTGTGGAGTGGGGTCCCTTGATCGACGCCAGAATTCATGAAAAAATTGTTCCATGTATGGCGTCACCTCTTCAAGGTTGGTCAATACGTATAGCATGATATGCCGCCACTCTTCATGTGTCAGGGTCTTGGTGGTCGAGCCACTTGCGCTTCCGAGTTGGCCTCGAAATATGCTAAGGTTCGATTCATTGTCACCATCATTATAACGAGGGGGTGGATTATGCACGCTCGGCAGTTTATCACCATCATAAGTTGTTGTGAAGTTTGAGACCTCCTCTAGAATGTATGCCTCTGCAATGGAAGCCTCGATTTTGCATTTATTTCTACATTTCTTTCGAATAGTCTTTAGACATCTCTCGATTGGATAGCACCAACGTCCCTGCACGGGGCCCCCCATTCGTGCCTCATAGGGGAGATGAAGAATCAAATGCTGCATTGGATTGAAGAAGCCGGGTGGAAATATCTTCTCAAGCTTACACAGTAACACGGGGGCCAATCTTTCCAAGTCTGCAACCACGGTCCGAGATAACTCTTTTGCACAAAGCTGACGGAAGAAATAGCTCAACTCTGAAAGCGCTAGCCAGACATGCTCAGGGACATAGCCTCGAACCATCGCAGGAAGAATCCGTTCAATCCATATGTGGAAGTCATGACTCTTCATCCCTAAGACTCGCATAGTAGATAAGTTCACCCCCTACTCAGGTTAGCTGCATACCCATCAGGGAACATCAACATCTTGATCCACTGAAGTACTTCCTTCCTTTGGGCCCTGGTTAGGACGAAATCGGCCTTAGGCCTTCTCCACGTCTTTCCGCCACTTGGCGGCTTCATCTCTAGTTTTGGTCTATCACATAACGCTGCCAGATCCACTCTTGCCTTCACATTATCCTTTGACTTATCAGGAATGTCCATAATTGTTGCCCATAGTGCCTCGGCAACATTCTTTTCAGTGTGCATCACGTCAATGTTGTCTGGAAGGAGCAGGTCGTCATAATAGGGGAGCCGAGTCAAGCCAGACTTATGTGTCCACATATGCTGCTCACCATATCCCACAAAACCACCTTCTGTATTGGCCACGAGCCCATCAATCTGTTGACGAATTTCGGCACCAGTCATCGTTGCAGGTGGGCGGTCTGTCACTACGAGACCTTTCGTAAAGTTCTTGATGTCTAGGCGGAATGGATGGTCAGCAGGAAGAAATTGTCGATGTTTATCGAAGGACGAATATTTGCCACCCTTTTTCAACCAAATGAACCTGAGAGCTTCCTTGCAAACTGGGCATGGGAACTTACCGTGAACACACCAGGCACAGAATAGCCCATACGCCGGTAAGTCATGCATGGAGTACTGGTACCAAACATGCATTCTGAAGTTTGTCTTCGTAGCTCGGTCATACGTCCATACCCCTTCCTCCTAGGCACGTACCAATTCATCGATCAAAGGCTCCATGTACACGCCCATTTTGTTCCCCGGGTGTCCGGGAATTATCAACGACACGAATATATTCTGCCTTTGAAAGCACACACCAGGGGGGAGATTGATTAGGATAACAAACACGGGCCAACATGTGTACGGGGCAGCGCTCATTCCATAGGGATTGAACCCATCTGTGGCCAACGCAACACGTACATTACGAGCCTCTTCGGCTTTCTCACGGTGAATGTCATCAAAGTGTTTCCATGCTTCACCATCTGATGCGTGCACCATCTTGTCAGGACTGTATCGTTTTCCATTTTTGTGCCATGTCATCTGTTTCGCGGATTCCTCTGTCATGTAAAGACGCTGGATCCTCGGTATGAACGGAAGGTGTCGTAGGATTGTCAAGGGGATGTCGAGCTGCCTCTTCTGTCCATCACCAGAGTCTACCTCCATAAACCTAGACGAATTACACTTGGGACAGTACTTTGCCTCCGCGTATTCTTTCCTAAATAGCACGCAGCCCTTCGGACAAGCATGAATCTGCTCATACGTCATCTTGAGTGCACGAAGTAGTTTCTGTGCCTCGTACATGCTCTTTGGCAGAATGTGATCATCCGGAAGCAGACTCCCAATAACCGTCAATAAGCCATCGAATGCGTCTCTACTCATGCTGTACTGCAACTTGAACGCCATTACACGCCCAATGGCATCCAGTTGAGAAACCTTTGTCTGGCCGTGAAGGGGCTTCTGTGCCGCGTCAAACATGTCGTAGAACGCCTTTGCAGTCGGCTCTGGCTCGTCATCCATACATCCTCCCGTGTACTGTGCCTCCTGATAGTCGTTCAACATATCCGCTACACCCGCATCCGCGTCATAATCCTCGACACGTTGTCTCAGCACCTCCTCTCTCGTACGATGCGCTTCACCATGAAATATTCACCGAGTATAGCCCGGCGTAAATCCATTCTTCCAAATATGTTCTACCATGGTTTTCTTTGGTTTTCTTTTCCGGTTGTCACATTTGCTGCACGGGCATGGGACTAGACTCGCTCCTTTAGCAGCTTCGCCATATGCCCGTTCCACGAAATCATCGGTCTTTCTAATCCATTCAGTGGTGACATCGTTCCGTCCTCTACAGCCCGTGTACATCCACTCACGGTCCTCCATCCTCTAACATATATAACCGAGTATAATTTAATATAGACATGTAATGCATGTACACTACGTTCCTACCTTCTAATAGGTGATGATAGGTCCTAATCCCACCCGCGGTTCCGTAGATGGAGTTAGTTTCCATGCTCTACTCCGATCCGAGATAGAATTTCGGCAGCACCTCCCCGCTGTTCTCCGGATACACGTCCTGGCAGGGAGAGTGTACTGTCCGGAGAACAACAGGGAGGTGACGCCGAAACTCTATCTCGGACCGGAGTAGAGCATGAAACTAACACCATCTACGCAACCGCGGGCTGTCCAAAAAACGTGGACAATTCGAAACTGATACTTTTGTAGATATGCAAAGATCTGCATATCTACACCGTATCTCTTTCGAACGGGAGACGCCTAAGAGGGTTACATGATCTACGACCATGATGCGGAAATAAAGGTTATACCTAGGGTGGCGGTGGAGTCAGGCTAGTGGGGCTGTGGCGGGTCGGTGCAGTGGCGACGCGAGGCAGACCCGCAGCGGCTAGGAAGACTTCTGCAAAAAAAATAAACAAGTCTGTCAACAAAAAAATTCGGCAGCACCTCCCCTATACGGGGAGGTTTCCAAAACCTGCAAATAAAAGTAACAGCACGATGGCTGACATTCATACATATATCAACGACACGATGGTCGACAATATATCCACACATATATCCACACATATATCCACACGTTTATGAAATACATATTGTAACACATTAATATAAACATGTGTTTATAAAATACATAATATATAAAACATCAATACATTAATCTATAAAACATAAATACATTAATATAAAAATTAATATATAATTTAATAAAATTATACCTTAAGACGACGGTGACGGGCGGGGGAGACGGTGGCGTACGGCAGGACGGCGGTGGGGCGGCGCGGCGAGCGGCGCTCGCGGTGGCACGGCGAGCCGGCGGCGCGCGGCGGGCGCGGGCGGCCTCGGCGGGCGCAGCTTGCGCGGGTGGGTGCGGGCGAGCTCGGCACGTCGGCGGCGGCTCGGCAAGCGCGCGACGCTCCGGGGATGGCGCGCGGGCGGCGTGGCGGGCGGCGTGGCGGGCGGTGAGGGCGGCGCGTGGCCGGCGGCGAGGGCGGGCGGGGGCGTGGGGTCGACGGCGAGCGCGGGCGGCGGCGTGAGCGCGGGCGCGGTTAAACAGAGAGAGTGAGAGGAGAGAAAGAAGAAGAATCCGGCCGCGAAGTATATTTTACTTCTTTGCCGAGTGTCCGCGATCTGACACTCGGCAAAGATTTTTTTTATTTTTAAAATAAGCTTTGCCGAGTGTCAGATCGGCGACACTCGGCAAAGACTCCATTGCCGAGTGTCGGACAGGTGACACTCGGCAAAGTATACTTTACACTTCTTTGCCGAGTGCCTACCTGGGCGGCACTCGGCAAAGCATACTTTGCCGAGTGTCAACAAGTTGACACTCGACAAAATACATTTGTATTTTTTTATTTTGTCTCCCAAACTTTTTGTGGTATGTTCCTACACTATGTAGACCTACATGTATCATTTTGGGACAATTATAACAGTGTTTGAAATAGCTAGTAGATTTAGTTTGTTTATTTGAATTTCTTCGGAAAATTCAAATTTGAACTGCAGGTCACTCGAAACTTGGAAAACCGTGCATGAAAAAATGATATTCATGTTACTTAGCATAAGTTACGACCGATTCCAGGAGCGGACCGAAAACTTTGAGCAACATGCTCACTAAACATGGTCGTGAACTTGGCATCCACATGTTTAAAAATTGTATAAAACACAAACAAAGTCAGAAAATCATGAAACTTGTCCACGTGTCATGATATCATATGTAAAGGCTGTGATAAAAAATTTAGAATGTTTGGAGAAAGTTATGAGACATTATGTGCAGAAATATAAGAGATCCACATTGAAACTCTTTGATTTCATGTGTAGTCCTCTAGGTTTCTACACATAGTGTCTCACAACTTTCTCCAAACATTCTAAAATTTTTATCACAGCCTGTACATATGATATCATGACACGTGGACAAGTTTCATGATTTTCTGACTTTGTTTGTGTTTTATACAATTTTTAAACATGTGGATGCCAAGTTCACGGCCATGTTTAGTTAGCATGTTGCTCGAAGTTTCCGGTCCGCACCTGCAATCGATCGTAACTTATGCTAAGTAACATGAATATCATTTTTGCATGTACGGTTGTCCAAGTTTCGAGTGACCTGCAGTTCAAATTTGAATTTTCCGAAGAAATTCAAATAAACGAACTAAATCTACTAACGATTGAAACTATGTTATAATTGTCCACAAATGATACATGTAGGTCTACATAGTGTAAGAACATACCACAAAAAGTTTGGGAGACAAAATCAAAAAAATAAAAATATACTTTGCCGAGTGTCTAAAGATGATATTTCCACGTGCTAGCTGTTAGACACTCGGCAAAGAAGCCTCTTTGCCGAGTGCCAGACTTTGGCTCTCGGCAAAGACCGACGACCGTCAGCTTTGGGACGGCCGTTAACGGCCCTTTGCCGAGAGCCCCCTTTGCCGAGTGTTTGACACTCGGCAAACTTGTCTTTGCCGAGTGCCGTACTGTACCGAGTGTTCAGCACTCGGTAAAGGGGCTTTGTGCCGAGAGCCTAACTTTACCGAGTGCGGCACTCGGCAAAGCCTTCTTTGCCGAGTGCCCGACAAAATGCACTCGGCAAAGAATACAACACTCGGCAAAGCCTCGGATTCCGGTAGTGCAAGGGCCTAAAAAGCGACAAAGGTTGGTAATCCGACCTTTCAATCAAAACCATTCTTCACCTCGTCCACCCTCCTACCCCTTTAAACAGCTTGTATTCATTCGCCCTGCTACTGCCCCCGCCTCAACAACTTAGTCGAGTGCCCCTGGTGCTCGTTTCCCTGCACTTTCGAGTTCATCAACTGGTTGCTTTAATTGTGGGAAGTCTGGACATTTCATCAAAGACTACCCATATCCGAGGCGGAACAACTCCAATAATCAGTAGAACCTAGGGAGTTCAAGCCAAGGCAAGGGAAGCACGACAAATAATGCAGCGGACAAGAATATGAAGAAAACTGGGTGAATCTATTATACACAAGTGGCCACTACACCGGAGGGAGAGCCGGTCATGATGGGTACGTTTCTCGTGGCCAATCACCCTGCAGTCATTCATTTTGATTCTGGTGCTTCACATACATTCATAAGCAAGAAGTTTGTGGAGAAATATTGCATTCCATGCATTCAATCAAGGGAAGGGTTTATTATTCATTCACCTGGGGGACGAATATTCACTAAAGAAGTGGCTTTCCATGTGCCCATAACATTGGCTGAACTAGACTTTCCCACAAATATGATTGTTTTGAAAGGCCAAGATATAGATGTAATTCTGGGCATGAATTGGTTAGCCCATCACAAAGCTATCCTCAACACTGATATGAGAACCATTAGGTTAAGCTATGGCCAAGAAGAGGTTCTCTTGTCCATTCCCGTAGCTACTACAGCTAAACCATTTGGCAAAGTATATGAAGCCATCATACCGGAGATCCAAGATATTCCGGTAGTATGTGAATTCCCGGACGTCTTTCCGGAAGATCTGCCTGGATTGCCTCCAGAGAGAGATGTAGAATTTGTGATTGAATTGAAGCCTGGTACGGCTCCTGTTTCTAGAAGGTCGTACCGAATGCCTCCGAATGAGTTGGCAGAGCTCAAGACACAATTACAAGATCTGCTAGAAAAAGGATTCATCCGACCAAGCTCATCACCATGGGGTTGTCCAACCATCTTTGTCAAGAAGAAGGACCAAACGCCTCGGATGTGCGTGGATTACAGACCCCTTAATGAGGTCACAATCAAGAATAAGTACCCTCTTCCCCGGATTGATATCTTATTTGATTAGCTTACCGGAGCTCGGGAATTTTCCAAGATTGACCTCAGGTTGGGTTACCAATAGATCCGTATCCGACCCAAAGATATACCCAAGACCGCATTCACTACGCGGTATGGATTATTTGAATATCTGGTTATGTCTTTCATATTAACAAATGCTCCTGCCCACTTCACATATCTTATGAACTCGGTATTCATGCCCGAGTTGGATAAATTCGTGGTGGTCTTCATTGATGATATTTTGATATATTCCAAGAATGAAGAGGAGCATGCTCGACATTTGTGGATCGTATTAACACGTTTAAGGGAGCATCAATTATATGCTAAATTTAGTAAATGCGCATTTTGGCTAGAGGAAATTCAATTTTTGGGACATGTATTGTCTGCCAAGGGGATTGCAGTTGATCCCAGCAAGGTCAAGGATATTTTGGAGTGGAAACCACCAACCACTGTACATCAAGTCCGAAGTTTCCTTGGATTGGCTGGTTATTACCGTCGATTTATTTTAGATTTTTCCAAGCTTGTGAAGCCATTCACAGGTTTATTGAAGAACGATACAAAATTTAATTGGTCTTCAAGATGCAATGAAGCCTTCGAGCAGCTGAAGGTGTTATTAACCACTGCTCCGATATTAGCTCAACCGGACATTGAAAAACCTTTTGATGTGTATTGTGATGCATCAGGCAGTGGTTTGGGTTGTGTCTTAATGCAAGAAAGCCGAGTTTTAGCGTATGCCTCAAGACAGTTGCGCCGGCATGAGGAACATTATCCAATTCATGACCTAGAATTAGCTGTTGTGGTTCATGCCCTGAAAATATGGCGTCATTATCTACTGGGGAATATCTGTCATATCTATACAGATCATAAAAGCTTGAAGTACATATTTACCCAGTCAGAGCTGAATATGAGGCAGAGGAGATAGCTTGAGCTGATTAAGGATTATGAATTGGAAATTCACTATCACCCAGGCAAGGCCAATGTAGTGGCAGATGCACTAAGTCGCAAGGGCCTGTCATTGTCTTACAATGAAGACTTCTGACATTACATTATTCCAAGAAATGGAAAAGTTGAACATGGGGATGATTCAACATGAAACTTTAAATCACTTGAAGCTTTAGTCGGTTCTTCTGCAAAGAATAATTGATGCACAAAGAAATAATTAGGGTATGAAACACAGTCATGAGAAAATAAAGGTCGGTAAGGCAAGCTGTTTTAGAGAGGATAATAAAGGCATTGTATGGTTTAACAACCGCATAGTTGAGCCTAAGAATGGTGAAGTCCGCCAGCAAATTTTAGATGAAGCACATCTTAGTCGCTATTCTATTCATCCTGGATGCACTAAGATGTATCATGATCTAAAGCAGCATTATTGGTGGACGAAAATGAAGATTGAAATTGCACGCTATGTGGCGAGATGCGACACTTGCAGACGTGTCAAGGCCATACATATGAAAACTGCTAGTCCATTGCAATCTTTACCGATCCCGACCTGGAAATGGGAGGACATAAGCATGAACTTTATTGTGGGATTACCCAGGACAACAAAAGGATTTGACTCTATTTGGGTTATAATTGATCGGCTTACGAAAATCGCTCATTTTCTGCCAGTCAAGACATATTACCTGGTCATCACTTATGCCCAGATGATATTGCTCGCATCCTCAGTTTGCACGGTGTTCCGAAGACAATAGTGTCGGATCATGGACCTCAATTTGTATCCAAATTCTGGGAAGAGCTTCACAAATCCTTGGGTACTAAGTTGCTCCACAGTTCGGCCTATCATCCTCAAACTAGTGGGCAGACTGAAAGAGTAAATCAAATACTTGAAGATATGTTGCTAGCATGTGTTCTGGAATCCCCACAGAAATGGGATGACTGCTTACCATTAGTGGAGTTCTCATACAATAACAACTATCAAGAGAGCATCAAAATGGCACCCTTTGAAGCTTTGTATGGACGACGGTGTCGTACTCCGTTAAACTGGTCTAAACCAGGAGAAAGATGGTTTTAGGCATGATATGGTAAAAGAAACAGAACAGAAGGTTCAACGAATAATACATAATTTGAAAGAAGCCCAAGCTCGCCAAAAGAGTTATGTAGACAAGCGAAGCAAACCCTTGTACTTTCAAGTTGAAGATTATGTCTATCTGAAAGTCTCACCAATGAAGGGTGTATCACGTTTCGGGGTAAAAGGGAAGCTTGCACCTCGGTGCATTGGTCCTTTTCCTATCCTTGAACAATGTGGACCAGTGGCATATCGACTCCAATTACCCGAAACATTGTCTGTGGTGCACAATTTGTTCCACGTATCTCAATTGAAGAAGTGTCTCCAGGTTCCAGATCAAACTGTTGAAGTGATGGATGTTTCCCTAGAACCAGACTTGACATATTCAGAACATCCTACTTGTCGGCGTTCCAAGACCGGGGGGTCCCTAAGCCGACGAGTGAATGTCGCCGCGTGCCCCAGCCCAGATGGGTCGACGCGAGGCCGAGCGCGAAGGGGGGAAGTGAGGTGGCCGGAGATGGGCGTGAGAGAGGTGGAAATCCCGCGACCTTCGTGTTCGTCCCGCGCCTAGGTCGGGTGCGCTTGCAGTAGGGGGTTACAAGCGTCCACGCGGGAGAGGGAGCGAGCGGCCTCACGCGAGCGCCTGTCTCGTCATCGTCCCCGCGCGGCCAACCCTCTCTAAGAGGGCCCTGGTCCTTCCTTTTATAGGCGTAAGGAGAGGATCCAGGTGTACAATGGGGGTGTAGCAGAGTGCTACGTGTCTAGCGGGGGAGAGCTAGCGCCCTAAGTACATGCCGTTGTGGCAGCCGGAGAGATTTTGGCACCCTGCTGGCGTGATGTCGTGGCCGTCGGAGGAGCGCTGGAGCCTGGCGGAGGGACAGCTATCGGAGTTGTTGAGTCCTTGCTGACGTCCTCTTGCTTCCGTAAGGGGGCTGAGAGCCGCCATCGTCACTGAGTATGCGGGGCGCCATCATTGCCTATCTGGTGGAGCGAGCCAGATGGGACGCCGGTCTTGTTCCCCGTGGCTCAAGTCAGCTCGGGGTAGGGTGATGATGGCGCCTCCTGTTGACGTGGCCGGTCCGCGCCCTAGGTTGGGCGATGTGGAAGCTCCTCCGAAGCCGAGGTCGAGTCTGTCTTCCATGGCCGAGGTCGAGTTCGAACCCCTGGGTCGGGCGAGGCGGAGACTGTCGGTTGAGGCCAGGGCGGAGTCCGAGCCCTGGGGTCGGGCGGAGCGGAGTTCGTCGTCTTCTGGGGCTGAGCCCGAGTTTGAGCCCTGGGTCGGGCGGAGCGGAGTTCGTCGTCTTCTGGGGCTGAGCCCGAGTCCGAGCCCTGGGTCGGGCAGAGCGGAGTTCGCCGTCTTCCGGGTCTTAGCCCGAGTCTGAGCCCTAGGTTGGGCGGAGCGGAGTTCGTCGTCTTCTGGGGCTGAGCCCGAGTCCGAGCCCTGGGTCGGGCGGAGCGGAGTTCGCCGTCTTCTGGGACTTAGCCCGAGTCCAAGCCCTGGGTCGGGCGGAGCGGAGTTCGCCGTCTTCTGGGACTTAGCCCGAGTCCGAGCCCTGGGTCGGGCAGAGCGGAGTTTCCTATGGTGTCTGCGGCCGGGCCTGACTGCCTGTCAGCCTCGCTCTGTCAAGTGGCACCGCAGTCGGAGTGGCGCAGGCGGCACTGTCTTTCTGTCAGGCCGGTCAGTGGAGCGGCGAAGTGACGGCGGTCACTTCGGCTCTGTCGGCCGCAGGGCGCGCGTAAGGATAAAGGCGTCAGGCTGCCTTTGCATTAAATGCTCCTGCGATTTGGTCGGTCGGCGCGACGATTTGGTCAGGGTTGCTTCTTGGCGAAGACTGGGCCTCGGGCGAGCCGGAAATACGTTAGCCGCTGGAGGGGGGCCTCGGGCGAGGCGGAGATCCTCCAGGGTCGGCTGCCCTTGTCCGAGGCTAGGCTCGGGCGAGGCATGATCGCGTCCTTCGAATGGATCGATCCCTGACTTAATCGCACCCATCAGGCCTTTGCAGCTTTATGCTGATGGGGGTTACCAGCTGAGAATTAGGAGCCTTGAGGGTACCCCTAATTATGGTCCCCGACAGTAGCCCCCGAGCCTCGAAGGGAGTGTTAGCACTCGCTTGGAGGCTTTCGTCGCACTTTTTTGCAAGGGGACCAGCCCTTCTCGGTTGCGTTTTGTTCCGGTGGGTGCGCGCGAGCGCACCCGCCGGGTGTAGCCCCCGAGGCCTTGGAGGAGTGGTTTTACTCCTCCGAGGTCTTAATGCCTCGCGCAATGGTTCGGCTGGTCTGGTCGTTCCCTCATGCGAGCTGGCCGTAGCCCGGGTGTACGGTCGGGTCCAAGTTCTCGGGCTGGTATGTTGACGCTGTCAACGGTTCGGCTGGAGCCGGGTTTGCGAGAGCAGCCCCCGAGCCTCTGCACAGGGCGAGAGGGCGATCAGGGACAGACTCGACTTTTTACATACGCCCCTGCGTCACCTTTCCGCAAGGAGGAGGGGGGGAAAGCGCCATGTTGCCCTCGATGGGCGCCGAACATGGTGTCTCCGGTGAGCTGCAGGCGGGTAATCCGAGTGGACGTCCGTGCCCCATTCGTTAGGGGTCGGCTAGGGGCCCAGAGGCGCGCCCAAAAGTACCTGCGGGTGATCTGCCGGACCCGGTCCCCTGGCGACAGGGTCCGAGGGCTCGATGCCTCCCTCTGATGGGATTCCGTTACAAGATCGTTCCCGCTGGTCTCGGAAATGTCCTAGGGTACCTCGGGAGCGCAGCCCGAGCCTTGGTTATGTATCGAACGTACCCATGGTCATCCCTCGCTCTATGTGTGAGGCGGTTGTGAACCCTTCGGGGGCCATCCTTCGAACCCCTGATCAGTAGTGGGCGCGGAGCCCGAGTAGCCTGAGGCGGTCGTTGAACCCTTCCGAGGGGCCGGCCTTCGAACCTCTGACCAGTAGTGGGTGTAGAGCCCACGCGATCTGAGGCGGCTGTCGAACCCTTCCGAGGGGCCAGCCTTCGAACCTCTGATCAGTAGGGAGGCTCAGAGCCTGGTTCCTTCACGGAGAAGGATCCTTTTCAGGGTATCCCCCTTTCTCGGTCCCTGTTGCAAGAGAGAAAGAGGAAAAAAGGAAAAGGATACGAAATCAAATGATGTGGCGTACCTTTTTCGACGCGGTCATTGTGGCGAAGGCGAAGCGTCGCTCGCTTCCCCTGCCAGAGGCGCCGCCTGTCCCGCCGCGGAGTTAATGCGACGGGGCGAGTGGTTCGCGGGGCGGCCGTTGCGCGTGCGCGAGCCGTTCGAGGAACGGAACATGGGCTCGTTGTCTTCACACCGTGAGAGAGGGTTCTCTCGTCGCCCCTGGATGGGACGTAGGCTTGGCTGGCGACGTGACCGCTGCCCCTGCCCGCCTGCCACCGCCATTACCGCCGGCCCATTTTTGGCCGTATTGACCGCCGCGCCAGGCTGGCGCCGCTGGGTCGTGCTCTGGGTCGCCTCGAGTCGCGGTCGGTTCCACAGTCGAGGAGGCGCGGTGGTGGCACAAGTGGCGGTGCAGTTGCATGCACGAAGCATTCGGCGCGCCGGTTGCATGACGCGTGGGCCTGGGCCTCCATTACGGGCGTGTTGGGAGTCGGAGAAATGCGCCCACTTGGCGCGGTTGCATGCCGCCTGCATGGCTGCCCGCCCTTTCGCCCGCTGGTCTGGGCAGAAGTGGAGAGCCGCTTGTAACCGCTGGGCGGTTGCACGCACCGCGCACGGCGGTTTGGCTTCTTCCGCTCTAAGCCGGCTTGTATGACATGTGGGACCCAGCCCCCGCGTCGTAGGGGAGGACCTTGGAACGTGTTGGAGAAGACTCAGCCCATGACGGCTGGGGACGCAAGTAGGGAGAGTCACCTTTAAAAGGAGGGTGACCCCCTTGGAAGGCGACCATGTCTTCGCGCTCCCTCATGCATCGTGCCTTTCCACTTCCAAGCCCCCGGATGGGGGATGCTTGCAGTCTTTCCGCCTTGTCGTTGGAGGAACGCAACTCCGTGGGAGTTGGTACCTTTCAGCCAACGTTCGGCTTCAAGGATTTTCATCAGGCAGCCTGGTTGCACCCCTCCACCGGCGGTCACCCAAGACGGTGACCTCCAGTTCGGTGGCGGGGGAAAGCAAACCGGGCCGCGGCCTCTGCCCCTCCCTCAGCCTCAAGGATTTTCATCACCAGGGCTGGGGAGGGGAGTGTGCCGAGTTGGGGCCGGCCCCTACGTGGGCAGTGGCCCGCTCCTTCCCTCAGTGATTGGGGGGAAGGGCGGTTGTCGTCCGTGGCGCTGGCAGCTGCCGCGTGCCTGGCTCTCGGGCCCGAGTGGCTTCGGAGCCGCTCTCGGTGCCGGCTTCCGCCACGGCAGCTGGAAGAGGTTCTTCCGCCGACGAGATAGCCAGGACCGCCCACAGACCGACCTCCAACTCTACGGCCTTCTGCCCGTCCTTGCCTCACGAGTTTGGGCATGGGCGGGGGCCTCCTGGCAGCAGCATCCGCCCTAGGGTCATTGCTGCCGCTGTTCGGCCCCCCGGAGCAGAAGTCGTCGTCGTCGCCGCTGTCGGGGCAGGCGACGGCGCACTGTTCGTCAGGCTTCTGTTGCTCCGCAGGCCCCCCCTCCATCGAGTGGGGTTGTTCGTACCTGTGGAGGTGGAACCGGAGTTCCGTTTGTGATGGCACTTTGAATGCCAGTGTTTTTGTTCATTGTGGCTGTCGAGGCCTGAACATGTATGTAATTTCGGCACGGAGCCGTGTTTTTTCCTCATTTTCGAGCGCTAAGGCTCGCCTGTTGATTGCTTGAACCGCTTCACCAAGCGTGAGTCACCCCATGTAAAGGTGACGAGTGAGGTATCCATATCCCGGAGGCGTAGGAGTCCCTCGGCTCGGTCAGCCTTGTTGTCTGAGGCTTCCCTTGCTTAGTTAGAGGAACCCCTCGGCCGCTCTTCGATGAGCCGAGGCCAGGGGTAGCGGTGTCAGCGCGAACAGAGGCAGATCCTAGCTAGGTCGTCCGTTAGCAGGACCGACGCCGGAATTGACCTGTCGAGGCCTCGGGTCAGGCTGATGTCCTCGGAGGACAGCTGGCCGAGGCCCTGGGGTGACTGGCCGAGCCGCCTGCCTGAGCCAGATTCTCGGAGAAGACCCTGGCGGCGACGGCCTGGGCTTGGTGATGACGTTGTCTTTCAGAGTGGAGACCCTTAGATCGGGTCGCCGTCCGAGGCCAGGTCGGACCTCGCCGAAGGTGTTGTCGACGCCGAGGGCGCTGCTGCTCCCTTCAAGCGTCAAGATCCGTGCCTGCAGGGCCGGACCGTCTTGTAGCACGTGTTTTCTGCAGCCGCCGAGGCCAAAACACACCCTCGCCGTGTTGTAAAGCTGCGTCTCCTTTCCTCCTATTTCGAGTATCTGGACTTTTCTATCGGTAACAGAATTGCTTGTGCGGGCGAGAGTTGCTTCTCACAAAAGGTGGCGAGTGAGGTATCCGTATCCTAGAGGCGTAGGAGTCCCTCGGCTCGGTCGGCCTTGCTGCTTACGCGCACTCTTACCCGTCCATGGGGTTCTGTCACCGACGCAGTCGAGAAGGCTCGAAGAATCGCTTCGGCAGAAGAGCTTCCGAACGTGAAGACTTGTTCGGTCCGCGGAATCACTTATCCGAACGTGAGTTACTTATCGCAGAAGGTGATGAGTGAGGTATCCATATCCTGGAGGCGTAGGAGTCCCTCGGCTCGGTCAGCCTTGGCTGCTTACGTGTACTCCGTCGTTTTCAGGATCCACTTTCGAAGTAGTCAAAAAGCACGAAAGACATTCTGGCAGAAAGGATCTTTTTTCGAGGAAAAAATTCGACGCAGAGTGGGTTCCCCCCTTTTAGCCCCCGAGGGAGGGTCGGACTTTGCCAAGGAAAGGTTGACCCTTCCTTGATGACTAAACTTTGCGTGGGAGCGAGGTATACGAACAACTTGAAAACATCTTAAGGGTAGAAGCGACGTAGCTGTTGGATGTTCCAAGCGTTGCCGTAGACCTCGCCTTGACTGTTGGCCAGCTTGTATGTTCCGGGCTTCAGAACCTTGGCGATGACGAACGGCCCCTTCCAGGGAGGCGTGAGCTTGTGCTGCCCTCGGGCGTCTTGTCGCAGCCAAAGCACCAGATCGCCCACCTGGAGGTCTCGGGACCGGACCCCTCGGGCGTGGTAGCGCCGCATGGACTGCTGGTACCGTGCCGAGTGTAGTAAGGCCCTATCCCGAGCCTCTTCCAGCTGGTCCAGCGAGTGTTCTCGACTAGCTTGGTTGCTTTGGTCGGCATAGGTCCTTGTCCTCGGGGAACCGTATTCTAAGTCTGTGGGCAAGATGGCCTGGGCCCCATAGACTAGAAAGAACGGCGTGAAGCCCGTGGCTCGGCTCGGTGTTGTTCTCAGGCTCTAGACCACCGAGGGGAGTTACTTTATCCATCGCTTGCGGAACTTGTTGAGGTCGTTGTAGATCCGAGGCTTGAGTCCTTGTAGAATCATGTCGTTGACACGCTCTACTTGCCCATTCGTCATGGGATGAGCCACGGCGGCCCAGTCCACCCGGATGTGGTGATCCCCGCAGAAGTCCAGGAACTTTCTGCCGGTGAACTGGGTGCCGTTGTCAGTGATGATGGAGTTCGGGACCCCGAAACAATGGATGATGTTGGTGAAGAACGCTACCGCCTGCTCGGACCTGATGCTGTTTAGGGGCCGGACCTCGATCCACTTGGAGAATTTGTCGATGGCGACCAACAGGTGCGTGTAGCCCCCGGGTGCCTTCTGCAAGGGGCCGACGAGGTCCAGACCCCACACAGCAAAACGCCAGGTGATGGGTATCGTCTGCAGAGCCTGAGCAGGCAGGTGGGTCTGCCTCGCGTAGAACTGACACCCTTCGCAGGTGCGGACAATTCTAGTGGCGTCGGCCACCGCTGTCGGCCAGTAGAAACCTTGTTGGAAGGCGTTTCCGACGAGGGCTCGAGGTGCTACGTGATGGCCGCAAGCCCCCGAGTGTATCTCTCGAAGGAGTTCCTGACCTTCGGCGATGGAGATGCATCGCTGGAGGATGCCTGAGGGGCTGCGGTGGTAGAGCTCCTTCCCATCTCCCAGCAAGACGAACGACTTGGCGCGCCGCGCCAGCCGCCGAGCTTCGGCTCGATCGGGGGGTAGTTCTCCTTGGTGGAGATACTGCAGGTACGGGGCCTGCCAGTCTTGCTCAGGCGTGACCCCGCTCTGCTTCCCCTCAACGTGAAGTGTCTCGCCCTCGAGGGCCGAGGGTACCTCGGGTCGAACCGAGGGCGCCTCGGGCCGAGCCGAGGGTACCTCGGACTGAGCCGGGGATACCTCGGGCTGGACCGAGGGTGCCTCGGGCTCGGGCGCGTCGTCGGTCTTGACGAAGGGTTGATGCAGGTCTCGGGAGAAGACGTCCGGGGGAACCGTTGTCTGCCCCGAGGCTATTTTAGCCAGCTCGTCCGCAGTCTCGTTGTAGCGTCGAGCGATGTTGTTGAGCTTGAGCCCGTAAAACTTGTCTTCCAGGCGCCGAACCTCATCGCAATAGGCCTCCATCTTCGGGTCGCGGCAGTGGGAGTTCTTCATGACTTGGTCGATGACGAGCTGCGAGTCACCGCGAGCATCGAGGCGTCGGACCCCTAGCTCGATGGCGATCCGCAACCCGTTGACCAGAGCCTCATATTCGGCCACATTGTTGGACGCCGGGAAATGGAGGCATAGCACATAGCGTATGTGCTTCCCGAGGGGCGAGATGAAGAGTAGGCCTGCGCTGGCTCTCGTCTTCATCAGCGACCCGTCGAAGAACATGGTCCAGAGCTCCGGCTGGATCGGAGCTGTTGGGAGCTGGATGTCGACCCATTCAGCTACAAAGTCCGCCAAGACCTGGGACTTGATGGCCTTCCGAGGGGCGAACGAGATTGTCTCGCCCATGATTTCCACCGCCCACTTTGCAATCCTCCCCGAGGCCTCCCGGCACTGGATGATCTCCCCCAGGGGGAAGGATGACACCACAGTTACCGGATGAGACTCGAAGTAGTGTAGCAACTTCCGCCGTGTCAGGATCACCGCATACAGCAGCTTCTGAACTTGTGGGTAGCGGATCTTGATTTTGGACAGTACCTCGCTGACGAAGTAGACTGGCCTCTGAACGGGCAATGCATGCCCCTCTTCTTGCCTCTCGACCACAATCGCGGCGCTAACCACCTGAGTGGTTGCGGCGACGTAGACCAAGAGGGCTTCTCCGGCGGCTGGGGGCACCAAGATAGGCGCCTTCGTGAGGAGCGCCTTCAGGTTCCCGAGGGCTTCCTCAGCCTCAGGGGTCCAAGTGAAGCACTCGACCTTCCTTAAGATGCGGTACAGAGGTAGACCTCTTTCGCCGAGGCGTGAGATGAAGCGGCTCAGAGCCGCGAGACATCCCATGACCCTCTGTACGCCTTTCAAGTCCTTGATGGGCCCCATGCCGGTGATGGCTGCGATCTTCTCCGGGTTGGCTTCGATGCCCCGCTCGGAGACGATGAACCCCAAGAGCATGCCTCGGGGCACCCCGAAGACACACTTTTCGGGATTGAGCTTGATGCCTTTCGCCTTGAGACATCGGAATGTCACTTCAAGGTCGGAAAGGAGGTCGAAGGCTTTCCTTGTCTTGACTACGATGTCATCGACGTAGGCCTCGACCGTGCGGCCAATGTGTTCGCCGAACACATGGTTCATGCACCGCTGGTACGTCGCGCCCGCATTCCTCAAGCCGAACGGCATGGTGACATAGCAGTACATGCCGAAGGGTGTGATGAAAGAAGTCGCGAGCTGGTCGGACTCTTTCATCCTGATTTGGTGATACCCTGAGTAGGCATCGAGGAAAGATAGGGTTTCGCACCCAGCAGCGGAATCCACGATTTGATCGATGCGAGGCAGAGGGTAGGCAACCTTCGGACATGCTTTGTTCAGACCAGTGTAGTCTACACACATCCGCCATTTCCCACCTTTCTTTCTCACAAGCACAGGGTTGGCAAGCCATTCGGGATGGAATACCTCTTTGATGAACCCTGCCGCCATTAGCTTGTGGATCTCCTCGCCTATGGCTCTGCGCTTCTCCTCGTCGAATCGGCGCAGAGGCTGCTTGACGGGTCGGGCTCTAGCTCGGATGTCCAGCGAGTGCTCGGCGACATCCCTCGGTATGCCGGGCATGTCCGAGGGACTCCACGCGAAGACGTCGGCGTTCGCGCGGAGAAAGTCGACGAGCACTGCTTCCTATTTGGGATCGAGCCCGGAGCCGATTCGGATCTGCTTGGAGGCGTCGCTGATGGGGTCGAGGGGGACGGCCTTGACTGTCTCCGCTGGCTCAAAGTTGCCGGCATGATGCTTCACGTCTGGCACCTCCTTAGAGAGGCTCTCCAGGTCGGCGATGAGGGCCTCGGACTCGGCGAGGGCCTCGGCGTACTCCACACACTCCACGTCGCATTCGAACGCGTGTTTGTACATGGGGCCGACGGTGATGACCCCGTTGGGGCCCGGCATCTTGAGCTTCAGGTAGGTGTAGTTGGGGACGGCCATGAACTTCGCGTAGCATGGTCTTCCCAGTACCGCGTGGTAGGTTCCTCGGAACCCAACCACCTCGAACGTCAGGGTCTCCCTTCGGAAGTTGTAGGGTGTTCCGAAGCAGACAGGAAGGTCGAGTTGTCCGAGGGGCTGAACGCGCTTCCCGGGAATGATCCCATGGAAGGGCGCAGCGCCTGCCCGGACGGAGGACAGATCAACACGCAGGAGCCCGAGGGTCTCGGCGTAGATGATGTTGAGGCCGCTGCCTCCGTCCATGAGGACCTTGGTGAGTCTGACGTCGCCGATGACGGGGTCGACGACGAGCGGGTATTTCCCCGGGCTCGGCACATGGTCGGGGTGGTCGGCTTGGTCGAAGGTGATGGGCTTGTCGAACCAGTCTAGGTAGACTGGCGCCGCCACCTTCACCGAACAGACCTCCCGGCGCTCTTGCTTGCGGTGCCGAGCCGAGGCATTCGCCGCTTGCCCACCGTAGATCATGAAGCAGTCGCAGACCTCGGGGAACTCTCCTGCTTGGTGATCTTCCTTCTTATCGTCGCCGTGGGCCCTGCCACCCTCCGCGGGTGGCCCAGCCCTGTGGAAGTGGCGCCGAAGCATGACGCACTCCTCAAGGGTGTGCTTGACGGGCCCCTGGTGATAGGGGCACAGCTCCTTGAGCATCTTGTCGAAGAGGTTGGCACCTCCTGGGGGTTTCTGAGGGTTCTTTTACTCGGCGGCGGCGACAAGGTCCGTGTCAGCGGCGTCGCATTTCGCTTGCGAATTCTTCTTGCCCTTCTTCTTGGCTCCGCGCTGAGTTGACGCCTCGGGGGCATCTTCCGATGGGCGGCCCTGGGGCTGCTCGTCCTTCCGGAAGATAGCCTCAACCGCCTCCTGGCCGGAGGCGAATTTGGTGGCGATGTCCATCAGCTCGCTCGCCCTGGTGGGGGTCTTGCGACCCAGCTTGCTCACCAGGTCACGGCAGGTGGTGCCAGCGAGGAACGCACCGATGACATCCGAGTCGGTGATGTTGGGCAGCTCGGTGCGCTGCTTCGAGAATCGCCGGATGTAGTCCCGGAGGGACTCTCCCGGCTGCTGTCGGCAGCTTCGGAGGTCCCAGGAATTCCCGGGGCGCACGTACGTGCCCTGGAAATTGCCGGCGAAAGCTTGGACTAGGTCGTCCCAGTTGGAGATCTGCCCTGGAGGCAGGTGCTCCAACCAGGCGCGAGCGGTGTCGGAGAGGAACAGGGGGAGGTTGCGGATGATGAGGTTGTCATCGTCCGTTCCACCCAGTTGGCAGGCCAGACAGTAGTCCGTGAGCCACACTTCCGGCCTCGTCTCCCCCGAGTACTTTGTGGTAGTAGTCAGGGGTCGGAACTGGGTCGGGAACGGCGCCCGTCGTATGGCCCGGCTGAAGGCCTGCGGACCGGGTGGTTCGGGCGAAGGACTCCGATCCTCCCCGCTGTCGTAGCGTCCCCCACGCCTGGGGTGGTAGCCTCGGCGCACCCTCTCGTCGAGGCGGGCCCAACGGTTGTGGTGAGGGTGCTCGTTGCCGAGGCTACCCGGGGCCGCAGGCGCTGTGTGGCGCGTGCGCCCGGTGTAGACCGAGGCTTCCCGCATGAATCGGGAAGTCGCGGCTTGAGGTTCCGAGGGGTACCCCTGCCTTCGGGAGGCGGAGCTCTCGGCCCGTCGGACCGCGTCGCCTTCCAGGAGATTCTTGAGCTCTCCCTGGATTCGCCGCCCTTCGGTGGTTGATGGCTCCGGCATCGCGCGGAGGAGCATTGCTGCTGCAGCCAGGTTCTGGACAACCCCGCTGGATGCAGGTGGCGGCCTGACCCTGACATCGTCGGCGATGCGGTGCAGGAAGCCCTAGGGTAGATGACGTATTTCTCTGGCTGGAGGTTGGGCCACCCATGCCTGCCCGACGTCCTGGCGGACCGACTCAAGCGTTCCTGCTCCCTCGTCGAGCCTAGCCTGCACCCCGCGGACTTGCTCGAGCTGTGGGTCATGGCCCCCCGCCGGAACGGGGACCACAGCTAGCTCCCGTGGGATTTCAACGCGAGGCACCGGCCTAGGGAGATCACCGTCCTCCGGCATGCCGAGATGGTTGCCTTCGGAGGGACCCCCTAGATCGACGTGGAAACATTCGTGGCTTGGGCCGCAGTCCTCGTCGCCGAGGCTACGGCTACCGTCGAAACAGTCGGAAAGGCAGTAGTCGCATGCGGTCATAAAGTCCCGCATGGCACTGGGGTTGCCAAGTCCAGAGAAATCCCAACAGAAGCTGGGCTCGTCGTCTTCCTCGGACCCAGAGGGCCCGTAGGTCGAGACGTCCGTCAGCCGGTCCCAAGGTGACCGCATACGAAACCCCAAAGGGTTCGAACTCGCCTCTACGAGAGCGTCCGCCAAAGCGAGGCCGCTCGGCGGGTCGAGGCTTAATCCGAAAGGCGCGAGATGGGAATCGGTCGGTACCTCTTGGTCGACGGGCGGTGATGAAGTCACGTCGGGGACTGATTGCACCGTCGTCCCAGGTACGAGGGTGACGCCCAGCAAGCCTTCCACAAGCGTGTCGGCGTCGTCCGTTTGCTCGGAGTTGGCGTGTCGCGGGGAGATGGCGCTCGCCTCCGTCTCAAACGTGAGGGCGATGCCCGACGCGCCCCCCGTTGGAGCGTTGGGGCCGTCGACTCGCTCGACAGTCGACGAGGCACTGCCTCCCGCTTGGCCTTGGTTGCCCCGCCTCCTCCTCCGTCGGTGGGGGAGAGGACGGGGCGAGCTCGAAGGTTGTTCTTCCACCCCGCGGGGAAGACGTCGTCGATTCCGCCGCCGGCGTGCGGGCTGTCGGCCGCCATTGCCGCTGTCGCCCGGCGGTGGAATGAGTATCATGTCGTAGCCGCCGTCGAGGGACATGAACTCAAGGCTCCCGAAACGGAGCACCGTCCCGGGTCGGAGAGGTTGCTGGAGACTGCCTATCTGGAGCTTGACGGGAAGCTGTTCGTCAACACGCAGCAGGCCCCTACCTGGCGCGCCAACTGTCGGCGTTCCGAGACCGGGGGGTCCCTAAGCCGACGAGTGAATGTCGACGCGTGCCCCAGCCCAGATGGGTCGACACGAGGCCGAGCGCGAAGGGGGGAAGTGAGGTGGCCGGAGATGGGCGTGAGAGAGGTGGAAATCCCGCGGCCTTCGTGTTCGTCCCGCGCCCAGGTCGGGTGCGCTTGCAGTAGGGGGTTACAAGCGTCCACGCGGGAGAGGGAGCGAGCGGCCTCACACGAGCGCATGTCTCGTCCTCGTCCCCGCGCGGCCAACCCTCTCTAAGAGGGCCCTGGTCCTTCCTTTTATAGGCGTAAGGAGAGGATCCAGGTGTACAATGGGGGGTGTAGCAGAGTGCTACGTGTCTAGCGGGGGAGAGCTAGCGCCCTAAGTACATGCCGTTGTGGCAGCCGGAGAGATTTTGGCACCCTGCTGGCGTGATGTCGTGGCCATCGGAGGAGCGCTGGATCCTGGCGGAGGGACAGCTGTCGGAGTTGTTGAGTCCTTGCTGACGTCCTCTTGCTTCCGTAAGGGGGCTAAGAGCCGCCATCGTCACTGAGTATGCGGGGCGCCATCATTGCCTATCTGGTGGAGCGAGCCAGATGGAACGCCGGTCTTGTTCCCCGTGGCTCAAGTCAGCTCGGGGTAGGGTGATGATGGCGCCTCCTGTTGATGTGGCCGGTCCGCGCCCTAGGTTGGGCGATGTGGAAGCTCCTCCGAAGCCGAGGTCGAGTCTGTCTTCCGTGGCCGAGGTCGAGTTCGAACCCCTGGGTTGGGCGAGGCGGAGACTGTCGGTTGAGGCCAGGGTGGAGTCCGAGCCCTGGGGTCAGGCGGAGCGGAGTTCGTCGTCTTCTGGGGCTGAGCCCGAGTTTGAGCCCTGGGTCGGGCGGAGCAGAGTTCGTCGTCTTCTGGGGCTGAGCCTGAGTCCGAGCCCTGGGTCGGGCGGAGCGGAGTTCGCCGTCTTCCGGGTCTTAGCCCGAGTCCGAGCCCTGGGTCGGGCGGAGCGGAGTTCGTCGTCTTCTGGGGCTGAGCCCGAGTCCGAGCCCTGGGTCGGGCGGAGCGGAGTTCGCCGTCTTCTGGGACTTAGCCCGAGTCCAAGCCCTGGGTCGGGCGGAGCGGAGTTCGCCGTCTTCTGGGACTTAGCCCGAGTCCGAGCCCTGGGTCGGGCGGAGTGGAGTTTCCTATGGTGTCTGCGGTCGGGCCTGACTGCCTGTCAGCCTCACTCTGTCAAGTGGCACCGCAGTCGGAGTGGCGCAGGCGGCGCTGTCTTTCTATCAGGCCGGTCAGTGGAGCGGCGAAGTGACGGCAGTCACTTCGGCTCTGTCGGCCGCAGGGCGCGCGTCAGGATAAAGGCGTCAGGCTGCCTTTGCATTAAATGCTCCTGCGATTTGGTCGGTCGGCGCGGCGATTTGGCCAGGGTTGCTTCTTGGCG
Source organism: Zea luxurians (assembly GCA_029449295.1). Taxonomy (NCBI): domain Eukaryota; kingdom Viridiplantae; phylum Streptophyta; class Magnoliopsida; order Poales; family Poaceae; genus Zea; species Zea luxurians. The sequence goes on from JAOPSE010000034.1 coordinate 952,621, forward strand.
AAGACAGGGCCTCGGGCGAGCCGGAAATACGTTAGCCGCTGGAGGGGGGCCTCGGGCGAGGCGGAGATCCTCCGGGGTCGGCTGCCCTTGTCCGAGGCTAGGCTCGGGCGAGGCGTGATCGCGTCCTTCGAATGGACCGATCCCTGACTTAATCGCACCCATCAGGCCTTTGTAGCTTTATGCTGATGGGGGTTACCAGCTGAGAATTAGGAGCCTTGAGGGTACCCCTAATTATGGTCCCCGACACTACTCAAGTCTTGGATCAAAAGGATAGGATTACCCAAAGGAGAACTCTCAAGTTTTATAAGATACAATGGAACCAACACACAGAAGACGAAGCTACTTGGGAAACTCAAGACTTCTTAGAAAAGAATTTCCCAGGCTTTTTAGCTTCATGTAAATTGTAAGATATGTACATTTGTTGTAATAAAGGAATGAACCCCATACCACCCCTGCCTTGTACCAAAAATAAGGAAATAAAAATGTGACACGTTTCCTTTTCCATTACTTGCCCTAGGACTTTTAAATCTCGGGACGAGATTCTTTTATGCGGGGGAAGGATGTAACACCCCTGGTGTTAATTTCACTAAAAATTGAGCATAACATCATGAGCATTAGCATATCATGTGATTGTTACACTTAGAATGCATTTACTAGGCAAAAATTTCAAATAAGTCCTATTGATGTGACTAGTCATGGGTGAAACCCTAGGGTAGGGTACTTAACCCTAAACTGAGCTTAGGGTGTTAATAAAGCCCAAATGAGAGAAAACTTCAAAACTCATGAGAAATAATCATAAGATATCACCTTTAATAAGATTTGATAACACCAAAACCCTAGAAGTGCCAGAAACCCTAAATAGACCCCTGGAAAACCTTGGATTGAAACCCTAGGGGATATATGTAAATGTTGCACACTTTTGGACCCAAGTGCAAAAACCATGGAATTAGGGTACCTTAAGTCTTATGGTTCACAAATATGAAGATTTGCAAGACAAACCATGAGATTTGGGCCTAATTGCAAAAAGGCCACTAGTGCTCATATGGCTAAGTCTGAAATTCACTGCACAAGGCTGACTTTGGAGCTCTGTAATTCTAAAAATAATAGGAATTTTTCTAGGGTCAACACAACAAAAGTCTAGAGCTACTATAGGAGTACAACTTTGCTTAAGGGATTAAGCATTGCGTTATACAAAAAGATGGAGGTAATGGGCCCTAAAGTTTAGCTGTCAGATAATACAGAAACTGAATATGGACTGTCAGTGACTTTTGAAGAACTTTAGGCTTGATTCATGCTCCAAGGAGTAAGCAACTGAGCATTATCTATGCAGCAGAATTGTAGTTTTTATATAGGGCTACAAGTTTGCTACAAACCAATTAGCAAGTTGTCATGCAAAAATTCAAGAGCAATGCCTCTAAAGATCCTCTGTCAGACCAACTGAATGACCTTGCGATGGTACAGTGCACTGAAATATCCCAGGGTTCAGTCCCCCTCGCCGCTGGTGATCCGCACGTCCGGATTTGCGCCAGTCGCCGTGATTCATGCCGGGAACGCAGTGGATATCCACGGGGAGGTAAAAGATCTTGCGGGGAAGCAGATGTGGTCGCAGGGGAAGCTTATCACCGTGCCTATAGCCGTTGCGACGTGGCCAGACCGCCGGTGTCGTCGTGGACACTCCGACGATCTCAATTATGCCACACCGTGACTCTTCACTACGCGGTAGTAACCGTGGCACACTTAGGCTTACCCTCTCTGAACCACTGCACCAGTGAACTCCACGATTGCGCCACCAGTGATCTTCTTTCTCTCCGACCGCCAGCACGCCATTCCAAAATTGAAGGCCACGACTCTTGAACACTATAAATTAAGCACACCACTAGCTCCGTTAGGTAATCACGAAGCCAGAGCACCCGCTCCTGCCTCCGATTAGCCACCATAGCTCTCTAATTTCTCTTTCTCCCCAAATCTATTTTCCGCCATCATGAAAGAACCCTCGTCGTGGCTAGCTTGTTCTAGGTCTGTTCGTGCTCTCTGCTCTCCTGTTTCAGTGTCCTTTGATTCTCCTGATGCTCCTCGACCCATTCAATTGTGCTAGACTGCCCTAGATCATCAGGAACACTTATGTTCATCCATTGTTTGGCGTTGTCTCCGTGGACTGGACAATTTAGAGCTCCGCTAGTGAAATTGATTGAGGGGAAACACTTGTTAAGTGTTGAATTAGGTCTCAGCCAAATTAGAGCACCGGTCATTAAGTATCATGGCCGGTATGAGTTTGCCGGAACTCGGTTCTCCGCGCGCTCCCTGTCGTGGACCTCAGGGTGTGAAGGAATCGAAGCGCGGGGGTTTATTTGCAAGTGTCAGTGACCCATTAAAAACCAGCCAAGGACTCCACAGATCTTTGAACCGACAGGGGCTTTTGCGCAAAGTTCACCGCGCGGTCGCGGGCGCGTCCCCGTATTCCGCTTAGAGTTGGGCCGGTTGGGCCAGTTTTGGCCCAACACTGTTAGAAGTTTTTTCATTTTCTTTTTCCGAGAAGCTTTAGAAATCCGTAAAAAACTATAGAAAAATACTAAAAATACCAGACCAATTTTGCTAGGCTCCTGATTTTCTATAGTATTTAATAAAAATAGTTTTAGGATTTTTATTCCAAATAAGGAATTATGGAGTATTTAAAATAGCCAAAACTCATACCCCTAGAATTTTAGAAATTAACTAATAATTTCAAAAACCACCAAACTTTTTAGATAAGCTTTAAATGTTATTTATAAGCCTTGGGTAAAGTTTGGTATGATTTGGACCATGTTTGGTACCTAGAACCCAAAACCCTAGTCTTCTGCCCTATGAACTTCACTATTGAGTCCAAAGACCCTAGTTTCCTGGAGATCCGTGAAGGAAAATTGTATTCAAGACCTAAGATAATATACTTTTATTATCTTTGCAGTTTCATGAGCATTCATGATTATATATATGGTTATATATAGAAAACGAAGAAGAGATAGAAGTTGAAGAAGCAAGGGCTACACCACCACCTGAAGAACCACAGGCCGGGAACTGCTTTTATTTTGACATCTGTGGAGCAGAGCCTGACTCACCTATAACACAAGGCAAGCCCCGGTGCATTTGCCACCTCCTTGCTATTTTAAAACCTTTCTCACTTGCTTGATGCATTAGGTGATAGGAATTGCGTGCTAAACAAATTGATGCATTTCCTTCCTTGAGAATTTGTTTACCTTTCATTGACCCCCTGTTTTACAAAAAGGTCTTTCTTATGCTTAGCTTTGATCTAGGAAAACAAAATGTTTTGTTTGACAAAAGATGATGCTTCAAGTGGGTGGGCTGTTTTCAATATAAAACTTGATGGTGGATCCATCATGGCCGTAATGGGTTCAACATCGGAAAAGATGTACCTCTGTGAGGTACCAAACTTTGGGTTGAAAATAATAAAGCTGAGACCAGGCGGTTGACTTGCACGAGAAGGGAGTCTTGGTGTAGTGTCTCTGTCCGAGTCGATTAAGGACCTTGTCGATGTAGGCTTGATGATCGAGGACCTTTTAACTGGTCACATGCCTCATCATGGCTAAGCTTTGCCTCGGGCAGACTAATACCAGAATAAGATAACACCCAATGGGAGTGGAGAGATGGCGAGAGTAGCGTGTAACCTGCGTGGCAAGAAGCTGGACGGTGGTGTATATGTGCTCTCGGTTGGCGTGAACCTGATCTGGTCTTAAGAACCCCGGTGGCGAGTTGACATATGCAAGGGTTAAGTGCTACATATGTCGTGTGATCGGAGATCCCCAGCTGGGTATTAATCGATTCAGATCGCCGTTACTTCTCGGACATGAAGACTTGATCACTGACTTACACGTAGCATTCCATTGAATAAGAAGGGTTGATATGAAATTGGCTAGTATAGGTCAAGTGCTTGAACTAGGGTAGAAAGCACTCTAGAACTCAGGTAATGACTTAACTTGCTAAAAAAACTAGATTTTTAAGGATCCACTATTAGTAAGCATTTCTCCAAACAGAGTCTTTGATTATTGATAAGCCATACCTTAATTCCCAAAGGCCAGCATATCCTTGAGAGTCTTTTTATTTTGACGGGTAATACTTGCGAAAGTACACTTCGTACTCAGGGTTTTCGAACCCATGTTGTTGTAGGTGAGAAAGCAGCAAATTTTTGTTGCTTTTGTTCCAAGGTGGTGCCTAAGGAAGAAAACCAAGACTGAAGCCTCGGGAGGAAGTGTCCTCCTTTAAAAACTTTTACTGTTAATCGGGAGGGGTTTTTGCCTCCCATGGTATGTAATAATATTACTTCAGCGCTCTTATATTTTACTGGTCTGTAATAATACTACTCTTTCTATACTTTAATATAAAATAAGTTGTTGTAACTACTTCCGCATACTCGTACCTCCGATATGTTGTAATATCTGCGTGACGGGTGAAACGCTCTTGGGCAAGGTAAAGAATACAGATACCGAACTTGTCAAGTGATCAGGTGCACCTACAGGGTTGTCTGAGGTCCGATGGACAAGGACAACTGTAGGTGGGCCTAATGACTTGGAAGGTTCCGTCACACTCCCCATGCAGCCGAAGCCTGCCTCCGTTGGCCCGAGCCATCCCTGCGTCCCCGTTGTAGCCCCGGTGATCTAGAGTTTCCTCTTCAGGTGAGCAACCTCCCCGTGCCCCTATTTCTCCATTTGTTGCCCTGGTTTTCGCGCGATTGCTCGTCAGAGCAAGTCCGCTCTGCTATCGGGCCACTCCGCCACGTTCTGTGCCCTCTAGTGCCTCCGCACCGGCGTTGTGCCCACGGTTGAGTCCACCATGTCGCCCTGAGTGCGCCCGAGTCCTTCCCCAATCCCCTAGACCTTCATCGTGACCGTGCCCTCGCCTCCGGTGATACCTCACCGCGGAGACGAGCGATGCTGCCGTGATTAGCACCGACCGCTCTGACCGAGCTGGCCGTTGGATCCCGGACGTCCATCCGAGATGTGGCAGTGTAGGTTTAATTAGAACTGATCTAATCTTAGCCGTCTGTTGTAGATCTGGCCACTCAGATCTCCCCCTCACCCGTGCCCCTACCGCTGGGCCCGGTCTGTCAGCCCTACCTCAAGACACTGCTGCCCCGAGCCCACCTGTCAGCGCTCGCCGCGCGTATGCGGGCGCGCTCGCGCTCGGATCTGTTATCGTCCATTGATCTGAGATCCGATGGCCGAGAGAACCCGATACCCCTTCGCGTGGTAATATTGTAAAAGAGACCCTCGGTTTGTTTGAAATCAACCAGCCATCCCTGGTTTTCACGTGCAGGCCCCTGTAATCTTGCAGATTGAACTCTGGACTCTTATTTAATCACAGATTTATGCCTAATTTTGTATTTTAAACTTCAAAACTTGTTTATTTCATATCTTTTGCATATGAACTCCAAATTTAGTGATTCAAATTGCAAAATGTTCATAGGATTATTCTCTGTCCAAATAAATTATGATCGTTCATTGTCTGTGTATTCTAATTTTATGCCTAGGCTATAGGTTAGTTTATGTAATAATTTATTTATTTATTTAATAAATAGAAAGGAAATGCTAGTGGTAAATAGATGTTTAATCTTGTGAGATAATATGTGATGTATGGATTTATCCTTGGTTTAACTTTTATGTCTCATTAAAATAAGTGGAATTTTATTATGTAATCATGGAGATAGACAACACTTAAAGAATAATCAACTACTAAATGTGATTAGTTTACCCTATAACCTAAACTCCCTTTTGAGTTTATACTTTTCCTTTTGAGATGTGTTCAATTGTTTGTACATGATTGGTGTGTTGTTCATTTGTCATTATCCAAATGTATTGAATGCATGATCGCTTTATTTAGACGACGAGTAGCTCGTGGTTCCTGAGTGTATTGCCGAAGATCTTCCTAAGCAACAACCTGGTGAAGGCAAGTGTCCTCTGACCTATTATGTCCTACTTACTTTATAATCCACCGTCCCACATTACTTTATGAAAACCTAAGGATTGACTAGTCTGTATTTACCTTATCCTTGTTTATCTTTTTGGGTTATCATGGTTAGCTTATGCTATTGCTTTAACTTAATCAACGAACATGGTGTGAATATTTATGACACGATGATGTTATCATGTTGATGATCTTTTGATATTTTAGGGGACTCGGGCCATTTTCTAGAGTACCTCTCCGTAAGGACCTATTCGTTGAGTGACCACCCAAGATAACAATGCAACCATGAGGGTGGAATGGGACGCCCTTAACTGAATAATTAGATGAACCTGGGGTGTAGTTGGCTTTGCCTGAGGGCCGTCAATGGGGGTCGAGGCATAGTGCTTGCTCTGCCAAGTGGGGTTCGGACCTTCGGCATTCCAAAGCCTAAAAGAATTTTTCACGGGTCGAGCTCGTTACAAAAAACGATCTGGCACCGTGAAGAGGCTACTGTTGGGGGTCCGCTTCGTCGCCGAAGGTCCTATAACAATAAACACCTTCGGAGGATCAACACAGAAGCTAAGCCAAAGCTACCATCCGGGGGGCTTCGGCATAGTGACACGCCTTGAGACGAAGGATGGCACCGACTTAAAGATGAAAAGACCAATTGGCCCATGATAATCTGTATCATGATTGTAATCAGTTATAAAGGGCATGAATGTAAATCCATACAGGCTGCGTCCTGTGCCTATAAATAGATGAACAGTACTCACGTACTGTTCACGCTGACTTGTACTCGCTCGTGCATTACGCTTGTACTATTTCCTTCTGTAAAGCCGAAGGTACAAATATAATTCCATATTATTACTGTTCATTCATGATATAATAAAGTTAAATTGATAATATTATATAATTATTCACGTTGCTTTCTATGTCTTTTATGCTTCTTCTTTCATTAATGTATACTGCAATCATGAAGGTATGTCCTTCATGACCTTTGTCTGAAGATCATTATGCCCTAAGGGAGATAATGCTTCGAAGGACGAAGGGCCTTAACCTTTAACATTTTGTGTTGCCTTGTTCTTAATTCGTAGTAATTGAGAACAAGTCCCCAACACAGAGGTTCATTCGATTTGGTTTTGTTAGTCACCCACATTGGGGAGGTGTACTGCGTTTGTACGACTGGCGAAACCTAACGAGCAGCTATGCACCAGGGGAGTCTTTGTAAAGGCTACGTAGTGAAACCTTGCCGACTTGCCTTGGTAGTGTTTGAGGGTTTGATTGACCCGAGGCAAAAAGGGATCACGACTCGTGGGTAAAGTGTGCAACCTCTGCAGAGTGTTAGAAACTGGTATATCAGTCGTGCTCACAGTTAAGAGCAGCCTTAGGATCCTCTTTGATTAGAAGAACTTTGGATACTTTTATGATGATTTTCAATAATTATGTTTATAATCCTGATCTCTGGTATTTCCTCTTGGAGGGAGTACTTTTGGGTAATAATTGGGTTCATTACTAAAATTTGGCTCTACTATCATGTCACACCCGGTTTTGGGAGGCAAACCGAATGCGAACCATGTACGTGCCAGGATCAGAAACTCACATACACAATGTTTACATAATAGGACATCATCACACAATGCTCAAAGTAAATAGCAGAAATGTACTTTATTACAACAAGATATCCAAGACATCCACAAAGTCTATAACATAGTCATTAAAATTAATATCATCAAAGTGCGGAAATACGAAACATAGTAGATAAGGCCTTCACAGGCAGCTGACTAGGGGTTTGCCACTAAGAAAAACTAGAACTCATCGTAGTCCTGAAACTCCTCAAAGTCCTCCATATTGCTAGCATCTCCTCGTGAGCACTGAGTACAGTGGGGACAACCTGTGGTGGGTGGTTTATAAAGCAAGGGTGAGTACACATCAACATACTCATCAAATGTCTCGTTTGGCTAAAGTGGACTAGCTGTATGTGGAGTAAGGTTAAGCAGTTGCTTTTAGTTGGTCAAGTATTTATCACTATTAGTAGAGCCAAGTTTTAGTAATAAACCCAGTTATTACCCCAATGTACTCCCTCCAAGAGGAAATACCAAAGATCATAATTATACCATCATCATAAAAGTAACCAAAGTTCTTCTAATCAAAGAGGATCCCAAGGTCGCTCTTAACTGTGAGCACGACTGATATACCAGTTTGTAACACTCTATAGAGGTTGCACACTTTACCCACAAGTCGTAACGCTCCTACCCGCATGAAAAGCAACATGATGGCACCTAGGCCTATTCCTACCATGAGCATATGAAGAGCTAGATGCAAACATGGTATGGGAATTAAATGCAGCATCATGACATACAGGAAAAACAACATGGCTATGACACCTATCGTGATGAGCAATACTAGTAACTCTCTTATCATAAAGATAGGCATGGCTCTTTTAGGGCTACTAGCCATGGGAGCCTTCCCTTTCTCTTTGTTGAGATTGGAAGTCCTTTGGCTTGTTAAGTTCTTGGTTCCCTTTTGGAAACCAAGTCCATCCTTAATTGAAGGGTCTCTACCAATGGTATAGACATCCCTAGCAAATTTTAACTTCTCATAATCATCCTTGTAAGTCTTAAGTTGAACATTAAGACTTGCGACATCATTATTTAAATTGAGAATGGTAGAGACATGTTCATTGCAAGCATCAATATTAAAATCTTTACACCTATTGTAGATTTCAACATGCTCTACACTTGAACTAGCTACATTAAATTTTTCTAGCTTAGTATTTAAATCGTCATTCAAAATTTTGAGACTAGAAATAGAATCATGGCAGGTAGATAGCTCAGAGGACAATATTTCATTTTTATTAATTTCTAGAGCAAGAGATTTTTGAACATTAATGAATTTAACGTGTTCATCGTAAAGAACACCTTCTTGCTTTTCTAGAAGCCTATCTTTTTCATTAAGAGCATCAATCAATTCATTCATTTTATCTACCTTATATCTATCTAACCCTTTAAATAGATCACTATAATCTACTTCATCATCAGAAGATTCCTCATCGCTAGAAGAAGTGTACTTAGGTGTATCTCGTGTACGTACCTTCTTCTCCTTAGCCATAAGGCACGTGTGACGTTCATTGGGGAAGAGGGAGGACTTGTTGAAGGCCGAGGCAACTAGTCCTTCACCATCGGAGTCAGATGAAGAATAGTCGGAGTCCCATTCTTTTCCAATGTGCGCCTCACCCTTTGCCTTCCTGTAGTTCTTCTTCCTTTCCTTCTTCCCTTTGTTTTCTTGTGCCTGATCATTGTCATTATCGGGACATTGTGCTATGAAATGACCAGACTTACCGCACAACAGGAGCGCTTTCCCCTTGATTTGTTCTTGTTGGGATACTCCTTGTGTCCCTTCAAGACAGTCTTGAAGCGCTTGATTATAAGCACCATTTCATCCTCGTTGAGCCCGGTAGCCTCCACTTGTGCTACCTTGCTAGGTAGCGCCTCCTTGCTGCTGGTTGCTTTGAGAGCAACAGGTTGTAGCTCGTAGAGAGGAAGTGGTCCGTTTAAAGCATCATCCACATACCTCGCTTCCTTCACCATTATGCACCCGCTCACGAATTTTCCGAGAATTTCCTTGGGTGTCATCTCGGTGTACCTGGGATTCTCACGAATAAGATTTACAAGATGAGAATCAATAACGGTAAATGACCTTAGCATGAGTCGGACGGCGTCATGATCCGTCCATCTTGTACTCCCATAGCTTCGAATCTTGTTGACAAGGGTCTTGAGCATGTTGTAAGTTTGAGTTGGCTCCTCTCCCCTTATCATGGCGAACCTCCCCAGCTCGCCTTCCACCAGTTCCATCTTGGTGATCTTGGTGGCATCATTACCCGCGTTAGAGATCTTGATGGTATCCCATATTTGCTTGGCATTGTCCAAGCCGTTCACTTTGTTGTATTCATCCCTGCATAGAGATGCTAGCAAAACAGTAGTTGCTTGGGTATTTTTATGTATTTGCTCATTGATAAATACATGATTGTCAGTGCTATCGAAATGCATTCCATTTTCAACAATTTCCCAAATACTAGGATGGAGGGAAAATAAGTGACTACGCATTTTATGACTCCAAAATGAATAGTCCTCTCCATCAAAGTGTGGGTGTTTTCCAAGTGGAATAGATAGTAAATGGGCATTCAAATTATAAGGGATGCGGGAATAATCAAAAGAATAGTTTTGATTAACCGTTTTCTTTTTCGACGAAGAGTCCTCTTCATTGTCATCCCTTGGTGAAGAGGAGGAGGCATCGATGTCGTAGTAGATGATCTTCTTTATGCGCCTCTTCTTCTTTCCATCCCTCTTCTTATGACTTGAGCCTGGGTCAGTGGGCTTGTCGTCTTTTGGCTCGTTGATGTAGAGGGTCTACTTCTCCTTGTCATTGATCACCATCCCCTTACCTTTAGGATCCATCTCTTCGGGCGGTTAGTCCCTTAATGAAGAATATGGCTTTGATACCAATTGAGAGCACCTAGAGGGGGGGTGAATAGGTGATCCTGTAAAAATCAACACTAAATAGCACAAACTTGGTTTATGAAATGTTAATGAACTCAAAACCAAGGTGTTATGTCTAAAGAGAAAGAGATGACTTCTTCACTGAATTGCTCTTTACAAAGTGAGTATTAAACTTCAATTATCAAGTGAATAGAAGCAGAGAGAATCACACAAGAATAACAACAGGTGACACAACGATTTTTATCCCGTGGTTCGGCCAAGTAGACCACTTGTCTACTTCCACGTTGTGGCGTCCCAATGGACGAGGGTTACACTTAGCCCCTTTCAAGCAATCCAATGATCCACTTGAATACCACGATTTTCTTTCTTAGTAGATGTTTCCCTTTTGTGAGGAATCTCCACAAGGCTCCAGCCTCTCACCCTTACAATATGGATCACAATAAAAACCATAATAAGGGAGGGAAAGAAACTGTTGGTTCTTGTTCTCGAATGCTATAAATCAAGAACAAAGCAACACAATTGTTAACAATTAAATGCATTCATCCTTTGAAGCATTATCTCCTTTGGGATATAATGATCTTCGGACGAAGGTCATGAAGGACATACCTTCATCATCTCGATAAATAAACATAGTAAGAATACATGGAGTACAAAAGAGTGTGAATAATGATCATATAACAGTAGATTATTTATATTCTCATTCCATAAACATAAACAAACATTCATGAAAGTAATATTACATTGATACCTTCGGCTTGACAGAAGGTGAAAATGCGAGAGTGACGCAAGAGTGATTACAATTCAGCGTGAACAGTACGGTGTTACTATTCATCTATTTATAGGCACGAGACGCAGCCCGGACAAAATTACATTCATGTCCCTAATGTTTACTTTAAATCATAAAGCGACTTATCAAGGACTAAGTAGTCCTTTCCTCCTTAGGTCGTTTCATCCTTGATCTTCGTCAATATACCGAGTCGAAGCTTCTTCGACAATAGCTTCGGCGTTCATCCATATCTCCTTCGGGTTGTATCTTCATATCTCACATGCCTTTATAATGAGAGAAAACCTTCATCCCAAAGCCGAAGCCTCCTATAACAGTCTATGCCATACTAAAAATATATGATTAGTCATGTTTTTGAGAACCTTCGGAAGAGGAAGACCCCCAATAGTAGCCCCTCGCAGTATTAATTTGTTTCTTTGTAACAAATTTAGACTACGACGTAAACGAAGGCCTTTAGCCGAAGTCCGAAAAAACACCTTCCCATCGCTAGAATAGCGAAAGACACTGACATGTATGACCCACCAAATCGTGAGGCGCTATGCATACAAATAGGAACTTGCATTGACACATTTGTTGTGCCATTTTAGTTGCTTGCGCTATTTTAGACATTCTGAATTCTCTTGCTCTACCAAGTTTTGATTGAGTTATAAGCTTCGGTAATCGTGCAACCGTTGTTTAAATGGCTGAAGAGAAGAAGATTGCTGACCCTGCATTGGCCGGGTTTTATGAAGCTATGGAGATGACAAATACAGAGAAGATTACCAGTGAGATGCTAGCTGGGTTATCTGAAGATTCTGATGATAGTGAAAGTTTTTACTTAGAAAGTGGCAATGAAGGTGCCGAAGATCAGCCCTGACGGCCGAGTCATACCATCTTCGGGAAATCAACCATCAAACAGAGTCAAATTGATGCGATGAAAGGAAGATACTTCTGCGATATTTCTATCGTGAGGGCTGGAAGAGATAGCAATGCCCCTGTGCCCGAAGCAGACAAAGTTGTTGTCTACAGAAGTTTTATGAAAGCAGGGCTTTGGTTCCCCTGAACAAATTTTTAGTTGAAGTTTTGAAGACTTTTGAGATTTACCTTCATTAGATTGCCCCCGAAGCTATCATCAGAATGGGGGTTTTCATTTGGGTCATGAGAAGCCAGGGTTTAGAGCTGAATGCAAAATGCTTCTGCAAATGCATGAGCTATCCTATGAGACGAAGGCTGCTGGCAAAGAACAATATCATAATAATTTTGGTTGTTACGGCTTTGTGCCTCGCTCTGAAGTGAGTATCCTATCCCAACATTTCGGAAGAGGTGGCCAAGAGCCTGGATGCAAGAGTGGTTTTATGTGAAGAACGACCTAGTTGAAAGAGAATATATAAAGGGGTTCATCCAACGCCCTATCTAGTCTCGCTTCGGCATTAGGAGGCCAGCCACTGCCCTTGGAAATGATATTCAAGCATGCCAGATGGCCTTTAACACTGTATGCACTTTTATTGGCACAAGGGACTTAGTCCAGGAGCACATTGCTTATAGAGTGTGGCCTCTTGGAAGTGGCTGGGAGATGCCGAAGGAAGCTGCTGCGGGTCCAGTCAAGGTGGCTTAGTTTATCTGAAATACACCTTCATATACAGAGATCAATTCGATGAGTCAAACGATGAGTGGCTGGATCGTATCGAGGCAACTAGTGACGAATTGCTTAGGGCCTACACAAGGGTCGAAGATGATGCCATGACATTAACCTTCGGAGAACGAGGCAAGAAGAGATTAAACAGAGTTTATGATGTAATTGGTTTTGTGTATCCAGACTATTGTTATCCCTCACAAAAGCAGGGAAAGAAAAGAAAGGTTGTTGCTTCGGCCATCTCTGCCACGCCGAAGGGGAAAAAAGGTTAAAGTTTTGACACACCGGCCCAGGTACATTGAAACGGCCAAAGTGCTGAAGCTTGCTGAGGGGCCTTCTTCCGCTGTTGAGCCAGAGTACCCCGCTCCTGCTGAAGCCAAGGGAGAATCGGCTGAAGTGCCGAAAGCAATGGCAATAGCGGAACAGAAGAAAGTCGAGACGACCGATGTGCCGAAGCGTCCTGCCGAAGCTAAGGAAAGAACGATCGAAGAACCAGAATTAAAGAACCCGGCAGGGCAACCAAAAACCCTGAGCCCGCCACAAGAGCCAGAGTTGCTGAAGGTGTCCAAAATTCCTGCAATAACTCCAAAGAGGAGGAGAATGGCCAGCATATTAGACACTGTCATGGAATCTGCAAAGGTACAGGCTCCTGCTTCATCGCTTGATAAAGAGGGCGACGTTCCAAAGAAATCTAATGAAGCTAGGATATCACAAGATACTGCCGAAGCTGGACCGCCAGCTTGTACTGAAGCAAATCCTTCGGGAGCTACTCTAATCTTGGAAAAAGAAAGCGCACCCGAAAAGATTAAATCTCCTACCCCCGAAGCGCCTACTGAAGAGCTAGATTTTATCATATGACATGCTTCGAGGAAACAATTGTCAGAAGAGCAGATTGCCGAAGCCAAGCAATATGCCAGGGATTTAAAGTACCCAAAAGGATCCTTGTTGTATAATGGCACTGATGAAGACGACTTTCTATACTGCCTTCTAGACAACAAGGAGATATCTGTTTGCCGGGAGAAGGCAAGGAATATAGGATTCCCGAAGCTAGAGCTTGGCATATCTGCAATGTCGAAGGATGACCTTGTAGACAGCCTTGCTTATAATAGTCTGAAGGTAAAGATGTTTTGACTTATAAACAAATTATTTTTTGTATCTTTTTTATTATTGTGTGCTGATCCCCCTTTTTGTAGGGCTTAATCCTAAGCAATGCTTTAAGGGCACAAAAGAATGCGGAAGACAAAAGCTGCCAAATAGCCCTTGGGAACCTTCGGTCAGAGATCATCAGACTGAGGAATGAAGCCCTTGAAAAAGATAAAATTTTGTTCTCCTTGGTATACAAAGTAAAGGTCAGCAAAGCCAAACTTACTGCGCAAGCCAAAGCCCACCAAGCCGAAGTCGAAGACCTTTGGAAAAAACTTGCCAAAATGAGCGAAAATTTTGAACTTGCAAAGGCAAAACAAGAGATAAGTGAATGAACAAGCTCCAGGCTGGAAAAGAATGGTGAAGAACTTCGAGGTTCCAGAGAGAAATGCTATGAAGTATCCATGGAATGTGCAAAGTCACTGAAAGACAATTTTGTGAAGGTGGGTGCATACTCATCGGAGCAAAAATTTATTCGAGGCGATCCCGAAGGAGTCATTCAATGGATCAGCAAAGAAGTCGAAGCTTTTAAAGAAATACTTAGCGATCGTGGGGATTTTTGTGCCTTCGTCGGTGCCCGAGGGGTTGCAGCAGTTTTGGAGAAAACTGGCTGTGAACATGTTAAAGCTACAACTTAGGTAGAAGCCGTCTTCTCCTTAGACGACACGAAAGAGTCTTCGGCCGAAGCTACTTTGATGGACGGGAAATTCTATTCCAATGTTTGGATGAAGGGCGGCCGCGAGATAGCCGACGAAGCTATAAAGAAAAATGAAAAGAATCCCATGATGCCCGAGAGGAAGCTAAGCGAGCCGAAGAGGCTACTGATCGCGCAAGGTGTATAGGTATTATTACTAATTTTTAGCTTCGGTGTTTGTTTTTGGCTTTGAATTAACAACTTTTCTTTACTACAGCTGAACTTTCACCGCCGCCTGAGCCATATGATCCCGAGGCCGATCCGGCAATGAAGGGAGCATTAGAAACGATAAGGATTACCGAAGAAGCCGTTGATGAAGCTGTCAACAGACTCCTAAATGAAGCTGCCGAGAAGATATTGAAACAAAACTGATTTCTTGTGTACTAAGAAATGTAATATTCGTGTATGAGTCGAACATCAAACATTTGTATGTATATTAATGTAATATATTTCTTTGTGATGCATGAACTCTATGTACTTGCCTGTTTTTGAGCCTTCGGCGAAAAAACACCTTCCCTCCTTTTCATGCGTCACAAAAAAATCACCCCTTCTTATGTCGTAGCTGTTATATAATATTGTTGTCGACGAAGATTTTCTTGGTATGTAAAATTATAGCTGTCGAAGGTATACTTTGTGCTTCAGCACATTGTTCCATTCATCAAATATTTTGAAAGAAGCATCTTTGCTTTTCCACATTTCTGTTGCTGATGTGATATGATGTAATGCTATGCAAAATGATGTGATGATATGATGCAGCATGATGTTTATGCCAAAGACACACACCCACTCGAAAATGCACCCAGACTCTGCATCCCCTGAGGAACGACTTTTGAGACTCTTCACCTTTTACTTAGGTGATATTAGCTCTGCATCCTCTTAGGAACGACTTTGGAGCTAAGCTCTGCATCCCCTTACGAACGACTTTGGAGCTTCTTCACCTTCTATTTCGGTGGCATTTAAGCTCTGCATCCCCTTAGGAATGACTTTGGAGCTTCTTCACCTTTTATTTCGGTGGCATTTAAGCTCTGCATTCCCTTAGGAATGACTTTTGAGCTTCGGAACTTACTCTGCGCTCCGTTAGGAACAACTTTGTAGCTTCAGAACTTGCTCTGCGCTCCATTAGGAACGACTTTGTAGCTTCGGAAGTATTGTTAAGGCGATGCGCTCCACACTCGATGGTGCGACCACGATATTATTACATAAAATTGGAAATTAATCCTTCGTGAATTGTTTTTCATGCAAGAAAATAAAATGGCGGAAAAAACTAAGATACATCAGGATAGGATATTCTTTAATCGAATCACCATGACACCTTTAATAGATATGCTTTGACTCAGGCACAGTGATGTTGACTGTGCGAGCTTCGGACACCTCCCGAAGGTCGCGCTGTTGCTGAGCGTGGTGGTGCCCTTCTGGCTGTTGACTGCGGACCAAGGCAGGTGCTAGCGCTGGTGGTGGTGGCAACTGGTCCTAGGAAGCTTGAGAATGGCTTGCCGAAGCGACCGAGGTCGTAGGCTATTGATTGCCTACATACTCCGGGACATAGGGAGAGTATCACGAAGCGGTATGCATAACCTTCTTCGACTGATTCTGTCGTGCTTCAGCTTTGGTGATTTCTTACTGCTTCTGAATCGTAACTTGGCACGTTCTTGTGGTGTGCCCCTTATCTTCACCGCAGAACAAACAAAACAGTTTCCTGGGCTGATTTCCGTATCTTCCTCCGAAGTTTTTCCCCCCTCTGCCTCTTGGAGCCGATGGCCTGAAAGAGCTTTGTTGTGCTCCTGACGACTGAGAGCTGTGCTGTTGCCTCTGGGTATGGTTTCCCTTATCATCACTTGAGCTGGCATTATGGATTGATCTGACATGCCTAGGGTGGAATGTTCCTCTGAAGTCCCTAGCCATCTCAGAGTATTTGTAGGCTTATTCCCTTCTTTGCCAAAAGTCATTGTCGGCTCTGATGTACTCATCCATTTTCTGAAGAAGCTTCTCCAAGGTTTGTGGTGGCTTCCTTGCAAAGTATTATGCCATTGGTCCTGGTCTGAGCCCCTTGATCATGGCCTCGATGACAATCTCATTGTGCATTGTAGGCGCCTGAGCTCTCAACCGCAGGAACCTTCGGACATACGCTTGGAGGTATTCTTCCTGGTCATGTGTGCACTGGAATAGAGCTTGGGCAGCAACTGGTTTCGTTTGGAAACCCTAGAAGCTAGTGACCAGCATGTCTTTTAGCTTTTGCCTCGACGTAATTGTCCCTGGACGAAGAGAAGAGTACCATGTTTGAGCCACGCTTCTGACTGCCATGACAAAGGACTTCGCTATGACCGCAATATTGCCCCCATATGAGGATATGGTTGCTTTGTAGCTCATCAAAAATTACTTCAGGTCTGAGTGCCCGTCATACACAGGGAGCTGAGGTGGCTTGTATGACGGCGACCACGGGGTAGCCTGCAATTCTGCTGCCAAGAGAGAAGCATCATCAAAAGCAAAATTGCCATGGTGAAAGTCACCATACCACTCATCATCGTTAATTGGGATTTCTTGATGAAGCTCCCTATGTTGGGGCCTTCGGTCTTGGTCATCCTAGGTAAGGTGACACATTTATTCAGCAGCTTCGTCGATCTTTCTCTGAAGGTCGGCGAGCCGAAGCATCTTTTCCCTTTTTCTTTGTACCTGCTGGTGGATAGCCTCCAAATCCCTTATCTCCTGACCTAGCACCTCCTCCTGAGGTGTTGGGCTAGTAGCCTTCCTCTTCTGGCTCCTAGCTTCTCGCAACATTTCCTGATTAGTGTCCAGTGGCTGCAGGGCAGCCCCTGGCACTATTGTCTTCTTCGGTGGCATTACGAAAGTCGATGCTTGCCGAAGGTGGTCGATTGAGTTCACCGGAGGTGGGCGCCAATGTTGGTCCTTGTTCTCAAATGCTATACATCAAGAACAAAGCAACACAATTGTTAACAATTAAAGACCTTCGCCCTTCGAAGCATTATCTCCTTTGGGATATAATGATCTTCGGACGGAGGTCATGAAGGACATACCTTCGTCATCTCGATAAATAAACATAGTAAGAATACATGGAGTACAAAAGAGTGTGAATAATGATCATATAACAGTAGATTATTTATATTCTCATTCCATAAACATAAACAAACATTCATGAAAGTAATATTACATTGGTACCTTCGGCTTGATAGAAGGTGAAAATGCGAGAGTGATGCAAGAGTGATTACAATCCAGCATGAACAGTACGGTGTTACTGTTCATCTATTTATAGGCACGGGACGCAGCCCAGACAAAATTACATTCATGTCCCTGATGTTTACTTTAAATCATAAAGTGAGTTATCAAGGACTAAGTAGTCCTTTCCTCCTTAGGTAGGTTTCGTCCTTGATCTTTGTCAATATACCGAGCCGAAACTTCTTTGGCCATAGCTTCGACGTTCATCCATATCCCCTTCGTGTTGTATCTTCATATCTCACATGCCTTTATCATGAGAGAAAACCTTCATCCCAAAGCCGAAGCCTCCTGTAACAGTCTATGCCATATTGAAAATAAATGATTAGTCACGTTTTTAGGACCTTCAGAAGAGGAAGGTAGGCCCCCAACAGAAACACACGCAATAGCTAGAGTCGCAGCAATGACATGCACACAAGTCAAGATCCGAGCCCACAAACACAGCGCGGAGAGTTTACAACTCAACAAGTGCTCAAATCTTAATCACAAGTATCCGGATGCGTGTTTGCGGAGTCTAGGCGTCTTAGGATGTTCAATGGAGGCTTAGTGTTGTGCTCCACGCGCCTAGGGGTCCCTTTTATAGCCCCAAGGCAGCTAGGAGTCGTTCGATCTCCATTTGGTAGGCAATTCTTGCCTTCTGTGGGTGGCGCACCGGACAGTCTGGTGCACCACCGGACATGAACAATATCTGATTTCTTTCCTTCTCTGGCGAAGCCGACTGTTGAGCCCTCAGTCTCCTTGGCACACCGGATATTGTCTGGTGCACACCGGATAGTTCGGTGCGGCCTAGTGACCGTTAGCTCGGGCCACGCGTCGCCCGTTGATCGCGCTGCCGACCGTTGGCGCGGGTGTTGTTGGCTCACCGGACAGTCCGATGCACATCAGACAGTCCGGTGAATTTTAGCCGCAGCGCCCTCGGCGATTCTCGAGAGCGGCGAGTTCGTTGCTGAGCCAGCCTGGGCATCGAACACTGTCCGGTGCACACCGGACAGTCTGGTGCACCGAAGGCTGGTGCTAGTTTGGTTGTACTTAGCCAAACTTCTCCAATCCAATCTCATTTGATTTGACAAGGTTCCTTGCACTTAGAGGAATATGTTAGTACCAAAAACAGTTCATTAAGGCTAGAGTCATACCTTGATTCTTGATTTGCATCTCTTTAACACTTAGTACACTTCACCTTAAAACAATATGTGTTGGGCATCTAATCATGAAAACATTTATAGAAATTGCGCAAAGGCACATTTCCCTTTCACTCATGACCGTGAGCACGGCTGATAAACCAGTTTTACACTCTGCAGAGGTTGCACATCTTTACCCACAAGTCATGCTACCCATTTTCCAAGGGTTCTAGACGTCCCATTCATCTCTACCAAGGAGACAAGGCAGGATAGCACTACGAGGTCTTTCCAAAGTTCCACTAGTTCGAGAAAACCCGCTACGGATTCAGGAAGAAGGAAGCATAAGAATCCCCCGTCCGGAAAGCTAGACAGACAGTCCGACCCGAGAACCTCCCTATACTCTGCAGCGACGCCTCCCCACTTGCCCCTCTCAGGTAAGGTTGTCTCTCCCTAGCTTTCCTAATTACTTGGCCAACGGTGTCCCATTCCACCCTTGTGTTAGCACTGTTTTCCCGAGTGGTTCTCCATGTTCCAATTAACACATTAATCTTATCATGGACAATAGTTAATCAACAATAATAATAAAGAATGATCATGTGTCAAATGTGTCTTAACACCCAAAACCACATATAGCAATAGCAGGACTATCCAAAAGTTCATTAGCAAACAAGGTATGGAGATGGCCAAACTAGGGTGACTTATTGGGTCCCATCAAAATTAAGCCTAAACATGCCAAAGTGATTATAGAGAACATTATTGGGTAAATAAAAGTGGTCAAGGATACAACTTGCCTTCAACGAGCTCCTCCTCAATGTTTTCCACCTGCTGAGTACTGGGGTCCTCGGTTGCTTGCCCGTCTACTAGCAACAATACAAACAAACATGGTATAGTAGAAATTAACATCACACCAAACATCAGAACATAATGCATGATAATATTCTACGCATCGCATCGAGATCACAGGTTCGAGAACCACTAAATTCAGAGTTACGGTTAACAAGTTCTGATTTTCTAAAGGATTAAGTGTTAGCTATAAAACATTTCAAGTGTATAATTATAATCTATATTTTACAACAAAATATAGTTACCAGATGATAAACAATATTAATATTAATCTAATGCAACTGGAATGGGTCAAAAAGGAGTTAAAATGGATAATTTATGAATTAACCAAGTTTCTGGAATTATTTTCATACTAGAATTCATTTTATGTTTTAAATTCTAAATTCTTTTGTTAACTCTGGATTGCGGACGAAACACCAGGGAGTCCAGGGACTGGTTTACAAAAATTTAGGGTCCATAAAGAATTAATTTACACTGACTATGGACGGCGGGTTCATTTCGAAATTCGCTAGGGACTCTTTTGAATAAGTACTTTGTTGAAAAGGTATCGGGCCCTCTTAACCCTTCGATCACCCATGGATGTCTCAGATTAAATCCGCTTCTCATGAATAGGTATCAAATCTCACCCGTGGGATGAGAGATCCACGGTCCACAAGCGATCAGCCGAAAGGGTACGATACATTTGATCTCGACCGCCACCCCGGAATCCAACGAACACAATTTCTAAGTCACGAGATGTAACCGCACGCGTTCGATCACTGATTGACGGTCCACGCTCACCCTGGCCGAACCAGTTCGCATTGATCTAATATATGTCGTTGATTTCGCAATCCACAGCCACAGCCTCATCTTCTACCCCCCGACTTGGCCGCGACAGCTAGCAGGACCTCCACGACGGCGTTTCACAGGAGAAGTACCCAACCGATGCCCCCATGCCCTACCCATGAGCTATTGGGTTTAAACACATGTTAATGCAATAGTGAAGCCGCTGGAGGGTGAATTACCATGGATCATGGTGTCGTTCGGTCTGGCCACGACGAGTTGCGGACAGAGATCGTCGGCGAGCGATTACCACGGCACCGAGGATTCGCCCACCCTCCAATTGCCTTCACGGGCTTGTATGCGCTCTAGTCAACCCGATGGGCGACTCCTCGAGGCCCGACGACGGTGTAAAACGCTAGGGGATGGCGGTGAGTTCTCTCATCCTCTGTTAATGGCGCACGACGGTGGGGCTACTTCTCCTGGTGATGGGCTCCTGGACTCACGGCCAATGGCTTGGGTAGTGCGCAGTTGGAGCCAAAGAGGGGTGGCACAAAGCCTGGCGCTAGCTATTTGAGGTGAGGTCCCTAGCCAGTTGGGTGGACCGCGATGGCCATGGAGGTTGTAACAACCCGCGCGAGGACAACGACGCTCGCGAAGGGATAGGCAGTGGACGCGGCTGACCGGATGACTGCGGGACCCGCAGGTCGGCGCGATGAACCGGTGGGGCGAGGATCTGACAGCACGAGACCACCGGTCATTGGACCAATTGCACGGATGGAGGCTGGCGCCCCGGGCCCACACGTTATACACACCAAAAACGCGCACCGTTACCTGCTTGGGCCACGCAGAGGACTGGACAAAATGGGCCGGCCAAGAACGAATCGGCCCAGTGCGAGGTTTTATCCTTTTCTTTCCTTTTATTATTTCTTTTTTTATATTCCTTTCTAAATTTCAAAATTTGGTATTTAAATTTCGAATTTGTTGGTGAGTTTCGCACACATATTAAGTGCACAAATAAAATTACCAGCATGAAGAGATATATTTATTTATATATATGTTTCTATATAGTGTATATTCTTTTCCTTTTTCTTCTCTTTTCTTTTCTATGTCATTTTCAATTTCTAGATTTCAAATTAGGTTAAATCCCAATTTCAGCATTAATATCTTATTATTATTATTATTATCATTATTATTATTATTAAGTGCACAAACAAAATCTCCAACATGATGCATAGATTAGTTGTTTCATTAGTTGATTTATTCACTTTAAATATGATTATTTATATGTTCCAATGAATACATGGTAATACATATAAGGAGATTAATTCTTCTATTTTATTATTCACAAGTTGGGTATTACACTTAGTCAATTGGATTAAGTGCTAACTATATTTGTCTAAGGTGTAGGGGAAGGTATCAAAGAAAGCTGAAATAGTTTGGAGAGGTTTGGTTCAAAAGAGCCCAACTTGCTCTGGTGTGGGCTGCACCGGACGGTCCGGTAGTGCACCAAACCGGTCCGTGTAACCCAGTCGTACTGTTCACTCTCGGGAAGTATTTTTATAAGTCACTGGACCGTGAATAGTATTCGGTTTGGTGTGCACCAGTCTGCTTCTCCATCGGCTACTTCGGCCTTCGAGCGGCGCCCAACGACTAGCTGACGTCACCAAACGATTCGATGGTGCACTGGACTGATCCGATGCCACTTAGCTAAGTAAAGGCACCAAATAAATCTTCTATCGATCGTTATTGTGGATGGTACGATGATGCACTAGATGGTCCGGTGTGCTCACAGACGGAGAAGTTTTATAGCTTCCATTTGGAGGAAGCAGATCCTAACCCACGTGTCCTAGGGTCCTCAAGCAGAATGTTATATGGCGTAAGAAGCAAACCCTTGAATAAGTTCTCAATGACATAAGTGACCAGGGGCGGAGCCAAGGGGGGGCCGGCAGGGGCCATGGCCCCTCCCAAGGCTGCAACACATACAAGAATATATATATATATATAGTCTAAATTTTGTGTGTATAAATATATATACTCTAAATTTTGTGCAGCACAATTAATCAAATGTGTAATATAGTGGTTAGTAATACATGATCCATAACTATGTTGTAGTATGCCAACCAAAGTCTAAAAAAGACAAAGAATATAAGATAAAATATTCGTTGAATGACCAATCGATGCATAAAACGTCAAACCTAATTCGCTTCAGACGCTAATATCTAAACCTCACCCCTTTATGATTCATTCTATCGTCTGGCTAGGCAGTTGCGATTACCGCTGACCACTTGACTTGCCTCTGCCATAGCCCCACAACCAAAGTCCAAAGAAGGTGATCACGCGAAGCAGCATAATGAGCGCCAGCAACTTATAAACATACTACATTAGATCTCGTGGATAATAAAATCTACAAATTTCAACTAAAGTTGTCACCTTATAATTGGTGTGTACACGACAAATTTGACGTGTACCTGCGTAGTTTGACGAATTTTCATGAATCCTCGAGACTAGTTGGATTTTTGAATTCTCTCAAAAAATTGTTAGTTGCCTCATGAATATTAGAGTCATTATATACAAGTTGAATCTCATCAGTCGAATATTCATCGTTATATCGTCTTTATTATTTTAGTATTGTTCTTGCGTCACAACTTTAATTTAATATATCAATTAGCTAGAAAATGGACTCATCCACTAAAATAATTTATAAAGATCTAAAATTTTTTATTCCATGTCGAGTGCTTAAATTTGATAACATAAAACGATATTTTTTATCAGATGGTATTGATAAATTGATCGGCCCCCCTTATATTATATTCCTGGCTCCGCCCCTGTAAGTGACGTATGTGGCATCAAATTGATATGAACGAGAAGTATGAGAAACCAGAAGAAGTTGACTTAGCATTCATACAGTTTCACGAGCCCAACAATGAGAGTCAATTGGTCGTGAACACTCAAAGGTCAAAGCAACTAGTCCACAAGTTAAGCTGGCAGAGTCCAAGTTGAATCGAAGAAGCTTTGTGCAACCGATGAACCAACCTTGTTTTCTGGCTAGCCTCTTCTTCTTGAATCTCAAGGCGAGATTCATGTTAAAATGGCTAGAATTGTGACACCAAGAATTTTAGGGTATAAAATTTTCTTTCTTCTATACTCAAAATTTAGGTGCCATTTTTTCCTTGCTTTTATTTTCTTTTTCCTAAGAAAGTGGTATTTTTTACATGTAGGCGTAAGCCTAGTAAGGTAGAACTCTAAAAAAGATTTGATTTGTTGCATCATGTTGTTGCATAATGTTTCTAAGTGCAAAATGTGTTTGAAACATGGTAACATACCT
Organism: Zea luxurians; assembly: GCA_029449295.1. Lineage (NCBI taxonomy): Eukaryota > Viridiplantae > Streptophyta > Magnoliopsida > Poales > Poaceae > Zea > Zea luxurians. Next base: position 976,557 of record JAOPSE010000034.1, read on the forward strand.
TGTAGAAGTTTCTAGTAATTTTCATATTTTCTGGGTATTTTCTACTTTCTAGAAACCAAAATATATTTATTTGAGGTACCATAAAGCATTTTTAGAAGCTCCAAATATTTTTATTTGAGTTAATTAGGTGCCAAAACATGTCTAAGAATTTTAGAGCCTTTGGAATATTTTTTGGGTAACAAATAGAATTTTGGAATTTTCTGGAATTATTTTAACTCCTAAAATTAATTTATTGCAAAAAAATGCTATTACATTTGGGGATGAGAGACATGGTAAGGTAAGAGATCTAGGTTAGATTGCAATCACCACTGTGCACACTATTTCAAATGTTTATTTGGTGGATGCCCTATACTAGAATTTGTTTTTCGTGTATTAATATGTACAATTGGTTACAGTTGTTTATTTACGGATGACGATGTTACCGTTTTTAGAAGGAATGATGATTCGGTTGCATTTAAGGAAGTTTTAAAGGGAAAGCTCTATCTAGTAGATTTTTCGAATGATAAGGTCGAACTTGACACTCGCTTAATAGCTAAAATCAATATGGGTTGGTTATGGCACTGACGACTTGCCCATGTTGGGATAAAGAATCTTCATAAGCTTCTAAAAGAAGAGCACATTTTAGAACTAACCAATGTGCATTTTGAGAAAGACATGACTTGTAGAGCATGCAAGAATGGAAAGCAAGTTGGGATACATCATCCACACAAGAACATCATGACGATAGAAAGACCACTAGGGCTCCTGCACGTGGATTTATTCGGCTCAATTGCTTACATAAGCATTATCGAGAGTAAGTATGGTTTTATTATTGTGGATGATTATTCTTGCTTCACTTGGGTGTTCTTTTTGCAGGATAAATCCGAAACCCAAGGGGCCTAGAAGGTATTCTTAAGAAGAGATCAAAACGAGTTCAACTTAAGGATCAAGAAGATTAGAAGCAACAATGAAACAGAGTTCAAGAATGGTAAAATTGAAGATGAGGGAATCAAGCATGAGTTCTATTCTCCCTACACACTGTAACAAAATGGTGTGGTAGAGAGAAAGAATCGAACTCTTATGGATATGGCGAGGACCATGCTTGAGGAATATGAGACTTCGAATTGGTTTTGGGCAGAGGCGATCAACACAACCTGTTATACCATCAACCGGTTATATCTTCACTGTGTTCTCAAGAAAACATCCTATGAACTCCTTACCGCTAAAAATCCCAATGCTTCACATTTTAAAAATTTTGGGTGTAAATGGTTTATTCTTGTTAAAAAGGGTAGAAATTCAAAGTTTGCTTCTAAGGCGGTTGAAGGCTTTTTACTTGGTTATGACTAAAACACAAGTACATATAAAGTCTTCAATAAATCCACTAGATTAGTTGAAGTTTCTTGTGATGTCGTGTTTGATGAAACTAATGGCTCTTAAATAGAGCAAGTTGATCTTGATGAATTAGATGATGAAGAGGCTCTGTGCACTGTGTTAAGTATCATGTCCATTGGGGATGTATGCCCACAAGAATCTCAAGAGCCAACTCAAGCATAAGATCAACCATCTTCCTCCACATAAGCATCTCCTACAACTCAGGATGGTGAGCAAGCTCAAGAAGATGAGGAACAAATTCAAGATAATGAGCTAGCTCAAGATGGAGGCATACATGAAGAGGGAGATCAAGAAAAAGATCAAGATGAGGAAGAAAATCAAGAAATACAAGTACCCAAGGTGCCTCACCCAAGAGTCCATTAAGCAATTCAAAGAGACCAGCCCGTCAACATGATCCTTGATGATATCCAAAAGGGGATAACGACTCGCTCTCGAATTGCTAATTTCTATGAAAATTACCCTTTTGTGTCTTCTCTTGAGCCTTTCAGGGTTGAAGATGCATTAAAGGATCTAAACTAGGTGATGACCATGCAAGAGGGGCTCAACAATTTCAAGAGAAATGAGGTTTGGCACTTAGTACCATGTCCTAACCAAAATATTGTAGGAACCAGGTGGGGCTTCCACAACAAACAAGATGAACATGGTGTGGTGACAATGAACAATGCATGACTTGAGGCCAAGGTGTACTCACAGGTCGAAGATTTGGATTTTGATGAAACCTTTGCACCCATAGATAGGCTTGAGTCAATTTGAATATTATTAGCCTATGGTACTTACCATGATATAAAGTTGTTTCAAATGGACATGAAAAATACATTTCTCAATGGACCAATCAAGGAAAAAGTGTATGTTGAGCAACCTCCTGGCTTTGAAGATGATAAGTATCCCTCTCATGTGTATAAGCTCAAAAAGGCACTCTATGAGTTTAAGCAAGCATCAATTGCTTGGTATGAATGGCTGAGAGATTTTCTTATTGTAAATTCCTTCAAAGTTGGAAAGACTAATCCTGCTCTCTTTACTAAACTATCGATAATGATTTGTTTGTATTCCAAATTTATGTTGATGATATCATTTTTGGGTCTACTAACAAATCATCTTGTGAAGAGTTTAGTAGGATCATGGCCAAAAAAATTCGAGATGTCCATGATAGGGGAGTTAAAGTATTTATTGGCTTCCAAATCAAGCAACTCTAAGATGAAACTTTCATCAGCAAGAAAAAGCACACTCAAGACACTATAAAGAAGTTTGGGATGAAGGATGCCAAACTCATCAAGACACCCATGGGAACCAATGGGGATCTCGACCTCAACGCAAGAGGTATTTCTATAGATCAAAAGGTATATCGGTCTATGATATGTTCACTTCAATATTTGTGTGCTTCTAGACCAGATATAATGCTTTTTGTATGCATATGTGCAAGATTCCAAGCCGACCCTAAAGAAAGTCATCTTAGAGCAATGAAGAGAATATTTAGATATTTAGTTCATACTTCTAACTTTGGGCTTTGTAATCCTAAGGGTTCAAACATTGATCTCCTTGGATATTCTGATGTCGATTATGTCGGGTGTGTGGTTGATAGGTAGAGTAGATCAAGGGATTGTCAATTTTTAGGGAGATCCCTAGTGTCTTGGTCATCAAAGAAACAAAACTCCATTGCTCTATCCACTATCGAGGTCGAGTATATTGCTGCATGACATTGTTGTGCACAATTACTCTGGATGAGGCAAACCCTCGGGGACTTTAGCTACATGTCACACCCGGATTTTAGGGGTCCAAAACCCGGGCGTAAACATAAACACCAGGTATGCTGGGACCAAGTCTCACACATATGATGTATAGTGGCACAGGATCGAATGTCACATCTTTATATATAACAGGAGTTCTATACAAAATAAATAATTACATTATAAGGAGACAACGGTCCAGCAACCCAAAGTTGACTGGGAGACGACGGCCTAGACCACTCACGAACTTGTCACAGCATCCTCCAAGCGCTTCATCCTGTGGTACCTGTTCTTGACCTGTGGGGGGGTGTGAGACAGCAAGAGTGAGCTCACATACGTTCATCGCTCAACAAGTTGTGGGGAATAATGTGTATGAACTCGCCAAAGGTGGGAGCTCACGTGAAGTGTAAGGCTTACCAAAGGAGATGGTTGAAGCTGAGCATTGCTTTTAAAGTTGGTCAAAATTTTATTAGCAATTACTAAGTATAAGTAAATACCAACCCAATTAAATAGTAGAACAGAAGTAACGACATCACCTGCGATGCAATGCATATGACAAATTGAATTTAAGTTCCATAAATTAATCATGTGAGTGTCCGAGCCGCTCATGACCGTGAGCACGGCTAGTATACCAGTTTTACACTCTGCAGAGGTTGCGCATCTTTACCCACAAGTCGTGTATCCCATGTCGCCAGGGTTTGCAAGGCCCTTAGACACTTCCGAGGTGAATGGCTAGGGATCCACTACGAGGCCTTTACAAAGTTCCACTAGCTTCCGAAAACCCGCTACAGTTTATAGGAAGTTCCAATGCAGGAATCCCTTGCAGGACCGCCATCGCAGCAAAATCCTCCCGAGGGCCTCCCTACACTGACCACTCCCCTACTGCCCTTGCCCCTTTCGGGTAAGGTAGTCTTCCACTAGCTTTCCTAATTAATCAGCCAAGGGCGTCCCATTAAACCCTTGTGGTAGCACTGTTTTCCCGGGTGGTTCTCCATGTTCCAATTAACATAATGATCTTATCATGAACAATAATAACAACTGATAACAAAAGTATAATCATGAATAGTGTATCTCCATACCCAAAACCACGTACAGCACTAGCAAGTACTACCCAGAAAGTTCAGTGGTAAACAAGGTATAAAGATAGACAAACTAGGGTAACCTATTGGGTCCCATCAAAATTAACCTATGCAGATCATTATGATTAATTAGAACATGAGTAGGTAAAAAGAAGTGATCAAGGGCACAACTTGCCTGGGACTTGAGATTCCAGGTACCAGGATGATCTTCAGGTGACTCGTGTCCTCACTGCTAGTCGTAGCAATTCAAACAAACATGGTATAGGCAAAAATTAACATTACACCAAACATAAGTACAAACTGAACAATAATAATCTACGCGTTGCTACGAGATTGTAGGAACAAGAATCACTAAATTTGGAGTTGTAGATTTTAAGTTATGAATTTTCTAATGTTTTATGCATTTAATACAAGATTAAGTGAAAGAATAACTTTAATGTGTTTGTCATGTCAGAACAGAGGCACTAATGGGTAGATAATATTATTACAAAAATTTAGGAACTGGAATGGACCAATTTGGAGTTCATATGCATTTACTATGAATTATACAAATTATATGAATTGTTTTTATACTAAAAACTCATTTTCTAATTCATTTTCTCGATTTTATAACTCTCTGGACTGGGCCTCAATTACTAGAAAATGCAGGGGCAAAACTAAAACGATTCCCGAGACTCAGGATTTCCCCGCACAGGACGGCGGGTTGATTTCTGCTTTCCTCGGGGTCTCTTTAGAAAAATGCCCCACGAAGGGGTATCGTTGTATCGTAGCCGCACGATTTGATCTGGGCGGCCAGGATTAGATTAGGTTGACACTCTAACCGGTACTCAACGCACGCCGTAGGATCAAACATCGACGGCACAGACTTCATTAAGGCGCGATATGATCCCGACCCCCCATCTAACCATCAACGATCTGGAGCCATCCATTCCTAGATCCAACCCCAGCCGTAAACTCCAAGATCTATGGTCGTGCACTTCTCTCCCTCACTCGATTCTGACCACGGCGGCGACGCAAGTCTTCGCGGCGGGGCACGCCGGTGTGACGACGAACGGCCAACACCGAGCGACAAAATCAAATCGGGTAGGACTACGCGATGCTTATGCTATTGCGAACACGGTTTGAGGGTACTCACCGGCATTGGAGGTGTGGTGGCTGCTGCCCACGGAGGATGGCGGTCAGTGGCGGGTTTGGAACGTCGATGAGCAATTCTGGCCAAAGCCGACCGAGCCCTCACCAGACAACGCCACAAAGAGCATGTACGCATCCCGGCGGCCATCCCCAAGCACCCCGTGGACTTCAAACGGCGGTAGAGGCCACGGACGGCTGCGGCGGCGGATTCCTGGTAGAGTGGAGCGACGACGAGCAATTGATGGCCTCCAAGCCCGTGATCTCCCCTGGCGAAGCCGTCAGCACTAATAGCGGAGTCAAGCAGAGCTTTCTGGTCTAGCGCCGCAGGTACACCCGCACCGGGGGTCCCGATTCCGCAACGACTTCGCTCCCTTCCTTTTCTCCTTACTCGGTGAGCTTGGGTCTGTTGATGGGGAAAGGCGAGAACGAGACCGGCGCCCAGGGTCAGCAGCAAGCTGTGAGGAGGGAGCCTTGGCGGGGGAAGAAGGCCGCTTCGGAAATCTGGAGAGGAGAGGGAATGCGCCCGGTCTTCACAGCGACGGTGCCCACGGTTCTTATACCTGGAACTGAGTCCGAACTTTGGGGGGGGATTGGTCAACGGAGCGCGCCATGCGCGCGAGCATCCAGCGGAGAGGATTAGTACGACGCATGCACAAGCTCCGATTGCTATGGCGGATCCCAACAGACCGGCGGAGATCAGGCGCGGCGAGATCCAGACCCGCGGTGCGAGCGGCAGTGAAATCGCGTTCTGTTTGAGGTAGGGGAACGAGCTGAAGGCTGGGCCCACATGTAAGCGAAGAAGCCTAGCGCGCCAGTGAGACAGACGCCAGGGCCCCGCCCGTCAGCGAACGTGGAAGCCACGGGTCCCCGCGCGCGTGGAGGTCCTGGGCCGCGCGGCTAAGGATCCATAGGTGGGCCGAAATGTGGAGATTCCAGCCCAGGTGGGTTTTATCTTTTTTTCTTTTATTTTCCTTTTCCTTTTTGATTTATTTCCTTTTCATTTGAATCTCTAATTTGAATTTGAATCCTGTTATGAACTTCACCTTTGAGTCAAAGGTACAAACTCAAATCTGCACAAGAATAATATATATATTATAACTATTTTTATTCACATAGTAATTTCTTCCTTCTCTTTTCTCTTTTACATATTATTTCTAAAACCCTAATTCTCAAGTTAGGATTTAAACTTTATTCAAGTCAATTATTATATTTTTATTATTATTATTGTGAACATTATTTGATGCACACACAAAACCCCAATATGATGCACTTTCTTTTATTTTAGTGTCATTGGTTAGATTTAATCACTTTTTATTTTATGTATGCTCTATTCATGATGCAATTAAGGCACATAAAATAAAGAAATCACCATATAATGCTTTTATACAATTTTGAGTATTACAAATCCTACCCCCCTTAAAAATAATCTCGTCCTCGAGATTTGTAAGAAAAGGGATATAGGACGAATGGTTTGCAATTTATCTTTCAGTTTCTAATTATTTCAAAAAAAATCAAAAGCCTCTCTCTTTTTTTTTATTAAGGAGTGATTTGGGAGAGCATGGGTATGTTTATCCACTTTATTGTGTATGGTAAAAGATGTTTTTGAAGCATAGAGAGGTTTGGGTAAGAAAGAGTGTGGTAAGGAAAGACTTCATCCAAGATTGTGGATCTTGACTCATCTTGGTGATCTCACTTGCTCCTTGAAGAATTGAGTTGGTGCTCATCCTTCCTTGATGAGGTTTGATCATCTTCTCCGGTCTCGTCTCATTGATTAGGAGTTAGTGTATATTATTGGGCTGGGGAATATGGTTAATATAGGTATGGATGAGATAGACTACATGATGTAGGTCAAAAGTTTGTTTGATGTTAGGTGGGGATAGGCAGGTCATGCAATCCATCAAGACTCTATTGATTGGGTAAGTTATGTAACTTGTTATATAGGTCGAGTTGTTGTGTATGGCCAAGTTGATATAAGTCTCCAAATTAGGCTTAAGTGATTTAGGAGTATGGCCTTATCCTTTCCACCAGCATTAAGTAATCTCACACTAGATTAGACCATATTAAATTAGATATGATCTAGATTAGACTAGTTTAAGTTAGATAGATTTATCAGGGTAAGATATATCTTGTTAGGATATGTTAGAATCTTTTGAGATAGGATGGGGTATACGGTGTAGGTAGGTCAGAAGCTCTATTAGGTTAACACAGAGGGATTATGCAATTATCGGATGGGTAAGGTAGTTGCATATGTATATGGTCAAGTTAATCTAGGGCATCAATTTAGCTTAAATCATTTTTATAGGAGTGAGGTCTAATCCATTTCACTAGTACTATCTAATTTATTAAATAACTCACTTTAGATTGGATCATATTAGATTAGATGGGATCTAGATTGGTATCACCGGATTAGTCTAGACAATATCTAATTACTTTGAATTAGATCATGGTTGATATTTTAGACTAGGATAAATATGCTAATTAGGGTAGGATGAATTCATAAGGATAAGGTATAATCTTTTGAGGTAAATTAGATCTATTAGGATAACAAAATCTTTTCAAGATAAGATGAATTTATTAAGGCAAGAGAGTATCTTGTAAGATAAGATGGATCTATTAAGATAAGAGAGTGTCTTTTAAGATAAGAAGAACTTCTACGAGATAGATACCTTTTAGTGGAGGATAATCTAAGTTGTTTAGTTATCTTATGAATTCTATTTATGCCTATACGTATATGCAGATGTAATTGTGGACATTACTCCACAACTAATCACACTCAATCAAAGATCCAAATCAAACAAGTATCATAAGAACAAACATTCAAGTTCATAGATATCTATAAAAATAGTTTTGTTTTTGTTCCTAAGAGTAGGTCTCCTTATTCCTAAAGGTCACTTTAGGCACAGGATTTCAAAGTGTGAAATCCACATTTGTCTTTAGAAAAGAAAAGATAAGAATAATCAGAGTAAAGCGGAATTAGATGAGAAAAGATTTAAGAAAAGTTTAGAAAGGATCAGAGTAGCCAAGGTAAGTAAGTATTGGTTGTCCAGTTCTATCTAGGTTTCGTCCTACAGTCAACATTCCTCTGATACCACTTCTGTCACACCCGGATTTTAGGGGTCCAAAACCCGGGCGTAAACATAAACACCAGGTATGCTGGGACCAAGTCTCACACATATGATGTATAGTGGCACAGGATCGAATGTCACATCTTTATATATAACAGGAGTTCTATACAAAATAAATAATTACATTATAAGGAGACAACGGTCCAGCAACCCAAAGTTGACTGGGAGACGACGGCCTAGACCACTCACGAACTTGTCACAGCATCCTCCAAGCGCTTCATCCTGTGGTACCTGTTCTTGACCTGTGGGGGGGGGTGTGAGACAGCAAGAGTGAGCTCACATACGTTCATCGCTCAACAAGTTGTGGGGAATAATGTGTATGAACTCGCCAAAGGTGGGAGCTCACGTGAAGTGTAAGGCTTACCAAAGGAGATGGTTGAAGCTGAGCATTGCTTTTAAAGTTGGTCAAAATTTTATTAGCAATTACTAAGTATAAGTAAATACCAACCCAATTAAATAGTAGAACAGAAGTAACGACATCACCTGCGATGCAATGCATATGACAAATTGAATTTAAGTTCCATAAATTAATCATGTGAGTGTCCGAGCCGCTCATGACCGTGAGCACGGCTAGTATACCAGTTTTACACTCTGCAGAGGTTGCGCATCTTTACCCACAAGTCGTGTATCCCATGTCGCCAGGGTTTGCAAGGCCCTTAGACACTTCCGAGGTGAATGGCTAGGGATCCACTACGAGGCCTTTACAAAGTTCCACTAGCTTCCGAAAACCCGCTACAGTTTATAGGAAGTTCCAATGCAGGAATCCCTTGCAGGACCGCCATCGCAGCAAAATCCTCCCGAGGGCCTCCCTACACTGACCACTCCCCTACTGCCCTTGCCCCTTTCGGGTAAGGTAGTCTTCCACTAGCTTTCCTAATTAATCAGCCAAGGGCGTCCCATTAAACCCTTGTGGTAGCACTGTTTTCCCGGGTGGTTCTCCATGTTCCAATTAACATAATGATCTTATCATGAACAATAATAACAACTGATAACAAAAGTATAATCATGAATAGTGTATCTCCATACCCAAAACCACGTACAGCACTAGCAAGTACTACCCAGAAAGTTCAGTGGTAAACAAGGTATAAAGATAGACAAACTAGGGTAACCTATTGGGTCCCATCAAAATTAACCTATGCAGATCATTATGATTAATTAGAACATGAGTAGGTAAAAAGAAGTGATCAAGGGCACAACTTGCCTGGGACTTGAGATTCCAGGTACCAGGATGATCTTCAGGTGACTCGTGTCCTCACTGCTAGTCGTAGCAATTCAAACAAACATGGTATAGGCAAAAATTAACATTACACCAAACATAAGTACAAACTGAACAATAATAATCTACGCGTTGCTACGAGATTGTAGGAACAAGAATCACTAAATTTGGAGTTGTAGATTTTAAGTTATGAATTTTCTAATGTTTTATGCATTTAATACAAGATTAAGTGAAAGAATAACTTTAATGTGTTTGTCATGTCAGAACAGAGGCACTAATGGGTAGATAATATTATTACAAAAATTTAGGAACTGGAATGGACCAATTTGGAGTTCATATGCATTTACTATGAATTATACAAATTATATGAATTGTTTTTATACTAAAAACTCATTTTCTAATTCATTTTCTCGATTTTATAACTCTCTGGACTGGGCCTCAATTACTAGAAAACGCAGGGGCAAAACTAAAAAGATTCCCGAGACTCAGGATTTCCCCGCACAGGACGGCGGGTTGATTTCTGCTTTCCTCGGGGTCTCTTTAGAAAAATGCCCCACGAAGGGGTATCGTTGTATCGTAGCCGCACGATTTGATCTGGGCGGCCAGGATTAGATTAGGTTGACACTCTAACCGGTACTCAACGCACGCCGTAGGATCAAACATCGACGGCACAGACTTCATTAAGGCGCGATATGATCCCGACCCCCCATCTAACCATCAACGATCTGGAGCCATCCATTCCCAGATCCAACCCCAGCCGTAAACTCCAAGATCTATGGTCGTGCACTTCTCTCCCTCACTCGATTCTGACCACGGCGGCGACGCAAGTCTTCGCGGCGGGGCACGCCGGTGTGACGACGAACGGCCAACACCGAGCGACAAAATCAAATCGGGTAGGACTACGCGATGCTTATGCTATTGCGAACACGGTTTGAGGGTACTCACCGGCATTGGAGGTGTGGTGGCTGCTGCCCACGGAGGATGGCGGTCAGTGGCGGGTTTGGAACGTCGATGAGCAATTCTGGCCAAAGCCGACTGAGCCCTCACCAGACAACGCCACAAAGAGCATGTACGCATCTCGGCGGCCATCCCCAAGCACCCCGTGGACTTCAAACGGCGGTAGAGGCCACGGACGGCTGCGGCGGCGGATTCCTGGTAGAGTGGAGCGACGACGAGCAATTGATGGCCTCCAAGCCCGTGATCTCCCCTGGCGAAGCCGTCAGCACTAATAGCGGAGTCAAGCAGAGCTTTCTGGTCTAGCGCCGCAGGTACACCCGCACCGGGGGTCCCGATTCCGCAACGACTTCGCTCCCTTCCTTTTCTCCTTACTCGGTGAGCTTGGGTCTGTTGATGGGGAAAGGCGAGAACGAGACCGGCGCCCAGGGTCAGCAGCAAGCTGTGAGGAGGGAGCCTTGGCGGGGGAAGAAGGCCGCTTCGGAAATCTGGAGAGGAGAGGGAATGCGCCCGGTCTTCACAGCGACGGTGCCCACGGTTCTTATACCTGGAACTGAGTCCGAACTTTGGGGGGGGATTGGTCAACGGAGCGTGCCATGCGCGCGAGCATCCAGCGGAGAGGATTAGTACGACGCATGCACAAGCTCCGATTGCTATGGCGGATCCCAACAGACCGGTGGAGATCAGGCGCGGCGAGATCCAGACCCGCGGTGCGAGCGGCAGTGAAATCGCGTTCTGTTTGAGGTAGGGGAACGAGCTGAAGGCTGGGCCCACATGTAAGCGAAGAAGCCTAGCGCGCCAGTGAGACAGACGCCAGGGCCCCGCCCGTCAGCGAACGTGGAAGCCACGGGTCCCCGCGCGCGTGGAGGTCCTGGGCCGCGCGGCTAAGGATCCATAGGTGGGCCGAAATGTGGAGATTCCAGCCCAGGTGGGTTTTATCTTTTTTTCTTTTATTTTCCTTTTCCTTTTTGATTTATTTCCTTTTCATTTGAATCTCTAATTTGAATTTGAATCCTGTTATGAACTTCACCTTTGAGTCAAAGGTACAAACTCAAATCTGCACAAGAATAATATATATATTATAACTATTTTTATTCACATAGTAATTTCTTCCTTCTCTTTTCTCTTTTACATATTATTTCTAAAACCCTAATTCTCAAGTTAGGATTTAAACTTTATTCAAGTCAATTATTATATTTTTATTATTATTATTGTGAACATTATTTGATGCACACACAAAACCCCAATATGATGCACTTTCTTTTATTTTAGTGTCATTGGTTAGATTTAATCACTTTTTATTTTATGTATGCTCTATTCATGATGCAATTAAGGCACATAAAATAAAGAAATCACCATATAATGCTTTTATACAATTTTGAGTATTACACTACAATCCGAGAAAAGTCTCCCTTCTATGTGACAATGAGAATGCAATCTGCATGGCAGACAATCCTGTTGATCACGACTGCACTAAGCACATAGATATTTGGTATCACTTAATGAAAGATCACTCATAAAGGGTAGATATCATAATTGATCATGTTAGCTCCCAAATATAGTTAGGAGATATCTTCACCAAGCCCCTAGATGAGTAAAGGTTTTGTGAGCTTAGGAGTGAACTAAATGTTATTGATTTTCGGAATATGGATTGAAATGTTGCACATATTGCTCTTTTACTGTACCTTTGATCACTTACATCTCTTTCAATCGGTACAAATTCATATTTTTATATTTCTGCATGTATCAAGGTTTAAACTATAGAACTTGTCTCCCCAAGCCTCACAAGTCCTAGTGCATCACTCTGACAAGTATTCATCACGTGTATGCACATTAAGGGGGAGCAATGGTCTACACTTTAAATCTTTAAGACTAATGTCCTTTCAAATCTATTTTGTGTTTAGTCTCAACTTGAAAGGGAAATGTAGTTTCGGGCAATGAAAGTGCTTCCACTATATACTCAATCGATATCAAAGATTCCTTGCTCCAACTCATGTTCTTAAACTGCTATATTTTTGTTGAAAAGGCCACATAATTGTCTCAGTTTCTAGTGCTTATTAATGCTAAAGGGGTAGAAATTATTAGGCCAAAGCAAAAGGATTGCACCATCATCTTATTTTCAAAATAATAGTATTTCAAAATTGGTATATTTTCATGTGAGAAAAACCCTCTTAACACCTAAAAGGAGAACTCTTTCTAAAATCTAGGGAGAAATTTACAAGGGGACATCTTGTCTGGCCAAAGGAAAAGCATTTCAAAAAGGGGGAGAAGTTTTGAAACTTAAGAAATGCTCGAGAAAATATCATCCTTATCTTTCTTAGCTGAAAATAGAAGGTTCTCGAAAAGAATTTACCCAAATATTCCAAAACTTTGCAAAATCAAACACTCAAGTGGTGCAAATGTTGTTCAAAATGTTAAATATTCAAAAACAATTCATACTTGATCTAAACTTATTTCTTATAAACCCTTGGAAGTTTGCAAACTAGTTACAATTCTGAAGTGTTGTATTTGCTTTGATTTGTGTTGGCATCAATCTTCAATAGGGGGAAATTGAAAGGGAAATTGTCTTTAAAGCCATTTCTATATTTGTTTTGGTGATTGATGACCACCACGACCATGTGAACTAACTAGTTTGATGAGCATATGATCACAGGTGCATCAGAAAATACTTCAAGAAGATCATCTCCAAAATTCAGAAGGTACGAACCGTCCGGGGCACCAAAAACTAAATTCGGACAGGAACTGTGTCAATTTGAAAAGATGTACTACGACTTGTTCAGAGCTAAGTCAAGTACCGTCTGACACCATGTGCAGACCGTCTGGCTATAATTCATGGACCGTTCGCCTATTCAAAGTTTGATCTATCAAAGGTGGCAAGTTTAGAAAAATGAATTTTAACGCAAAGCATGGACCGTTTGCAATGCACTTTATCTGACATCTGGCGACACATTTAATGCTCTTATAGTCGTTGATATTGCCATTGTAATTGACCATTGCGATCTAACAGTTGATCTTGAAGGGGTGAACCATTCAGTCAGGGAGCACGGACTGTCCACTCATGGCAGAAGGCAGTAACGACTATGGGGGTGGTTGAAGGCTATAAATACCCCTCAACCATCTCATTCAATTGCATCTAAGCATTCCAATCACCTCATTATTTCCTAATAGTTACAAGATCAAGATCATTCATTCCAAGTCACACAAAAAGCAATCAATGGCCTCCAAGTGCCGCATTTGCAAAGTGAGGAACTAGTGATTCGTGCCTTGAGAGTAACATTGAAGAAGAGTGTGTATTGATTTTGTTGTGCTCTTTATTGCTTGAATTTTTTATTTGAGTTTTCTTTCTCACCTATATTTTCATTCTCACACTTGTAAAGAGCTAACAAGAGACTTCGAATTTGTGTAGGGGTCCTTGTGGGGACTTTTGTGCCCTTTGATTTGAGATGAATACTTAAGCGATCAAAGTGACCTGGTTGAGAGAGGGAAATTGTTGAAAGAGACTCGTCCTAAGTGAACACCTCAACGAAGAGGTAGGTTTCCTAACCGAACTTCGGTAAATAAATCATCGTGGCTTTTATGTTGTGTTGTGATTGTGATTTATTTCTCTCTTCCCTCTTCTAGTTCTCTTTTTTGAGCTTGATCCCAAATCAATTGTGTTGCCACCAAGTAATTCCGCAATCATATTGAGCAACACTTACAAGAAGAACTCCTCTCCCTCACTCCGATTGACTTGTTTCTCACTATAACTCCTAAGGAGGGTTTGAGTTTGTGTTTAAAGTGATAAATTTCCACTCTCGTATGACAGTTTCTCCCCTCGCTCGCTCGCACCAAAGTTTCCCTAGGTGAGGCGCCCCTACAATAATCGTGGAGGAGGAGGAGCACCATCACCATCCTTGCCTCGTTGGAGCATTGACTCCCTCGCTACGATGACGCTTCGTTGGCCATCTTCTTTTTCCCTTGGTGAGAAATCCTCGGTCTCTTCCTTGTTTCATCATTAGTCGATCAATCATAACCATTGTCTTGTGATAGCCTCTGTTTGTAGCTAGTGACCCAATTCCGCTCCTTCCCCTTTCTGGAATCATAAAAGAATGTTCTAACCACAATCATCAGGTTCAAATTCCACTCCACCCAGAAATTTCCCCATTCTTCCTTCCCTTCTGTTTTCTCTCTCCACCCTTGTTCTTCGTTGAGCTCAGTTCTATGGTGGCTATGGCTGAGCCCTCCCCACTGCAGCCCCTCTCACTCTTGCCTGTGTGCGCCTTTTACCCCTGGTGTGACGTGCCCTTTGCCCCGACATGCCCCTTCCCCACCCACGCCCCTGCTCATTTGGCCGAGAGACACGACCATGGCGCCCTGCACACCAAACTATACCCGGTGCGCACCCCACTCATTAGAGCCCCACGCGGAAGCTCTCTCCCTGAAGCCCCTCGTACGAGTCCTAGGACGAAGCCCCCGCCTCGCGCGTGGCCTCCAAGGAGACCGAGGCCCCCCACGGGACTCCCCCTACGTGCGGCCTGCTGCTTAGCGCCTGCCCGCACTCGAAGGCCTCCCCAGACGGTCGCTCGCACCTAGAAGCCCCTACGAGCAGCGTTGCGAGCTCCACTGATTAAATTTATAGGTGACATAAGATACGATGGTTACGACAATGACATTGGTGATGCTGCTTCTCGGAGGAAGATAAATTTCATGGGTTATTAATCATGGATTGATGTTAAAAGTTGTCTTATATTGTGTTGGATCTTTTATGGGCTTGGCCCATTTATTGAATAAACTCTATGGTGTGTAATGGTGGAGAATACCAATAGTACCACATTGGAAGTCCAAGGGTCTTTTGCCTTGACTTATATGGTGGGATTTATTCCACTTAACTTGAGAAGTCAAGAAATGGACAAGGGCGTGCCACACGCGCGCGCGCGCGCCGCCGCCGCCGCCGGCCGGGCCGGGCGTGGCGTGGCGAGGCGAGGCGAGGCGAGCGAGCGGGGTGTGGTTGTGTTAATTTTTAGCACTCACTAACCGCGTACGTCAGCCGAGTGACCCTGTCTCTTCGTCGGCCGAGTGACTCTCCAGCCGAGTGACTCTGTCTCTTCGTCAGCCAGCCGAGTGACCCTTCTCCTTCAGCTGGCCGACTTATGGCGTGACTCGGCGAGTGCTGGCCGACTCATGGCATAACTCGGCGAGAGCTGGCCGACTCTTGGCGTGACTCGGCGACCTTTCTCCTTCAACTTCCCTCTGCGAGAGGTTAAATAGAGGAGCACCCCTGTCACTCGGTACACGTGAAAAACAACTTTCAGAACCACAGTCCAGCCGCCGAGTGAGGGTATTTCCATCTCGTGACTCTGCGCGCACAGAGAAGCGAGAGGGCAGGTGCCTCCGAAGCCGGTGCCGTTCGAGACCTTGCACGGGGGATCGGCAATTAGGTTTTTGGGGAGCGTCTACGCGACTGCCCAAAACATCTGCGACATGACAATTGAAGTTGGATAAGGATCTAGATCCTCGGAGCGCATGGGAGGGTATGATCAATTCATCTCCTCACTATTTTACATTCTGCAAATTATATATGTTCATACCTGCTGTTTTATTTATAGCCATAAATTTATCCAATTTGTTTTGTCGTATTATATCATGACATGTCTGATGCCTGATTATACTGGTAATATGATAAATCTGTTTGTCTTAATTTTACAGTTATGCTGTTTATGTTGCTATCTGTTTATTTTCAGTTGTTCCATAATAATACATGTTCCATGTTTATATGCTTATTATATTTATATGATCCATATGCTTTACGTTCTCCTGATCCATATTGTTATGGATATATTTGAGATAGTGATTTCTATAATTAACCATATTTTATATGTCATCATCATAATGTTAATTTATGGAATTAAAATGATATGAAAATGCCTATATTTCTAACAATCCAAAAACCTAATGTTAGGCATTTTTCTGTCAGAGGTTTTGCTGCTGTGCTAAAGCCTGATCCGTTTGATGGTAAAAACTTCTTGATATGGAAAGCTAAGATGGAATTGTGGCTAACTGCAATGTCTTGTTTTCATGCCGCTGAGGGCAAGCCTGCCAACTTACCTCCTGAGGATGAGGCTAAGTTTAAGGCTGAAGACAACCTCTTTCGAGGAGCAGTAATTAGCGCACTGGATACAAAATTCCAGAAAAGCTATATCATTCTTCCCACAGGGAAAGAGCTGTGGGATGCTCTTGTTGGAAAGTTTGGAGTTACTGACGCTGGTAGCGAGCTGTACCTCATGGAGCAGCTGTATGACTACAAGATGGTTGAGAACCGATCTGTAGTGGAACAGGCTCATGAGTTCCAGGCACTAGCTAAGGAACTCGAACTTTTTCCTTGTCCTTTGCCTGACAAGTTTGTGGCTGGCGGTATAATCGCCAAGTTGCCACCTTCTTGGAAGGACTTTGCTACCTCTCTCAAACATAAGAGACAAGAGTTCAATGTGGAGGAGCTCATTGGTACTCTTGATGTTGAGGAAAGAGCTAGATCAAAGGACAATGGAAAAGGTGTGGAGACCTCTACTGCTAATGTGGTGCAGAAGAGAAACTTCCGCAAGTTTAACAAGAAGAAAAACCAAAACAAACCAGAGAACGCAAATAAACCTGTTCATACAGCACAGTTTAAAAAGAAGAACAACAATAACAAGGGAAAGGGAGGTTGCTTTGTCTGTGGCAGTGATCAACATTGGGCTAGAGAGTGCCCTGATCGCAAGTTCACTCAGGACAAGAAATCAGCTAATGTTGTAACCACTGAAACTGGAGATGGAACATCTGGGTATGGTAATTCTTTACCATTTGTTCTCTCAGTTTGTAATTCACCTGAGTGGTGGATGGACAGTGGTGCAAATATTCATGTATGTGCTGATGCCTCTATGTTCTCCTCCTACCAGGTCGGGAGGTCTGGCGCCTTGTTAATGGGAAATGGGTCGCGTGCTCATGTTCTTGGTGTTGGTACGGTCATTCTGAAGTTTACTTCGGGAAAGACGGTGCCATTGAAGAGCGTGCAGCATGTGCCCTCTATCAAGAAGAATCTCGTTAGTGCTTCTATGCTATGTCGAGATGGCTACAAAGTTGTTCTTGAGTCAAATAAATGTGTTGTGTCGAAACATGGTACTTTTGTTGGTAAAGGATATGACTGCGGAGGGCTGTTCCGCTTATCATTGCATGATGTGTGTAATAAACTCGTGAATTCTGTTCATTTTTCTGATGAGTCGGATTTATGGCATTCACGTTTTTGTCATGCAAGCTTTGGCTGTCTTATGCGGTTAGCAAATATAAATTTAATTCCTAAATTTAACTTGGTCAAAAAGTCTAAGTGCCATGTGTGTGTTGAATCAAAACAACCTCGCAAGCCTCACAAGGTTGCTGAGGCGAGGAGTTTGGCACCTCTAGAACTTGTTCATTCTGATCTGTGCGAGATGAATGGAATTTTGACCAAAGGTGGTAAAAGATACTTTCTCACTTTTATAGATGACTCCACTAGATTTTGCTATGTGTATCTCTTAAAAACAAAAGATGAAGCGTTCAATTATTTTAAGGCCTACAAAGCTGAAGTAGAGAACCAACTTGAGAGGAAAATAAAACGGTTAAGGTCCGACCGAGGTGGAGAATATTTCTCTAATGTGTTCGATGAGTTCTGCGTGGAACATGGTATTATTCATGAGAGGACACCGCCATTCTCACCACAATCCAATGGGATTGCTGAAAGGAAAAACCGCACTCTAACAGATTTGGTGAATGCCATGTTGAGTACAGCGGGATTATCCAAGGCATGGTGGGGTGAGGCGATTTTGACAGCATGTCATGTCCTGAATAGAGTTCCAACAAAGAACAAAGAGATCACTCCATTTGAGGAATGGGAAAAGAGAAGAGTAAATCTCTCGTATTTGCGCACTTGGGGTTGCTTGGCTAAAGTGAATGTGCCAATCAACAAAAAGCGTAAACTTGGGCCTAAAACTGTTGACTGTATATTCCTTGGGTACTCTTTTCACAGCACTGGGTATAGGTTCTTAATTATAAAATCTGATGTGCCTGATATGTATGTTGATACTATCATGGAATCAAGAGACGCAACATTTTTTGAGAATGAGTTTCCCATGAAGAATACACCTAGTGATACAAGTCATGAGACTATAATTCCCCATGAGCATGAACTGTCGATTCCTATAGATCATGCTGAGGATTCTCACGTGCACATCCCTGAGGAGGATGACACTATAGTCACTCGAAAGAGCAAGAGACAGAGGGTTGCAAAATCCTTTGGTAATGACTTTATAGTGTACCTTGTGGAAGACACACCAACTACCATTAGTGAGGCATATTCCTCTCCTGATGCTGACTTATGGAAGGAAGCAGTAAGGAGTGAGATGGAATCTATTATGTCTAATGGAACTTGGGAGGTCGTTGACCGTCCTTATGGTTGTCAACCTATAGGTTGCAAATGGATCTTCAAGAAAAAGCTTAGGCCTGATGGTACAATCGAGAGGTACAAGGCAAGGCTTGTGGCCAAAGGATATACCCAAAAGGAGGGTGAAGATTTCTTTGATACCTACTCACCAGTGGCTCGATTGACTACGATTCGCACATTAATAGCCGTGGCAGCCTCTTATGGTCTTATCATTCATCAGATGGATGTTAAGACAGCTTTCCTTAATGGAGAGTTGGATGAGGAGATCTACATGGATCAGCCAGAAGGGTTTATTGCGGATGGTCAAGAGAACAAGGTGTGCAGGTTGATAAAATCATTGTATGGCCTAAAACAAGCACCTAAGCAATGGCATGAAAAGTTTGATAATACTCTTACAGCAGCTGGCTTTGTTGTAAATGAATCTGACACGTGTGTATACTATCGGTATGGTGGGGGTGAGTCTGTTATGCTGTGTCTTTATGTTGATGACATTTTGATCTTTGGATCAAATCTCAATGTGATTGAGGAAGTTAAAAATCTTCTATCGAGCAATTTCGAGATGAAAGATTTGGGAGAAGCTGATGTCATTCTAAACATCAAGCTTGTTAGAGAAGCTGATGGTGGGGTAACTTTGTTACAATCCCATTATGTGGAAAAGGTATTGAGTCGCTTTGGTTTTAGTGACTGTGACCCTGCTCCAACACCTTATGACCCTAGTGTGCTATTAAGAAAGAATCGGAGAATAGCAAGGGATCAATTGACATACTCCCAGATCATTGGCTCGCTCATGTACCTTGCAAGTGCAACAAGGCCAGACATCTCTTATGCTGTGAGTAAGCTAAGTCGGTTTGTGTCGAAACCAGGAGATGATCACTGGCGTGCTCTTGAGAGAGTGTTGCGGTATTTGAAAGGTACTATGACATACGGTATTCATTATACCGGAAACCCAAAAGTGCTGGAAGGCTATTGTGATGCCAACTGGATTTCTGATGCTGATGAGCTTTATGCCACAAGCGGATATGTGTTTCTGTTTGGAGGTGGCGCTGTTTCCTGGAAGTCTTGCAAGCAGACTATCTTAACAAAGTCTACAATGGAAGCAGAACTAGCAGCATTAGACACTGCTGGGGCTGAGGCCGAGTGGCTTCGTGATTTCCTATTGGACTTACCGGTAGTTGAAAAACCGATACCGGCTATTTCCATGAACTGTGACAACCAAACGGTGATTACAAAGGTTAACAGTTCTAGGAATAACATGAAGTCTACAAGGCATGTTAAGAGGAGATTGAAATCTGTCAGAAAGTTGAAAAACTCCGGAGTTATAACTGTGGATTATGTTCACACATCGAACAATCTGGCAGATCAATTCACTAAGGGTCTATCACGCAATGTGATAGAAAGTGCATCGAGGGAAATGGGTATGAGACCCATGTGAGATCTACTCTAGTGGTAACCTGCTCTATGTGATCGGAGATCCCGTGAAGTAGAGTGGAGAAACAAGCTAGGAGTAGGTTGTGAGGAAAGATCCCTTTCTTAACTCATTTCTGATGCACATCTTTCCTATCTGTAAGGCAGGATGGTATTTACCTTAATGTATTCCAAGAGTCTTATAAAGGTGAGATGTTGTCCTACAGAACATCTTTTGAAGAATACACCTATATGAGTCAGACTGCTAGTCACAGTCTATGGGACTTGGGTAATCCCTAAATACTCATGAAAGGCACTGAAGTGTGACTTATATGCTTCTAAACAGCGGGAATACCCTTTTGCAGCCAAGTATCAGCAAAGGATTTGAGTGAATCTTATTTCGCACAAAACTGTCAATTCAAGGCATAGTCCATTGTTCAGTTGTGAATAAGTGAAACTCTTATTCTAGATGGATGTTCAACTTAACAGTCTCCATCGAAACACTGGTATATCAAAGAATTGTGATTCTGATACTTCATCATTACAAACCCTAGAGTTTGGTGGGGTTTGTTGGATCTTTTATGGGCTTGGCCCATTTATTGAATAAACTCTATGGTGTGTAATGGTGGAGAATACCAATAGTACCACATTGGAAGTCCAAGGGTCTTTTGCCTTGACTTATATGGTGGGATTTATTCCACTTAACTTGAGAAGTCAAGAAATGGACAAGGGCGTGCCACACGCGCGCGCGCGCGCGCCGCCGCCGCCGCCGGCCGGGCCGGGCCGGGCGTGGCGTGGCGTGGCGTGGCGTGGCGAGGCGAGGCGAGGCGAGGCGAGGCGAGGCAGGCGAGCGGGCGTGGTGTGGTTGTGTTAATTTTTAGCACTCACTAACCGCGTACGTCAGCCGAGTGACCCTGTCTCTTCGTCGGCCGAGTGACTCTCCAGCCGAGTGACTCTGTCTCTTCGTCAGCCAGCCGAGTGACCCTTCTCCTTCAGCTGGCCGACTTATGGCGTGACTCGGCGAGTGCTGGCCGACTCATGGCATAACTCGGCGAGAGCTGGCCGACTCTTGGCGTGACTCGGCGACCTTTCTCCTTCAACTTCCCTCTGCGAGAGGTTAAATAGAGGAGCACCCCTGTCACTCGGTACACGTGAAAAACAACTTTCAGAACCACAGTCCAGCCGCCGAGTGAGGGTATTTCCATCTCGTGACTCTGCGCGCACAGAGAAGCGAGAGGGCAGGTGCCTCCGAAGCCGGTGCCGTTCGAGACCTTGCACGGGGGATCGGCAATTAGGTTTTTGGGGAGCGTCTACGCGACTGCCCAAAACATCTGCGACATGACAATTGAAGTTGGATAAGGATCTAGATCCTCGGAGCGCATGGGAGGGTATGATCAATTCATCTCCTCACTATTTTACATTCTGCAAATTATATATGTTCATACCTGCTGTTTTATTTATAGCCATAAATTTATCCAATTTGTTTTGTCGTATTATATCATGACATGTCTGATGCCTGATTATACTGGTAATATGATAAATCTGTTTGTCTTAATTTTACAGTTATGCTGTTTATGTTGCTATCTGTTTATTTTCAGTTGTTCCATAATAATACATGTTCCATGTTTATATGCTTATTATATTTATATGATCCATATGCTTTACGTTCTCCTGATCCATATTGTTATGGATATATTTGAGATAGTGATTTCTATAATTAACCATATTTTATATGTCATCATCATAATGTTAATTTATGGAATTAAAATGATATGAAAATGCCTATATTTCTAACAATCCAAAAACCTAATGTTAGGCATTTTTCTGTCAGAGGTTTTGCTGCTGTGCTAAAGCCTGATCCGTTTGATGGTAAAAACTTCTTGATATGGAAAGCTAAGATGGAATTGTGGCTAACTGCAATGTCTTGTTTTCATGCCGCTGAGGGCAAGCCTGCCAACTTACCTCCTGAGGATGAGGCTAAGTTTAAGGCTGAAGACAACCTCTTTCGAGGAGCAGTAATTAGCGCACTGGATACAAAATTCCAGAAAAGCTATATCATTCTTCCCACAGGGAAAGAGCTGTGGGATGCTCTTGTTGGAAAGTTTGGAGTTACTGACGCTGGTAGCGAGCTGTACCTCATGGAGCAGCTGTATGACTACAAGATGGTTGAGAACCGATCTGTAGTGGAACAGGCTCATGAGTTCCAGGCACTAGCTAAGGAACTCGAACTTTTTCCTTGTCCTTTGCCTGACAAGTTTGTGGCTGGCGGTATAATCGCCAAGTTGCCACCTTCTTGGAAGGACTTTGCTACCTCTCTCAAACATAAGAGACAAGAGTTCAATGTGGAGGAGCTCATTGGTACTCTTGATGTTGAGGAAAGAGCTAGATCAAAGGACAATGGAAAAGGTGTGGAGACCTCTACTGCTAATGTGGTGCAGAAGAGAAACTTCCGCAAGTTTAACAAGAAGAAAAACCAAAACAAACCAGAGAACGCAAATAAACCTGTTCATACAGCACAGTTTAAAAAGAAGAACAACAATAACAAGGGAAAGGGAGGTTGCTTTGTCTGTGGCAGTGATCAACATTGGGCTAGAGAGTGCCCTGATCGCAAGTTCACTCAGGACAAGAAATCAGCTAATGTTGTAACCACTGAAACTGGAGATGGAACATCTGGGTATGGTAATTCTTTACCATTTGTTCTCTCAGTTTGTAATTCACCTGAGTGGTGGATGGACAGTGGTGCAAATATTCATGTATGTGCTGATGCCTCTATGTTCTCCTCCTACCAGGTCGGGAGGTCTGGCGCCTTGTTAATGGGAAATGGGTCGCGTGCTCATGTTCTTGGTGTTGGTACGGTCATTCTGAAGTTTACTTCGGGAAAGACGGTGCCATTGAAGAGCGTGCAGCATGTGCCCTCTATCAAGAAGAATCTCGTTAGTGCTTCTATGCTATGTCGAGATGGCTACAAAGTTGTTCTTGAGTCAAATAAATGTGTTGTGTCGAAACATGGTACTTTTGTTGGTAAAGGATATGACTGCGGAGGGCTGTTCCGCTTATCATTGCATGATGTGTGTAATAAACTCGTGAATTCTGTTCATTTTTCTGATGAGTCGGATTTATGGCATTCACGTTTTTGTCATGCAAGCTTTGGCTGTCTTATGCGGTTAGCAAATATAAATTTAATTCCTAAATTTAACTTGGTCAAAAAGTCTAAGTGCCATGTGTGTGTTGAATCAAAACAACCTCGCAAGCCTCACAAGGTTGCTGAGGCGAGGAGTTTGGCACCTCTAGAACTTGTTCATTCTGATCTGTGCGAGATGAATGGAATTTTGACCAAAGGTGGTAAAAGATACTTTCTCACTTTTATAGATGACTCCACTAGATTTTGCTATGTGTATCTCTTAAAAACAAAAGATGAAGCGTTCAATTATTTTAAGGCCTACAAAGCTGAAGTAGAGAACCAACTTGAGAGGAAAATAAAACGGTTAAGGTCCGACCGAGGTGGAGAATATTTCTCTAATGTGTTCGATGAGTTCTGCGTGGAACATGGTATTATTCATGAGAGGACACCGCCATTCTCACCACAATCCAATGGGATTGCTGAAAGGAAAAACCGCACTCTAACAGATTTGGTGAATGCCATGTTGAGTACAGCGGGATTATCCAAGGCATGGTGGGGTGAGGCGATTTTGACAGCATGTCATGTCCTGAATAGAGTTCCAACAAAGAACAAAGAGATCACTCCATTTGAGGAATGGGAAAAGAGAAGAGTAAATCTCTCGTATTTGCGCACTTGGGGTTGCTTGGCTAAAGTGAATGTGCCAATCAACAAAA
The DNA here is from genome assembly GCA_029449295.1 of Zea luxurians. NCBI lineage: Eukaryota > Viridiplantae > Streptophyta > Magnoliopsida > Poales > Poaceae > Zea > Zea luxurians. Next base: position 1,000,823 of record JAOPSE010000034.1, read on the forward strand.
AGCGTAAACTTGGGCCTAAAACTGTTGACTGTATATTCCTTGGGTACTCTTTTCACAGCACTGGGTATAGGTTCTTAATTATAAAATCTGATGTGCCTGATATGTATGTTGATACTATCATGGAATCAAGAGACGCAACATTTTTTGAGAATGAGTTTCCCATGAAGAATACACCTAGTGATACAAGTCATGAGACTATAATTCCCCATGAGCATGAACTGTCGATTCCTATAGATCATGCTGAGGATTCTCACGTGCACATCCCTGAGGAGGATGACACTATAGTCACTCGAAAGAGCAAGAGACAGAGGGTTGCAAAATCCTTTGGTAATGACTTTATAGTGTACCTTGTGGAAGACACACCAACTACCATTAGTGAGGCATATTCCTCTCCTGATGCTGACTTATGGAAGGAAGCAGTAAGGAGTGAGATGGAATCTATTATGTCTAATGGAACTTGGGAGGTCGTTGACCGTCCTTATGGTTGTCAACCTATAGGTTGCAAATGGATCTTCAAGAAAAAGCTTAGGCCTGATGGTACAATCGAGAGGTACAAGGCAAGGCTTGTGGCCAAAGGATATACCCAAAAGGAGGGTGAAGATTTCTTTGATACCTACTCACCAGTGGCTCGATTGACTACGATTCGCACATTAATAGCCGTGGCAGCCTCTTATGGTCTTATCATTCATCAGATGGATGTTAAGACAGCTTTCCTTAATGGAGAGTTGGATGAGGAGATCTACATGGATCAGCCAGAAGGGTTTATTGCGGATGGTCAAGAGAACAAGGTGTGCAGGTTGATAAAATCATTGTATGGCCTAAAACAAGCACCTAAGCAATGGCATGAAAAGTTTGATAATACTCTTACAGCAGCTGGCTTTGTTGTAAATGAATCTGACACGTGTGTATACTATCGGTATGGTGGGGGTGAGTCTGTTATGCTGTGTCTTTATGTTGATGACATTTTGATCTTTGGATCAAATCTCAATGTGATTGAGGAAGTTAAAAATCTTCTATCGAGCAATTTCGAGATGAAAGATTTGGGAGAAGCTGATGTCATTCTAAACATCAAGCTTGTTAGAGAAGCTGATGGTGGGGTAACTTTGTTACAATCCCATTATGTGGAAAAGGTATTGAGTCGCTTTGGTTTTAGTGACTGTGACCCTGCTCCAACACCTTATGACCCTAGTGTGCTATTAAGAAAGAATCGGAGAATAGCAAGGGATCAATTGACATACTCCCAGATCATTGGCTCGCTCATGTACCTTGCAAGTGCAACAAGGCCAGACATCTCTTATGCTGTGAGTAAGCTAAGTCGGTTTGTGTCGAAACCAGGAGATGATCACTGGCGTGCTCTTGAGAGAGTGTTGCGGTATTTGAAAGGTACTATGACATACGGTATTCATTATACCGGAAACCCAAAAGTGCTGGAAGGCTATTGTGATGCCAACTGGATTTCTGATGCTGATGAGCTTTATGCCACAAGCGGATATGTGTTTCTGTTTGGAGGTGGCGCTGTTTCCTGGAAGTCTTGCAAGCAGACTATCTTAACAAAGTCTACAATGGAAGCAGAACTAGCAGCATTAGACACTGCTGGGGCTGAGGCCGAGTGGCTTCGTGATTTCCTATTGGACTTACCGGTAGTTGAAAAACCGATACCGGCTATTTCCATGAACTGTGACAACCAAACGGTGATTACAAAGGTTAACAGTTCTAGGAATAACATGAAGTCTACAAGGCATGTTAAGAGGAGATTGAAATCTGTCAGAAAGTTGAAAAACTCCGGAGTTATAACTGTGGATTATGTTCACACATCGAACAATCTGGCAGATCAATTCACTAAGGGTCTATCACGCAATGTGATAGAAAGTGCATCGAGGGAAATGGGTATGAGACCCATGTGAGATCTACTCTAGTGGTAACCTGCTCTATGTGATCGGAGATCCCGTGAAGTAGAGTGGAGAAACAAGCTAGGAGTAGGTTGTGAGGAAAGATCCCTTTCTTAACTCATTTCTGATGCACATCTTTCCTATCTGTAAGGCAGGATGGTATTTACCTTAATGTATTCCAAGAGTCTTATAAAGGTGAGATGTTGTCCTACAGAACATCTTTTGAAGAATACACCTATATGAGTCAGACTGCTAGTCACAGTCTATGGGACTTGGGTAATCCCTAAATACTCATGAAAGGCACTGAAGTGTGACTTATATGCTTCTAAACAGCGGGAATACCCTTTTGCAGCCAAGTATCAGCAAAGGATTTGAGTGAATCTTATTTCGCACAAAACTGTCAATTCAAGGCATAGTCCATTGTTCAGTTGTGAATAAGTGAAACTCTTATTCTAGATGGATGTTCAACTTAACAGTCTCCATCGAAACACTGGTATATCAAAGAATTGTGATTCTGATACTTCATCATTACAAACCCTAGAGTTTGGTGGGGTTTGTTGGATCTTTTATGGGCTTGGCCCATTTATTGAATAAACTCTATGGTGTGTAATGGTGGAGAATACCAATAGTACCACATTGGAAGTCCAAGGGTCTTTTGCCTTGACTTATATGGTGGGATTTATTCCACTTAACTTGAGAAGTCAAGAAATGGACAAGGGCGTGCCACACGCGCGCGCGCGCGCCGCCGCCGCCGCCGCCGGCCGGGCCGGGCCGGGCGTGGCGTGGCGTGGCGTGGCGTGGCGAGGCGAGGCGAGGCGAGGCGAGGCGAGGCAGGCGAGCGGGCGTGGTGTGGTTGTGTTAATTTTTAGCACTCACTAACCGCGTACGTCAGCCGAGTGACCCTGTCTCTTCGTCGGCCGAGTGACTCTCCAGCCGAGTGACTCTGTCTCTTCGTCAGCCAGCCGAGTGACCCTTCTCCTTCAGCTGGCCGACTTATGGCGTGACTCGGCGAGTGCTGGCCGACTCATGGCATAACTCGGCGAGAGCTGGCCGACTCTTGGCGTGACTCGGCGACCTTTCTCCTTCAACTTCCCTCTGCGAGAGGTTAAATAGAGGAGCACCCCTGTCACTCGGTACACGTGAAAAACAACTTTCAGAACCACAGTCCAGCCGCCGAGTGAGGGTATTTCCATCTCGTGACTCTGCGCGCACAGAGAAGCGAGAGGGCAGGTGCCTCCGAAGCCGGTGCCGTTCGAGACCTTGCACGGGGGATCGGCAATTAGGTTTTTGGGGAGCGTCTACGCGACTGCCCAAAACATCTGCGACATGACAATTGAAGTTGGACAAGGATCTAGATCCTCGGAGCGCATGGGAGGGTATGATCAATTCATCTCCTCACTATTTTACATTCTGCAAATTATATATGTTCATACCTGCTGTTTTATTTATAGCCATAAATTTATCCAATTTGTTTTGTCGTATTATATCATGACATGTCTGATGCCTGATTATACTGGTAATATGATAAATCTGTTTGTCTTAATTTTACAGTTATGCTGTTTATGTTGCTATCTGTTTATTTTCAGTTGTTCCATAATAATACATGTTCCATGTTTATATGCTTATTATATTTATATGATCCATATGCTTTACGTTCTCCTGATCCATATTGTTATGGATATATTTGAGATAGTGATTTCTATAATTAACCATATTTTATATGTCATCATCATAATGTTAATTTATGGAATTAAAATGATATGAAAATGCCTATATTTCTAACATATTGATAATAAATATCTGATGTACTAAAAGCAATCGCTATTAGTCTAACGAGGCATTTGCTAAGTAAGTTGATGTGTACTCACCCTTACTTTTACATAAATACCAGATTGCCTTTGTGCAACCCATGCTCATGTATCAAGAATGAGTTCCTGATGCTGATCCCCAAGATTTCTAAGACTTCATCAAGCACGAAGACATAGGCATGCAATCTCCCCTATTCAGCTCTGTTGTGGAAGGTTTATTTATATTGGCTACATTTCTATTCTGTGTACTTTGCTATAAATGATGTTTATGACTCTGATATGTATAAATATACTTATTTTTTATTATTATTCGAAGCATTGTGCAATGATGAGTCATGTATATAATTAATGTGTACGTGAGTTATGATTCTAGCACGTATGTGGTTAGCATTCGGTTCGACTTCTAAAACCGGATGTGACAATTGAAAACTGACCGCGCAATACGAAAACAATGGTCTTGATCTCACTCTTGGCTCGCGTGCATGGCTCCACAAGTTGATGAGCTGGCGGGGCACTCAAACAGGTGTCGCATGGGGAAGACACGGCGCGCGGCAGCACGCGACCAGCACCTCGCCGAAGTTGGCTGATACGACGCTTCGGGGGGCCAATACAACCAGGGAAGGGCTCAGGAGGAATCTAGGGTAACGGTGGGCATGACCGAAGCCTTACCGAGGGGATTGAGGCAGTGAGGATGGATGGTGACAAAGAATGGTGGCATGCTAAGCTTCGACGAGGGCAGAGTACTGCGGTGGGGCTGGACTGAGGTTTGGAGAGCTCAAGGAAGCAACAACATGCTCTTGGGGTCACAACGGCGGCCTCAGCATGGATGGAGGACCATCAGAAGTGCCTGGCCACGCGTCATGGCGACGCGGCTGCGATGACGAGCGTGGACAAAGGGCAGGAGGGCATGGGAGGGAGTGATGGCGCATGGGATCGACAGCGGGAGCTCGTGCGGCTCTTATAGGAGAGAAATCAGGGAGAAATGGAGAATCAGGCTCCAAATCACTGATCATCCAAGGAATCAAGGATACAGCCGACTTTCCATACATGGCACCGCGAACGGGAAAGAAATTTGCACCGAGGGAAAGAGTCTCGGCGTGCTCCTTAGTTTTTTTGAAGAATGGCGTGCTCCTTAGTTTGACAATGAATCGCCCAGTAGCGGCACGACGCGGGAGGCATGACACGGCGGAGTCCAATACGGGCACAGGTGAGCAGACGAAGGGGAGAAGGAACGACTGACACGTGGGGCCCAGGCGTCAGTGAGAGAAGGAGGGAAGGAAAGTGCGCGCGCTTGGGTGGGTCTGCTGGGTTGGAAGTGGTCGTGGGCCTGGGGAAAGGGAGAAATCCCTTTTTTGAATTTGCATTCCTTTTCCTTTTCAATTGACTTTCTCATGATTATATGTATATAAATATATATTTAAATCTTTCAAAAAATTCATAATAAATTTAGAAATAAATAACAAAATATCTCATTCAAGAGAATAATAATTTTTTGGGTAAGTCTTATATATTTAAATAAATTGGGCTTCACAAAAATAGATGATGTACTAAAATAAATCCTTTCAATTACTTAACAAACAAAATTCATGCTGCAAAAATGAATGCATCACACAATTGAATTTAAACTATAATTTGAAAATAACTATCTCCGCTCTAATGGTTTTAATACTAAAATCCATTCTCTTTCTCTACTATATTAAAGCACCGGTTTCAACGGTCATCCTGCATCAATATTTTTCAAAAAAAAACCTATATTTCTTTAGAATCAACCTGCACTCCTGTAATCTCTTCTCTACTACTACAATAGGAGATTTTCGTGTGTCATGGTTTTCGTGTGTTGTCCCCCTCTAGTGATTGTCGTACGTCGTCGTGCTTCTCCGCATCTCCGAAACGAACTCCAGTGCCCCACACGCAGAAACCGCCTCCGCACGCCACGCGCCTTCCTCCGCCCGCTGTCTCAACCTCGGAGCGCATCATGAGGATAAGTCCCTGCAAACTCCGTGCCGAGCGATGCGAGGATAGGCCCCATGAACTCTACGTCGAGTGACCCGCCATGCCGCAACCTCCGATAGCGTGCCTGCCACGACTACCATCGTTATAAATTTCTGGCCTCTGGCTCTCCGCATCAGCGCAGCGAAAATGGTTACCACCACCAGCAGCAAGGCTCGGATCTCTCGAGGTGGCGGGCTCTTCAAAGACTCGTGTCGTAAGTCTGATGCTGGCGTCCAACTATTTGTCATGAAACGTCGAGGTCGGGAGAGGACGCGGAGACATGCTGGTCGGTGGCTATGGCCACGACCCCCCTCGCTGTGGCACCGGCGACGAGGAGGTTGTAGTCGAGCGATGTGGCGTGGGTGCTGAAAGTTTCCTAGAGGGCGGGTGAATAGGCAAGTTAAAACTTTTTCAACAAAAACTAGAAACAAACTGGGTAAAACCAGTTAACTTTGGAAATGAGATATTCTAAATGATCCACAGGGTTCAAAGTAGTACATCTGAGAAGGGCACTTCTCAAAATCCACACACCAAAAAGATATGAACAAATCTTCCACGAAAGGGTGAGAGAACGAAGAACACAAACAAACACAGTGAGCAAGAACACAAGAGACACAAGATTTATCCCGAGGTTCGGTCACACCACAAAAGGTGTCCTACTTCCTCGATGAGGCGCCCACAAAGAGCTGGGTCTCCTTCAACCCTAATCCTCCCTGTAACATCCCAAAATCCTAACCTAGGTTTGAAACCCTAATCTACCCCCCCCCCTTTTCATCCTCTAATTCCAAGAACTCCCTTAGATTTTCTTTCATCATATGCATACATTTTGGTTGATCACAAACACCTCACTCAGATTTTATTTTCCAACACCTAGAATATCCACCAAATAGTTTTGTGCAAAAAGAAAAAGAAACAAATAAGAAATGAGTTGAGAAGGTAAAAAGAAAAATAAAAAGAATTTCCCTCCCTCTGCTGGGCCGATTCCCGGCCCAAACCCGTGGCCTCTTCCCCCTCGCGCCCGCGCTCCTCCTCCTCTTTCGGCCCATCTCTGGCCTGCCTCCGCGCGCACGCCAGCCCGCTCCGCACTCCGCCTCCCTCTCACTGACAAGCCAGCCCCACCGGTCAGCCGCTTCGTCGTCCTCCCCGCGTACGGCTCGCCGCAGTCACCTCCGACCGCCGTCCCCTCCATCGCCCATCCCCTCGCCGCAAAGAGAAGTTTGGCACCGCCCCGTCCTCCCCCCCTTGACCAACGTCCTGGCCGGTACCGCCCCGCCGTGGAGTCTCATCGGCGGCGCTGTGCGGCATTTATGGCCGGCGCTGTGCAGCTCACCGGCGTCCGCCGAGCTCCACCGCTCCCCTCCCCTCGGGCGCCTATAAAAGGGTCGCCCCGAGCACTTCCTTGCCCCGCACCGGCCTCGGCCATCCCTCTCCTCCCCTCGCCCGAGCGCAATTCACAGAGCGCCACCGTCTTCTCCCTCTCCGGTGAGTTTCCCCCCCCCTTCTCTCTCCCTCTCTGTTGGTCCAGCGAGCGATTAAGGTAGCTTACTGGTTTCCTCGCATTGCCACGAACTCAGCACACCTCTCTTCCGCCCCAATCCCTCGGCCAGAGCCCATCGGCGGCGATCCCCGCCGCGGAGCTCCGCCACCTCCCCGCGGACAGCCCCTCCCAACCCCCTCTAGCCAAATTGAGCCTACCATTAGAATCGCCAGCCCCTGCCCGTGCTAAGCCACCTCCCCGTGGGCCAAGAACCGGGCCACTGGCGGCAAACCGCCGTCGAGCCCACCGGCGGCCGGCTTCCCCCCCCCCCGCCCGCTCGGCCGGTTCGCCCGCACCATCAGACCGTGACCCCGTTTCCCCCTCCGCTCTCGCTGGCGAGTGGGCCCGCAGCAACGCTGTCGGCGTTCCGAGACCGGGGGGTCCCCGAGCCGACGAGTGAGAGTGCCGCGTGCCCCAGCCCAGATGGGTCGAGCGCGTGGGCGAGCGCGAAGGGGGGAACAGAGAGAGAGAGGTCGGTGGCCGGAGCCGGGTCGTGAGGGAGTCGGAGAATTCCCGCGGCCTTCGTGTTCGTCCCGCGCCCAGGTCGGGTGCGCTTGCAGTAGGGGGTTACAAGCGTCCGCGCGAGGTGAGGGGAGCGAGCGGCCCCTAGAGAGCGCCTGCCCCTGCCCTTCGTCCCCGCGAGGCCAACCTTCTCTAAGAAGGCCCTGGTCCTTCCTTTTATAGTCGTAAGGAGAGGATCCAGGTGTACAGAATGGGGGTGTAGCAAGGTGCTACGTGTCTAGCGAGGGAGAGCTAGCGCCTAAGTACATGCCAAGGTGGCAGCCGGAGAGGTCTTGGCACCCTGTTGTTGTGGCGTCGTGGCTGTTGGAGGAGTAACGGAGCCGGACGGGGGGACAGCTGTCGAAGTGGCTGGGCCCTTGCTGACGTTCTCCTGCTTTCGTAAGGGAGCTGAGAGCCGCCGTCGTCATGATCTAGCGGGGCGCCATCATTGCCTATCTGGCGTAGCTGGCCAGATGGGACGCCGGTCTTGTTCTCTGCGACCCAAGTCGGCTCAGGGCAGGGTGATGATGACGCTTCCTGTTGACGTGGCGGTCTCGCGTCCTAGGTCGGGCGTCGTGGAGGCTCCTCCGGAGCCGAGGTCGAGTCCGTCCTGCAAGACAGAGGCAGAGTCCGAGCCCTGGGTCGGGCGAGGCGGAGATCGTTCGGCAGAGGCCGAGGCGGAGTCCGAGCCCTGGGTCGGGCAAGGTGGAGTTCGTCGTCTTCCGGGGCCTTAGCCCGAGTCCGAGCCCTGGGGTCGGGCGGAGCGGAGTTCGCCGTCTTCCGGGGCCTTAGCCCGAGTCCGAGCCCTTGGTTGGGCGGAGCGGAGTTCGCCGTCTTCCGGGGCCTTAGCCCGAGTCCGAGCCCTGGGTCGGGCGGAGCGGAGTTCGCCGTCTTCCGGGGCCTTAGCCCGAGTCCGAGCCCTGGGTCGGGCGGAGCGGAGTTTGCCGTCTTCCGGGGCCTTAGCCCGAGTCCAAGCCCTGGGTCGGGCAGAGCCTCCTATGGCACCCCTGGCGAAGTCTGGTCGCCCGTCGGTCTTACCTTTTGCGTTAAACGCCCCGGTGACTGGGTCGGTTGGCGCGGTGATTTAGTCAGGGTTTCTTCTTATCGAAGGCGGGGCCTAGGGCGAGCCGGAGATGCGTCTGCCGTGAAAGAGGAGGCCTCAGGCGAGACGGAGTCATCTTAGGGTCGGCTGCCCTCGCCCGAGGCTAGGCTCAGGCGTGGCGTGGTCAAGTCACTCGTATGGACTGATCCCTGACTTAATCAAACCCATCAGGCCTCTGCAGCTTTATGCTGATGGGGGTTACCAGCTAAGAATTAGGCGTCTTGAGGGTACCCCTAATTATGGTCCCCGACAGTAGCCCCCGAGCCTCGAAGAGAGTGTTAACACTCGCTTGGAGGCTTGCGTCGCACTTTTTTGCAAGGGGACCAGCCTTTCTCGGTGGTGCTTTGTTCCGGTGGGTGCGCGCGAGCGCACCCGCCGGGTGTAGCCCCCGAGGCCTCGGAGGAGTGGTTTCACTCCTCCGAGGTCTTAATGCCTTGCGTAATGCCTCGGCTGGTCTGGCGGTTCCCTCATGCGAGCAGGGCGTAACCCAGGTGCACTGTCGGGGCCCAAGTTCTCGGGCTGGTATGTTGACGCTGTCAACGGTTCGGCCGGAGCCGGGTTTGCGAGAGCAGCCCCCGAGCCTTCGCACGGAGCGAGAGGACGATCAGGGACAGACTCGACTTTTTATATACGCCCCTACGTCGCCTTTCCGCAAGGAGGAGGGGGGAGTGCACCATGTTACCCTCGATGGGCACCGAACATGGTGTCTCCGGTGAGCTGCAATCGGGTAATCCGAGTGGACGTCCGTGCCCCGTTCGTTGGGGGTCGGCTAGGGGCCCGGAGGCACGCCCAAAAGTACCTACGGGTGATCTGCCGGACCCGGTCCCCTAGCGACGGGGTCCGAGGGCTCGTTGCCTCCCTCCGATGGGATTCCGTTACAGAGTCGTTCCCGCTGGTCTCGGAAATGTCCTAGGGTACCTCGGGAGCGCAGCCCGAGCCTTGGTTATGTATCGAACGTACCCCTGGTCATCCCTCGCTCGGCGTCTGGGGCGACTGTGAACCCTTTGACAGGCCAGCCTTCGAACCCCTGATCAGTAGGGGGCACGGAGCCCGAGTAGCCTGAGGCGGTCGTGGGACCTTTCGGGGGCCGACCTTCGAACCCCTGACCAGTAGTGGGTGTCGGGCCCACGTGATCTGAGGCGGCTGTTGAACCCCTCGGGGGGCCAGCCTTCGAACCCCTGATCAGTAGGGAGGCTCGGAGCCTAGTTCCTTCACGGGGAAGGATCCCTTTGGGGTTACCCCCCTTCTCGGTCCCTGTTGCAAGAGATAGAGAAAGAAGGAAAAGGGAAAAAGGATTCGAAATTGAACGTCGTGGCGTACCTCTTTTGGCGTGGTCGTTTTGGCGAAGGCGAAACGTCACCAGCCGCTCCCGCCCGTAGCGCTGTCCGTCGGGCCGCGGAGTTAATGCGCCGGGGTGAGTAGTTGGCGAGGTTGCCGTTGCGCGTGCGCGAGCCGTTCGAGGTACGGGCCACGGGCGCGTCGTCTTCACGCCGTGAGAGGGGGCTCTCTTGCTGCCTCCTGATGGGACATGAGCCTGGCCGATGGCGTGACCGCTGCTCTCGCGCGCCTGCCACCGTCATTACTGCCGGCCCATTTTTGACCGCGTTTGACCGCTGCGCCAGGCTGGCGCCGCTGGATCGCAGGCTGGGCGGCCTCGAGTCGCGGTATCGGTTCCGCAATCGAGGAGGTGCGGTGGTGGAGCGAGAGGCACAGCGGTTCGCATGCAGCGCCCGGCGCGCCAGTTGCACGACGCGTGGGCTTGAGCCGTTGCGCTGGCCTGTCAGGAGCCGGAGAGGCGCGTCCACTTAGCGCGGTTGCATGCCGCCTGCATGGCCGCTTGCCCCCTTTGCCCGCTGGTCTGGGCAAAAGTGGAGGGTTACTTGTAACCGCTGGGTGGTTGCGTGCGTCGTGCGCGGCGGTTCGGCTTCTTCTGCTTGGAGCCGGTCTGCATGACAGGCGGGCCCCAGCCCCCGCGCCGCAGGGAAGGGCTTTGGAGGCGCGTTGGAGAAGATTCAGCCCGTGACGGTTGGGGGCGCAAGCAGGGGGAGTTGCCTTTAAAAGGAGGGCGACCCCCTTCGTAAGGTGACCACGTCTCCTACCTCCCCTATGCATTGTGTCTCTCCATCTTCCAAGCCCCCGGATGGGGGGAAACCGCCGTCTTTTCGCTCCATCGCCGGAGGAACGCAACTCCGTGGGAGTTGGTACCTTTCAGCCATCGTTCGGCTTCAAGGATTTTCATCATGCAGCCCGGCTGCACCCCTCCGCCGGCGGTCACCCAGGGTGGTGACTTCCGGCTTGATGATGGGGGAAAGCGAGCCGGGCTGCGGCATCCGCCCCTTCCTCAGCCTCAAGGATTTTCATCACCAGGGCTGAGGAGGGGCGTGTGCCGGGTCGGGGTTGGTCCCTGCGCGGGTGGTGACCCGCTCCTTCCCTCAGTGATCGGGGGGAAGGGCGGGAGTCGCCCGTGGCGCCAACAGCTGCAGCGTGCCCGGCTCTCTGAGCCGAGCACTCTCGGAGCCGCCCCCGGTGCCGCCTCCTGCCACGGCAGCTGGAAGAGGTTCTTCCGCCGGCGCGACAGCCGAGGTTGGACACGGACCGACCTCCGACTCTACGGCCTTCTGTCCGTCCTTGCCTCTCGAGTTTGGGCAAGGGCGGGGGCCTCCCAGCAGCAGTATCCACCCTGAGGCCATCACTGCTGCTGTTGGGCCCCCCGGGACAGACGTCTTCATCGTCGCCGCTGCCGGGGCGGGGCGGCGACGTGCCGTTCGTCGGTCTTCTGCTGCCCCGCAGGCCCTCCCCCATCAAGTGGGGTTGTTCGTACCTGCGGGGGGGAACCGGAGTTCCGTTTGTAAATGGCACTTTGAGTGCCGGGTTTTATTGTTCATTTCGGCTTTCGGGGCCTGAACATGTATGTAACTTCGGCACAGAGCCGTGTTTTTTCCTCATTTCTGAGCAATAGGACTCGCCTGTTGTTTGCCTGAACCGCTTCACCAAGCGTGAGTCGCCCCGTGTCAAGGTGACGAGTGTGGTATCCGTATCCCGGAGGCGTAGGAATCCCTCGGCTCGGTCGGCCCTGTTGTCCGAGGCTCCTCTAGCTTAGTTAAAGAGACCCCTCGGCCGCTCTTCGACGAGCCGAGGCCAGGGGTAGCGATATCAGCATGAGCAGAGGCGGAGTTGGCTCGGAAATGAAACCTGGTTGGCCGGAGCCTAGCCGGGTTGTCTGTTGGCAAGATCGACGCCGGAGCTGATCAGCCGAGGCTTCGAACCGAGCTGGCGCCCTCGGAAGGCGGTCGGCCGAGGCCCCGGAGGTGGCCGGCCGAGCCGTCCGCTCGGGCCGGGTTCTCGGAGAAGACCCTGGCAGAGATTGCTCGAGCGTGGTGATGACGTCGTCCTTCGGAGCGGAGGCCCTCGGACCGCGTCGCCGTCCGAGGCTAGGTCGGGCCTTGCCGAAGGTGCTGTTGATGCCGAGGGTGTCATCGCCCTCTTCCAGCGTCAAGATCCGAGCCCGCAGGGTCAAATCGTCTTGTAGCGTGGGCCTTGCGCGGCCGTTGAGGCCAGAACACATACCCTTGTTGCGTTATAAAGTTGCGTCTCTTTTCCTCTTGTTTCGAGTATCTGGACCTTTTGTCGGTAGCAGGGATGTTAGTGCGAGCAAGAGTTGCTTCTCGCGGAAGGTGATGAGTGAGGTATCCGTATCCCGGAGGCGTGGGAGTCCCTCGGCTCGGTCGGCCTTGCCGCTTACGCGTACTTTTACCCGCCCATGAAGCCCTGTCACCGACTTGGTCGAGAAGGCTCGAAGAATCGCTTCGACAGAAGAGCTCCCGTACGTAAAGACTCGTTCGATCTGCGGATTCACCTTATCCGAGCGCGAGTTACTTATCGCAGAAGGTGATGAGTGAGGTATCCGTATCCCGGAGGCGTAGGAGTCCCTCGGCTCGGTCAGCCTTGACTGCTTACGTGTACCCCGTCGTTTCCAGGACCCGCTTTTCGAAGTAGTCAAAAAGCACGAAAGACGTTCTGGTAAAAGAGATTTTCTTTTTGAGGAAAATTTTGACGCAGAGGGGGTTTCCCCCCTTTTAGCCCCCGAGGGAGGGTCGGGCTCTGCCGAGGCGAGGCTGACCCTTCCTTGTTGACTAAACTTTTGCGTGGGTGCGAGGTATATAAACAACTTGGAAACATCTTAAGGGTAGAAGCGACGTAGCTGTTGGATGTTCCAAGCGTTGCCGTAGACCTCGCCTTGACTGTTGGCCAGCTTGTACGTTCCGGGCTTCAGAACTTTGGCGATGATGAATGGCCCCTCCCAGGGGGGCGTGAGCTTGTGCCTCCCTCGGGCGTCTTGCCGCAGCCGAAGCACCAGATCGCCCACCTGGAGATCTCGGGGTCGGACCCCTCGGGCGTGGTAGCGTCGCAGGGACTGCTGATACCGCGCCGAGTGTAGTAAGGCCCTGTCCCGAGCCTCGTCCAGCTGGTCCAGCGAGTCTTCTCGGCTAGCTTGGTTGCTTTCTTCGTTGTAGGCCCTCATCCTCGGGGAGCTGTATTCCAGGTCCGTGGGCAAGATGGCCTCGGCCCCGTAGACCAGGAAGAACGGCATGAAACCCGTGGCTCGGCTTGGCGTCGTCCTCAGGCTCCAGACCACCGAGGGGAGTTCCTTCATCCACCGCTTGCCGAACTTGTTGAGGTTGTTGTAGATCTGAGGCTTGAGCCCTTGTAGGATCATGCCATTGGCACGCTCTACTTGCCCATTCGACATGGGATGAGCTACGGCGGCCCAGTCCACCCGGATGCTGTGATCCTCGCAAAAATCCAAGAATTTTTTGCCGGTGAACTGGGTGCCATTGTCGGTGATGATGGAGTTCGGGACCCCGAAGCGATGGATGATGTTGGTGAAGAACGCCGCCGCCTGCTCGGACCTGATGCTGTTCAGGGGTCGGACCTCGATCCACTTGGAGAATTTGTCGATGGCGACCAGCAGGTGCGTGTAGCCCCCGGGCGCCTTCTGCAGAGGGCCGACGAGGTCCAGACCCCACACAGCGAAGGGCCAGGTGATGGGTATCGTCTGCAGAGCCTGAGCGGGCAGGTGGGTCTGCTTCGCATAGAATTGGCACCCTTCGCAGGCGCGGACAATTCTAGTGGCGTCGGCCACCGCCGTTGGCCAGTAGAAGCCTTAGCGGAAAGCGTTCCCGACGAGGGTTCGAGGTGCTGCATGGTGACCGCAAGCCCCCGAGTGTATTTCCCGCAGGAGTTCCTGACCTTCGGCGATGGAGATGCATCGCTGGAGGATGCCCGAGGGGCTGCGGTGGTAGAGCTCCTTCTCATCGCCCAGCAAGACGAACGACTTCGCGCGTCGCGCTACCCGCCGAGCCTCGGCTTGGTCGAGGGGCAGTTCCCCTTGGCGGAGATATTGCAGGTATGGGGTCTGCCAATCTTGATCTGGCACGACCCCGTTCTGCTCCTCCTCGATGCGCAGTGCTTCGCCCTCGGGCTCCGAGGGTTCCTCGGGGTGAGCCGAGGATGGCTCGGGCTGGGCCGAGGTCACCTCGGACGAGGCCGAGGGTGCTTCGGGCTCGGGCGCGTCATCCATCTTGACGGAGGGTTGGTGCAGATCCCGGGAGAAGACGTCCGGGGGAACCGTCGTTCGCCCCGAGGCTATCTTTGCCAGCTCGTCCGCAGTCTCGTTGTAGCGCCGGGCGATGTGGTTAAGCTCGAGCCCATAGAACTTGTCTTCCAGGCGTCGAACCTCCTCACAGTAAGCCTCCATCTTTGGGTCGCGGCAGAGGGAGTTCTTCATGACTTGGTCGATGACGAGCTGCGAGTCGCCACGTGCATCGAGGCGTCGGACCCCTAGCTCGATGGCGATTCGCAATCCGTTGATCAGAGCCTCGTACTCAGCCACATTGTTGGATGCCGGGAAATGAAGGCGGAGCACGTAGCGCAGGTGTTTCCCGAGGGGCGAGACGAAAAGCAGGCCCGCGCCAGCTCCCGTCTTCATCAGCGACCCGTCGAAAAACATGGTCCAGAGCTCTGGTTGGATCGGAGCCGTTGGCAACTGGGTATCGACCCATTCGGCTACGAAATCCGCCAGTACCTGGGACTTGATGGCCTTCCGAGGGGCGAACGAGATTGCCTCGCCCATGATTTCCACCGCCCACTTCGCGATCCGCCCCGAGGTTTCTCGGCACTGGATGATCTCCCCCAGGGGGAAGGACGACACCACAGTCACCGGATGGGACTCGAAGTAATGTCGCAGCTTTCGCCTCGTCAGGATCACTGCATATAGCAGCTTCTGGACTTGTGGGTAGCGGATCTTGGTCTCGGACAGCACTTCGCTGACGAAGTAAACTGGCCTCTGAATGGGCAAAGCATGCCCCTCTTCCTGCCTTTCGACTACGATCGCGGCGCTGACCACCTGAGTGGTCGCGGCGACGTAGACCAGGAGGGTTTCTCCATCAGCTGGGGGTACCAAGATGGGCGCCTGGGTGAGGAGCGCCTTCAGGTTCCCGAGGGCTTCCTCGGCCTCGGGAGTCCAAGTGAAGCACTCGGCCTTCCTTAAGAGGCGGTACAGGGGCAGGCCTCTTTCGCCGAGGCGCGAGATGAAACGGCTCAAGGCCGCGAGGCATCCCATGACCCTCTGTACGCCTTTTAAGTCCTTGATGGGCCCCATGCTTGTGATGGCCGCGATCTTCTCCGGGTTGGCTTCGATGCCACGCTCGGAGACGATGAATCCCAAAAGCATGCCCCGGGGCACCCCGAAGACGCACTTCTCGGGATTGAGCTTGACGCCCTTCGCCTTGAGACACCGGAATGTCAGTTTGAGGTCGGAGAGAAGGTCAGAGGCTTTCCTCGTCTTGACTACGATGTCGTCGACGTAGGCCTCGACCGTGCGACCGATGTGTTCGCCGAACACATGGTTCATGCACCGCTGGTACGTCGCACCCGCGTTCCTCAAACCGAGCGACATTGTGACATAACAGTACATGCCGAAGGGCGTGATGAAAGAAGTCGCGAGCTGGTCGGACTCTTTCATCTTGATTTGATGATACCCTGAGTAGGCATCGAGGAAAGACAGGGTTTCGCACCCTGCAGTGGAGTCCACAATTTGGTCGATGCGAGGTAGAGGGTAGGGGACCTTCAGACATGCTTTGTTGAGACCAGTGTAGTCTACACACATCCGCCACTTCCCCCCTTTTTTCCTCACAAGTACAGGGTTGGCAAGCCATTCGGGATGGAATACCTCTTTAATGAACCCTGCTGCCATCAGCTTGTGGACCTCCTCGCCTATCACCCTGCGCCTTTCCTCGTCGAATCGGCGCAGAGGCTGTCTGACCGGCCGGGCTCCGGCCCGAATATCCAGCGAGTGCTCGGCGACATCCCTCGGTATGCCGGGCATGTCCGAGGGACTCCACGCAAAAACGTCGGCGTTTGCGCGGAGAAAGTCGACGAGCACTGCTTCCTATTTGGGGTCGAGCCCGGAACCGATCCGGATCTGCTTGGAGGTGTCGCCACTGGGGTCGAGAGGGACGGCCTTAACCGTCTCCGCTGGCTCGAAGTTGCCGGCATGCCGCTTCACGTCCGGCACCTCTCGGGAGAGGCTTTCTGGGTCGGCAATGAGGGCCTCGGACTCGGCGAGGGCCTCGGCGTACTCCACGCACTCCACATCGCATTCGAATGCGTGTTTGTACGTGGGGCCGACGGTGATGACCCCGTTGGGGCCCGGCATCTTGAGCTTTAGGTAGGTGTAGTTGGGGATGGCCATGAACTTCGCGTAGCATGGCCTCCCCAACACTGCGTGGTAGGTTCCTCGGAACCCGACCACCTCGAACGTCAAAGTCTCCCTTCGGAAGTTGGAGGGTGTTCCGAAGCAGACAGGGAGGTCGAGCTGTCCGAGGGGCTAGACGCGCTTCCCGGGAATGATCCCGTGGAAGGGCGCAGCGCCTGCTCGGACGGATGACGGGTCGACGCGCAGGAGCCTGAGGGTCTCGGCGTAGATGATGTTGAGGCAGCTGCCTCCATCCATCAGGACCTTGGTGAGCCTGACATCGCCGATGACGGGGTCGACGACGAGCGGGTACTTCCCCGGGCTCGGCACGTGGTCGGGGTGGTCATCCCGGTCGAAGGTGATGGGCTTGTCAGACCAGTCTAGGTAGACTGACGCCGCCACCTTCACCGAGCAGACCTCCCGACGCTCTTGCTTACGATGCCGAGCCGAGGCGTTTGCCGCATGCCCTCCATAGATCATGAAGCAATCGCGGACCTCTGGGAACTCTCCTGCTTGGCGATCCTCCCTTTTGTCGTTGTCGTGAGCCCTGCCACCCTCTGTGGGTGGCCCGGCCCTGTGGAAATGGCGCCGAAGCATGACGCACTCTTCGAGGGTATGCTTGACGGGCCCCTGATGGTAGGGGCACGTCTCCTTGAGTGCCTTGTCGAAGAGGTTAGCACCTCCGGGGGGCTTCCGAGGGTTCTTGTGCTCGGCGGCGGCGACAAGGTCTGCATCGGGAACGTCGCGTTTCGCTTGCGACTTCCTCCTGCCTTTCTTCTTGGCGCCGCGCGGAGTAGACGCCTCGGGAGCATCTTCCGACGGGCGGCCCTGGGGCTGCTTGTCCTTTCGGAAGATGGCCTCTACCGCCTCCTGGCCGGAGGTGAACTTGGTGGCGATGTCCATCAGCTCGCTCGCCCTGGTGGGGGTCTTGCGACCCAGCTTGCTCACCAGGTCGCGGCAGGTGGTGCCGGCGAGGAACGCGCCGATGACATCGGAGTCGGTGATGTTGGGCAGCTCGGTGCGCTGCTTCGAGAACCGCCGGATGTAGTCCCGAAGAGACTCTCCCGGCAGTTGCCGACAGCTTCGGAGGTCCCCGGAATTCCCGGGGCGCACGTACGTGCCCTGGAAGTTTCCGGCCAAAGCCTGGACCAGATCCTCCCAGTTGGAAATCTGCCCCGGAGGCAGGTGCTCCAACCAGGCACGAGCGGTGTCGGAGAGAAACAGGGGGAGGTTACGGATGATGAGGTTGTCATCGTCCGTCCCACCCAGTTGACAGGCCAGGCGGTAGTCCGCAAGCCACAATTCCGGTCTCGTTTCCCCCGAGTACTTCGTGATAGTAGTCGGGGGTCGGAATCGGGGCGGAAACGGCGCCCGCCGAATGGCTCGGCTAAAGACCTGCGGACCGGGTGGTTCGGGCGAGGGACTCCGATCCTCCCCGCTGTCGTAGCGTCCCCCACGCCTGGGGTGGTAGCCTCGGCGCACCCTCTCGTCGAGGCGTGCCCGACGGTCACGATGAGGGTGCTCGTCGCCGAGGTGGCCCGGGGCCGCAGGCGCGGTGTTGCGCGTGCGCCCGGTGAAGACCGAGGCTTCCCGCGTGAGTCGGGAAGTCGCGGCACGAGGTTCCGAGGGGTACCCCTACCTTCGGGAGGCAGAGCTCTCGGCCCGCCGGGCCGCAGCGCCTTCCAGGAGATGCTTGAGTTCTCCCTGGATTCGCCGACCCTCGGTGGTTGATGACTCCGGCATCGCGCGGAGGAGCATCGCTGCAGCGGCCAGGTCCTGACCGGTTCCGCCGGATGCGGGTGGCGGTCTGTCCCTGGCATCGTTGGCGATGCGGTGCTGGAGACCTTGGGGCAGGTGACGTATTCCTCCGGCCGGGGGCTGGCTCGCCCATACCTGCCCGATGTTCTGGCGGATTGCCTCGAGCGCTCCTGCTCCCTCATCGAGCCCGGCCTGCGCCCCGCGGACTTGCTCGAGCTGTGGGTCGTGACCCCCCGCCGGAACGGGGACCACAGCTAGCTCCCGCGGGATGTCGGCGCGAGGCGCTGGCCTAGGGGGATCACCATCCTCCGGCATGCCGAGACAGCCGCCTCCGGAGGGATCCCCTAGCTCGATGTGGAAACATTCACGACTCGGGCCGCAGTCCTTGTCGCCAAGGCTACGGCTGCCGTCAGAACAGTCGGAGAGGCAGTAGTCACATGCGGTCATGAAGTCCCGCATGGCACTAGGGTTGCCAGATCCGGAGAAATCCCAGCAGATGCTGGGGTCGTCATCTTCCTCGGACCCAGAGGGTCCGTAGGTCGAGACACCCGTCAATCGGTCCCAAGGCGACCGCACACGAAACCCCAGAGAGGTTGCACTCGCCTCAATGTGAGCGCCCGCCAAAGCGAGGTCGCCAGGCGGGCTGAGGCCGAGTCGAAATGACGAAAGATGGGTAGCAGTCGGTACCTTTTTGTCGACGAGGAGCGATGAAGTCACGTCGGGGGCTGACCGCGCCGTCGTCTTGGGTACGAGGGCGACGTCCTGCAGGCCCTCCGTGAGCGTGCTGGCGTCGTCCACTTGCTCGGGGTCGACGTGTTGCGGGGGGATGGCGCTCGCGTTTGCCTCGAACGCGAGGGCGACGCTTAGCGTGTCCTCCGTTGGGGCGCCGGGGATGTCGATTTGCTCGACAGCCATCGGAGCGCGGCCTCCCGCTCGGCCCTGGTTGCCCCGCCTCCTCCTCCTCCGATGGCGAGGGAGAGGATGGGGCGAGCTCGAAAGTTGTCCTTCCCCCACGCGGGAAAGACGTCGTCGATTCCGCCGCCGGCGGGCGGGCTGTCCGCCACCATTGTCGCTGTCGCGCGGCGGTAGAAGGAGTATCATGTCGTAGCCACTGTCGAGAGACATGAACTCGAGGCTCCCGAAACGGAGCACCGTCCCGGGTTGAAGAGGTTGTTGGAGACTGCCCATCTGGAGCTTGACGGGAAATCGAACGTCAACACGCAGCAGGCCCCTACCTGGCGCGCCAACTGTCGGCGTTCCGAGACCGGGGGGTCCCCGAGCCGACGAGTGAGAGTGCCGCGTGCCCCAGCCCAGATGGGTCGAGCGCGTGGGCGAGCGCGAAGGGGGGAACAGAGAGAGAGAGGTCGGTGGCCGGAGCCGGGTCGTGAGGGAGTCGGAGAATTCCCGCGGCCTTCGTGTTCGTCCCGCGCCCAGGTCGGGTGCGCTTGCAGTAGGGGGTTACAAGCGTCCGCGCGAGGTGAGGGGAGCGAGCGGCCCCTAGAGAGCGCCTGCCCCTGCCCTTCGTCCCCGCGAGGCCAACCTTCTCTAAGAAGGCCCTGGTCCTTCCTTTTATAGTCGTAAGGAGAGGATCCAGGTGTACAGAATGGGGGTGTAGCAAGGTGCTACGTGTCTAGCGAGGGAGAGCTAGCGCCTAAGTACATGCCAAGGTGGCAGCCGGAGAGGTCTTGGCACCCTGTTGTTGTGGCGTCGTGGCTGTTGGAGGAGTAACGGAGCCGGACGGGGGGACAGCTGTCGAAGTGGCTGGGCCCTTGCTGACGTTCTCCTGCTTTCGTAAGGGAGCTGAGAGCCGCCGTCGTCATGATCTAGCGGGGCGCCATCATTGCCTATCTGGCGTAGCTGGCCAGATGGGACGCCGGTCTTGTTCTCTGCGACCCAAGTCGGCTCAGGGCAGGGTGATGATGACACTTCCTGTTGACGTGGCGGTCTCGCGTCCTAGGTCGGGCGTCGTGGAGGCTCCTCCGGAGCCGAGGTCGAGTCCGTCCTGCAAGACAGAGGCAGAGTCCGAGCCCTGGGTCGGGCGAGGCGGAGATCGTTCGGCAGAGGCCGAGGCGGAGTCCGAGCCCTGGGTCGGGCGAGGCGGAGTTCGTCGTCTTCCGGGGCCTTAGCCCGAGTCCGAGCCCTGGGGTCGGGCGGAGCGGAGTTCGCCGTCTTCCGGGGCCTTAGCCCGAGTCCGAGCCCTTGGTTGGGCGGAGCGGAGTTCGCCGTCTTCCGGGGCCTTAGCCCGAGTCCGAGCCCTGGGTCGGGCGGAGCGGAGTTCGCCGTCTTCCGGGGCCTTAGCCCGAGTCCAAGCCTTGGGTCGGGCGGAGCGGAGTTCGCCGTCTTCCGGGGCCTTAGCCCGAGTCCAAGCCCTGGGTCGGGCAGAGCCTCCTATGGCACCCCTGGCGAAGTCTGGTCGCCCGTCGGTCTTACCTTTTGCGTTAAACGCCCCGGTGACTGGGTCGGTTGGCGCGGTGATTTAGTCAGGGTTTCTTCTTATCGAAGGCGGGGCCTAGGGCGAGCCGGAGATGCGTCTGCCGTGAAAGAGGAGGCCTCAGGCGAGACGGAGTCATCTTAGGGTCGGCTGCCCTCGCCCGAGGCTAGGCTCAGGCGTGGCGTGGTCAAGTCACTCGTATGGACTGATCCCTGACTTAATCAAACCCATCAGGCCTCTGCAGCTTTATGCTGATGGGGGTTACCAGCTGAGAATTAGGCGTCTTGAGGGTACCCCTAATTATGGTCCCCGACAAACGCCGTCACCCTCGCGCGCCCGCGCCGTCTCCCCCTCGCTCGTGGGCCGCCGCTGGGCCGTAAGCGCGCCCGGGGTGGGCCAAAAACCCTTTCCCCAGCCCAGCAAAGGAGAGATCCCTTTTCTTTTTCTTTTTCCACCTTTTTTCTCATTTAATTAGTTTTCTTCAATATTTTATGCACCAAAAATTACCCAAATAATCTCTAAAAAGTCCTAAGTAAGAATGTTGGTAAATGACACACACTACAATTAGTAGACCACTGTTGATGTATTGTTTATTGTCTGTTTTAATAGAAGAAGCGGGGACCGCAGATCCGGAACCCGTAGCCCCGGAAGAAGGGCCGGAGCCCGATCTCCCGGAAGTAGATCTTTTGTGCCAGGAAAGCTTCGACGAAGGCAAGTCCATCCTTCCCTTGATGCATAAATTTCCTATTCTCTCTACCACTGCCTAGGCCGGGAATTCAGGGGGAATATTGCATTGTGAGTGAGAGATGGCCCGCATTAACATATACATTCTGGATACGAAATATGGATTGGGAAGAAGGGCAATGTGTTTCTTCAAATAAAATCTCTTTTTGAAAAGTTATGCGATGAAGGGTACTCACCCTCATCACCTTGGGAGTGGGATGATCAGGGACTCCCTGGTTTAGAGGAGGGCCTAAGGTGTTGGCTCAGTTGGTTTAGGCGTGAGCAGAAGGATTGTCCCCTCATATAAGGACTGACTTGTCATTTTCACTACCTGTACTCCTTTATCGTACAACCACTTGAGACTGTGTGGGCAGTCACTCAATCCGAACTCATGCGGTCCAAACCCAGGGTTAAGAAGGCTGGGGAGCACCGGGAGGATAAGGAGGGGGGAAAGTTTTGTCCGGTTTGGACATGGTGGTGGCCTGACTCCTTCCGGATAACCGTTAAGGTTAGGACGTACGAGGAAGGAAAGAGATTCGGCATTCGGGTCTCGCGACGGTGAGATCGCAGAAACCGGGCTAGTGGGTAAAGTGTACCCTTCTGCGCAGAGTGGAAAACCTATTCGAATAGTCCATGTCCACTGGTATGGACGAGTCTGGTATGGCATGACAATTAGAGATTTTTCTATGAGTTTCATGAAAAGGGAAATGTGTGATTAAATGGGGGTTGAGAAAGAAACTAAGGCCACGGGAGCGGGAAGCTCAGTGGTGGTTGGGTTTTTGATCACTTTTAAGACTATGGGAAAAACCTTACAGCAACTGCCTTTCTCTAAGAAAATGATGAGTGACTTCAACTCCACCAAATAAAGCATGTATACTATAGGTCTCTTTCTCTCTACGGGAGTGGGGTGAGCTTGCGGAATACCTAGTGTATTCACCCAGATTCTATTTATGTTTTTCAGCAGCCGAAGACTTCTTTTCTGCTATGCTTGATTGAGAGGGTTGTGTCTGCACCCAGTTCTGCCTGTGGCTTGGACTAGTATACTTTGCCTACTGCGCTTCTTATTTTGGCTCTCTAGAGCTTGTACCCCGGTATTGTAATAATTTTTATCTAAACTCTGTACTATTTGAAGTAAGGAATGTGTTTACTAGCCTCCTGGGACTAGTAATTGTATCACATTTGAGTCCTAAAGGATCGGGACGCTTCAGGTGGTATCGGAGCCATAGAACTGGCCGTAGGTCGCAGCCTTGACCCTAAAACTTGCCCTAAAAAGAAAATACCTCTTTCCCCAAGAAAAGTCTTCTCTCCTCCTCCCGATTTTAACAGACCCTTCTTTTCCTATTCCAGATGGAAGACTCTCTGGCCATTAGGACATCCTACTGCTCGGAGGTGGAAGGGTTCCCACATCTTTTGCGAAGTTGTGCGCTTCGCATGGGAATCCGCAAGAAGCCGGAATACGTCTGGAAGGAGTATCTCGAGGGTGGAATGGAGAAATGCTCTATGGCAGTCTACCTAGGAGAAAGCTGAAACTATCTGAACCATCCTTCCTTCCAAGTCACCTTTACCGGATACCGTTTCCCAGATACTTGCCAGAATGTTGCCCGAAAAGCCCTCTGACAACTGTGCCAGAACTACAACAAGGTGATCTTTGAAACCCCCCTTCGCTACTTTCCACCCCGCAACAAGAATACCCCCACCTGGAGGAAAAGACTTCAGGCCATGTCAGGAGGAGATCCTATTGAGGATGATCCCACCATCGTCTACATGGCTGGATACCTTCACACCCTTGATAACCAATATGATGACCTCACCCTCCACTGCACCTACCTAACCTCCCGGGTGGAAAGCCTGGAGCAAAAAGTCAGGGAACTTTCAGGGGAGAAGGCGTCCCTTCAAGAGAGCCTCGCAATAGCTGAAGGCGAAGAAACCAATACCCGTGAAGCTTGCCGCACCCTAAAGATGGACTATGACAAGAAACTGAAGAAGCTCGCCCCCGCAAGAAAAATCCGCAAGAAGACCAAAAGCCAAGGATGTTAGACTGAGCAGAAGGAAGAAAACCCTCCAACCCTACCCCCTCCCGGGTTAAGGAACTCGTCCGACACCGAGGAGATGTCCCTGGCCAGCCTTGATGACCTTCTCAAGGAATTTGGGGACACTTTAGAGAAGGAGTTCGGGAGTACCCTAGATAGCACTCGTGTGTGATGAGCTTATGGTAGCAGTGTGCTGTATTATGTAATGGCTTGATGTAATGAATAAAATAACTAGTTAAAAAATGGCATGTGCATGATAGTGACTCTCTTCCCATGGCAGATGGCTTCGGATAAAACCACGCCTACTGCCTCCGGGATTGGAGCAGGATTTCCTCTGAGAGCTGAAGGAGAGGCTGGCGGAGAAGGGGGTGAGACCCACCTCCCCGCACCTCCGGAACTACCACTAGACCTAGCCCAAGTTCTAGCCAATCAAACCTGACTCATTGAAGTCCTCACTAGAAGTCTGGAAAACCAGCGCCCAGGTGGTGGAAGGCCACAAGACAGGATGGGAGAATTTTTGAGACTCAAGCCTCCCACGTTCGCGGGGTCCAGCAATCCCCTCGATGCAGATGACTGGCTTCGCACGATCAAGAGGAAGCTGGAAGCCATCGGATGCCCTGAAAATCAGCGTGTCCAACTGGCAGCTCATCAGCTTTCAGGAATGGCTTTAGCATGGTGGGACACCTTCAGTGAGGCTGTCAGAGAT
This sequence comes from Zea luxurians, assembly GCA_029449295.1. Lineage (NCBI taxonomy): Eukaryota > Viridiplantae > Streptophyta > Magnoliopsida > Poales > Poaceae > Zea > Zea luxurians. The sequence continues at coordinate 1,025,056 of JAOPSE010000034.1, forward strand.
GCTACCTGGGCAGAATTCGAAACAGCCTTTCGTGAGCACCATGTACCCCAGGGGATAGTTCAACTCAAGGAGGATGAATTCCGGGAGCTAACTCAAGGCGGGAGAACAATCAGCGAGTATGTGCACAAGTTCACAGAGTTGGCCCGTTATGCGCCTGACGATGTCAGCACCGAGCCCAGGAAGATGGCCCGTTTTCTGAAAGGACTAAGACCCGAGCTTAAGACCATCCTCGCCAGCCAAGACTTCCTCAACTTCTCTCACCTCTCCAACAAGGCTATTCAAGTGGAAAGGGCAAAAGAGGAAGAAAAAGGGCACCTCAAGAGGAAATTCCAAGTCCTCCGAGCTCAACAGCAAGAACGTCACCAGAGAGCTCGACCCTTTGGACTCCCACCCAGGGGTCCAAGCTTCAATAAACCATCTGGACCCACTCTGTCGCGCTACAGTCAGCAGAGTCAGAGCTCCCTTCAGGCACCATCCGTTGCAAGTAACCAACCGCCAGCAAATGCCTGTTGGCACTGCGGGGACCCCAGTCACTTTAAGAATAACTGCCCTCAGTTAAAGGCACCCGGACCGACCTACTCCAACTCGGTGAATGGCCCCAAGATTCTCTCAGCACCTACCTCCAAGGCACCTCCTTCCAACAGCCAGCAGAGCAGGACTCAGTACCAGGGCAGAGCCCGAGTCAACCACGTCGACGCTCAAGAAGCCCAGCAAGCCTCGGGAGTAGTGCTCGGTGAGTTCCTTGTTGAATTTACTCCAGCTACTGTGCTTTTTGATTCGGGAGCATCCCATTCTTTTATAGCCGCTAAGTTTGTGGAAAAACATGGCATCCCCTCTACACCCCAAGATGTCCCTTTGGTCACCCGAACCCCGGGATCAGACCTCCTCTGCAAACTCAGGTGCTCCCAAGTCAGAATTCTTTTTAAGTGGGGTAGTGTTCCTGGCAGACTTAACCATCTTGCCATCCCAAGGGATTGATGTGATCCTAGGAATGGATTGGCTAGCTAAGCACAAAGGTATCATCAGCTGCGCAAGCAAGACTGTTCTTCTCACAGATCACCAAGGAAAGGCAGTTTCCTGTCAAGCCCAGCCGCCCGCAAATGATCCGATGATGTTTAATCTGGCAGCAGAAAACATGTATGTAATCGAAGAGTTTGAGGATGTATTTCCGGAAGAGTTGCCTGGGATGCCACCAGAAAGAGGAGTGGAGTTCTATATAGATCTCATTCCTGGCACTGCGCCCATCGCAAAGAGACCATACCGCATGGCCCCCACAGAGTTAGCAGAATTAAAACTCCAAATTGCAGAGCTGCAACAAAAAGGGTACATCTGTCCCAGTTTGTCTCCCTGGGGAGCACCCGTTCTTTTCGTTACCAAAAAGGATGGAAGTATGAGAATGTGTATTGATTATCGATCCTTGAATGAAGTTACAATCAAGAATAAGTACCCTCTCCCTCGGATCGATGACCTCTTCGACCAACTGCAGGGAGCCAAATACTTCTCCAAGATAGACCTGAGGTCAGGGTATCACCAACTGAGGATCAAGGAAGCAGACATTCAGAAGATTGCATTCGTCACCAGATACGGTCAATATGAATTCACAGTGATGCCATTTGGGCTAACAAACGCACCCGCCTTTTTCATGAACCTCATGATTAAGGTATTTATGGAAGAATTGGATAAGTTTGTCGTGGTCTTTATCGACGACATCCTCATCTATTCCAAGAGTCGCAAGGACCACGAGCGTCACCTTCGGATCGTCCTCGGAAGACTCAGAGCACATCAACTTTATGCTAAACTCAGCAAGTGTGAGTTCTGGTTAGAGAAGATAGCTTTCGTGGGGCATATCTTGACTGTAGAAGGAATAGAAGTGGACCCATCCAAGGTAGAAGCCGTTTCAAAATGGAAACATCCATCCAACGTCAGTGAAGTACGAAGCTTTCTGGGAATGGCAGGGTATTACCGCCGCTTTATCAAGGGATTCTCCAGCATAGCAAAACCTATGACCGAACTTCTCAAAAAGGACAACAAATTTGCGTGGACTCTAAAGTGTGAGGAAAGTTTTCAGATCATCAAGGAAAAGCTTACAACCGCGCCAGTTTTGACACTGCCAAATATACACCAGGATTTCGTCATCTTCTGTGATGCTTCAAGGCAAGGCTTAGGGTGTGTCTTGATGCAAAATGAGAAAGTTATTGCTTATGCATCCCGCTTACTCAAGCCACATGAGCAGAATTACCCCACCCACGACTTGGAATTGGCAGCCATAGTGCACGCTCTGAAAATATGGAGGCACTACCTGATTGGGAACAAATGCCACATCTTCACCGACCACAAGAGTCTGAAGTACATCTTCACTCAGCCGGACCTCAACCTCTGTCAAAGAAGGTGGCTTGAATTGATCAAGGATTATGACCTCGAAACCCACTACCACCCCGGGAAGGCCAACATGGTAGCAGACGCCCTCAGCCGAAAACCTTTCGGGATTAAAGGAACCAACTTTCTGGAAGATTGGAAGAAAGAATCAGCTCAGCTAAATGCATGTCTGGGAGACAACGGTAGCCTGGAAGTCAAGCCAAATCTAGAAGATCTCATATGCAAGGCTCAACGCCTGGACGCAGAGATAGCCAGACTTATAAAAAGAGCTCGCAAGGAGCAACTTCCGGACCTTAGGACATATGAGCAAGGAGTCCTCTGGTTCAAGAACTGCCTGTGTGTACCAGTGGGAGAGGCACGGGAAGTCCTGCTCAATGAAGCCCACAACTCAGCTTACTCCATCCACCCAGGGACCACAAAGATGTACCTAGACCTCAAAACCAGATACTGGTGGAAAGGGATGAAGAAGGAAATAGCACAGTATGTGGCTCGATGTGACACCTGCCAGCGAACAAAGGCCGAACATCAGAAGCCTGCAGGCCTGCTGCAACCCCTCCCAGTGCCTGAATGGAAGTGGGAAGAAATAGGCATGGATTTCGTGACCGGACTACCCCGAACGTAGAAAGGGAATGATTCTATCTGGGTAATAATCGATTGTCTCACCAAGGTGGCCCACTTCGTTCCAGTAAAAACCACTTTTGGAGGAGTGAGAGCACCTAGAGGGGGGGTGAATAGGTGATCCTGTAAAACTTCAAACTTAAGCCACAAAACTTAGTTAAGTGTTAGCACAATTAATGCCAAGTGGCTAGAGAGGAGTCCCACAAAACACAGAAACCACAGAAGATCAATCACAGAGATGACACAGTGGTTTATCCCGTGGTTCGGCCAAGACCAACGCTTGCCTACTCCACGTTGTGGCGTCCCAACGGACGAGGGTTGCAATCAACCCCTCTCAAGCGGTCCAAAGACCCACTTGAATATCATGGTGTTTTGCTTTCTTTTCTTTATCCCGTTTGCAAGGAATCTCCACAAATTGGAGTCTCTTGCCCTTACAAGTATATGATCACAAAGAAGCACAGAGTAAGGGAGGGAAGCAACACACACAAATCCATAGCGAAACGCGCACACACACGGCCAAGAATCGAGCTCGAATGACTATCTCAAAGTTCTCACTAGAACGGAGCTCGAATCACTTAAAATCACAAACGGATGCGCAAGAATGAGTGTGGATGATCAAGAACGCTCTAAGGTTGCTTGGTGTCCTCCTCCATGCGCCTAGGGGTCCCTTTTATAGCCCCAAGGCAGCTAGGAGCCGTTGAGAGCAAACAGGGAAGGCAGATCTTGCCTTCTGTCGCGTGGCACACCGGACAGTCCGGTGCCCGATTTCTTTCCTTAAACGGCGCAGTCGACTGTTGGCAGCCAGAGAGCCGTTGGCGCACCGGACACTGTCCGGTGCACACCGGACAGTCCGGTGCCCCCTTCTAGCCGTTGGCTCGGCCACATGTCCCGCGCAAATTGCGCGGCCGACCGTTGGCCCGGCCGACCGTTGGCTCACCGGACAGTCCGGTGCACCATCGGACAGTCCGGTGAATTATAGTCGTACGCCGCCAGAGGATTCCCGAGAGCGGTCACTTCGCTCGAGCACGTCTGGCGCACCGGACACTGTCCGGTGCACCACCGGACAGTCCGGTGCTCCCAGACTGAGCAGAGTCTTGGCTGCTCGAGCCAAGACATTTCCAATTGTCTTTTTCCTGTTTCCAGCACTTAGACACAATACATTAGTCTCTAAAACAATGTACTAAGTCTGAGAAACATACCTCGATACTTGATTTGTACTTTGTCCACCATTTAGCACTTAAGCACTTGTGTTTGACACTAAATCACCAAAACACTTAGAAATGGCCCAAGGGCACATTTCCCTTTCAATCTCCCCCTTTTTGGTGATTTATGCCAACACAATATAAAGCAAGTGGAACAAATACAAAAACACTTCAAATAAGAACTCAAATTGTTTTGATTCAAATTTGACATATTTGGATCACTCTTTGCCACCACTTGGTTTGTTTTTGCAAATCAAATTCAAACCTCTATCTCTAAGTCAAACACACTTGTTAAAACATAAAGAGAGTAATTTCAAGAGAAATTGATTCAAGATTTCAAAAACTCCCCCTTTTTCCCATAATTAATACTTCTCCCCACAAGAAGCCAGCTTTTGACAAGAGAGACAATAAAAGAGTTTTGACTAAAACCAAAAGCTCTATTCTACTATTTTCAAAATCTCTCAAGTGGTAGCTGATCCATTTATCGCTTTGGCCTTTATTTTCTCCCCCTTTGGCATCAAGCACCAAAACGGGATTAATCTTGGCCCCTGAACCCCATTGCCTCACCAAAATCTTCAATAAGAATACAAAGGCAATAAGAGTACATGAGATGAACTTGGAATAAGTTACCCTCTCATCGGAGTGCAGTGGAAGTCTTTCATGGTCCAAGTCCACCTTTTCCCTTTCAATTCTCCTTTGAGACTAAATCAAGCAAACTCAAGCACATAGTTAGTCTCAAAGGTTCAAGTTGTACCACATCTCCCCCTAGATATGTGCACCACTTTGCAACGGACTTGTGAGGTCCGGGGAGTGTATGTACAACTTGAGCACCATAAGTAAGCAACAAAATGCATAAGGAACATGATCAAAGGCATAAACACATGTATGCTATAAATCAATCTAGGTTCCGCGAATCTAAGACATTTAGCTCACTACGCAACCTGCAAAAGGTCTGCTCATCTAGAGGCTTGGTAAAGATATCGGCTAGCTGGTTCTCGAAGCTAACATGAAACACTTCGATATCTCCCTTTTGCTGGTGGTCTCTCAAAAAGTGATGCCGGATGTCTATGTGCTTTGTGCGGCTGTGTTCAACAGGATTTTCCGCCATGCGGATAGCACTCTCATTATCACATAGGAGTGGGACTTTGCTCAGATTGTAGCCAAAGTCCCTGAGGGTTTGCCTCATCCAAAGTAGTTGCGCACAACACTGTCCTGCGGCAACGTACTCGGCCTCAGCGGTGGATAGGGCAACAGAGGTTTGTTTCTTAGAGTTCCATGACACCAGGGACCTTCCTAAGAATTGGCATGTCCCCGATGTACTCTTCCTATCGACCTTACATCCAGCATAGTCGGAGTCTGAATATCCAATCAAGTCAAAGGTAGACCCCTTTGGATACCAGAGCCCGAGGCAAGGCGTAGCAACTAAATATCTAAGGATTCGCTTCACCGCCACTAAGTGACACTCCTTAGGATCGGATTGAAATCTAGCACACATGCATACACTTAGCATAATATCCGGTCTACTAGCACATAAATAAAGTAAAGACCCTATCATTGACCGGTATGCCTTTTGATCCACAGACTTACCTCCTTTGTTGAGGTTGGTGTGTCCGTCGGTTCCCATCGGAGTCTTTGCGGGCTTGGCGTCCTTCATCCCAAACCGCTTCAGCAGGTCTTGCGTGTACTTCGTTTGGGAGATGAAGGTGCCGTCCTTGAGTTGCTTCACTTGGAACCCAAGGAAGTAGTTCAACTCGCCCATCATCGACATCTCGAATTTCTGCGTCATCACCCTGCTAAACTCTTCACAAGACTCTTTATTAGTGGAACCAAATATTATGTCATCGACATAAATTTGGCACACAAAAAGATCACCGTCACAAGTCTTAGTAAAAAGAGTTGGATCGGCTTTCCCAACCTTGAAAGCATTAGCAATTAGAAAGTCTCTAAGGCATTCATACCATGCTCTTGGGGCTTGCTTAAGTCCATAGAGCGCCTTAGAGAGCTTACACACGTGGTCGGGATACCATTCATCCTCGAAGCCAGGGGGTTGCTCTACGTACACCTCCTCCTTGATTGGCCCGTTGAGGAAAGCGCTCTTCACATCCATTTGGTACAACCTGAAAGAATGGTGAGCGGCATATGCTAGCAACATACGAATTGATTCTAGCCTAGCCACCGGAGCAAAAGTCTCCTCAAAGTCCAAACCTGCGACTTGGGCATAACCTTTTGCCACAAGTCGAGCCTTGTTCCTTGTCACCACCCCGTGCTCGTCTTGTTTATTGTGGAACACCCACTTGGTTCCCACAATATTTTGCTTAGGACGAGGTACCAGCGTCCAAACTTCATTCCTTTTGAAGTTGTTGAGCTCCTCTTGCATGGCCAACACCCAGTCCGGATCTAGCAAGGCCTCTTCTACCCTGAAAGGCTGAATAGAAGAGACAAAGGAGTAATGCTCACAAAAATTAACTAATCGAGATCGAGTAGTTACTCCCTTGCTGATATCACCCAGAATTTGGTCGACGGGATGATCCCTTTGAATCATCGCTCGAACTTGGGTTGGAGGTGCCTGTTGTGCTTCTTCCTCCATCACATGATCATCTTGTGCTCCCCCTTGATCACACACCTCCTGTTGATGAACCTGTTCATCGTCTTGAGTAGGGGGATGCACCATAGTTGAGGAAGAAGGTTGATCTTGCTCCTTATGTTCCTTTGGTCGTACATCACCAATCGCCATGGTTCGTATAGCGGCCATCGGAACATCTTCTTCATCTACATCATCACGATCAACAACTTGCTCTCTTGGAGAGCCATTAGTTTCATCAAATACAACGTCGCTAGAGACTTCAACCAAACCCGATGATTTGTTGAAGACCCTATACGCCTTTGTATTTGAATCATAACCTAATAAAAACCCTTCTACAGCTTTGGGAGCAAACTTAGAATTTCTACCCTTCTTCACTAGAATATAGCATTTGCTCCCAAATACACGAAAGTACGATACATTGGGTTTGTTACCGGTTAGCAGCTCATATGACGTCTTCTTGAGGAGGCGATGTAGGTAGACCCGGTTGATGGCGTGGCAGGCCATGTTCACGGCTTTCGACCAAAAGCACTCGGGGGTCTTGAATTCTCCAAGCATCGTCCTCGCCATATCGATGAGCGTCCTGTTCTTCCTCTCTACCACACCATTTTGCTGTGGTGTGTAGGGAGCGGAGAACTCATGCTTGATCCCTTCCTCCTCAAGATACTCCTCCACTTGAAGGTTCTTGAATTCGGACCCGTTGTCGCTTCTTATCTTCTTCACCTTGAGCTCAAACTCGTTTTGAGCTATCCTTAGAAAGCGCTTGAGGGTCCCTTGGGTTTCAGACTTATCCTGCAAAAAGAATACCCAAGTGAAGCGGGAATAGTCATCAACAATAACTAGACCATACTTACTTCCTCCTATGCTTAGATAAGCGACAGGTCCGAAGAGGTCCATATGTAGCAGCTCCAGGGGTCTTGATGTGGTCATCACATTCTTGCTGTGATGCGCTCCTCCCACTTGTTTACCTGCCTGACAAGCTGCACAAGGTCTATCTTTCTCGAATTGCACGTTAGTCAAACCTATCACGTGTTCTCCCTTTAGAAGCTTGTGAAGGTTCTTCATCCCTACATGTGCTAAGCGGCGATGCCACAGCCAGCCCATGCTAGTCTTAGCTATTAAGCATGCATCTAGACCGGCTTCTTCTTTTGCAAAATCAACTAAGTAAAGTTTGCCGTCTAATACACCCTTAAAAGCTAGCGAACCATCACTTCTTCTAAAGACAGACACATCTACATTTGTAAATAAACAGTTATATCCCATATTGCATAATTGACTAACAGATAGTAAATTATATCCAAGAGACTCTACTAAAAACACATTAGAGATAGAGTGCTCATTTGATATTGCAATTTTACCTAGCCCTTTTACCTTGCCTTGATTCCCATCACCGAATATTATTGAATCTTGGGAATCCTTGTTTTTGACGTAGGAGGTAAACATTTTCTTCTCCCCCGTCATATGGTTTGTGCATCCGCTGTCGATAATCCAGCTTGAACCCCCGGATGCATAAACCTGCAAGGCAAATTTAGGCTTGGGTTTTAGGTACCCAACTCATGTTGGGTCCTACAAGGTTAGCACATATATCCTTAGGGACCCAAATGCAAGTTTTATCTCCCTTGCATCTTGCCCCTAACTTCCTAGCAATTACCTTCTTACCCTTTCTACAAATAGCAAAGGGAGCATTGCAAGCATAATAAATGGTAGAAGGTTTGTTCACAACTTTTCTAGGAACATGAGCAAAATTTCTCCTAGGCATATGAACAACATTTCTCCTAGACATATCTCTATCATGCTTATAGGAAGAACTAGAAGCAAACATGGCATGAGAATCATAAACATGTGAATCAAAGGCATTATAAGCATTACAACTCCTATGAGACTGTCTTCTTTCATTGTACATAAAGGCATGGTTCCTTTTAGTACTACTTGCCATAGGGGCCTTCCCTTTCTCCTTGGCGGGAATGGGAGCCTTATGGCTTGTTAAGTTCTTGGCTTCCCTCTTGAAGCCAAGCCCATCCTTAATTGAGGGGTGTCTACCAACCATGTAGGCATCCCTAGCAAATTTTAGTTTATCAAAATTGCTCTTGCTAGTATTAAGTTGGTCATTGAGACTAGCCACTTCATCATTTAGTTTTGAAATTGAAACTAAGTGTTCACTGCAAGCATTAATATCAACATCCTTACACCTAGTGCAAATTTCAACATGTTCAACACAAGAGTTAGATTTACTTGCTACTTCTAGTTTAGCATTTAAATCGTTAATTTCACCTTTTAAAGAAGAAATGGTTTCATTACAAGTAGAAAGTTCACAAGAAAGCATTCCATTTCTTTTAACTTCTAGAGCAAGTGAATTTTGTGCACTAACAAATTTATCATGCTCTTCATATAAAAGGTCTTCTTGTTTCTCTAAGATTCTATCCTTTTCATTCAAGGCATCAATCAATTCATTAATCTTAGCTATTTTAGTTCTATCCAATCCCTTGAATAAACTAGAGTAATCTATTTCTTCATCACTAGACTCATCATCACTAGAAGAATCATAAACATTAGCATTACGAGTGATTACCTTCTTTTCCCTTGCCATGAGGCAAGTGTGATGCTCGTTGGGGAAGAGAGCTGATTTGTTGAAGGCAGTGGCGGCAAGTCCTTCGTCGTCGGAGTCGGACGAAGAGCAATCCGAATCCCACTCCTTCCCAATGTGTGCTTCGCCTTTGGCCTTCTTGTAAACCTTCTTGTTCTCTCTCTTCCCATTCTTCCCTTGCTCCTGGTCACTATCATTTTCTGGACAGTTAGCAATAAAATGACCAAGCTTACCACATTTGAAGCATGAGCGCTTCCCCTTTGTCTTGGTCTTGCTTGGCTGCCCCTTGCGACCCTTTAGCGCCGTCTTGAATCTTTTGATGATGAGGGCCATCTCCTCATCATTAAGTCCGGCCGCCTCAATTTGTGCCACCTTGCTAGGTAGCGCCTCCTTGCTTCTTGTTGCCTTGAGAGCAAGGGGTTGCGGCTCGTTGATCGGACCATTCAAGGCGTCGTCCACGTACCTTGCCTCCTTAATCATCATCCGCCCGCTCACGAATTTTCCAAGGACTTCTTCGGGTGACATTTTGGTGTACCTGGGATTCTCACGAATATTATTCACCAAATGAGGATCAAGAACGGTAAAGGACCTTAGCATCAGTCGGACGACGTCGTGGTCCGTCCATCGCGTGCTTCCGTAGCTCCTTATTTTGTTGATAAGGGTCTTGAGCCGGTTGTATGTTTGTGTCGGCTCCTCGCCCCTTATCATCGCGAATCGTCCAAGCTCGCCCTCCACCAACTCCATCTTGGTGAGCAAGGTGACGTCGTTCCCCTCATGTGAAATCTTGAGGGTGTCCCAGATCTGCTTGGCGTTATCCAAGCCACTCACTTTGTTATATTCATCCCTGCACAATGAAGCTAGAAGAACAGTAGTAGCTTGTGCATTCTTATGAATTTGCTCATTAATGAACATGGGACTATCCGAACTATCAAAGTGCATTCCACTCTCTACAATCTCCCATATACTAGGATGGAGAGAGAACAAGTGACTACGCATTTTGTGACTCCAAAATCCGTAGTCCTCTCCATCAAAATGTGGAGGTTTACCAAGTGGAATAGATAATAAATGAGCATTTGCACTTTGAGGAATACGAGAGTAGTCAAAAGAAAAGTTCGAATTGACCGGTTTCCTTCTCTCGTAGTCGTTGTGGTCGTCGTCCTTTTGGGAGGAAGTAGACTCATCGCTGTCGTCATAGTAGACGATCTCCTTGATGCGCCTCGTCTTCTTCTTCTTCCCTTCTTTCCGTCTATGGCCCAAGCCGGAGTCGGTAGGATTGTCATCCTTCGGCTCGTTAACGAAGAATTCCTTCTCTTTATCGTTGATCACGATACCCTTCCCCTTAGGATCCATCTCTTCGGGCGGTTAGTCCCTTTTTGAAGAGAACGGCTCTGATACCAATTGAGAGCACCTAGAGGGGGGTGAATAGGTGATCCTGTAAAATTTCAAACTTAAGCCACAAAACTTAGTTAAGTGTTAGCACAATTAATGCCAAGTGGCTAGAGAGGAGTCTCACAAAACACAGAAACCACAGAAGATCAATCACAGAGATGACACAGTGGTTTATCCCGTGGTTCGGCCAAGACCAACGCTTGCCTACTCCACGTTGTGGCGTCCCAACGGACGAGGGTTGCAATCAACCCCTCTCAAGCGGTCCAAAGACCCACTTGAATACCACGGTGTTTTGCTTTCTTTTCTTTATCCCGTTTGCAAGGAATCTCCACAAATTGGAGTCTCTTGCCCTTACAAGTATATGATCACAAAGAAGCACAGAGTAAGGGAGGGAAGCAACACACACAAATCCACAGCGAAACGCGCACACACACGGCCAAGAATCGAGCTCGAATGACTATCTCAAAGTTCTCACTAGAACGGAGCTCGAATCACTTAAAATCACAAACGGATGCGCAAAGAATGAGTGTGGATGATCAAGAATGCTCTAAGGTTGCTTGGTGTCCTCCTCCATACGCCTAGGGGTCCCTTTTATAGCCCCAAGGCAGCTAGGAGCCGTTGAGAGCAAACAGGGAAGGCAGATCTTGCCTTCTGTCGCGTGGCGCACCGGACAGTCCGGTGCACACCGGACACTGTCCGGTGCCCGATTTCTTTCCTTAAACGGCGCAGTCGACCGTTGGCAGCCAGAGTGCCGTTGGCACACCGGACACTGTCCGGTGCACACCGGACAGTTCGGTGCCCCCTTCTAGCCGTTGGCTCGGCCACGTGTCCCACGCAGATTGCGCGGCCGACCGTTGGCCCGGCCAACCGTTGGCTCACCGGACAGTCCGGTGCACCATCGGACAGTCCGGTAAATTATAGTCGTACGCCGCCAGAGGATTCCCGAGAGCGGCCACTTCGCTCGAGCACGTCTGGCGCACCGGACACTGTCCGGTGCACCACCAGACACTGTCCGGTGCACCACCAGACAGTCCGGTGCTCCCAGACTGAGCAGAGTCTTGGCTGCTCGAGCCAAGACATTTCCAATTGTCTTTTTCCTGTTTCCAGCACTTAGACACAATACATTAGTCTCTAAAACAATGTACTAAGTCTGAGAAACATACCTCGATACTTGATTTGTACTTTGTCCACCATTTAGCACTTAAGCACTTGTGTTTGACACTAAATCACCAAAACACTTAGAAATGGCCCAAGGGCACATTTCCCTTTCAAGGAGCCGCCCTTGCCCGAATATACCTTAAGGAGATAGTCATGCTCCATGGCATTCCGTGGAAGATAGTGTCAGACAGAGGAACACAGTTCACCTCAAAATTTTGGAAAGGCCTCCAGCAAGCAATGGGCACCAAGTTAGATTTCAGTACCGCTTATCACCCCCAGTCAGATGGTCAAATGGAAAGAGTCAACAAGATCCTCGAAGATTTACTAAGGGCCTGTGTGTTGACGTTCGACAGGGATTGGGAATCCAGTTTGTCGTACGCCGAATTCTCATACAACAGCAGCCATCAAGCCAGCATCAAAATGTCACCGTTCGAAGCACTGTATGGAAGAAAATGCCAGACTCCCCTAATGTGGTCCAATGTAGGAGAAAGGACACTGGAAGGACCCGACTTTGTTAAAGAAGCCGAAGAGAAAATTTCCTTGATCCGCAAGAGGTTACTTGAAGCTCAGAGTCGACAGAAGAGTTACGCAGACAACAGACGAAGAGAACTCAGATTTGAGGAAGGAGATTTCGTCTATCTCAAAGTCTCCCCGATGCGTGGTGTCAAATGGTTCCAAGTGAAAGGAAAGCTAGCACCACGTTTCGTCGGTCCCTACCTCGTCATTAGCCGAGTGGGACCCGCAGCATACCGCCTTGAGCTACCAGAATCCATGTCAGATATCCACAATGTGTTCCATGTGTCTCAGCTCCGCAAATGCCTAAAAGTACCAGAAAACCACATCGAGGCAGAGGCAATTCAGATTCAAAAGGATCTCTAGTACCGAGAAAAGCCAGTGAAGATTCTCGACTCAGCAGTCAGAAGGACCCGCAACTCAGAAGTGAGACTCTGTAAGGTTCAGTGGAGCAGAGATGGTGAAGAGGAAGCCACCTGGGAAAGTGAGGACTCTCTGAGGAAGGAATACCCTTACCTTTTCTCGAGCCCCGTTTGAATCTCGAGGGCGAGATTCCTTTAAGTGGGGTAGGTTTGTAACATCCCAAAATCCTAACCTAGGTTTGAAACCCTAATCTACCCCCCCCCTTTTTTCATCCTCTAATTCCAAGAACTCCCTTAGATTTTCTTTCATCATATGCATACATTTTGTTTGATCACAAACACCTCACTCAGATTTTATTTTCCAACATCTAGAATATCCACCAAATAATTTTGTGCAAAAAGAAAAAGAAACAAATAAGAAATGAGTTGAGAAGGTAAAAAGAAAAAGAAAAAGAATTTCCCTCCCTCTGCTGGGCCGATTCCCGGCCCAAACCCGCGGCCTCTTCCCCCTCGCGCCCGCGTCCTCCTCCTCTTTCGGCCCATCTCCGGCCTGCCTCCGCGCGCACGCCAGCCCGCTCTGCACTCCGCCTCCCTCTCACTGACAAGCCAGCCCCACCGGTCAGCCGCTTCGTCGTCCTCCCCGTGTACGGCTCGCCGCGGTCACCTCCGACCGCCGTCCCCTCCATCGCCCATCCCCTCGCCGCACAGAGAAGTTTGGCACCACCCCGTCCTCCCCCCCTTGACCAACGTCCTGGCCGGTACCGCCCCGCCGTGGAGTCTCATCGGCGGCGCTGTGCGGCATTTATGGCCGGCGCTGTGCAGCTCACCGGCGTCCGCCGAGCTCCACCGCTCCCCTCCCCTCGGGCGCCTATAAAAGGGTCGCCTCGAGCACTTCCTTGCCCCGCACCGGCCTCGGCCATCCCTCTCCTCCCCTCGCCCGAGCGCAATTCGCAGAGCGCCACCGTCTTCTCCCTCTCCGGTGAGTTCCCCCCCCTTCTCTCTCCCTCTCTGTTGGTCCAGCGAGCGATTAAGGTAGCTTACTGGTTTCCTCGCATTGCCACGAACTCAGCACACCACTCTTCCGCCCCAATCCCTCGGCTAGAGCCCACCGGCGGCGATCCCCACCGTGGAGCTCCGCCACCTCCCCGCGGACAGCCCCCTCCCAACCCCCTCTAGCCAAATTGAGCCTACCATTAGAATCGCCATCCCTTGCCCGTGCTAAGCCACCTCCCCGTGTGCCAAGAACCGGGCCACCGGCGGCAAACCACCGTCGAGCCCACCGGCGGCCGGCTCCCCCCCCCCGCCCGCTCGGCCGGTTCGCCCGCACCATCAGACCGCGGCGCCGTTTCCCCCTCCGCTCTCGCTGGCGAGTGGGCCCGCAGCAACGCCGTCTCCCCCTCGCTCGTGGGCCACCGCTGGGCCGTAAGCGCGCCCGCGCGCGCGCTCGCACCTGGGGTGGGCCAAAAACCCTTTCCCCAGCCCAGCAAAGGAGAGATCCCTTTTCTTTTTCTTTTTCCACCTTTTTTCTCATTTAATTAGTTTTCTTCAATATTTTATGCACCAAAAATTACCCAAATAATCTCTAAAAAGTCCTAAGTAAGAATGTTGGTAAATGACACACACTACAATTAGTAGACCACTGTTGATGTATTGTTTATTGTCTGTTTTAATAGAAGAAGCGGGGACCGCAGATCCGGAACCCGTAGCCCCGGAAGAAGGGCCGGAGCCCGATCTCCCGGAAGTAGATCTTTTGTTCCAGGAAAGCTTCGACGAAGGCAAGTCCATCCTTCCCTTGATGCATAAATTTCCTATTCTCTCTACCACTGCCTAGGCCGGGAATTCAGGGGGAATATTGCATTGTGAGTGAGAGATGGCCCGCATTAACATATACATTCTGGATACGAAATATGGATTGGGAAGAAGGGCAATGTGTTTCTTCAAATAAAATATCTTTTTGAAAAGTTATGCGATGAAGGGTACTCACCCTCATCACCTTGGGAGTGGGATGATCAGGGACTCCCTGGTTTAGGGGAGGGCCTAAGGTGTTGGCTCAGCTGGTTTAGGCGTGAGCAGAAGGATTGTCCCCTCATATAAGGACTGGCTTGTCATTTTCACTACCTATACTCCTTTATCGTACAACCACTTGAGACTGTGTGGGCAGTCACTCAATTCGAACTCGTGCGGTCCAACCCCAGGGTTAAGAAGGTTGGGGAGCACCGGGAGGATAAGGAGGGGGGAAAGTTTTGTCCGGTTTGGACATGGTGGTGGCCTGACTCCTTCTGGATAACCGTTAAGGTTAGGACGTACGAGGAAGGAAAGAGATCCGGCATTCGGGTCTCGCGACGGTGAGATCGCAGAAACCGGGCTAGTGGGTAAAGTGTACCCCTCTGCGCAGAGTCAAAAACCTATTCGAATAGTCCGTGTCCACTGGTATGGACGAGTCTGGTATGGCATGACAATTAGAGATTTTTCTATGAGTTTCATGAAAAGTGAAATGTGTGATTAAATGGGGGTTGAGAAAGAAACTAAGGCCACGGGAGCGGGAAGCTCAGTGGTGGTTGGGTTTTTGATCACTTTTAAGACTATGGGAAAAACCTTACAACAACTGCCTTTCTCTAAGAAAATGATGAGTGACTTCAATTCCACCAAATAAAGCATGTATACTATAGGTCTCTTTCTCTCTACGGGAGCGGGGTGGGCTTGCGGAATACCTAGTGTATTCACCCAGATTTTATTTATGTTTTTCAGCAGTCGAAGACTTCTTTTCTGCTATGCTTGATTGAGAGGGTTGTGTCTGCACCTAGTTCTGCCTGTGGCTTGGGCTAGTATACTTTGCCTACTGCGCTTCTTATTTTGGCTCTCTAGAGCTTGTACCCCGGTATTGTAATAATTTTTATCTAAACTCTGTACTATTTGAAGTAAGGAATGTGTTTACTAGCCTCCTGGGACTAGTAATTGTATCACATTTGAGTCCCAAAGGATCGGGACGCTTCACTCCCTTTGCCGACCACAAAGGTCAAGCCCACACACTAATCTTTGCTCAAATGGGCGGGTAATACAAACTTTCTTGTGGTCTTCCACAAGATTTGGAGACTCACAAGAGACACCTAGTCGTCTAGGAGCTAGAAGCTCTAAGAGTAATGAATCCACAAAGAACTCGATGTAGTACCAAAGCTCGAATGAAGAAGAGCAAGAGAGATTTGGAGATGAAGCACAAAAACTGCAGCTCTCAAACTCACTCAAAGATTTGTCTCCAAAGATTTGAAATGGGAGAGGCAAGAGATGTGTGTGAGAGAGAGTGGGAGGTGTTTCTTAGGTTGGAAATGGAGTTCAAATCGTGCTCACTACTATGGGGAGAGAGGTAGGAGACAGTATATATAGGTGGAGCTCAAAACTAGCCGTTGGGCAGATTTTTCTGCATGAGACCGATTGAACCGCCCCTGGCAGGTCAGGCAGACTGTGTGCCAGTTTGACTGTCAGACTGACTGGCAGACTGACCTGCAGTCTGACCAAGGTTGACCAGACCGGTTGAACCGCCATCATGGCGGTTGAACCACCCCTGACACCTCAGGTGACCTGTTTGCCAGTCTGACTAGCAGACTATTGGTCAGAGGGGTCAGAGACCAGCTGAACTGCCCCTCAGGACCAGTTCAACCTGTCTTGACCAGAGAGTTTAGGAGAGAAAACCCCAGCTCAATTGCCCGGAGGCAAGTTCAGCTGGTGTATGGTCAAAGAGGTTCACAGCTGAAGTTGAGTTTAGCTGGAGTTGAGAAAGCTCAACTCAGCTGAAGTTCAGCTCAGCTGCAGCTGAAGAAGCTCAAGTCAGCTGAAGTTCAGCTCAGCTGCAGTTGAAGAAGTTTAGCTGCTTTTCAACAAGAACACTCTAGTCTTCTCAAACCTAACCATGGTCAACCATAGAACGTTCAAGAGATTTGGTTTTTTTGAAATAGCTTTTGAATATAGAGGCTTGAGCTTTGGCAAACACCTACCTTCTTTTTGGATCCCCCTTCATAGTACGACGATTCCTATACTCAAGTTAAATAAAATATAATTAAGTAAACTCCTTGAGTAATTGGCGTCTCATGTGCGATTTCTCCATGGCGTTGCTTCATAAGGATCACAAACATCTTTGTCTCACCTTTTGAAGCAAACACAAATCAAACCCTGTGACTTGTACCATATCACCATGTATGAGTTCAAATCATGGCTTCAAGTCACCTTACTGATGCATCAACATGTTATAACTCTTCATAGCTGATTAGTTCATCGACTTAGTGCAAGTACTCTCTTCTTCACCTTAGCCATGGTACCTCGGTCCCCAAGCCGTCGCTTGGCCTTCACCTTCGCTTAGTTCCTCGAAGCCCTTTCCTTGTTATCTTCACCCTATCAAGCCATTCTTGAGTCACATCATATTGAGCATCCATTGAGAGAATCATTTCTTCAATATTGTAAACCTTGCTTGAATGTCTTCTAGATATAACTGTTAAGATCAATCAAGCTCTAGTTTGATTCTCATATAAGCATATACGGACTGATAGTAATATGGTCAAGCCAATTTGAGAGCACCTAGAGGGGGGTGAATAGGTGATCCTGTAAAATTCAACACTAATAACCACAAAACTTCATTATGAACGTTAGAATGGCTAAGTGCTTGACGCGAGTTCTTGAACACAGATAATCAAAGGTAAAGCAAACGAGAGGCACGCGATTTTTATCCCGTGGTTCGGCCAAGTAATACTTGCCTACTTCCACATTGTGGCATCCCAATGGACGAGGGTTGCACTCAACCCCTTTCAAGTGATCCAATGATCAACTTGAATACCACGGTTTTTTCCTTTCTTTGACTTTCTCCCGTTTGCGAGGAATCTCCACAACTTGAAGCCTCTCGCCCTTACAGTGATGATCACAAAATAAGCACGGAAATAACGGAGCGGAGAGCAACACACACAAGACTCAAATCACAGCACAATCACACACAAGTCACAACTTGAGCTCCAAACACAACCCACAGAGTTCACAACTCAAATGGAGCTCAAGTCACTATCTCAAGGAATCAAATGCGCGAAGTTGGAGTCTTGGAGGCTTAGAATGTTTCTTGAATGCTTGGGGTAACTCCTCCATGCGCCTAGGGATCCCTTTTATAGCCCCAAGGCAGTTAGGAGCTGTTGGAGGCCAACAAGGAAGGCTATCCTTTCCCTCTGTCGGGTGGCGCACCGGACAACCACTATTCATGTCCGGTGCGCGATCTCCTTCCTATTCTGGCGCAGACGACCGTTGCAGATTCGTGGCAGTTGGCGCATCGGACATTGTCCGGTGCCCCCTATCGACCGTTGGCGCGGGCCACGCGGCCGATCGTTGCGCTGGCGGCCGTTGGCTCACCGGACACTCCGGTGAATTATAGCCGTACGCCGCCAAACTTTCCCGAGAGTGTCATGTTCACCGGAGCCTGGCCTGGCGCACCGGACACTGTCCAGTGTGCCAGACTGAGCTAGACTTCAGCTGTACACAGCCAAGTCACTTGCAATCCTTTTCTTCTTTTCTTTTCTCTATTTCTAGCACTTAGACAAAATATCTTAGTACTCAAAACAATGTACTAAGTCTAGAAACGCACCTTGTTACATGATTTGCACCTTTTGCTTGTTTGGCACATGATATCTCACTCACTATGTGTTGGACACTTAATCACCAAAACATTATAGAAATGGCCCAAGGGCACATTTCCCTTTCAATCTCCCCCTTTTTGGTGATTTATGCCAACACATTAAAAAGCAATGCAAAACATGCAACATTGATTCAAATTGAAGACCAAATTGTTTTTGATACTAATTTGGCATATTTGGATCATTCTTTGCCACCACTTGGTTTGTTTTTGCAAATCAAATTCATTTTCCTATCTCTAAGTCAAACACACTTGTTTAGGCACAAAGAGAGATATTCCAAGAGTGAAATTGGTCAAGATCCAAAAACTCCCCCTTTTCCCATAATCATAAAATCTCCCCACAAGAGACCAAATTTTGCAATAACAATATTTTGGATAAACCAAAAATTCTAACTCTACTATTTTCAAAAACTCTCAAGTGGTAGCTGATCCATTTGTTTTGGCGTTAATTTCTCCCCCTTTGGCATCAAGCACCAAAACGGGATCATTTTTGGCCCTTTAACACCATTGCCTCACCAAAATTGTCAATTAAGAGCAAAAAGGAAATAAGAGCATAATAATGAACTTGGAGGTGAGTACACTAATACCGGAGTGCAGTGGAAGTCTTTTCATGGTCCAAGTTCACCTTTCCCTTTCAATTCACATTTGAGACTACATAAAGTACACTTAAACACAAAGATTAGTCTCAAAGGGTCAAGTTGTAGCACATCTCCCCCTAAATATGTGCATCATTCACACATGGACTTGTGAGGTCCGGGGATCCCTTGCACAATTTGAGCACCATAAATAAGCAACAAAGTGCATAAATTTATAAGTAACATGATCAAAGGCATAAAAGACATGTATGCTATAAATCAATCCAAGTTACGCGAATCTAAGACATTTAGCTCACTACGCAGCCTGTAAAAGGCACATGTTCGGGGTACCTGTCATTTAGCGCCTTAGAGAGCTTACACACATGGTCGGGGTACCTATCATCCTCAAAGCCAGGGGGTTGGTCTACATACACCTCCTCCTTGATTGGCCCGTTGAGGAAAGCGCTCTTCACATCCATTTGAAACAACCTGAAAGAGTGGTGAGCGGCATAGGCTAATAATATTCTAATAGACTCTAGCCTAGCCACAAGAGTAAAAGTCTCCTCGAAATCCAAACCTGCGACTTGGGCGTAACCTTTTGCCACAAGTCGATCCTTGTTTCTTGTCACCACCCCGTTCTCGTCTTGCTTGTTGTGGAACACCCACTTGGTTCCCACAACATTATGCTTTGGACGTGGCACCAGGCTCCAAACTTCGTTCCTCTTGAAGTTGTTGAGCTCTTCCTGCATAGCCAACACCCAGTTCGGATCTTGCAAGGCCTCTTCTACCCTGAAAGGCTCAATAGAAGAAACAAACGAGTAATTCTCACAAAAATTAGCTAAACGTGAGCGAGTTGTTACTCCCTTGCTTATGTCACCCAGAATCCGATCGACGGGGTGATTTCTTTGGATCATCGCTCGGACTTGAGTTGGAGGGGCCAGTGGTGCTTCTTCCTCCATAACTTGTTCTTCTTGTGCTCCCCCTTTATTACGCGCCTCTTCTTGAGGGACCTGTTCATCATCTTGAGTTGGGGGATGCACCATTGTTGAGGAAGAAGGTTGATCTTGCTCTTGTTGTTCCTGTGGTCGCACATCTCCAATCGCCATGGTGCGTATTGCGGCCGTTGGAACATCATCTTCATCTATGTCTTCAAGATCAACTTGCTCTCTTGGAGAGCCATTAGTCTCATCAAATACAACATCGCTAGAGACTTCAACCAAACCCGATGATTTGTTGAAGACCCTATACGCCTTTGTATTTGAATCATACCCTAGTAAAAACCCTTCTACAGCTTTGGGAGCAAATTTGGAATGTCTACCTTTCTTCACCAAAATGTAGCATTTGCTCCCAAATACACGAAAGTAAGAGACATTGGGTTTGTTACCGGTAAGGAGTTCGTAGGAGGTCTTCTTGAGGAGACGATGCAGATAGAGCCAGTTTATGGCGTGGCAAGCTGTGTTCACAGCTTCCGACCAAAACCGCTCGGGCGTCTTGAACTCTCCAAGCATCGTCCTTGCCATGTCGATAAGTGTCCTGTTCTTCCTCTCTACCACACCATTTTGCTGTGGTGTGTAGGGAGCGGAGAACTCATGCTTGACACCTTCCTCCTCAAGATACTCCTCAACTTGTAAGTTCTCGAACTCGGACCCGTTGTCGCTCCTTATCTTTTTCACCTTGAGCTTAAATTCATTTTGAGCCCTCCTTAGAAAGCGCTTTAGGGTCCCTTGGGTTTCTGATTTATCCTGCAAAACGAACACCCAAGTGAAGCTAGAAAAGTCATCTACAATTACAAGACCATACTTACTTCCCCCGATGCTAAGGTAGGCGACGGGTCCGAAGAGGTCCATGTGGAGAAGCTCCAATGGTCTTGATGTTGTCATCACATTCTTGCTGTGATGAGTGCTTCCCGCCTGTTTCCCTGCCTGACAAGCTGCACAAGGTCTATCTTTTTCGAAGCAGACATTGGTTAGTCCTAACACATGTTCTCCCTTTAGAAGTTTATGAAGGTTCTTCATCCCAACATGTGCTAGACGGTGATGCCACATCCAGCCCATGCTAGTCTTAGCTATTAAGCATGCATCTAGATCGGCCTCCTCTTTCGAAAAATCAACTAAGTAGAGTTTGACGTCTAATACACCCTTAAATGCTAATGAACCATCACTCCTTCTAAAGACAGAAACATCAACATTTGTAAACAAACAATTGTAGCCCATGTGGCACAATTGACTTACAGACAGGAGGTTGTAACCAAGCGACTCTACTAGAAATACGTTTGAAATGGAGTGCTCGTTGGTGATGGCTATCTTGCCCAAGCCTTTGACCTTGCCTTGGTCCCATCTCCAAAGATGATCATATCCTGGGAATCCTTGTTCTTGACGTAGGAGGTGAACATCTTCTTCTCCCCCGTCATGTGGTTTGTGCATCCGCTGTCGATAATCCAGCTTGAGCCCCCAGATGCATAAACCTGCAAGACAATTTACGCTTGGGTTTTAGGTACCCAACTCTTGTTGGGTCCTACAAGGTTAGTTACAATAGCCTTTGGAATCCAAATACAAGTCTTGTCTCCCTTGCATTTGGATCCCAACTTTCTAGCAACTACTTTTTCATTTTTTACATACAAGTGCAAATGAAGTGTTGCAAGCATGGTAAATGGTAGAAGGTTCATTACATGTTCTCCTAGGCACATATGGCACAACATTACTTTTTCTAGGCCTACTTCTACCATGCACAAAAGCAGAGCTAGAAGCAAGCATAGCATGTGAAAACACATCATAACTCCTATCATAATGAGCATTTCTAGAAAATTTTCTATCATAAATGTAAGCATGACATTTTTGAGAACTACTAGCCATAGGAGCCTTCCCTTTCTCCTTGTTGAGAACGGGTGCCTTTTGGCTTGTTAAGTTCTTGGTTTCCTTTCGAAAACCAAGTCCATCCTTAATAGAGGGGTGTCTACCCACAGTGTAGGCATCCCTAGCAAATTTTAATTGATCAAAATTAATTTTGCAAGCCTTAAGTTGAGCATTAAGACTTGCCACCTCATCATTTAATTTGGTAATAGACATAAGGTGTTCATCACAAGCATCAACATCAAAATCCTTACATCTATTACAAATACTAACATGCTCTACACATGAACTAGATTTATTTGCTTCCTCTAGCTTAGCATTTAAATCATTATTTACACTCTTTAAACTAGACACAGTTTCATGGCAAGCAGATAATTCAGAAGATAGCATTTCATTCCTTTTGATCTCTAAAGCAAGAGATTTTTGCACACTAACAAACTTATCATGCTCCTCATATAAAATGTCCTCTTGCTTTTCTAACAATCTATCCTTTTCATTTAGAGCATCAATCAACTCATTGATTTTATCTACTTTAGCTCTATCTAATCCCTTAAATAAATCAGTATAATCTACTTCATCATCACTAGAATCATCATCGCTAGTAGTATACTTAGAGGTATTTCGAACACTTACCTTTTTCTCCTTGGCCATGAGACACGTATGGCGTTCGTTGGGGAAGAGTGAAGATTTGTCGAAGGCTGAGGCGGCTAGTCCCTCATCGTCGGAGTCTGATGAAGAGCAGTCAGAGTCCCACTCCTTTCTAAGGTGCGCCTCGCCCTTTGCCTTCTTCTAGTTCTTTTTCTTTTCACTCTTGCCATGTCTTTCTTGTGCCTGGTCATTCTCATTATCGGGACATTGAGCAATAAAGTGACCAATCTTACCGCATTTGAAGCAGGAGCGCTTTCCCCTTGTTTTGTTCTTGTTGGGGTACTCCTTGCGTCCTTTCAATGTGGTCTTGAAGTGCTTGATGATAAGCGCCATCTCATCTTCGTTGAGGCCCGTGGCCTCCACTTGTGCCACCTTGCTTGGTAGCGTCTCCCTGCTGCTAGTAGCCTTAAGTGCCACAGGTTGAGGCTCGTAGACGGGTAGTGGACCGTTTAGTGCATCGTCCACATATCGAGCCTCCTTTACCATCATGCGCCTGCTCACAAACTTCCCAAGAATCTCCTCGGGTGTCATCTTGGTGTACCTAGGATTCTCACGAATAAGGTTGACAAGATGGGGGTCAATTACCGTAAATGACCTTAGCATTAGTCGGACGATGTCGTGGTCCGTCCATCTTGTGCTTCCATAGCTCCTAATCTTGTTGACCAGGGTCTTGAGCCTGTTGTATGTTTGAGTTGGCTCCTCTCCCCTGATCATGGCAAACCTCCCTAGCTCGCCTTCCACCAGTTCCATCTTTGTGATCATGGTGGCATCATTTCCCTCATGTGAGATCTTGAGGGTATCCCAGATTTGCTTGGCGTTGTCCAAGCCGCTAACCTTGTTATATTCGTCCCTGCACAAAGATGCTAGCAAAACAGTGGTAGCTTGTGCATTCTTATGAATTTGTTCATTAATCATCACAGGATTATCCGTACTATCAAAGTGCATTCCATTTTCCACGATTTCCCAAATGCTAGGATGGAGAGAAAATAGATGACTACGCATTTTATGACTCAAAAATGAGTAATCCTCTCCATCAAAGTGTGGGGGTTTTCCAAGAGGAATAGAAAGTAAATGGGCATTTGAATTGTACGGAATGCGGGAATAATCAAAGGAATAGTTTTGATTAACCGTCTTTTTCTTTGACGAAGAATCATCATCGTCGTCGTCTCTTGGTGAAGAAGAGGATTCATCGCTGTCGTAGTAGATGATCTTCTTCATGCGCCTCTTCTTCTTCCCGTCCTTCTTCTTATGACTCGAGCCAGAGTCAGTGGGATTGTCGAACCTTGGCTCATTGAAGAGGGACTCCTTCTCCTTGTCGTTGACCACCATCCCCTTTCCCTTAGGATCCATCTCTTCGGGCGATTAGTCCCTTAGATGAAGAGAACGACTCTGATACCAATTGAGAGCACCTAGAGGGGGGTGAATAGGTGATCATGTAAAATTCAACACTAATAACCACAAAACTTGATTATGAATGTTAGAATGGCTAAGTGCTTGACGCGAGTTCTTGAACATAGATAATCAAAGGTAAAGCACACGAGAGACACGCGATTTTTATCCCGTGGTTCGGCCAAGTAATACTTGCCTACTTCCATGTTGTGGCGTCCCAATGGACGAGGGTTGCACTCAACCCCTTTCAAGTAATCCAATGATCAACTTGAATACCACGGTTTTTCCTTTCTTTGACTTTCTCCCGTTTGCGAGGAATCTCCACAACTTGAAGCCTCT
Organism: Zea luxurians; assembly: GCA_029449295.1. Taxonomy (NCBI): domain Eukaryota; kingdom Viridiplantae; phylum Streptophyta; class Magnoliopsida; order Poales; family Poaceae; genus Zea; species Zea luxurians. The sequence continues at coordinate 1,049,298 of JAOPSE010000034.1, forward strand.
CGCCCTTACAGTGATGATCACAAAAGAAGCACGGAAATAAGGGAGGGGAGAGCAACACACACAAGACTCAAATCACAGCACAATCACGCACAATCACGCACACAAGTCACAACTTGAGCTCAAAACACAACCCACGGAGTTCACAACTCAAATGGAGCTCAAGTCACTATCTCAAGGAATAAAATGCGCGAAGTTGGAGTCTTGGAGGCTTAGAATGTTTCTTGAATGCTTGGGGTAACTCCTCCATGCGCCTAGGGGTCCCTTTTATAGCCCCAAGGCAGCTAGGAGCCGTTGGTGGCCAACAAGGAAGGCTATCCTTGCCTTCTATCGGGTGGCGCACCGGACATTCCGGTGCACCACCGGACAGCCATTGTTCATGTCCGATGCGCGATCTCCTTCCTATTCTGGCGCAGACGACCGTTGCAGATTCGTGTCAGTTAGCGCACTGGACACTGTCCGGTACACACCGGACAGTCCGGTGCCCCCTGTCGACCGTTGGCGGGGGCCACGTGTCGCCCGCGGATTGCGCGGTCGACCGTTGCGCTGGCGGCCGTTGGCTCGCCAGACAGTCCGGTGAATTATAGTCGTACGCCACCATACTTTCCCGAGAGTGGCATGTTCACCGGAGCCTGGCCTGGCGCACCGGACACTGTCCGGTGCACCACCGGACAGTCCGGTGTGCCAGACTGAGCTGGACTTCGGCTGTACACAGCCAAGTCACTTGCAATCCTTTTCTTCTTTTCTTTTCTCTATTTCTAGCACTTAGACAAAATATGTTAGTACTCAAAACAATGTACTAAGTCTAGAAACATACCTTGTTACATGATTTGCACCTTTTGCTTGTTTGGCACATAATATCTCACTCACTATGTGTTGGACACTTAATCACCAAAACATTATAGAAATGGCCCAAGGGCACATTTCCCTTTCACAATTCACGATTCCTTATATATTATTCACTTTGGCTTGACCAATCCTCTTAATCACTTCAACCTCTATTCTGGTCATATCTATGTAGTGATTTCTCAGGTCTTGTCCATATATATTCAAACCAATACAGAGACCATATTATATCCATTTGCATTGTCTCATTGGTTATTTAACCTCATGTTGAACCTTTGTTCATTGATCATTATACACTATTCAAGTATGTTCATCATACTGAATTTCCTGTTCAACACTTAGCAAACTCATTAGACCTTTAAATGTGTTGTTATTCAAATCACCAAAACTCACAAAAGGGATGAATGCACTTTCAATCTCCCCCTTTTTGGTGATTGAAGACAACACATTTAAAGCTTACATAAGATTTGATAAATAAGATTTTGAATCCTATGATATAGTTTCCTCCCCCTAAATATGTGCATTTCAGAAAATAACACTTTTGTACTCAAATGCCAAAAGCACATATTTGGGTCAAAGTATGAAGACAACTTATATCATACTATTCATGGGGTGCAGTGTGTCATAAAATAAAGGTGATGCTCATGACATAGTATGCACTCATCAATTTTCTACATCTTATGTTTTTCTTATGACTTCCCCTTTTGTTAATTATTTCTCCCCTTTTTAAAGTCTTCTAACACTTAGTTACATAAGACTAAAGGTAAGCTTTAATGCGAAATTTCTCCCCCTTTGTCATAAATCTCCAAAAACAATACTAAGAATATAAAGGGTAGAAATTATGATTAAGCAAGATGGGAACACACTATTATGAAAAGGGTCCTTAGATGGCACAAAGGTAATGGAGAAGTGACATGAAGTGATGTACCTTTGCATTTTACCTTTTCAAGGGGAGTTCCAAACTTGTGTTGGATTTACAATTCATTTGCAAGCTCTTGTTGGTATAGTTGTGACATAGGTCCAAGATATTAAATGAAGATTGTCATACTAAATCGAAGGTGAAACTTGATACCTAGAGTCTAGATGTCACCTAGCATTTTCTTATCACAACAAGAGGCAACATGAAAATTGCACAAGTATGGATTATGCAACTAGTGATCATGTATGAAAAATATCAATTGAAAAACACCAATTGATACATTTTTGATAGATAAGCAGATCACTAATAGCATATTACACTAAGTTCTACTCAAGTTTTAGTGCACACATATATGAATTCAATTGATATCTATTGAGAGTACTTATTTGCAACTTAAAGTACCATTGGCATAAAAGGAGTATCAATTGAACATAATCATGCAACATAAGAAACATGTGCACTATTTAATCAATTAAGTTCTAGACAGGAGAATTTATAAGCTATGCTACTTTATACATTTGCAATCCAAAAGGATGTGATACATGTTTACCAATTTTAGATGATGTTGGAGTAGCATATAAAAGAGAAACTCATTCCCTTATGAAATGTATAAAAGATACATTTATCGGAGCAAAGAATCTTTGATACCCATCAAATTTGCAGTGGAAGCGATTGTCTTTGCCCGAAAATTTCTTTCTAATTTGAGACTACACACATAATAGACTTGGAAATGAAGTTAGTCTCAAAGATTCAAATTATAGACCATTCTCCCCCTAAATGTGTGCATGCAAGTGATGGATACTTATTTAGCATATGCACTTGGACTTGTGAGGCCAAGGGATTAAGTTCTACAATTTGAACCTTGGTACAAATAAAGTATGAAAATGTGAAATTGTACCAATTGAAGGAATTACTCATAATCAAAAGGTATACTAATGGACATGATATGCAATATTTTAAGCCAAGATTCTTGAGAAGTTAGCATGTTTGACTCATACCTCACTAAGATGACTTAAGACTAACTTATGATATCACCACAAGAGGTATTAATCAAATATCTAGAGATTCTTTAATCGTCACCACAAGTGCAACCTTATGATGTGACTTAAGATATTGCATATACATGCACACACTAGCATGTAAGAGCCTAGATACACAAATGTAATACAATAGTTCATGGAGTGGCACACCTTTGTTCTACGCCACATGGTGTCCATTATAATCATGAAGTTCCATCTTAGCTTTTGATAGGCTTGACATTTCAAAGAGAAACTTATCCTCTTCAAACGATCAAGAGAAATTCATTTTTCATTTCTATGGAACCATTCATCCTCATCTGATGTTCTCCAAGGTGTGAGACTACACAACATGAACTTGAAAGAAATCATTAGTTTCACAGGATATAGGCTAAATTGTCCCTCAATTTGTGCATATAAGAGTACACAAAGTACACTTATGCACATCAACAATACGAGGTTAAAGGAGAAGTTTGCACTATATATTGGTTTAACATAACATGCTTTAAATAGATGATGAAAATTATACCAATTAAAAGTTTAAGAACTAAAAGTATATCAATTGAAATCTTGAAGGGTAAAGCATGCTAATATGAATCTCAAACCTCATAATGAAGGATATCATATAAATATGTCACTACATCTTCATTATTTGGTCGACAAAAAAATATAACTCCCTTCTTGAATCACTGTGATCTCTTTTCTCTTTACGATTTCATCCAACCAAGTGATCATGAACTTCTTTCATCTTTTCTTGATTCGATCATACTTGATATGAGATCAATTGAAACTCAATGATTGAAACAACCAAGACTCTTATATTTGTAGATTTTGAATTCATCTTCAAAGAACTTGGGAGGACCTTGTTGAAACACTTAGAAAAGAGAGCATTAGAAACACAAGAGAGGGTTCACAAATGATGATCCTTATATGTGGATGGCAAATGAATCATCATTATTGAAACCCAAAAGGATAGACTAAATTCCTTTAAATTAGTGCACACATATAGTTGATGTCAAAGTTATATGCACTATTGAACATTTTATATTGCAAGGAATTTAACCTATACTATGGTACATCCCACTAAGGATAAAATACTAAAACAACTGAAGGAGAGGAAGTTTTCCTACATTGGCCTCTTATCAACTTCTTCTTACTTTAGTTGAATAGTATCCTTTAAGCTTGTAATTTATCCAATTTAAAACAAGCACCATCTCTTAACATAGATTTTCTATGGATAAACTCAACACAAGAGATGAAATTAGTAGCACAAGCACTAGTTTCTTATTTAGCAACCCTTTATATGTGGAAGGCAAGCGAGTTGCTAAAATAGAGAAACCTCATAATATGGACTAAATTTCCCTTGATCCCTCATGCACAATATATTTTGAATGACATGGATAATATGCATGGTTGTTCAGTGAAGTCTAAAGGGTTGACTTAAACCATATTATGGTGAGTGTCTAATAAAGAAGAATCAAATCCAAATTAACTAGAAAGAGAATATGTCACATAATTTTGGATTGTTCACCATATGATAATATTCATTCATCTTTCAATTGGACCTTTATTTCATAATCAACAACTGATGTATATCCTCAAGTGCTTCTTTTCTCTTAGTGGCTACACAAGTCACAAAAGAGATAAGATTTGAAAATAATATGCACTTGAGATTCAGTTGTTACCACCCTTGCTACTATCTCCAAAGATGAATTATACATTCATTATCGAGCACCCAACTTGATCCATTGAAGGAGTGATCCTACAAAACAAGTTTAAGCTTCATATCTTGGTACCCAATTTGAATTGGGTCCTTTGAGATTAGTAGTAAGAGCCTTGAGTACCCACACAATCCTTATTGTGGCCTTTCTTTTTGTGTAGGCACCCACATATACTTGACAACCATCTTACATGGTTTCAAGTCAATATTTAATCACATAGATAAAAACTAGAGTTAAGAATAGGAGCCTTTTCTCCTTTTCTTAATACATCGTTGTGTTGCCTTCTTGATGATGAACCTAGCTTGACCTTGGGTGCACCTAGCTTATCAAGGTTAGTCGCACAAGCATTCATATCATGAAGACAAGTTATGCATGGAATTTACAACTTAGTGATTCAATTCAATGTGAAGCATATGGATATCGATTGAAGTAGATTTCTAAGATATTAAAATATGGGTTTCCAAAATTTAGAGAGTATGGATCACTAATTGTACCTTTTATAGTTTAAAAATCATATCCATGTTAGTGCATATGTATGTGATGAATATCAAGAAAAAGATTCTTATGCACTTTTAGATTTAACGATAAGGGAATTTTAAACTGCATCAAGAGTAGCTATTTAGAAAACAAAGATTACAATCCATATGAATGAGATACAAATTTACCATTTTGGATTGTCTTAGTATAGCTTACTCAAGTGAAACTTATTCTCTATGACACAAGATATATAATGTTCTCCCACTAGATATGTGCATCAAGTATTTGAATGACTTACCACATGCACTTTCAATTTAGTTAAGAGTCTCATGAGGAGTACATTACATATCATGGTCAAGGCACAACAAATTTGCAATGAATTAACTTATCCTTAAGAATACTTACCACCAAGTATAGCGTACCATTTGTTATACCAATTCGAAAGATCTTACTATCTGTGGTGGTGTCATCGTAGTATTCTTCTTTTCATCATTTGTGGAGACTTCCTTCTTTAGCTTGTTATCTCTTTTTCTTTTAATACTAGTTGAAAAAAGAACTTTGAAAAGAGATATTAGCAGTACAAGGAAGTATTTAATGAATGGTGATCTTTAAATATGAATTGCAAACAAATCAACATTTATGAGGCATAAAGGCATAAGTTAAATTCCTTTTAAGTTAATGCACATGGAGGAGTGAATTAACAATATGCACCAATTTACAAATTTAAGCCAAAAGGAATTTAACCTTCATATTGACATTTCTTTCCATAGAATAGATTATTATCAATTGAAAGGATGCCACTTGAAAAGAACTATTATTAGTCACATACCAAATGAAACAACTAGTTCCATACCTTTGCCTTGAGCATTCCTAATCCTTCTTTTAGGTGAAGATTAACCTTTAATGCTTGTGATTTTACCAATTGAAATAGCACAATCTCTACTTTTGAATTTTATGAAATAGCTTAAAAGAGATTGCATTAGAAACACAAGCAATAGTTTTCTATTTAGCAACCTCTATTATATGAATGACAAGAAGGTTACTAAATTAAGAAAACCTCATGATATGAACTAAATTACTCTTACAGGCATCATGCATAACATCAATTGAAACGAGATAAAAGTAGCATGATTATTTAATTAAGTTTATAGGGCAATTTTAATTCATAACATGGTGAGTGATTAATGTAGAAGACTCAAAACCAATTTAAACAAGAGGGAATACTTCACATAGTATTGGATTGATCTTCTTTTAATGTTGAATGACACATTCCATGTGAGAAACACATTCTCATGTTGTGAGACTACATAAACACTTAGATAGAAACATTAGTCTCACAACTCTAGTCATATAGAGGATTCCCCTTTTTAGTAAGTGCTTTAAGAATTTGAATTTCTTACTTAGCACTCTATTCATTTAAGAACATGGGATAATCCTCTTTATGTCTAGGTCATGGCAGTAATATGATAATTTATTTGAAATATGCCACGAATTAATTATCATCAATTAAAGTATGTAGATTGCCACATATAAGAATAACAAATATGCAATCTACCATATGATTGGAACTTTTCAAAGGCAAGGTAAAATATTTTAAGTTCAGTCTCAAGTGCTTCATTTTTCCTATGTGGCTACAAAAGACACAAAGGAATATACTAATTAAAAGCAATGTGCACTTAAGAATTAATTATTACCATCCTTTAGATATCCCTTAGTTGTAGGCCTTTTGCTTGATTCCCACAAAGGTTAATCCTTATTCCCTACAACACAAGTTCTTGCTAGAGATGAATATGAAGTTAGTGATATAACAACTCAATTCATCTTTGGGACAATCTTAAAAGAATAGTCAATGTAAGATTGGTAGCTTGAGATAAGAATTGAGTTAAACCACTCAAGCACCCCAAAGCTTCATATCATCTCTAGGTACCTGCAAAACTTATTAAGTATATTTTGGTACCCATCTCATGATGGGTCCATCAAGGTTAGCCAATAAGGACTTAGGCACCCAAATAGCCTTGGTCGTAGAATGTGGTGAACTCATCACCTTTCTAGCACAAGAGTCAAATTTGGGTCTCCTAAGCATATTTGAATGTATTGCCAAGTTAGGCTTAGGATTTTTACCCTTTGGACAAACCTTGAATAGATGACCCTTTTCACGGCAATTGTAACAAATGTGGTACTTGTCCTTACAATGCATTTGCCTTTTGCTTTCATCCTTTTTTATGGTCATCTTTCTTGATCGTGCAAGGTTTTGGTTCTTCATGTGGGGGCATAAATCAATTTCATGACCCTTCTCCTTGCATCCATAGCACCTTCTATTGCTTCTCTTTGATCTTTCTTTGTTGAAGCAAGTAGGCACATTGTTAGAGCAAATAGTACGAGCATTAATTTTCTTACCATGAATTTTGCTCATGCCCTTCTTGGAAAGCTTGGTATTCTTTTGAAGGGGTTTTGTGCATGCTACGGTTGTCCCCTTCTCAAGCTTTTTCACCATATTATCACGGTTACCTTGAGAAGGTTGAGCATGACACTTTCCCTTCAAAAGATTTAAGCTCCTTCTTAGCCTTCCAACTTCTTCCTTGAGCTCTTTATTTTCTTGTGTGATAGAAATATCACTAATTCCTGAAATTTCTAGCTCAATGGAAGATTGGCTTTCTTGAGAGCAACATTTGTTAGCACATGATAATATAGTTTCTACTTGAGTACATGTGCATATGTGAGGTTGGTATGATTTCAAATTAGTTAACACAACCTCATGAGCCATTTCTAACATGATATGTGAATCCGTAAATTTATTATGAGAGCACACAAGCATATCATGTTTTTCTTGCAAAGCTAGATTTTCAATATTAGCCTTTCTATCGTGTTCTTGAACATAGCATTTTTATTTTCTAATTGAGCAATATATGATGAATGATTAACAGCTTTAATTTGGTCAATTGAAATGTCTTCATACCTTTGGACCAAATCATCATGAGAGCACTTTAGCTTCTCATGCTCTTTGGTCAACTTCTCTAAGTCTTCGATTTTTCTGATGAGGAAGTCTTCTTGCTTATGAAGCATTTCTTTTTGTTCTTCCGCTCTTTTCAAGAGTTTGAGCAAGCTCATCCGATTTTTCTTGCTTAGCTGAGAGAAGAATTGTTGAAGATCATCCTCATATTCACTATCACTTTCTTGCTCCTCATCCTCACTTTTGCTTTCACTGTCACTCCCATTAGCAATAAAGCACATATGAGAAGTGGATTTGAAAGACGAACCTTGTGAAGAGGTCGATTCGTCGTTTCGTCTCCATCGATCATTTTCTTCTTCAATCTTGTTCTTCGCCTTATCTTCCTCCATTTTGAGGAACATCCTTTCGGCGATTCTCATGGCAAGGTCTATTGACCTAGGATCAACATCTGCACCAAAAGATGAAGTCGAGGCAACCTCAACCTTTTCAAGCTTAGAAGTACTTTCGTTTCTTAGTCCCCCCGACATGATATTTTCCTCACGCAGTTAAGCGTTAGAACGAGGATTAGGCCCCGATACCAATTAAAAGTTTCCTAGAGGGGGGTGAATAGGCAAGTTAAAAAATTTTCAACAAAAACTAGAAACAAACTGGGTAAAACCAGTTAACTTTGGAAATGAGATGTTCTAAATGATCCACAGGGTTCAAAGTAGTATATCTTAGAAGGGCACTTCTCAAAATCCACACACCAAAAAGATATGAACAAATCTTCCACGAAAGAGTGAGAGAACGAAGAACACAAACAAACACAGTGAGCAAGAACACAAGATACACCAGATTTATCCCGAGGTTCGGTCACACCACAAAAGGTGCTCAACATCCTCGTTGAGGCACCCACAAAGAGTCGGGTCTCTTTCAACCCTAATCCTCCCTTTGCCGACCACAAAGGTCAAGCCCACACACTAATCTTTGCTCAAACGAGCGGGTAATACAAACTTTCTTGTGGTCTTCCACAAGATTTGGAGACTCACAAGAGACACCTAGTCGTCTAGGAGCTAAAAGCTCCAAGAGTAATGAATCCACAAAGAACTTGATGTAGTACCAAAGCTCGGATGAAGAAGAGCAAGAGAGATTTGGAGATGAAGCACAAAAACTGTGGCTCTCAAACTCATTCAAAGATTTCTCTCCAAAGATTTGAAATGGGAGAGACAAGAGATGTGTGTGAGAGAGAGTGGGAGGTGTTTCTTAGGTTGGAAATGGAGTTCAAATCGTGCTCACTACTATGGGGAGAGAGGTAGGAGAGAGTATATATAGGTGGAGCTCAAAACTAGCCGTTGGGCAGATTTTTCTGCCTGAGACCGCTTGAACCGCCCCTGGCAGGTCAGGCAGACTGTGTGCCAGTCTGACTATGAGATTAACTGCCAGACTGACCTGCAGTCTGACCAAGGTTGACCAGACCGGTTGAACTGCCCCCCAGGGCGGTTGAACCGCCCCTGACACCTCAGGCGACCTGTTTGCCAGTTTGACTTGCAGACTATTGGTCAGAGGTCAGAGGGATCAGAGACCAGTTGAACTGCCCCTCAGGACCAGTTCAACCGGTCTTGACCAGAGAGTTTAGGAGAGAAAACCCCAGCTCAACTGCCCGGAGGCAAGTTCAGCGGGTGTATGATCAAAGAGGTTCACAGCTGAAGTTGAGTTCAGCTGGAGTTGAGAAAGCTCAACTCAGCTGAAGTTCAGCTCAGCTGAAAAGCTCAGCTGCAGTTGAAGAAGTTCAGCTGCTTTTCAATAAGAACACTCTAGGTTTCTCAAACCTAACCATGGTCAACCATAGAACGTTCAAGGGATTTGGTTTTTTTTGAAATAGCTTTTGAATATAGAGGCTTGAGCTTTGGCAAACACCTACCTTCTTTTTGGATCCCCCTTTATAGTATGACAATTCCTATACTCAAGTTAAATAAAATATAATTAAGTAAACTCCTTGAGTAATTGGCGTCTCATGTGTGATTTCTCCATGGCGTTGCTTCATCAGGATCACAAACATCTTTATCTCACCTTTTGAAGCAAACACAAATCAAACCCTGTGACTTGTACCATATCACCATCACTAGTACAATTTGGCTCTATACAAGCGGTAGGCTTTTTACATCACAGGCGGTTCGGTTAGAAATACAATTTGATTCATACAATTTTTCATGAACTACCATTTTTCCGCATGTATGGCTTTAAGTTCTTATCAATTTTCTTTTCCACACGCTTGATTCTCTCTGGACCGTTAAAGACGAACATCTCTTCATACTTATTGTATTCCTCATCTCCGTCTCCCACATTCTCAACTCCAACATTTTTTTGCTTTCCATAAATAACTACATGCATCTTCTCATCTGCTGGATCGAGTACATAGAACAATTGTGCAATACATTCGGCGAGAACCCACAGGTCATCTTTATATCCTACTTTCTTTAAGTCTACCAGTGTGAGTCCGTAGTTATCCACTGTCACCCCCACAGGATGTTGTACCCATTGGCACTTAAATAAGGGTATTTTCATGCTTGGGCCATAATCAAGTTCCCATATTTCCTCTATGAATCCAAAATATGTGGTCTTCTGTCCCTGTAGGTCAAAAGGATCGATACGAACACATCGATATGTGGTCTTCCAAAGAGTCTCTGAATGGGATGTTTTTGTCCATTAACCATTCGCTAAAATGATGCCAGTCCAAAGAGTTCCCATATTTCCTCATGATCCAGTCCTCTGTGCGGTTCTGAAACGAAGCTCATCCAGGTGTTCCTCTATGTAAGGCTCGGCTATCGTGAGATGTTGTAGTACACTACCATGAGCACAATGTACTAGCTTGTAATCCTCAACACAAAAAGTTTTACTGCCCATTCTCCCTCTCCCACATAGTTTACCCTCATGTTTAGGTACACTTCTTTTTTCACTAAATGGATTCATTCCGTCTGTACCCAAAGCAAATCTTACATTTCTGGTTTCTTTGGCAAACTCAGGATACATAAGATCGAAATTTTTCCATTGTGATGCATCAGCAGGGTGTCGAATCTGTTTGTTACTCTGCTTGCGATTTTCAGAATGCCAACGCATAAGCTTAGCCTCCCTGCTAGGATTTGAGAACAAACGTTTCAAGCGATCAATTACTGAAATTATTTTTATTACTGTTTTCATGACAAAACAGAGACTCTAAGTGATAGCTAATAATATTACAAAAATTTAGAAACGGGAATGGATTGATTTTGATTAAAAATGAAATTTCTATGAATTTTATAAGTTCTAGCACTTATTTATATATTAAAAATCCATTTTATAATTTAAATTCTCGGGTTAAATACCATTCTGGACTGGGCCTCAATTCCAGAGAAATCCAGGGGTCTCGGGGTAATAATCCTAAGACACAGGGAACACTACTAGTTGGACTACGGGTTTATTCTACAAAAACAAGGGGTTTCTTATGTAAATGTGTACACCGAAGGGGTACCGCGAATCTTGGGCAATCGGATCCCTCCTGGACGGTCCGCATTAGATCTCCGAAATCTTTGAACCGGTACGTCACACATTGCAGGCGGATTTTTAGGAAACCGCTTGTGATATATAACATCACAGGCGCTTTTTAATTCCGACCGCCTGTGAAGTTAATCTATCACAGGCGGTCGGAATTAAAAAGCGCATGTGATGTTATATATCACAAGCAGTTTTTCTAAAAAATCCGCCTGCGATGTGTGTACAGTATAAAAGGCTTGCTGCTTCTGGCCGGAACCCTAGCTAACTCCCGCCCGAGCTGACACAGGTGTTGCGCCGCCAGGCTGTTCAACTGCACCGCCGTCCCCGAGCCCGAGCGCCGCGAGCGCCGCGAGCGCCGACATCCCCGACCACCGCGGTAAGATCACTTTGGTAAGATCACCCTCCCTCTCCATGCATGCCATCGATTTGGTAAGAGCCCGAGGCCGAGCACCGTCGTATGGTTGTCACATCCTCTTTAGCATGCTCGCAAAGATGAAATTTAACCCCCTTACTACCATTGATGAGAACCTTGGTTAGTTGAACTCCTGCAACCACTAGGTTCAGGACTACACCCTAGATTGGAGAAGCTTGTCCACTAATCTAACCTCATGAACTAGATTGGGACCTTGGACCACCGCAATTTGGTCGAAGTTGTGGGTTTGACAGTCATAATCCCGTAGATAGTAAGTTTAGTCTATCTCTTAGACATTGAGGAGCTACTCCTACAAAGACAAGTTTTACCATATTTGTAGCTCGTTGGAAGTCTCCATTGTCCTGCTTGTATTGGTCATGTTCTTCGTCTACGTTTTTTTGTCTTTATTATCTTATTTCAGAGTCAAAACAAAACCATGATTTCTGGGTTGCTTACATCCGTGATAGAGTCATTATGATGTGGGTGGTAAGGGCACTGCTCTAGCAGTAGCTCATGAAAAGACTTGTTCTTATCTCCCTTCTTTGACTTGTTCATAGCCATGACAGTGTTATTTGGACCCCTCTTTTTGCCCTATAAGCCATCCTTGTTTTCCCTCTGATCCCTGCCTTTGTTGCAATCTCAATTTTGATTGTGAGACTTGGTCATTTTCAATTTCAGAGATGGAAAAAGAGCCACTTGACATGGTTGAGAGCTCAGTTCGAGTCATCGAGACACATGTCGACATCATTCGCAGTCTAGTGACTGATGGGGTTGTGGATACTAGTGAACCGGAATCAGTGTACACACTTAAGACCACTTTGTTTCAAATTGGAGATGTATGCGACATGCTTGAGAAGTGTGCTCTGTCCATCAAAAAGTATGCTGACTCCAAGAGGGCTAAAATTATTCAAGATGAAGCCCTGCAATATGCTGAAGATGATGAAGCTGCAGATGATTTGGAGGAACTCCCAAGCCCAGATCTCCTTACTCAAGTCGACATATTGGAAAAATATTTTGGAATTGAGTATGATAGCGACCAGTCAAGGGGTTGTTGATGTTTAGTCCTAAACAACACGATATGAGTATCGTAGGTTTCACTCTAGGGTTGTAGTACTGGTATGCACAAGTTTGTTAAGGTTGACGAGAACCCTTTGTTCGTCTTGCTTCCTTCAATTACAATTCTTCTATAAATTGCCATGACTCACCAAGGTTCTCATCCCTGCCTTTGTTGCGATCTCAATTTTGATTGTGAGACTTTTCTCATACTCTATCTTTAGCATTATTCTAGTTGTTGATCATGTCAAAAGCTTGATAATGTATTTTGTATGAACCTCTTAGAGAGTGTCAAGTCAATGAACTATCTTCGAGTACTATTGGGAAGTTGATCTCTTTGATGTATTTGTTTTCCCTAGTGATATCGATGGTGCCGAGTAGCACCAAATTTGGACTTGTGTCCATATCTATAGATGCTAGTAGTTGAGCACTAGCGCCTACAATCTTGACTACCTCATCCCTATTCTCTGTTTGGGACTTATGGAGAATGGCTTCGGTTGAATGCCTGAATCGGGTCGGGATGCACGGAGCAGATAGAAGTGCACTAATGCAGTTAGACAGAGAAGGCATGGTTGTGATGTTATAATGTTGAAGGACCCCAAGAAGAGATTATGGTCTATCGTTTACCACCACTGCCCGTTATTTGTGGGCTTCACCGAGGGCTGGAAACATTTGGTGGCAGCAAACGACCTTCGGACTGGGGACGTCTGCGAGCTTGTTAAGGGGCCAGACGATGGTGAGCCGGTGTACTCTGTCCGGATGTGTGGTCACAAAATTTAAAGCCACCCCAGCTTCATCTGTGCTCTTTTCTTCGCTTATCTGCTAGGGTTTGGGCTCAATTTTTTTTGAATCACCTTTTCTCCAAGTTCCCTTATTGATGGAACCAGCTGTGCACTAGGTACGTACTAGGATGGATGTGGTCTGCACTGGTGCGTCTAACAGAGTTGATGAAGGCGCGACCAAACTTGAATGGCAGACAACGAGCAGCTCCAGTGAAGGGAGCGGGGAGGATAATTCTAGTGACGACAATCCTTTTCCTCCTATACCTCCAAGGAAGAAAAAAACATCAGATGAGCTTGATGCCGACTATATTCCCAACGATGAAGAGGTAAATAGAAATATGCCGACTATATTCTAAAATAATGTTCATATATGAAAGGCCATTAATTGTTTCAATATATAGATTTCAAATGAAGAGAAGAAAGAGGATGCATGTTCTACACGAAACACAGAGGATGCTCCGATGCCTGAATCATCCATTTCACATAAGCGGAAACGAGGGCGACGAGGTCCCAATCAGATGAAAGAAGGTGCAATTATGTACGTAACAAAACTCAATGCAGAAGGGTTTCCTGAAGAACCACTTGACGTGGTTACAAATTTTCGAAATTCCTGCGGGTCTACTGTTAGAGATATAGTGCCAATCACACTTCAGAAATGGAAGGATTTAGATGAAGACACCCGCAATAAGCTATGGGCTAAGTTGTTTGAGTCGTTCAAGGTCCCAAAAGGCACAGAGGATGCAGTAAGGAAGTCGATGCTCTCTGTTATGGCCAAGATGTTTCGTGGGTGGAAGACCGAGATGAATAGGGATTTTGTTAAGAAGAATAACGTTCCTCCGCCCAAGAAAATGGGGAAAATCACTCAAGCTCAGTGGGAGGAATTTGTTCGTCAGAAGACCAAACTGAAGGCCAAAGAACTAGGCGAAACTAATTCTCAGAGAGCGAAGATGAACAAACACCCCCATCGCCTGGGGTCAACCGGATATCACCATAAAGTTGTGCAGTGGAACAGGATAATCGAGGAAGCTATAGCTAACGGCACTTTGGACCCAATATTAAAAGATATTGATGAGCGAGCTATTCGTTGGATCTTAGGTCGGGCAGGTTTGACTGAGGACGGCAAACTTTTGCATCCAGAATTGGTAGGCGAAGTTTCGACAAAAATTCAAGAATATGCAGAAAAGAGAAAAAAGGGCGAATTTAAGCCTCGGAGGGAGAATGACATACTAATTGCAGCACTAGGCAATCCTGAACACACTAGACGGGCTTGGGGAATCTCTTCTAAGATTTCCTGGAGAGAGGCGTTTCCAGAGTATGCGGCGTCATATAGGAAACACGAGAAGTCGAAAAGGACCCTTGAAGAGACTATTGATGAAAGGGTACAAAAGTCTATTAATGACGTGATGAACAAAATGAAGAAAACAGAATGCATATCATTTGAACTCAAGCCAGGCCACATGAGTCCACCTATAGTCCCTAGCAGCGTAGGATCTGTGCAAGACTTCGTATCGGGCACCAAGTACCCTGTAGACGATATTGTTGAGGACAAGCCTTGCTTTCTTCATATTCCAATCAATCGATCTGGGACAAAAACAAAACAAGCTGCTACTGGTTTGGTAAAACCAGGACTTGTTAACTACAAGGATAATCCTGTCCTGCCACACTATGCTGTGGTCCAAGTTCTAGAGATCATAGACAATGGTTGTGAAGATTGGGAGATAGACTTTCCAGTTGAGGGGATCATAACTTTGCAGGAGGCAATGAACGAGTTGGTCCTTTGGCATCGACGCGACATCAAGTTGGGTGATGAGCCGATCTTAAGCCGTCTATCGCGTCATAAGTCACCAACGCCGAATTCAACACCAATGCAACAGAAAGATAGTTCGATCATTCCATACCCCATGGTGCAGGAAAATATAGCACCTCTTGCGAAGGAACTCGACGAGGGGGACGTAGACAAAATTGTTCCTCAGAATGTCGACGCAAACATCAAAAAGGAAGCAAAGGTTGACACCAATGTTGAAGGGCCAACTACTTCAAAGAAAATTCATCAGCGAATCGCCACTGACAATGTCAAGAAACTGTTAGAATCAGTGACACGCTACCTGCAAAAATTGAAGAGAGTTATGGCAGATCAATCAAAAGCGGAATCAGCATCTCATGGAGTATGCACACGGTCCTAAATAGACAATTTCGAAGTATGGGAAGAAGATGGAATGATTCATACTCGAGAATCATTACGTCTTAAAATCAATATCCCGATATACAAGAAGGAGGATGTTCCTCCTAAATTTGTGAATGGGAGGCCATTCTTGACGACGGTGCAACTTTCTAAGTTGTCGACTCTGGAGATTAGAATGCATGAGTGGTACATGGTGGCTAGCAACAAATACAAACTCGAGGACTTCACATTTGTTGTGCCAGAAGATGCATTTTGGAGCAAAGATAATATAGATCCTGTGTGGCATTTATTCTTTGACGATTTGTGGTCGTTGTACCACCGACAAAGGATGGAAACCAACTACTTAACCCTCTTTTGCTTGTAAGTACCTCTAAACTTTCATATTTGTTAGTTTTGTACACGCACACATAAATGAGAGTCTAACGATTAACACTTTTTACACGTAGGATGCAATACATGGATGATAAGAAGAAACAACTTAAGACAGGGTTTCTTGACACGTTGATGATATCCCAAGCTCGCTACAAAGAAGTTGTTCGGAGACATGGAGAAGAATACAAAGACTTGGATGATGACGAATTTGAGAAAGCCGTCAAACAGAATCAGAGAAAGAAAATGAAGGTAATGGCGGCATACATTGGACGAGCCATGTATAATCATGTACAACATGGCAAGGACTTAATAATAGCTCTGCACCACTTTAAGTAAGTTCTTGACATGGTTTTGAACTACAAATTATGGCAATCGTGATCTTAACATGTGTTTTCGTCTATGTCTATATAGTGACCACTACATTTGTGTCATGATCTTTCCAAAGCATGGTAAAGTCCTGGTCTTCGACTCACTGAGAATGGAAAAGGATGTGTATAATGACTTCTTGAAGATTTTACAGAAGTATGATTATTATTGCACACTTGTACTTATTACAACTTAACAAATGTATTCTTAATCTCGCAATGCTATTCTTATATGCAGTGCATACCGTTTTTATTGGAAAGATCTTGGCGGCGAACATCCAGAGGACAAGCCTAATTTGTCAATATCATTATTTCCATATGGTGACAAACAACCTCCGGGTACTGTCCTGTGCGGTTATTATGTATGCGAATGGTGTCGTGTCACCTTCCATTACATGGTCAATCGTGAGGATGTAAGTTCGCTATCATTGTCTATGTTGCAATTTTTATGTTATATTGTTGCTCATCACATTACTCTTAGCACTGCTTGCTTTTTGCTTTCATTGCAGGTTCCTAAATCCAAGATCAATGCTGAATGGTTAGAAAGAGATATGGTTTCCGTCGGCGTGGCTAAGGTTGTAAAAGACTTGCTTTACTTTATGCGTCGTGAAGTTCTTCATCAACAAGGGCTATTCTACAATACAAATGGAAATTTGCAACACTTCCCAGAACTAAGTTTGTACACGATATCACACAGTGTTTAGATCTTTAGTTTGGAACTTGAGATGTTCAGTTGTCTATGGAACTTGAGATGTTGAGTTGTATATGGAACTTGATATGTGTATGAATCTGTGTATGGAACTTGATATGTGTATGAATCTATGTATGGAACTTGTTATGCAACATATATGTGTATGAATCTGTGTATGAATCTGTTATTAATTCTGTATATGAATCTGGAATCTGCATATGAATCTAGAATCTGTATATTGAAATACTGTCGGACCTATATTTAAAACCGCCTATGGTATGTGTCTAACACAAGCGGCTAGGATTAGAAACCGCATGTGATGTGTGGCTAACACAAGCGGCTAGAATTAGAAACCACCTGTGATATGTAACTTTCATAGGCGGTTCCTTTAGACTGGACCGCCTGTGATGTGTGTATATCACAGGCGGTGCACCACAAGCGGTTCCTGGAACCGCCTGTGTAGAGACTAACTGGACCGCCTGTATAGAGGTTTACTGTAGTAGTAGTGCATGTATGAGTTCAAATCATGGCTTCAAGTCACCTTACTGATGCATCAACATGTTATAACTCTTCATAGCTTATTAGTTCATCGACTTAGTGCAAGTACTCTCTTCTTCACCTTAGCCATGGTACCTCGGTCCACAAGCCGTTGCTTGGCCTTCACCTTCGCATAGTTCCTCGAAGCCCTTTCCTTGCTATCTTCACCCTATCAAGCCATTCTTGAGTCACATCATATTGAGCATCCATTGAGAGAATCATTTCTTCAATATTGTGAACCTTGCTTGAATGTCTTCTAGATATAACTGTTAAGATCAATCAATCTCTAGTTTTATTCTCATAGAAGCATATACAGACTGATAGTAATATGGTCAAGCCAATTCATGATTCCTTATATATTATTCACTTTGGCTTGACCAATCCTCTTAATCACTTCAACCTCTATTCTGATCATATCTATGTAGTGATTTCTCAGGTATTGTCCATATATATTCAAACCAATACAGAGACCATATTATATCCATTTGCATTGTCTCATTGGTTATTTAACCTCATGTTGAACCTTTGTTCATTAATAATTATACACTATTCAAGTATGTTCATCATACTGAATTTCCTGTTCAACACTTAGCAAACTCGTTGGACCTTTAAATGTGTTGTTATCCAAATCACCAAAACTCATAAAAGGGATGAATGCACTTTCAATCTCCCCCTTTTTGGTGATTGATGACAACACATTTAAAGCTTACATAAGATTTGATAAATAAGCTTTTGAATCCTATGATATAGTTTCCTCCCCCTAAATATGTGCATTTCAGAAAATAACACTTTTGTACTCAAATGCCAAAAGCACATATTTGGGTCAAAGCATGGAGACAACTTATATCATACTATTCATGGGGTGCAGTGTGTCATAAAATAAACGTGATGCTCATGACATAGTATGCACTCATCAATTTTCTACATCTTATGTTTTTCTTATGACTTTCCCTTTTGCAAATTAAGGCATGTTAGAGGAAGATACATCATGAAAATAGAATAACTAAAAATTCTAAACACCATGGCTTTTGGGCATTTAACTTCTCTATACTTCATAGACCATCGCAGAAGTCTTGTTGGATCATTATGGTCTCCATCCTTGTAACACCCCAAGTGTTACTTAGGGTTTTCACTCAAGACTACACTATTGAACCCATCATCACATGTGGTTTAGTTTGAGCAAAAGACACCAAACTTGGGAATCAAGATCCTAAGAAGGTGTAACCCATCTTAGAAGTCATGCCTTGGCCTTATCATGCACTAAAGAGAAGAGAATGACTCAAACCCTAATTCAAATCCCTTATAGGCAAATGGAACCCTAGAGGGGATTATGGCAAATAGTCTATGTAAATCACATTGTCTTGACTTAGACTAATTATAAAAGTTGTAGTACACTTAATACCCTACAAAAAATAGAAAGAGAGTGACCCCAAAAAGATTTCAGAAAAAACCCAAAAAGGTCACCAAAGAGAAGAACATAGAAGAAAAATCAGGTTTTTCTCAAGTTCAAAACCGACCCTCCTTCAAGGATCAAACATGTTCACCTTGTTCCCAACCTCAAAACATTATGGCCCAATTGACAAAATGGCGCCCAAAGACCCCTAGAACACCCTGAAAAAGTTTGAACCCAACCCTAAGCCATTTGACACGACTTGGTATGGCTTTTGTCTCGGTGTGGACAGCTCGGACAGAGCCAACTTCTCACCCCCATATCTCTCTACCCCGACCATATATTTGCTTGGAACTCACATCGAAAAGGTAGGATTTGGTGCAGAGAAGAGACTGTACACGGGGGTTTTGCTAAGATCTGCACGCTAAGTCGACCAAATCGGCCGTTGAACCCTGGCAGAAGTAAACCCCCACGTGTTCGACGTGGGCTGACACTCGGGGGCGCGTCCAGAGCACGCCCGCACGCGAACCCCCACGCGCCCTCGGCCGCCCCGTGCCCACACCCGCGCCGCGGCTATAAAGCCCACCCTAGTGCACAGCTATCTTCCCCGTTGCCTCCTCTGTACCACGCCTAACTCTCCCGAGCTCGCCCGCAGCTCCGGCGACCTCCCTGCGTTCCGCTAGAGCCGCCCGAGGGCAACCACCATGGCCAACCCCTTTCCCGCCCACCTCCGCTCGATCCAAGCCCTTGGATAGCTTTCCCGGGAGGCCGTGAAGCTTGCCCGAGCTTGAACCGAGGACCAGCCCCACCGGGATAGTGCAATCGTGCTCGCCAGAGTTCGGAACCCCGCCGGAGCACATGGACCGGGTAACCCTCTGCATCATTTCTCAATTCGTTGCGCGCATGGCCTCTACATCACCCTGTGGAGCTCCTCGTGCACTTTAATTGAACCCTACCGCCGTGGTTTGGCCGGAGCAGGAGCCGCCGCCGACCTCCGCCGCCTGCGCTCGTGGCCAGGGTAGCCCCGACCACCTCAGACACTGACCCGCACACCGACGCGACCGTCGTGACCTCCCCGACGCCACTGACCACCTCGCCGGAGCTCTACTGCCGCCGGTAAGCCTCGCTGCCGTGATTTTTGCCACGGGTACTGTTTCAGCTAGCCAGGGATCGCGGGTTAGATTTAGATTAAGTCCAGGGGGTTTTGTGCAAGGTCAGTGACTCATGCAAATAGTAGACCGAGGGCTGTTTTGTGAGAGAAAAAGGGGGAGAAACCCAGGGGCTTCAGCGCAAATCTGTATTTCTTTTCCATTTCGAATTTACTTTTCTTTTAAATATTGCAGAGAACTTAATAAATGCATAACTTGGAGAATAATCATCCAAAATTAGTCAAACCAATTTTGCTAGACTTTGTGAAATATAAACTATCAGGCAAAAATGATAAACCCCATAGTTTCTGTAATATTTTCTAGAGTTTTGATTTAAATAGGAAAACTGCCCAAAACTTAATACTGAAGGGGAAAATAGAATTGTTGTTAGACCAAGGTTAAGAAAAATAGTGGAGACCCTAACCTAGTAGTTACACTGTTCAAAATTAATAAACACCCCAGTATACAAGGTTAAGGAAGGTCTATTCACTAAAGCTTGTTTATGCTCAAACTTAGGAAAATTAAGAAAAGGGGTTAAAAATGGAAACCAGAGGGCAACCATATTTTTCCTATCATGCCTAAGTTATGTAGTTCACAAGAAAAATCTGTTGAACCATAGTCCAGTGAAAGGAAATTTCACTCACAGTTATTCATGAACAACAAACAAAACTTTGAAAAATCATAAGAAAATAATCCTAAGGAGAAAACACCCCTACCTTAGGAATGACTATTCTTGTGCTAAAAAGAACCTAGGAAAATTACAAGTTATGTTGTTTAATATTTTTCAAATAGCAAGTTAGTTATAAGTGTCTTTTGGGCATTAAACTTTAGAAAATCATAACTGAATAATCACTAAGTAACTCTTTATTATTTTTGGCACAGAAGCATGTTATTACTCATAGATACCAGCAAAAATAACTCTTAGTACAGAACCCACACCTAGACCAGAGTTGTAGTGCAAAGTGACCCCTCTGCCCCAACTTTTGTTATTTTTGTCCAGGGCATGTTCTGTTTATTTTTGACCTCAAATTTATAGGACAGACTTCAGAGACCAATATTCACCCACTGTAATGTTTACAAGATTTTTGGAAATTTTGAAATCACTGTTGTAGTTCAAACCCCCCTTAAGAGCATAAAAAGACAATAAAAAGAGAAATTAGTAGTGGAGATTAATGTTGCCCTAACCAAAACAACAAAACCCTTGAATACCTAATAGAACCTTTAAAGGGAAATCCAAGTCTTAATCCCCTATGTTTACCTCTAAGCAAAACCTCAGACCTAAATTGATAAGCATAAAGCACTAAGAGTTCTTATAACAAGGAAACCCTAAGTTATCAACTAACTTAGTTTTTCTTCCTTCACTAGGCATAATGGTTACTAAATTCTGCATATCATAGCATACATATATCTTATTCATTGCATTCAATAGATTGCAACCTCGCTGACGGAGAGTACATCCTCATGCCGGAGCAAGGACTTGCTCAGGAGGTAGCCCAGGATCCAGCACCAGAGTCTGCCATCGAGGATCTGCCTGCCCCAGCCTTGGAAGGCAAGCCCCGGTTTTATGCATAACCGTTTGTATATGCTATTTTACTACACTTAATGTTTGTAGGCTTGTACTGTGCACTTAAGTGTAGGAGTTGACTGAAACCTTAGTTGCATGAACTCAGGATTCCTTTTGAGATGGATACTAGTATGCTAGGTCGAGTAGTTGCTTTACTAATTAGGGATCTCGGTAGAAGTCGAGTGATTTTTCTAGCACTCGCGTGAGGTCAGGAATTGGTTGTATCCATTTTATATCAGAATGATGATGGTCTGTGGACAACGATCCATGGGGATTGGTTGTCTACGAGACGGAAATTGGAATAAGGATTAAGGTGTGGTACCGTGTGTCAAGCGTTTGAACGTACTAAGCACATGCCGAGAAATATGGTAAATCAGTAATCCTAGTACCTGATTGAACCTGGCAGAAGACTTTGCCCCTCATGCGACCTAAGACGTGGTCTCCCATTCTGGTTATGGTGGGTACAAGTGCGGTCACTGCACGACGGCAGTCGGGGTCAGTGAGGCATTGTATGCCAAGGCGGTGAGCCCTGATCTGCTGGCGGGGAATCGATGGGGACGGTTGATGTGTGTGGGGACGAAGTGCCTCGCCACGTCGTGTGTTTAGGTTTACCTTGTAAGGATAAAAACTCGATTCGAATCGTCTGCTTCTCGCAGCTAATGAGACTGCTTGATCCATGCTGCTACATTGAGTAACAAGTGGAACTATGATGATTTGGAAAAAGTTGTTGATTGCTAAATGTTTGATACCATGAATGATTAGATAGTACACATTTAGTCTTAAAAGAGTCACACTAAATCTTGAAAAAGCTAAAACTTGATTTTTAGACTCAGCTAGTGTTTTTGGCAACCAAACCCCTCAGCCAAACAGCTGCATGTCTAGAGGTAGAGGAGTAGACTCCTCACACCGGGTAAGTCTAGCTGAGTATTAGTATACTCAGCCTTGCTTGTGGCATAATCTTACAGGTTCTTCGGAGGACATGGTTGCTGGAGTGACTTGGCCGTCCATCTTGCCACCGGGTTGGACAGTCGAGTGGGACCCTACCTCGGCTGAGGAGGAGCAGGAGGAGTGATGGGACAGGCTTTCCCATCCCTCCATTTATCGTTAGTTTTATTCCGCTGCATTCCGAACAATGATTACTACTTTTACTAAAACTCCGATGATGATGTAATAAATTTAATACTCCTTAATGTATGGTTTTATGATTTATTGTATTTGCTCTGTGCCTCACCATCGAGTAAGTACGTGGTACTTGATCCTGTTAGTGGTCTCGTTGGACTAGATCCAAGGGACTGACGTGTTATTCCCATGTAAGTGTGGTCTAGCCCTAAGGCGGGACCCAGGCACTTAAGTTGGAATAATTCGGGCGGTTCTGCCACAGCTGGTATCGGAGCTCGTACCACCACAGAGGAATCAATAAAATGTAAATACCATCCTTTTCAAAAGTAAAACTTAATAGAAACAAATGTTGGATAGATCGTAGGACGATCAGGATAGACCTAGGACGTGAAGCCTTAGGATGATAGAGGGGTAGCTAGGTGGCTATTTGAGTGAGCCCTACAGGCTACTATGAGGGATGGGAGTTCTTCCCTATTCCCTCTAAGTTGAAATAAGGTCGTCTAGGACGAGCATGCATGCATTCTTACTTAAACTATTGATAATTAGGTAAAAATTCTTAATACGAGATAATGACAGATTAAGTGCGTTCAGTGACCTTATCGCAACCTTCGGGAGGCCAGGCCCTAATTCCCTTTTTGTTTTATAATTCTTTTTCTTTTTTACTTACACTTAACCCTACACAGATGACTTCTCATGGATCCTCGGATGAAGGGAACGCACAGTCCCACACGGACGGACTTGCACGAGAGGGTTTTCCCCGTATCTTGTAGGAGGTGCTTCAGGGAGCCGGTTACACGACACCTCCTCAGTACGCGGTGCAGCTGTTTGAGAAGCACCGAGTGCCCCGCTGTAGGGTGAGGATGACCCTAGAGCCTCACCCCTTACAGCCAGGTTGGTGTTCGTTGGACTCCGAGTCTTTCGGATACAGGGCTGAGGATACTATCGAGGCAATTGCTCTCCATGGGCTGACCACCTTCTGTGGTTTTCACCCCTTGGAGTTGTCTACTCATCACATTGGCTTATTCCCTGCTGAAAAGGAGGACGACCCAATGTGGAAAGACCGAGTGGAGCATGCCAAGGACATATGGGCTCTTTACCCAGGGCAGACTGCGCACTTGACGGTGCGATGCATGGATGCTCTGTATCATTTGCAGGTGAGGCGAGGAGAAGCAATGTCTCATCTGATGGCATTATTGGAGGCTACCAAGATTACCTTGGATAACAGAGAGGAACTTGTGGTAGACCTATCCACTGAGATGGTGGAAAAGGACCTACAAGTGGAACAGATGTCCAATGAGATCCAGGAACTTGAGGAATTAGTGGGAACCAGGGAGAACACCATTGAGGTACTCGAGGATCAGCTCATCAACACTCAGCAACAACTTGTGGAAGCTAACCAACATTTGGATATGCACCACCAAGAGATCCAGGATATGGAGGCCAACAAGGATGTCGACATCGAGGGAGGAGAGGAGCCGGAGCCTGCCTCCAGCTTGGACACTGCTGGCTCAGGGAGACCACCTTCCCCCGAGTCGAGTGTTGCCTCGTTTGCTCACTAGGTCACCGGGATAGAGTTAGAAGTGTGTGGCGGTAGAACTCCTCGAATCTAGCTTAGCTTTTGCACCCTTGGGGTACTAGGCTAGACAGAGTTGAGTCTTTTGGGTCACTGATGTAATCTTAGCAAACTCTTTTGGGAGTATGGATGATGAATGATGTCAGTTTTAATTTATGAAGGAAAGTGTTATGCCATGTGGAATCTTTTTATGATTTATGCAAAAAAATTTAGTGGTTTTACCCTTGCAAATCTTTCACCGCGTATGAACCTTGACATCGGAAATGTGATATTGAGAGCATTCTTTATTTTTCAGATGGCAGGAAGAGCGCGTCGTGGACAAAATGAACGCATTCCTCCGCCACCACCTCCTACCATGCAAGAGCTGATGGCTCAGCAGAATGAGATTTTGCGACAGTTGGCTCAGCGTCAGCCGCCACCTCAGCATTATGGTGGTGGTGATCATCGGCGTCACCCCGCAGCAGCCACTTATCAAGAGTTCCTCAGTACCGAGCCGCCGTTGTGCACTCAGGCGGAGGATCCACTTGATGCTGATGTATGGCTTAAGGTAGTGGAATCCAAATTCCCACTACTCAACGGAGTTTGTTCAGATGTGACTAAGGTCAAGTTCGCCACCCAGCAGCTTCGCGGACCCGTGCGGACATGGTGGGACCACTTCCTTGCTATGCAGCCAGTTGACCATGAGGTGGAATGGAGAGAGTTTAAGGCAGCTTTCAGGGGGCATCATATACCAGCAGGCATTATGGACCGCAAACTCAATGAGTTTTTGGCACTTACTCAAGGGAATCAGACAGTGTTACAGTATGCTCAGGCCTTCAATGACCTGTGCCAGTATGCCGGATATCATGCAGACACCGATGAGAAGAAAAGGGATAGGTTCAGGAGGGGGCTCAGCACTAAGCTCCGCGACCGTCTCAACACCGTCAGGGCTAACAGTTACAATGAGTTAGTCAACATGGCCATTTCTTAGGAGGACTGCATCACAGCCCGTCAGGCAGAAAAGAAGAGGAAGACCCCTGTGGCAGGATCATCAGCTCAGCCGCAGCACTTCCGGATTGTATCTGACACTCAGAACAGGGGACCTCAACAACAACAAGGACGTTGGGTAATCCGACCCCAACAGTAGCAGCAGCAGGCACCCAACCGCTCTAAGCCCCCAATTAAGAGGAACACCAATCAGCCACAGCAGCAGCAATACCGTCAGGCCAATGACAATAGGTGTTTCACTTGTGGTAACACAGGGCACTATGCCAAGAATTTCCCCAGGAATCAGCCGAGGCAGGGACAAAATTCCAACCAGAACCAAGGCAAGAGGCAGAAGGTGCAAGTGAGGCAGGGCAGGCTGAACTTCACCACCATGGCTGATATTCCCGAGGGAGCACCCGTCTTGACTGGTATCTTTTCCGTTTTGAATTATCCTGCAATTATTCTTTTTGATTCTGGTGCATCACACAGTTTTATCAGTACCAAATTTAGTGCCAAGTGTCAGTTACCTTTTCACCACATCAATGGGGGTATTACAATTTCTACACCCGGAAGTAGGGTTGCCACTATCAGATCAATAGACACATACCAATAAAGTTGGGTAGCTTCATATTTAAAACCACTCTCCTGATCATGGGTTTGGATAGTGTGGATATCATCCTGGGGACTGATTGGTTATCGCGACACCATGCGGAAATTGATGTCACAGCCAGAGCCATAGAAATTCACTCCCCACTGGATGGCGAGATCACCTTGTACCTACCTGACCAGGGATGTACCCGTTCTTGTGCCTTCACCATGATAGAGTCACCTGTTGAGAAAATCCCAGTGGTCTGTGACTACCCAGATGTTTTTCCGGATGAGTTACCAGGAATGCCACCCGACAGAGACATAGAGTTCGCGATTGAATTACAACCCGAAACTGTACCTATATCCAAGAGACCCTATAGGATGCCTCCAGCATAATTTGCAGAATTGAAAAAGCAACTGCAGGAGTTGTTGGACAAGGGGTTCATTCGCCCAAGTACTTCACCATGGGGATGTCCAGCCTTATTTGTGAAGAAGAAGGATGAGAGTCTGAGATTGTGTGTCGATTACCGCCCTCTCAATGCAGTGACCATCAAGAACAAGTACCCATTGCCTCGCATTGATGTATTGTTTGATCAGTTGGTGGGAGCCAAAGTATTCTCCAAGATAGATCTTCGCTCGGGCTACCATCAGATCAAGATCAGGGCCAGTGATTTCCGAAGACGGCTTTCTCTACCAGATATGGGCTTTATGAGTATTTGGTGATGTCCTTCGGGCTGACCAATGCCCCGGCTTACTTCATGTATTTGATGAACTCAGTATTCATGCCAGAGCTGGACAAGTTTGTGGTGGTCTTCATTGATGATATCTTGGTTTATTCCAAAAATGAAGCTGGGCATGCTGAGCATCTACACATTGTACTTCAGCGACTGCGTGATCATCGTCTTTATGCTAAGCTGTCCAAATGTAAGTTCTGGCTGAAGGAAATAAAATTTCTAGGTCATACCATTTCTCAGGATGGGGTATCAGTTGATCCTGAAAAAGTACAAGAAGTGATGAATTGGAAACCTCCTACCACAGTACGGCAGATCAGTAGTTTTCTGGGATTGGCAGGGTATTATCGACAATTTATTCTGGATTTCTCCAGGATTTCCAAGCCAATGACTGAATTATTAAAGAAAGGAGTCGAGTATGAATGGAGCCAGAAGTGTGAGGATGCCTTTCATACACTAAGGCAGCATTTGACAACAACACCTGTGCTAGCTCAGCCTGACAACACCAAACCCTTTGAGGTTTATTGCGATGCTTCCGGTACTGGTTTGGGATGTGTCTTGATGCAAGACAACAGAGTCATTGCTTATGCCTCCCGAGCACTCAGACCCCATGAGCAGAACTACCCCACACATGACCTAGAGTTAGCAGCCGTGGTTCACGCTCTCAAGATTTGGAGACATTACTTGATGGGAGCTCATTGTAATATTTACACTGATCATAAGAGTCTCAAATATATATTCACCCAGGCTGATCTTAATATGAGGCAGAGAAGATGGTTAGAATTAATCAAGGACTATGATTTAGAGGTGCATTACCATCCTGGCAAAGCCAATGTTGTGGTAGATGCCTTAAGCAGGAAAGCCCAGTGCAATTGTATGAATATGGATGCAAGAATCACCACCCTATGCGATGAGTTGTGCAAGTTGAACATAGAAGTTGTTTCCTCCGGTGATTTAAGTTATATTTCAGTGGAGCCCACCTTACATGAGCAAATAGTTATGGCATAGATTGGTGACAAGGGTGTTCAAGTTATTAAGGAAATGATCGAACAGAAGGCGGAAAAGTACAAATGTTTCCGTCAGGACAGCAAAGGGATTCTATGGTTTGGAGACCGATTGGTTGTTCCCAAGAACCCCGATCTCAGAAAGAAGATATTGGATGAAGCTCACCTTTCCAAATTCTCCATGCACCTCGGCAGTAACAAGATGTATCATGATCTCAGATCTTTGTACTGGTGGACCAGAATGAAGAGGGAAATTGCTAAGTATATATCTGAATGCGACACCTGCAAGAGAGTCAAGGCCGGTCATTTGAAGGTAGCAGGCACCTTATAGCCCCTTCCCATACCATCTTGGAAATGGGAGGATATTTGCATGGACTTCATTGTGGGATTGCCCAATACCTCTCGGCACCACGATTCTATTTGGGTCATTGTGGATAGGTTGACCAAGACGGCTCATTTCTTGCCAGTACATACCACCCACCGGACAGAAAAGTATACAGAAATTTATATTGACCAGATAATTCGTCTGCATGGGATACCAAGGACTATTGTGTCTGATAGAGGAGCACCCTTTGTAGCACGTTTCTGGGAGCAATTGCAAGAATCACTTGGGACCCATGTAATAAGAAGCTCAGCATACCACCATCAAACAGATGGTCAGACAGAAAGGGTGAATCAGATTTTGGAAGACATGTTGAGGGCATGTGTGCTACACTATGGTAAGGATTGGGACAAGTGTCTTTCGTTGGCAGAGTTCTCCTATAATAACAGCTACCAGTCTAGCCTAAAGATGGCACCTTTTGAGGCCTTGTATGGGAGAAGGTGTAGGACACCGCTAAATTGGTCTCAAGCGGGAGAGAGGGAAATATTTGGACCTGACTTGGTACTTGAAGCAGAGGAGAAAGTCAGAGTCATTAAGAAGAACTTAGAAGTTGCTCAGGTCAGACAAAAGAGCTATTATGATAAGAGGAGGAAGCCTCTACAGTTTGAAGTGGGAGATCATGTTTATCTGAAGGTGTCACCCACCAAAGGTGTTTAGAGGTTTGGAATCAAGGGCAAGTTAGCTCCCCGCTACATTGGGCCCTATGAGATCAAGGCAAATTGTGGACCCGTAGCATATCAATTGGAGTTGCCACCCCACATGTCAGCAGTTCATGATGTGTTCCACGTATCTCAGCTACGGAAGTGTGTCCGCTTACCCACAGAAGTACTGCCTGATCCAGAATTGGAGATAGAACCAGACTTGTCTTATCAGGAGCACCCCGTCAAGGTATTGGATCAAAAAGAGAGATCAACGCGGACAAGGTCGATCAAAATGTATAAGGTTCAGTGGAGTCACCATTCAATAGAAGAGGCTACGTGGGAAACTGAGGATTTTCTACGTTCTCGCTTCCCCGACTTTCTGCCCAAAGGAGTCGGTACGTAATCAAAAACCCCACCCCCACCTGCCCTTTGAATCTAAATATAAGAAAAACTTAGATGTTAAAGGTATTGTAAACTTTGAAAATGATTTTAAAAGGGCTTCCTTCTGAAGTTGCAAAGAGAATGACATTCGAAGAGCAGTTAACTAGAGAAACTTGGATAAAGGCAAATGCAACACCCCAGCACACCTTTTTGGTACACCCTCTAAAGGACCCTATCCAAAATCTCGGGACGAGATTCCTTTAAGGGGGAGGGCTGTAACACCCCAGGTGTTACTTAGGGTTTTCACTCAAGACTACACTATTGAACCCATCATCACATGTGGTTTAGTTTGAGCAAAAGACACCAAACTTGGGAATCAAGATCCTAAGTAGGTGTAACCCATCTTAGAAGTCATGCATTGGCCTTATCATGCACTAAAGAGAAGAGAATGACTCAAACCCTAATTCAAATCCCTTATAGGCAAATGGAGCCCTAGAGGGGATTATGGCAAAAAGTCTATGTAAATCACATTGTCTTGACTTGTACTAATTATAAAAGTTGTAGTACACTTAATACCCTACAAAAAATAGAAAGAGAGTGACCCCAAAAAGATTTCAGAAAAATCCCAAAAAGGTCATCAAAGAGAAGAACATAAAAGAAAAATCAGGTTTTTCTCAAGTTCAAAACCGACCCTCCTTCAAGGATCAAACATGTTCACCTTGTTCCCAACCTCAAAACCTTATCTCCCAATTGACAAAATGGCGCCCAAAGACCCCTAGAACACCCTGAAAAAGTTTGAACCCAACCCTAAGCCATTTGACACGACTTGGCATGGCTTTTGTCTCGGTGTGGACAGCTCGGACAAAGCCAACTTCTCACCCCCATATCTCTCTACCCCGACCATATCTTTGCTTGGAACTCACATCGAAAAGGTAGGATTTGGTGCAGAGAAGAGACCGTACACGGGGGTTTTGCTAAGATCTGCACGCTAAGTCGACCAAATCGGTCGTTGAACCCTGGTAGAAGTAAACCCCCACGTGTTCGACGTGGGCTGACACTCGAGGGCGCGTCCAGAGCACGCCCACACGCGAACCCCCACGCGCCCTCGGCCGCCCCGTGCCCACACCCACGCTGCGGCTATAAAGCCCACCCTAGTGCACGGCCATCTTCCCCGTTGCCTCCTCTGTATTTCTTTTCCATTTCGAATTTACTTTTCTTTTAAATATTGCAGAGAACTTAATAGATGCATAACTTAGAGAATAATCATCCAAAATTAGTCAAACCAATTTTGCTAGACTTTGTGAAATATAAACTATCAGGCAAAAATGATAAACCCCATAGTTCCTGTAATATTTTCTAGAGTTTTGATTTAAATAAGAAAACTGCCCAAAACTTAAAATTGAAGGGGAAAATAGAATTGTTGTTAGACCAGAGTTAAGAAAAATAGTGGAGACCCTAACCTAGTAGTTACACTGTTTAAAATTAATAAACACCCCAGTATACAAGGTTAAGGAAGGTCTATTCACTAAAGCTTGTTTATGCTCAAACTTAGGAAAATTAAGAAAAGGGATTAAAAATGGAAACCAGAGGGCAACCATATTTTTCCTAGCATGCCTAAGTTATGTAGTTCACAAGAAAAATCTGTTGAACCATAGTCCAGTGAAAGGAAATTTCACTCACAATTATTCTTGAAAAACAGAGAAAACTTTGAAAAGTCATAAGAAAATAATCCTAAGGAGGAAACACCCCTACCTTAGGAATGACTATTCTTGTGCTAAAATGAACATAGGAAAATTACAAGTTCTGTTGTTTGATATTTTTTAAATAACAAGTTAGTTATAAGTGTCTTTTGGGCATTAAACTTTAGAAAATCATAACTGAATAATCACTAAGTAACTCTTTATTATTTTTGGCACAGAAGCATGTTATTACCCATAGATACCAGCAAAAATAACTCTTAGTACAGAACCCACACCTAGATCAGAGTTGTAGTGCAAAGTGACCCCTCTGCCCCAACTTTTGTTATTTTTGTCCAGAGCATGTTCTGTTTATTTTTGACCTCAAATTTATAGGACAGACTTCAGAGACCAATATTCACCCACTGTAATTTTTACAAGATTTTTGGAAATTTTGAAATCACTGTTGTAGTTCAAACCCCCCTTAAGAGCATAAAAAGACAATAAAAAGAGAAATTAGTAGTGGAGATTAATGTTGCCCTAACCAAAACAACAAAACCCTTGAATACCTAATAGAACCTTTAAAGGGCAATCCAAGTCTTAATCCCCTATGTTTACCTCTAAGCAAAACCTCAGACCTAAATTGATAAGCATAAACCACTAAGAGTTCTTATAACAAGGAAACCCAAAGTTATCAACTAACTTAGTTTTTCTTCCTTCACTAGGCATAATGGTTACTAAATTCTGCATATCATAGCATACATATATCTTATTCATTGCATTAGATAGAT
The DNA here is from genome assembly GCA_029449295.1 of Zea luxurians. NCBI lineage: Eukaryota > Viridiplantae > Streptophyta > Magnoliopsida > Poales > Poaceae > Zea > Zea luxurians. The sequence goes on from JAOPSE010000034.1 coordinate 1,081,082, forward strand.
TGCAACCTCGCTGACGGAGAGTACATCCTCGTGCCGGAGCAAGGACTTGCTCAGGAGGTAGCCCAGGATCCAGCACCAAAGCCTGCTATCGAGGATCTGCCTGCCCCAGCCTTGGAAGGCAAGCCCCGGTTTTATGCATAACCGTTTGTATATGCTATTTTACTACACTTAATGTTTGTAGGCTTGTACTGTGCACTTAAGTGTAGGAGTTGACTGAAACCTTAGTTGCATGAACTCAGGATTCCTTTTGAGATGGATACTAGTATGCTAGGTCGAGTAGTTGCTTTGCTAATTAGGGATCTCGGTAGAAGTCGAGTGATTTTTCTAGCACTCGCGTGAGGTCAGGAATTGGTTGTATCCATTTTTATATCAGAATGATGATGGTCTGTGGACAACGATCTATGGGGATTGGTTGTCTACGAGACGGAAATTGGAATAAGGATTAAGGTGTGGTACCGTGTGTCAAGCGTTTGAACGTACTAAGCACATGTCGAGAAATATGGTAAATCGGTAAGTCTAGTACCTGATTGAACCTGGCAGCAGACTTTGCCCCTCACGCGATCTGAAACGTGGTCTCTCATTCCGGTTATGGTGGGTACAAGTGCGGTCACTGCACGACGGCAGTCGGGGTCAGTGAGGCATTGTATGCCAAGGCGGTGAGCCCTGATCTGCTAGCGGGGAATCGATGGGGATGGTTGATGTGTGTGGGGACGGAGTGCCTCGCCTCGTCGTGTGTTTAGGTTTACCTTGCAAGGATAAAAACTCGATTCGAATCGTCTGCTTCTCGCAGCTAATGAGACTGCTTGATCCATGCTGCTACATTGAGTAACAAGTGGAAATGTGATGATTTGGCAAAAGTTGTTGATTGCTAAATGTTTGATACCATGAATGATTAGATAGTACACATTTAGTCTTAAGAGAGTCACACTAAAACTTGAAAAAGCTAAAACTTGATTTTTAGACTCAGCTAGTGCTTTTGGCAACCAAACCCCTCAGCCAAACAGCTGCATGTCTAGAGGTAGAGGAGTAGACTCCTCACACCGGGTAAGTCTAGCTGAGTATTAGTATACTCGGCCTTGCTTGTGGCATAATCTTACAGGTTCTCTGGAGGACATGGTTGCTGGAGTGACTTGGCCGTCCATCTTGCCATCGGGATGGACAGTCGAGTGGTACCCCACCTCGGCTAAGGAGGAGCAGGAGGAGTGATGGGACAGGCTTCCCCATCCCTCCATTTATCGTTAGTTTTATTCCACTGCATTCCGAACAATGATTACTACTTTTGCCAAAACTCCGATGATGATGCAATAAATTTAATACTCCTTAATGTATGGTTTTATGATTTATTGTATTTGCTCTGTGCCTCACCATCGAGTGAGTACGTGGTACTTGATCCTATTTGTGGCCTCGTCGGACTAGATCCGAGGGACTGACGTGTTATTCCCTATTTAAGTGTGGTCTAGCCCCTAAGGCGGGACTCAGGCACTTAAGTTGAAATAATTCGGGCGGTTCCGCCACAATCCTCTTATAGTTGTTGTCATGGGCAAGCTCTAACGAAGGAAACGAGAGTGAAAAAATGGGAGAAAACCATATCCAACATCCCAATCTCATATATGTGCCAAAGAAGACAACACATATAATAGCAGAGTGTATAGAGATAAATGTCACAATATAATCAGAGTACTTATTACATATCGAAAGTCTTACAAAATAAATGATAAATATAAAACAAACTAAAGTCCATCCTTGGTGCCATAAAGTCAACTGGGAGACGCCGCCTAGATCAGATCAAACTCCTCGTTGTGTGGCTCCTCTTGAACCACCTGTTCTTCTCCTATGGGGGTGTGAGACAGCAAGGGTGAGCTCACACATGTTCATCGCTCAACAAGTTGTGGGGAATAATGTGGCATGAACTCACAAAGGTGGGAGTTCATGTGATGTGTAAAGCTGATCAACAATAGGGGTTAAAGCTGAGCATTGCTTTTAATAAGTTGGTCAAATTTTATTAGCAGTTACTAAATGTAAGTGAATACCAAACCATAATAAGAATAATAGAAAAAAATTAATAAATAATTCCATGCAATGCAAATGACAAATTGAATTTAATTTCATAGTTTAATCATGCGAGAGTCCTGAGCTGCTCATGACCATGAGCTCGGCTAATATACCAGTTTTACACTCTGCAGAGGTTGTACTCTATGCCAACAAGTCGTGTATCCCATGTCGTCAGGGTTTGCAAGGCCCTTAGACACTACCGAGGTGAATGACTAGGGATCCACTACGAGGCCTTTACAAAGTTTCACTAGCTTCTGAAAACCCGCTACAGTTTATGGGAAGAGCACTTGCAAGAATCCCTCGTCTGACCGCCATCGCAGCAAAATCAACCCGAGAACCTCCCTGCATGCAACTCCCCTACTGCCCTTGCCCCTTTCGGGTAAGGTAGTCTTCCACTAGCTTTCTGTTGGGGGCCTTCATCTTTTGAAGGTCCTCAAAAACACGACTAATATATTTTCCAAGTATAATATATTCACAGGGACCTTCGGCCTTGGGATGAAGGTGTACACGATATGAAAAGCGAGGCCTGGGAGAAGGATGAACTAGTTCCGAAGCTACGTGTGGAGAAGCTTCGGCTCAGCGGTGGAAAATGAAACCGACTTAAAGGGGAAAAGGTTGTCTAGTCCTTAATAGATTATCCCTTAGTCAATAGTAAATGTCAAGGGCATGGATGTAATTTTACACAGGCTGCGTCCTGTGCCTATAAATAGATGAACAGTAGCATTGTACTGTTCACGCTGACTGGTATTCACTTGCATGTCACACTTGGATTCTTACCTTCTGTCAAGCCGAAGGTACAAATGTAATTCAATATTGTTAATGTTTATTCATGATTGTTTAATAGGAATGTGAATAATATAATGGTCTAAGATGATTGTTTGTATTCTTTATGTGTAATTTATGTTCTTGTTTTCTATTACATGCTGAGATGATGAAGGTATGCCCTTCATGACCTTCGTGTGAAGATCATTATATTCTAAGGGAGATAATGCTTCGAAGGACGAAGGCCTTTAACCATTAATATTTTGTGTTTCCTTGCTCTTAACTCATAGCATTTGAGAACAAGTCCCCAACATTGGCACCCACCTCCGATGAACTCATTCGACCACCTTCGGCAAGCTGTGACCTTCGTCATGCCGCCGAAGAAAGGTTCAGCACTAGGGGCTGCATTGCAGCCACTGGTCGTCAACCAAGAAACATTGTGAGAAGCTAGAAGCCAAAAAAGGAAGGCTACAAGTCCAGCCTCAGGAGGAGGAGTTGGACCAAGAAATAAGGGACCTTGAAGCCATCCATCAACAGGTCCAGAGGAAGAAGGAGAAGATGCTTCCTCTTTCCGATCTACAGAAGAAGATCGATGAGGCTGCTGAGGAAATGTGTCATCTCACTCAAGATGACCAGGACCGAAGACCTCAACGCAAAGAGCTTCATCAGGACAATTCCTACGATGATGATGAATGGTATGATGATTTCCATCATGGAAATTTTGCTTTTGATGATGCTTCTCCTCTGTCAGCAAAACTGCAGGCTACCCCATGGCCCCCATCATACAAGCCACCCCAGCTCCCCATGTATGATGGGCACTCAGATCCGAAGCAGTTTCTGATGAGTTATGAAGCAACCATATCTTCATATGGGGGCAACACTGCAGTCATGGCAAAATCCTTCGTCATGGCAGTCAAGAATGTCACACAAACCTGGTACTCCTCTCTCGGGCCAGGAATAATCACATCATGGCAGAAGCTGAAGGACATGCTGATCACCAGTTTCCAAGGGTTCCATACGAAGTCGGTCACTGCTCAAGCTTTGTTCCAGTGCACGCAAGACCACGAAGAATACCTCCAGGCATATGTCCGACGGTTCTTGCGTCTGAGAGCACAAGCGCCCACAGTGCCCAATGAAATTGTCATTGAGGCCATGATCAAAGGGCTTCAGCGAGGACTACGACTCAATACTTTGCCAAGAAGCCCCCTCAGACCCTGGAGAAGCTTCTTCAGAAGATGGATGAGTACATCTGGGCTGATAATGATTTCCGCCAGAGAAGAGAAGAAGCTTATAGGTTTTCTGAGATGACTAGGGGCTTCGGAGGAAGAATCCACCCTAGGCATGTTAGATCAATCCACAACTCCAGCCAGAGTGATGACAGAGGAAGCCAGCTTCAAAGGCCACAGCATAGCTCACAATCCTCAGGGCAACAACAAAGCTCTTTTAGGACACTAGCCCCAAGGGGCAGAGGCGGAAGGGGCTTCGGAGGAAGGTATGGGGATCAGCCCAGAAAGCTCTATTGCTTATTCTGTGGTGAAGACAAGGGCCACACTACAAGAACATGCCAAGTCACCATTCAGAAGCAGAAGGAGATTGCCGAAGCATAAGCGCGGCAGAATCAACCGAAGCAGGTCTTACATTCTGCTTCGTGCTACTCTCCCTATATACCAGAATACGTGGGTAATCAACCTGCAGCTTCTGTTGCTTCGGCAAGTCATTCACAAGCTTCCTGGCCCCAACTCCCATTACCACCACCATCGCCACCTACTCACACCTGAAGCCAGCAGCCAGAAGGGCACCAGCACGCCCAACAACAGCGCGACTTCAGAGAGGAGTCCGAAGCTCGTACAGTCAATAGCATTGTACCATAATCGAAGCATATATACCGAGGAATATCCTACTTTTGATGCACCTTTATCTTTTATGTCATTTTATTTTTTCTACGAGAAACAAGTAATGGCGAACTTAATTTCAATCTCTTGTAATAATTGTGCATGTATCAGAGTAAAATATACCTTCCTCACAGACTTCCGAAGCTCGAAAGACATCCTTAAGGAAATGAAGTAAATTCCGAAGCTCAAAAGTCATTCCTAAGGGAATGCAGAGCCAAAAATTACGATCTGAAGCTTAAAAAGTCGTTCCTAAGGGAGTGCAGTGTAAGTTTTCTGCTCAAAAGTCGTTCCTAAGGGAATGCAGAGCCAAAATTACGATCTGAAGCTGCAAAAGTCGTTCCTAAGGGAGCGCAGCGTAAGTTTTCTGCTCAAAAGTCGTTCCTAAGGGGATGCAGAGTCAAATACCACCGAAATAGAAGGTGAAGAAGCTCAAAAGTCGTTCCTAAGAGGATGCAGAGCTTAAAGACTCAAAAGACGTTCCTAAGGGGATGCAGAGTCTTGTATATTCCAGTATGGGCGCGCGTGTGTGGGTCTTCGGCATCGTCATCATTTTGCATCATGTCATTCTATCATTTCACATAACATTACATCATACACCACATCACATCAATGGCACGAAGATTGGATACGAAGCAAAACTTCGGCAAATACTTTGTCAAAATGAAAATGTGCTGAGGCACGAAGTAAACTTAGGGAAATACAGTTTTATCAGACTTGCCATGGAAGGGGCTTCTTTCATTACGAAGCATGAAAAGAAGGGAAGGTGTTTTTTCGCCGAAGGCTCAAAAACGGTATGTGCGTAAATTTCATGCATCGTAAAGAAATATATTACAATAATTTACATGTCCCATTAATTGTTCCATACATCAAACGTTACAAAAGTATTATTACAATAAAGTATATTCTTCACTAAGAATTTTTTCTGTGGCTTCGTTCAATAGTTTATCGACGACTTCGTCGATAATGGAGTTAGCAATGCCTATTATATCCAGTGCTTCCTTCATCTCTGGATCAGCCAGGGGGTTGTATGGCTCCGGTAGTGGCGATAGTTCAGCTGTAGTAGGTAAACTATTAGTTCGAAGTAACAAAGTAAGTACCGAAGCTACAATTCAAAAATAATACCTATGCGCCTTTCGCGCTCATCAGCTTCTTCAGCTAGCCTAGCTTCTTTTCGGGCGTCATGGGTGTCTTTTTCATTCTTTTTTATAATCTTGTTGGCCAATTCTCGGCCACCGTTCACCCAGACATTAGAATAAAACTTTCCACCCACCAAAGTCGCTTTGGCTGAAGGGTCCTTTGTGTCTTCTTCGGAGAAGGCGGCCTCGGCCTAAGCTGTAGCTTTGACGTGATTGCATCCAGCCTTCTCTAGAATAGCTGCAATTCCCCGAGCGCCGAAGAAAGCACAAATATCCCCGCGATCGCTCAGGATTTCCTCGAAAGCTTCGGCTTCCCCACTTATCCACTCAATGACACCTTCGGGGTCACCTCGAATGAAGTTTTCCTCATAGGAGTAAGCGCCTACTTTTGCCAAGCTGTTCTTCAAAATTTTCACGCAATCCAAGGATTTTTTGAAAGTCGCCTAGAGGGGGGTGAATAGGCAAATCTGAATTTTATAAAGTTTAAGCACAACTACAAGTTGGGGTTAGCGTTAGAAATATACTTGAGTCTAAAAGAGAGGGAAAAAACAAATCACAAGCGAATAAGAGCAGATGACACGGTGATTTGTTTTACCGAGGCTCGGTTCTTGCAAACCTACTCCCTGTTGAGGTGGTCACAAAGACCGGGTCTCTTTCAACCCTTTCCCTCTCTCAAACAGTCACTTAGACCGAGTGAGCCTTTCTCTTCAATCAAATGGGACACTTAGTCCACTACAAGGACCACCACAACTTGGTGTCTCTTGTTTTGATTACAAGTGTGTTGGAAACAAGAATGGAGGAAGAAGAAAAGCGATCCAAGCGCAAAAGCTCAAAAGAACACAAAAGTCTATCTCTCTAGTCACTAATTTGTTTGGAGTGATTCTGGACTTGGTAGAGGATTTGATCTCTTTGTTTGTGTCTTGGAATGAAGTCTAGAGCTCTTGTATGAGGTTTGATGGCTGAAAACTTGGATACATTGAAGTGTGGTGGTTGGGGGTATTTATAGCCCCAACCACCAAAATGGCCATTGGGGAACTCTGCTATCGAAGGGCGCATCGGACAGTCCGGTGCGCCACCGGACACTGTCCGGTGTGCCAGCCACGTCACCCAACCGTTAGGGTTCGACCGTTGGAGCTTCTGACATGTGGGCCACCGGACAGTCCGGTGGTGCACCGGACAGGTCCTGTTCACTGTCCGGTGTGCCATCTGACGCCTGCTCTGACTCTGCGAGCGCAGTCGACACTGTTCACTGTTCACTGTAGCCGTTGCAGACGACCGTTGGTGCGGGTAGCCGTTGCTCCGCTTGGCACACCGGACAGTCCGGTGAATTATAGCGGAGCAGCCTCCCTGAATTCCCAAAGGTGGCAAGTTTGGAGTTGAGCTCCCTGGTGCACCGGACACTGTCCGGTGCGCTAGACCAGGGCTGCCTTTCGGTTGTCTTTTGCTCTTTTTATTTGAACCGTTTCTTGGACTTTTTATTGGTTTGTGTTGAACCTTTGGCACCTGTAGAACTTATAATCTAGAGCAAACTAGTTAGTCCAATTATTGGTGTTGGGCAATTCAACCACCATAACCATTTAGGAAAAGGTGTAAGCATATTTCCCTTTCAATCTCCCCCTTTTTGGTGATTGATGCCAACACAAACCAAAGCAAATATATAAGTGCAGAACTGAACTAGTTTGCATAAGGTAAGTGCAAAGATTGCTTGGAATTAAACCAATATACATTTCATAAGATATGCATGGGTGCTTTCTTCATATTTGACATTTTGGACCATGCTTGCACCACTTGTTTTGTTTTTGCAAATTCTTTTGGAAATTCTTTTCAAAGTCATTTTGCAAATAGTCGAAGGTAAATGAATAAGATTTTGAGAAGCATTTTCAAGATTTGAAATTTTCTCCCCCTGTTTCAAATGCTTTTCCTTTGACTAAACAAAACTCCCCCTTAATGAGGGTTTTAGATATTAATTTTGAACGGGGTTATACCAATTTGAAAATCCTATCAAGAATAAGATACTAATTGAAAAACCTTCTTTTAATACAAATTTGAAAGACTATATTTTTGAAATTGGTGGTGCGGTCCTTTTGCTTTGGGCTAATACTTTCTCCCCCTTTGGCATGAATCGCCAAAAACGGATACTTGTGAGTGAAATATAAGCCCTTGGCCAAACTTTCTCCCCCTTTGGTAAATAATATAGGAGTGAAGATTATACCAAATTGGAGAGCGGTGTGGAGCGACGGCGAAGGATGAATAATTCGATGGAGTGGAGTGGAAGCCTTGTCTTCGTCGAAGACTCCATTTCCCTTTCAATCTATGACTTATTATGAAATACACTTGAAAACCATATTAGTCATAGCACATGAAAGAGAGATGATCAAAGGTATAGAAATGAGCTATGTGTGCAAAATATCAATCAAAATTCCTAGAATCAAGAATATTTAGCTCATGCCTAAGTTTGGTAAAAGTTTTCTCATCTAATGGCTTGGTAAAGATATCGGCTAATTGTTATTTGGTGTTAATATAAGCAATCTCGATATCCCCCCGTTGTTGGTGATCCCTCAAAAAGTGATATCGAATGGCTATGTGTTTAGTGCGGCTATGCTCAACGGGATTATCCACCATGCGGATTGCACTCTCATTATCACATAGAAGAGGAACTTTGGTTAATTTGTAACCATAGCCCCTAAGGGTTTGCCTCATCCAAAGCAATTGTGCGCAATAATGGCCTGCGGCAATGTACTCGACTTCTGTGGTAGAAAGAGCTACAGAATTTTGCTTCTTTGAAGCCCAAGACACCAGAGATCTTCCCAAGAACTGGCAAGTCCCTGATGTGCTCTTTCTATCAATTTTACACCCTGCCCAATCAGCATCTGAATATCCAATTAAATCAAAAGTGGATCCCCTGGGGTACCAAAGGCCAAACTTAGGAGTATAAACTAAATATATCAAGATTCGTTTCACGGCCCTAAGGTGAACTTCCTTAGGATCGGCTTGGAATCTTGCACACATGCATACGGAAAGCATAATGTCCAGTCGAGATGCACATAAATAGAGTAAAGATCCTATCATTGACCGGTATACCTTTTGATCTACGGATTTTACCTCCCGTGTCGAGGTCGAGATGCCCATTGGTTCCCATGGGTGTCTTGATGGGCTTGGCATCCTTCATCCCAAACTTGGTGAGTATGTCTTGAATGTACTTTGTTTGGCTGATGAAGGTGCCCTCTTGGAGTTGCTTCACTTGAAATCCTAAGAAGTACTTCAACTCCCCCATCATAGACATCTCGAATTTTTGAATCATGATCCTACTAAATTCTTCACAAGTAGATTTGTTAGTAGACCCAAATATGATATCATCAACATAAATTTGGCATACAAACAAATCATTTGCAATTGTTTTAGTAAAGAGAGTAGGATCAGCTTTTCCAACTTTGAAGCCATTAGCAATAAGAAAATCTCTTAGGCATTCATACCATGCTCTTGGGGCTTGCTTGAGCCTATAAAGCGCCTTAGAGAGTTTGTAGACATGGTTAGGATACTCACTATCTTCAAAGTCGGGAAGTTGCTCAACATAGACCTCTTCCTTGATTGGTCCATTGAGGAAGGCACTTTTCACGTCCATTTGGTAAAGCTTAAAGTCATGGTAAGTAGCATAGGAAAGTAATATGCGAATTGACTCAAGCCTAGCTACGGGTGCATAGGTTTCACCGAAATCCAAACCTTCGACTTGTGAATATCCCTTGGCCACAAGTCGGGCTTTGTTCCTTGTCACCACACCATGCTCATCTTGTTTGTTGTGGAAGACCCATTTGGTTCCTACAACATTTTGGTTAGGACGTGGAACTAAATGCCATACCTCATTCCTCATAAAGTTGTTGAGTTCCTCTTGCATTGCCAACACCCAATCTGAATCCCTTAATGCATCTTCTACCCTATATGGCTCAATAGAAGACACAAAGGAGTAATGTTCACAAAAATGAGCAACACGAGATCGAGTGGTTACCCCCTTATGAATATCGCCGAGGATAGAGTTCACGGGGTGATCTCGTTGTATTGCTTGGTGGACTCTTGGGTGTGGCGGTCTTGGACCCTCATCATCTTCCTTGTCTTGATTATTAGCATCTCCCCCTTGATCATTCTCCTCCTCTTGAGGTGGCTCCTCTTGATCTTCATCTTCAAGATCTTGAGCTTGATCCTCATCTTGGGTTGGTGGAGATGCTTGCATGGAGGAAGATGGTTGATCTTGTGCTTGTGGAGGCTCTTCGGATTCCTTAGGACATACATCCCCAATGGACATGTTCCTTAGCGCGACGCACGGAGCCTCTTCATCATCTAGCTCATCAAGATCAACTTGCTCTACTTGAGAGCCATTAGTCTCATCAAACACAATGTCATAAAAAACTTCAACTAGTCCAGTGGACTTGTTAAAGACTCTATATGCTCTTGTGTTTGAATCATAACCAAGTAAAAAACCTTCTACAACCTTAGGAGCAAATTTAGATTTTCTACCTCTTTTAACAATAATAAAACATTTGGTACCAAAGACTTAAAATATGAAACATTGGGCTTTTTACCGGTGAGGAGTTCATAAGATGTCTTCTTGAGGATTCGGTGAAGGTAGAGACGGTTGATGGCGTAGCAAGCGGTGTTGATTGCTTCCGCCCAAAACCGGTCTGAAGTCTTGTACTCATCAAGCATGGTCCTTGCCATGTCAAGTAGAGTTCTATTCTTCCTCTCCACTACACCATTTTGTTGTAGCGTGTAGGGAGAAGAGAACTCATGCTTGATGCCCTCATCCTCAAGGAAGCCTTCTATTTGTGAGTTCTTGAACTCCGTCCCGTTGTCGCTTCTAATCTTTTTGATCCTTAAGCCGAACTCATTTTGAGCCCGTCTCAAGAATCCTTTTAAGGTCTCTTGGGTTTGAGATTTTTCCTGCAAAAAGAACACCCAAGTGAAGTGAGAATAATCATCCACAATAACAAGACAATACTTACTCCCGCCGATGCTTATGTAAGCAATCGGGCCGAATAGATCCATGTGGAGTAGCTCAAGTGGCCTGTCGGTCGTCATGATGTTCTTGTGTGGATGATGAACACCAACTTGCTTCCCTGCTTGACATGCGCTACAAATCCTGTCTTTCTCAAAATGAACATTTGTTAGTCCCAAAATGTGCTCTCCCTTTAGAAGCTTATAAAGATTCTTCATCCCAATGTGGGCTAGTCGGTGGTGCCAGAGCCAACCCATGTTAGTCTTAGCAATTAAGCAAGTGTCGAGTTCAGCTCTATTAAAATCAACTAAGTATAGCTAACCATCTAACACTCCCTTAAATGCTACTGAATCATCACTTCTTCTAAAGACAGTAACACCTATATCCGTAAAAAGACAATTGTAGCCCATTTTACATAATTGAGAAACAGAAAGCAAGTTATAATCTAAACAATCTACAAGAAAAACATTGGAAATAGAATGGTCAGGGGATATAGCAATTTTACCAAGTCCTTTGACCAAACCTTGATTTCCATCCCTGAAAGTGATAGCTCGTTGGGGATCATGGTTTTTCTCGTAGGAGGAGAACATCCTTTTCTCCCCAGTCATGTGGTTTGTGCACCCGCTATCAATAATCCAACTTGAGCCCCCGGATGCATAAACCTACAAAACAATTTTAGGCCTTGTTCTTAGGTACCCAAACGGTCTTGGGTCCTTTCACATTAGAAATAAGCACCTTGGGTACCCAAACACAAGTCTTGGAGCCCCTGTGTTTGCCCCCAACATATTTGGCAACTATTTTGCCTGAATTGTTAGTTAAAACATAAGATGCATCAAAAGTCTTAAATGAAATATTAGGTTCATTTGATGCAATAGGAGTTTTCTTCTTAGGCAATTTAGCATGAGTGGATTGCCTAGAACTAGATGCCTCACTCTTATACATGAAAGCATGATGAGAGCCATAGTGAGACTTCCTAGAGTGAATTTTCCTAATTTTGTGCTCGGGATAACCAGTAGGGTATAAAATGTAACCCTCGTTATCCTGAGCCATGGGAGCCTTGCCCTTGACAAAGTTAGATAATTTCTTAGGGGCATTAAGCTTGACATTATCTCCATGTTGGAAGCCAATGCCATCCTTAATACATGGGCGTCTCCCACTATAGAGCATGCTTCTAGCAAATTTAAATTTCTCATTTTCTAAGTCATGCTCATTAATCTTAGCACTAAGTTGAGCTATGTGATCATTTTGTTGTTTAATTAAATCTAGGTGATCATTAATAGCATCAATGTTAATGTCTCTACATCTAGTGCAAATAGTAACATGCTCAACGGTAGATGTAGAGGGTTTGCAAGTATTTAATTCAACAATCTTAGCATGTAAAATAGCGTTCTCATCTCTAAGATTGGAAATGGAAACATTGCAAACATTTAAATCTTTAGCATTAGCAATTAATTTTTCATTCTCAATCTTAAGGCCAAGAGAAACATTCAATTTATCAATCTTAGCAATTAAACTAGCATTATCATTTCTAAGATTGGCAATTGAATCATCACATACATTTGATTTCTCAACCTTAGCAATTAATTTAGCATTTTCATTTCTAAGGTTAGAAATAGTGTCATGGCAAGTGCTTACTCATTAGTCAATTTTCACATTTTTCTATCTCCTGAGCATAAGCGTTTTTAACCTTAACATGCTTTTTGTTTTCCTTAATAAGGAAGTCCTCTTGGCTATCCAAGAGTTCATCCTTCTCATGAATAGCACTAATCAATTCATTCAGTTTTTCTTTTTGTTGCATGTTTAAGTTGGCAAAAAGGGTGAGCAAGTTATCCTCATCATCACTAGAGTTCTCCTCATCACTAGATGTTGCATATTTAGTTGAGGCTCTAGATTTTACCTTCTTTTTGTCGTCTTTTGCCATGAGGCACTTGTGGCCGATGTTGGGGAAGAGAAGGCCCTTGTTGACGGCGATGTTTGTGGCGTCCTTGTTGGAGGAGGAGTCGGTAGAGCTCTCGTCGGAGTCCCACTCTCGGCAAACATGGGCATCGCCGCCCTTCTTCTTGTAATACTTCTTCTTCTCCTTCCTTCTCCCCTTCTTGTCGTCGCCCCTATCACTATCACTTGATAATGGACATTTAGCAATGAAATGACCGGGCTTACCACACTTGTAGCACACCTTCTTGGAACGGGGCTTGTAATCTTTCCCCTTCCTTTGCTTGAGGATTTGGCGAAAGCTTTTGATGATTAAAACCATCTCCTCATTGTCGAGCTTGGAGGCGTCGATGGGGAGCCTACTTGATGTAGACTCTTCCTTCGTCTCCTCCGTCGCTTTGAAGGCGACGGGTTGCACCTCAGGTGTGGAGGTGACGCCTCGCTCGATGATTTGTTTGGAGCCTTTGATCATTAGTTCAAAGCTCACAAACTTTCCTATCACTTCCTTGGGAGACATTAGTTTATATCTTGGATCACCATGAATTAATTGACCTTGAGTAGGGTTAAGAAAAACAAGTGATCTAAGAATAACCTTGACCATTTCATGGTCATCCCATTTGGTGCTCCTGAGGTTGCGCACTTGGTTCACCAAGGTTTTGAGCCGGTTGTACATGGCTTGTGGCTCCTCCCCTTGGTTGAGCATAAAGCGACCGAGCTCCCCCTCGATCGTTTCCCTCTTGGTGATCTTGGTCACCTCGTCTCCTTCGTGCGCGGTCTTGAGCATGTCCCAAATCTCCTTTGCACTCTTCAACCCTTGCACCTTATTATCCTCCTCTCGACTTAGAGAGGAGAGGAGTATAGTGGTGGCTTGGGAGTTGAAGTGTTGGATTTGTTCGACCTCCTCTGAATCATAATCCTTGTCCCCTTTCTTTGGTACCTGCGGTCCATACTCAACAATATCCCATATGCTTTTGTGGAGTGAGGTTAGGTGATGCCTCATTTTATCACTCCACATAGAATAATCTTCACCTTCAAACATAGCTGGTTTGCCTAATGGGATGGAAAGTAATGGAGTGTGTTTTGAAATACGAGGATAGCGAAGGGGCATCTTACTATACTTCTTGTGCTCGTGGCACTTGGAAGTGGCGGATGCCGATTCCGATCCAGAGGTGGAGGGTGACAAAGAGTCGGTCTCGTAGTAGACCACCTTCTTCATCTTCTTCTTCTTGTCACCCTTCTGTTGGGACTTGATGGAGGAAGAAGATTCCTCCTTGTGCTTGTGGGCAGACTCCCTTGAATGTGTTCTCCCTGAGCTTGCGGACTTGTCGCCGGTCTCGATCTCCCTCATGGCGGATGCTCCCGACGTCACTTCGAGCGGTTATGCTCTAATGAAGTACCGGGCTCTGATACCAATTGAAAGTCGCCTAGAGGGGGGGTGAATAGGCAAATCTGAATTTTATAAAGTTTAAGCACAACTACAAGCCAGGGTTAGCGTTAGAAATATAATCGAGTCCGAAAGAGAGGGCGAAAACAAATCACAAGCGAATAAGAGCGGATGACACGGTGATTTGTTTTACCGAGGTTCGGTTCTTGCAAACCTACTCCCCGTTGTGGTGGTCACAAAGACCGGGTCTCTTTTAACCCTTTCCCTCTCTCAAACGGTCACTTAGACCGAGTGAGCCTTTCTCTTCAATCAAATGGGACACTTAGTCCACTACAAGGACCACCACAACTTGGTGTCTCTTGTTTTGATTACAAGTGTGTTGGAAACAAGAATGGAGGAAGAAGAAAAGCGATCCAAGCGCAAAAGCTCAAAAGAACACAAAAGTCTATCTCTCTAGTCACTAATTTGTTTGGAGTGATTCCAGACTTGGGAGAGGATTTGATCTCTTTGTTTGTGTCTTGGAATGAAGTCTAGAGCTCTTGTATGAGGTTTGATGGCTGAAAACTTGGATACATTGAAGTGTGGTGGTTGGGGGGTATTTATAGCCCCAACCACCAAAATGGCCATTTGGGAACTCTGCTGTCGAAGGGCGCACCGGACAGTCTGGTGCGCCAGCCACGTCACCCAACCGTTAGGGTTCGACTGTTGGAGCTTCTGACATGTGGGCCACCAGACAGTCCGGTGGTGCACCGGACAGGTCCTGTTCACTGTCCGGTGTGCCATCTGACGCCTGCTCTGACTCTTCGCGTGCAGTCGGCACTATTCACTATTCACTATAGCCGTTGCAGACGACCGTTGGCGCGGGTAGCCATTGCTCCGCTTAGCACACTGGACAGTCCGATGCTACACTGGACAGTCCGGTGAATTATAGTGGAGCGGCCTCCCCGAGTTCCCGAAGGTGGCAAGTTTGGAGTTGAGCTCCCTAGTGCACCGGACACTGTCCGGTGGTGCAGCGGACACTGTCCGGTGCGCCAGACCAGGGCTGCATTTCTGTTGTCTTTTGCTATTTTTATTTGAACCCTTTCTTGAACTTTTTATTGGTTTGTGTTGAACCTTTGGCACCTGTAGAACTTATAATCTAGAGCAAACTAGTTAGTCCAATTATTGGTGTTGGGCAATTCAACCACCAAAATCATTTAGGAAAAGGTGTAAGCCTATTTCCCTTTCATTTTTTGAAGCACCTTTCCTTGGACTCGTGAAGCTCCTCAATATTTTTCTCCAGTCTAGCTTGCGACCATTCACTAATTTCTTTGCTGGCTTTTGCAACTTCATAGTTTTCATTAGCCTCGGCGAGCTTTTTCCGAAGTTCTTCGATCTTGGCTTTTTGGGCTTCGGCCTGAGCATTGAATCTAGCTTCGTCTTCTTTCACTTTACTCACCAATGAAATTAAAATCTTATCTTTCTCAGCTCAATTACCTCTGAGCGAAGGTTGTTGAGAGCTATTGTGCAGCTTTCGTCTTCGACGTTCTTTTGTGCCCTCAAGGCATTGCTAAGAATTAAGCCCTGTAAGAAAAAGAAAGAATTAAGCATGACAATGAAATACTTCATTTCAAACTTTAAAGTTAACAGCTTACGTACCTTTATACTATTGTATGCAAGGCTATCCGCAAGGTCATCCTTCGACATGGCGGCGAGGCCAGTTTCAAGCTTCGGAAATCCCATACTTTTGGCTATCTCTCGGCAAACGGATATTTCTTTGTTGTCCGGGAGACAGTACAGGAAATCATCTTTGTTCGTGCCATTGAACACTAAGGCTCCCTTCGGATATTTTAGTTTCTGGGCGTAGTGTTTGGCTTCTAAGATTTCTTCTTCGAATAATTTTTTCCCTGAAGCATGTCGAATAATGTAATCAACATTTTCGGACGGAGCTTCGGGGACAGGAGATTTAGTTTTTTGTGTCATGATCTGCCCCACGGTCGTATCGATATTTGGAGTTTGTTGCTCAGCCTTATCCTCAGGCGCGACAGGCTTCGTCTCAATAGGCACTGAAGGCCCAGCTTCGGCCTTTGGCCTGGGCTATGTCAGCTTTGGCAACTTTCTTCGTAGGAGCAGGGGTCAAGGCTTTTGTGGTCTCCATGACAGCGTCTAGCACGCTAGCCATCCTCCTTCTCTTGGGAGTTGTGGCAGGAGCCTTTGGCACCTTCGAAAATTCTGCCTCTGACAGTGGGCTCAGAATTTCTGGCATCATCATTGTTTTTTCCAATTCTGGCTCTCTAGCCGCATCATCTTTAGCTTCGGCTGGCCTGACTGTAGGCACCTTCGGCGCTACAATCGATCCTTCAGCGCTCTGGGCGGTGGGAGCAGCTTTTTCTGCTTCGGTAGTGAAGGAGGTCCCTTCACCAAATTCAGGCACTACGACCATTTCAGTATACTGAGGCCGGTGGGTCAAAACCTTTATTTTCTTGCCCTTCGGCACAGCTGGGGTGGCCGAAGCGGCAGTTTTCCTCTTTTTTCCTTGCCTTTTCAAGGGGTAGCAGTAATCAGGATATATGAAGCCAATTGCATCAAAAACCCTGTTCAATCTTTTTTTGCCCCGACCCCCAAAGACTGAGGACAAGGCATCATCTTCGGCCCTGGTATATGTCCCAAGCAATTCGTCACTAGTAGCTTCAATGCATTTCAACCAGTCATCATTTGGTTCGTCGAACTTCTCTCTGTATCTGAAGGTATTGTTGGGGACTTGTTCTCAAATGCTATGAATTAAGAACAAGGCAACATAAAATGTTAAATATCAAAGCCCTTCGTCCTTCGGATCATTATTTCCCTTCGGATATAACGAATCTAGGACGAAGGTCATGAAAGACAAACCTTCGTGATCACGATAAAAGATGGAAAATATTCATACACAATATAGGGAGTAACATAATTTTAGTAAACATAATTATTAACCTATTTTCATTTATATTTCTTGTGTGTAAACAATAGTAAATTACAAATGTACCTTCGGCTTGAAGGAATGAGAATACAGGCGTGACGCAAAAGTAAATGCCAAGTCAGCGTGAACAGTACGGGAATACTATTCACCTATTTATAGGCACGTGTCGCAGCCCATGCAAAATTACATTAATGCCCTTTACATTTATCAATAACTCTATAGTAATTCTTCGAGGTCTAATTTTGCTTTTCATCTTTAAGTCGGTTTCCCTTTTCCGCCATTATGCCGAAGCTCTTCTACACATAGCTTCGTGATCGTCTTATCCTTCGTCGTGATCACCGTCCCAGTCAAGCTTCGTCTTAACCATGCTCTTGTATACTCGCAATCTGACTTCGAATGTACCTGTTCACATATTTCTCTTGGAAAACATAGTCAAATTATGTTTTTGAGGACCTTCGGAAGCTGAAGGCCCCCAACAGTAGCCCCTCGCAATATTAATTTGTTGTACTGATAAATTCATATTGCGATATGGACGAAGGCCTTAAGCCGAAGGTCCGAAAAAAACACCTTCCCCTTGCTAGAATAGCAATCAGTCTTTGATAAGCGGGACCCTCCAGTTTTCAACGCTCTGGGCGTATAAATAAGAGCTCATCCCGAGTTATTTGACACACTCTCTTGCCAACTGTTTTTACTCACCCAACCTTTAGCCTACGCGCAACAACCTTTGCTCGGCCTTTTAAATTTTAAGGCTTCGGAGTTGAGAGCACTTTCTCAGCGTTTGCAAGGATGTCTGAAGATAACAAAGTTGTTGGTGATTTGAAGCTGAGTCTTTCTGAGGAAATGCATCTGGGTTTTCTTCAATCTATGTCGAAGACTAATACAGAGAATATTACTAAAGAAATTTTGGAAGGTTTATCTGAAGATACTGGTGACAGCGACAGCTATGATGTGGATAGTGGTGGTGAAGACTCCGAAGATCGACCTTGGCGACCAAGCCATGCGGTTTTTGGCAAATCAAGTATTAAAGAAAATCATCTTGCCAACATGAGGGGAAGATATTTCCAGGACTTATCCGTTGTGAGAGCCGACGAAGGAGAGAAGACTTGTCCAACTCCTGAGGAAGACGAAGTCGTAGTATTCCGAAGCTTCTTGAAAGCTGGACTACGATTTCCCCTAAGCAGCTTTGTTGTAGAGGTGCTGAAGATATTTGAAATCTACCTTCACCAACTTACCCCCGAAGCAATCATAAGGTTGAATATCTTCGTGTGGGCCGTGAGAAGCCAAGGCCTAGAACCTGATGCGAAAAGTTTCTGCAACATTCACGAATTGTTATACGAGACAAAACCCTGGGGTAAGGAACAGTATCACAACAATTTTGGCTGCTACATCTTCGGCTCCCGGTCTGGGTCAAGCTGCCCAGTGCCGACCTTTCGAAAGAGGTGGCCTGGCGACTGGATGACGGAATGGTTTTACGTGAAGAATGACTTGAAATCACGAGAAGATATAAAGAAGATCATTATGCGTCCCATTTGGCAACGCTTCGGCCTGCGGAGGCCGAAGGTGGAAATGAATGAAGCAGCCGAAGAATGCCAGAGAGCCTTCGGAGTTGTTTGCTCTTTTATTGGGACGAGGGATTTGGTTCAAGAACACATTGCATTCAGAGTATGGCCGCTTGTGGAAAAATGGGAAATGCCGCAGGAGACCATTAAAAAGGCTGACGAAGGTGGACTAGTCATGCTGAAGTACACTTTTAAGTTCGGAGATAAATTCGTTGAGCCAGATGATGACTGGCTAAAAAGCATTGAAACTGTAAGTGATGAACTACTTGGGGTATATTCAAAGGCCGAAGATACTGCATTGTCAGCAACCTTCGGAGGCCGAAAAAAGAAGAGACTGAACCGAGTGTTTGACGCAATTGGGTTCGTGTACCCCGACTACCACTATCCAGTGCGGGGTCAAAAAAGAAAGAACACTTCCTCTGCGAAGGAAACTACTTCAGCCGCTCCTAGTGAGCCGGCGCCGAAGAGGAAAAGGGTAAAGGTTCTCACGTATCGGCCACGTTACATTGAACTGGCCACAGTGCCTGAGTTCGCCGGTGAGACCTCTTCGGCCACCGAAGCTAAAGAATCAACTCTGCTGCCAGGAATCAAAGAGCTGGTCGAAGAGCCAGCAACAGAAAAGATAGAAGAAGCAAAGACTAAAGAAGCGAAAACATTAGAAGTTTTAAGTCCTTCAGCAAAAATTGAGTCAGAAAAAAGCCAGAAGGGTCCAATAGTGACCCCGAAAAGAAAAAGGATGGTTAATGTGTTAGATGTTTTGGAGACAATTAAATCTTCGAGCATAACTCCAAATAAAACCATTGGAACTTCTGAAGTGTCCACTGAAGCCTTTGTTGCTGAAACTTTGAAGCAACAACTTGAAGCTGAAGCTGGGCCTTCAGAGCCCTCCAAGGAACAACCTTTGGAAACCGGAGAAACAAAGGTTACAAAGGCAGCATTGGAAGCCAAAAAAGTAAAAATGTCAGAACCAATTTCGGTTGAAGGAATTGACACTGCTGCCCCCGAAGCACCTTCCAACATAAGCGATTACATTGTACGACATGCTTCGGGGAAAAAACTATCTGAAGAAGAGATTTATGAAGCTAATCACTATGCTAGAGAATTAAAATATCCGAAGGGAGCATTAGTGTTCAATGGAACAGACGAAGATGACTTCCTATACTGCCTTCCTGACAATAAAGAATTATCTGTCTGCCGGGAGATGGCTAGGAGTATGGGGTTTCCGAAGCTTGAAGCTGGATTATGCGCTATGACGAAGGAGGATCTTGCGGATAGCCTTGCATACAATAGCCTGAAGGTGCGGGAATTGTATATTTAGAAATTTACAATTTTTGAATCATTCTTTTATTCTTATACTAATTATTGTATATATATAGGGTTTAATATTGAGTAACGCGCTGAGAGCGCAAAAGAGTGCCGAAGACGAGAGCTATAATATTGCTTTCGACAATCTACGATCAGAGGTTATTAGGCTGAGGAACGAAGCTCTGGAAAAAGATAAAATTCTGCTTACATTGGTGGACAAGATAAAAGAAGGCGAAGCTACCTCTAAGGCTCAAGCTGAAGCGCAAAAACGCGAAATTAAAGATCTTCAAAAACAGCTAGCCAGAGCTAAGGAAGAGTGTATTCTTGAAGAGACAAAACAAGAGCTTAGTGATCAATGGGCCAATCATTTAGAAATAAATGTTAAAGAGCTTCGTGCATCCCAGAGAATATGCTATGATAAATCCATAGTGTGTGTCAAGAAGATAAAATCCAGCTTCGCCAACGTTGGCGCATTCTCTAGCGAAGAGAATTTCTCAAGAGGCAATCCCGAAGGTCCGATGGAATGGATCAGTCACGAAGCTGAGGCCTTCGAAGAAATCCTGAATAGCCGCGGAGACATATGTGCTTTTTCAGGTGCTAGAGGAATTGCTAATGTTTTGGAAAAGAAAGGTTGTGAGCATGTAAAATGTCTAGCGCAATCCGAAGCTACCTTGTCCTCCGAAGACATTAAAGACCCCTCAGCCGAAGCAAGCATGATCGGCGGGAAATTTTTCACCGATATCTAGGATAATGGCGGCCGAGAAATGGCGCAAGAAATTATTCAAAAGAGCGAAAAAGGCATCCACGATGCTAGAAAAGTAACAGAAGTTGCCGAGAAAAGTACAGAGCTCGAAGGGCAAATAGGTATTAATTAGTGGTTTTTATTATGTTGTAATTTTTTATTCCAGACTTTGTTCGCGGTTTATAATAGTAATATAGCCGTATCTTCTCTTCCCTCAGAACCTGCTGAGGCATCTCCGGACCCCCACCCGAAGGGGGACGATGAAATTAGAAAAATGGTCGAAGCCATTATGGACAAGGTTGTCGACCAGCTACTGAACGAAGCTGCAGAAATAGTTCTTAAGGAGGATTAAATGCTATTGTAGAAACATTTGGAACGTAACATGCATAATGCATTGTAACTTTGAATGTAATATATAATATATTTATAGTTTAATTCTTTACGATGCATGAAATTTTGCATACATACCATTTTTTGAGCCTTCGGCGAAAAAACACCTTCCCTTCTTTTCATGCTTCGTGAAGAAAATCTTTTCTATATCATAAGAATTTGCATACCTCTCTGATGAAGAATATCCAAGCTTCGTGAAATATTCTCCGAAGCTATAAAAAAGTTTTATGTTGCCTCTCCAATGAAGCTACACTTCTTCTCGATTTATCTTGTGCCTTAGCACGATTTTCTCTTTTCCAAAATATTCTCCGAAGATCAACACTGTATCCCCTTCTTGTTCCACATGCAATATGTTGTATGATGCTTATGTTATGCAAAATGATGTGATGATGTTATGTTATGCAAAATGATATTTGTGCCACAGATACATATCCTTGTAATAGAGCACACACACTTTTTATATCAGCGCTGACTTTTCGCTGTAAGCCTCCCTTAGGAGCTTCTTCGCCTTTTACTTTCAGCGGAATCAGCGTTTATTTTTCGCTGTAAGCCTCCCTTAGGAGCTTCTTCGCCTTTTACTTTCAGCGGAATCAGCGTTTATTTTTCGCTGTAAGCCTCCCTTAGGAGCTTCTTCGCCTTTTACTTTCGGCGGAATCAGCGCTGACTTTTCGCTGTAGGCTCAGAAAACTTACTCTGCGCTCCCTTAGGAACGACTTTTTACTGTTTCGAACAATTTGCACTGTGTCTGTTAGAACAAATTTTTGATAATACAAAGGTCCTTCATGCCACCATAAACTCGTATGCTTCGGCAACTCAAGCCTATGGAAAAGACATATTTTTATTATGGTAAAAGACGAAAGTGTTACAAGAAATTGAAAAACGATAAGAGACACTTAAACTTCCCATAATTGTTCCTTATTAACAAAAAAGTAATACTGAATGTAAAAATGCGAAAAAACTGCTGTTGAGGTAGGATATTTATCAATAAATGTGCTTCAACTCTGGCACAGTGCTATTGACTGTGCGAGCTTCGGACTCCTCTCTGAAGTCCCTCTGAAGGTGATTGTGCTGACTCCCTTCTGGCTACTGTCCTCGCTGCGTCGGCGGTGGTGGTGGAGGCTGTTGCCAAGATGCTTGGGGTTGGCTTGCCGAAGCAACAGAAGCTGCAGGGTGGTTGCCTACATATTCTGGAATATAAGGCGAATGATACGAAGCAGTATGCATGACCTGCTTCGGCTGACTTTGCTGTGCTGCTGCTTCTGCTATCTCCTTCTGCTTCTGGATGGTAACGTGGCACATCCTGGTGGTATGGCCCTTGTCTTCACCACAGAATAGGCAGTAAATTTTTCTTGGCTGATCTCCAAACCTTCCCCCGAAGCCCCTGGTGCCTCTGCCCCTTGGCGCTGACGGCCGAAAAGAACTTTGCTGCTGCCCCGAAGCTTGTGAAGAGTATTGTGGTCTTTGCTGCTGGCTCCCTCGATCATCACTTTGAGTAGAGTTATGAATTGACCTAACATGCCTCGGGTGAAATCTTCCTCCGAAGCCCCTGGTCATCTCAGAGAACCTGAATGCTTCCTCCCTTGTTTTTGGCGGAAGTCATTGTCAGCTCGAATATACTCGTCCATCTTCTGGAGCAGCTTCTCCAAAGTTTGTGGTGGCTTCCTGGCAAAGTATTGCGCTGAAGGTCCCGGCCGAAGCCCCTTAATCATGGCCTCAATGACAATTTCATTGGGCACTGTTGGCGCCTGTGCCCTCAGACGCAGAAACCTTCGGACATACGCCTAAAGGTATTCTTCATGGTCCTGGGTACACTGGAAGAGAGCCTGAGCGGTGACTGGCTTTGTCTGAAAACCTTGGAAGCTGGTTATTAACATATCCTTCAGCTTTTGCCAAGAGGTGATTGTCCCTGGCCGGAGAGAGGAGTACCAGGTCTGAGCGACACTCTTGACGGCCATGACAAAAGACTTTGCCATGATTGCAGTATTGCCACCATACGAAGATATGGTTGCTTCATAGCTCATCAAAAATTGCTTCGGGTCTGTATGGCCGTCGTACATGGGGAGCTAGGGTGGCTTGTAAGACTGGGGCCATGGTGTAGCCTGCAATTCTATTGATAGAGGAGAAGCATCATCGAAAGCAAAATTTCCATGATGGAAATCTTCATACCAGTCGTCCTCATTGTGAAAGCCTTCCTGATGGAGCTCTTTGCGCGGAGGCCTTCGGCTCTGGTCATCTTGAACAAGATGACGAACCTCTTCGGAAGCTTCATCTATCTGTCTCTGAAGATCAGCTAGACGAGCCATCTTCTCCTTCTTTCGTTGCACCTGCTGCTGAAGGATCTCCAGGTTTTGGATCTCCTGATCCAAGTCGTCGGAGGCGTTGGACTAGCGGCCTTCCTCTTCTGGCTTCGGGCCTCCCTAAGGGAAAGGACGTCCTGATTGGGGTCTAGCGGTTGCAGAGTGGCAGCCCCTGTTGCTGAAGCTTTTTTCGGCGGCATGACGAAGGTGATGCTTGTCGAAGGTATTCAAATCTCAAGAAATGGAAGTGAGTTCACCGGAGGTGGGCTCCAATGTTTGGGACTTGTTCTCAAATGCTATGAATTAAGAACAAGGCAACATAAAATGTTAAATATCAAAGCCCTTCGTCCTTCGGATCATTATTTCCCTTCGGATATAACGAATCTAGGACGAAGGTCATGAAAGACACACCTTCATGATCACGATAAAAGATGGAAAATATTCATACACAATATAAGGAGTAACATAATTTTAGTAAACATAATTATTAACCTATTTTCATTTATATTTCTTGTGTGTAAACAATAGTAAATTACAAGTGTACCTTCGGCTTGAAGGAATGAGAATACAGGCGTGACGCAAAAGTAAATGCCAAGTCAGCGTGAACAGTACGGGAATACTGTTCACCTATTTATAGGCACGGGTCGCAGCCCATGCAAAATTACATTAATGCCCTTTACATTTATCAATAACTCTATAGTAATTCTTCGAGGTCTAATTTGGCTTTTCATCTTTAAGTCGGTTTCCCTTTTCCGCCATTATGCCGAAGCTCTTCTACACATAGCTTTGTGATCGTCTTATCCTTCGTCGTGATCACCGTCCCAGTCAAGCTTCGTCTTAACCATGCTCTTGTATACTCGCAATCTGACTTCGAATGTACCTGTTCACATATTTCTCTTGGAAAACATAGTCAAATTACGTTTTTGAGGACCTTCGGAAGTCGAAGGCCCCCAACAGGTATATTTCAATCGAACTAGTCCATCTTCGCTGGATTCGGCAGTAGTCTCCTTCGGCATCTCCTAGCCATCCACAAGAGGCCATACTCTATAGGCTATGTGTTCTTGAATTATGTCTCTTGTGCCAATGAAAGCACAGACATTGCTAAAAGCCTTCTGACACGCTTCGGCATCACTTTCAATAGTCACATTCGGCCTTCGAAGGCCGAAGCGAGACCAGATGGGGCGCTGGATAAATTCCTTAATATCCTCTCTCTCAATCAGATTGTTCTTAACATAGAACCATTCCTCCATCCAGGCCCCGGGCCATCTTTTCCGGTATGTTGGAACCGGGTAGCTTGCATTAGAGCGAGCAATGAAGCCGTAACAACCGAAGTTGTTGTGATACTGCTCCTTGCCGGTGGCCTTTGTCTCGTACAAAAGTTCATGCATACTACAAAAACACTTTGCGCTCGGTTCCAACCCTTGGCTTCTTACATCCTAAAAACAAGCCCATCCTAGTTATAGCTTCGAGAGTAAGTTGATGAAGACAGATCTGAAATATCTTTAGCACTTCAACCAAGAATCTGCTTAACGGGAACCGAAGACCCGCCTTCAAAAAGCTTTTGTAAATAACTACCTCATTTTCTTTAGGAGCAGGGGCAGTGTTGTCTCCTCCAACTCTCACAATAGAGATGTCACGAAAGTATCTTCCTCGCATAGCGTCAGTCGATCTTCAGAATCTTCATCTCCACTTTCCACATCAAATTCATCACTGTCATCAGAATCTTCAGATAAATCTGCCATTATCTCTTTTGTGATTTTTTCTGTATTTGTTTTTGCCATGGATTCATAAAACCCAGCAATAAAAGGATCTGCAACCTTCTTCTCCTCATACATCTTCTCCTCCTCGGATATCTTCTTCTCCTCAGACATCTCTTCAGATATGGAGCAAACACTTGTCTTTAAGATGAAGCTCGAAAATCAGGCGAGAATTAATAAGCAAGAGTTAAAAATATGAGAAAATAACGCAAGCAACAGAAATGGCGCATCAAATGTCGCCGCTGCGGGCTTCTATTTATATGCCTAATGCATTGCAACTTGGCGGGTCCCATTTGCCATTGACTTTCGCTATTCTAGCGAAGGGAAGGTGTTTTTCAGACCTTTCGCTTAAGGCCTTCGTTCACATCGCAGTCTGAATTCGTTACAAGAACAAATTAATACCGCGAGGGGCTATTGTTGGGGGCCTTCATCTTCCGAAGGTCCTCAAAAACACGACTAATATGTTTTTCCAAGTATAATATATTCATAGGGACCTTCGGCCTTGGGATGAAGGTGTACACGATATGAAAAGTGCGACCTGGGAGAAGGATGAACCAGTTCTGAAGCTACGTGTGGAGAAGCTTCGGCTCAGCAGTGGAAAATGAAACCGACTTAAAGGGGAAAAGGTTGTTTAGTCCTCAATAGATTATCCCTTAGTCAATAGGAAATGTCAAGGGCATGGATGTAATTTTACATAGGTTGCGTCATGTGCCTATAAATAGATGAACAGTAGCGTCGTACTGTTAACGCTGACTGGTATTCACTTGCATGTCACACTTGGATTCTTACCTTTTGTCAAGCCGAAGGTACAAATGTAATTCAGTATTGTTAATGTTTATTCATGATTGTTTAATAGGAATGTGAATAATATAATGATCTAAGATGATTGTTTGTATTCTTTATGTGTAATTTATGTTCCTGTTTTCTATTACATGCTGAGATGATGAAGGTATGCCCTTCATGACCTTTGTCTGAAGATCATTATATCCTAAGGGAGATAATGCTTCGAAGGACGAAGGCCTTTAACCATTAACATTTGTGTTGCCTTGTTCTTAACTCACAGCATTTGAGAACAAGTTCCCAACACTTTCCTAATTAGTCAGCCAAGGGCGTCCCATTCCACCCTTGTGGTGGCACGTGTTTCTCAAGTTAAGCTCCATGTTCCAATTAAAGATAATAATTGAAAGGGAATTAGGCTTACACCTTTTTCCTAATTGATTTTGGTGGTTGAATTGCCCAACACAAATAATTGGACTAACTAGTTTGCTCTAGTCTATAAGCTCTACAGGTGCCAAAGGTTCACAATAAGTCAATAAAAAGACCAAGAAAGGGTTCAAACAAAGAGAGCAAAAGACATCCCAAAAGGCACCCTGGTCTGGCGCACCGGACTGTCCGGTGTGCCACCGGACAGTGTCCGGTGCACCAGGGCACTCGAGGCTGAACTCTTCACCTTCGGGAAATTCAGAGGGCGCTCCGCTATAATTCACCGGACTGTCCGGTGAGTCACCGGACAGTGTCCGGTGCACACCGGACTATCCGGTGTGCCAGCGGAGCAACGGCTACTTCGCGCGCAACGGTCGACTGCAACCGCATTCAATGCGCTACATTGCGTGCCAGAGTCAGAGCACGCGCGGTTGGCGCACCGGACAGTCTACAGGACATGTCCGGTGCACCACCGGACAACCCAGAGGCCCCACAAGTCAGAGCTTCAATGGTCGAACCCCAACGGTCTGCTGACGTGGCTGGCACACCGGACAGTGTCCGGTGGCGCACCGGACTGTCCGGTGCGCCATGCGACAGCAGCCTTCCAACGGCCATCTTTTGGTGGTTGGGGCTATAAATACCCCAACCACCCCACATTCAATTGCATCCAAGTTTCTACACTTCTACACCTTACAAGAGCTATAGCATTCATTACAAGACACACCAAAGAGATCAAATCCTCTCCCAACTCCACACAAAGCTTTAGTGATTAGAGAGAGAGATTTGTTGTGTTCATTTGAGCTCTTGCGCTTGGATTGCTTCTTTTCTTTCTCATTCTTCTTGTGATCAAACTCAATTGTAACCAAGGCAAGAGACACCAATTGTGTGGTGGTCCTTGCGGGAACTTTGTGTTCCGTTTGATTGAGAAGAGAAGCTCACTCGGTCTAAGTGATCGTTTGAGAGAGGGAAAGGGTTGAAAGAGACCAGGTCTTTGTGACCACCTCAACGGGGAGTAGGTTTGCAAGAACCGAACCTCGGTAAAACAAATCCTTGTGTCTCACTCTTTATTTGCTTGCGATTTGTTTTGTGCCCTCTCTCTCGGACTCGTTTATATTTCTAACGTTAACCCGGCTTGTAGCTGTGCTTAAGTTTATAAATTTCAGATTCGCCCTATTCACCCCCCCCCCCCCCTCTAGGCAACTTTCAATTGGTATCAGAGCCCGGTGCTTCATTAGAGCCTAATCGCTCGAAGTGATGTCGGGAGGATCCGCCAAGAGGGATCACAGGACCGGCGACAAGTCCGCAAGCTCGAGAAGAACACACTCAAGGGAGTCCGCCCACAAGCACAAGGAGGAATCATCTTGCTCCATCAAGTCCCATCGGATGGGTGACAAGAAGAAGAAGATGAGAAAGGTGGTCTACTACGAGACCGACTCTTCGTCACCCTCCACCTCCGGCTCGGAATCAGCCTCCACTACTTCAAAGCGCCATGAGCACAAGAAGTATAGTAAGATGCCCCTTCGCTATCCTCGCATTTCTAGACGCACTCCATTACTCTCTGTTCCATTAGGCAAACCACCTATGTTTGAAGGTGAAGATTATTCTATGTGGAGTGATAAAATAAGGCATCACCTAACCTCACTCCACAAAAGCATATGGGATATTGTTGAGTATGGAGTGCAGGTACCAAAGAAGGGAGACAAGGATTACGACTCGGAGGAGGTCGAACAAATCCAACATTTCAACTCCCAAGCCACAACTATACTCCTCGCCTCTCTAAGTTGAGAGGAATATAATAAGGTGCAAGGGTTGAAGAGCGCAAAGGAGATTTGGGACGTGCTAAAGACCACGCACGAAGGAGATGAGGTGACCAAGATCACCAAGCGGGAGACGATCGAGGGGGAGCTCGGTCGCTTACGACTTCGCCAAGGGGAGGAGCCACAAGAAATGTACAACTGACTCAAGACCTTGGTAAACCAAGTGCGCAACCTCAGGAGCAAAAAATGGGATGACCATGAAATGGTTAAGGTTATTCTAAGATCACTCGTTTTCCTTAACCCTACGCAAGTTCAATTAATTCGTGGTAATCCTAGATATACACTAATGACTCCCGAGGAAGTAATAGGGAATTTTGTGAGCTTTGAGTTGATGATCAAAGGCTCAAAGAAAATCGTTGAGCTAGATGGCCCCTCCATGTCCGAAGCACAACCGGTCGCATTCAAGGCGACGGAGGAGAGGAAGGCGGAATCTACATCAAGTAGACAACTCATCGACGCCTCTAAGCTCGACAACGAGGAAATGGCGCTCATCATCAAGAGCTTCCGCCAAATCCTCAAGCAAAGGAGGGGGAAAGATTACAAACCCCGCTCCAAGAAAGTATGCTACAAGTGTGGTAAGCCCGGTCATTTCATTGCTAAATGTCCATTATCTAGTGATAGTGACAGGGGCGACGACAAGAAGGGAAGAAGAAAGGAGAAGAAGAAGTACTACAAGAAGAAGGGCGGTGATGCCCATGTTTGCCGGGAATGGGACTCCAATGAGAGCTCCACCGACTCCTCCTCCGACGAGGACGCCGCAAACATCGCCGTCACCAAGGGTCTTCTCTTCCCCAACGTCGGCCACAAATGCCTCATGCAAAGGACGGCAAAAGGAAGAAGGTAAAATCAAGATCCTCCACTAAATATGAAACCTCTAGTGATGAGGATAATGCTAGTGATGAGGAGGATAACTTGCGCACCCTTTTTGTCAACCTAAACATGCAACAAAAAGAAAAATTAAATGAATTAATTAGTGCTATTCATGAGAAGGATGAACTCTTGGACACCCAAGAGGACTTCCTAATTAAGGAAAATAAGAAGCATGTTAAGGTTAAAAATGTTTACGCTCTAGAAGTAGAAATATGTGAAAAACTATCTAGTGAGCTAAGCACTTACCATGATACTATTGTCAACCTTATAAATGAGAATGCTAGTTTAATTGCTAAGGTTGATTCAAATGTTTGTGATGCTTCAATTCCCAATCTTAGATATGATAATGTTAAATTACTTGCTAAGATTGAAGAATTAAATGTTTCTCTTGCTAGCCTTAAGATTGAAAATGAAAAATTAATTGCTAAGGCTAAAGAATTAGATGTTTGCAATGCTTCCATTTCCGATCTTAGAGATAACAATGATATTTTACGTGCTAAGATTGTTGAACTTAATTCTTGCAAACCCTCTATATCTGCCATTGAGCATGTCACTATTTGTACTAGATGTAGAGATATTAACATTAATGCTATTCATGATCATATGGCTTTAATTAAACAACAAAATGATCATATAGCTAAATTAGATGCTAAAATTACCGAGCATGACTTAGAAAATGAAAATTTTAAATTTGCTAGAAGCATGCTCTATAGTGGGAGACGCCCTGGCATCAAGGATGGCATTGGCTTCCAAAAGGGGGACAATGTCAAACTTAATGCCCCTCCTAAAAGATTGTCTAACTTTGTAAAGGGCAAGGCTCCCATGCCTCAGGATAACGAGGGTTACATTTTGTACCCTGTCGGTTATCTCGAGAGCAAAATTAGGAGAATTCATTCTAGGAAGTCTCACTCTGGCCCTAATCATGCTTTTATGTATAAGGGTGAGACATCTAGTTCTAGGCAATCAACCCGTGCAAAATTGCCTAAGAAGAAAACTCCAACTGCATCAAATGAGCATGACATTTCATTTAAAACTTTTGATGCATCTTATGTTTTAACTAACAAATCCGGCAAGATAGTTGCCAAGTATGTTGGGGGCAAACACAAAGGATCAAAGACTTGTGTTTGGGTACCCAAAGTTCTTGTATCTAATGTCAAAGGACCCAAAACCATTTGGGTACCTAAAATCAAGAACTAAACTTGTTTTGTAGGTTTATGCATCCGGGGGCTCAAGTTGGATCATCGATAGCGGGTGCACAAACCATATGACAGGGGAGAAGAAAATGTTCTCCTCCTATGAGAAAAACCAAGATCCCCAAAGAGCTATCACATTCGGAGATGGAAACCAAGGTTTGGTCAAAGGATTGGGTAAAATTGCTATATCTCCTGACCATTCCATTTCCAATGTTTTTCTTGTAGACTCTTTAGATTACAAATTGCTTTCCATTTCTCAGTTATGCAAAATGGGCTATAATTGTCTTTTTACGGATATATGTGTTACTGTCTTTAGAAGAAGTAATGATTCAGTAGCATTTAAGGGAGTGTTAGAGGGTCAGCTATACTTGGTAGACTTTGATAGAGCTGAACTCGACACTTGCTTAATTGCTAAGACTAACATGGGTTGGCTCTGGCATCGCCGACTAGCACATGTTGGAATGAAGAATCTTCACAAGCTTCTAAAGGGAGAACACATTTTGGGACTAACAAATGTTCATTTTGAGAAAGACAGGATTTGTAGCGCATGTCAGGCGGGAAAGCAAGTTGGTGTTCATCATCCACACAAGAACATCATGACGACTGACAGGCCACTCGAGCTCCTACATATGGACCTATTCGGCCCGATAGCTTACATAAGCATCGGTGGGAGTAAGTACTGTCTAGTTATTGTGGATGACTATTCTCACTTCACTTGGGTGTTCTTTTTACAGGAAAAATCTCATACCTAAGAGACCTTAAAGGGATTCTTGAGACGGGCTCAAAACGAGTTTGGCTTAAGGATCAAGAAAATTAGAAGCGACTACGGGACGGAGTTCAAGAACTCACAAATCGAAGACTTCCTTGAGGAGGAGGGCATCAAGCATGAGTTCTCTTCTCCCTACACCCCACAACAAAATGGTGTAGTGGAGAGGAAGAATAGAACTCTATTGGACATGGCAAGAACCATGCTTGATGAGTACAAGACTTCGGATCGGTTTTGGGCCGAGGCGGTCAACACCGCCTGCTACGCCATCAACCGGTTGTATCTACACCGAATCCTCAAGAAGACATCATATGAACTCCTAACCGGTAAAAAGCCCAATGTTTCATATTTTAGAGTCTTTGGTAGCAAATGCTTTATTCTTGTCAAAAGAGGTAGAAAATCCAAATTTGCTCCTAAGGCTGTAGAAGGCTTTTTACTAGGATATGATTCAAACACAAGGGCATATAGAGTCTTTAACAAGTCCTCTGGACTAGTTGAAGTTTCTTGTGACATTGTGTTTGATGAGACTAACGGCTCTCAAGAAGAGCAAGTTGATCTTGATGAGATAGGTGATGAAGAGGCTCCGTGCATCGCGCTAAGGAACATGTCCATTGGGGATGTGTGTCCTAAGGAATCCAAAGAGCCACCACATGCACAAGATCAACCATCTTCCTCAATGCAAGCATCTCCACCAACTCAAGATGAGGATGAGGCTCAAAATGATGTAGGAGAAGATTAAGAAGTTGAGCCACCTCAAGAGGAGAGCAATGATCAAGGGGGAGATGCCCATGATCAAGATGAGGAAGATGAACAAGTTCCAAGACCGCAACACCCAAGAGTCCACCAAGCAATCCAACGAGATCACCCCGTGAACACCATCCTCGGCGATATTCAAAAGGGGGTAACTACTCGATCTTGGGTTGCTCATTTTTGTGAACATTACTCTTTTGTTTCCTCCATTGAGCCACACAGGATAGAGGAAGCACTTCAAGATTCGGATTGGGTGGTGGCGATGCAAGAGGAGCTCAACAACTTCACCAGGAATGAGGTATGGCATTTAGTTCCACGTCCTAATCAAAATGTTGTAGGAACCAAATGGGTCTTCCGCAACAAGCAAGATGAGCATGGTGTGGTGACAAGGAACAAAACCCGACTTGTAGCCAAGGGATATTCACAAGTCAAAGGTTTGGATTTCGGTGAAACCTATGCACCCGTAGCTAGGCTTGAATCAATTCGCATATTACTTGCCTATGCTACTTACCATGGCTTTAAGCTTTACCAAATGGACGTGAAAAGTGCTTTCCTCAATGGACCAATCAAGGAAGAGGTCTATGTTGAGTAACCTCCCGGCTTTGAAGATAGTGAGTACCCTAACTACGTTTATAAACTCTCTAAGGCGCTTTATGGGCTCAAGCAAGCCCCAAGAGCATGGTATGAATGCCTAAGAGATTTTCTTATCACTAATGGCTTCAAAGTTGGAAAGGCCGATCCTACCTTATTTACTAAAACTCTTGACAATGATTTGTTTGTATGCCAAATTTATGTTGATGATATCATATTTGGGTCTACTAACGAATCTACATGTGAGGAATTTAGTAGGATCATGACACAAAAATTCGAGATGTCGATGATGGGGGAGTTGAAGTACTTCTTAGGATTTCAAGTAAAGCAACTCCAATAGGGCACCTTCATTAGCCAAACGAATTATATTCAAGACATTCTAACTAAGTTTGGGATGAAGGATGGCAAGCCCATCAAGACACCCATGGGAACCAATGGGCATCTCGACCTCGACACGGGAGGTAAATCCATCGATCAAAAGGTATACCGGTCGATGATAGGCTCTTTACTCTATCTATGTGCATCTCGACCGGATATTATGCTTTCTGTATGCATGTGTGCAAGATTCCAAGCCGACCCTAAGGAAGCTCACCTTACGGCCGTAAAACGAATCTTGAGATATTTAGTTTATACTCCTAAGTTTGGGCTTTGGTACCCTCGAGGATCCACATTTGATTTAATTGGTTATTCGGATGCCGATTGGGCGGGGTGTAAAATTAATAGAAAGAGTACACCGGGGACTTGCCAGTTCTTGGGAAGGTCTCTGCTGTCTTGGGCTTCAAAGAAGCAAAATTCCGTAGCTCTTTATACCGCCGAAGCCGAGTATATTGCCGCAGGCCATTGTTGCGCGCAACTACTTTGGATGAGGCAAACCCTTAGGGACTATGGTTACAAATTAACCAAAGTTCCTCTTCTATGTGATAATGAGAGTGCAATCTGCATGGCGGATAATCCCGTTGAGCATAGCCGCACTAAACACATAGCCATTCGGTATCATTTCTTAAGGGATCACCAACAAAAGGGAGATATCGAGATTGCATATATTAACACTAAGGAACAATTAGCCGATATATTTACCAAGCCACTAGATGAACAAACTTTTAACAAACTTAGGCACGAGCTAAATATTCTTGATTCTAGGAATTTCTTTTGATGTCTTGCATACATAGCTCATTAATATACCTTTGATCATATCTCTTTCATGTGCTATGACTAATGTGTTCTCAAGTATATTTCAAACCAAGTCATAGGTGTATTGAAAGGAAATTGGAGTCTTTGGCGAAAGACAAAGGCTTCCACTCTACTCCATAACTCATTCTTCGTTGTCGCTCCGAGCAACTCTCCAACTTTGGTATAACCTTCACTCATATTATGTTCGCCAAAGGAGGAGAAAGTAGTAGAAAGGGCTTATATTTCACTCAAGTTTCCGTTTTTGGCGATTCATGCCAAAGGGGGGGAAAGTATTATCCCAAAGCAAAAGGACCGCACCAACACCCATTTTTCAAAAGGTTTTAAAATAATGAATTTTTCAATTGATTTCTTATTATATTCAAAAGAGGGAGAAAATAGCACCTTCAAAAATTGGTATCCTGAAACCCTCTTGAACTCTAAGAGGAGGATTTTATTAAGGGGAGTTTTGTTTAAGTCAAAGAAAAAGCATTTGAAATAGGGGGAGAAAATTTCAAATCTTGACAATGCTTCTCAAAATCTTATTCATTTACCTTTGACTATTTGCAAAAGAACTTTGAAAACAATTTACAAAAGGATTTGCAAAAACAAAACATGTGGTGCAAGCGTGGTCCAAAATATTAAAGATAAAGAAACAATCCATGCATAACTCATGAAAATATTTATTGGCTAAATTCTAAGTAACCTTTGCACTTACAATTATGCAAACTAGTTCAATTATGCACTTCTATACATGCTTTGGTTTGTGTTGGCATCAATCACCAAAAAGGGGGAGATTGAAAGGGAATTAGGCTTACACCTTTTTCCTAATTGATTTTGGTGGTTGAATTGCCCAACACAAATAATTGGACTAACTAGTTTGCTCTAGTCTATAAGTGAAAGGGAAATGTGCCCTTGGGCCATTTCTAAGTGTTTTGGTGATTTAGTGTCCAACACAAGTGCCTAAGTGTCAAATGGTGGACAAAGTACAAATCAAGTATAAAGGTATGTTTCTCAGACTTAGTACATTGTTTTAAAGACTAATGTATTGTGTCTAAGTGCTGGAAACAGGAGAAATCGAATTGGAGAAGAGATGGCCTTGTTCAGCCAAAGCCAGCTTTGTCTGGGTGCACCGGACTGTCCGGTGGTGCACCGGACTGTCCGGTGGTGCACCGGACAGTGTCCGGTGTGCCAGACTGGCTTAGGCGAACTTGCTGCTCTCGGGAAGAAATTAACGGTGTACGGCTAAAATTCACCGGACTGTCCGGTGTGCACCGGACTGTCCGGTGAGCCAACGGTCGGCCGGGCCAACGGTCGGCCGCTCGATCCGCGCGGGACACGTGGCCGAGCCAACGGCTAGTAGGGGGCACCGGACTGTCCGGTGTGCACCGGACAGTGTCCAGGCGCCAATAGCTCCAAGGAGCCAACGGTCGGCTTCACCAAATAAGGAAAGAGATCCGCACCGGACAGTGTCCGGTGGTGCACCGGACTGTCCGGTGCGCCAGGCAACAGAAGGCAAGAATTGCCTTCCTGGAATGCACTCAACGGCTCCTAGCTGCCTTGGGGCTATAAAAGGGACCCCTAGGCGCATGGAGGAGAATACCAAGCATCCTTTGAGCATTGTTGATCACTCACACTCCATTCCTGCGCACTTGTTCGACATTCTTAGTGATTTGAGCTCCGTTCTAGTGTGAAACTTGTGATAGTCTCTTGAGCTCAAGTCTGGGTCTTGTGTGTGTGTATTTGCTGTGATCTTTGTGTCTTGTGTGAGTTGCTCATCCCTCCCTTACTCCGTGCTTCTTTGTGAACATCAAAGTGTAAGGGCGAGAGGCTCCAAGTTGTGGAGATTCCTCGCGAACGGGATAAGAAAAGAAAAGCAAAACATCGTGGTATTCAAGTTGATCATTGGATCACTTGAGAGGAGTTGGGTGCAACTCTCGTCCGTTGGGACGCCACAACGTGGAGTAGGCAAGCGTTGGTCTTGGCTGAACCACGGGATAAACCACTATGTCATCTCTGTGATTGATCTCTTGTGGTTATTGTGTTTTGTTGAGACTCCTCTCTAGCCACTTGGCATTATTGTGCTAACGCCTAATCAAGTTTTTGTGGATTAAGTTTCAAGTTTCACAGGATCACCTATTCACCCCCCCCCCCCCCCCCTCTAGGTGCTCTCAATTGGTATCGGAGCCGTTCTCTTCAAGAAAG
Organism: Zea luxurians; assembly: GCA_029449295.1. Lineage (NCBI taxonomy): Eukaryota > Viridiplantae > Streptophyta > Magnoliopsida > Poales > Poaceae > Zea > Zea luxurians. The sequence continues at coordinate 1,116,774 of JAOPSE010000034.1, forward strand.
GAACTAATTGCCCGAAGAGATGGATCCTAAGGGAAAGGGGATTGTGATCAATGATAAGGAGAAGGAGTCCTTCGTCAACGAGCCTAATGATGACAAGCCTACTGACTCGAGCTCGGGCCACAAACGCAAAGATGGGAAGAAGAAGACAAGGCGCATCAAGGAGATCGTCTACTACGACGACAGCGATGAGTCCACTTCTTCCCAAAAGGACAACAACGACAACGACTACGACAAAAGAAAGACGGTTAATTCGGACTTTTCTTTCGATTACTCTCGTATTCCGCATAGCTCAAATGCACATTTGCTTTCCATCCCTCTTGGCAAACCTCCACACTTTGATGGAGAGGACTACGGATTTTGGAGTCACAAAATGCGTAGTCACCTGTTCTCTCTCCATCCAAGTATATGGGAGATTGTTGAGAATGGAATGAAATTTGATAGCTCGGATAGTCCATTATTTATTAATGAACAAATTCATAAAAATGCACAAGCTACTACTGTGTTGTTAGCCTCTTTGTGCAGGGACGAGTATCATAAGGTGAGCGGCTTGGACAACGCCAAGCAGATCTGGGACACCCTCAAGATCTCTCATGAGGGGAACGACGTCACCTTGCTCACCAAGATGGAGTTGGTAGAGGGCGAGCTCGGGAGATTTGCAATGATAAGGGGCGAGGAGCCAACCCAAACATACAACCGGCTCAAGACCCTCATCAACAAAATAAGGAGCTACAGAAGCACGCGATGGACGGACCACGACGTCGTTCGCCTAATGCTAAGGTCCTTTACTGTACTTGATCCACATCTGGTGAACAATGTTCGTGAAAATCCTAGGTACACCAAGATGTCGCCCGAAGAAGTTCTTGGGAAGTTCGTAAGCGGGCGAATGATGATCAAGGAGGCGAGATACGTGGACGACGCATTGAATGGTCCAATCAATGAGCCTCAACCCTTTGCTCTCAAGGCAACAAGAAGCAAGGAGGTGCTACCTAGCAAGGTGGCACAAGTTGAGGCGGTAGGGCTAAATGATGAAGAGATGGCTCTCATCATCAAGCGCTTCAAGACGGCGCTAAAGGGTCACAAGGGGCAGCCAAGAAAGACCAAGACAAAGGGGAAGCGCTCATGCTTCAAGTGTGGTAAGATTGGTCATTTTATCGCTAACTGCCCCGATAATGATAGTGACCAGGAACAGGGGAACAAGAGGGAGAAGAAGAAGGAATACAAAAAGGCTAAGGGTGAGGCACACCTTGGCAAGGAGTGGGACTCGGATTGTTCGTCATCCGACTTCGACAATGAAGGACTCGCCGCCACCGCCTTCAACAAGTCATCCCTTTTCCCCAACGAGCGTCACACATGCCTCATGGCGAAGGAGAAGAAGGTATGTACTCGAAACAATGTCACTTATGATTCTTCTAGTAATGATGAGTCCAGTGATGAAGAAATAGATTACTCTAGTTTGTTCAAGGGATTGGATAGAACTAAAATAGATAAGATTAATGAATTTTGCCTTGAATAAAAAGGATAGACTTTTAGAGAAACAAGAGGACCTTTTATATGAAGAGCATGACAAATTTGTAGAGGCACAAAAATCTCATGCTTTAGAAGTTAAAAGAAATGAAATGCTTTCTTGTGAACTATCTTCTTGCCATGAGACAATTTCTAGCTTAAGGAGCATAAATGATGATTTGAATGCTAAGCTAGAAATAGCTAGTAAATCTAACTCTTGTGTAGAACATGTTATGATTTGCAATAGGTGTAAAGATTTTGACATTGATGCCTATAGTGAACACCTAGTTTCAATTTCCAAATTGAATGACGAATTGGCTAGTCTTAATGCCCAACTTAAGACTAGCAAGAATGAATTTGACAAGCTAAAATTTGCAAGGGATGCCTACACAATTGGTAGACACCCCTCAATTAAGGATGGACTTGGCTTCAAGAGGGAAGCCAAGGACTTAACAAGCCATAAGGCTCCCATCTCCACCAAGGAGAAAGGGAAGGCCCCTATGGCTAGTAGTGCTAAAAAGAATCATGCTTTTATGTACCATGATAGAAGACAGTCTTATAGGAGTTGTAATGCTTATGATGCTTTTGACTCTCATGCCATGTTTGCTTCTAGTTCTACCTATATGCATGGTAGAGATATGTCTAGGAGATATGTTGTTCATATGCCTAGGAGAAATGCTGTTAATGTTCCTAGGAAAGTTGATGAACCTTCTACAATATATCATGCTTGCAATGCTTCATTTGCCATTTGTAGAAAGAATAAGAAGGTGATTGCTAGGAAGTTAGGGGCAAGATGCAAGGGAGATAAAACTTGCATTTGGGTCCCTAAGACAATTGTGACTAACCTTGTAGGACCCAATAAGAGTTGGGTACCTAAGACCCAAGCCTAAATTTGCCTTGCAGGTTTATGCATCCGGGGGTTCAAGCTGGATTATCGACAGCGGATGCACAAACCATATGACGGGGGAGAAGAAGATGTTCACCTCCTATGTCAAAAACAAGGATTCCCAAGATTCAATAATATTCGGTGATGGGAATCAAGGCAAGGTAAAAGGGTTAGGTAAAATTGCTATTTCATCCGAGCACTCTATATCTAATGTGTTTTTAGTTGAGTCTCTTGGATATAATTTGTTATCTGTTAGTCAATTATGCAAAATGGGATATAATTGTCTATTCACAAATGTAGATGTGTCTGTCTTTAGAAGAAGTGATGGTTCATTAGCTTTTAAGGGTGTATTAGACGGCAAACTTTATTTAGTTGATTTTGCAAAAGAGGAGGCCGGTCTAGATGCATGATTAATTGCTAAGACTAGCATGGGCTGGCTGTGGCATCGCCGCTTAGCACATGTGGGGATGAAGAACCTTCACAAGCTTCTAAAGGGAGAACACGTGATAGGTCTAACCAATGTTACTTTCGAAAAAGATAGACCTTGTGCAGCTTGTCAAGCAGGTAAACAAGTGGGAGGAGCGCATCACAGCAAGAATGTGATGACCACATCAAGACCTCTGGAGCTGCTACATATGGACCTCTTCGGACCCGTCGCCTATCTAAGCATAGGAGGAAGTAAGTATGGTCTAGTTATTGTTGATGACTTTTCCCGCTTCACTTGGGTATTCCTTTTGCAGGATAAATCTAAAACCCAAGGGACCCTCAAGCGCTTCCTAAGGAGAGCTCAAAACGAGTTTGAGCTCAAGGTGAAGAAGATAAGGAGCGACAATGGGTCCGAGTTCAAGAACCTTCAAGTGGAGGAGTACCTTGAGGAGGAAGGGATCAAGCACGAGTTATCCGCTCCCTACACACCACAGCAAAATGGTGTGGTAGAGAGAAAGAACAGGACGCTTATAGACATGGCGAGGACGATGCTTGGAGAGTTCAAGACCCCCGAGCACTTTTGGTCGGAAGCCGTGAACACGGCTTGCCACGCCATCAACAGTACCTTCATCGCCTCCTCAAGAAGACGTCATACGAGCTACTAACCGGTAACAAACCCAATGTTTCGTATTTCCGAGTTTTTGGGAGTAAATGCTACATTCTAGTGAAGAAGGGTAGGAATTCTAAATTTGCTCCCAAAGCTGTAGAAGGGTTTTTGTTAGGTTATGATTCAAATACAAAGGCGTATAGGGTCTTCAACAAATCATCGGGTTTGGTTGAAGTCTCTAGCGACGTTGTATTTGATGAGACTAATGGCTCTCCAAGAGAGCAAGTTGTTGATTTTGATGATGTAGATGAAGAAGAAGTTCCAACGGCCGCAATACGCACCATGGCGATTGGAGATGTGCGGCCACAGGAACAAGATGAACGAGATCAACCTTCTTCCTCAACAATGGTGCATCCCCCAACTCAAGATGATGAACAGGAGGCGTGTGATCAAGGGGGAGCACAAGATGATCATGTAATGGAGGAAGAAGCGCAACCGGCACCTCCAACCCAAGTTCGAGCTATGATTCAAAGGGATCATCCCGTCGACCAAATTTTGGGTGACATTAGCAAGGGGGTAACTACTCGGTCTCGATTAGTTAATTTTTGTGAGCATTACTCCTTTGTCTCTTCTATTGAGCCTTTCAGGGTAGAAGAGGCCTTGCTAGATCCGGACTGGGTGTTGGCCATGCAAGAGGAGCTCAACAACTTCAAGAGGAATGAAGTTTGGACATTGGTGCCTCGTCCCAAGCAAAATGTTGTGGGAACCAAGTGGGTGTTCCGCAACAAATAAGACGAGCACGGGGTGGTGACAAGGAACAAGGCTTGACTTGTGGCAAAAGGTTATGCCCAAGTCGCAGGTTTGGACTTTGAGGAGACTTTTGCTCCTGTGGCTAGGCTAGAGTCCATTCGTATTTTGCTAGCATATGCCGCTCACCATTCTTTCAGGCTGTTCCAAATGGATGTGAAGAGCGCTTTCCTCAACGGGCCAATCAAGGAGGAGGTGTACGTGGAGCAACCCCCTGGCTTCGAGGATGAACGGTACCCCGACCACGTGTGTAAGCTCTCTAAGGCGCTCTATGGACTTAAGCAAGCCCCAAGAGCATGGTATGAATGCCTTAGAGACTTTTTAATTGCTAATGCTTTCAAGGTTGGGAAAGCCGATCCAACTCTTTTCACTAAGACCTGCGATGTTGATCTGTTTGTGTGCCAAATTTATGTCGATGACATAATATTTGGCTCCACTAACCAAAAGTCTTGTGAAGAGTTTAGCAGGGTGATGACGCAGAAATTCGAAATGTCGATGATGGGCGAGTTGAACTACTTCCTTGGGTTCCAAGTGAAGCAACTCAAGGACGGGACCTTCATCTCTCAAACGAAGTACACGCAAGGCTTGATCAAGCGGTTTGGGATGAAGGACGCCAAGCCCGCAAAGACTCCAATGGGAACCGACGGACACACCGACCTCAACAAAGGAGGTAAGTCCGTTGATCAAAAGGCATACCGGTCTATGATAGGGTCTTTACTTTATTTATGTGCAAGTAGACCGGATATTATGCTTAGCGTATGCATGTGTGCTAGATTTCAATCCGATCCTAAGGAGTGTCACTTAGTGGCTGTGAAGCGAATTCTTAGATATTTAGTCGCTACGCCTTGCTTCGGGATCTGGTATCCAAAGGGGTCTACCTTTGACTTAATTGGATACTCAGACTCCGACTATGCTGGATGTAAGGTCGATAGGAAGAGTACATCGGGGACGTGCCAATTCTTAGAAAGGTCCCTGGTGTCATGGAGCTCTAAGAAACAAACTTTTGTTGCCCTATCCACCGTTGAGGCCAAGTACGTTGCCGCAGGACAGTGTTGCGCGCAACTACTTTGGATGAGGCAAACCCTCAGGGACTTTGGCTACAATTTGAGCAAAGTCCCACTCCTATGTGATAATGAGAGTGCTATCCGCATGGCGGATAATCCTGTTGAACACAGCCGCACAAAGCACATAGACATCCGGCATCACTTTTTGAGAGACCACTAGCAAAAGAGAGATATCGAAGTGTTTCATGTTAGCTCGGAGAACCAGCTAGCCGATATCTTTACCAAGCCTTTAGATGAGTAGACCTTTTGCAAGTTGCGTAGTGAGCTAAATGTCTTAGATTCGCGTAACTTGGATTGATTTATAGCATACATGTGTTTATGCCTTTGATCATGTTCCTTATGCATTTTGTTGTTTACTTATGGTGCTCAAGTTGTACAAGCACTCCCCGGACCTTACAAGTCCATTTGCAAGTGATGCACAAATTTAGGGGGAGATGTGCTACAACTTGACCTTTTGAGACTAACTGTGTGCTTGAGTTTGCTTAATTTAGTCTCAAAGGTGGTTTGAAAGGGAAAGGTGGACTTGGACCATGCAAGACTTCCACTGCACTCCGATGAAAGAGTAACTTCTTCCAAGTTCATCTTTGCACTCTTATTTCCTTTTTACTCTTAGTTGAAGATTTTGGTGAGGCAATGGGGTTAAAGGGCCAAAATTGATCCCGTTTTGGTGCTTGATGCCAAAGGGGGAGAAAATAAGGCCAAAGAAATAAATGGATCAGCTACCACTTGTGAATTTTGAAAATAGTAGAGTTAGAGTTTTTGTTTGTCAAAATACTCTTATTTGCCTCTTATTGTCAAAAGTTGGTCTCTTGTGGGGAGAAGGTTTAATTATGGGGAAAAGGGGGAGTTTTTGAATCCTTGATCAATTTCTCATGAAATATCTCTCTTTATGTTTCAACATGTGTGTTTGACTTAAAGATAGGAAATTGACTTTGATTTGCAAAAACAAACCAAGTGGTGGCAAAGAATGATCCATATATGCCAAATTTGATTCAAAACAAATTTGAGTTCTTATTTGAATTGATTTTGTACTTGTTCTACTTGCTTTATGTTGTGTTGGCATAAATCACCAAAAAGGGGGAGATTGAAAGGGAAATGTGCCCTTGGGCCATTTCTAAGTGTTTTGGTGATTTAGTGTCCAACACAAGTGTCTAAGTGTCAAATGGTGGACAAAGTACAAATCAAGTATAAAGGTATGTTTCTCAGACTTAGTACATTGTTTTAAAGACTAATGTATTGTGTCTAAGTGTTGGAAACAGGAGAAATCGAATTGGAGAAGAGATGGCCTTGTTCAGCCAAAGCCAACTCTGTCTGGGTGCACCGGACTGTCCGGTGGTGCACCGGACAGTGTCCGGTGTGCCAGACTGGCTTAGGCAAACTTGCTGCTCTCGGGAAGAAATTAACGACGTACAGCTAAAATTCATCGGACTGTCCGGTGTGCACCGGACTGTCCGGTGAGCCAACGGTCGGCCGCTCGATCCGCGCGGGACACGTGGCCGAGCCAACGGCTAGTAGGGGCACCGGACTGTCCGGTGTGCACCGGACAGTGTCCAGTGTGCCAACAGCTCCAAGGAGCCAACGGTCGGCTTCACCAAATAAGGAAAGAGATCCGCACCGGACAGTGTCCGGTGGTGCACCGGACTGTCCGGTGCGCCAGGCAACAGAAGGCAAGAATTGCCTTCCTGGAATGCACTCAACGGCTCCTAGCTGCCTTGGGGCTATAAAAGGGACCCCTAGGCGCATGGAGGAGAATACCAAGCATCCTTTGAGCATTGTTGATCACTCACACTCCATTCCTGCGCACTTGTTCGACATTCTTAGTGATTTGAGCTCCGTTCTAGTGTGAAACTTGTGATAGTCTCTTGAGCTCAAGTCTGGGTCTTGTGTGTGCGTATTTGCTGTGATCTTTGTGTCTTGTGTGAGTTGCTCATCCCTCCCTTACTCCGTGCTTCTTTGTGAACATCAAAGTGTAAGGGCGAGAGGCTCCAAGTTGTGGAGATTCCTCGCGAACGGGATAAGAAAAGAAAAGCAAAACACCGTGGTATTCAAGTTGATCATTGGATCACTTGAGAGGAGTTGAGTGCAACTCTCGTCCGTTGGGACGCCACAACGTGAAGTAGGCAAGCGTTGGTCTTGGCCGAACCACGAGATAAACCACTGTGCCATCTCTGTGATTGATCTCTTGTGGTTATTGTGTTTTGTTGAGACTCCTCTCTAGCCACTTGGCATTATTGTGTTAACGCCTAATCAAGTTTTTGTGGATTAAGTTTCAAGTTTCACAGGATCACCTATTCACCCCCCCCCCTCTAGGTGCTCTCAATAAGCTCTACAGGTGCCAAAGGTTCACAATAAGTCAATAAAAAGACCAAGAAAGGGTTCAAACAAAGAGAGCAAAAGACATCCCAAAAGGCACCCTGGTCTGGCGCACCGGACTGTCCGGTGTGCCACCAGACAGTGTCCGGTGCACCAGGGCACTCGAGGCTGAACTCTTCACCTTCGGGAAATTCAGAGGGCGCTCCGCTATAATTCATCGGACTGTCCGGTGAGTCACCGGACAATGTCCGGTGCACACCGGGCTGTCTGGTGTGCCAGCGGAGCAACGACTACTTCGCACGCAACGGTCGACTGCAACCGCATTCAATGCGCTACAGTGCGCGCCAGAGTCAGAGCACGCGCGGTTGGCGCACCGGACAGTCCACAGGACCTGTCCGGTGCACCACCGGACAACCCAGAGGCCCCACAAGTCAGAGCTTCAACAGTCGAACCCCAACGGTCTGCTGACGTGGCTGGCGCATCGGAGAGTGTACGGTGGCGCACCGGACTGTCCGGTGCGCCATGCGACAGCAGCCTTCTAACGGCCATCTTTTGGTGGTTGGGGCTATAAATACCCCCAACCACCCCACATTCAATTGCATCCAAGTTTCTACACTTCTACACCTTACAAGAGTTATAGCATTCATTACAAGACACACCAAAGAGATCAAATCCTCTCCCAACTCCACACAAAGCTTTAGTGATTATAGAGAGAGATTTGTTGTGTTCATTTGAGCTCTTGCGCTTGGATTGCTTCTTTTCTTTCTCATTCTTCTTGTGATCAAACTCAATTGTAACCAAGGCAAGAGACACCAATCGTGTGGTGGTCCTTGCGGGAACTTTGTGTTCCGTTTGATTGAGAAGAGAAGCTCACTCGGTCTAAGTGACCGTTTGAGAGAGGGAAAGGGTTGAAAGAGACCCGGTCTTTGTGACCACCTCAACGGGGAGTAGGTTTGCAAGAACCGAACCTCGGTAAAACAAATCCTTGCGTCTCACTCTTTATTTGCTTGCGATTTGTTTTGTGCCCTCTCTCTCAGACTCGTTTATATTTCTAACGCTAACCCGGCTTGTAGCTGTGCTTAAGTTTATAAATTTTAGATTCGCCCTATTCACCCACCCCTCTAGGTGACTTTCAATAATGATCTTGACATGAACATAAATAAAATAACAAAATAATTGGACCATGGATACAATGAAATATTAACCCAAAACCAATAAAGCAATAGCAAACTACCCAAATTATTCAGGGGTAACAAGGTAAAAAGGATAACAGACTAGGGTAACCTATTGGGTCCCATCAAAATTAAACATATGCATCAATAAGTTGTATTAAAGAACAATATTAGGTAAAAAAGTGGTCAAGGGCACACCTTGCCTTCAATGAGCTCCTGCTCAGCAACTTCTATCTGCTGGGCACCAGGATCCTCAGCCACAGGCTCTTCTACTCGCCACAATACAAACAAGCACAATATATAGAGAAAATTAACATCACACCAAACATATAAACAAAATATATAATAATAATCTACACATTAAAATAAGACCCTAGGAACATGAATCATTAATTTTGGAGTTATAGATTTTAAGTTATGAATTTCCAAAGGTTTTATGTATTTGATACAAGATTAACTAAGAAATAAATCTTATTACTGTTTTCATGTCAAAACAGAGACACTAGGTGATAAACAATAATATTACAAAATTTTAGAAACTGGAATGGATCAATTTGGAGTTCATATGAATTTTCTATGATTTATACAAGTTCTAGGGGTTTATTTTTACATCAAAATCCTTTTCTAATAAATTTTCTCTAATTTTATAATTCTCTGGACTGGGCGCATTAAAACAAGGAACAGCAGGGACCTTTGCGCAATTATTCCTAAGACTCAGCGCACTGTGCACTGGACGGTGGGTTTATTTCAGTAAATCGCAGGGACTCTTATGCAAGTGTGCACGACCGAAGGGGTATCGGCCGATTACATTCGTTGGATCAACGGCCGATGCGCCAGATTAGATCTAAGACTTCACGAACTGGTATGCAATCTAGGCCCTCGGTTTTGGATCTGACGACTTAGGTTTCAAGTAGTAAGATCTAACTGTAGCCACTAGATCTGAGATCCACGGTCCATTTTCCCTACGCGCGAATGGTTACGCATGATCTAATCCAGGCCGTCGCTACGGAGATCAACGACCCGCACGGTTTCTACCTTACACCCCTCTCTCACCTACGGCGAACGACGACATCCTGAGCGCCGCCGCGGAGCCCTCACCGGCTTTCGATGATACGACGAGAGCGTGACCTAAACTCGAATTTAATCGGCGCTACATGATGTACCAGCAAAAGGGGAAGTGTTCGAATAGCTGCTCGCCGACAATTGCGACCCGTAGTGCCCTGACCACGGGGAGGTGTTGTTCTCCTGCCGCGGACGCGCTCCGGTGAGGAATTCCCCTCACGCCGCTGCACCTTGCGCCCGAATTCTCCCCGGCGTACGATCCACACCCCCGTAGGGTAGTTTCGGAGCGCACGACAAGTATTTAACGAGGGCGACGGTGGCTAACACCTATGGCGGCTACCGGCGAGGTGTTCTGGCACGACGTCGGTTGTCGAAGTGGGCGAGGAAGGTCAACAGGGTGCGGGCGTGCTATTTGTAGGGCGGCAAATACGGCGTCCGCGACCAGGTTGAGCAGAACGGCCCCGCGCACGCCGCCGTTGATCTCGGCGGAGTGGGTAGCGAGGAGGAGGTGATGCCTAACAGTCGGGTCCACCAGACAGAGACACCGCACGGCGTGTGAATGAGGGGCGGGCCCGGTTTGTCAGTAGCACATGGTCAGCACGACGTCGCGGTCCTGTAGCTGGCTTGTGGGCCCGACGCACTCAGAGTCATCGCGCGAGGGACTGGCCGGGCAGGCCCACCTATCGGCTCGCGCTATTGCTAGTTGGGCCACGTGGTGAAGATAGAAGTGGGCTGATTTAGCGCCCAGGGCCCAGGTAACCGTTTTTCTCTTTTTCCTTTTATATTTTCTCTTTTTTCTTTTTGATTTTCCTTTTTCCTTTTCATTTGAGTCTCAAATTTGAGTTTGAATATGAGTTTCACCTTTGAATTAAATGTATACATTCCAGTCCTAATATAGAAATAATATATTTTATTATATATTTTTATACTCATTTTTACTCACATGATATTTTCTTTCTTCTCTTTTCTAAATTCTAGAATTTCTTTTAGATCTTAAATTCCACTTTGGACTTTATTATATTTCTTTTTACATTATTTTTATATTGTCACAAAATGCACACAAAATAAAGTCCAGCATGATGCATGATTTGGTGGCATGTCTTTTATTAATTATTTGTTTTTCTTTTAAGTGAGGTGTTCACATGTGATGGTAAATAAAGAGTGCACAAACATATAGGAAATAATTTCTCCTTTAGTAATCTCTTACAAATTGGGTATTACAAATCCTACCCCCCCCCATCCTCGAGATTTAGGAAGGACTAGGGAAAAGATGAGGAAAATCTATGTGAAGCTCTTCTTCTCTCTCCCAAGTAGCTTCATCTTCTCCATGATGATTCCATTGCACTTTGCACATCTTTATCACTTTATTTCTTGTAACTCAAGTCAAAGTGTCAAGAATCTTGATAGGATACTCCGTGTAAGTCAAATCACCCTGAACACTGAGCTCTTCCAATGGTAGTTGTTCCTCAGGGACACGGAGACACTTCTTAAGTGGAGACACGTGGAATACATTATGCACATCACATAGATTATCAGGTAGCTTGAGTTGATAGGCCATCTCCCCAACTCGCCTAAAGATTCTGAATGGTCCAATAAAGCGAGGGGACAATTTGCCCTTGACTTTAAATCTCCTCATTCCACGAAGTGGTGACACCTTGAGGTACACATGATCACCTTCCTCAAATTCTAGTGGTCTTCTTCGAATGTCAGTATAGCTCTTTTATCTGGTCTGAGCTACCCTCAAATTCTCCCGGATTATACGGACTTGTTCTTCTGCCTCTTGAATAAGTTTAGGCCCAAAGAACTGTCTTTCTCCAGTCTGATCCCAATATAGAGGAGTCCTGCACTTCCTACCATATAAAGCTTCAAATGGTGACATCTTCAGACTGGCCTGATAACTATTATTATATGAGAACTCAGCATATGGTAGATTTTTATCCCAACTACTTCCATGTTGAAGGGCACAAGCTCTCAACATATCCTCCAGTACTTGATTAGTCCTTTCGGTTTGTCCATCAGTCTAAGGGTGATAGGCCGTACTAAAGTTCAACTTTGTATTCATATTCTCATGAAAGCTCCTCCAGAATCTTGAGGTAAACTGTGAACCTCGATCAGACACAATCTTCTTTGGTACTCCGTGTAAACAAACAATCTGTGCCATATATAACTCTGCCAGTTGAGAACCTTTATAAGTAGTCTTGACCGGAATGAAATGTGTCACTTTGGTCAGTCTATCAACAATCACCCATATAGAATCATATCCTTTCGGTGTGCAAGGCAATCCGGTAATGAAATCCATACCAATCTCTTCCCACTTCCATTCTGGTATCTTTAATGGGTGTAATAGTCTAGCTGGTCTTTGGTGTTCGGCTTTGACTCTTTGACACACACATCACACATAGCCACATGTGCAATCACATCTCTCTTCAGCCCATACCACAAGTACTTCTGCTTCAAATCCTGATACATCTTAGTACTACCTGGATGAATAGAGTAATTAGAATCATGGGTTTCCTTCAGTATAGTCTCACGAAGCTATCAATCTCAGGAACACATATCCTGTCCTTGAACCATACGATGCCTTGCTCATCCTCCGTGAATTCCAGACCTCTACCTTCAGTAATAAGATCCTTGATCTCTTGAACTTTAGCATCACCAATCTGACCTTTGCGAATTTCTTGTTCCAAGGTAGATTCCACATCAATAGTGACTCCTTCAGTAGTGCAACTATTCCCAGGTTAAGTCTCCTGAAATCCTCAACAATCTCTTCGGGTAGCTGAGCAACAATAACTGAATGAACATGTTCCTTCCGACTTAGGGCATCTGCAACCAGATTCGCCTTGCCTGGGTGATAGTGAATCTCCAAATCATAATCCTTAATGAGCTCCAGCCATCGGCGTTGCCTAAGGTTGAGATCCTTCTGAGTGAATATGTACTTCAAACTCTTGTGATCAGTGTATACTTGGCACTTGGTTCCCATAATATAATGTCTCCATATCTTCAGCGCATGCACTACGACTGCCAGTTCTAAGTCATGAGTGGGACCTTTGTGCAATTATTCCTAAGACTCTGCGCACTATGCACTGGACGACGGGTTTATTCCAGTAAATCGTAGGGACTCTTATGCAAGTGTGCACGGCCGAAGGGGTATCGGCCGATTACAGTCGTTGGATCAACGGCCGATGCGCCAGATTAGATCTAAGACTTCATGAACCGGTATGCAATCTAGGCCCTTAGTTTTGGATCTGACGACTTAGGTTTTAAGTAGTAAGATCTAACCGTAGCCACTGAATCTGAGATCCATGGTCCATTTGCCCTACACACGAAAAGGTTACGCATGATCTAATCCAGGTCGTCGCTACGGAGATCAATGGCTTGCACGGTTTCTACCCTACACCCCTCTCTCACCTGTGGCGAACGACGACCTGACAGCCAGGTCCACCAGAGGTGACGCCTGACAGCCGGGTCCACCAGACAGAGACACCGCACGGCGTGTGAATGAGGGGCGGGCCCGGTTTGTCAGTAGCACATGGTCAGCGCGTCGTCGCGGTCCTGTAGCTGGCTTGTGGGCCCGAGTCGCCAGCGCACTTAGAGTCATCGCGCGAGGGACTGGTCGGGTAGGCCCACCTGTCGGCGCGCGCTTCTGCTAGTTGGGCTGCGTAGTGAAGATAGAAGTGGGCCGATTTAGCGCCCAGGGCCCAGGTAACCGTTTTCTCTTTTTCCTTTTATATTTTTCCTTTTTCTTTTTGATTTTCCTTTTCCTTTCCATTTGAGTCTCAAATTTGAATTTGAATATGAGTTTCACCTTTGAATTAAATATACACATTCCAATCCTAATATAGAAATAATATTTTTTATTATATATTTTTATACTCATTTTTACTCACATGATATTTTTTTCTTCTCTTTTCTAAATTCTAGAATTTCTTTTAGATCTTAAATTCCACTTTAGACATTATTATATTTCTTTTTACATTATTTTTATATTGTCACAAAAATGGACACAAAATAAAGTCCAGCATGATGCATGATTTGGTGGCATGTCTTTTATTAATTATTTGTTTTTCTTTTAAGTGAGGTGTTCACATGTGATGGTAAATAAAGAGTGCACAAACATATAGGAAATAATTTCTCCTTTAGTAATCTCTTACAATATGGGTATTACAGGGAGACGAGGGATGGGGGTCCCTGATTTGCTGCCTATGGTACCCGTTCGATGGCTCGGCATCGCTTGTCTACATGGTTTTTCCCTTACCACGATGTCGACTTGGTATCTTCTACCACTTCTATGTATCTGTCACCTATCCTTCTGTCATTGAAAAAATTATTGTGTTGTTCCTCTGTTGTTTTGGGTGTTAGTTTTTTGTTGTGCTAAGGACTGAACATAATTTGGGTGTGTTAATACTTTATTTATTGTATGCATGTGGTTTATGTTTTTCTGATGATGTTTCATGGATCCTGCAAAATATGTGTTAGGATTTAGAGATCCATGCGGACACTACCATAGGATGCTCGTCCCTTGTGTTCTTGGCTCTTGCATACATTAAATCGTTTCTGAGACCACATTGGCGCAATGAACTCCATGGTGTTTGAGATTGCTGAATTGGATGGAGCAACAATGATTTGTCACATTAACAGTAAAAGGAAATGTTATTTGTTGGTTTTAAATGTTAGTAATTTATATGAAGTACCATAGTTTGTATGTAGCGAATTCAGTTTTTATTGATGCCTGACTTTAGCAATTACTTCATATTTTGATCTATTTTTTATAGGTTTGAGTTTATGTGACTTATTTTATAAACTTAAGCTCACAAACTTCCTCTTATTTGGTCTCTATATGGTGAAATTATGTCATTCTATAATCCCTGTTTGTTCAGTCAGTCGTTGTGAACTCTCTTCTAATCGTTCTCTTTATTATCCATGTTGTACCAACACATATTGGATGGGGTAAACAACATGAGTTAGTCAAATAAAAAAATATTATATAGAGAGCGGAGACAATTAATAAAAAATCTTGAGATTTTTTTGGTAGATATTGTTGTGAGACCTCGCAGCGCACAGCAACCGACTAGTCTTTATCTTTACTATATTAAAGCATCAGTTTCGACGGTCGTCCTGCGTCATACTTTTACGTAAAAACCCTTATATTTTTCTCTCTTAGGCCTTGTTCGTTTGTGTCGGATTGTTGGGTCGGAATGATTCCTAGCCGGATTGCTTCTCTAATTTATATAAACTTTGATTAACTGAAACGATTCCGGGTGCAATCCGACGTAAACGAACAAGGCCTTAATCTGCAGTCCTCTCTTCGTGACCCACCGCCTCCAACACTCTACAAGCTCTCTATCTCCTCCAACAACCGCCGACATCCCGCGCATCGCATAGCCGCATTGCCCGCAACCGCCGTCGACTCCTGTGTGTCGCCATCCCGCAGCCATTGCATGGCCCGCAACTGCCGCCGACTCCCGCGCTTCGCCTAAGCCCACCCGCCTTGCTCTCAACTAGTACTGGGAATTGGGTCGGGCCGGGCCAGCCCGGCCCAAGCCCATCGTGCTTCGTGCCAAACGGGTTCGGGCCAGGAAAGCCCAAACATTTTTTGGGTCGTGCCGTGCCAGCCCGAAGTGTAAAAACAGTGGCCCAGCCCGGCCCTAAACCACGTCGTGCCTTCGTTGGGCCGTGTCGGTCCAAGCCCGGCCCGTATATTTGACCACATAAAATTAAAATATTATAATCATATAAAATTCATAGTTTGCTAAATTAAAGATATTAAACAATTATAACACCATTTAACCACATAAACTCCAAGTATAACAACAATATACATTCGATATCTTACTAAATTAAAGAAATTAAACAGATTGGGCTCAATTGGGCCGTGCCGGCCCAAGCCCGGCCCATCTATGCGGGCCGTGCTGGGGGCCGGACGGGTCGGAATTTGAGGCCCGGCCCAGGCCCAACTTCGGGCCGTGCTAGCCCGGCCCATATTATTTCGTGCCGGACCGTGCTTTAGGCTCTTATTTTCGGGTCGTGCTCGTGTTGGCCCGAAAAGCCCGGCCCACATTCCCAGCACTGCTCTCAACGCCCGCCTCGCTCGCAACCTCCCGCCCGTCCCAGCCACATATAATTCCGGCGTTTTCCTCCCTCCCTCCCTCCTCCAACCGCCGCATTGCGGAGCTCCGTCAGCCTCAGCGTGGCTCTGCCAGCTACCGCTCTGTCCCTCTGCCGGCTCCCGCACGCACCTCCTCGACCGCGCTCTGCCTCTGCGTCGCTGCCGCTAGGGCGCCGCATCCGCGACCACGCGCCGCCACACTCCGTCAACCTGGGACTAGCGCTGGTGATGCTCGCGCTCTTCTCCCTGCTCAAGAACCAACCGGGAACGCGCTCTTCTCCCTGCTCAAGAACCAGTCGGGGAACATGCTCATTTACCGTCCCTGTCGAATGGCGACCGGTGATCTTGGTGCTGGTTGTGGCTTTCTACCACTCGGCCACGGGCGACTAACTCCGTTGTTTCGATGGATCGGCGCTGCCTTCCGGTTTGGCTCTCTGAAGACCACGTGCTGTGGCGCTACAGCCTCGACACGCCCATCGTTGTCTGCCTCTTCAAGTTTGGGTACGTGAAGATCGATCTTCTCTTGTTAACATCTGATTGGTATCTCATTGTTCGATGTGTAGGATCAAGTGTTTCAGTGTTTGCTCGATTGTTGGACTACTGGTTCATGCATCAGAAGTATATATCAAAGAAAGGTTTTTGGCATTTTACATGTACAATATCTATCGCAAGCATATTTCTGTTTTACTTAGGAATTGGGATGGTGGATAAAGCTAAAACTGTGATATATAATATTTGAGAATGCAACTGTGGAGACATTGGTCCAAGCTTTATCTGGCGCCATTTTATAACATTTTCTATTGTGCTCCAGTGTTCGTGCCTTTTCCCCTTATGAAGAAGTATATAGAGGATCCTGAAATGAAATTATATGTCATGCACTGCTACCTTGTTGATTTGTATTGTTGTACGATACAACGCAGTCCAAAAGCAGTTTTGCTCTCAAGATGGTGGCCCTGAGACTCAGGTACTTTCTCCATTAAATGTTTGAATATATTTTGTATCTTTATTTATTTGTTTATTTTACTATTAATTTGTATCTTTATTATTTGCATTGATGTACGATATAGCAAAGGATGAACTCACTGATGATAAAAAACTAACATCCTTATTTTTTAAAACTCACACTAAACTTGATTAAAATATAGCAACGTAGTGTAGAGAATAGAATTTAGGATTCCATGATACAACATGGTCCCAAGTCATAAAATTGCTTCGATGTAGATGTATTTCATCCTCTACAAGTTCTCTCTTGCCTTTTTCATACTTTGGCATATTCTCCTTCCTTGACATGTTAGCTACAAAGCAAACTAATTGCTAATATTTAACTTTATTTAGCACAATATTGATTGTTCCAGTGGCTATTCATGTAATTCATTAGGCACCCACTATCATATTTTCCTTCCTATTTTGTAATATTAGTTGAAAAACAAATTGTCCATTTTATCATTTTTATAATGTTCAGTAAACGTTCATTGTTCCATTAATTTATTTTTTTGAATAGATTACAGAATTGGAATCAAAACATAATTATGTGGATGACATTAAGTAGTCAGCTACCAACTCTATTAGAACCCAAAATCATAGATTTAACCTATTACTTAATCTTCTGTTGTATTCAGTTAATGAAGGAAAGTCAATGGTAGTGAGGAACCACCTTTCTATGGTGGCCTACAACAACATAAAAAGGCTGACATTTGGGAAGCGGTTCATGAATGCAAATGGTAACATCGACGAAGAAGGCGTGAGTTTAAGACTATTGTGGACAATGAGATCAAGATTGGTGCATCTCTCTCCATTGCTGAGTTTATTTGGTATTTGAGACGGTTGTGTTCACTTAACGAGGAGCTTTACAAAACTCATAATGAGAGAAAGGACCGCCTAACAATGAAGATCAACATCGATGAGAAACGATAAATCTCTTAAGGAGAGTGGTGCCAAGTAGCACCTTGTTGATGAATTCTTCACTCTCAAAGAACAGTATGATCTTAGTGAAGACACAGTTATTGGACTTCGTTCTATGGGTATGTTAGATCGCTTTTCTCACAGATTACTCATTTGTAGTTGGATTTCTTCTTACTAGACAGGATCCCAATGCAAACCTTTTTTTCTATAATGCACACATGTTGCATACCATTGAATACAATTACTGATTTTATAAAGGTTAATGAATAATGGTTCAATATCAACTTGTAGTTTGTGTATGAGCGAGTGGGCGATAGCGCGTGATCCCAAGGTCCGGAGCAACCCGCTTGAGTACAGACCAGAGTTCTTCCTGGAGGAGAACATCGACATCAAGGGCAGCGACTTCAGGGTGCCGCCGTTCGGTGCTGGCCGGCATGTGTGCCCAGGTGCGCAGCTCGGCATCAACCTCGTGGCCTTCATGATCGGACACCTTCTGCACTACTTCGCGTGGTCCCTGTCAGAAGGCATCAGACCAGAGGACGTTAACATGATGGAGTCCCCCAGGCTCGTCACGTTCATGGATCATGGGCACACTGCTGCAAGCTATCGCGAAGACGTGCCTGGAGAAGGAGCTGTACAATAGGGCACACCGTTGCAAGATGTGAGGTGCCTCCTGCCGCTTTGAAGTCACTGCTCGATTTGGGCTTTTCTCGCCGCTGATGTGCTTCTTTCAGCTAAGTGTTCGTGTTGTAAAATAAGAAGTGCTAGATGCATCTTCAATCTGATAAAATTGTCACATATAGTTTATCATAATCTTACACAATGTCTATATACAACAGCATAACACGATACACAATTCCATTTTGAACTGAAATTTTGCTGCTGCTTTTATATTCACGTTGTGGTATGTCATTTTTTCAGAAAAAACAGGAGAGGAGGTGTTGGAGACTTGTTCTCAAATGCTATGAGTTAAAAACAAGGTAACACAAAATATTAAATGTTAAAGTCCTTCGTCCTTCGAAGCATGCTTATTAAAACGACGTTTAAACGTCGTTTAAACGACATTTAAACTATAAAACGCTGGAGAAAACTGAAACTATAAAACGTTTTAGTTTTCTTCGTAAAACGTCGTTTAACTACGTTTAAACGCCACGTTTTGGCGTTTAAACGCTGTTTAGCGTGAAACGCCACGTTTCGGGCGTTCTACGGCGGCCCAGCCCAATTCACCAAACCTGGTCGTGCTCACGTTTAGGGCACCAGACCGCGCTCAAGTCCATCGTTCTCTGCCCCCAGACCGCGCTCAAGTCCACCTCTCTGCCCCCAGGCCGCTCCAGGCCGCCGCTCCTCCCTGTGCAACCTCCTCCAGGCCGCCGCGGCTCCTCCAGGCCGCGGCTCCTCCGACGCAGCTCCAGGCCGCCGCTCAGCCGCGCTCAGTCGCGCCAGCCGCGCCAGGCCGCTGCTCAGCCGCGCCAGGCCGTCGCTCAGCCGCCAGCAGCTCCAGGTTGCACTCCAGGCCGCTCCCGCTATCTGCCGGCCACTACAGAGAGTCAGAGACAGCCCTGCCTCCAGCCCTGCTTCACTGGTGACTGGTGAGTGCCATCTTAATTTGTTGAAGGAAGAAGGATTGAGGTGAGGTGCTGCCTGCTGTCATCTGAACATGTGCATTCCATTATTGCAGAATAGATTGGAGGAGACATGGCTGATTTTAGCACGGAAGCATCTGCAGCTGGCTCTCAAATACGAAGTGATGGATATGATCCACTGAAAGATCCAAAAAGGAAACCCAAATCTGATGATCCAGGCTGGAAGTATGCCTACTATGTAGAGCCTGGCAAGCGAGAGTTGATCCAATGCGCCCTTTGCCCGAGGAAAATTAAAGGAGGAATTCTGAGGGTGAAGAAACATCTTGTGGGCGGATACAAAGATATCCTCAAGTGTCCCAATACCACAACTGCAATTGCTATAGAGTTAAAGGCGGCTTTGGATGAAGGAAAAAGGGATAGACCAAAGGGACAATACTTTGATGAAGTTGAATCACATGACAATGAAGATGATGATGTTGTGGAAGTAATTGGGTCATCATCAAGAGGAGGCAGCAGCACTGGAACAACCGGCAAAAGAAAGGAATTATCAAGCAAGGCATCAACCATTGGGGCAACAAAAAAGCCCATTACAAGTTTGCTCCGACATACACCCCAAGAGGTTGTCACAGAAAGGTATGCCAAGGGGACAACTCAGAGAGCCATCAATGCTGCAATGAAGCCCAAAGAAGAAAGAGAAGCTGTTTGTATGGAGATAGCCAAGTTTTTCTATGATTGTGGCATACCCTTCAATGCTGCCAACTCAAGACAATTTGAGGTAGCTGTAGAGGCCATTGCACAGTATGGTACGGGGTTCAAACCCCCTAGTTTCCATGAGCTACGAGAACCTTTGCTCGCGAAGGTTGTCAAAGAGATATACAGTGAGAAGAAGAAGCATGAGGATGCATGGAGTTAATATGGTTGCACCCTCATGTCAGATGGATGGACAGACAAGAGGGGTCGACATTTGATCAACTTTCTAGTTAACAACCCTGAAGGTACATTCTTTTTAGAATCAGTGGATGCATCGAGTGAGTCTCATGATGCGTTGATGCTTGCAGAGCTACTAGATAAGAGAATTGAGCAGATTGGCAGGGATAAGGTCATACAGGTTGTAACTGACAATGGTGCCAACTACAAGGCTGCAGGGCGCATTTTGGTTCAGAACACTCCTACCTTGTTTTGGACCCCTTGTGCTGCTCACTGCTTAGACCTTATGCTGGAGGACATAGGAAAACTAAAGGATTTTAAGAAGCCTATTGCACGTGCTCGTCATGTCACAACATTCATATATAGACATGGGAGGATTCTTAGTGAGATGAGGGTGCATACAAAAGGTATGGATCTTGTGAGGCCTGCTGCTACTAGATTTGCTACTGCATTCCTCACCTTGAGGAGTATACATAAGCACAAGGATCCATTGAGAGCATTTTTTTCTGGTGATGTTTTCACTCGCTCCAAAGTATCTAAAACAGAAGCAGGGAAAAAAGTATATAGCATTGTTTTCTCAACAGAGTTTTGTCATTCAGTTGAGGACTGCCTTAGAGCTTCTTTACCACTACTTGTTGTGCTCAGATTGGTTGACGGTGATGAGAAGCCAGCCATGCCTGAGGTGGCAGCAGCTATGAAGATAGCAAAGCAAAAGATTACTTCATCATTCTCTATTCAAAGCAAGAAAGCTTGTCTAAACCGCATCATGAAAATTATTGACAACCGTTGGGTGAAACAAATGGACACTCCGTTGTATGGAGCAGCACTCTACTTGAACCCTGGGAAATTCTATAGCATGAAGCAAAGTGATGATGAAGGCTATGTTGGAGAGCTAAGGGGTTGCTTCAATGATGTACTTGTTAAAATGGTGCTAGATGAGGACCTTAGAGACAAAATTGATGCTCAGGCAGTCCTTTATGAGAACCAAAGAGAAGCATTTGCAAACCCAATGGCTATTAAAAATGCTCAAACAAGAAACCCACGTGAGTATTCTAAAAGTACCACCACTTTAATTGTTACTTTCAGCATTCATAAATCCAACCTATTTTGTCATTTCAGTTGATTGGTGGCTTGCATATGGTGGTCGAACCATTGAGCTATATAAGTTTGCAAGACGAATTGTTAGTCTTTGTGCTTCATCATCAGGTTGTGAGCGGAATTGGAGCAAGTTTGAATTTGTAAGTTAACTAACATGATCATATTACACTATGCCATTTATAGTTGTTACTCCTTTATTTATTGTTGTTTGCAACTTGTAGATGCATACCAAGAAAAGGAACAGGCTAGAGCACAAAAGACTGAATGATTTAGTGTATGTTTCATACAATAGAAAATGGCCGCTAGGTTCCAAAAATTGCATGAAGGGAAGAACTTTGATCCTTTGGTTCTTGAAGATTTTGATTGGGACAATGAGTGGGTTGATCCATTAGCTAATTCATCTGTTGTTGGGGATGACCCTCTTTTCACATGGGAGCATGTTGATCATGCCATCGGTGCATCTACACAACTGCATGGCCGCTACTTTCCTAGGAGAGCTCATGGTACTCAAGTGCCAATTCTTGAGGATGATGAAGATGATATTGATGAGGGTGATGAGAATGAAGACGATGACAATTTTGTGCTTGACGACCTTGACATGGATGATGAAGAAGAAACAAACAATAGTGGTTGCCGTGGTGATGAGCAAGACAAGGATGATGTTGGTTTAGATGATTTGGATGATGGTTATGGAGTGTTTGAGTAACTCTTGTGTGCTTGTGGTTGTGGACATGGCATTCTACTTTAGTTGCTTTAGTTGAACTTGTGTTATTGTGGTGATGTGGTTGTGGACATGTCATTTTGCACAATATTATTATGTGAACTTATGTTGGTTGTTTGGTATTTGACTTGATATAATTGCTTGAAATTATGATATATTGAAATTTCCCTATGTTGTTTAAAACTACGTTTAAACTTTGTTTAAACCGTTTAAAAGTTAAAACTCACCCATGAGCGTTTCAACGTTTCATCGTTTTAATAACCTTGCTTCGAAGCATTATTTTCCTTAGGATATAACGATCTTCGGACGAAGGTCATGAAGGACGTACCTTCACCATTAGGGATGAAAACAGTTTCGGAATTTTTCGGTTTTCCGAAAACCGTTTTCGATTCTTTTCGATCCGGTTCACCGGCACCGGTATTTTTCGAAAACGGGATCGGTTATCAGAATTTTAAATCGAAACTGGTATCGAGATCGATTTGACACTTTACCATCTGTTTGGTTCGGTTACCGATTTTAATCGGAATTTACCGACTTTAGATCTCAGAATTTACCGAAAATAAAAAATAAATTAAATTAGTTTAAATAAAGAGTTGAAGGCCCACACCTGCTTCCCACTCTAGCGTCCTCTGTCTCTTTACATATAGATGAGCTTGTACCTCTATGTTGTTTGGCTGGGTGAGGTGGAACTAAATGAATGTTGAACCTGTACACCAGTGCCTCACGCTACTGTCGAGCGTTTAACAGGTCGTGTCCTAGCTGGGCTGGAATATGTGTCGTGCGCGTGTATATAGCTAATTGCTTGTTGGCTATTGCCTTCTATTTTTTTGGTTGGCCCATGCTTGATATGTGTCGTGCGCGCGTGTATATATATATATATATATATAGGGCAGGTATAACGGGAGCCCTGGGCTTCCAATAGTTAAAGGAAGCCCAGGCCGACCACCCCTGCAAACTGGTTCAACCAGCGCGCCCAAACAGGCTGTCGGGTGCGCCACCTGCCCCACGTCTGTTAGCGCAAAAAAAAGAATGCATGCATGAGTCAAACACGATCCAATGCATGCGCATAAATTTAGGAAAGATATGTGCGGCAGTTCCTGTTTTTAAAATCCTTTATTTCCTCCATAAATTTAGGATCGCTGCAACAGCCATGCAGCTAGACGCGTAAGGACCATTTTATGATATATACTGAGACTAAATATGCTACACTGTGTTAATAATTATGCAATTCGATATACTGCGTAAAAATCTGTTACCAGCTGCATGCACACGAATTTATGATAAAAATAATGTGCAATGAAAGGAAATGAATTACACGCATAGAACCAAAAAATTGTATTTAATGTTTTATTTTCTTCATAAATATAAGATCCCTCCAACATCCATGCAACTAAAACACATTAAATCTAGTTTATGATATATACTGATACAAATTATACTACATGGTGTAGGTATTTATGCAATTCGTTACACTGCATAAAAAATCTGGCATGTTGTTCACTGGTGGACGCACCTCCGGGTTGGAGCGTAATAACCTTAAGTTTTGAGCATAAAATCCCTCAATTATAAGCGTATATACCGAGCCAATGTGAGAGGTTGATAGCTCTAGTAGGTTGTTATTACGATCCTATTTTTATGGCAGATCCGAAAAACATGGCAGTCGCATGCATGCGGTTATACAGATCCTAAAATTATGGCAAAATGCATGCATGAGTCAAAACGTTCCCTTGCATGCGCGTAAATTTAGGAAAGATATGTGTGGCGGTTTCTATTTTAAATGCTTTATTTCCTCCATAAATTTAGGATCGCTGCAACAGACATGCAACTAAAACTCGTAATGACCATTTTATGCTATATACTGATACTAAATATGCTACACTGTGTAGATAATTATGCAATTCGGTATACTGCGTAAAAATCTGCTACAGGCTGCATGCACACGAATTTATGATGGAAAGAATGTGCAATGAAAGGAAATGAATTGCATGCATAGAAACAAAAAATCACATTTAATGTTTTATTTCCTTCATAAATATAGGATCCCTCCAACAGCCATGCAACTAAACGCATTAGAACTAGTTTATGATGTATACTGAAACAAATTATACTACACGGTGTAGGTATTTATGCAATTCCTTACACTGCGTAAAAAATCTGGCATGTTGTTCACTGGTGGACGCATCTCCGGGTGGAGCGTAAAAAACTTAAGTTTTGAGAATAAAATCCCTCAATTATAAGCGTAAATACCGAGTCAATTAGAGGTTGATAGCTTTAGTAGGTTGTTATTACGATCCTATTTTTATGACAGATCCGAAAAATATGGCAGCCGCATGCATGCGATTTCTATTTTTATACAGATCCAAAAATTATGGCAAAATCGTGGGAGTTTCCATTGCATGCGCGCAAATTAAGAACAGCATAAATCAAGGAATTGCCTTTCCAATGTGCATGCAGTAAACTGATATACGAAATCTGTGTTAAAGCATAAAATCATACAGTTTTTAGCGTAAATAATACATGTGGTAGGCATAAAACACAATAAACGAAAAGAAAAAATGCGCCGGATCAGAGGATGTCACGCGCGATCATCGCTGCGCGCATCTCGCCCCTTCCGTGACGTCGCTCGCTCGAACATCGCGCCTCATGCGTCGCCGTCGCTACTCGCACGTCGACGGGCGTCGCTTGCTCGCCGGCCCTGGAAGTGCCGCCTCCTCGGGGCTTCGGGGACGCCGCCGCTTGCCTGCACAAGGGCCTCGCTGCGGATCGAGAAACCTCCGCCACCGCGCGTCGAGGTAATGGAGTTGCGGCCACCGGCCTGGGATCCGCCGCCGCTCGCCCTCTAGATCGGGGGCCGCTACCGCCGGCCTGGGAACCGCCGCCACCGCATGTCGAGGTCGGGGAACCACGGCCACCGCCGCGCGCGCTATCGGGCAACCGTCGTCGCTAATGAATCGAGATGGGGCGTGAAAAACTGAACCCTAGCACTCCGGGTCCTGTTTTATAGACGTCCGGATGTGGTCCGGCTCGACCGGATTGCACTGTCTGGCCCGGGCTTCCTTTAGTTATTGGAAGCCCAGGGCTCCTAATATACAATATATATATATATATATATTATGTATTGTATTTATTTATAATATTGAGCTGCTTGAATGACTAGATACCTTTTTTAACATAGTTGGAGCAAAAAAAAGGTTGAACCTTGACTTTGTGAACTTGTGATCTTCACGAGCTTGTTATATTATGAATTTATTATATTCGAATTGTGGACTTCCCTCTTTGATGTATTATGAACTTGTTATTTTAGATTCCGATCGTTACCGATGTATTTTCCGCGCCGAACTTCCGTTTTCGATGTTTCCGAAATACTGATATCGTTTCTGTTTCCGGAGTTACCGTTTCCGATAAAAAATATAAAAACAGATACGGTTTTAGCGTTTACCGATCGTTTCTGACCGTTTTCAACCCTATTCACCATCATGGTATACGATAATGAAAGACAAAGTATATGGAACATGAAAGATAACATGAATAATCATATAACATCATTCACATATCTTCATTATATAAAATTGGATAATTAAAGACGATATTTAATTACATTTGTACCTTCGTCTTAACAGAAGGTAAAAATCTGAGCGTTGCGCACGAGCGAATACAAGATAGCGTGAACAGTACATGGGTACTGTTCATCTATTTATAGGCGCAGGACACAGCCTGTGAGAAATTACATTCATGCCCTTTACAAATGTTTACAATCATAATACCAACTATCACGGGCCGATTGGTCATTTCATCTTTAAGTCGGTGCATCTAAAAATGTACTCCGAAGCTTTTTGATTGATAGCTTCGGCTTTGTGTCAATCTTCTAAAGGTGTTTCTTCTTATGGGACCTTCGGCGACGAAGCAGACCCCCAACAGGAGGCCACCTACTAGGATTTATGAGAAAGCGAAACTGGTTACAAACTAGGATTTCTGAGAATGCGAAATTGGTTACAAGAGCGGAATTCGAGAAACAAAAAAGTGACAAAGAAAAATCAAGAAAACTATACATATGCTTCTAAACTGGAGTTTTGGTCGGAGAATATCTCCTGCAAACTCTTCCATAAAATCATTT
The DNA here is from genome assembly GCA_029449295.1 of Zea luxurians. NCBI lineage: Eukaryota > Viridiplantae > Streptophyta > Magnoliopsida > Poales > Poaceae > Zea > Zea luxurians. The sequence goes on from JAOPSE010000034.1 coordinate 1,143,065, forward strand.
TGGAACCATTCACATTGCCTAGGACACGGAAATTATAATCTCATCATAGAAGAAAGGGACTACCAGTTGATTCTTGACACTTGATTCTTGACACTGACCGGAATATGAAAAGGCTCAAGCAATCAATCGTCCAACCTGCAGATGTATACGACTCCAACATCTGATTACAAATGGACAAGTTGAGAATAAGTGTAGGACGCTCTCTTCAACACCCAAGTGCGCACAACTATAGTCATCAAGAGCCATATGCCATCTCTACTCCTATACATCACATTCCATCGTCCTCTCCCCCGCTTCTCGTTTAACAACCAGTTCCACAAATAAGCTTGTGATCGTATAAGAACAATAAAAATAGGATATGACATCAAACTGCATGCGCACAAGACGCTCGCAGCTAACGTCCCCCTCTGGCCGGCTACAAATAGAACCCCATCTATTAATGTGGGTTACAATTTTGTTAAATGCAGCTGGATGATGGAGAAAGCTAAAACATATTTTCACGGCATATTATATACTAATATTGTATTGAATAATTTGTGTGCGCAATGCACGTCCATTATACTAGTCTATACTATACTTAAAGTACCAGTTTCAACGGTCGTACCGCGTTATTTTTTTACAAATGACCCCTCACAACTATTTCAAATTACCCCGATGCACGTCTATAAATGGCCAAACGGCGGCCCGGTCAGACGCCCGTGTGTCACAACTCTGGCCCAGGCATGTCATGCCGATCTGCTGACTGTGACAGACCAGCCCGTCGACCCATTTGATTAAATCAGCGTAAAATGTTAAAAACGGCGCAGGAGGTGAGGTTCAAACACATGCCCTGATGGAAGTATGGCGGGAGACACTAGGCGAAGCTGTCTAACCAGTAGAACATCATGCTCAGATGTTTTTAATATTGAATATAAATTGTATATACATATATACATTTTTTGTAAAATAAAAAATATATAATCATGTCGAGCCGAGCTAGCATTACGGCCCGAGGCTACAGCCTGAGCACGGCACGTCGTTTTTGGCTCTTGCAAGCATTAGGTCGTTTCTGAGACCACATTGGTGCAATGGACTAATGGTGTTTGAGGTTTCTGAATTGGATAGAGCAACAATGATTTGTCACACTAACAGTAAAATGAAAGGTTATTTGTTGGTTTTAAACGTTAGTAATTGCTACGAAGTAGCATAATTTATATGGAGCGCATCCAGATCCAGTTTTTATTGATGCCTAACTTTAGCAATCACTCCATGTTATTTTATAATCTCTATTCGTTCAGTCAGTTGTTGTGAACTCTCTTCTAATCGCTCACTTTATTGACCGTGTTGTGCCAAGACATATTGATGGAGTAAACAATAACATCAGTTAGCCAAATAAAAAAATATTATACAGAGAGCGGAGACAATCAATAAAAATTATTGAATTTTTTGGTAGATAATTTACATGGTTATTGTTGTAAGCCGTTATAATGCACGGTCATCCGACTAGTTTAATTTTAAAACACCACTTTAAAGCATGGGTTGGAGATGCTGTCAGTCGAGTTCTCGCCGTCTCGTCCGTTTCTCTTCTCCTATGTCTATCTCCACCTCTCCTCCACCCGGGCGATCTACTCTTTGGACTTTAGCGGTTTAGCCCAAACCCTTCTTCCTCCTCGGTGCACTCCAATGCGCCGCATTCCGTCCTTCTAATCCCGACGCATTCTCTCGTTGCAGACCCCATCGTTCTGTCTCTCCGTCGTCATCTATCTGTGCTCCCCACCTCCCGCTCCCTTTTCGTTGCGCCTCGGGGCCGCTGCGCTGGTGATTTGCGTCGCCTCCCCCCCCCCCCCCCCCCCGGGTTAATGTGACGGCCCTGCCGACGATCTTGCCTGACGACTAGTTTCTTCTCTAGCTGGTAAGCTACTGAAACTCGCCTGTACGGATTGTTCTAGGGTTTATTCTAGGGCCAGATTTGCTTATTTGGGTCCCTATATATTGCCACCCGCCAAAATACCCCACTAACATTGTCAATAGCTAAAATACCCCACAATACAACTTATTCTTGCTAGATTACCCCACTGTCATTTGTTGTGAGTCTAGTTCTGCTGTAGTGCCTATTTTACCCTTGTTAAACACTTCCGGTTAAACACCGTTTGCTCGCAACATCACGTACGCATCTTGCCCCGTATGTCAGATCAACAAATTGGTTGTAGGCATGGTTTGCGATCTCGGCCAGAAATAACTTATCGCTAGCTTGTGCTGGATTGCCTACCTGCCAGCAGTTGTTTGACCATTCTTAAATTCCCTGGTTCAAGCAAAGTTCCCACTTAGAGAAGCAAAGGTGATTTAAGCTAAAAAAATTATGCTGCTGATCTAACCAATTGCAGCCCTTTTCTTCAGGCCTGAAGCATGGCTAATTAGTGTTACAGGAAGTGTTACTTGTGCGCCTGAAGCATGGCTAATTAGTGTTACAGGAAGCAAGATGCTTACGTGATGTTGCCTACAAGGCTACAAATAGTGTTTAATCGGGAAGTGTTTTTAACAGGGGTAAAATATGCACTATAGCAGAACTGGACTCACAACAAATGAAAATGGGGTAATTTAGTGAGGAACCGATGTATTGTGGTGTATTTTAGCTATTGACAATGTTAGTGGGGTATTTTGGCGAGCGGCAATGTATAGGGACCCAAATAATTAAATTTTCCCATTCTAGGATTGGACCTATTCTTTGCTGTGACTCTAAATCAATGAAATCTGAAACCCTTTCCCTATTTCAGTAGGTTGGATGATTTGTGTGCTGCGGGACCCCACTAATCCTACCTAACCACGCGTAGTTCGATTAGGTGCTTTAGTGAGCGCCCCGCGCAGTTTTAAAAAGAATTAGGAGGGTCGTCTAGCCTTAGAGATATTCCCCAGTCTGTTTCTTTTGACGCATCATTTTTCTGATGATAAATTCTGATTTAGCAATAGTACTCACTCATTTTTTCCTATTTGCTTCGAGAAAAAAATTCGCCGTTCATAGTTTGATTTATGTATCTGCATGACTGATTCTTTATTGCGAGTGAGTAGATTTCTTTGGCAAGGACTGGTTGATGTAACTATTTAAGACTATGACGCTGAGCAGACACCTTGATGGTTTCTCGATTAGGATGTTGGATTGATCTCATCAGCTTTGGTCAAAGGACTGAACTAGACTCTAACTCCGTGCCCTGATTGGAGGCGCAACAAATGGTCTCGACATCCTTTCACACTGTATATATAAAAAGAGAGATGCCTGGCACGTGAATCAAGGTTCACCGTGGCCTCGTCTCCTGTACACTATTTGTGAGATCCTATCTATCTCTTACGCGACCAGTGAAGAAAATACTGTCGCTTCAGAGTCGAGCTACATCACCCTAATGGTGTTCCCATTGAATCCCAAAGGTATAACCTACAAGTTTTTAAGCATCTATTAGATAGGGCTCGGGTACAAGGTCCTACAGGGTCTAACAGTGGTACTGGTGCAAGGTTGGTGTCCAGACCTTATAATACTAGATGTGTCGAAGCCTTCGGTTTAAGGCATGAACCCAAACAAAATCCTAAACGTCTCGGATTCATCCACCAAAAAGCAAACAGAAGAAAGGAAGAAAGAACCATCACTGGTTTTTCCTGATTCCTTGAACCCTAACCCTAACTATCTCGAGCACACACACAAAGATGAGAAATAGGGTAAGGACTTACCTGGTCACCGACCCAGGAAGAAGGTGGCACGATTGTCAGTCTAGTGCGCGATGTTGTGCGCAGGCCCTTAGGGCACCATCGAGAGGCTGATCAATGGTAGCATGCTCACCGTCATCGGGGAGTGCACACACCGGCAAGGGGCCTCGCGGGCGACACCAGGAGTTTGTTGTGTCCAGTCTTGCTCATCGAAGTTCGGGGAGAAGACGAGGAGGAAGAGGAAGTGCTCGAGATAGAGAGGAAGAGGATGCTGTCTGAAAAACTAGGACATTGTCTAAAAAAGTTCATTTATGGATTAAAGCAAGCGTCAAGACAGTGATACCTCAAATTTTAAAAGATAATTAGCAATTTCGGGTTTAAAAAATAGAGGACAATTGCATTTTTGCAAAATTTAAGAATGAGAGATTCATCTTTCTCGTGCTATATGTGGATGATATCATGTTAGCCAACAATGATAAGAACCTACTATTAGAGATCAAAAGTTTTCTGTCCTCGTAGATAGGAAAGATCTTGAAGATGCATCTTATGTCTTGGGAATTGAGATTCACCAAGACAGAAAGAAAGTGGTATTAGGTTTATCACAAAATGCATATATACAAAATGCTCTTAAAAATTTTAATACGCATGTGTGTAACCCCACACCTGCTCTACCAATCAAGGGCGATAAGTTGGAGAGTGATCGAGGCCATAGGAACCAATATGAGATTGATCAAATAAAATCATTTCTATATGCTTCAGCTGTCAGAAGCATGTATCCTTAGATATGTACTCGACCTGACTTGCTATTCATAACTGGATGCTTGATAGATTTCAGAAGAATCCAGGGATAGAGCACTGCAAAACCATTAAGAGTCTTACGATATTTGCAAGGTACAAAAGGCATCATTTTAACATACAAAAAATCGAGTAGCCTTGAAATTATAGGATACTCAAATTTAGATTATGTGGGGTGTGAAGAAGATAGAAAGTTCATGTCAGGATACATATTCACACTCCAGGAGGAGCTGTATCGTGGAAAAGCTCAAAACAAACAATCATTGCGTCGTTGACAATGTATGCTGATTTTATTGCATGTTATAAGCCAACATGATACTGATAGGCTATGTGGCTTAAGAAGTCTGCACTGGGTTTAAAAGTGGTAGACAATATATCAAAACCACTGAAGCTATACTACGTTAATAAACCAACAAACATGTTACTCCTATAATAAGTCAAGTGTTGCTGCCAAACACATTGACATTAAGTATTACGTCGTAAAGAAAAAAGTCCAGGATAAAACAACTGAACTTGAGCATATAAATACAAAGCAAATGCTTGTGAATTCACTAAAGGGTTTCCACTCAGCATGTTCAGAAAACAAATAGTTAGCATGGGTTTAATGAAGCACCATTCTAAATTAAGGGGTCATTAATACAACCATCTTTGTCAAGATTAAATCCTCTGCTTTGAGATAGAGACATTATAGTCATTGAGTTCAGTAGCGTATAGCAAATTGATATAACATCTTGGCCTTGGTGTACTAATCTATTGCGGAGTGAGATTTGTAAGTTAAAAAAATTAAGTACATAAGAAAGTAAGTTTTAAGTATAAGCGAGTAAGGATGAGATCAAGGGTCTGTTTGGTTGGGCTGTGGTTGTGAAAAAAGTTGTTGTGGCTGTAAAAAAAGCTGCTATGGGCTGTGAGCTGTGAAAAAAACTGATGTGGGTTGTGAACTGTTAAAAAGATAAAAACCATTTGGTGAAAACCACTAAAAGCCGCTAAAAATTCTTCCATATATATTTTCACAGTTCCATCCAAAAGTCGCAAAAAATAGGTCCAGAGGTGCTTTCAGTTTTACACTGCGAGAAAGTTGGCTTTTAGAAAAAGCTGCTTTCTGTATCTAGCCCTTTGGTTTGGCTTTTAGCTTTTAGGGGACAAAAGCCAAAGCCAAACTAAACACACCCCAAGAGGGAGGATGTTAGGTTGATCTTATCCGATTGTGTCAAAGGATCGAATCAGACTCTTAACTCTGTGCCCTGATCGAAGGCGCAACAACCTTATAGTTGTGCCCCCTTTCACACTACGTATATAAAAAGGGAGAGGGCCGACACACGAACCAAGGTTCGACGTAACCTCCTCTCTCTTACACTATTCATGAGGTCCGATCTATCTTCTATGCTGTCAGTAAAGGAAAAGGCCATCGCCGCTCTACCTCGCCACCTTGAAGTTAAGTTAAATCGCCCTATTGGCGTTCCCATGATCCCATCCAACCCTGAAAGTATAACCTATGAGTTCTTATGCATCTAGTGGCTAGGGTTCGTGTACAAGGCCTAACTAGGAAAGTTTGGGGGTTGAATGCACAAGCCAGGACTGCCAGAAATTGCATTTGTTCTATATCCATACAGAATTACATAGTTCTTTACCTGCACGTGCAGTATTTTGTTGTCACCCACTCTTGCAGTATGTCGCTCAGTAGAGCTTACAACGGCTTACTCTGTAAGGATTGTAACGGCCATCTGCTTTAGCGCAGTTGTCAATTTTATTGGAATGTGAACCCATAACCCTAATCAGGGTTGGGTGAGGTGTATTAATAGACTTGTGTAATTGGGCCTGGCCCATTACACAAGGGGTGAGATGGTAATTACATGGGGAAGACCCCAAACCCTAGACGGGTAATCTAGGTAATCTAACACCCCCCTGCAGTCGCAACTCTATCCTGTACAGATGTTGAGACTGGATCGAAAGTCTAAAAATACACTCGACAATAACCCCTTGGTGAAGATGTCGGCGAACTGCAGTGTGGTGGGGTTTTTTCCCACCCTCCTCCCAGCCGCCAGCCGCCGGCTCCTCTTCTCCCTCCTTCCCCACCGCCGAGCGCCGCCAGGGCTGCCAGCCGCTGTCGCGTCGCGCCCGGAGCCGCGCCCCCGAAGCCTGCTCAGCCCGAGCCGCCGCTCCCGCAGCCGCCGCTCCCGCAGCCGCCGCTCCCGACGCCGCGCGCCCGACGCCGCTCAGCTCGCGCCGCCGCGACGGTCCGCCCGACTGCGCCTGGTCGACCGCGCCAAGCCAGGCCGCCGTGCAGCCAAGACCCGGCGCCCCGACTGCCGCCCCTGCGACCCGCGCCGAGGACCCGACACCCGCGCACCAGGAGGATTCGAGGACGCCAGCGCCGAGCCCTGCACCCGATGGCCGCACCTCCCGCCCGACCCCGTGCACCGCGCCCTACCCAAGGACCGACGCGCCAGGAACCGGCCGCGACGCCCGCGCTGCGTAACAGCCGCGCGACCGCGCCGCCCGCCGGCTCGACAACCCGACGCCCGCCATGGACGACATCACCACTACCGCCACCGGCCCCATCGCCCCCGTTGCGATCAGCAGCGAGCTCGCCCATGGAGGGCCCCCCTACATCGTCGGCCTCGGTCCGCTCCCCGCCGTTCCCCCGCTGACCCTGCGTCGAGGATCCCCGCCGGGCTTTCCCACCCTCGCTTCACCCACCTGGAGCCACGCCGTCGCGCCCTCCGCACTCCCCACCACCGACTCCCCGCTCGTCAACACCCTCGCTACGATCCAGGCCGCTGTGACGGCCTCGCGGGAGCGCGAGCGCGCCGCCTCCCTTGCCCTGGAGAGAGAGCGTGCCCTGGGTGCCGCTCTGACCACCTAGATGGCCACCACGCAGCGCCTCCTCGGTCGCCCGCCGGCCGCCCCTGTGGAACCCCCGGAGGACCCCCTCGCCTCTGACCTCGACGCCGACCTCATCGCTGCTCTCCACGCCCAAGCCGCTGGACTACACAACATCCGGGCCCTTGTGTCCGTGGTGTTGGATCCGGCGTCTTCCCACTACCCCCGTTGGCGAGGACAGGTCCTTCTCACGCTGCGGCGGTTCGTCCTCGACGATCACGTCCTCATCGACCACGACGCTCCGCCGCCTCGCTCCTGGTGCCTCATGGACATCGTTGTCCTCTCGTGGCTCCACGACACCATCACCGTTGAGCTACAGGACATCATCCGCGACCAGGCGGACACTGCGCGCTAGGCGTGGCTCGCTCTCGAGGACCAGTTCCTCGGGAATCGGGATGCTCGGGCGCTCCACCTCGACGCCCAGTTCCACCTGTTCTCTCAGGGGGACCTCTCCGTGGGAGAATACTGCCGCCAGATGAAGGGTCTGGCTGACTCTCCGCGACCTCGGCGAGCCCGTCGCCGATCGTACCTTGGTGCTGAACCTCCTGCGTGGCCTCAGCCCCCGCTACGGCCACCTGAAGGCTCTCATCAAGAGGAGCGTGCCCTTCCCCACCTTCCACGCCGTGCGGAACGAGCTTCTCCTCGAGGAGCTCACCATGGCGAATGAGGCGCCCACTCCTGCCTCGGCTCTCTACAGCGCTCCTACCAGTGGTCAGCCGCCTTCGGGGGGCCTGGCCACCCGTCCTCCGTCGACCGGGGCTCCTACCCGCCCTCCACCCGCCGTCTCGGCGGCCACTCATCCAGCTTCCTCGACCGACGGAGGTCGTCGCTCCCGCAAGGGAGGCCGTGGGGGTGGCAGACCCTCTCGTGGTGGTCCCTCCGGCCGGGGTGGCGGCCATGCGTGGCCGTCCTTCTACAACCCCTGGACCGGGACCATCGCCATGTGGCCGGGCCAGGCACCGAGTGCCTCCCGTCCCTCTGCGCCAGCTCTCCTGACTGCACCTCACTACGGCATGCCCCCGACGCCTCCTTACGGTGTGCCCGTCGTGCCCCAGGCTCCACCCGCGTTCCTGCCCCCGGAGACCCCCACCTCGACGACTTGGTCCCCACCGGCTGGCGGTTGGGACAACGCCTCCCTCGCCGCTGCTTTCAGCACCATGGCGATGACACCTCTCTCCTCCGACTGGGTGATGGACTCCGGTGCCTCATACCACACCACTCCCACTACAGGCACGCTCTCTCGCTCTCATCCCCCCCTTTTCTCTCACCCATCCTCGATCGTCGTTGGAAACGGTTCCACTCTGCCAGTCACCTCAGTAGGTGCCTCGGTTCTCCCTGGGCCGTTTTACCTCAACGATGTTCTCGTAGCTCCCCACATCACTCACAATCTTCTTTCTGTCCGTCGATTCACCACTGACAACTCCTGTTCCATTGAGTTTGACCCCACTGGTTTTTCTGTGAAGGATCTGGCCACCAGGACCCCTCTCGCCCGCTGTGACAGCTCAGGACCGCTCTACACGCTCCAGCCCTCCACCGCCGGTGTGTCTCCACCTCCCGTCCTGGTCTCCACCACCTCCTCCACCACTTGGCATTGTCGTCTCGCCATCCTGGACCCGACGTCATGACCAAGATTACCAGTAGTCTAGATCCTTCATGTAGTAGGGGACATTTTGAGGGTCTCTGTCATGCTTGTCAGTTAGGCCGACATACCCGTCTCCCATTTACTACTTCTTCTTCTCGGGCTGAGCAGGCTTTTGACCTGGTTCACTGTGATCTTTGGACCTCCCCTGTACTCAGTCTTTCTGGTTATAAATACTATTTGGTGATTTTGGATGATTTTTCCCACTTTCTCTGGACTTTCCCGCTTCGGCTGAATCTGACACATTCCCCACCCTCACACACTTCTTCGCCTGGGTATCCACTCAGTTTCGTCGCCCGGTCCGTGCTCTGCAGTGTGACAATGGCCGCGAGTTCGACAACAACGCCTCCCGTTCTGATACCATATTGGAATGTGAACCCATAACCCTAATCAGGGTTGGGTGAGGTGTATTAATAGACTTGTGTAATTGGGCCTGACCCATTACACAAGGGGTGAGATGGTAATTACATGGGGAAGACCCCAAACCCTAGACGGGTAATCTAGGTAATCTAACAAATTTGTTAGTTTTTGTCTATGGAAAAATGTTCTGTCATCACTACTGTTACAAGTAATCTGCAGTGCAATTTTGTTGATACTAACACCCTCTCCCCTCCCCACACGCACATGATCATTTCTAATTTCTTTATCCCATGGCTTATAAGGTCGATAAAAGTTAAGTTGGTTTATGAAAGGCCTTCTCTTTTTGTCAAATCCTTGCAAAACTTTCACGTGTTCTGAACAGAATACTTTTGTACTAGCTCTGTCAATGAATGGCACACCATACGATAACCATAACTCGTGTTGAGTAGGTGGTAATATAGCTGTGGTGTGGCAAATTTGCACTCTATAGCTATTTAATCTGTTTCGGGTGCCTTTACTGTGCACCATGCATGCTATCCTTTATACAATATGCATGGCCAGTAGGTAGGATGTTTTCTAGATGATAAATCCAAACAATTTGCTATTGAAACATGCAATTTTTCTAGTCTGTGTTGGTGAGGTATCATTACTAAGATAAAGTACAACTCTCTTGCGCCCAATTAACAGTGTTAATAATGAATTTTACGTCTTTTTCCACTAAACTTTACTATAGTGGATACTTTTGTTATAACAGAAACATATAGCTAACTAGTAACGATTTAACTTGTCAGGGCTACTCTCCATTCAGTGGTTATGGAGCCTCCCAGGAAGCATAAGTCCAGTGGCATGCAAGTCAAGGAGGAAGTGAAGTTAGAAGATGGAAATGTAAAAGTTGGCAAAAAAACTCTTGCACACATTTTTCTCATCCTCCTTTCAAATTCACTGCTACATGATCATGTTTAATTTTTCTCTCTGTGGATTAAATCTGTGTTTGTGTTCTGATGATGTCAGTTGTCCTGTTTGTAGGATTTGTTAGTCAAGCGCAGGAGGACTGAACTTCCAGGTTCCATTGTTCAACTACAACAGGAAATTGAAGTATTTGACATGGAGAACAAAGTGCCAGATGGTCTTTCAGTTGAAGATTCTACTGGCAAGGATCCCATGGATGTGCTCACTAGATATGCAGCACAGAACTCTGGTCAAGGGAATAGTTGCAGTAAGGCTCATGTTTCTGATATATCTTTTCAATTTGATTACGTACTAAACGGCAATTACACAATTAGGCTTTGTGGGCCTGTTTCGATGTGAGCCCTATCCCTAGCAAACCAACCAACATGGGCCAGCATTTGCTTCAAGGTCAAACATTGGTGGTGCCAAATAAATCTACGCCATGCCCAGTGGGGCATTTCTTGGGCAAGTGAAATGGTAGCCTGAGTCTGGCTTGTTCATCTGTACATTGCATGGATGATATGCCAGCAGGAGTTTGGTTATACTAATTCTTGAATTTTGTGATTACTAAATTTTAAATGGCAATAGTTTTTAAACCATAATTAGTTTTGAGATCTGTCTTCAGTATAGTATTCAATGCAATTAAATCTACAAAACAAGATCCCGCTTGCCTATATTTTGACTAAAAAACATTTATGACATGGACCTCACATTTCACACTATAAGTTTCAACAAATTTAAACACGACCTTAATCTAAACACTCAATCTTCTCCATACATACATTTAACCTGCACAAAAATTGGCATGGCCTCAAACCAAACATTGTAGTTTTGACATTTCCAAATTTTTGTTTGGCTCGCTGGAGTTGCAAACCGAACAGGCCATATTTGCGTTAATAAAAATTTGGCCAGGGAGGGAATGACCGCCCTTCCAGTATTATATTAAGAAGAGATCGAAACAATGATCCCGACCGAGAAAATCTCTAAACCCTAGACCCTATCACTAACGGGCCGGTGTCAACCATCCACTCTGCAGCGGCCCAACCGAAAGGTGGCACACAGGACCTCGTAACCCGAAAGCGGATGGGGGCATGAGGGGATTTTTTAACTAAGCTGAAAAATTCGCCCCTGCGTGGAATTGAACCCGGGACTTGAAGGTGCCACTCGGAAGCCTTTAACCGCTATGCTAGAGGCCCTTTCACCATATTTGCGTTAATATCTTCCATTTTTAAAAGTTGTCTAGGAACATGCCATATTTCCGTTAATTTCTTCCATTTTTAAAAGTTGGCCAGGAGCTATAGCATGAAATTGAGGATATAAATGCATCAGTATTCTTGCTTCTTAACTAAATATCTAAAACTCGGTTTCGTTTTTTTCCTCTATCTAAACTATTGTTTTATTGAATTTCAGAGGTTGTATAATTGTTTTACTGAAATTCAGAGGTTATACAGGTAACGAACCTGCAATCTCGAGACTGACAAAAATATGCAAGGCAATTGGTTGGAAAGAACCATCATATGACTTTGAAGAACAAGGACCTCCGCATAACAGAATGTGAGTTTCCCTACTAACTGATGAATACTAAATTAAATGTACATGTACTTCTTGTCGGCGTTTCGAGACCGGGGGGTCCCTAGGCCGACGAGTGAAATGTCGCCGCATGCCCCAGCCCAGATGGGTCGGTCGCGAGGCCGAGCGCGAAGGGGGGAGAAAGGTGGCCGGAGATGGGCGTGAGAGGTGGAAATCCCGCGGCCTTCGTGTTCGTCCCACGTCCAGGTCGGGTGCGCTTGCAGTAGGGGGTTACAAGCGTCCACGCGGGAGAGGGAGCGAGCGGCCTCACGCGAGCGCCTGTCTCGTCCTCGTCCCCGCGCGGCCAACCCTCTGTAAGAGGGCCCTGGTCCTTCCTTTTATAGACGTAAGGAGAGGATCCAAGTGTACAATGGGAGGTGTAGCAGAGTGCTACGTGTCTAGCGGAGGAGAGCTAGTGTCCTAAGTACACGCCGTCGTGGCAGCCGGAGAGGTTTTGGCACCCAGTTGGTGTGATGTCGTGGCCGTCGGAGGAGCGCTGGAGCCTGGCGGAAGGACAGCTGTCGGGGCTGTTGAGTCCTTGCTGACGTCCTCTTGCTTCCGTAAGGGGGCCGAGAGTCGCCGTCATCAGGGAGCGTGCGGGGCGCCATCATTGCCTATCTGGCGGAGTGAGCCAGATGGGACGCCGATCTTGTTCCCCGTAGCCTGAGTCAGCTTGGGGTAGGGTAATGATGGCGCCTCCTGTCGACGTGGTCGGTCCGCGCCCTAGGTTGGGCGATGTGGAGGCTCCTCCGAGGTCGAGGTCGAGTCTGTCTTCCGTGGCCGTGGTCGAGTCCGAGCCCTTGGGTCGGGCGAGGCGGAGACCGTCGGCTGAGGCCAGGGCTGAGTCCGAGCCCTGGGGTCGGGCGAAGCGGGGTTCGTCGTCTTCCGGGGCTGAGCCCAAGTCCGAGCCCTGGGTCGGGCGGAGCGGAGTTCGCCGTCTTCCGGGGCTTAGCCCGAGTCCGAGCCCTGGGTCGGGCGGAGCGAAGCTCGCCGTCTTCCGGGGCTTAGCCCAAGTCCGAGCCCTGGGTCGGGCGGAGCGGAGTTCGCCGTCTTCCGGGGCTTAGCCCGAGTCCGAGCCCTGGGTCGGGCGGAGCGGAGTTCGCCGTCTTCCGGGGCTTAGCCCAAGTCCGAGCCCTAGGTCGGGCGGAGCGGAGTTCGCCGTCTTCAGGGGCTGAGCCCGAGTCCGAGCCCTGGATCGGGCGAAGCGGAGCTTCCTATGGCGCCTGAGCTCGGGCCTGACTGCCTGTCAGCCTCACTCTGTCAAGTGGCACTGCAGCCGGTGCGGCGCAGGCGGCCCTGTCCTTCTGTCAGGTCGGTCAGTGGAGCGGCGAAGCGACTGCAGTGACTTCGGCTCTGTCGACTGAAGGGCGCTCGTCAGGATAAAGGTGTCAGGCCAGCTTTGCATTAAATGCTCCTGCGATTTGGTCGGTCGGTGCGGCGATTTGGTCAGGGTTGCTTCTTGGCGAAGACAGGGCCTCGGGCAAGCCGGAAATATGTTCGTCGCTGGAGGGGGGCCTCGGGCGAGACGGAGATCCTCCGGGGTCGGCTGCTCTTGTCCGAGGCTAGGCTCGGGCGAGGCGTGATCGAGTCCCTCGAATGGATCGATCCCTGACTTAATCGCACCCATCAGGCCTTTGCAGCTTCATGCTGATGGGGGTTACCAGCTGAGAATTAGGAGCCTTGAGGGTACCCCTAATTATGGTCCCCGACAGTAGCCGCCGAGCCTCGAAGGGAGTGTTAGCACTCGCTTGGAGGCTTTTGTCGCACTTTTTTGCAAGGGTACCAGCCTTTCTCGGTTGCGTTTTGTTCCGGTGGGTGCGCGCGAGCGCACCCGCCGGGTGTAGCCCCCGAGGCCTGGGAGGAGTGGTTTGACTCCTCCGAGGTCTTAATGCCTCGCGTAATGCTTCGGCTGGTCTGGTCGTTCCCTCATGCGAGCTGGCCGTAGCCCGGGTGCACGGTCGGGTTCCAAGTTCTCGGGCTGGTATGTTGACGCTGTCAACGGTTTGGCCGGAGCCGGGTTTGCGAGAGCAGCCCCCGAGCCTCTGCACAGGGCGAGAGGACGATCAGGGACAGACTCGACTTTTTTACCTACGCCCCTGCGTCGCCTTTCCGCAAGGAGGAGGGGGGGGAAAGCGCCATGTTGCCCTCGGTGGGCGCCGAACATGGTGTCTCCGGTGAGCTGCTGGCGGGTAATCCGAGCGGACGTCCGTGCCCCATTTGCTAGGGGTCGGCTAGAGGCCCAGAGGCGCGCCCAAAAGTACCTGCGGATGATCTGCCGGACCCGGTCCCCTGTCGACGGGGTCCGAGGGCTCGATGCCTCCCTCTGATGGGATTCCGTTACAAGATCGTTCCCGCTGGTCTCGGAAATGTCCTAAGGTACCTCGGGAGCGCAGCCCGAGCCTCGGTTATGTATCAAACGTACCCATGGTCATCCCTCGCTCTGTGTCTGAGGCGGCTGTGAACCCTTCGAGGGCCAGCCTTCGAACCCCTGATCAATAGTGGGCGCGGAGCCCGAGTAGCCTGAGGCGGTCGTTGAACTCTTCCGAGGGGCCGGCCTTCGAACCTCTGACCAGTAGTGGGTGTGGAGCCCACGCGCTCTGAGGCGGCTGTTGAACCCCTCCGAGGGGCCATCCTTTGAACCTCTGATCAGTAGGGAGGCTCGGAGCCTGGTTCCTTCACGGGGAAGGATCCTTTTCGGGGTATCCCCCTTTCTCGGTCCCTGCTGTAAGAGAGAGAAAGAGGAAAAAAGGAAAAGGATTCGAAATCGAATGACGTGGCGTACCTTTTTTGACGCGGTCATTATGGCGAAGGCGAAACGTTGCTCGCTTCCCCTGCCAGAGACGCCGCCTTTCCCGCCGCGGAGTTAATGCGACGGGGCGTGCGGTTCGCGGGGCGGCCGTTGCGCGTGCGCGAGCCGTTCGAGGAACGGAACACGGGCGCGTCGTCTTCACGCCGTGAGAGAGGGTTCTCTCGCTGCCCCCGGATGAGACGTAAGCTTGGCTGACGACGTGACCGCTGCTCCTGCCCGCCTGCCACCGCCATTACTGCCGGCCCATTTTTGGCCGCATTGACCGTCGCGCCAGGCTGGCGCTGCTGGGTCGTGCGCTGGGTCGCCTCGAGTCGCGGTATTGGTTCCGCAGTCGAGGAGGCGCGGTAGTGGCGTGGGCGGCGGTGCAGTTGCTCGCACGCAGCATCTGGCGCGCCGGTTGCATGGCGCGTCGGCCTGGGCCTCCATGCTGGGCGTGTTGGAAGTCGGAGAAGTGCGCCCACTTGGCGCGGTTGCATGCCGCCTGCATGGCTGCCCGTCCTTTCGCCCGCTGGTCTGGGCAAAAGTGGAGAGCCGCTTGTAACCGCTGGGCGGTTGCATGCACCGCGCGCGGCGGTTTGGCTTCTTCTGCTCTGGGCCGGCTTGCACGACGTGTGGGACCCAGCCCCCGCGCCGTAGGGGGAGGACCTTGGAGCGTGTTGGAGAAGACTCAGCCCTACGACGACTGGGGACGCAAGTAGGGAGAGTCGCCTTTAAAAGGAGGGTGACCCCCTTGAAAGGCGACCATGTCTTTGCGCTCCCTTATGCATCGCGTCTTTCCACCTTCCGAGCCCCCGGATGGGGGGGCTCGCCTGTTGGTTGTCTGAACCGCTTCACCAAGCGTGAGTTGCCCCGTGCAAAGGTGACGAGTGAGGTATCCGTATCCCGGAGGCGTAGGAGTCCCTCGGCTCGGTCGACCTTGTTGTCCGAGGCTTCTCTTGCTTAGTTAAAGGAACCCCTCGGCCGCTCTTCGATGAGCCGAGGCCAGGGGTAGCGGTGTCAGCACGGACAGAGGCAGAGTTGGCTCGAAAAGAAGACTTGGTCGGTCGGAGCCTGGCCGGGTCGTCTGTTAGCGGGACCGACGCCGGAGTTGATCTGCCGAGGCCTCGGGTCGGGCTGATATTTTAGGGGGACAGCTGGCCGAGGCCTCGGGGTGACCAGCCGAGCCGCCTGCTCGAGCCGGATTCTTGGAGAAGACCCTGGCGGCGATGGCACGGGCGTGGTGATGACGTCGTCCTTCAGAGTGGAGATCCTCGGACCGCGTCGCCGTCCGAGGCTAGGTCGGACCTCGCCGAAGGTGTTGCCGACGCCGAGGGTGCTGCTGCTCCCTTCAGCCGTCAAGATCCGAGTCTGCAGGATCAGATCATCTTGTAGCGCGTGTTTTCTGCGGTCGCCGAGGCCCAAACACACCCTCGCCGTGTTGTAAAGCTGCGTTTCTTTTCCTCTTGTTTCGAGTATCTGGACTTCTCCGTCGGTAACAGAATTGTCTGTGCGAGCAAGAGTTGCTTCTTACGGAAGGTGATGAGTGAGGTATCCGTATCCCGGAGGCGTAGGAATCCCTCGGCTCGGTCGGCCTTGCCGCTTACGCGCACTCTCATCCGTCCATAGGGTTCTGCCACCAACGCAGTCGAGAAGGCTCGAAGAATCGCTTCGGCAGAGGAGCTTTCGAACGTGAAGACTTGTTCGGTCCGCGGAATCACTTATCCGAACGTGAATTACTTATCGCAGAAGGTGATGAGTGAGGTATCCGTATCCCGGAGGCGTAGGAGTCTCTCGGCTCGGTCAGCCTTGGCTGCTTACGTGTACTCCGTCGTTTTCAGGATCCACTTTCGAAGTAGTCGAAAAGCACGAAAGACATTCTGACAGAAAAGATCTTTTTTCGAGGAAAATTTCGACGCAGAGGGGGTTCCCCCCCTTTTAGCCCCCGAGGGAGGGTCGGGCTTTGCCGAGGCAAGGCTGACCCTTCCTTGACGACTAAACTTTGCGCGGGAGCGAGGTATATGAACAACTTGAAAACATCTTAAGGGTAGAAGCGACGTAGCTGTTGGATGTTCCAAGCGTTGCTGTAGACCTCGCCTTGGCTGTTGGCCAGCTTGTATGTTCCGGGCTTCAGAACTTTGGCGATGACGAACAGCCCTTCCTAAGGAGGCGTGAGCTTGTGCCGCCCTCGGGCGTCCTGTCGTAGCCGAAGCACCAGGTCGCCCACCTGGAGATCTCGGGACCGGACCCCTCGGGCGTGGTAGCGTCGCATGGACTGCTGGTACCGCACCGAGTGTAGTAAGGCCTTGTCCCGAGCCTCTTCCAGCTGGTCCAGCGAGTCTTCTCGATTAGCTTGGTTGCTTTGGTCAGCATAGGCCCTCGTCCTCGGGGAACCGTATTCTAAGTCTGTGGGCAAGATGGCCTCGGCCCCATAGACTAGAAAGAATGGCGTGAAGCCCGTGGCTCGGCTCGGCGTTGTCCTCAGGCTCCAGACCACCGAGGGGAGTTCCTTCATCCATCGCTTGCCGAAGTTGTTGAGGTCGTTGTAGATCCGAGGCTTGAGTCCTTGTAGAATCATGCCGTTGGCACGTTCTACTTGCCCATTCGACATGGGGTGAGCCACGACGGCCCAGTCCACCCGGATGTGGTGATCCTCGCAGAAGTACAGGAACTTCCTGCCGGTGAACTGGGTGCCGTTGTCGGTGATGATAGAGTTCGGGACCCCGAAGCGATGGATGATGTTGGTGAAGAACGCCACCGCCTGCTCGGACCTGATGCTGTTTAGGGGTCGAACCTCGATCCACTTAGAGAATTTGTCGATGGCGAACAACAGGTGCGTGTAGCCTCCGGGTGCCTTCTGCAAGGGGCCGACGAGGTCCAGACCCCACATAGCAAAAGGCCAGGTGATGGGTATCGTCTGCAGAGCCTGGGCAGGCAGGTGGGTCTGCCTTGCGCAGAACTGACACCCTTCGCAGGTGCGGACAATTCTAGTGGCGTCGGCCACCGCCGTTGGCCAGTAGAAACCTTGTCGGAAGGCATTTTCAACAAGGGCTCGAGGCGCTGCGTGATGGCCGCAAGCCCCCGAGTGTATCTCTCGTAGGAGTTTCTGACCTTCGGCGATGGAAATGCATCGCTGGAGGACGCCTGAGGGGCTGCGGTGGTAGAGCTCCTTCCTATCTCCCAGCAAGACGAACGACTTGGCGCGCCGCGCCAACCGCCGAGCTTCGGCTCGGTCGAGGGGTAGCTCTCCTCGGTGGAGATATTGCAGGTACGGGGTCTGCCAGTTTTGATCAGGCGTGACCCCGCTTCGCTCCCCCTCGACGTGCAGCGTCTCGCCCTCGGGGGCTGAGGGTACCTCGGGCTGAACCGAGGGTGCCTTGGGCCGAGCCGAGGGTGCCTCGGACTGAGCCGAGGGTGCCTCAGGCTCGGGCGTGTCGTCGATCTTGACGGAGGGCTGATGCAGGTCTCGGGAGAAGACGTCTGGGGGAACCGTTGTTCGCCCCGAGGCTATTTTAGCCAGCTCGTCCGCAGTCTCGTAGCGCCGAGCGATGTGGTTGAGCTCGAGCCCGTAGAACTTGTCTTCCAGGCGCCGAACCTCATCGCAGTAGGCCTCCATCTTCGGGTCGCGGCAGTGGGAGTTCTTCATGACTTGGTCGATGACGAGCTGTGAGTCACCGCGAACGTCGAGGCGTCAGACCCCTAGCTCGATGGCGATCCGCAACCCGTTGACCAGAGCCTCGTACTCAGCCACATTGTTGGACGCCGGGAAATGGAGGCGTAGCACATAGCGTAGGTGCTTCCCGAGGGGCGAGATGAAGAGTAGGCCTGCGCCGGCTCCTGTCTTCATCAGCGACCCGTCGAAGAACATGATCCAGAGCTCCGGTTGGATCGGAGCTGTTGGGAGCTGGGTGTCGACCCATTCAGCCATGAAGTCCGCCAGGACCTGGGACTTGATGGCCTTCCGAGGGGCGAACGAGATTGTTTCGCCCATGATTTCCACCGCCCACTTTGCGATTCTACCCGAGGCCTCTCGGCACTGGATGATCTCCCCCAGGGGGAAGGATGACACCACAGTTACCGGATGAGACTCGAAGTAGTGTCGCAGCTTCCGCCGCGTCCGGATCACCGCATATAGCAGCTTCTGAACTTGTGGGTAGCGGATCTTGGTTTCGGACAGTACCTCGCTGACGAAGTAGACTGGCCTCTGAACGGGCAATGCATGCCCCTCTTCTTGCCTCTCGACCACAACCGCGGCGCTAACCACCTGAGTGGTCGTGGCGACGTAGATCAAGAGGGCTTCTCCGGCAGCTGGGGGCACCAAGATAGGCGCATTCGTGAGGAGCGCCTTCAGGTTCCCGAGGGCTTCCTCGGCCTCAGGGGTCCAAGTGAAGCACTCGGCCTTCCTTAAGAGGCGGTACAGAGGCAGACCTCTTTCGCCGAGGCGTGAGATGAAGCGGCTCAGAGCCGCGAGACATCCCATGACCCTCTGTACGCCCTTCAAGTCCTTGATGGGCCCCATGCTGGTGATGGCTGCGATCTTCTCCGGGTTGGCTTCGATGCCCCGCTCGGAGACGACGAACCCCAAGAGCATGCCTCGGGGTACCCCGAAGACACACTTTTCGGGATTGAGCTTCACGCCTTTCGCCTTGAGACATCGGAATGTCACTTCAAGGTCGGAAAGGAGGTCGGAGGCTTTCCTCGTCTTGACTACGATGTCATCGACGTAGGCTTCGACCGTCCGGCCAATGTGTTCGCCGAACACATGGTTCATGCACCGCTGGTACGTCGCGCCCGCATTCCTCAAGCCGAACGACATGGTGACATAGCAGTACATGCCGAAAGGTGTGATGAAAGAAGTCGCGAGCTGGTCGGACTCTTTCATCCTGATTTGGTGATACCCTGAGTAGGCATCGAGGAAAGACAGGGTTTCGCACCTAGCAGTGGAATCCACGATTTGATCGATGTGAGGCAGAGGGTAGGGAACCTTCAGACATGCTTTGTTTAGACCAGTGTAGTCTACACACATCCGCCATTTCCCTCCTTTCTTTCTCACAAGCACAGGGTTGGCAAGCCACTCGGGATGGAATACCTCTTTGATGAACCCTGCCGCCATTAGCTTGTGGATCTCCTCGCCTATGGCTCTGCGCTTCTCTTCGTCGAATCGGCGCAGAGTCTGTTTGACGGGTCGGGCTTCGGCTCGGATATCCAGCGAGTGCTCGGCGACATCCCTCGGTATGCCGGGCATGTCCGAGGGACTCCACGCGAAGACGTCGGCGTTCGCGCGGAGAAAGTCGACGAGCACTGCTTCCTATTTGGGATCGAGCTCGGAGCCGATCCGGACTTGCTTGGAGGCGTCGCTGCTGGGGTCGAGGGGGACGGACTTAACCGTCTCCGCTGGCTCGAAGTTGCCGGCATGACGCTTCACGTCTGGCACCTCCTTAGAGAGGCTCTCCAGGTCAGCGATGAGGGCCTCGGACTCGGCGAGGGCCTCGGCGTACTCCACGCACTCCACGTCGCATTCGAACGCGTGCTTGTACGTGGGGCCGTCGGTGATGACCCCGTTGGGGCCCGACATCTTGAGCTTGAGGTAGGTGTAGTTGGGGACGACCATGAACTTCGCGTAGCATGGCCTTCCCAGTACCGCGTGGTAGGTTCCTCGGAACCCGACCACCTCGAACGTCAGGGTCTCCCTTCGGAAGTTGGAGGGCGTTCCGAAGCAGACGGGAAGGTCGAGTTGTCCGAGGGGCTGGACGCGCTTCCCGGGGGTGATCCCGTGGAAAGGCGCAGCGCCTGCCCGGACCGAGGACAGATCGACACGTAGGAGCCCGAGGGTCTCGGCGTAGATGATGTTGAGGCTGCTGCCTCCGTCCATGAGGACCTTGGTGAGCCTGACGTCGCCGATGACGGGGTCGACAACGAGCGGGTATTTTCCCAGGCTCGGCACGTGGTCGAGGTGGTCGGCTTGGTCGAAGGTGATGGGCTTGTCGGACCAGTCTAGGTAGACTGGCGCCGCCACCTTCACCGAACAGACCTCCCGATGCTCTTGCTTGCGGTGCTGAGCCGAGGCGTTCGCCGCTTGCCCACCGTAGATCATGAAGCAGTCGCGGACCTCGGGGAACTCTCCTGCCTGGTGATCTTCCTTCTTGTCGTCGTCGCGAGCCCTGCCACCCTCCGCGGGTGGCCCGGCCCTGTGGAAGTGGCGCCGAAGCATGGCGCACTCCTCAAGGGTGTGCTTGACGGGCCCCTGGTGATAGGGGCACGACTCCTTGAGCATCTTGTCGAAGAGGTTGGCACCTCCGGAGGGTTTTCGAGGGTTCTTGTACTCGGCGGCGGCGACAAGGTCCGCGTCGGCGGCGTCGCGTTTCGCTTGCGACTTCTTCTTGCCCTTCTTCTTGGCGCCGCGCTGAGTTGACGCCTCGGGGGCATCTTCCGGTGGGCGGCCCTGGGGCTGCTTGTCCTTCCGGAAGATAGCCTCGACCGCCTACTGGCCAGAGGCGAACTTGGTGGCGATGTCCATCAGCTCGCTCGCCCTGGTGGGGGTCTTGCGACCCAGCTTGCTCGCCAGGTCGCGGCAGGTGGTGCTGGCGAGGAACGCGCCGATGACATCCGAGTCGGTGATGTTGGGCAACTCAGTGCGCTGCTTCGAGAATCGTTGGATGTAGTCCCGGAGAGACTCTCCCGGCTGCTGTCGGCAGCTTCGGAGGTCCCAGGAATTCCCAGGGCGCACGTACGTGCCCTGGAAATTGCCGGCGAAGGCTTGGACCAGGTCGCCCAGTTGGAGATCTGCCCCAGAGGCAGGTGCTCCAACCAGGCGCGAGCGGTGTCGGAGAGGAACAGGGGGAGGTTGCGGATGATGAGGTTATCATCGTCCGTTCCACCCAGTTGACAGGCCAGCCGGTAGTCCGCGAGTCTCGTCTCCCCCGAGTACTTTGTGATAGTAGCCGGGGGTCGGAACCGGGTCGGGAACGGCGCCCGTCGTATGGCCCGGCTGAAGGCCTGCGGATCGGGTGGTTCAAGCGAGGGACTCCGATCCTCCCCGCTGTCGTAGCGTCCTCCATGCCTGGGGTGGTAGCCTCGGCGCACCCTCTCGTCGAGGTGGGCCCGACGGTCGCGGTGATGGTGCTCGTTGCCGAGGCGACCCGGGGCCGCAGGCGCTGTGTTGCGCGTGCGCCCGGTGTGGACCGAGGCTTCCCGCATGAATCGGGAAGTCGCGACATGAGGTTCCGAGGGGTACCCCTGCCTTCGGGAGGCGGAGCTCTCGGCCCGTCGGACCGCGACGCCTTCTAGGAGATTCTTGAGCTCTCCCTGGATTTGCCGCCCCTCGGTGGTTGATGGCTCCGGCATCGTGCGGAGAAGCATTGCTGCTGCAGCCAGGTTCTGGCCGACCCCACTAGAAGCGGGTGACGGCCTCATCCTGACATCATCGGCGATGCGGTGCTGGAAGCCCTGGGGTAGATGACGCATTTCTCCGGCCGGAGGTTGGCCCGCCCATTCCTGCCCGACGTCCCGGCGGATCGGCTCAAGCGCTCCTGCTCCCTCATCGAGCCTGGCCTGCGCCCCGCGGATTTGCTCGAGCTGTGGGTCATGGCCCCCCGCCTGGACGGGGACCACAGCTAGCTCCCGTGGGATGTCAACGCGAGGCACCGGCCTAGGGAGATCACCGTCCTCCGGCATACCGAGATGGTTGCCTTCAGAGGGACCCCCTAGATCGACGTGGAAACATTCGCGGCTTGGGCCGCAGTCCTCGTCGCCGAGGCTGCGGCTACCGTCGGAACAGTCGGAAAGGCAGTAGTCGCATGCGGTCATGAAGTCCCGCATGGCACTGGGGTCACCAAGTCCAGAGAAATCCCAACAGAAGTCGGGCTCGTCATCTTCCTCGGACCCCGAGGGCCCGTAGGTCGAGACGTCGTCAGTGGGTCCCAGGGTGATCGCACACGATACCCTAGGGGGTTTGGACTCGCCCCTACGAGAGCGTCCGCCAAAGCGAAGCCGCTTGGCGGGACGAGGCTGAATCCATGGGGCGTGAGATGGGAATTGGTCGGTACCTCTTGGTTGACAGGCGGTGATGAAGTCATGTCGGGGACTGACTGCACCGTCGTCTCAGGTACGAGGGTGACGTCCAGCAAGCCTTTCGCGAGCGTGCTGGCGTCGTCCGTTTGCTCGGAATTGGCGTGTCGCGGGGAGACATAGCTCGTCTTCGTCTCAAACGCGAGGTCGATGCGCGACGCGGCCCCCGTTGGGGCGCTGGCGTCGTCGACTCGCTCGAAAGCCGACGAGGCGCTGCCTCCTGCTTGGCCTTGGTTGCCCCGCCTCCTCCTCCGTCGGCGGGGGAGAGGACGGGGCTAGCTCGAATGTTGTTCTTCCACCACGCGGGGAAGACGTCGTCGATTCCGCCGCCGGCGGGCGGGCTGTCGGCCGCCATTGTCGCCGTCACATGGCGGTGGAAGGAGTATCATGTCGTGGCTGCCGTCGAGGGACATGAACTCAAGACTCCCGAAACGGAGCAACGTCCCGGGCCGGAGAGGTTGCTAGAGACTGCCCATCTGAAGCTTGACGGGAAGTTGTTCGTCAACACGCAGCAGGCCCCTACCTGGCGCGCCAACTGTCGACGTTTCGAGACCGGGGGGTCCCTAGGCCGACGAGTGAAATGTCGCCGCGTGCCCCAACCCAGATGGGTCGGTCGCGAGGCCGAGCGCGAAGGGGGGAGAAAGGTGGCCGGAGATGGGCGTGAGAGAGGTGGAAATCCCGCGGCCTTCGTGTTCGTCCCACGCCCAGGTCGGGTGCGCTTGCAGTAGGGGGTTACAAGCGTCCACGCGGGAGAGGGAGCGAGCGGCCTCACGCGAGCGCCTGTCTCGTCCTCGTCCCCGCGCGGCCAACCCTCTGTAAGAGGGCCCCGGTCCTTCCTTTTATAGACGTAAGGAGAGGATCCAGGTGTACAATGGGAGGTGTAGCAGAGTGCTACGTGTCTAGCGGAGGAGAGCTAATGTCCTAAGTACACGCCGTCGTGGCAGCCGGAGAGGTTTTGGCACCCAGTTGGTGTGATGTCGTGGCCGTCGGAGGAGCGCTGGAGCCTAGCGGAAGGACAGCTGTCGGGGCTGTTGAGTCCTTGCTGACGTCCTCTTGCTTCCGTAAGGGGGCCGAGAGCCGCCGTCGTCAGGGAGCATGCGGGGCGCCATCATTGCCTATCTGGCGGAGCGAGCCAGATGGGACGCCGGTCTTGTTCCCCGTAGCCTGAGTCAGCTTGGGGTAGGGTAATGATGGCGCCTCCTGTCGACGTGGTCGGTCCGCGCCCTAGGTTGGGCGATGTGGAGGCTCCTCCGAGGTCGAGGTCGAGTCTGTCTTCCGTGGCCGTGGTCGAGTCCGAGCCCCTGGGTCGGGCGAGGCGGAGACCGTCGGCTGAGGCCAGGGCTGAGTCCGAGCCCTGGGGTCGGGCGAAGCGGGGTTCGTCGTCTTCCGGGGCTGAGCCTAAGTCCGAGCCCTGGGTCGGGCGGAGCGGAGTTCGCCGTCTTCCGGGGCTTAGCCCGAGTCCGAGCCCTGGGTCGGGCGGAGCGAAGTTCGCCGTCTTCCGGGGTTTAGCCCAAGTCCGAGCCCTGGGTCGGGCGGAGCGGAGTTCGCCGTCTTCCGGGGCTTAGCCCGAGTCCGAGCCCTGGGTCGGGCGGAGCGGAGTTCGCCGTCTTCCGGGGCTTAGCCCAAGTCCGAGCCCTAGGTCGGGCGGAGCGGAGTTCGCCGTCTTTAGGGGCTGAGCCCGAGTCCGAGCCCTGGGTCGGGCGTAGCGGAGCTTCCTATGGCGCCTGAGGTCGGGCCTGACTGCCTGTCAGCCT
The DNA here is from genome assembly GCA_029449295.1 of Zea luxurians. Taxonomy (NCBI): domain Eukaryota; kingdom Viridiplantae; phylum Streptophyta; class Magnoliopsida; order Poales; family Poaceae; genus Zea; species Zea luxurians. The sequence goes on from JAOPSE010000034.1 coordinate 1,167,534, forward strand.
CACTCTGTCAAGTGGCACTGCAGCCGGTGCGGCGCAGGCGGCGCTGTCCTTCTGTCAGGTCGGTCAGTGTAGCGGCGAAGCGACTGCGGTGACTTCGGCTCTGTCGACTGAAGGGCGCTCGTCAGGATAAAGGTGTCAGGCCACCTTTGCATTAAATGCTCCTGCGATTTGGTCGGTCGGTGCGGCGATTTGGTCAGGGTTGCTTCTGGGGCAAGCCGGAAATATGTTCGTCGCTGGAGGGGGGCCTCGGGCGAGACGGAGATCCTCCGGTGTCGGCTGCTCTTGTCCGAGGCTAGGCTCGGGCGAGGCGTGATCGAGTCCCTCGAATGGACCGATCTCTGACTTAATCGCACCCATCAGTCCTTTGCAGCTTCATGCTGATGAGGGTTACTAGCTGAGAATTAGGAGCCTTGAGGGTACCCCTAATTATGGTCCCCGACACTTCTAATATTTATAGCATGCTGTGCATTATGTTACCAGAGGTTATAATATCTGCCCAATATCCAGCAGTGCACTATTTATTTGTATATATATATTTTAAAAAATGGTGATTCATACATAATATTGCACACAATATCGTTTACGGTGCATTTTAATTTTGAGAGATATTATGCCAATGCTGGAGTGTGATAATGTCATGACTAATGAAAAACACGCTAGCTGCATTAACTCACCACACAAGCTTAACCCCGAACTGGGAAATCAACTGAAGTTCCATGAGTAGAGGCTATCTGCAAGTTTCTGACTTTCTGTCTTTCATCGCTAGAAATAGATTGACAGGTGAACACTATAAAGCTCTATCCAATCTAGATGGCTGAAAGTACAAACATACAAACAAAGGTGAGAATAAAGCAGCATTATTCCTAAGACTAAACGAATCAAGTCCTCGTCAGTGTAGTTTGAGGAATAAGACTATAATCAGTTAGAAAAAGCGGGTCAAAAATTCTGCAATTTCTAGTTAAGGCAAACCACAACGGGGGCATTTTTTATTGTCCTTTTTCTTTTCGAGCCAGTATATGCTTACCAGTACCACAACGGGGGAAGCTTGGTTCATCACCCTGTGTTTTGTCGTGCTGCAGTGCCTTACTCCCAGTCATGATTCTTCTTTATTTGATGAATGGTGGGAAGGAGCTAATATGGCCCTTGATGGACTAACAGATAAGGGGCTGATTCACTAATCATATAGCGGGCTTGGGCTGTTTGGAATCATCGTAATAGTTGTGTTTTCAATAGGCCACAACCTAGCATTAGTGTGCTCATCAATTGGATCATGGTGAGCTCCACCTTTCGTAATAGTTGTCTTCCAATCAGTGAGCTCTGTTTTTTTGGGTCTAGTAGGTCAAGGGTTCAGTTATTTCTTTTGTAAAGTTTCTAGGTTAGGGCGTGAATTTTGTGTGGAGTTGTTCGAGGTTTCTTTAAACCTCACAATTTTTCTTCTTAATATAATGATAATATAATGATACGTAGCTTTCCTCTTACCATCCTATGGTAGCATCCTTAAAATGACTGAAATGTGGTTAGAGGCCGTCATATGTCATTCACTCATTTGTGTGATTCTGCGTTGAGTAATTTGTAACTGCCCATGATAAGCTGGTTATTATGGTTACTGCTCATATTCATTTGCAAGGTGACTTGTCCACCGATTTTTTATAATTTAACACTTTTTTTTTTGTAAATTTTTAAGTTTGCCCCCTGGACGACATATTATCGTTTTTGGACCCTTAGCTCGGCGCCACAAGCCACGACGTCAATGTAACACGTCTCGGCGACATGAGTTATGGCATCGAGGTACCGTTCCAGCAGTGTTGATCTGTGCTGCACTGGCGCCCGACGTGACACCTAGCTCGGCACCACAAATCTTGACGCTGAGATCTATGGCGCTAAGCTCGGCAATATTGCCCTGTGTGTGCTTCCTCTCCCCCCATGCTAGCTTCTTCCACCGCGTCGCCGTGCTAACCGCCATTGTCGCAACACCGTCGCAGCACCTCGCCCCTACACCGTTCTCCTCGCCCACCCCCGTTCTCAGCTGTCGTCGCACCTTGACCTGGTCGCCGCGCCCCCGGTCCTTTGCCGCACCCACACCCTAAGCCTCGAGCTTGCCTACACCGTCTCGGCCCTAAGCTTGCCCGCCGCCTCAACCTCAAGCTCGCCCACACCGTCTCGACCCTAAGCTTGCTTGCCGCCTCGCCCCCTAACCTCACCCTTGGCCCTCGCGCATAGTTGCCTCGTTCGCCGCTCCTCGCCTTGAGTTCGTCGCAGTGCCACTTTACTTCTCGCCCCAAGTACGTCTGAATTGTTGTTATAATTATTTACATTTTTACAATGTACTAACGGTATATTTTTCTTATTTTGTAGGACAACACAGTTCCACTTGTTGGACTCTCACTATGACGAGCACCATAGGGGACGACTCATCGCAGAAGGGCAGGTAATGGCTGAGTCCATTTATTAAATTTGAGAATACTAAATGTAACTGCTCTTTGTCTAATCAAATAAATCTTATTGCTAGGTGTTGCCCGTTCTGCGGTCCAGGACCCATGACAGGTTTCTAGACATGCGGTACGACGACAGGTACACTCCTCTCCTTGAGAGGGCTGGCTTGGACGTCGTATCGTTCCAGGTTCGCCGCGGGTTGCCCACAATCAACATTGCGGCGATCACAGCTTTGGTCGACAGGTAACGTCAGAAACATTTTTTGCAATACATTCTTTGGTTCCTGTTCATCATATATCCCTGCTCATGTGTTTGGTGTAATGATGGGACACATTGATCTAATGATGTAATCCTACATTTCATCACTTATTAAGTAATAAACATATGAAACACAAAATACTTTAGTTAGAGATAAGGTTTTGACATATTAATACTGACTTATTATTTGTTTGTGTTCGCACAGGTGGCGGCCGGAGACTCACACTTTCCATCTTCCTTGCGGCGAGATGACCGTGACACTGCGAGACAGCCAGAAGCAACTTGGTCTCAGTATTCGTGGGCGTCCAGTGACCGGTCAGGCAGCACCCGGTGGCTGGAGACAGAGAGTCGAGGCCTTTCTTGGAAGGGAGGTTCCCACAGACACACCAGGTAGCCACACATCTGGGGTTTCTCTCGCCTGGCTTAGGCAGTCGTTCGGGGAGTGTCCAGCTGCAGCAGATGACCAGATGGTTAGCTACTACTGCCGAGCTTGGGTCCTGCACTTGTTTGGCTCCGTCCTTTTTCCAGACGCGACGGGTGATAGCGCGTCCTGGATGTTCCTTCCTTGCCTCACTGATTGGGACATGGCAGGAGGCTACAGCTGGGCTTCTGCAGTGCTATCCTTCCTGTACAGACAACTTTGTGAGGCTTGTCGTCGGACGGCAAAGAACGCGAGTTTAGGCGGTTGCGTGTACCTACTCCAGTTGTGGATGTGGTCGCACCTACCGGTTGGTCGCCCTATTGAGTTTGCTCCTCGACCTTGGTTCGACGTCGTCAGCTTGCGACTACGACCGACAGCGGCTTACCGTTGGGACCAGGTCCAGGCTCCGTTCGCACGTCACCAGCGCGCCTACGTCGAGTACTCAAACGAGCTGGACGCACTTACACCGTCGATGGTGAGTTGTTTGTATTTAGTATGTCTTTTAACTTGGTTAGTATGTCGTTGGCCCTATAAATATAACCTGCAAATGTTTTTCTGTTTTTAGGTTAGCTGGCAACCATACGATGAGCCATCGTTGCCACACATTCAGTTGAGCTCCGCGTGCACGGCAGATGAAGACATTTATTTATTAAGGTGTCCACTGATTTGTTTCTATGCCGTTGAGTACCACTTGCCTCATAGAGTAGCACGCCAGTTCGGTCTACGTCAGGAGTTCCCTGTGGAGCCCTTCTCGACATCGGTAGAACTCCACAAGTAAGTGTCTTCATTCTCTTTCTTCTCTAACTCTTATGTGAAATGTGCAATCCAATATTATAAGAGATGTTTCCCATTTTTAGGTTCGACCGCCAAAAGCAGAAGAAGATCACTGACTTTGAGGCGCACCACCAAGTGTACATTGACGAATGGGACCAAATGCATGACCTCCTCTACCAGAGCGATCAACCCCACACCAACTACAACTTTCGCGAGTACATCTCTTGGTATGTCGGTGTAACTCGGTGCAAGTTGAAGGGCCAGTGGACATCAGCGGACTACGCCGAACTAGAGTCTTCAGATGACGAAGACACATCCTATGACCTAGTTACTCGGCATGGGACACACGTGGAGGCTGCACCGATCCTAGATAGAGTGGTACTTATTCTTCTCTATTTTAATTTTTGTAAAGATTGTCATACCTTTTGTTGGTTCTATCTCATGTTTTATCTTGTGCGCAGGGCAACTCCATGATGCAGTCTGTGGTCGACATCGAGCATTTCTCTAAGACCACTTCTGACGACAGGACACTTGCCTTTCTCTCAGTAAGTACTAAATATTACCCTAACATCACTATAAAGTTAATGTTGAAACCTTGGTGGCTAACTAGCTTTTGAACAACAGAGGCTATCACGTCGCCTACGTTGTGCTGCTGCTCGTTGTGGTTGCAGGACTAGCGCTGTAGTTAACATACAACATACTCTGCAGCACCATGGTGACACCTCACTAGGACTTGGAGCAATCACCGTTGCACAGGGCTCGTCACGTACGACACGAGATGCGTTTGCGAGCCATAAGGAGGACGAGGATGACATTAAGATTCCTCTCGACAAGATTGGGCCATAGGATGCTCCTAAAACACAACCTTCACAGCCTATACCACACAGACGATGGCGACGATCGCGCAACCCTAACACCCCATGCATCAACGCTCTTGGGGCCAAGGGCAACGGTAACTAGAAGGATGCGAGGGAAACATGATGGTGCATGTCTTCTGCTTTGGCTTTTTTGTGCTATGGACTATGGATGACGATGTAGACTTTCTGCGTTGTACACTTTGGTTGATGATATAGATTATCTGTGGTATGCACTTTGTTTGATCTAGTTGTGTGATGCGTTATTTAGAGATATATATGCTCATATCATATTAGTTTTTTTATAATTGTGGATGTTACTAAAACCATGTCCAGTAGTCTATCCATACTTTAGCTAAAACATTGTTTTTGTGTTGTTCTGCACTGTAGATTGCACTGTTCGTATAATGGAGTTTTAATATGGGCACAAGGTAAACTGCTCGAGATAGTTTAAAAAGGTAAAGTTTTGCGATTTTTTTGTGATCAAGAATTATTCAAGAGTACAATACAATGAAACAAAAAAAATACAACGGTACTAGAAACACATGAGTAGTGAAATCAATCTAAAATATAATCAGTAATTAACTCGTCATCTGTGTCATCTGTCCCACAATCCGCAATCACAATATTGTTCCACTTGCTTGATTGACCTACATTTTCTTCCTTGACCTTTCTCTTGTAGTAAGCTGCTTTCGCCATATCTATAGCCTAGGATATTAACTCGTCCTCATCATGTGCTTCATTGGCCTTTTGCTTGTAATAAGCGACCTCTACTTCATCGATGGTCTGAGACATAAACTTGTCCTCCTCTTCCAGAAGTAATCTAGCCTTAGCTAGCGCCAGGAGCTCACTCAACCTTGAAGTGTCGTCTTTCTCCTCCGCCAATAACTCTATATCTACCATTTTCTCCACGTATCTTGCATGTGTCTCCTTTGTGATATGCTTCCCGATGCATTCGATCTCTGCAAGTAAATGAAGACAAGTAATCAACAACGACACCACAAATACAATTTGGGAGAAAAAATAACACATCTTTGTCTCGCTCACTAGCACAATATGACCAACAAGATTGTCCAACATATGCTCCTCGGCTCTAGTCGCCTCGATCTTAGCGCCATGTGCTCTCTTTTCGTTAGGCACCTTCGTTTTCCTTCGCTCAACATGCATCAGGCTATTAAAACCCAGTTCTTCGGCAAAACTACACATCTTCTGTCTGTGTTTTTTAATGTATGAATCGATGATATGAGATCCACACAACATCTTCTCTCTCATGAACCATCACTTCTTTTAAGGACAGACACATCTACATTTGTGAATAGACAATTATATCCCATATTACATAATTGACTTACGGATAGCAAATTATATCCAAGCGACTCAACTAAGAATACATTAGAAATAGAGTGCTCGGATGAAATAGCAATTTTCCTAACCCTTTCACCTTGCCTTGGTTCCCATCACCGAATATGATTGAATCTTGGGGATCCTTGTTCTTGACGTAGGAAGAGAACATCCTCTTTTCCCCCGTCATGTGGTTTGTGCATCCGCTGTCGATAATCCAGCTAGAGCCCCCGGATGCATAAGCCTGCAAGGCAAATTTAGGCTTGGGTCTTAGGTACTCAACTCATGTTGGGTCCTACAAGGTTAGTACAAATATCCTTAGGGACCCAAATGCAAGTTTTATCTCCCTTGCATTTTGCCCCTAATTTTCTAGCAATTATCTTCCTATCCTTTCTACAAATAGCAAAGGAAGCATTTAAAGCATAATAAATTGTAGAAGGTTCACTATTTGTTTTCCTAGGCACATGAACAACATTTTTTCTAGACATGTGATTAATAGCATTTCTCCTAGCTGAATTTCTATCATGCATAATAGAAGAACTAGAAGCAACCATAGCATGAGAATCAAAAGCATCATAACTTTTATAAACATTTCTAGAATGTCTCCTATCATGATACATGAAGACATGGTTCTTTTGAGCACTTCTAGCCATAGGGGCCTTCCCTTTCTCTTTGGCGGAGATGGGAGCCTTATGGCTTGTTAAGTTATTGACTTCCCTCTTGAAGCCAAGACCATCCTTAATTGAGGGGTGTCTACCAATCGTGTAGGCATCCCTTGCAAATTTTAGCTTGTCAAATTCACTCTTGCTAGTCTTAAGTTGGGCATTAAGACTAGCCACTTCATCATTTAATTTAGAAATGCAAGCTAGGTGTTTACTACAAGCATCAACATTAAAATCTTTGCACCTATCGCAAATCATAACATGTTCTACACAAGAGTTAGATTTATTCGCTACTACTAGTTTAGCATTTAAATCATCATTAACACCTTTTAAAGTAGAAATGGTTTCATGACAAGTAGATAGTTCACAAGAAAACATTTCATTCCTTTTAACTTCTAGAGCAAGAGAATTTTGTGACTAACAAATTTATCATGCTCTTCATACAAAAGATCCTCTCGCTTTTCTAATAATCTATTCTTATCATTCAAGGCATCAATTAATTCATTAATTTTATCAACCTTGGTTCTATCTAGGCCTTTGAATAAACATGAATAATCTATTTCATCATCATCACTAGACTCATCCTCACTTGAAGAAGCATAAGTACTAGTATTACGAGTGCTTACCTTCTTTTCCCTTGCCATGAGGCAAGTGTGATGCTCGTTGGGGAAGAGGGATGACTTGTTAAAGGCGGTGGCGGCGAGTCCTTCGTTGTCGGAGTCGGACGAGGAGCAATCCGAATCCCACTCCTTTCCAAGATGTGCCTCGCCCTTTGCCTTCTTATAGTTGTTCTTCTTTTCCCACTTTCCATTCTTCTTTTCCTGGTCACTATCATTATCGGGACAATTAGCGATAAAATGACCAATCTTACCACATTTGAAGCAGGAGCGCTTCCCCTTCGTCTTGTTCTTATTGGGGTGCTCCTTGCGACCCTTTAGCGCCGTCTTGAACCGCTTGATGATGAGGGCCATCTCTTCATCATTAAGCTCGGCCGCCTCAACTTGCGCCACCTTGCTAGGTAGTGCCTCCTTGCTTCTTGTTGCCTTGAGAGCAATAGTTTGAGGTTCTTGGATTGGGCCATTTAATGCATCATCCACGTATCTTGCCTCCTTGATCATCATCCGTCCGCTTACAAATTTCCCAAGAATTTCTTCGGGCGACATCTTGGTGTACCTAGGATTTTCACGAATATTGTTTAACAGATGTGGATCAAGTACAATAAAGGACCTTAGCATTAGGCGGACGACATCGTGGTCCATCCATCGCGTGCTTCCATAGCTCCTTATCTTGTTGACGAGGGTTTTTAGCCTGTTGTATGTCTGGGTTGGCTCCTCCCCTCTTATCATCGCGAATCTCCCGAGTTCGCCTTCCACCAACTCCATCTTGGTGAGCATGGTGACGTCGTTCCCCTCATGTGAGATCTTGAGGGTGTCCCAGATCTGCTTGGCATTGTCCAAGCCGCTCACCTTATGATAATCGTCCCTGCACAATGAGGCTAACAACACAGTAGTAGCTTGTACATTTTTATGAATCTGTTCATTGATAAACAAAGGATTATCCGAGCTATCAAATTTCATTCCACTCTCTACTATCTCCCATATACTAGGATGGAGAGAGAACAAGTGACTACGCATTTTGTGACTCCAAAATCCGTAGTCCTCTCCATCAAAATGAGGAGGTTTACCAAGTGGAATGGAGAGTAAATGAGCATTGGTACTTTGAGGAATACGAGAATAATCAAAAGAGAAGTTTGAGTTAATCGTCTTCTTTTTCTCGTAGTCGTTGTCGTCGTCCTCTTGGGAAGAAGAGGACTCGTCGCTGTCGTCATAGTAGACGATCTCCTTGATGCGCCTCGTCTTCTTCTTCCTCCCATCTCTTCGTTTGTGGCCCGAGCCCGAGTCGGTAGGCTTGTCATCTTTAGGCTCGTTGACAAAGGACTCCTTCTCCTTATCATTGATCACAATCCCCTTGCCCTTAGGATCCATCTCTTCGGGCGATTAGTCCCTTTCTTGAAGAGAACGACTCCGATACCAATTGAGAGCACCTAGAGGGGGGGGGGGGTGAATAGGTGATCCTGTAAAAACTTGAAACTTAATCCGTAAAACTTGATTAGGAGTTAGCACAATTAAGCCAAGTGGCTAGAGAAGAGTCTTTGCAAGACACGATAACCACAAGAAGATCAATCACAGATAGACACAGTGGTTTATCCCGTGGTTTGGCCAAGTTCAACACTTGCCTACTCCACGTTGTGGCGTCCCAACGGACGAGGGTTGCAATCAACACCTCTCAAGCGGTCCAAAGACCCACTTGAATACCACGGTGTTTTGCTTTGCTTTACTATATCCCGTTTGCGAGGAATCTCCACAACTTGGAGCCTCTCGCCCTTACACTTTGATGTTTACAAAGAAGCACGGAGTAAGGGAGGAATGAGCAACGCACACAAGACACGAAAACAGAGCGACAACACGCACACAAGTTGCAACAAGAGCTCACAACACAACTCGACGAGTTCACAACTCAAATGGAGCTCTAATTGCTATCACAAAGAATCAAATGCGCGAAGTCGGCGTCTTGGTGCTTAGGAATGCTTAGAGAATGCTTGGTGTCCTTCTCCATGCGCCTAGGGGTCCCTTTTATAGCCCCAAGGCAGCTAGGAGCCGTTGAGAGCATTTCAAGAAGGCAATTCTTGCCTTCTATCGCCTGGCGCACCGGACATTGTCCGGTGCGGATTTCTTTCCTTCTTTGGTGAAGCCGACCGTTGGCTCGGCCACGTGTCTCGCGCGGATCACGCGGCCGACCGTTGGCCCAGCCGACCGTTGGCTCACCAGACAGTCCGGTGCACACCGGACAGTCCGGTGAATTATAGCCGTACGCCGTTAATCACTTCCCGAGAGCAGCAAGTTCGCCTGAGTCAGTCTGGCGAACCGGACACTGTCCGGTGCACCACCGGACAGTCCGGTGCACCCAGACAGAGCTGACTTTGGCTGAACAAAGCCATCTTTAATTTCAACTTGATTTTTCCTGTTTCCAGCACTTAGACACAATATATTAGTCTCTAAAACAATGTACTAAGTCTGAGAAACATACCTTTATACTTGATTTGTACTTTGTCCACCATTTTACACTTAGGCACTTGTGTTGGTCACTAAATCACCAAAATACTTAGAAATGGCCAAAGGGCACATTTCCCTTTCAGTTTGGGAGAGGAGGCACCCACCGCTTAAAACACTCATGCGTAATCCTCCCTCTCCACCAATGGTCGAAAAGGAGGTACCTAGGGTCAAACTTATCGAGACCATCGATCCACTGGAAAAATCACTTTTTATGATCCTACAAGAATGGAACAAAACATTAGTAAAAATCTATTAAAAATATAAAATGGAAGTGAAAAACTACGTACGTTAAAACTACATGTGTAAAAGCAACGAGCAGTCATGTTTGGATGTCTCCATTGAAATATTAGGACCGGTCTGCAACAAAAATAATTAGGTAAGGTACAAGATCTCGAGGAACCTGAGCATCCTTGCTAGATGCATCGAGATATAACCCTGGAGGACGACCTCTCTTCCACCATAACTCCTCCCAATACATGTTTTCCATCTACGAAACGATTGTATATTAACTCCACTATAAAATTACCATAAAATATTTAAACTTATAAATAACATGGTATGCTTAGTTTCAAAACCCTAATGATTTTTTAAACCCACGATTGAAAACCTATCTAACAAACCCTAACCACCATATAAACCATAACTAATAGCCATGTCCACCAATCAAACCTAAATAATCTAAACCCTAAGGATCCATAATACACAATATACATATCGAATGAATACATAGCAAATGAACCAGTGAGACATCATACCTTGCTCTTCAAGATATATGGACCGAATCAAAGCTTTCAGACTCCAAAACGTCGATTGGAGTCAGCTGGTGAGAGCTCCCTTGTGGTACAGGGTTCAACAAAAGTGAACAAGTGTGATGGTCCAAAGACGGGAATGTTTATGGATAATGTACGTCACAAGTAAGATGAACTTTGTCTAAGTGAGACTCGATGTGCGTAACTCGGAGACAAGTGATCAAGTCAAGGATGGAGGAAAGAAGAGCATCGAGGTACCGAGTGCACAGGAGAAGGTCAAGGAGGTCGATGATCCCAAAACCGTGAAGAAGACTTGCAAAGTCAAGGTTGATCGAATTGAGAAGAGATATGGTGCATTGAGGATCATGACTTAAGAACATGACTTATAACCAATGAGGTAATACCTTTGGTTATGTGGTGTAAGTCACAAGTCTCAAGATGAAGCTCAAGAAGTGAACAAAGTCACTAGAAGGAGGAGTAGTGTTAAAGCTAGAACCTAGAAACTGACCAAAAGATCTAAGTGTGAATCATCTAGGCCCCTTTGGTAATGTTTTGGTAATTAATGACAACTACTTGTGGACTAATAATTCTTGGAGAAATAAGAATGCAGGTTGAACCACAGTGAACTGAGAAGTCTTGAAGACTTATAAGCATTGGTTGTGGATCAGGTGAAGACAAAGGTATAACATAGGTTTTGTTTTTGCCGGTCACCAGGTGTTTAGAGAAGAAAGTGACCGGATTAGTAGGCTAGATAGCCGTACTATTAAGAGGGGTCAATGACTTAGATCTGTGTAAAACTTAGTGCCTCATAGAGCATCAAAGTTGCATTTGCATAAGGACTAACAGCGCTTCTCATTTCGTGAATTAAAGGTTCATTCAAAAGCATGTTTGAAATTTGAGAAGTCTTGGTCGCGCGGACTGTCCGGCCCTTGGGGGCGGACCGTCCGCGATCCTCCAGAGGGTCCGAGGTTTGACCTTTTTGTGTTGACTCTGTGTTCTTTTGCACTGCGGACCGTCCGGGCCTTAGGGCCGGACAGTCCGCAGTCCTGACCAGAGGAAGGTGGCCTCGGGTCAGTCCCTGAATTATAGGCGGACGGTCCGCCTGTAAGGCGCGGACGGTCCGCATGTGTATAACTCGTTTCTGGACAGGGACTGTGTGTTTTTATAGATTTGTACTACGGACGGTCCGGGGGACCAGTCCGGACAGTACTGTCTCAGGGCGCGGACGGTCCGGGATTTATAGCCGGACGGTCCGCGTGTGTTAACTCCGTTTGATCCGAGGCTCGGGTGTTTGAAATTGCCAGGTCGCGGACGGTCCGGCCTTGAAGGGCGGACTGTCCGGACCCACCTTTTTGAGTCTGCTCTGACATGTTTCAACAGTCATTATAGCCGTTATGGTGTACGGCGGACCGTCCGGCCCTAGGGCGCGGACGGTCCGCGTGTGCGCAGAACTGCCCCCTTTTGCACATAACGGTTGGTTTTAGATGGGGGACTATAAATAGAAGGGTAGCTCGTGTGTGAGATCTCTCTTGGCCATTCCTTGCACACATTGAGCTCATTTGTGATCCTCCAACTCACTCTCTCACACTCTTTGCTTGAGATTGCATTCTAGAGAGGGATTGAGTGTTCCTAGTGCATTTGCATCATTTGGTGATTCTTGAGGCACTAGGTGGTACACCGAGCAAGCGTCGTTGGCTTGTTACTCTTGGAGGTTGCCGCCTCCTAGACGGCTCGGGTGATTGTCTCCGTCGAGCTCTCCAAGAAGATTGTGGAGAAGCCGCGGTGTGGATTGTGAGGGGTTCGCGCCTACCTCGTCGGAGCGGCAAAGGTGACACTAGTGGAATCGAGGAATTGAGTGATTTCTTGTCCACTTGGCTTAAAGATCAAGACGTGTCTTGATAGAGGAGCAAGTGAGAGCTTGAAGTCCACCTCAACGTGGATTAGGGGTGATTGGCAAATCACCGATACCACGGGATAAATTTCGGTGTCTATTCCTTCTAGCATTACTTATTGCCTTGCAATTGATTAGTGCTTTGCTTATTGTTCTTCAAGGATTCAATCTCCGTAGTTGTTTTTCATACATTGTTTACTTATTGACACTAGATAATTTATTTCTATTGTTGCTTTGATTAATTTTATTGAGTATTGTTGTTTTTAGTCAAAACCGTCTATTCACCCCCCCTCTAGCCGGTGTCCTAGATCCTACAAGTGGTATCGGAGCCAAGGACTCCATTGTTTGTGGATCTAATCATCCCGGAGTGGGACAAAATGGCTAGTAACTACAATGTGCACATTGGGAAGCCACCGCACTTTGATGGAAGCAATTATGATTATTGGAAAATAAGAATGTCAATGCATCTTAGAGCAATGGGTGGAAAAATTTGGCCAATTGTTAGGGATGGATTTGTTGTATTGAAGGAAGATGAACCATCCGTCAGTGATAATGAGAATATCCTCACAAATGATCAAGCCATGAATGTCTTTTATGATGCCCTTGATATAAATGAGTTCAATCGTATCAAGAATCTCACAACCGCTCATGAGATTTGGATAAAACTAATGGAAATTCATGAAGGAACTACAATTGTGAAGAGTGCCAAACTATATGTGTGCAAAGGGAAGTTTGAGCAATTTATTATGAAAGAAGATGAGGGTGTATCCGACATGTTCAATCGGTTGAATGAGATAGTAAATGAACTCAAAGGACTCGGTTTTAATGTTCCGGATGTTGATTTCACACACAAGTTCCTTAGATCACTTCCGGAGAAATATGAGACTATTGTGACAATGCTTGTAAGGAGTGATCTATCTACAACCTCTCCAACCGAAGTGTTGGGAGAAATTCTCACTCAAGATATATTTAAGAAGTCTCAAGCCGATGCCTTAAGTTTGGCAAAGAAGGTGAAAAATGAATCTATTGCTCTCAAAGCCAAGGCCTCAAAGGCAATTGAAAAAGAAGATAGCAATGATGAAGAAAATGAAAGTGAGAGTGATGGTGACATGGCTTTATTTGTAAGGAAATTCAATAAATTCATGAAGATGAAAAGAGGTCAACCTAGAAGAGGTCAAACATCAAGAAGAAATGCTTTCAATGATAGAAAGTGTTTTGAGTGTGGGGAACCCGGTCACATTGCCATGAATTGCCCAAGCAAGAAGAAGAAGGGCAAAGATGAAAGTGACAAGAAGAAAAAGAAATTCTACAACAAGAAGAAAGATGGCAAAGCCTATCTAGTTGAATGGGACTCGGATGATAGCTCGGATGATGATAATAATGATGACACCTCATCAAAGCTTAATGCCGGAATTGCCATCAAGGAAGCTCCCTCACTCTTTTCATCCCCCCATTGTCTCATGGCAAAGGGAGATGCTAAGGTAAAAATCATCACCGATTTAAATGATATAAAAGATGATGATGATATTGATGATGTTGATGATGATGGCTATTCATATGATGATCTTGTTAGAATGCTTGGTGAGGCCGATGACTACATGCACAAAGAAAAAGAAAAGTTTAAGACCTTGAAGGAATTGTATAAAAACCTCCAAGTGTCTTTTGAGGAGCTCAAGACCTCTCACAATGATCTCAAAGAAAATTGTGAGAAGCTTGCGGATGCTCAAAAATCATCTATTGTGCATGAAGTTGAGGTGGTCACTAAGGATGTTGGAGTCACTTGTGACTTACTTGATAGTCTTACAAGTGAACCACTATCTACTAACTCTATTTGTGATAAATGCAAAGTTTCTCTCATTGATAACATTGCTCTTGATGAATCAAAAATTATTGTTGAGAATGAAGTGTTAGTAGATAGAATAAATGCTCTAACTCATGATCTAGAAAAGGCATATGGTGGTAAGACTAAATTGGATTTCATATTGGGAAGTCAACGATGCTCTCTTAACCGTGAAGGTCTTGGATATGTTCCTAAGAAAGGAAAGAATGCTTTTGTAAAGCAAAAGACATTGTTTGTGAAAGAATGTGACAAAGTGTGTCACAAATGTCACAAAAAGGGGCATGTTAAGAAAAATTGTCCGAAGTTCAAAAATGTATCCTCCACTTGTTTTGAGCATTGTTATGTTCTTTCTCATAATGCAAAAGGTGTTCATGCTAAATTTGTTGGTACTTCAATTGTTGGAAACAAAAAGAAAGCTATTTGGGTGCCAAAGACCTTGGTCACTAACATCCGAGGACCCAAGCAAGTTTGGGTACCTAAAAGAGATTGATTTCCTTTTGTAGGTAAACTACAAGGCGGGAGGGAATCATTGGGTGTTGGATAGTGGATGTACTCAACACATGACCGGGGATATGAGAATGTTTACCCAAATGAGTGAGGAAGATTGCTCAAATTATGATAGTATCACATTTGGAGATAATCGTAAAGGAAAGGTTAAAGGTTTGGGTAAAATTGCTATTTCAAATGATCATTCTATATCAAATGTGCTATTGGTTGAGTCTTTGAATTTTAATTTACTTTCCGTAGCTCAATTATGTGATTTAGGATTTTGTTGCAATTTCACAGTTGAAGATGTTATTATCTCTAGTGTTGATGGTAGCAATCTTAAATTTAAAGGTTTTAGACATGAAAATCTTTATCTTGTTGATTTCTCATCTAATGAGGCAAAGCTCACAACTTGCTTATTTTCAAAAGCTTCACTAGGTTGGTTATGGCATAGAAGACTTGGTCATGTTGGGATGAAGCAACTCAATCGGTTAACCAAGCATGACTTAGTTCGAGGCTTAAAAGATGTGAAGTTTGAAAAGAACAAATTGTGTAGCTCTTGTCAAGCCGGTAAGCAAGTGGCAAATACTCATCCAAATAAAAGTCAAATGTCCACTCATCGACCTTTGGAATTACTTCACATGGATTTATTTGGGCCCACATCTTTTGTAAGTATTGGTGGTAATTCTTATTGTCTTGTGATTGTGGATGACTATTCAAGATTTACTTGGGTTTATTTTCTACGAGACAAATCCAATGTGTTTGAGACATTCAAGTCATTTGCTATATTGGCTCAAAATCAATTTGATTTCGACATCAAAAAGGTTAGAAGTGATAATGGGTCGGAATTCAAAAATGCAAGGATTGATCAATATTGTGATGACAAGGGTATCAAACATGAATTCTCTTCCAAATATACCCCGGAACAAAACGGTATTGTTGAAAGAAAGAATAGAACTCTTATTGATATGGCAAGGTCTATGTTAGCGGAATATAATATATCGGATTCTTATTGGGCCGAGGCAATAAATACCGCTTGTCATTCATCAAATAGACTATATTGTCACAAGCTCTTGAAGAAAACTCCATATGAATTGCTCATTGGTAGAAAGCCAAATATCTCATATTTTAGGGTATTTGGTTGCAAATGTTATATTTTGAGAAAGGGAAGCCGGCTTTCTAAATTTGAGAAGAAATGTGATGAGGGTTTTCTTCTTGGATATTCATCAAATAGTAAGGCTTATAGAGTCTTCAACAAAACTCATGGTATTATCGAGGAAGCATATGATGTTGAATTTGATGAAACAAATGGGTCTCAAGATGAGAGTGATAATCTCGATGATGTTGGGGGAACTCAATTGATAAATGCAATGAAAACAATGGCCATTGGTGAAATAAAACCTAAGGAAGATGATGATGAAGATAGTGTGGTTGTCATTCCTTCATCCTCAACTATAAATGAGGAAGATCACCAAAGCCAACAACTCAATGAAACCATAGATACTCATGATCAAGGTACTTCAAGACCTACGGTTCCTCCAAATGCTTCAACAAGCAACTATCAAACGGTATCAAGAATTCATCATTCCATTGTGAAGGATCACCCGGTTGATCAAATTGTGGGTGATATTAGTAAGGGTGTTCAAACTCGCTCTCGCATAGCTTCATTTTGTGAACATTTCTCTTTTGTATCTTGTATGGAACCTAACCGTGTAGATGAAGCTCTACTTGATGTTGATTGGGTGAATGCAATGAATGAAGAATTAAATAACTTCGCTCGAAATGAAGTTTGGGAGCTTGTTGAGAGACCAAAGAACCACAATGTTATTGGTACAAAATGGGTGTTTCGCAACAAGCACAATGAAGATGGTGTGGTAGTAAGAAACAAGGCAAGATTAGTTGCACAAGGATATACTCAAATTGAAGGATTGGATTTTGGGGAGACATTTGCTCCCGTAGCAAGGTTAGAAGCAATCCGGATTCTACTTGCTTATGCTTGTGCACACAATATCAAGCTCTACCAAATGGATGTAAAGAGTGCCTTTCTAAATGGTAAGATTAGTGAACTAGTGTATGTTGAACAACCTCCCGGTTTTGAGGACCCCAAAAGACCTAACCATGTGTTCAAGCTTTCTAAAGCTCTCTATGGGCTTAAGCAAGCTCCACGCGCTTGGTATGAAAGGCTTAGGGATTTCTTGCTTTCCAAAGACTTCAAAATTGGGAAGGTTGACACTACTCTATTCACTAAAAGAATTGGCAAAGACTTATTTGTTTGTCAAATTTACGTTGATGATATCATTTTTGGATCTACTAATGAATTATTTTGTGAGGAGTTCGGAAAAATGATGTCAAAAGAATTTGAGATGTCTATGATTGGAGAATTGAGCTTCTTTCTTGGCCTTCAAATCAAACAATTGAAAGATGGTATTTTTATAAGTCAATCCAAATATTTGAAGGACATGCTCAAGAAGTTTGGTTTAGAAAATGCTAAGCCTATCAAGACTCCAATGGCAACAAATGGTCATCTAGACTTAGATGAGGGAGGTACTATAGTTGATCAAAAACTTTATCGTTCAATAATTGGTAGTTTACTTTATATTACCGCATCTAGGCCCGATGTTATGTTTAGTGTATGCATGTGTGCACGATTTCAAGCTTCACCTAGAGAGATTCACTTGAAGGCCGCAAAAAGAATTCTAAGATATTTGAAGTATACCCCCAATATTGGTCTATGGTATCCCAAAGGTGCCCACTTTGAATTAATTGGATATTCGGATTCGGACTATGCGGGGTGCAAAGTTGATAGAAAAAGCACCTCCGGTTGTTGTCAATTTCTTGGTAGATCTCTTGTTTCATGGTCTTCTAAGAAGCAAAATTCGGTTGCTCTATCTACCGCCGAGGCGGAATATATATCGGCCGGAAATTGTTGTGCTCAACTATTATGGATGAAACAAACCTTATTGGATTATGGAGTTATTTTCAAGAATGTGCCTCTCATGTGTGATAATGAGAGTGCGGTAAAATTGGCTACCAATCCGGTCCAACACTCAAGAACCAAGCATATTGATATACGACATCACTTCTTAAGGGATCATGTTGGCAAGGGAGATATTTGTATTTATTCCATTGGAACGGATGATCAATTGGCCGACATTTTTACAAAGCCTTTGGATGAAACAAGATTTTGTTCCCTAAGAAGTGAAATGAATGTGATCGATCTCTCAAATGTGGCTTGAAGTTGATCACACATGTGTCGTCTTGCATCTCGGGTCTAAACATGCTTTTTATGCTATTTATTTGGTATTATTGGTGCATTTTTCATTTCTAATTGCTCTAGATAGTTTAATTCGAAAGTTTAGCACTTCTCAATTATATAAAATGTATATGCATGCATACTAACTCTTGGATTGGTCGAAATGTCCATATATAAGCACCAATTCGGAATCGAAATTCAAAATCAGCAAGTGGACAGAAAATGGAAAAATGAGTATCAGGCCGCGGACCGTCCGCCCATGGACCGCGGACCGTCCGCATCATCAGGAAATGGACAGTCCGAGCAGCCTCGCAGACCGTCTGAGATCATCAGGGCGCGGACCGTCCGCCGCCCCCGCGCGGACCGTCCGCGACAGGGCAGAAAAAGGGACAGAGCCCGCAGACTTGCCAGTTGTGCCCATTTGGTTGTTCTCTCTTGCTCTCCACTCACTATATCCTCTCTTGTGTCGAGTGTGTGCGGACCGTGAAGTAAAGTTGCGTGCGGACAGTCTGACAGCTTGCAGCAACATTCCCTCAACATGTCTTCATCACGGTACTCTCAAATCTTGTGGATTTAATCAAATTTCATCAACTTTGAGATTATTTGGGTTTCTTCTCTGATCTGAAATTGAGCAGTGGGTTTCAAAATCTGATTGGTGGGATTGATAGTTCTTCTCAATATCAATGCTATGCAAAATTTTGACCTTGTTTGGCTGGATATTATCTGCAAAAACATCAAATTGAACACTTGTGGCGGCTAGGGTTCTTGGAGTCGCACCTGGTCGGTCGCGGACCGTCCGCCTGGTGGACGCGGACCGTCCGGGCCTCTGGCGCGGACCGTCCGGCCCCCTAGCGCGGACCGTCCGGACCCTGGCAGAGCATTACCATTCCATTCCTTTTTATAAGTGGTGATTGGTTTCAATTATTTATCTATGGATGTTTGTCACATTGTTGCAGTGGTCTTGGTGGTCTACGCAAGAAACTTGCAGGTCGCTTTAAATCCAAGCGCCCTCGAGGAAATGATGATGATTATGTACCAACCACTGATTCAGAGGCCCAATCCTCAGCTGGGGGCACTGAATCCATGGATGCTGAAGATTTTCCTCATGTTCATCCTGATTATCCCATTGATATCCAAGGATGGACTTACCCCAAGCGGCGATTCTCTATGGCTGAGTACTGCTCCAGACGGACTGTGAACCAGTATACTCTGCCATCTGATACACACATCCAGTTTTTCCACACGCAGCTGCAGTTTGATGTTTTCTGGGGCACCCTGGTGGATACTAATTTCCATAAGCATCAGGTGATTGATTGGTCCTTCCTGCTCAGTCAATCAGTCATGGAGGGTCTGATCCCTAAGTTTGAGGCATGCGGACTATATCAGTTTATGGGGCAGCGCACAGATTTCAATGAAATGGCTGTTAAGCAATTCCTGGCTACCTCAGAGATTGACATTGAAGAAGAATCTATCACCTGGATGACTGGCTTCAAGCGCTATTCTGCTTCTTTTGCTGACTTTGCAGCTGCCAACGGTCTGAACTATGGCACTATTTCTGCTGGATTGGATCTTTATACTGAAGATAATTTTGAGGATTTTGTGCAGTTTTATGAGCCAGCCAGACTTGGTATACCCAGGAGAATTGGAGAGACAGCAGGACTCAGACATCATCCTGCTGTAATCAACAAAATTGCCAGAGTCACCATCCTTCCCAAGAGTGGTGATAAGAGTAAAATCAGGGATAAATTCTGGAACATCATCCAGCATATCATGAATGGTGAAGTCATGAATATTGTTCTTTTCATGATGCGACAGCTTAATGATCTGAAGATGGATAAGAATCAAAATTTGGCGTATGCTCCTTACATTATGGCTCTCATCAAATCCAAGACAAGATTTGAGGGCCCATGCGAGATTGTTCACACTCCATTCAGGCCTTTCAAGAATGAGATAGGGTTTCTCACCAGGCCACTCACCCCCTTCCCAGATGATGAGGAAGACCCTGGCTATGAGGGTGGAGCAGCTCCTGATGTTGAGGGAGAGCAGATGCCTCCACCTCCACCTCCTCCTCAGCCTCAGCATTATTGGGAGCCTGCTCCAGGATACTTTGATCCTTATTTTCAAAATATGCAGCAGGGACTTGAGCATCACATTGATACACGCTTTGATGGCCTGGTGACACAAATGGATCACCGTTTCGATGACATGCAGTCTCAGTTTGACAGTAACTGGGATGCCCTCAACTCTGAGTTTTCTGATTTTCGTGATCAGATTCACACTAATGTCACTGATCCCATCATGACCAGGCTGAACAATATGCAACAGAGTTTTCAGGACAACATGGGTGCCCTGGCCAGTCAATTTGATAATCTCTCTACAAATGACAACATGCAGGAGATCAGTCAGAGGCAGCAGCAACTCCAGCAGGATTTTGGCCAGTTCTCCTCCCTGTTTGACACCTTCAGCACTCACTACTACAACATGCATCCGCCGCCAAGCGATCAGTGAGGCCTCTCCTTTGTGGCAATTGATGCCAAAGGGGGAGAGAGGTGATAAGTGATGAGAAGTTGTCTGGCGTCTCCTTCAGGGGGAGTTGGTGGTTCTATGTGGACATTAAGACCATGCATATGCATTTTACCTTTTATGCCGCTCATGCATATGCATTTTACCTTTTATGCCGCTTGTATTAGTTTATGACTTACGCATTTGGAACTGGTTGAACTATTAACTCTATGTCGTATGTCTGTGGACTATTGTCTGTAATATTCTGTGGGATGAACTATGTTTTAGTTCAAATTTCTCTATGTGTGGTTATTCGAGGAGTGATTATAATTGCTGCGCCCACTCTATGGATCATCTCTTGTATGCCTCGATAACCATGTTTGTAGGAAAGTCTCCATCAAGCTCTAATATATTATGTGTGTTATATCCTCAACGTCAGATAATCCTGCACACACTTAGGGGGAGCCTTTCTTACATACTGAGTTTTTTATTGGGATTTATCTATCTCTCAGACAGAACTTCAAATCAAGATAAGTCCTATAAAACTCATCTCCAAGATCTATCTTATACCTTAGGTATGAGAGAGATTTGGAGAAACTAAACTTCTTTTTTATATACAATGTGGTGTTGTCATCAATTACCAAAAAGGGGGAGATTGTGAATCATCTAGGCCCCTTTGGTAATGTTTTGGTAATTAATGACAACTACTTGTGGACTAATAATTCTTGGAGAAATAAGAATGCAGGTTGAACCACAGTGAACTGAGAAGTCTTGAAGACTTATAAGCATTGATTGTGGATCAGGTGAAGACAAAGGTATAACATAGGTTTTGTTTTTGCCGGTCACCAGGTGTTTAGAGAAGAAAGTGACCGGATTAGTAGGCTAGATAGCCGTACTATTAAGAGGGGTCAATGACTTAGATCTGTGTAAAACTTAGTGCCTCATAGAGCATCAAAGTTGCATTTGCATAAGGACTAACAGCGCTTCTCATTTCGTGAATTAAAGGTTCATTCAAAAGCATGTTTGAAATTTGAGAAGTCTTGGTCGCGCGGACTGTCCGGCCCTTGGGGGCGGACCGTCCGCGATCCTCCAGAGGGTCCGAGGTTTGACCTTTTTGTGTTGACTCTGTGTTCTTTTGCACTGCGGACCGTCCGGGCCTTAGGGCCGGACAGTCCGCAGTCCTGACCAGAGGAAGGTGGCCTCGGGTCAGTCCCTGAATTATAGGCGGACGGTCCGCCTGTAAGGCGCGGACGGTCCGCATGTGTATAACTCGTTTCTGGACAGGGACTGTGTGTTTTTATAGATTTGTACTACGGACGGTCCGGGGGACCAGTCCGGACAGTACTGTCTCAGGGCGCGGACGGTCCGGGATTTATAGCCGGACGGTCCGCGTGTGTTAACTCCGTTTGATCCGAGGCTCGGGTGTTTGAAATTGCCAGGTCGCGGACGGTCCGGCCTTGAAGGGCGGACTGTCCGGACCCACCTTTTTGAGTCTGCTCTGACATGTTTCAACGGTCATTATAGCCGTTATGGTGTACGGCGGACCGTCCGGCCCTAGGGCGCGGACGGTCCGCGTGTGCGCAGAACTGCCCCCTTTTGCACATAACGGTTGGTTTTAGATGGGGGACTATAAATAGAAGGGTAGCTCGTGTGTGAGATCTCTCTTGGCCATTCCTTGCACACATTGAGCTCATTTGTGATCCTCCAACTCACTCTCTCACACTCTTTGCTTGAGATTGCATTCTAGAGAGGGATTGAGTGTTCCTAGTGCATTTGCATCATTTGGTGATTCTTGAGGCACTAGGTGGTACACCGAGCAAGCGTCGTTGGCTTGTTACTCTTGGAGGTTGCCGCCTCCTAGACGGCTCGGGTGATTGTCTCCGTCGAGCTCTCCAAGAAGATTGTGGAGAAGCCACGGTGTGGATTGTGAGGGGTTCGCGCCTACCTCGCCGGAGCGGCAAAGGTGACACTAGTGGAATCGAGGAATTGAGTGATTTCTTGTCCACTTGGCTTAAAGATCAAGACGTGTCTTGATAGAGGAGCAAGTGAGAGCTTGAAGTCCACCTCAACGTGGATTAGGGGTGATTGGCAAATCACCGATACCACGGGATAAATTTCGGTGTCTATTCCTTCTAGCATTACTTATTGCCTTGCAATTGATTAGTGCTTTGCTTATTGTTCTTCAAGGATTCAATCTCCGTAGTTGTTTTTCATACATTGTTTACTTATTGACACTAGATAATTTATTTCTATTGTTGCTTTGATTAATTTTATTGAGTATTGTTGTTTTTAGTCAAAACCGTCTATTCACCCCCCCTCTAGCCGGTGTCCTAGATCCTACACTAAGTTCACTTTGACCTTTAGTTTGGGTTGTTCCTGTGTTTGAATATGTTCTATGTGACCTTTGCAGAGTGTTGGAGCTCATATATGTCAATCTAGATCAAGTCAAGTTCAATTGAGGGTTTAGAGTCCAACATTGACCTCAAATAGGCCAAAATGGGTAAAATGATGAAAAAGGTTAGGTATGTAAGGTTCGAGTGTTCAAATATGTTTTGGTTTGCTCTCTAACTCTTTTTGTAGAAGTGTCATATTGAGCTCTGTTTGAGGAGAAACAAAAAAGCTAGGAGAAAAATAGGAAATAGGCAACTTTCTAGGACAAAGTTAATTGGATTATACTCTAAATGTATTTGTCTAAGTATTAGGAAAGTCCTCCCAAAAGTTGAAGTCAAATGGAGAAAGAATGGAGAAAAAAACACTTAGTGTGCTGTTGGCTGGCGCACATTACAATGACTAGTAACATCTCCAGTGCACAGGTCAACGAATAGTAACCTGTCCGGTGCATAGGAAGGTGAATAGTAACTTGTCCTGTGCACATGACAGTGAATAGTAACATGTCCGGTTCACATAGGACAGTGAATAGTATCATGTTCGGTGCACCAACGACTAGCCCTTTCAGAGAAGGAAATAACAAATCAGATCTGGGCAGGCTTCCTGATTTTTTCCAGCGGCAATGGTAGGCCTTGGGGCTATAAAAGGACCCCTAGGCACCCATATTCAAGTGCCCAAGTCTCCTAAGTGCAGCAACAAAATGTAGACACACTGCGAATCATTTTTGTCTCTCTCGCTTGTGTATTTATTTCTAGTCTGTGTGCTGGCACAATTATAAGCCAAGAGAGAGAGAGAGAGAGTATATGAGTGCTGCTGCAAGTTAGAGCAAGGTCTTGAGCACATCGTTACTCTGCCGGAGAGCTACTGACATCTATGACAGCCCCAACCTTGTGTAACTCGACATCGACAGAGTGGAAGCCTCAATCTGCCACCTGGTGAGTGGTGACAGATCTGAGCAAACAGAGGAAGGAGTTGAAATAAACTCCAAGCCAAGTTGGCTAACTCCAACGTGGATAAGGCAAGTATTTTAGGCTTAGCCGAACGATGGGGAAAAATCCATGTGTCCTATGTGCTCTTGCTGTGCTATTCTCTGTCTCTCTCTTTGATTGCTTTATCCTTTACACTTCTATACTTACCTATGGTATAAGTTATTTTTTTGGAGTGTAGGCTATCTTTAGATAGGGACTCTAATTCCATTCCTACCTACTCGAAGTGATATTCATTTCGCTACGATCTAGTCTTCGAGTAGAGTAAGATTTCTAAGTTTTCGAGTTAAATTTTTGTTCGCCTATTTACCCCCCTCTAGGCGACATCCAGATCCTATTCCCGGGAAAAGGGAACTTTCAATTGGTTTTGGAGCTAGGCTTTCCATCGTGGGCGTATCCATTTGGAAATGACGATGTCACGGGAGGAGGTAACTCTGGAACTTCTTAATTTTGATGGCTCTAAATTTACATCATGGTCTTTTCATTTGCCAAATGCTTTTAGGAATTTAGGTTCTGAAGTAGAGCAAATATTCAATGTTAGTATAATGCCAATTGATTTTGATAAGAAAAATCTATCTAAATATGGTCTAAGATGTCTGCATCTAAATTGTCAAGCCTATGACATCCTAGTTAATTCTCTTTGCAAAGATACTTATTTTGCGGTCATGAGTAGTGATAGTGATTTATTTGTTGATGCTCATGATTTGTGGACTAGGATTAAATTGAAATATTTTGAATCCAAATATATTGCTTCTATTTCCTATGCTGCTTGTGGTACTAAGCTTTCAAAGGGAGAAGAACGATGGCAACCAAATGATGAGTCCACCTGACCGACATGTTCGTCTCCCACTAGTCATAAATGTCTTACTGCTAACAATGATAGTGGAGATGAAAGCGACGAGGAGGAGGAATATGATGATGACCGCAAGGATGACGAGGAGATCAACATCATTGATTTCAAGTGTAAGTTGGCCAAAGAACATGAGGGCTCTCATAGTAATTTTGTTACAAGGTATGATGTTGTTTCAATTGAGTATTCGAGTAAAATAAATGATGTATCATATATTGGTAAAATTGAAAATGAAAATGCTATTGTAAGTAAAATGGACCACGGGCCATTTGGCTCAAAAGGTTTTGGTGTTTGATGATCAACACAACCTGTGGATTAATTTGTTTGCTAGTGTTTATGTTTGTAGTTCATAGGATGCTAAGGTTACTTGGACTAAAGCAATGAGGAAAGCAACAACTCAAAAGAAGATATTATGAAGATCACAAGTGAAGATCAACAAGTATCAAGCAAGTCCAAGAAACAAAGAATAGTGTTGCCACTGGCGGACTGTTCGGCTGAGAAGCACCAGACTGCCCGGTGCACCAGGGAACAAGGGCCCAACGGCTAGTTTCAGGTGGCACTGGTGGAGAGAAGGCACCGTACTGTCCGGTGTAAAAGCCTGCAACGCCAACGGTCACCTGCGGTGTCAGATCCAATGGCTAGGCACATCGGAGAGGGGCACCGGACTATCCGGTGCCTCCACTGGACTGTCCGGTGTGCCGCAGAGAGCAGCAACTTTTCTCCAACGGCTAGAATTGTGTTGGGGCCTATAAATACCACCCCATTCGGCCATTCCAAGGTGTGGGAGCCCAAGCAACATACCAAGGCATAGTATAGACATTTCCAAGTGCTCATACACCGAAGTGCTTAATAGAATCACTCGGTGATTAGCGTTGGTGCTTTGCAAAGTGCTTAGGTTAGTTAGACCACTTTAGCGCTTGCTCTAGGTAAATCCTAGCTAGGTGAGTGAGTTTAGAAAAACCACACAACCCATCGGCTCTTACGCGAGTCGTTGTAATTGTACCGAGTGGGGCGAGAGTCTTGTGAGACCGTGACAACCGCGTTTGTGTCACAGCCGACACCGTGTACCGGAGGGAACAAGGCTCGTGTTGTTTTCAGCCGGAAGCTCGATAGTGGAGACGGCGGGGAGCGTCCAAGAGGAGTCGGAAGCGGAGCACCACTTGCGTGTTGAGAAAGCATACAACTCTCTACGGAGTTACTCGACCGTGGTGCTTAGCCCTTGCGTGGGCTTCCCTTTATGTAGGGGCACCAACGAGGATTAGTCGGGACCCTGCGTGGTTCCAGATACCTCAGTAAAATACCGGTGTCATCCACGAGAGTTTGCATCTCTACCTTGCTCTTTAGCTTCCACATTTATATTAAGAATTTAAGTTTCAATCTTGTCTTTATACTTATATTGTTTAGGATTGAAACTTAGACATTGTGGTAGAGATAGCAACACTTAGACAAAACCTAGTTTGCACATTCTAGCTTGATTAATTGCATAGGTTTTGCTCTAGAGATTTATTTGTGGCCTAGTTTAGAGAAAGTTTTAGAAGTCCTAATTCACCTCCTCTTAGGTGTCACCTGTTTCCTTCAGGTATGCTCAAGGATCTAGTGAAGAAGCTAAAAAGTGAAAATTTAACTTTACTAGACAAACATGATATATTGTCTGCCTCTCATGATAATTTATTAAATGATCATATCATGCTTAACATTGCTCATAAGGTTATTATAGCTAGCTTAAATCCTTGTGAACCTCATTCTTGCACATGTGTGAATCTAGATAACATACTGTAAGTGCAATCAACCCTAACTGAGGGTTTTGGTGATTAAATGACAAAACAAACAGAGATTCTAACAAGTTTGCTCCTAGCATGTGTACTGTTGTTCTACAGACAGGAGAATCACAGATCATATATGTTGGGGGCCTTCGTCCTCCGAAGGTCCTCAAAAACATGGTTTGACAATGCCTTCCAAGTGAAATATATGAACATGTATCTTCATACTCGGATCACGAGCATAGAGTATGGTCAGGACGAAGCTTAAGCGAGACGAAGGGTGATTGAGACGAAGGACGGGCTGATCACCAAGCTGTACGAAGGGAAGCTTCGGCGCGATAGCAGAAAAGGAAACCGACTTAAAGATGAAAAGGCTACTTAGACCTCAATAGATTGTTATAAGCCATTAGTAAAAGTAATGGGCATGAATGTAATTTTACATGGGCTGCGTCCCGCGCCTATAAATAGATGAACAGTACTCCCGTACTGTTCACGCTGACTTGGCATTTGTTTTTGCGTCATGCTTGTACTTTTGCCTTCCCTCAAGCCGAAGGTACACTTGTAATTTGGTATCATTTCTATTTTTCCATGATAATAAAATAGAAATGATGTTATGATAATGTTTAAATGTTTATATTACATCTTATGCTTTATATAAATTCTTCATCATTGTTTGTCGTGCTTACGAAGATATGTTCTTCGCAACCTTCGTCCAAAATTCATTATATCCTGAAGGGAAATAATGTTTCGAAGGACGAAAGACTTTAACACTTAACACTTTTTATGTTGCCTTGTTCTTAACTCTTAGCATTTGAGAACAAGTCCCCAACATTGGCGCCCACCTCCGGTGAACTCACTTCCATTTCTTGAGCTTTGAATACCTTCGGCAAGCATCACCTTCGTCATGCCGCCGAAAAAAGCTTCAGCAACAGGGGCTGCCACTCTGCAGCCGCTGGACCCCAATCAGGACGTCCTTTCCCTTAGGGAGGCTCGAAGCCAGAAGAGGAAGGTCGCTAGTCCCACGTCTGCGGAGGACGACTTGGATCAGGAGATCCAAAACTTGGAGATCCTTCAGCAGCAGGTGCAACGAAAAAAGGAGAAGATGGCTCGTTTAGCTGATCTTCAGAGACAGATAGATGAAGCTTTGGAAGAGGTTCGTCATCTTGTTCAAGATGATCAAAGCCGAAGGCCTCCGTGTAGAGAGCTTCATCAAGAAGGCTTTTACAATGAGGACGACTGGTATGAAGATTTCCATCATGGAAATTTTGCTTTCGATGATGCTTCTCCTCTCTCAACAGAATTGCAGGCTACACCATGGCCCCAGTCTTACAAGCCACCCCAACTCCCCATGTACGACGGTCATACAGACCCGAAGCAATTCTTGATGAGCTATGAAGCAACCATATCTTCGTATGGTGGCAATACTGCAGTCATGGCAAAGTCTTTTGTCATGGCCGTCAAGAGCGCCGCTCAGACCTGGTACTCCTCTCTTCGGCCAGGGACAATAACTTCTTGGCAGAAGTTGAAGGATATGTTGATAACTAGCTTCCAAGGGTTTCAGACGAAGCCGGTTACTACTCAAGCTTTATTCCAGTGCACTCAGGATCATGAAGAATACCTTCAGGTGTATGTCCGAAGGTTCCTGCGTCTGAGGGCACAGGCACCAACAGTGCCCAATGAAATTGTCATTGAGGCCATGATTAAGGGGCTTCGGCCGGGACCTTCAGCGCAATACTTTGCCAGGAAGCCACCACAAACTTTGGAGAAGCTGCTCCAGAAGATGGACGAGTATATTCGAGCTGACAATGACTTCCGCCAGAGAAGGGAGGAAGCATTCAGGTTCTCTGAGATGACCAGGGGCTTCGGAGGAAGATTTCACCCGAGGCATGTTAGGTCAATTCATAACTCTACTCAAAGTGATGATCGAGGGAGCCAGCAGCAAAGACCACAATACTCTTCACAAGCTTCGGGGCAGCAGCAAAATTCTTTTCGGCCGTCAGCGCCAAGGGGCAAAGGCGCCAGGGGCTTCGGGGGAAGGTTTGGAGATCAGCCAAGAAAAATTTACTGCCTATTCTGTGGTGAAGACAAGGGACATACCACCAGGATGTGCCACGTTACCATCCAGAAGCAGAAGGAGATAGCAGAAGCAGCAGCGCAGCAAAGTCAGCCAAAGCAGGTCATGCATACTGCCTCGTATCATTCGCCCTACATTCCAGAATATGTAGGCAACCATCCTGCAGCTTCTGTTGCTTCGGCAAGTCAACCCCAAGCATCTTGGCAACAGCCTCCGCCTCCACCACCGTTGCAATGAGGCCAGCAGCCAGAAGGGAGTCAGCATACTCAACACCAAAGGGACTTCAGAGAAGAGTCCGAAGCCCGCACAGTCAATAGCACTGTGCCAGAGTCGAAGCACATTTACTGACAAATATCTTACCTTGATAGCAGTCTTTTGCATTCAGTATTATTTTCTTTTTAACAAGGAACACT
The DNA here is from genome assembly GCA_029449295.1 of Zea luxurians. Taxonomy (NCBI): domain Eukaryota; kingdom Viridiplantae; phylum Streptophyta; class Magnoliopsida; order Poales; family Poaceae; genus Zea; species Zea luxurians. Next base: position 1,196,582 of record JAOPSE010000034.1, read on the forward strand.
TATGGGAGACTAGAGTACTTTTTGTCGTTTTAAATCTCTTGTAATAGTTTCGCTTTGTGCCGCAAGGAAAATATATCTTCTCCACAGGCTTAAGTCGCCGAAGCTTAAAGATTTGCGATAGCAAGGAGAACCTTCGAATTGTCAAAAATTTATTTTAAAGGCACGCAGTGTGAATTCTTCAAAGCAACAAAAAGTCGTTCTAAGGAACGCAATGTAAGTTTGCTGAAGCTACAAAAAGTCGTTCCTAAGGGAGCGCAGTGTAAGTTTTCTGCTCAAAAGTCGTTCCAAAGGGAATGCAGAGCTTACAGCGAAAAATAAACGCTGATACCACCTAAGTAAAAGGCGAAGCGCGAAAAGTCAACGCGAATACCGCCGAAAGTAAAAGGCGAAGAAGCTCCTAAGGGAGGCTTACAGCGAAAAATAAACGCTGATTCTGCTGAAGTAAAAGGCGAAGAAGCTCCTAAGGGAGGCTTACAACGAAAAGTCAGTGCTGATACAAAAAGATTGTGTGTTTTACTGCGGGGATGTGTGTGTATTTTCGACGCAAATGTCATTTTGCATAACATAACATCATCACATCATTTCGCATAACATAAGCATCATACATCATATTGCATATGGCACAAGAAGGGGATACGATATTGATCTTCGGAGAATGCTTTGAAAAAGTGAAAATCGTGCTAAGGCACAAAAGGGGATACAATATTGATCTTCGGAGTATAGCTTCGGAGAATGTTTTCACGAAGCTTGGATATTCTTCATCAGAGCAGTATGGAAATTGTTGTGATACATAAAAGTTTTTCTTCACGAAGCATGAAAAGAAGGGAAAGTGTTTTTTCGCCGAAGGCTAAAAAACGGTACGTATGTAAAATTTCATGCATCGTAAAGAATTGAACCATAAAAAGCTTGTATATTACATTCAAAGTTACAAAATATTACACAGATTACATTTCAAATGTTTTTACGATAGCATCTAGTCTTCCCTAAGTACTACTTCTGCAGCTTCATTTAGTAGTTGTTCAACAACTTTATCCATGATGGCTTCGGCCATTTGTCTAATTTCGTCATCCTCCTTCGTGTGGGGGCCCGCAGATGATTCAGCAGGTTCTGAAGGAGGAGAAGATATGCCTATGTTACTATTACAAACTGCGAATAAAGTTTAAAATCAAAAATTACAAACCACTAGTTAATACCTATTTGCCCTTCAGGCCCTGAGCCTTTCTCAGCAGCCTCCGCTACCTTCCTAGCATCATGGATGCCTTTTTCGCTTCTTTGAATGATTTCTTGAGCCATTTCTCGGCCGCCATTGTCCCAAATGTCGGTGAAAAATTTTCCACCGACCTGGCTTGCTTCGGCTGAAGGGTCTTTAATATCTTTAGAGGATAAAGCAGCTTCAGATTGTGCTAAAGATTTCACATGCTCGCACCCTTTCTTCTCCAAAATAGTAACAATTCCCCTGGCACCCGAAAAAGCACAAATGTCCCCGCGACTATTCAGAATTTCTTCAAAAGCTTCGGCTTCGTGGCTGATCCATTCGATTGGGCCTTCCAGGTTACCTCTCACGAAGTTCTCCTCACTTGAAAATGCGCCAACGCTGGCGAAGCTGGATTTTATTTTCTTAACACATTCTATGGATTTTTCGTAGCACCTCTTTTTGGATGCCCGAAGCTTTTCAACGCTTTCTTCCAAATGATTTGCCCATTGTTCGCTAATTTCTCGCTTTGTTTCTTCGAGTGTACGTTCTTCTTTAGCCCTGGCTAGTTGCTTCCGAAGATCTTCAATTTCACGTTTCTGAGCCTCAGCTTGAGCTTTAGAAGTAGCTTCGTCTTCTTTTATCCGATTCACCAGTGAGTGTAATATTTTATCTTTTTCGAGACCTTCGTTCCTTAGCTCAATCACTTCGGAACGAAGGTTGCTCAGAGCAATGGCATACCCTTCATCTTCAGCATCTTTTTGGGCCCTCAGGGCATTGCTAAGTATAAGACCCTGCAAAACAGGAAAAAACGTGTGTGCGCCAATAAATTTGAGTAAACGAAAAATTTTGATTTCAAGAAATAATACGAAGATATCATTTTCCCACCTTCAAGCTATTGTATGCCAAGCTGTCGGCCAGCTCGTTCTTCGATAATATCGAGAGCCCGTCTTCTAGTGTTGGGAAGCCAAAGCACTTGCTCATCTCCCGACAGACAGAAATTTCTTTGCTGTCAGGGAGACAATACAAGAAGTCTTCTTCTCCGCTACCATTGAAAATTAACGCCCCCTTTGGGTATTTCAGTTTTTGGGCGTAAAACTGGGCCTCTTGCTTTTCTCTTTCATTCAACTTTTTCCCCGAAGCATGTCGTAGAATATAATCCAAAGCTTCGGGAAATGCTTCGGGGGTCGCGGTGCCGGTTTCTTCAGCCAAAATTTGTTCTGTTGTTTTTGTCTTTTCGGCTTCCAAGGATTTTATCTTGGCGGGCTCTGAAGGCCCAGCTTCACTCTCAGAGTGGTGCTTCGAAGCTTCGGCATCAAAGGCTTCAGTCTGCACTTCGGAAGCTTCAACAGTTTTCTTCGGAGTTGTGCTGGAAGACTTTATTGTCTCCAGCACATCCAGAACATTAACCATCCTTTTCCTTTTCGGGGTCACTGTTGGACCCTTCTGGCTTTTTTCTGATTCAATTTTTGCTGAAGGACTTAAAACTTCTAATGTTTTTGCTTCTTCATTCTTTGCTTCTTCTATCTTTTCTGTTGCTGGCTCTTCGACCAGCTCTTTGATTCCTGGCAGCAGAGTTGGTTCTTTAGCTTCGGTGGCCGAAGAGGTATCTCCGGTGAACTCAGGCACTGTGGCCAGTTCAATGTAACGTGGCCGGTGTGTGAGAACCTTTACCCTTTTCCTCTTCGGCACTGGCTCACTAGGAGCGGCTGAAGTAGTTTCCTTCGCAGAGGAAGTGCTCTTTCTTTTTTGACCCCGCACTGGATAGTGGTAGTCGGGGTACATGAACCCAATTGCGTCAAACACTCGGTTCAGTCTCTTCTTTTTTCAGCCTCCGAAGGCTGCTGACAATGCAGTATCTTCGGCCTTTGAATAAACCCCAAGTAGTTCATCACTTACACTTTCAATGCTTTTTAGCCAGTCATCATCTGGCTCAACGAATTTATCTCCGAACTTGAAAGTATACTTCAGCCTGACTAGTCCACCTTCGTCAGCCTCTTTAATGGTCTCCTGCGGCATTTCCCATTTTTCCACGAGCGGCCATACTCTAAAGGCAATGTGTTCTTGGACCAAATCCCTCGTTCCAATAAAAGAGCAAATAACTCCGAAGGCTCTCTGGCATTCTTCGGCTGCTTCATTCATTTCAACCTTCGGCCTCCGCAGGCCGAAGCGTTGTCAAATAGGGCGCATAATTATACCTTTAATATCTTCCCGTGTTTTTAGGTCATTCTTCACATAAAACCATTCTGTCATCCAGTCGCCGGGCCATCTCTTCCAAAAGGTTGGCACGGGACAGCTTGACCTAGACCGGGAGACGAAGTTGTAGCAGCCAAAATTATTGTGATACTGTTCCTTACCCCAGGGTTTTGTCTCGTATAACAATTCGTGTATGTTGCAGAAACTTTTCGCATCAGGTTCCAGACCTTGGCTTCTCACGGCCCACACGAAGATATTCATCCTTATGATTGCTTTGGGGGTAAGTTGGTGAAGGTAGATTTCAAATATCTTCAGCACCTCTACGACAAAGCTGCTTAGGGGAAATCGTAGTCCAGCTTTCAAGAAGCTTCGAAATACTACGACTTCATTTTCCTCAGGAGTTGGACAAGTCTTCTCTCCTTCGTCGGCCCTCACAACGGACAAGTCCCGGAAATATCTTCCCCTCATGTTGACAAGATGATTTTCTTTAATACTTGATTTGCCGAAAACCGCATGGCTTGGTCGCCAAGGTCGATCTTCGGAGTCTTCACCACCACTATCCACATCATAGCTGTCACTATCACCAGTATCTTTAGATAAACCTTCTAAAATCTCTTTGGTAATTTTCTCCGTATTGCTCTTCACTATTGATTCAAGAAAGCCAAGATTCATCTCCTCAGAAAGGCTCAGCTTCGTCTCAGCGACAACTTTTTTATCTTCTGACATCTTTGTAACTGAGAAAGTGCTCTCAAAGCCGAAGATTAAAAATCTAAAAAGCCAAGAAAGTGTTGTTGCACAAGATCTAAAATTCAGTAAGTAGGAGCAGATGGCAAGAAAGCGTGTCAAATGAACTTGTCGTGAGTTCTTATTTATACGCATTGAGCCAAAAAGCTGGACGGTCCCGCTTGTCAATGACTGTTGCTATTCTAGCAAAGGGAAGATGTTTTTTCGGACCTTCGGCTTAAGACCTTCGTCCATTTCGCAATCTGAATTTATCACTAACAAATTAATATTGCGAGGGGCTACTGTTGGGGGCCTTCGTCCTCCGAAGGTCCTCAAAAACATGGTTTGACAATGCCTTCCAAGTGAAATATATGAACATGTATCTTCGGACTCGGATCACGAGCATAGAGTATGGTCAGGACGAAGCTTAAGCGAGACGAAGGGTGATTGAGACGAAGGACGGGCTGATCACCAAGCTGTACGAAGGGAAGCTTCGGCGCGATAGCAGAAAAGGAAACCGACTAAAAGATGAAAAGGCTACTTAGACCTCAATAGATTGCTATAAGCCATTAGTAAAAGTAATGGGCATGAATGTAATTTTACATGGGCTGCGTCCCGCGCCTATAAATAGATGAACAGTACTCCCGTACTGTTCACGCTGACTTGGCATTTGTTTTTGCGTCACGCTTATACTTTTGCCTTCCCTCAAGCCAAAGGTACACTTGTAATTTGGTATCATTTCTATTTTTCCATGATAATAAAATAGAAATAATGTTATGATAATGTTTAAATGTTTATATTACATCTTATGCTTTATATAAATTCTTCATCATTGTTTGTCGTGCTTACGAAGATATGTTCTTCGCAACCTTCGTCCAAAATTCATTATATCCTGAAGGGAAATAATGTTTCGAAGGACGAAGGACTTTAACACTTAACACTTTTTATGTTGCCTTGTTCTTAACTCTTAGCATTTGAGAACAAGTCCCCAACAATATATGTACGCAAATGTAAAAGCACAGCGAATTAAAATTCTACATCATATAGCGTGCTTGGCAACAACGACAATTTACATTTTACAAATCTTGAGTCATAGGAATCGTCGTTCAATTAAGAGGGATCCACAAAAGTTGAGTAAGTATGTGCAATGAGCTCAGTCCAAACCTTTTCAAATCCTCTAAGAAAACATTTTTACTAGATCATGAATGCTCTTGGAAAAACCACTTCCACTCCCCACTAAGATTTTCCTTTGGTTCACCTCAGTTTTCTCAAAATATGTTCAACAGTTTCAAAAATCGGTTCAACCGGACCTAAAACCGGTTCAATCGGTTTTTGCACTGTTCACCTCTGTCGCTTTCTAACCTGCCAGTCTGCCAGTCAATCCTGTCAGAAAAAGTCGTGTGCAGATTTTTGGAAAACCGGTTCGACCGATTTTTGGCCCGGCTCAACCGGTTTTGGAGTCGGTCGAGTCTCCGGCTGAGTCTCCCAGTGAACCGAAAACCCCCTGGTGGAAACCGGTTCAACCGGTTTCAGAACCGATTCAACCGGTTTTGAGTCCACTTTTCCCAACGTCTGTCAGCTTTTGGGGGATCCTTTATATACCCCTCACACACTCTCTCTTCATTCACTTCTGCCCTCTCCACGAATTCTTGGCTGACTAACCTTCAAACAAGAGCATTTAATTCACCTCTCACACCCGAAATCGCATCTCCTTCAATTGTTTGAAGGACCCTTGGTGTGAGGTGAAGTCGATCTAACTCGCTGTTGATTTCATCTCTATTCTCCCTTTCTCTTCATCTCTCGAGCTCATCGCAAACTTGAATCTTGTGCGGATTTGTTACCCTTGGAACCTTGAGTTCCTTGACGGATAGAGGTTGCTTGGGAGTCTCCAAATTTGTAGACGACCCCAAGAAGTTGGTATCACCCGCTCGTTGAGCTAATTTGAGAAGAGATTGCCTTGACCTTGGTGGTCGGCTTGTGGAGGATTAGGGTTGGAAAAGACCCGACCCTTTGTGGGCTCCTCAACGAGGAGTAGGACACCTTTGTGGTGGTTGCCGAACCTCGGGTTAAATTGTGTGTTATTGTGTGTTCTTGATAAGTGCTTTAAATTGTTGGTTAGTTCATATTCAATTATATTGTGTGCAAATCGTGTGAAACCAATTCACTCCGATTTGTCACCTATTCGAGTGGATTTTCTCTAGGGCAAGTCTTAAGAAAAAATCTCTCATTACTTTGTCACACTTGTTTAACTGTTTATCTAATCTAAGTTGAGCAGGTTCAAACTTGTTCAGCTGTAAACAAAATCAGCTGAACCAGTTTGCACCAGTGCAACTTGAATTTAACATTATCTTAAAGTTTTTAGTGAAAAATTTCAGGTGTAGCCTATTCACCCCCCTCTAGGCTACTTTCAATTGGTATCAGAGCTTCGTACCTCGTTTTACGCTTAATCGTGTGAGGAAATGATCATGTCTACTTAAAGGGACCATGTGGATCCTCTCCTCGAGGAAATCCCTGTCACACCTTCCGGTGAGGAAATAGACCCCAAGGTCCTCGACCTCGCCATGAAGATTGCCGAGAAGATGTTCCTCAAAATGAAAGAGGAAGATGCTAAGAAAAGGGCCGAAGAAGAAGAATTAAGAAGAAAGGTCGAAGAAGACAAAGGGAAGGGAAAAATCGAATACAATGATGATTTGGTAGAACTTTTGGTGTCAAGGGTGATGAGCAAGGTAAGTCTCACCACCGAAGGATCATCCACCAAAAGTAAAGGTAACGAGTTCAATAAAGTTCAATTTGATTATTCTAGAAATTTTATTCTCAACTTCTCTTCTGCTCTACTTGGAAAGTTACCAACTCTTAGTGAGTTGAACTATGACGAGTGGGCCGATAAGATGAAGTCGCATTTAATCGGTGTACATCCTAGTCTTTGGGAGATTGTCAATATAGGTATGTATACGCCCGCCCAAGGAGAAGAGATGACTCCGGAAATGATGCAAGAAGTGCACCGCAATGCTCAAGCGGTGAGCACAATAAAAGGAAGCCTTTGTCCGGAAGAGTACCGGAAAGTCCAAGGAAGAGAGGATGCTCGTGACATTTAGAACATTCTCAAAATGTCACATGAAGGATACCCCAAAGCTAAGAGACATATAATTGAAGCTTTGGAGAGTGACCTTGCACGATATGATTGGACTAAGGGTGAGTCACTTCAATCACTCTTTGACCGGCTAATGGTGTTGGTCAACAAAATAAGAGTGCTTGGAAGTGAAGATTGGAGTGACTCCAAGGTCACTAGACTATTTATGAGAGCATACAAAGAAAAGGATAAGAGTCTAGCAAGAATGATAAGGGACCGTGATGACTATGAGGAAATGACACCTCACCAACTATTTGCAAAGATTCAACAACATGAGTCTAAAGAAGCCCCAACAAGACAAGAGACACTCATGCCTTGATCTCAAATGAACAAGATTCCACCAAGAAGAACAAAGATCACAAGACAAAGAAAGTGGTCGAAACATCAAGTGATGAAGATAGTTCAAGTGATGAAGACACAACTATGTTTAGAGATGGCAATGAGTATCCGCTACCCGAAACCCGGTGGGTTTTTGCTCTATTAGGGTATGGGTTTGGGTCAATTTTTCTACCCATGGGTTTGTTAATGGGTTCAAATGGAAACCCAACGGGTACGTGGGCATGGGTTTGTTCTTCCACTACCCATACCCGCAAACCCAAGGGTTTTTAAAACCCGCCTTAAAATCAAAATTCCTTATAAATATGTCTCATAATATTATTAATTGAATATGTTCTAATAGAAATAAACTTCATGTAACAAAATTTAGGCTAAAATTAGTTATCACTTGTTCCATTTATGCTAGCTTATTAACGTATTGATTGTCATTTACATGATGAATTATTTTTTATGTTGATGTTAGTGGGTATGGGAAACCCGTTGGGTACCCGAAACCCGCATGGGTATGGGTTTGGGAAAAATTTTATACCCGTCATGAGTATTGGGTTTTTTAGCGGGCGTATTTTTTATTCGCGGGTATGGGTTTGGGCAAGTAATATCCATCGGGTTTTTACCCATTGCCATCTCTAGCTATGTTCATCAAAACCTTCAAGAAGTTTGTGAGAAAAAATGATAAGTATCAAAGAAAAGGAAAGAAGAGGGCATGTTATGAATGTGGCCAAACCGGTCATTTCATAGCGGATTGCCCAAACAAAAAGGAACAAGAAGCCAAGAAGGAATACAAAAAGGATAAGTTCAAAATGGGGGGCAAGAACAAGGGATACTTCAAGAAGAAGAAGTACGACCAAGCTCACATAGGTGAAGAGTGGAACTCCGACGAAGAGAGTTCAAGCTCGGAGGAAGAAGAAGAAGTGGCTAATGTCGCCATTCAATCTACTTCGACCTCGCAACTCTTCACCGACCTCTTCGACGGCTCCTACACCCCTACTTGCCTCATGGCAAAAGGAGATAAGGTAACTTTATTTAGTGATGACTTCATTGGACTAACAAATGTTGTGTTTGAGAAAGATAGGGTTTGTGGTGCATGCCAAGTAGGAAAGCAACATGGAGTCCCACATCAATCAAAGAATGTGGTCACAACTAAGAGGCCTTTGGAGCTTCTTCATATGGACCTATTCGGTCCCGTGGCCTACATAAGTATTGGAGGAAGTAAGTATGGTTCAGTTATTGTTGATGATTTTTCTCGCTTCACCTGGGTTTTCTTTTTGAGTGACAATGGTGAAACCCAAGAGACTTTGAAGAAATTCATGATAAGAGCTCAAAATGAGTTTGAGCTTAAAATCAAGAAAGTGAGAAGTGACAATGGGATAGAGTTTAAGAATACAGGTGTTGAAGAGTTCTTAAGCGAAGAAGAAATCAAACATGAGTTCTCGGTCCCCTACACTCCACAACAAAATGGTGTAGTGGAAAGGAAAAATCGAACACTAATTGAAGCCGCAAGAACCATGTTAGATGAATACAAGACACCTGACAACTTCTGGGCTGAGGCGGTCAACACCGCCTGTCATGCAATCAACCGGCTATATCTTCATAAGGTCTATAAGAAGACTGCTTATGAGCTTCTCACTGGTAACAAACCTAAGGTTGATTACTTTAGAGTCTTTGGTTGTAAATGCTTTATTCTTAACAAGAAAGTCAAGAGCTCGAAGTTTGCTCCTAGAGTGGATGAGGATTTCTTGCTTGGTTATGCATCAAATGCGCATGGATATCGTGTTTTCAACAATACCACCGGTCTTGTTGAAATAGCGATAGACGTGACATTTGATGAATCTAATGGCTCGCAAGGGCATGTTTCCAATGATATTGCAGGAAATGAAGAACCACCTTGTGAGGCCATAAAGAAGCTTGCAATAGGTGAAGTGAGACCACAAGAAAAGGATGATGTAGAAGGAACCTTGTGGATGACAAATGAGGTCTTTGATGTGGGTGCAAAGGTGGTGGGTGATAAATCCTCCACTCAAGCAAACCCATCAACCTCAAGTCGTCCAATTCTTGAAGAAGTTCATCAACCCTAAGAGCTGCCAACCATGGGGCAAGATGAACTTGAAGTTGTTGTTGATGAAGTGTCTCTTGATCAAGAGGATGGTGATGAAGAGCAAATTCAAAGACAACCATCATTGTCTCATCCTCGAGTCCATCATACCATCCAAAGAGATCATCCAGTGGACAACATTCTTGGAAGTATCAGAAGAGGGGTAACAACTAGATCTCGTTTAGCAAATTTTTGTGAATTTTACTCGTTTGTTTCCTCTCTTAAGCCACTTAAGGTTGAAGAAGCGCTGGGTGATCCGGATTGGATAATCGCAATGCAAGAGGAGTTAAACAACTTCCCTCGGAATGAAGTCTGGTCCTTAGTTCAAAGACCTAAGCAAAATGTGATTGGAATAAAATGGGTCTTTAGGAATAAACAAGATGAACATGGTGTTGTTACAAGAAACAAAGCACGGTTGGTTGCCCAAGGCTTCACTCAAGTGGAGGGACTTGACTTTGGTGAAACATATGCGCCGGTAGCAAGGTTAGAATCAATAAGAATATTAATTGCCTATGCTACTAATCATGATTTCAAGTTGTACCAAATGGATGTCAAGAGCGCATTTCTAAATGGGCCACTACAATAGCGGGTCTATGTGGAGCAACCGCCGGGATTTGAAGATCCAAAAAGCCAAACCATGTTTATCTACTCCACAAAGCGCACTACGGGCTTAAACAAGCCCCTAGAGCTTAGTATGAATGTCTTAAAGATTTTCTAATTAAAAATGGATTTAAAATAGGAAAAGCTGACTCTACTTTATTTACTCGCAAAGTTGATAATGAATTATTTGTGTGCCAAATATATGTCGATGACATTATATTTGGTAGTACTAATGAGAAATTTTGTGAAGAATTTAGTAAGGTAATGACGAACAGGTTCGAGATGACTATGATGGGTGAGCTCAAATACTTCCTGGGATTTCAAGTAAAACAACTCAAGGAAGGTACCTTTCTGTGCCAAACCAAGTATATACAAGACATGCTCAAGAAATTTGGCATGCAATAGGCAAAGCACGCCAAGACACCAATGTCATCAAATGGACATCTCGACCTTAATGAAGAAGGTAAACCGGTAGACCAAAAGCTATATAGATCAATGATAGGGTCATTGCTTTACTTATGTGCATCTAGACCTGATATAAAGTTAAGTGTATGCATGTGTGCTCGCTTTCAAGCAAATCCAAAAGATTGTCATCTTGTAGTCGTTAAGAGAATCTTAAGATACTTAGTCCACACCCAAAACCTAGGATTATGGTATCCTAAAGTCTCCCTTTTCGATTTACTTGGCTATTCTGACTCAGACTATGCCGATTGCAAAGTAGATCGAAAAAGCACTACTGGCACTTGCCAATTCCTTGGGCGGTCCTTAGTGTCATGGAGTTCCAAGAAACAAAATTGTGTTGCACTTTCCACTGCAGAAGCTGAGTACATAGCAGCTGGTGCATGTTGTGCACAGTTGCTATGGATGAAGCAAACCCTTAGAGACTTTGGTTGTGAGTTTAATAAAATTCCACTGCTGTGTGATAATGAGAGTGCCATTAAACTTGCAAACAATCCTGTGCAACACTCTAGAACTAAACATATTGATATTAGACATCATTTCTTAAGAGACCATGAAGCCAAAGGAGATATCGAACTGTTCCATGTGAGCACCGAAAATCAACTAGCCGATATCTTCACTAAACCTCTTGATGAGACTAAGTTTTGTTTTCTAAGGAGTGAACTAAATATCTTGGATTCTCGAAACGCGTCTTAAGAAATAAAATTTGAATCGTGATTGATTGACATAAACATGTTTTGTGAACAATATGAAGTTTGAAATCTGACTTTTATTGCCTAAATTATTCATATCATAAATATTGCTTGTATACTAGGCCTTATCGGACTGTCTCTGAAAACTGGTTGAGTAAACCGGCTGAGTAAGCCACTCAACCGGATTCTCTCTAGTGAGAACCGGTTGAACCGGTATTAAAACCGGTTGAACCGATTTTCGAATTCTGCGCAGTCAGTCTGTTCCGTAGTCTGCGCCGTCAGTCTCGCAGTCTGCGCTGTCAGTGCATTAGTTTTTCTGCGCAGTCAAACCTCGTTTTCTGCGCATTTACTGTGCGCACTGCAGCAAAACCGGTTGAACCGGTTTCTGGACCGGTTGAACCGGTTTTGGTCAGTTTGACCAGCCGCCGCCGCCCCTTTTCTCTCCTCTCCTCTCTACTTTCTATCTTCACTCTCTCATTTCTTCCAGTCGGCGACACCCTCATTCCTCTCTCCCTCTCTCACATCCTACACTCAAATCCCTCCAAAAACTATCAAAACTTCGTGGAGATTGTTGGACATTCGATCCCCTCGGGCTCCTCTACCATCTCTCCACTCATCTTCGGGATTTTCGTGGTCGGTTTCACAGATCGAGGTATTGTTTCATCTTCCCTATTTTTGACTCGATCCATACAATTCTTGATTATCTTAAGTATCTCTTCAAGGAGATTGTGTAGTTTAGGTGTATGGCACACTGAAACCGATATCATTGTCTCGAACATTGTTTTGAGTTAAGTAGGTTGGTATTGTTCATTGTATCTAAACCGCTCATATGAACGGTTGAAGTGCATACCCAATATTATACTTTATTTCCTCAAACGGGTTTGTTAAACTCCTTGAACATCAATATCTCTCTCACCATATGTTCTTTGTTTAATCTTAAGGATGGTGCGTCGTAGAAATCCATCGGTTGTTGAATCCGATTCAAGTGACGATGCCCCAGAAATTCGTGAAGACACTCCTCCTCAGTCCAGATCCATGCGTGGGTGCGGATCTAGCAATGTCATGCCAGGTGGTGAGGCCTCTGGGTCTCATGGACCTCGCGGACGAACGGCTCGGAACCCTCCGGTCGGTCTCGTCCCGCGACGAACCCACAGGCCTAGGAGGCTACAAGTGATGACGAGGGAGGAAAGGATGATGATGTTAATCTCCCTCGTGCTCATGCCCCCATTATCCAGGGGTTAGTGCTTCACAAAGCGCAGGCCCGTCGTTCCGCCAACGAACAGGTTATTGATTTTAGTGCCAGCAGAGGGTCTGCCCTTCTTCAAGATATGCGCTTCCAAAATCCTACATTCCATGTTCGTGATGTCAGGATTGATGGTAATCGCTTCTGGACTCTCCTTCATGTTGATTTCTATAATTCAGTTATCCTTCCAAAGAAGCACCAGCCTATCCTCCATCAGCGTTTTATTAACTGGAGTAGGTGCGAAGCTATTGGGGATCCTGAGATGACACAATCATTGAGGGCCTGTTGGGGACTTGTTCTCAAATGCTTCGAATTAAGAACAAGGCAACATAGAAAATGTTAATCGGAAAAGTCCTTCGTCCTTCGAAGCATTATTTCCCTTAGGATATAATGATTTTCGGACGAAGGTTATGAGGGATATACCTTCATAAATACACTATACAGTGACGAAGGATGAATCATAAGGAATATGAAGGATAACATAGACAATTGTATATTATTATTAACTTATTTTTGCATTATTATTACGTAGAAACAGAAATAACATCGAATTACAGATATACCGTCAGCTTGAAGGAGATGAAAGTACAAGCGTGACGCAAAAGTGAATGCCAAAATCCGCGTGAACAGTACGGGGGTACTGTTCACCTATTTATAGGCACGGGACACAGCCCATACAAAATTACATTCATGCCCTTTACATTTGATAATAATTCTATAGTAATCTATCGAGGTCTGAATAGCCTTTTCATCTTTAAGTCGGTTTCATTTTCTGCTACCATGCCGAAGCTTTTCCTGTTCACACCTTCGGCGCTGTATCAACCTTCGTATTATTCTGGTCTTCTCCTGCTGCGATACCGACTTGAGTCCGAAGATACCTGTTCACACATTATACTCCAGAAATATTGTTAAATCCTGTTTTTGAGGACCTTCGTAAGCCGAAGGCCCCCAACAGTAGCCCCTCGCAATATTAATTTGTTTTTAAAATAATAAATTTAGATTGCGACATGGACGAAGGCTTTACGCCGAAGGTCCGAAAAACACCTTCCCTTTGCTAGAATAGCAACATTCACTGACAAGCGGGGTCTTTCAATTTTCAACGCACTGGGCGTATAAATAAGATCATACCGCAAACTCATTTGGTACGCTCTCTTGCCATCTGCTCCCGCTCACTCAATTTTTAGCTCTTGCGCACTAAGATTTGCTGAGCTTTTAGTTTTGAAGCTTCGGCTTTGAAAACAGTTTTTTAGTGTTTCCGAAGATGTCTGAAGATAAGAAGGCTGCTGCTGAGATGAAGCTGAGTCTCGACGAAGAGAAGAACTTGGGGTTTCTTATAGCGATGTCGAAGACCAATACGGAAAAAATCACCAAAGAGATTCTGGAAGGTTTGTCTGAAGATACTGGTGATAGCGACAGTTATGATGTGGACAGTGGTGGTGAAGACTCCGAAGATCACCCTTGGCGACCAAGCCATGCGGTTTTCGGCAAATCAACTATCAAAGAAAATCATCTTGTCAATATGAGAGGAAGGTATTTCCGGGATTTGTCCGTTGTGAGGGCCGACGAAGGGGAAAGACTTGTCCACACCCTAAAGAGAACGAAGTCGTAGTGTACCGAAGCTTTTTGAAAGCTGGACTACGATTTCCCCTGAGCAGCTTCGTCGTAGAGGTGCTGAAAATGTTTGAAGTCTTTCTTCATCAACTTACCCCCGAAGCAATTATAAGGCTGAATATCTTCGTATGGGCTGTGAGAAGCCAAGGTCTGGAACCTGATGCGAAAAGTTTCTGTAACATACACGAATTATCATACGAAACAAAACCTTGGGGTAAAGAACAGTATCACAATAATTTTGGCTGCTACAGTTTCGTTTCTCGGTCTGGGTCAAGCTGTCCCGTGCCAACCTTTCGGAAGAGATGGCCCGGCGACTGGATGACAGAATGGTTTTATGTGAAGAATGACCTGGCAGTACGGGAAGATATTAAAGGTATAATTATGCGCCCTATTTGGCAAAGCTTCGGCCTGCGGAGGCCGAAGGTTGAAATGAATGAAGCTGCCGAAGAATGCCAGAGAGCTTTCGGTGTTATTTGTTCTTTTATTGGAACGAGAGATTTGGTACAAGAACATATTGCCTTCAGAGTATGGCCGCTCGCGGAGAAATGGGAAATGCCGCAAGAAACCATAAAGGAGGCCGATGAAGGTGGACTTATCAGGCTGAAGTATACTTTCAAGTTCGGAGATAAATTCGTTGAGCCAGATGATGACTGGTTAAAGAGTATTGAAAATTTAAGTGATGAACTGCTTGGGGCTTATTCGAAGGCCGAAGATACTGCACTGTCAGCAGCCTTCGGAGGCCGAAAAAAGAAAAGGCTGAACCGGGTGTTTGATGCAATCGGGTTCGTCTACCCTGACTATCGTTATCCCATTCGAGGGCAGAAAAGAAAAAACACAACCTCTGCGAAAGAAGAAGCTGCAACTGCTCATAGCGAGCCAGAACCGAAAAGAAAGAGGATAAAGGTCCTCACACATCGGCCACGCTATATTGAACCAGCTTCGGTGCCTGAGTTCACCGGAGAAACTTCTTCGGCCACCGAAGCTGAAAAGCCGACCAAACCAACCTTGCTGCCAGAAGTCGCAGAAATGGCCGAAGCGCCAACAAAGATGGAATTGGAAGAACCGAAGATTTTGTTACCAGAAACCAAAGAGATGGCCGAAGCGCCATCCACAGAAAAAATGGAAGAAGTGAAAAAACCAACTGAGGAAAAAACATCAGAAGTTTTGAGTCCTGCAGCAAATGTTGAGACAGTAAAAAATCAAAAGGTGTCAGCAGTGACTCCGAAAAGAAAGAGAATGGCTAATGTGCTAGATGTTCTGGAAACAATTAAATCTTCAAGCACACCTCCGAAGAAGACTGTTGCCATTCCCGAAGCGAAAACTGAAATTTCTGATACTAAAGCTCCAGAGCAAGAAACTGAAGCCGAAGCTGGGTCCTCAGAGGCCACGAAGATAAAATCCTTGGAAACCGAGGAAGAAAAAATAACAGAGCCAACTTTTGTTGAAGAAATCAGTGTCATTGCCCCCGAAGCATCCCCCAAAGTCCTTGATTATATTGTTCGTCATGCTTCGGGGAAACAATTATCAGGAAAAGAAAAACAAGAGGCCCAGCTTTACGCCCAAAAACTGAAGTATCGAAAGGGGGCGTTAATATTCAATGGCAGTGGAGAAGAAGACTTTTTGTATTGTCTCCCTGACAGCAAGGAGATTTCTGTCTGTCGGGAGATGAGCAAAAGCTTCGGATTCCCAACACTAGAAGACGGGCTCTCGGTGCTGTCGAAGAACGATCTGGCCGACAGCCTGGCATATAATAGCTTAAAGGTGCAACAAATGGGATCTTTGTATTTTTTGTTGAGACCAAAATTTTTCGTTTGCTTAAATCTATTGACACACACATATTTTTCTTTGCAGGGCCTGATACTTAGCAATGCCCTCAGGGCCCAGAAAGATGCTGAAGACGAAGGGTGTGCTATAGCCTTGAGCAACCTTCGTTCCGAAGTAATTGAACTGAGGAACGAAGGTCTCGAAAAAGATAAAATATTACATTCATTAATAAATAGAATAAAAGAAGACGAAGCTACTTTTAAAGGTCAAGCCAAAGCTCAGAAGCACGAAATTGAAGATCTTCGAAAACAACTGGCCAGAGCCAAAGAGGAACGCATGCTTGAAGAAACGAAGCGAGAACTCAGCGACCAATGGGCAAATCATTTAGAGGGAACTGTTGAAGAGCTTCGTTCATCCAAGAAAAGATGTTATAACAAATCTATAGAGTGTGTTAAGAAGTTGAAAGCTAGCTTCGCCAGCATCGGCGCATTCTCGAGCGAAGAAAACTTTACAAGAGGCAACCCC
Source organism: Zea luxurians (assembly GCA_029449295.1). Taxonomy (NCBI): domain Eukaryota; kingdom Viridiplantae; phylum Streptophyta; class Magnoliopsida; order Poales; family Poaceae; genus Zea; species Zea luxurians. The sequence continues at coordinate 1,213,145 of JAOPSE010000034.1, forward strand.
GAAGGTCCCATCGAATGGATCGATCACGAAGCTGAGGCCTTCGAGGAAATTTTAAATAGCCGCGGAGATATATGTGCTTTCTCGGGTGCCAGAGGAATTGCCACCATTTTAGAGAAAAAAGGCTGCGAGCATGTAAAGATTTTAGCGCAATCCGAGGCTGCTTTGTCCTTCGAAGATGCAAGAGATCCTTCGGCCGAAGCTAGCATGGTTGGTGGAAAATTTTTCACCGATGTCTGGGATAATGGTGGCCGAGAAATGGCTCGAGAAATTATCCAGAAAAGCGAGAAGGGCATTCACGACGCTAGAGAAGTAGCTAAAGCCGCTGACAAAAGCTCAGAGCCCGAAGGGCAAATAGGTATTAGCTAATGGTTTTTATTGTGTTGTAATTTTTGGTTTTAAACTTCGTTCGCAATTTGTAATAGCAATGTGGCCGTATCCTGTCCTCCTTCAGATCCTACTAAAGCGTCTCCGGGCCCTCACCCGAAAGGAGACGAGGAAATTAAAAAGATAGCTGAAGCTATCATGGATGAAGTTGTTAACCGACTCCTGAACGAAGCTGCAGAAGTTGTTTTGAGAGAAGATTAAGCACTATTGTAAAAACTTCTGAAATGAAATATGTGTAACGTTTTGTAACCCTGAATGTAATGTACCTATTTTTACTGCTCAATTCTTTACGATGCATGAAATTTTACACACGTACCGTTTTTGAGTCTTTGACGAAAAAAACACCTTCCCTTCTTTTCATGCTTCGTGAAGAAGAATTTTTATTTGTCACCACAATATCCATAGTGTTCTGATGAATGATATCCAAGCTTCGTGAGGATGTTCTCCGAAGCTACACTTCCGAAGATCAATAGTGTATCTGCTTGTAACTTAGCATGATTTTCCCCTTTCAAAACATTCTTCCGAAGATCGATATCATGTCCCCTTCTTGTGCCATATGCAGCATGATGTATGATGCTTATGCTATGCGAAATGATGCGATGATGTTATGTTGTGTAAGATGGTGTTTATTCCGAAGATATACACACATTCCTGCGATAAAACACATAGTCTTTTTGAATCAGCGTTGACTTTTCGCTGTAAGCCTCCCTTAGGAGCTTCTTCGCCTTTTACTTCAGCGGAATCAGCGTTGACTTTTCTATGGATATGTTTTCCTTGTGGCAAACAACAAAACTATGGATATTGTGGTGAAAAGTCAACGCTGATTCCGCTGAAGTAAAAGGCGAAGAAGCTCCTAAGGGAGGCTTACAGCGAAAAGTCAACGCTGATTCAAAAAGACTATGTGTTTTATCGCAGGAATGTGTGTATATCTTCGGAATAAACACCATCTTACACAACATAACATCATCGCATCATTTCGCATAGCATAATCATCATACATCATGCTGCATATGGCACAAGAAGGGGACATGATATCGATCTTCGGAAGAATGTTTTGAAAGGGGAAAATCATGCTAAGTTACAAGCAGATACACTATTGATCTTCGGAAGTGTAGCTTCGGAGAACATCCTCACGAAGCTTGGATATCATTCATCAGAACACTATGGATATTGTGGTGACAAATAAAAATTCTTCTTCACGAAGCATGAAAAGAAGGGAAGGTGTTTTTTCGTCAAAGACTCAAAAACGGTACGTGTGTAAAATTTCATGCATCGTAAAGAATTGAGAAGTAAAAATAGGTACATTACATTCAGGGTTACAAAACGTTACACATATTTCATTTCAGAAGTTTTTACAATAGTGCTTAATCTTCTCTCAAAACAACTTCTGCAGCTTCGTTCAGGAGTCGGTTAACAACTTCATCCATGATAGCTTCAGCTATCTTTTTAATTTCCTCGTCTCCTTTCGGGTGAGGGCCCGGAGACGCTTTAGTAGGATCTGAAGGAGGACAGGATACGGCCACATTGCTATTACAAATTGCGAACGAAGTTTAAAACCAAAAATTACAACACAATAAAAACCATTAGCTAATACCTATTTGCCCTTCGGGCTCTGAGCTTTTGTCAGCGGCTTTAGCTACTTCTCTAGCGTCGTGAATGCCCTTCTCGCTTTTCTGGATAATTTCTCGAGCCATTTCTCGGCCACCATTATCCCAGACATCGGTGAAAAATTTTCCACCAACCATGCTAGCTTCGGCCGAAGGATCTCTTGCATCTTCGAAGGACAAAGCAGCCTCGGATTGCGCTAAAATCTTTACATGCTCGCAGCCTTTTTTCTCTAAAATGGTGGCAATTCCTCTGGCACCCGAGAAAGCACATATATCTCCGCGACTATTTAAAATTTCCTCGAAGGCCTCAGCTTCGTGATCGATCCATTCGATGGGACCTTCGGGGTTGCCTCTTGTAAAGTTATCTTCGCTCGAGAATGCGCCGACGCTGGCGAAGCTAGCTTTCAACTTCTTAACACACTCTATAGATTTGTTATAACATCTTTTCTTGGATGAACGAAGCTCTTCAACAGTTCCCTCTAAATGATTTGCCCATTGGTCGCTGAGTTCTCGCTTCGTTTCTTCAAGCATGCGTTCCTCTTTGGCTCTGGCCAGTTGTTTTCGAAGATCTTCAATTTCGTGCTTTTGAGCTTTGGCTTGACCTTTAAAAGTAGCTTCGTCTTCTTTTATTCTATTTATTAATGAATGTAATATTTTATCTTTTTCGAGACCTTCGTTCCTCAGTTCAATTACTTCGGAACGAAGGTTGCTCAGGGCTATAGCACACCCTTCATCTTCAGCATCTTTCTGGGCCCTGAGGGCATTGCTAAGTATCAGGCCCTGCAAAGAAAAATATGTGTGCGTCAATAGATTTAAGCAAACGAAAAATTTTGGTCTCAACAAAAAATACAAAGATCCCATTTGTTGCACCTTTAAGCTATTATATGCCAGGCTGTCGGCCAGATCGTTCTTCGACAGCACCGAGAGCCCGTCTTCTAGTGTTGGGAATCCGAAGCTTTTGCTCATCTCCCGACAGACAGAAATCTCCTTGCTGTCAGGGAGACAATACAAAAAGTCTTCTTCTCCACTGCCATTGAATATTAACGCCCCCTTTCGATACTTCAGTTTTTGGGCGTAAAGCTGGGCCTCTTGTTTTTCTTTTCCTGATAATTGTTTCCCCGAAGCATGACGAACAATATAATCAAGGACTTTGGGGGATGCTTCAGGGGCAATGACACTGATTTCTTCAACAAAAGTTGGCTCTGTTATTTTTTCTTCCTCGGTTTCCAAGGATTTTATCTTCGTGGCCTCTGAGGACCCAGCTTCGGCTTCAGTTTCTTGCTCTGGAGCTTTAGTATCAGAAATTTCAGTTTTCGCTTCGGGAATGGCAACAGTCTTCTTCGGAGGTGTGCTTGAAGATTTAATTGTTTCCAGAACATCTAGCACATTAGCCATTCTCTTTCTTTTCGGAGTCAATGCTGACACCTTTTGATTTTTTACAGTCTCAACATTTGCTGCAGGACTCAAAACTTCTGATGTTTTTTCCTCAGTTGGGTTTTTCACTTCTTCCATTTTTTCTGTGGATGGCGCTTCGGCCATCTCTTTGGTTTCTGGTAACAAAATCTTCGGTTCTTCCAATTCCATCTTTGTTGGCGCTTCGGCCATTTCTGCGACTTCTGACAGCAAGGTTGGTTTGGTCGGCTTTTCAGCTTCGGTGGCCGAAGAAGTTTCTCCGGTGAACTCAGGCACCGAAGCTGGTTCAATATAGCGTGGCCGATGTGTGAGGACCTTTATCCTCTTTCTTTTCGGTTCTGGCTCGCTAGGAGCAGTTGCAGCTTCTTCTTTCGCAGAGGTTGTGTTTTTTCTTTTCTGCCCTCGAATGGGATAACGATAGTCAGGGTAGACGAACCCGATTGCATCAAACACCCGGTTCAGCCTTTTCTTTTTTCGGCCTCCGAAGGCTGCTGACAGTGCAGTATCTTCGGCCTTCGAATAAGCCCCAAGCAGTTCATCACTTAAATTTTCAATACTCTTTAACCAGTCATCATCTGGCTCAACGAATTTATCTCCGAACTTGAAAGTATACTTCAGCCTGATAAGTCCACATTCGTCGGCCTCCTTTATGGTTTCTTGCGGCATTTCCCATTTCTCCGCGAGCGGCCATACTCTGAAGGCAATATGTTCTTGTACCAAATCTCTCGTTCCAATAAAAGAACAAATAACACCGAAAGCTCTCTGGCATTCTTCGGCAGCTTCATTCATTTCAACCTTCGGCCTCCGCAGGCCGAAGCTTTGCCAAATAGGGCGCATAATTATACCTTTAATATCTTCCCGTACTGCCAGGTCATTCTTCACATAAAACCATTCTGTCATCCAGTCGCCGGGCCATCTCTTCCGAAAGGTTGGCACGGGACAGCTTGACCCAGACCGAGAAACGAAACTGTAGCAGCCAAAATTATTGTGATACTGTTCTTTACCCCAAGGTTTTGTTTCGTATGATAATTCGTGTATGTTACAGAAACTTTTCGCATCAGGTTCCAGACCTTGGCTTCTCACAGCTCATACGAAGATATTCAGCCTTATAATTGCTTCGAGGGTAAGTTGATGAAGAAAGACTTCAAACATTTTCAGCACCTCTACGACGAAGCTGCTCAGGGGAAATCGTAGTCCAGCTTTCAAAAAGCTTCGGTACACTACGACTTCGTTCTCTTCAGGGTGTGGACAAGTCTTTTCCCCTTCGTCGGCCCTCACAACGGACAAATCCCGGAAATACCTTCCTCTCATATTGACAAGATGATTTTCTTTGATAGTTGATTTGCCGAAAACCGCATGGCTTGGTCGCCAAGGGCGATCTTCGGAGTCTTCACCACCACTGTCCACATCATAACTGTCGCTGTCACCAGTATCTTCAGACAAACCTTCCAGAATCTCTTTGGTGATTTTTTCCGTATTGGTCTTCGACATCGCTATAAGAAACCCCAAGTTCTTCTCTTCGTCGAGACTCAGCTTCATCTCAGCAGCAGCCTTCTTATCTTCAGACATCTTCGGAAACACTAAAAAACTGTTTTCAAAGCCGAAGCTTCAAAACTAAAAGCTCAGCAAATCTTAGTGCGCAAGAGCTAAAAATTGAGTGAGCGGGAGCAGATGGCAAGAGAGCGTACCAAATGAGTTTGCGGTATGATCTTATTTATACGCCCAGTGCGTTGAAAATTGAAAGACCCCGCTTGTCAGTGAATGTTGCTATTCTAGCAAAGGGAAGGTGTTTTTCGGACCTTCGGCGTAAAGCCTTCGTCCATGTCGCAATCTAAATTTATTATTTTAAAAACAAATTAATATTGCGAGGGGCTACTGTTGGGGGCCTTCGGCTTACGAAGGTCCTCAAAAACAGGATTTAACAATATTTCTGGAGTATAATGTGTGAACAGGTATCTTCGGACTCAAGTCGGTATCACAGCAGGAGAAGACCAGAATAATACGAAGGTTGATACAGCGCCGAAGGTGTGAATAGGAAAAGCTTCGGCATGGTAGCAGAAAATGAAACCGACTTAAAGATGAAAAGGCTATTCAGACCTCGATAGATTACTATAGAATTATTATCAAATGTAAAGGGCATGAATGTAATTTTGTATGGGCTGTGTCCCGTGCCTATAAATAGGTGAACAGTACCCCCGTACTGTTCACGCGGATTTTGGCATTCACTTTTGCGTCACGCTTGTACTTTCATCTCCTTCAAGCTGAAGGTATATTTGTAATTCGATGTTATTTCTGTTTCTACGTAATAATAATGCAAAAATAAGTTAATAATAATATACAATTGTCTATGTTATCCTTCATATTCCTTATGATTCATCCTTCATCACTGTATAGTGTATTTATGAAGGTATATCCCTCATAACCTTCGTCCGAAAATCATTATATCCTAAGGGAAATAATGCTTCGAAGGACGAAGGACTTTTCCGATTAACATTTTCTATGTTGCCTTGTTCTTAATTCGAAGCATTTGAGAACAAGTCCCCAACAGGGCCTGTGAGCAAAAGAGGATGAAGACTATCATGACATTCCAATATGATTGGAATGATGAAATCATTGCTCAGTTTTATTCTACTCTGTGGATTAAACATGCTGATGAGGAAAGTCCATACAACTTTCCTTATCTAAATTTCTTCATTGAAGGGAGCTGGTATAAAGTGAGCTACAGAAGATTTGCTCATATTTTGGGATTTATTGATGAGGATATCTTTGGAGACAAAATCAAGATCCATGACTTTCGCCCTCCCACCAGGGATGAAGCCAAGGATCTTCACATTTCTCAGACAGATAAATTCTGGAAATCAACAAATCTACATAAGTACTATAGGTACATCAATTCTCTCTGCATGATGACTCTCCTCAACAAATCTACACAAGTACTATAAGTAAAGTCCTGCTTTCCTTCATGAAACCAAATAGCACTGAGAGCTTAAATGTTTTTGACATGATTTGACAAGAGATCATCCATGCATCTTGCTTTCCTCTCAAGGGATGTCTACATGCCCCCTTCATCATGAAAATGATTGAAGTGGTGACCCAATTTTGATATGAAAAGGGCACAATACATCTCTCATATACCCTTTTCTGGATTGACCCAAATAATCCAGCAGGGCGGTTGAGGAAAGCCCCTGCCAGCTCTCGTGAGCAAGCTGCTGGTGGTCCCTCTCGTCCCTCTCCCGGTCATGGCTCTCCCACACCATGTGGTCATGGTCGAGGTCGTGGGATGGGAGCAAGATTGGCTCATGGCATCGCAGCTTTCTTCTCTATGTGCAGGAATATCTCTTCTGATGTTCATGAGCTAGCTAGGCGACAGCGGGAGACTTACGACAACCTTCATCGTCAGGCCACATCTATGGGTATCCCTTTTGCTCCCCGCTCGCCTGACGTGCCCCTCCATCCTCCTCCGCAAGAGATTAATGAATGGCATCAACAAACCTATGGGGTTCCATTCATGTTAGCAGAAGATGAAGAAGGTGACGATGAAGAATTTTTTGATGACAGAGAGCAGTATGTCCCGCCTCCCCACCAAGGGGATCCAGGTCCATCTTCATCCTATCCTCCTCCCTAGGATCCTTCTAGCAGCTATCCTCCCCCAGCTAACCCTGGGGAAGAAAACTTTGCAGCAAATTTGGCGTCGCAGTTCTTCGATCCATCTCCTACTTGGTGATATGTGGTTGTTTCTCTCCTCCTGTTTTTGGTGCTCGTTGCCAAAAAGGGGGAGAAGGATTGATGGCTTGGCTTGGTAGCCCCCAGGGGCTAAACGCTTTTATTTATGTAATGAACAATGGTCTGTAATAACTCTAGTATTCGCCTATGCTTGTGATGATACTTGTGATGGTGGCTTAGGACCATAAACAATTTTATGATGTGATGATCATTATTGTAATAGCTAGTTCTATCACATATCTTATGCTATACAATGATGAAAATGTTAGAGTAATGTCTTTTTTACATCATCACATCTTATGTAATATTGTTGCATCCCTCAATGATTGTGTAATGTGTTGGCTATTCACTTTCTCCAAATATGTTGCATAAGTGACATATCAAGTCAATATGAAGATCACAAAACTCATGCACATATTTAGGGGGAGCCACACATACACAAGTATTTACATCTCGCCAGTATTTTTGTTTTTATCTCTACTCCAGTTTGTTTTGGCATCAATCACCAAAAAGGGGGAGATTGTAAGTGCAATCAACCCTAACTGAGGGTTTTGGTGACTAAATGACAAAACAATCAGAGATTCTTACAAGTTTGCTCCTAGCATGTATACAGCTGTTCTACAGATAGGAGAAGCACAGATCATATATGTACACAAATGTAAAAGCACATCGGATTAAAATTCTACATCATATAGCGTGCTTTAAGTGCTTGGCAATAACGACAATTTACATTTTACAATTCTTGAGTCATAGGAATCGCCGTTCAATTAAGAGGGATCCACAAAAGTTGAGTAAGTATGTGCGATGAGCTCAGTCCAAACCTTTTCAAATCCTCTAAGAAAACATTTTTACTAGATCATGAGTACTCTTGGAAAAACCACTTCCACTCCCCACTAAGATTTTCCCTTGGTTCACCTCATTTTTCTCAAAATCTGTTCAACAGTTTAAAAAATCGGTTCAACCGGTTTTTGCACTGTTCACCTCTGTCTCTTTCTGACCTACCAGTCTACCAGTCAATCCTGTCAGAAAAAGTCGTGTGCAGATTTTTGGAAAACCGGTTTAACCGTTTTTTGGCCTGGCTCAACCGGTTTTGGAGCCGGTCGAGTCTCCGGCTGAGTCTCCCAGTGAACCGAAAACCCCCTGGTGGAAACCGGTTCAACCGGTTTCAGAACCGGTTCAACCAGTTTTGAGTCCACTTTTCCCAATGGCTGCCAGCTTTTGGGGGATCCTTTATATACCCCTCACACTCTCTTCATTCACTTCTGCCCTCTCCACAAATTCTTGGCTGACCAACCTTCAAACAAGAGCATTCAATTCACCTCTCACACCCGAAATTGCATCTCCTTCAATTGTTTGAAGGACCCTTGGTGTGAGGTGAAGTCGATCTAACTCGCTATTGATTTCATCTCTATTCTCCCTTTCTCTTCATCTCTCGAGCTCATCGCAAACTTGAATCTTGTGCGGATTTGTTACTCTTGGAACCTTGAGTTCCTTGACGGATAGAGGTTGCTTGGGAGTCTCCAAATTTGTGGACGACCCCAAGAAGTTTGTATCACCCGCTCGTTGAGCTAATTTGAGAAGAGATTGCTTTGACCTTGGTGGTCGGCTTTTGGAGGATTAGGGTTGGAAAAGACCCGACCCTTTGTGGGCTCCTCAACGAGGAGTAGGACACCTTTGTGGTGGTTGCCGAACCTCGGGTTAAATCGTGTGTTCTTGTGTGTTCTTGATAAGTGCTTTAAATTGTTGGTTAGTTCATATTCGATTATATTGTGTGCAAATCGTGTGAAACCAATTCACATCGATTTGTCACCTATTCGAGTGGATTTTCTCTAGGGCAAGTCTTAAGCAAAAATCTCTCATTACTTTGTCACACTTGTTTAACTGTTTATCTAATCTAAGTTGAGCATGTTCAAACTTGTTCAGCTATAAACAAAATCAGCTGAACCAGTTTGCACCAATGCAACTTGAATTTAACATTATCTCGAAGTTTTTAGTGAAAAATTTCAGGTGTAGCCTATTCACCCCCTCTAGGCTACTATCACATACTATTAGGTGCTAACCCCTGTTGTTCCAAGGAAAGGCAATCCTCGATTGAGCAAAAATCTACAGGGAAGATTAATAGGAACAAGAAAGCCAAAAAACTAAGGAGAAGATGCCTTTCTCAACATGCACAAGATATCCACGGACACGTGGTCAAGAAGCTTGAGAAAGGAGAAACCACAACACGTGTCAAACTCACAAAAAGTGAGTTCCTACTACAACAAGAGAAGCAAACAACAAGAACAAGGAAAAAGGTGAAACTTCAAGTATTAATGTTGTTTGCACTAATGACCCTTCTAAGTACTCTATGAGCAAAAAAGGGAGAGGAAAAAGGAGATACTTCAAGTGCAATAAGTTGGGCCACTTCATTGCCTCATGTCTACACATGGACACTGAGAGTGAAGTAAGGACATGCTTCATATGTAATAAGGAGGATCACATGATCACGTCATGCCCTCTCATGAAGAATCAAGGATGTGCATCCTCCACGTTGGGGTTGAGCCTGTTGTACGTTTGGGTTGCCTCCTCCCCCCTGATCATTGCGAACCTTCCTAGTTCGCCTTCCACCAACTCCATCTTGGTGATCATGGTGGCATCATTCCCCTCATGAGAAATCTTGAGGGTGTCCCAAATTTGCTTGGCGTTATCCAAGCCGCTCACCTTGTGGTACTCGTCCCTGCACAAGGATGCTAGCAAAACAGTGGTAGCTTGTGCATTTTTATGGATTTGCTCATTAATTAAAATGGGGTTGTCAGTACTATCAAAAAGCATTCCGTTTTCAACAATCTCCCAAATACTTGGATGGAGAGAGAATAGGTGACTATGCATTTTGTGACTCCAAAATGAGTAGTCTTCTCCATCAAAGTGCGGAGGTTTCCCAAGTGGAATTGAAAGTAAATGAGCATTGGAGTTAACCGGAATACGAGAATAATCAAATGAAAAGTTTGAGTTAACCGATTTCTTTTTCTCGTCATCGTCGTCTCTTGGGGAAGAAGAAGATTCGTCGCTGTCGTAGTAGACTATCTTCTTGATGCGCCTCTTCTTCTTCCCGTCATTCTTCTTATGACTAGAGCCAGAGTCAGTGGGCTTGTCGTCCCTTGGCTCATTGAGGAAGGACTCCTTCTCCTTGTCCTTAACCACCATCCCCTTTCCCTTAGGATCCATCCCTTCGGGCGATTAGTCCCTTGCGTGAAGAGAACAGCTCCGATACCAATTGAGAGCACCTAGAGGGGGGGTGAATAGGTGATCCTGTAAAAACTTAAACTTATAGCCACAAAACTTGGTTAAGTGTTAGCACAATGGAATTAAGTGGCTAAGGACCGAGCTCTTGTAAAACACAATGGTCACAGAGAAAACAAGCACAAGAGACACGATGATTTATCCCGTGGTTCGGCTAAGTATAACACTTGCCTACTCCACGTTGTGGCGTCCCAATGGACGAGGGTTGCACTCAACCCCTTTCAAGTGATCCAATGATCCACTTGAATACCACGGTTGTTTTCTTTCTTATACTCTTTCCCGTTTGCGAGGAATCTCCACAACTTGGAGTCTCTCGCCCTTACAACAAAGATCAAAGTGAAAGCACTAGAGTAAGGGAGGGAAGCAACACACACAAATCCGCAGCAATACGCACACACACAGCCAAGACTTGAGCTCGAATGAATCACAACAAGTTCATCACTAGAACAGAGCTCAAATCACTAAGAAAGTCAATCAAGTGCGCGAAGACGGAGTGTGAAAGATTTAAAATGCTCAAAGTATGCTTAGGTGTCTCCTCCATGCGCCTAGGGGTCCCTTTTATAGCCCTAAGGCATCTAGGAGCCCTTGGAAGCATTCTTGGAAGGCAATTCTTGCCTTCTATCGTGTGGCGCACCGGATAGTCCGGTGCACCATCGGACATCCACTGTTCATTGTCCGGTGCGGATCTCCTTCCTAAAATGGCACAACCGACCGTTGCAGAATTGTAGCCGTTGGCGCACCGGACACTGTCCGGTGCCCCCAGCCGATCGTTGGCTGGGGCCACGCGTCGCGCGCGGATTGCGCGGCCGACCGTTGCACTGGCGGCCGTTGGCTCACCGGACAGTCCGGTGCACCACCGGACAGTCCGGTGAATTATAGCCGTACGCCGCCGACGAATTCCCGAGAGTAGCCAGCTCACCAGAGCCCGGCCTGGCGCACCGGACATTGTCCGGTGCACCACCGGACAGTCCGGTGCACCCAGACTGAGCATCAGTTGGCTGTACACAGCCAACTCTTTTCCAATCATTTTCTTTTCCTGATTCTAGCACTTAGACAAATATATTAGTACATAAAAACCAATGTACTAAGTCTAGAACCATACCTTCTTGTCGATTCGCACTTCATCCATCATTTGACATATAATTACTCACTCAATATGTGTTGGGCACTTAATCACCAAAATATACTAGGAATGGTCCAAGGGCACATTTCCCTTTCAATCTCCCCCTTTTTGGTGATTTATGCCAACACATCAAAAAGCAACAAATAGAAGTGCAACGTCAATGCAATTGAGAACAAAAATAGTCTTTGACAAGATTTGACATATTTGGATCATTCTTTGCTACCACTTGGTTTGTTTTTGCAAATCAAATTCATTTTCTTATCTCTAAGTTAAACACTCATGTTTGGACACAAAGAGAGATAATCCAAGAGTAAAAATGATTAAGAGCCAAAAACTCCCCCTTTTCCCATAATCAAACATTCTCCCCACAAGAGACCAAACTTTGATAGTAAGAGTTATTTTGACAAATCAAAAGTTCTACTCTTTTTCAAAAATTTCACAAGTGGTAGCTGATCCATTTGCTTTGGCCTTATTTTCTCCCCCTTTGGCATTAAGCACCAAAATGGGATCAATCTTGGCCCTTTCATCGGAGTACGAGTAAGAAGGCAATAAGAGTATGGAGATGAACTTGGAGTAAATTACACTTTCATCGGAGTGCAGTGGAAGTCTTGCATGGTCCAAGTTCACCTGTCCCTTTCAATCCACCTTTGAGACTAAATTGAGTAAACTCAAGCACACGGTTAGTCTCAAAGGGCCAAGTTATAGCACATCTCCCCCTAAATATGTGCATCACTCACACATGGACTTTTGAGGTCTAGGGATCTCTTGCACAACTTGATCACCATAAGTAAGCAATAATATGCATAAAGAAACATGATTAAAGACATAAAACACATGTATGCTATAGATCAATCCAAGTTATGCGAATCTAAGACATTTAGCTCACTACGCCGCCTGCAAAAGGTTTTCTCATCTAAAGGCTTGGTAAAGATATCGGCTAGCTGGTTCTCGGTGCTAACATAAAACACTTCGATATCTCCCTTTTGCTGGTGGTCTCTCAAAAAGTGATGCCGGATGTCTATGTGCTTTGTGCGGCTGTGTTCAACAGGATTGTACGCCATGCGGATTGCACTCTCATTATCACATAGGAGTGGGACTTTGCTCAGATTGTAGCCAAAGTCCCGGAGGGTTTGCCTCATCCAAAGTAGTTGCACGCAACACTGTCCTGCAGCAACATACTCGGCCTCAGCGGTGGATAGGGCAACGGAAGTTTGTTTCTTAGAACTCCAAGACACCAGGGACCTTCCTAGGAATTGGCACGTCCCTGATGTACTCTTCCTATCAACCTTGCATCCAGCATAATCAGAGTCTGAGTATCCAATCAAGTCAATGGTTGACCATTTTGGATACCAGATCCCGAAGCAAGGCGTAGCAACTAAATAGCTAAGTATTCGCTTAACGGCCACAAGGTGACACTCCCTTGGGTCGGATTGAAATCTAGCACACATGCATACACTTAGCATAATATCCAGTCTACTAGCACATAAATAAAGCAAAGAACCTATCATAGACCGATATGCCTTTTGATCAACGGACTTACCTCCTTTGTTGAGGTCGACGTGTTCGTCAGTTCCCATTGGTGTCTTTGCGGGCTTGGCGTCCTTCATCCCAAACCTCTTGATCAAGTCTTGCGTGTACTTCATTTGGGAGATGAAGGTGCCATCCTTGAGTTGCTTCACTTGGAACCCAAGGAAGTAGTTTAACTCGCCCATCATCGACATCTCGAATTTCTGTGTCATCACCCTGCTAAACTCTTCACAAGACTTTTGGTTAGTAGAACCAAATATTATGTCATCGACATAAATTTGGCATACAAATACATCACCATCACAAGTATTAGTAAAAAGAGTTGGATCATCTTTCCCAACCTTGAAAGCATTAGCAATTAGAAAATCTCTAAGGCAGTCATACCATGCTCTTGGAGCTTGCTTAAGTCCATAGAGCGCCTTAGAGAGCTTACACACATGGTCGGGGTACCGTTCATCCTCAAAGCCAGGGGGTTGTTCCACATACACCTCCTCCTTGATTGGCCCATTGAGGAATGCGCTCTTCATGTCCATTTGAAACAACCTGAAAGAATGGTGAGCGGCATAGGCTAACAAAATGCGAATAGACTCTAGCCTAGCCACAGGAGCAAAAGTCTCCTCAAAATCCAAACCTGCGACTTGGGCATAACCTTTTGCCACAAGTCGAGCCTTGTTTCTTGTCACCACTCCGTGCTCGTCTTGCTTGTTGCGGAACACCCACTTGGTTCCCACAACATTTTGCTTTGGACGTGGCACCAGGGTCCAAACTTCATTTTGCTTGAAGTTATTGAGCTCTTCTTGCATAGCCAACACCCAGTCTGGATCTAGCAAGGCCTCTTCTACCCTGAAAGGCTCAATAGAAGAGACAAACAAGTAATGCTCACAAAAATTAGCTAATCTAGAGCGAGTAGTTACTCCCTTGCTTATATCACCCAAAATCTGGTCGACGGGATGATTCCTTTGAATCGTCACTCGGACTTGAGTTGGAGGGGCCTGTGGTGCTTCTTCCTCCATAACTTGATCATCTTGTGCTCCCCCTTGATCACACGCCTCTTCTTGATGAATCTGTTCATCATCTTGAGTTGGGGGGTGCACCATTGTTGAGGAAGAAGGTTGATCTTGCTATTTTTGTTCCTGTGGTCGCACATCTCCATTCGCCATGGTGCGTATTGCGGCCGTTGGAACATCATCTTCATCTACATCATCAAGATCAACTTGCTCTCTTAGAGAGCCATTAGTTTCATCAAATACAACGTCACTAGAGACTTCAACCAAACCCGATGATTTGTTGAAGACTCTATACGCCTTTGTATTTGAGTCATAACCTAACAAAAACCCTTCTACAGCTTTGGGAGCAAATTTCGAATTTCTACCTTTCTTCACTAGAATATAACATTTACTCCCAAATACACGAAAGTATGAAACGTTGGGTTTGTTATCGGTTAGAAGTTCATACGAGGTCTTCTTGAGGAGGCGATGAAGGTAGACCCGGTTTATGGCGTGGCAAGCCGTGTTCACAGCTTCCGACCAAAACCGCTTGGGTGTCTTGAATTCACCAAGCATCGTCCTCGCCATGTCTATGAGCGTCCTGTTCTTCCTCTCTACCACACCATTTTGCTGTGGTGTGTAGGGGGCGGAGAACTCGTGCTTGATTCCTTCCTCCTCAAGATACTCCTCCACTTGAAGGTTCTTGAACTCGGACCCGTTGTCGCTTCTTATCTTTTTCACCTTGAGCTCAAATTCATTTTTGAGCTCTCCTTAGGAAGCGCTTAAGGGTCCCTTGGGTTTCTGTTTTATCCTGCGAAAAGAATACCCAAGTGAAGCGGGAAAAATCATCAACAATAACAAGACCATACTTACTTCCCCCGATGCTGAGGTAGGCGACGGGTCCGAAGAGGTCCATGTGAAGTAGCTCCAGAGGTCTTGATGTGGTCATCACATTCTTGCTGTGATGAGTACTTCCCACCTGTTTACCTGCTTGACAAGCTACACAAGGTCTATCTTTTTTGAAAGTTACATTGGTTAGTCCTATCACATGTTCTCCCTTTAGAAGTTTATGAAGGTTCTTCATCCCAACATGTGCTAGACGGCGATGCCACAGCCAGCCCATTGTGAATCATCTAGGCCCCTTTGGTAATGTTTTGGTAATTAATGACAACTGTTTGTGGGCTAACAGTTCTTGGAGAAATAAGAATGCAGGGATGGACCACATAGAACAGGAAATGTTGAAGAATCATCCGCATTGGTTGTGGATCAGATGAAGGGAAAGGTATAATATAGGTTTCACTTTTGCCGGTCTTGAGGAGTTTAGAGAAGATACCTGACCGGATTAGTAGGCTAGATAGCCGTACTATTAAGAGGGGTCAATGACTCAGATCTGTGTATAACTTAGTGCCTCATAGAGCATCAAGTAGTTGCATTTGCATGAGGACTAACAGCGCTTCTCATTTCGTGAGTTAAAAGTTCATTCAAAAGCATGTTTGAGAATTGCGAAGTCATGGTCGCGCGGACCGTCCGGCCCTTGGGGGCGGACCGTCCGCGATCCTCCAGAGGGATCCGAAGTTTGACCATTTGCGCGGACACTTTGTTCTTTTGCACCGCGGACCGTCCGGGCCTTAGGGCCGGACCGTCCGCAGTCATGACTAGAGAAGGGTGGCTTCGGGCCAGTCCCTGAATTATAGGCGGACGGTCCGCCTGTGAGGGGCGGACGGTCCGCAAGTGTCAAAATCGTTTTTGGACAGGGACTGTGTGTTTTTATAGATTTGTACTACGGACTGTCCGGGGGACCAGTCCGGACAGTACAGTCTCAGGTCACGGACCGTCCGGGATTTATAGCCGGACGGTCCGCATGTGTTAACTCCGTTTGATCCGAGGCTCGGGTGTTTGAATCTGCCAGGTCGCGGACGGTCCGGCCTTGAAGGGCGGATTGTCCGGACCCACCTTTTGAGTCAGCTCTGACAGGTTTCAAACGGTCATTATAGCCGTTATATGTACAGCGGACCGTCCGGCCCTAGGGCGCGGACGGTCCGCGTGTGCGCAGAACTGCCCTCTTTTGCACATAACGGTTGGTTTTAGATGGAGGACTATAAATAGAAGGGTAGCTCATGTGAGAGAGCTCTCTTGGCCATTCCTTGCACACATTGAGCTCATTTGTGATCCTCCAACTCACTCTCTCACACTCTTTGCTTGAGATTGCATTCTAGTGAGAGATTGAGACTTTCTAGTGCATTTGCATCTTTTGGTGATTCTTGAGGCACTAGGTGGTACACTGAGCAAGCGTCGTTGGCTTGTTACTCTTGGAGGTTGCCGCCTCCTAGACGGCTCGGGTGATTGTCTCCGTCGAGCTCTCCAAGAAGATTGTGGAGTAGCCGCGGTGTTGATTGTGAGGGGTTCGCGCCTACCTCGCCGGAGCGGCAAAGGTGACATTAGTGGAATCGAGGTATTGAGTGATTTCTTGTCCACTTGGCTCAAAGATCAAGTCGTGTCTTGATAGAGGAGCAAGTGAGAGCTTGAAGTCCACCTCAACGTGGATTAGGGGTGATCGGCAAATCACCGATACCACGGGATAAATTTCGGTGTCTTTTCCCTCTAGCATTACCTATTGCCTTGCAATTGATTAGTGTTTTGCTTATTGTTATTCAAGTATTCAATCTCCGTAGTTGTCTTTCATACATTATTTACTTATTGACACTAGTAAATTTATTCCTCTTGTTGTATTGATTAAATTTACTTAGTATTGTTGTTTTTAGTGAAAACCGTCTATTCACCCCCCCCCCCCTCTAGCCGGTGTCCTAGATCCTACAAGTGGTATCGGAGCCG
Organism: Zea luxurians; assembly: GCA_029449295.1. Taxonomy (NCBI): domain Eukaryota; kingdom Viridiplantae; phylum Streptophyta; class Magnoliopsida; order Poales; family Poaceae; genus Zea; species Zea luxurians. Next base: position 1,230,019 of record JAOPSE010000034.1, read on the forward strand.
AGGACTCCATTGTTTGTGGATCTAATCATCCCGGAGTGGGACAAAATGGCTAGCAACAATAATGTGCACATTGGGAAGCCACCACACTTTGATGGAAACAATTATGATTATTGGAAAATAAGAATGTCAATGCATCTTAGAGCAATGGGTGGAAAAATTTGGCCAATTGTTAGAGATGGATTTGTTGTATTGAAGGAAGATGAACCATCCGTTAGTGATAATGAGAATATCCTCACAAATGATCAAGCCATGAATGTTTTTTATGATGCTCTTGATATAAATGAGTTCAATCGTATCAAGAATCTCACAACCGCTCATGAGATTTGGATAAAACTAATGGAGATTCATGAAGGAACTACAATTGTGAAGAGTGCCAAACTATATGTGTGCAAAGGGAAGTTTGAGCAATTTATTATGAAAGAAGATGAGAGTTTATCCGATATGTTCAATCGGTTGAATGAGATAGTAAATGAGCTCAAAGGACTTGGTTTTAATGTACCGGATGTGGATTTCACACACAAGTTCCTTAGATCACTTCCGGAGAAATATGAGACTATTGTGACAATGCTAGTAAGGAGTGATCTATCTACAACTTCTCCAACCGAAGTATTGGGAGAAATTCTCACTCAAGATATATTTAAGAAGTCACAAGCCGATGCTTTAAGTTTGGCAAAGAAGGTGAAAAATGAATCTATTGCTCTCAAAGCCAAGGCCTCAAAGGCAATTGAAAAAGAAGATAGCAATGATGAAGAAAATGAAAGTGAGAGTGATGGTGACATGGCTTTATTTGTAAGGAAATTCAATAAATTCATGAAGATGAAAAGAGGCCAACCTAGAAGAGGTCAAACATCTAGAAGAAATGCTTTCAATGATAGAAAATGTTTTGAGTGTGGGGAACCCGGTCACATTGCCATGAATTGCCCAAGCAAGAAGAAGAAGGGCAAAGATGAAAGTGACAAGAAGAAAAAGAAATACTATAACAAGAAGAAAGATGACAAAGCCTACTTAGTTGAATGGGACTCGGATGATAGCTCGGATGATGATGATGATGACACCTCATCCAAGCTTAATGCCGGAATTGCCATCAAGGAAGCTCCCTCACTCTTCTCATCCCCCCATTGTCTCATGGCAAAGGGAGATGCTAAGGTAAAAATCATCACCGATTTAAATGATATAAAAGATGATGATGATATCGATGATGTTGATGATGATGGCTATTCATATGATGATCTTGTTAGAATGTTAGGTGAGGCCGATGACTACATGCACAAAGAAAAAGAAAAATTTAAGACCTTGAAGGAATTGTATAAAAACCTCCAAGTGTCTTTTGAGGAGCTCAAGACCTCTCACAATGACCTCAAAGAAAATTGTGAGAAGCTTGCGGATGCTCAAAAATCATCTATTGTGCATGAAGTTGAGGTGGTCACTAAGGATGTTGGAGTCACTTGTGACTTACTTGATAGTCTTACAAGTGAACCACTACCTACTAACTCTATTTGTGATAAATGCAAAATTTCTCTCAATGATAACATTGCTCTTGATGAATCAAAAATTATTGTTGAGAATGAAGTGTTAGTGGATAGAATAAATACTCTAACTCATGACCTAGAAAAGGCATATGGTGGTAAGACTAAATTGGATTTCATATTGGGAAGTCAACGATGCTCTCTTAACCGTGAAGGTCTTGGATATGTTCCCAAGAAAGGAAAGAATGCTTTTGTAAAGCAAAAGACATTGTTTGTGAAAGAATGTGACAAAGTGTGTCACAAGTGTCACAAAAAGGGACATGTTAAGAAAAATTGTCCCAAGTTCAAACATGTATCCTCCACTTGTTTTGAGCATTGTTATGTTCTTTCTCATAATGCAAAAGGTGTTCATGCTAAATTTGTTGGTACTTCAATTGTTGGAAACAAAAAGAAAGCTATTTGGGTGCCGAAGACCTTGGTCACTAACATCCAAGGACCCAAGCAAGTTTGGGTACCTAAAAGAGATTGATTTCCTTTTGTAGGTAAACTACAATGCGGGAGGGAATCATTGGGTGTTGGATAGTGGATGTACTCAACACATGACCGGGGATATGAAGATGTTTACCCAAATGAGTGAGGAAGATTGCTCAAATTATGATAGTATCACATTTGGAGATAATCGTAAAGGAAAGGTTAAAGGTTTGGGTAAAATTGCTATCTCAAATGATCATTCTATATCAAATGTGCTATTAGTTGAGTCTTTGAATTTTAATTTACTTTCCGTAGCTCAATTATGTGATTTAGGATTTTGTTGCAATTTCACGGTTGAAGATGTCATTATCTCTAGTGTTGATGGTAGCAATCTTAAATTTAAAGGTTTTAGACATGAAAATCTTTATCTTGTTGATTTCTCATCTAATGAGGCAAAGCTCACAACTTGCCTATTTTCAAAAGCTTCACTAGGTTGGTTATGGCATAGAAGACTTGGTCATGTTGGGATGAAGCAACTCAATCGGTTAACCAAGCATGACTTAGTTCGAGGCTTAAAAGATGTGAAGTTTGAAAAGAACAAATTGTGTAGCTCTTGTCAAGCCGGTAAGCAAGTGGCAAATACTCATCCAAATAAAAGTCAAATGTCCACTCATCGACCTTTGGAATTACTTCACATGGATTTATTTGGGCCCACATCTTTTGTAAGTATTGGTGGTAATTCTTATTGTCTTGTGATTGTGGATGACTATTCAAGATTTACTTGGGTTTATTTTCTACGAGACAAATCCAATGTGTTTGAAACATTCAAGTCATTTGCTATATTGGCTCAAAATCAATTTGATTTCGACATCAAAAAGGTTAGAAGTGATAATGGGTCGGAATTCAAAAATGCAAGAATTGATCAATATTGTGATGACAAGGGTATCAAACATGAATTCTCTTCCAAATATACCCCGGAACAAAATGGTATTGTTGAAAGAAAGAATAGAACTCTTATTGACATGGCTAGGTCTATGTTAGCGGAATATAGTATATCGGATTCTTATTGGGCCGAGGCAATAAATACCGCTTGTCATTCATCAAATAGACTATATTGTCACAAGCTCTTGAAGAAAACTCCATATGAATTGCTCATTGGTAGAAAGCCAAATATCTCATATTTTAGGGTATTCGGTTGCAAATGTTATATTTTGAGAAAGGGGAGCCGGCTTTCTAAATTTGAGAAGAAATGCGATGAGGGTTTTCTTCTTGGATATTCATCAAATAGTAAGGCTTATAGAGTCTTCAACAAAACTCATGGTATTATTGAGGAAGCATATGATGTTGAATTCGATGAAACAAATGGGTCTCAAGATGAGAGTGATAATCTCGATGATGTTGGGGGAACTCAATTGATAAATGCAATGAAAACAATGGCCATTGGTGAAATAAAACCAAAGGAAGATGATGATGAAAATAGCGTGGTTGTCATTCCTTCATCCTCAACTATAAATAAGGAAGATCACCAAAGCCAACAACTCAATGAAACCATGGATACTCATGATCAAGGTACTTCAAGACCTTCGGTTCCTCCTAATGCTTCAACAAGCAATTATCAAACGGTATCAAGAATTCATCATTCCATTGTGAAGGATCACCCGGTTGATCAAATTGTGGGTGATATTAGCAAGGGTGTTCAAACTCGCTCTCGCATAGCTTCGTTTTGTGAACATTTCTCTTTTGTATCTTGTATGGAACCTAACCGTGTAGATGAAGCTCTACTTGATGTTGATTGGGTGAATGCAATGCATGAAGAATTAAATAACTTCGCTCGAAATGAAGTTTGGGAGCTTGTTGAGAGACCAAAGAACCACAATGTTATTGGTACAAAATGGGTGTTTCGCAATAAGCACAATGAAGATGGGGTGGTAGTAAGAAACAAGGCAAGATTAGTTGCACAAGGATATACTCAAATTGAAGGATTGGATTTTGGGGAGACATTTGCTCCCGTAGCAAGATTAGAAGCAATCCGGATTCTACTTGCTTATGCTTGTGCACACAATATCAAGCTCTACCAAATGGATGTAAAGAGTGCCTTCCTAAATGGTAAGATTAGTGAACTAGTGTATGTTGAACAACCTCCCGGTTTTGAGGACCCCAAAAGACCTAACCATGTGTTCAAGCTTTCTAAAGCTCTCTATGGGCTTAAGCAAGCTCCACGCGCTTGGTATGAAAGGCTTAGGGATTTCTTGCTTTCCAAAGACTTCAAAATTGGGAAGGTTGACACTACTCTATTCACTAAAAGAATTGGCAAAGATTTATTTGTTTGTCAAATCTACGTTGATGATATTATTTTTGGATCTACTAATGAATTATTTTGTGAGGAGTTCGGAAAAATGATGTCAAGAGAATTTGAAATGTCTATGATAGGCGAATTGAGTTTTTTTCTTGGCCTTCAAATCAAACAATTGAAAGACGGAATTTTTATAAGTCAATCAAAATATTTGAAGGACATGCTCAAGAAGTTTGGTTTAGAAAATGCTAAGCCTATCAAGACTCCAATGGCAACAAATGGTCATCTAGACTTAGATGAAGGAGGTACCATGGTTGATCAAAAACTTTATCGTTCAATAATTGGTAGTTTGCTTTATATTACCGCATCTAGGCCCAATGTTATGTTTAGTGTATGCATGTGTGCTCGATTTCAAGCTTCACCTAGAGAGATTCACTTGAAGGCCGCTAAAAGAATTCTAAGATATTTGAAGTATACTCCCAATATTGGTCTATGGTATCCCAAAGGTGCTCAATTTGAATTAATTGGGTATTCGGATTCGGACTATGCGGGGTGCAAAGTCGATAGAAAAAGCACCTCCGGTTGTTGTCAATTTCTTGGCAGATCTCTTGTTTCATGGTCTTCTAAGAAACAAAATTCGGTTGCTCTATCTACCGCCGAGGCGGAATATATATCGGCCGGAAATTGTTGTGCTCAACTATTATGGATGAAACAAACCTTATTGGACTATGGAATTATTTTCAAGAATGTGCCTCTCATGTGTGATAATGAGAGTGCGGTAAAATTGGCTACCAATCCGGTCCAACACTCAAGAACCAAGCATATTGATATACGGCATCACTTCTTAAGGGATCATGTTGGCAAGGGAGATATCTCTATTTATTCCATTGGCACCGATGATCAATTAGCAGACATTTTTACAAAACCTTTGGATGAAACAAGATTTTGTTCTCTAAGAAGTGAAATGAATGTGATCGATATCTCAAATGTGGCTTGAAGTTGATCACACATGTGTCGTCTTGCATCTCGAGTCTAAGTATGCTCTTTATGCTATTTATTTGGTATTATTGGTGCATGTTTCATTTCTAACTGCTCTAGATAGTTTAATTCAAAAATTTTGCACTACTCAATTACATAATATGTATATGCATGCATACTAACTCTTGGATTGGTCGAAATGTCCATATATAAGCACCAATTCGGATTCGAAATTCAAAATCAGCAAGTGGACAGCAATTGGAAAAATGAGTATCAGGCCGTGGACCGTCCGCCCATGGACCGCGGACCGTCCGCAGCATCAGGACATGGACAGTCCGGTCAGCCTCGCAGACCGTCTGCACACATCAGGGCGCGGACCGTCCGCCGCCCCAGCGCGGACCGTCCGCGACAGGGAAGTAAAATCGACCAGTGGCCGCAAACTTGTCCGTTGTGCTCACTCGCTCTTCCTCTCTTGCTCTCCACTCGCCAAATACTCTCTTGTGTTGAGTGTGCGCGGACAGTGGAGTGAAGTTGCGTGCGGACAGTCCGACAGCTTGTGGCAACATTCCATCAACATGTCCTCATCACGGTATCTTCAATCTTGTGGATTTCATCAAATTTCTTCCATTTTGAGATTCTTTGGGTTTCCTCTCTGATCTGAAATTGAGCAGTGGGTTTCAAAATCTGATCGGTGGGATTGATAGTTCTCCTCAATGTGAATGCTATGCAACATTTTGAACTTGTTTGGATGGGTATTCTCTGCAAAATCATCAAATCAAACTTTTGTGGCGGCTAGGGTTCCTTGGAGTCGCCCCTGGTCGGTCGCGGACCGTCCGCCTGGTGGATACTAATTTTCATAAGCATCAGGTGATTGACTGGTCCTTCTTGCTAAGTCAGTCAGTCATGGAGGGTCTGATCCCTAAGTTTGAAACCTGCGGACTGTATCAGTTTATGGGGCAACGCACAGATTTCAATAAAATGGCAGTTAAGCAATTCCTGGCTACCTCGGAGATTGATATTGACGAAGAATCTATCACCTGGATGACTGGCTTTAAGCGCTATTCTGCTTCCTTTGCTGACTTTGCCGCTGCCAACAGTCTGGACTATGGCACTATTTCTGCTGGGTTGGATCTTTATACTGAAGATAATTTTGAGGATTTTGTGCAGTTTTATGAGCCAGCCAGGTTCGGTATACCCAGGAGGTTTGGAGAGACAGCAGGACTCAGACATCATCCTGCTGTAATCAACAAGATTGCTAGGGTCACCATTCTTCCAAAGAGTGGTGATAAGAGCAAGATAAGGGATAAGTTCTGGAACATCATCCAGCACATCATGAATGGTGAAGTCATGAATATTGTTCTTTTCATGATGAGACAGCTTAATGACTTGAAAATGGATAAGAATCAAAATTTGGCATATGCTCCTTACATTATGGCTCTCATCAAATCCAAGACAAGATTTGAGGGCCCATGCGAGATTGTTCACACCCCTTTCAGGCCTTTTAAGAATGAGATAGGGTTTCTCACCAGGCCACTCACCCCCTTCCCAGATAATGAGGAAGACCCTGGCTATGAGGGTGGAGCAGCTCCTAATGTTGAGGGCCAGCAGATGCCTCCTCCTCCACCTCCTCCTCAGCCTCAGCATTTTTGGGAGCCTGCTCCAGGTTACTTTGATCCCTATTTCCACACTATGCAGCAGGGGCTTCAGTCTCATATTGATACTCGCTTTGACGGCATGATGTCTCATATGGATCATCGTCTGGATACCATGCAAACTCGCCTTGATGATAACTTGGATGCGCTCACTGCTGAATTTTCTGAGTTTCATGATCACATTCACACTAATGTCACTGATTCCATCATGTCCAGGCTGAATAATATGCAACAGAGTTTCCAAGATAACATGGGTGCTCTCTCCAGTCAGTTTGACAATCTTTCTACAAATGACAACATGCATAATATAAGTCAGAGGCAGCAGCAGCTCCAGCAGGATTTTGGACAGTTCTCCTCCCTGTTTGACACCTTCAGCACTCACTACTACAACATGCATCCTCCGCCGAGTGATCAGTGAGGCCTCTCCTTTGTGGAAATTGATGCCAAAGGGGGAGAGAAGTGGAAGAGAAGTTGTCTGGCGTCTCCTTCAGGGGGAGTTGGTGGTTCTATGTGGACATTAAGATCATGCATATGCATTTTACCTTTTCATGTCGCTTGCATTAGTTTATGTCTTACGCATTTGGAACTTGGTTTGATCTATTAACTCTATGTCGTATGTCTATGGACTATTATCTGTAATATTCTATGGGATGAACTATGTTTTAGTTCAAATTACTCTGTGTGTGGTTAATCGAGGTGTGATTATAATTGCTGCGCTCACTCTACGGATCATCTCTTGTATGCCTCGATAACCATGATTGTAGGAAAGTCTCCATCAAGCTCCAATATATTATGTGTGTTATATCTTCAACTTCAAATAATCCTGCACACACTTAGGGGGAGCCTCTCTTACATACTGAGTTTTTTTATTGGGATTTATCTATCTCTCGGACAGAACTTCAAATCAAGATAAGTCCTATGAAACTCATCTCCAAGATCTATCTTATACCTTAAGTATGAGAGAGATTTGGAGAAACTAAACTTCTCTTTAATATACTATGTGTTGTTGTCATCAATTACCAAAAAGGGGGAGATTGTGAATCATCTAGGCCCCTTTGGTAATGTTTTGGTAATTAATGACAACTGTTTGTGGGCTAACAGTTCTTGGAGAAATAAGAATGCAGGGATGGACCACATAGAACAGGAAATGTTGAAGAATCATCCGCATTGGTTGTGGATCAGATGAAGGGAAAGGTATAATATAGGTTTCACTTTTGCCGGTCTTGAGGAGTTTAGAGAAGATACCTGACCGAATTAGTAGGCTAGATAGCCGTACTATTAAGAGGGGTCAATGACTCAGATCTGTGTATAACTTAGTGCCTCATAGAGCATCAAGTAGTTGCATTTGCATGAGGACTAACAACGCTTCTCATTTCGTGAGTTAAAAGTTCATTCAAAAGCATGTTTGAGAATTGCGAAGTCATGATCGCGCGGACCGTCCGGCCCTTGGGGGCGGACCGTCCGCGATCCTCCAGAGGGATCCGAAGTCTGACCATTTGCGCGGACACTTTGTTCTTTTGCACTGCGGACCGTCCGGGCCTTAGGGCCGGACCGTCCGCAGTCATGACTAGAGAAGGGTGGCTTCGGGCCAGTCCCTGAATTATAGGCGGACGGTCCGCCTGTGAGGGGCGGACGGTCCGCAAGTGTCAAAATCGTTTTTGGACAGGGACTGTGTGTTTTTATAGATTTGTACTACGGACTATCCGGGGGACCAGTCCGGACAGTACAGTCTCAGGTCATGGACCGTCCGGGATTTATAGCCGGACGGTCCGCATGTGTTAACTCCGTTTGATCCGAGGCTCGGGTGTTTGAATCTGCCAGGTCGCGGACGGTCCGGCCTTGAAGGGCGGACTGTCCGGACCCACCTTTTGAGTCAGCTCTGACAGGTTTCAAACGGTCATTATAGCCGTTATATGTACGGCGGACCGTCCGGCCCTAGGGCGCGGACGGTCCGCGTGTGCGCAGAACTGCCCTCTTTTGCACATAACGGTTGGTTTTAGATGGAGGACTATAAATAGAAGGGTAGCTCGTGTGAGAGAGCTCTCTTGGCCATTCCTTGCACACATTGAGCTCATTTGTGATCCTCCAACTCACTCTCTCACACTCTTTGCTTGAGATTGCATTCTAGTGAGAGATTGAGACTTTCTAGTGCATTTGCATCTTTTGGTGATTCTTGAGGCACTAGGTGGTACACCGAGCAAGCGTCGTTGGCTTGTTACTCTTGGAGGTTGCCGCCTCCTAGACGGCTCGGGTGATTGTCTCCGTCGAGCTCTCCAAGAAGATTGTGGAGTAGCCGCGGTGTTGATTGTGAGGGGTTCGCGCCTACCTCGCCGGAGCGGCAAAGGTGACATTAGTGGAATCGAGGTATTGAGTGATTTTTTGTCCACTTGGCTCAAAGATCAAGTCGTGTCTTGATAGAGGAGCAAGTGAGAGCTTGAAGTCCACCTCAACGTGGATTAGGGGTGATCGGCAAATCACCGATACCACGGGATAAATTTCGGTGTCTTTTCCCTCTAGCATTACCTATTGCCTTGCAATTGATTAGTGTTTTGCTTATTGTTATTCAAGTATTCAATCTCCGTAGTTGTCTTTCATACATTATTTACTTATTGACACTAGTAAATTTATTCCTCTTGTTGTATTGATTAAATTTACTTAGTATTGTTGTTTTTAGTCAAAACCGTCTATTCACCCCCCCCCCTCTAGCCGGTGTCCTAGATCCTACACCCATGCTAGTCTTAGTGATTAAGCATGCATCTAGATCGGCCTCTTCCTTCGAAAAATCAACTAAATAGAGTTTGTCGTCTAGTACACCCTTAAAAGCTAATGAACCATCACTCCTTCTAAAGACAAACACATCTACATTGGTAAATAAGCAATTATAACCCATATTACATAGTTGACTAACAGACAACAAGTTATACCCGAGCGATTCAACTAAGAACACATTAGATATGGAATGCTCGGATGAAATAGCTATCTTTCCTAGACCTTTAACCTTGCCTTGGTTTCCATCTCCAAAGATGATCGAATCTTGGGAATCTTTGCTCTTGACGTAGGAAGAAAACATCTTCTTCTCCCCTGTCATGTGGTTTGTGCATCCGCTGTCGATAATCCAGCTTGAGCCCCCGGACGCATAAACCTGCAAGGCAAATTAGGCTTGGGTCTTAGGTACCCAACTCTTGTTGGGTCCTACAAGGTTAGTTACAATATCCTTTGGGACCCAAATGCAAGTCTTATCTCCCTTGCATTTGGCCCCCAACTTCCTAGCAACCACTTTCTTATTTTTATATGAAAGTACAAAATCAGTGTTGCAGGCATGAAAAATAGTAGCAGATTCATTTTGCATTTTCTAGGCACATGATGAACAACATTGTTTTTCTAGGCATATTTCTACTATGCATAAAGGAAGAACTTGAAACAATCATGGCATGTGAATCATAAGCATTATAACTCCTATTATAATGAGCATTCCTAGAAAATTTTCTATCATAAATAAATGCATGATTCTTTTGACTACTACTAGTCATAGGAGCCTTCCCTTTCTCCTTGTTGAGAATGGGAGCCCTTTGACTTGTTAAGTTCTTGGCTTCCCTTCGAAAGTCAAGCCCATCCTTAATTGAGGGGTGTCTACCAACAGTGTAGGCATCCCTAGCAAATTTTAATTTATCAAAGTCACTTTTGCAAGTCTTAAGTTGGCCATTAAGACTTGCTACTTCATCATTAAGTTTTGTAATAGAAGTAAGGTGCTCAGCACATGCGTCAACATTGAAGTCCTTACACCTATTACAAATCACAACGTGCTCTACACAAGAATTAGATTTATTTACTACTTCTAGCTTAGCATTTAATTCATCATTCAAGATCTTCAAGCTAGAAATAGATTCATTGCAAATAGATAATTCAGAAGCTAGTAATTCATTCCTTTTAATCTCTAAGGCAAGAGACTTTTGAACATTAATAAATTTGTCATGTTCCTCATACAAAATGTCCTCTTGCCTCTCTAGCAGTCTATCTTTTTCATTCAAGGCATCAATCAACTCATTTATCTTTTCTACTTTAGTTCTATCTAATCCTTTGAACAAGCTAGTGTAATCTACTTCATCATCACTAGAGTCCTCATCACTAGAAGTAGAGTACTTAGGAGTTTCTCGAGCGTTTACCTTCTTCTCCTTTGCCATTAGGCAAGTGTGGCGCTCGTTGGGGAAGAGCGACGATTTGTTGAAGGCTGAGGCGGCGAGTCCTTCGTCGCCGGAATCGGACGAAGAACAATCTGAGTCCCACTCTTTGCCAAGGTGCACCTCGCCCTTCGCCTTCTTGTAGGCCTTCTTTTTCTCCCTCTTCCCTTGTCTTTCGTCTCCCTAGTCATTTTCATTATCGGGACATTGAGCAATAAAATGACCTATCTTACCGCACTTGAAGCAGGAACGCTTTCCTTTTGCCTTGTTCTTGTTTGAGTACTCCTTGCGTCCCTTCAATGCAGTCTTGAAGCGCTTGATAATGAGGGCCATTTCATCCTCGTTTAGCCCGGTCGCCTCAACTTGTGCCACCTTGCTAGGTAGCGCCTCCCTGCTACTTGTTGCTTTGAGAGCAACCGTTTGAGGCTCGTAGATGGGCATTGGACCATTCAATGCCTCATCAACGTATCTTGCTTCCTTGATCATCATATGCCCGGTTACAAACTTTCCGAGTATTTCCTCGGGCATCATCTTGGTGTACCTAGGATTTTCACGGATAGAGTTCACAAGATGAGGATCAAGTACAGTGAAGGACCTGAGCATAAGTCGGACGACGTCGTGGTCCGTCCATCTCGTGCTTCCATAGCTCCTGATCTTGTTGACCAGGGTCTTGAGCCTGTTGTACATTTGGGTTACCTCCTCCCCCCTGATCATTGCGAACCTTCCTAGTTCGCCTTCCACCAACTCCATCTTGGTGATCATGGTGGCGTCATTCCCCTCATGAGAAATCTTGAGGGTGTCCCAAATTTGCTTGGCGTTATCCAAGCCGCTCACCTTGTGGTACTCGTTCCTGCACAAGGATGCTAGCAAAACAGTGGTAGCTTGTGCATTTTTATGGATTTGCTCATTAATTAAAATGGGGTTGTCAGTACTATCAAAAAACATTCCGTTTTCAACAATCTCCCAAATACTTGGATGGAGAGAGAATAGGTGACTACGCATTTTGTGACTCCAAAATGAGTAGTCTTCTCCATCAAAGTGCGGAGGTTTCCCAAGTGGAATTGAAAGTAAATGAGCATTGGAGTTAACCGGAATACGAGAATAATCAAATGAAAAGTTTGAGTTAACCGATTTCTTTTTCTCGTCATCGTCGTCTCTTGGGGAAGAAGAAGATTCGTCGCTGTCGTAGTAGACTATCTTCTTGATGCGCCTCTTCTTCTTCCCGTCATTCTTCTTATGACTAGAGCCAGAGTCAGTGGGCTTGTCGTCCCTTGGCTCATTGAGGAAGGACTCCTTCTCCTTATCGTTAACCACCATCCCCTTTCCCTTAGGATCCATCCCTTCGGGCGATTAGTCCCTTGCGAGAAGAGAACAGCTCCGATACCAATTGAGAGCACCTAAAGGGGGGATGAATAGGTAATCCTGTAAAAACTTAAACTTATAGCCACAAAACTTGGTTAAGTGTTAGCACAATGGAATTAAGTGGCTAAGGACCGAGCTCTTGTAAAACACAATGGTCACAGAGAAAACAAGCACAAGAGACACGATGATTTATCCCGTGGTTCGGCCAAGTATAACACTTGCCTACTCCATGTTGTGGCGTCCCAATGGACGAGGGTTGCACTCAACCCCTTTCAAGTGATCCAATGATCCACTTGAATACCACGATTGTTTTCTTTCTTATACTCTTTCCCGTTTGCGAGGAATCTCCACAACTTGGAGTCTCTCGCCCTTACAACAAAGATCAAAGTGAAAGCACTAGAGTAATGGAGGGAAGCAACACACACAAATCCACAGCAATACGCACACACACAGCCAAGACTTGAGCTCCAATAAATCACAACAAGTTCACCACTAGAACGGAGCTCAAATCACTAAGAAAGTCAATCAAGTGCGCGGAGACGGAGTGTGGAAGATTTAGAATGCTCAAAGTATGCTTAGGTGTCTCCTCCATGCGCCTAGGGGTCCCTTTTATAGCCCCAAGGCAGCTAGGAGCCGTTGGAAGCATTCTTGGAAGGCAATTCTTGCCTTCTGTCGGGTGGCGCACCAGACAGTCCGGTGCACCACCGGACATCCACTGTTCATTGTCCGGTGCGGATCTCCTTCCTAAAATGGCACAACCGACCGTTGCAGAATTGTAGCCGTTGGCGCACCGGACAGTCTGGTGCCCCCAGCCGACCATTGGCTAGGGCCACGCGTCGTGCACGGATTGCGCGGCCGACCGTTGCGCTGGCGGCCGTTGGCTCACCGGACAGTCCGGTGCACCACCGGACAGTCCGGTGAATTATAGTCATACGCCGCCGACGAATTCCCGAGAGTGGCCAGTTCACCAGAGCCCGGCTTGGCGCACCGGACACTGTCCGGTGCACCACCGGACAGTCCGGTGCACCCAGACTGAGCATCAGTTGGCTGTACACAGCCAACTCTTTTCCAATCATTTTCTTTTCCTGATTCTAGCACTTAGACAAATATATTAGTACATAAAAACCAATGTACTAAGTCTAGAACCATACCTTCTTGTCGATTCGCACTTCATCCATCATTTGACATATAATTACTCACTCAATATGTGTTGGGTACTTAATCACCAAAATATACTAGGAATGGCCCAAGGGCACATTTCCCTTTCAAATGTTATGTGCACAAGACGGTGAATAGTAACATATTCGGTGCACACAGTACATTGAATAGTACCATGTTCGGTGCACATGATAGTGAATAGTAACATGTCCGGTGCACCAACGACTAGCCCTTTCAGAGAAGGAAAGAGCAAATCAAATCTAGGTAGGTTTCCTGATTTTGTTCCAACGGCTATGGGAGGCCTTGGGGCTATAAAAGGACCCCATAATTGCCCATATTCAAGTGCCCAAGTCTCCCAAGTACCACATGATAGTCTAGTTTTAGGAGACAATCATTCGTTTAACCATGTTAAAGGACACACCCTTTGGTTACATGTTAGCTGCTTAATCTATGTCTTGATGGTGTTGTGAGATCATTATGAAGAGGTGTCTTATGAAGAAGGCATCCGTTCACAATACACCCCCTTGATCGAATCTGCCTTGAGATCATTGTTTTGTTAATTCCTCAAAAAACCCTATGGGAAAAATCTGAGAAAATCCTTTTGGGGCTAGTTTGGGAACCTCAATTTCCCAAGGGATTTCTATTTTCCCATGAGAAAATGAACTAATTTCCCTTGGGAAAATAGAAATCCCCTGAGAAATTAGGGTTCCCAAACTAGCCCTTGATGGGATTTTTACACTGGTGCACTTTGTTGTGGACCACTACTCAAGTGTACCCTTAGTTTCGTCCTCAGTTTTGTCCATCCCTTCTCCCCCTTCGCTCAGAATGACCACCACACATTGTTTTCGTCCATTTAGCCGTGACTGTCATACCAGACCCACTTCTATCAGCACTTCCCAGTGGAGCCGACAACCAACTTTCCCCATTCACTTTCCCGATCCAGACTTCTAGACATGACGCTATGCTCGCCAATCCACGCCGTTGCTGATTCCACGCATCGTGCTCCTCCATCGGTGACTCCCCATCGCGGCAGAGGGTCTCCCACATCGGTCATGCTCCATAGCAGCTCTCTGCTCTACGCGCCTCCGTTCCTCGCCACTGCGTCAGCAACTCCCCTGTCTTTGTTCGTTGCCGCTGCTTACGTCTCTACCCTCCTCCATTCCTCACCGCCGAGACAGCAGCTCCCCCGCCTATGTTGCCTGCCTACCCCACCTCCGTTGCCCACCACTCTCTGCTCTTCCTCCACAGACATCGCTGAAACTTGCACTTCTTGATGTAAGCCCGAAGACATTCTAAGTGTCCGTTTGGTTTCTTTAGTCCAGGGACTAAAGTTTAGTTAAAAGACTAGAGTTTAGTCCCTACCCTGTTTGGTTATAGGGACTAGAAGTATTCAAAACGTATTAAATGGATCATAAGATGACCAAAATGCCCCTAAACATTCTTCCACCGTTAGTGCAATTTAAATAAAGGAGGGGTAAAAAGTGAAATTTATATGATTTAGTCTCTTTTAGTCACCCTTCGAGGGACTAGAGACTAAAACAATTTAGTCCCTATTTTAGTCTCACTGTTTGGCAATTTAGTGACTAAATGAGACTAAAATGAAGGGACTAATCTTTAGTCCCTCAAACCAAACATGGCCTAAATAAAAACATCTTTGTAATTATAACAACAAACTCTATGTAATGTAATGGAGTGTTGTTCTATATGTGGTCCTTGGTTCGATTCCTGCCATCGTGTTTGACTCTTTTTTGGCATTTTTTTGCCAAGTGATAAATGTGTCCATTTATGAAGCATCTATATTTATACTTTTGTATAATCCCCTAAATTTTTTATCTGAAGCAACTAGGACCAAATTATGACTCCATGCCAAGTTTCACTATTTTTGACAAAACTTGGTATTTATTTATTCCACTTGGAAAGACATTTAAACCATATAAATGTGTAAATGATCCAAAAAGGGACATCTTTACAAGAAGCAAGTTTGTAACAATTATATGAAAAAATGCTACACTTTTGAAGCAAAAAGTTAAACAAAAGTAAGAAGTATAGCCCAAACTATGAAGTTATAATTGAATGTTATGAAACACAGTGAGAGATGTGTGCATTTGTGAGCCACCTATATTCATACTTTTGTATAATCCTCTGAGTTTTTTTTATCTCAAGCAACTAGGACCAAATTATGACCCCATGCCAAGTTCCACTATTGTTTGACTACATTTGGTATTTATTTATTTCGGCTTTGAAAGGCATTTAAACCATAGAAATTATTAATGATCTAAAAGTAAGTTTGTAACTGTTAGATGAACAAAAGTACAATTTTGAAGCCAAAAAGTAAAAAAAATATAGCTCAAATTGTCAAGTTATAGTTGAATGTTACGAAACATAGTGAGAGATGTGTCCATTTGTGAAGCACATATATTCATACTTTTGTATAATTCTCTAAATTTTTTATCTCAAGCAACTAGGACCAAATTATAACTACATGCCAAGTTTCAATATTTTTTTACAACAATTGATATTTATTTATTTATCTCAGCTTGGGAAGGCATTTAAACCATAGAAAATAGTAAATGATCCAAAGAAGGGACATTTTACATGAAGTAAGTTTGTAACAATTATATGAAAAAATGGTACACTTTTGAAGCAAGAAGTAAAAAATTAAAAAATATCTCAAACTATAAAATTGTAGTGGAATGTTACGAAACGTAGTGAGATATGTGTTCATTTGTGAAGCACTTATATTCATAGTCCTCTGACTTTTTACCTCAATCAACTAGGACCAAAATATGAATCCATGCTAAGTTTCACTATTTTTGACAACATTTGGTATTTATTTAATTATTTCGAGTTGGAAAGGCAATTAAACAATAAAAATTAGTAAATGGTCCAAAGAAGGGACATCTTTACATGAACTAAGTCTGTAACAGTTATTTGAAAAATGGTACACTTTTTGAAGCAAATTATAAAGTTATAGCTGAATGTTACGAAACATAGTGAGAGTTATTGTGTCCATTGTGAAGCACCTATATTCATCCCTTTGTATAGTCCCCTAATTTTTTTATCTCAAACAACTAGGACCAAATTATGACTAAAAGCCAAGTTTCAATATTTTTTACCACATTTGTGAGTTATTAATTTGATTATCTAAAAATCTACTTGATCTTTGGAAATAGTAAATAATACAAAAAATATAAGTTTCCCCATGGAATGAGTTTGTAAAGGCTTAAATGAACAAATGATAAAAACATGTAGGAGAAATAATAAAGATAATTTGCTATATAGTTCAAACTATGAAGTTTTAATTGAAGGTTATTTGTGAATAAAGTATACATCAACTTTTGTATAATCTCTAAAAAGATTTATCACAAACTTCCAAGACCATAATATGACTCCATGCAGTTCAAATGTTTTTTACCACATTTGTGATTTTTAAACTTGGATTCATTGGAAAAGTAAGGGACCATAGATGCTAAAATACTTTTGGTTTGTTCCCATATCGATAACATTTATTTGGTGGAGTGGTTTGTACCCTCTACACTATGTCTCTATGTTTTACCCGCATGTACAGGAGTTCACCTGTCGGAAACATTGTCTAAGTGTGGAGTCACATTTTTTGTGGTTTTTGTCTATTTTCTTTAGGTCCTGTTGGCTCTGATCTAGTGACCAAACACTAGGGATGTACCGCCTAACGGTGCCCTCTGCGGGAGTGCAGACGGTCTGAGGCCCTGGGCCGAATGGCCCGCGGCCTCATTGCAGGAGCGGCTCCTCCCCTGCATCGCTCCGGACGATTTGTGCCTTAGGCCAGACGATCCGCGATGGCGCAATGTCCTCTTACTTCTCACGGGGCACCGGGTCAGCATCGCACCAAGGACGTTCCCATACGACGTAGAGTGTCTAGGGGTTAACACAGTCGAGATAGAGTATTTTGAATGAAAAACTAGATCTTGCCACCAGGAAGGGTAAGATCCTAGGGTTGCTTTGGGGTCGACAGGGTAATCAAGACAGATCTAGATGACGTATAGTCGAATAGGGATGGAGGTGGATATGCGGATGACTACAACTAAAGCTACGTTACATCTACTTCTAGGATAAGAATAATAAAGAAAGGTAAATAAAGTAGATTGGTTCGATTGAAATGTGTTTGGTGTTATCAATCGGACGTACCCCTTTATATTTATAGGGAGAGGTATGAACCTGTTACTAGACAAGATCCAATAGATCTTCACATATAGGTTAGGATAACCACGTATGGAATAAGTATTCTCGCTCGTATTTATCTGGTCGTGAGGGCGCGGACCGTTCGGGCTATAGAGCCGGACCGTCCGGCCGTGTCAAAGTACCAAATATGATGTTCACCAGGTCAAAGCACACCCGCATGTAAGAGACGTCCACCGCATGTAAGAGACGTCCACGTGACAGAAACATCGTCCAAGGGCAACCGAGGCATTTATTTGTGCGGGCGTGGGTAGAAATGATCAAGTTGATCCCTTCTGTTCTGCAGATCCCCCAGGAAACCTCCGACAAGGGAACCCACGAAACCGACCGATCTTGTGCTGCACAATGAATCGAAGCACGTGTGGTCATGCACGTAAAGTTCGATAGCCAAGTAAGCTTCATGGAGGAAGTGAAGCTGGAGAGGAAAAGACAACAAAAGGTTTGCTGTCTATATCCATCTGAAACTTACATAGGCTCGGAATTGATAAACCGAGACGAAGGATCTTCGATGGGTTAGCGGTCTATTTTTGGTGGAATATTTGGAAAGAAAGGAATAGAAAATTTTTCCAAAATTTTGGGAAAGATTGTATCGCCGTTGCTCATCTCATCAGAGATGATGTCTTATAATACAGATCGGCTCACTCTAGCTCTGTTTAGAGGGTCTCTTATTGTTGCAGGGTGGTTCACTCTAGCTTTGTTTAAAGAGTCTCTTATTGTTGTGTGCGTTTTTTTCTTATCTTTTCATGGGTTATTGTACTCGTGCTCGTGGTTAGAGATGTCAATGGGTACCCGAAACCCGAATAACCGACGGGTTTTACCCGATATGAAGGCGGGTACAAGATGATTTCTCTACCCGCGGGTATGTTAATGGGTAAAAACATCTATCCGTTGGGTAGACGGGTACGGGTATGGGTTGGTACTACCCATACCCGTCTACCCGTGGGTAAAATATACCCGCATCAATAGCACTATAAACATCTAATAGAGTCCAACTTAGCTAGAATAAAACCATTCTCTAGTTATCATTTGTCTAGATACCAAGTTATGTAATCATATGATTTGTTATATGTAAAATTGAAGTTGTTTTTATATGTTTATTTAATATTTTGAGCGATTGGTTTATTGGAATTTAATTCTTTCCTAGCGGGTACGGGTTACCCGATGGGTAAAAATACCCGCGCGGGTACGGGTATGAGTAAGATTTTATACCCGCGAGTATATATGGGTAACCCGACGGGTAGAATTTTTTTTGATGAGTACGGGTATGGAATGGTACTACCCGACGGGTATGTACCCGTTGCCATCCCTACTCGTGGTGGCTAGGGGGACCCTGTAATTGGTGTCCTTGCTTCTCCCTCTTATTAATGAATTGCGGTGCGGCAACTCTCTTGGCTCCTTTTCGAAAAAGAAATAAGGCCATCTTGTTCAGGTGCAAGAAATAAGGCCATGGCACAGTGTGTTCTTGTGCAAGCAGATGAGATGAAGCAGCAGGTTCCATGGACGTGTGAGGGGCGAGGGAGGGACGGAGGGAGAGACTAGCAGGCAGCGCGTACGGCCGACTTGCAGTTCTGGAACGATGACCGTACCGCGAGTCCGCGACAAGGTCCAAGTCACCGGCACCGCCCGGGCTGGCAATGAAATGATCCACAAGACGGCTGCAGCATCCGAGCCATGTCAAACTGGCAATCCAGGGACCGGGTTCGGTTGAAACCACGGACGGCACGCGCCACCACCCACGTTGACGGCGATGGTCGTCCGTGGCGGTGGGTCGTAGCTGGTGCGGTGGTGCCTTTCGTCTCCTCCTCTCCTCTGACTCTCACCCGCCGGTCCCGGTCTGTTTCGAAGAAGAATCAGCGCTGAATTTAGCTGCGCGCGCGGCTAATGCCACTCGGCGCTAGGAAGTGGAGCACGTACGATGAGGTCTGCTATCCACTCCAAGTCCTACACCATGCATGCTGCGCTGCGCATGATGAGGTCTCATCGCCTCGCAATCGCATGATGGAGCCTTATTACCCAGCAAGGCGGCATCGGATTTCGGGTACCCATTACCATCCATGTTCGAACCTGCATTTGGATTTCCCAGATCGAGCTCTTATATTTTTTTTCCACTCCAAGATGCAACGCCTAATTAATAAACGACACTTACCGTTGCCATCAAGGCCTAATATTGATTGCACGAACCAACCACCAGGATTCCTTCGCGTTCGTGAACAATAATGCGTTTGACATCTTGCAGGCGCGCGCCGGTAATATGAACGCGGCTCTATTCGCGCCCTTGTTAACCAAAACTAAAACAACGAACGGTAGTCCCAGTCCCAGACTCCCACCGCACAGCACAGGGCACAGCACTGCACGTCTGCACCTCACCTCACCGCACAAAAGTGTCGCGAGCTGGGTCCAGTCCAACGCACCGCCGAGGCCGAGCCATTGCGACACCCCCGCCCCACCTCGTCAGAGTTATATGTAACCTCTGCGCGAGGGCGAACTAACCGTACCGGGAGTCCGGGAAAAAAAACGAAAAATATTGCCATTCACACCTCCACTCCATCCCAAGGGGCAGAAGGAGAAGGCGCGATGCCCGACGCGATACCGGCCTGCTTCCGCCGCGTCGCGGCAGCACCCGGCGGGCGGGCGTCGGCGTCGGCGTCGCCGGGGTCGGGGCCCGGCTCCGGGGTGGGGACGAGCCTGGCCACGTCCGTCTACACCACGCGGCTCGGCCTGGCCGCGCTGACCTGGTCGCGCGCCGCGCTCGGGCTCAGCCTCCGCGCCGTGCTCCGCGTGTCCGCGGGGCCCGCGCCGTCTCCCTCGGCGTCCGACTACGGCGACGGCGAGGTGGAGTACGGGGGCGCCGAGGAGGGCGACGGCGAGGGGGAGCAGGACGCGACGGTGGCCGTGCGCGTGCGGCCGTGGCTGCTGTGGCGGCGGCGCGGGTCCAAGCGCTTCCGCGCGCGGGGCCGCCGCGTGGACCTGGCCTGGGACCTGTCGCGCGCGCGCTTCCCGCCCTCGGGCTCCCCGGAGCCCGTGTCGGGGTACTTCGTCGCCGTCGTGGTGGACGGCGAGATGGCGGTCGCCGCCGGGGACATGGCGGAGGAGGCCTACAGGAAGACCAGGGCGCGCCGCCCGCCTGGCCCCGGCCCCGGCCCCGCCCTCGTCTCGCGCCGCGAGCACGTGTCCATGCGCGACGGGGCCGGCGGCGGCCACCGGACCTGCGTCGTCGTTCGCGGCAGGGAGCGGGAGATCGCGGTGGATCTCGTGTCGCGCGCGCAGGGCCAGGGGCGGGACAGGGCCGAGGTCGGCATGTCGGTCTCCGTCGACGGCGATCGCGTGCTCCACGTCCGCCGCCTGCGCTGGAAGTTCCGCGGCACCGAGAAGCTGGACCTCGGCGCCGGCGACCGCGTCCTCGTCTCCTGGGACCTTCACGACTGGCTCTTCCCCGCGCGCGACGCCTCGCCACCCGCCGCCACGGCTCCGCCCGCGCACGCCGTCTTCGTCTTCCGCTTCGAGCTCGCCGGCCGCGACGGCGAGGAGCGTGACCCGGCCGACGCCAGGGAGAAGGAGGTGCTCCAAGTCGGAGGCGGCTTGGCGGGGTACGTCGACGGTAGGAGGTGGGGGAGAGGGGAGTGGAGCGAGAGCAGCAGCAGCGGTGAGAAGCGGAGGACGAGGGGGCAGGGGCAGGCGAGCAGGCTGGCCAAGGCGAGCTCCTCCTCGTCGGCGTCAGTGGCGTCGTCCTCCGCGTCGTGGGCGAGCGGCTCCACCGTCATGGACTGGGGCAGCCCCGAGGAGGCCGAGCTGCAGAGCGGCGACGGCTTCTCCCTCCTCGTCTACGCCTGGAAGAACTAGCGCGATGGGCTGGCGGCGGCCAAAGGGGGCTTGCCCGGCATTGTTTCGATTGATGATTGGTTCACAATTCAGTGAGGATTTCTCTTCCCATTGTTGTTGTAAGTTGCAGTTGTTCAGCGAGCAATGTTCTTGTGCAGTTTTGAGTGCTCCACTGACCAAAGCAATTTGTACCCATTCCTTCCATTGACGACTAGTACTCAATTACTCATTGGTCTGCAAAAACAGTAGGTGGCAAATCGCTAAATTCTGCAAACCATTGGTCTGCTCCCTTGATTAGACATACGATTATCGTGGACATGGCAAAAACCCAGCTTCTGCGCCTTGTTTCCCATGCCTCCCGTGACACTAGCTGAAAAGATTGGGTTGCTCGGCTATTACTAGAAACCGCGAGCTTAATTCCCAATCATGGGCAGATAGGTGCCAAAAAGCCTCTGGTTGTTTTGTTTGGATGGCGACGCTCACATGCCGGTTGCTCCGCTGGGATCGAGTGGCTCAAGGCTGGTGGTTAAGGCCTGCTTAAACAATGACAAATTCGGTGGGGGGAGGGCTTGCCAATTGCCATGAGTGCTGCCTGCGTCCAAAACAAATGCGCTATGGGTGCAAAGTCTTGGTAGGCTGTCACGGGGCATCATCAGCAACTGGCTGATGTTGTTTTGAAGCGCGCTCGAAGAACAAGTGTACGACATATCATCACGGAGCTGTAGTTGAACCCAGCTGGACGACATCATCAGCACGGCATCCCCGTCCTCAACTATCCAGGCGCTGCGTTTTTTCGCAGCGGCTGTGGTTAGAGCAACTCCAAAACAACACTAAAAATATATTCCCCAAATTGCTTTATTAGGGTTGTTGTTAAAAAGATTTTTTTTAAAAAAGAAGGTAAACACACAACAGACTGCTAATAAGTAGTCCCTAATATTTTTGAAACACCTAGTGTGGCCACGACCAACACAAATCGGGGCGGTTGATGCATTTCCTTGCGTCCGTGAGCTGCTGCATGGGCGGAAAACTGCACACGTGCTGAGGCGATTAGGGTGGGATTGGCGTTCAAATTTGCGAGACAACAGCTAGCCGATACGGGACACCAATAATATGGGGAGAAGAAGAGGGAGCTGGTGGAGAGCTTAAAATACGATTTCTTCTCTAAAAACAGGTTTTGGGTTGGTTTAGGGGACTTGTTGGAGATGCTCTTAGTGCTGCTCCAGCGTTAGCATTGAGACGGGAAGGAAGTGCGTCAACGCGGATGCGATGCCGCCGAAGCAAAACTGCCCTGTCCAAATCCAAATCCATCCCCCCTCCCTTTGCATACGGTTGTGGGTGGAAGTGGAAGTGTTGGCGGGCTGTAGCTGGAGGCAAAGGCACGCTTGCGCTCGAAGCGTCCACCGCACGTTCCCTGTAGCTGATGAAGCAACAGGGCATTCGATGTGCCTGGGCGATCACCTGGCACGTGCAACAATAATAACATATTTGACGCTTTCGCACGAGATGTCGTCATCAGAGACGGCGACGATGGCGCCGCAATCTGCGGTCCGGCGGGGAAGGGACGGGTCCGTCACCGTCAGGTCACTCGCGCCTCGCGCGGTGCATTTCCCGTGGGCGCTCTCGCTCGTTGGAACCCGTGTGCGCACTTGGGGCTGGGGGCACCCGGCATTCCCGAAGCGCACGGCCGGATGGGACGGCACCGGGGACACACCACACACCACACCAGCATGTGCACGGGGCCCCGTAGTGCCGGGCGTGGACGAGGCTTGCATGCTTTGCGAGACGGGTTCGTCCTCTAGCGAGCGGCACCACCACGTTCCTGCCTTAGTTCCTGGTGTGGTGTCCCCTAGCTCGGAAGTCGGAGTCGTAGATGGGATGCCTCATGCCTCGCGGCAATCATCGCGCGCGGAACTGCAACTGCAAGGCCCCCCTTTTGGCAGGGATGGTTCCAACATGAGGTGTTTGGTTCAAGATCCAATCTGAAATAGTTTTGTTTCTTCACTGTGGGACACCTTTCATGTTCTTTGTGCAGTAACATATACTTTACCGTCTCAAAATAATAGTCGTTTTAGCTTTAAATTTTTATGTCCATATTCATATTATAAAGAGCACTGATTTTTTTATGCTATAATATAAGTTGCTGATAAGCCAACTCAATCCATTCGCCCAATCAAGCACAGCGAATTCATCGAAATAAGGTTTTCCTTTTTATCCCAACCTTTGAGCGAACTTTTAGGCCCTGCTGGTTTGAATCGTGCGGTAAACAGTTTGCCAACTAATATTACTACCTTGGCCTTCAAACATACTGGCTAATAAATTGGCTAATTGTTAGCCGGAGGACTGACAAATGTTTGCTCATTAGCCATGTCGCATTGCAAATTGGTGCTAATAGATCGTGTAAAGGTAAAAGACATCTATTAGCCATGACTCCAAATATACCCTGGCTAGTTATTTGTCGGCTAATTGTTAGGCACCGACAAATAATTAGAAACAAGACCTTACTAGTAAAATAGAATGCAATTATTACATTTAGAGAATAAATTAGTGAACAACAAAAAAATGACACGTGCACACCTACTCGGCTACACTTCTTACCCCCGTGTGTGTGTGTTGGTTGGATCATGACAAATGGTCGTATCCACAGTCTCTACACCTTATTGCTATCCTGGATTTCGATAAGGGCATGTACAACCTGGTAACTATGTTATAATTCTTCAAACACTATACATCTAAGAAGCTAATTTATACAACCTAATTATATCTAAACCTTGTATCTTATTCACTACAACCTATCAACCTATCAATATACGGCTCATTTATATGGGTTGTATAGATTTAGTCGTATCTAGACTTAGAGAACCGTGCTAGAGATGTTCCTTCACCAAGATATATTTATTGTATTTTTTGTGCTTACCCTCTTACATACCTCTTAAGATACAGGTCATTTATTCGGGTTGTATTTGGTATCTCCAGTAGATTCTCTATCACATCCCCTATTTCAAATTTTACTATACAAATATTATCATCAACAGTTCCACGTCTTATGTTTTACCCTATCCACTGCAAGGATTACCAAACCATTTCAACTAAAAAACTGTTACTGTCCGGTATCATTTTTCCGTCGAAAAACTACTCAAAACCGTTAAGACCGACCAGCTTGACAATTTGAATTCAAATTAAAAAATCGATAAACCGACCAAAACCACCGATAAACTGCTATAAACCGCCCATTTCAAGTGGTACTGATTTCCGTAGTTTTTTCAATTTTTGACATGTTCCTATTTTAAATTCAAACAATACGGTTTCCAAAGATTTCTCGGCACTAACCCGTTATTTTTCGCCAGTTTTTGTTGTTTCTTATCTTTTTATTGTTTTAACAAAAAAATGTTGATCATTTCAAAAATAAAGTAAAAATAAGAATAAGATATACTAGAAAAATATTTAGACGTTTATCATATTGTTTCCAGATTTTTATTGTTTTCAATTTTTAAAAATTTTAATAGAAATTTTAAAACACCCCGATGGAAAAACGGTTCCTGGGGACGCGGGGATCGGACGGTTTCGAAGGATTAGTTTGGAAACCTCATTTTTTTCAAGAAAATTTAGTTTATTTTCCCTCGAAAAACAGAAATCCCTTGAAAAATGAAGTTTCCAAACTAGTCCTAAGGGATCCAAAGATGAGTAGATGACTCGAAAATGTCTCAGGATAGAAGCTCGCGACAAAGGTAGGGGTGGGATGGTGATCTAAGGGTGCATTTGGTTGCGGGACACCTAGGGATAGCCAGGACAGGGACATTCCCTGGTGTCCTCTCTCGTCCCTCTAATTTCGAGGGACAACTGGGGACAATACTGATACAGTCTTGTCCCAACCTCTGATCCTGAACAAATTGATAGGGTCTTAAATTATTTTTAGTTTAAAAATGAAAACAAATAGAGCCTGATTTTTATATTTTATTGTATAAAATTTAGAGCCTATTGTCAACTCTAGTCATAGGTCAAGATCCACCTTTAAGCCGACATCTGAGCAACATGCCAACATGGGGCAGCTAAAGCAACGCCAGTTGCTCCACCCTTGGTTATGCCGAAGTAGCAAGTACACGAGGTACAGAGTTCAGTTCACAGTATTGGCAGCAGTTGCGCAGCTGGAGACACGGTGGCTACAGCACGCCCGAATCGTAACAGCATTCAATCAACCAATAATATTGTACAAACACCAATGAAGACTATCTGTACCGGTAGTGTGGTCCCAAGCTTACAACACTGTACGTAATATCTTTGCTCTGGTAAACCTACTTCGACAGCCAGTAGATGAAGATGAGAAACGTGCAGACAGATGCAACGAGCGAAAGAATGATGGTATCCATGGATTTCTTCCTTCTGATCGATGAGAGGACGTGGTTAATCTGTAAGGTTGAGTAAGGTTTCCATGAGATGTATATCCTAAGAAGGCAATGAATGGACTTTATATCAGATGCGATACATACTGTTGGAAGCTGGCTGCTGACGTTGCTTATCTTTGTAGTGATGCCACCGAATGTTGACCGTTGGGTCATGAGAGAACCTAGTGTTGCCTGAGCTTGTGATATCACGTTATCCATCTGGTATCATTAAATATAACTCCTCAGGCATACAACTGACAGCATTCATCATTCTGAAGTGAAACATGTAGTATTATTCTAGACAAAAGTAGTAGCTCGACAGAAGGCTCTCCCTGAAACTATCAAATTGATGGGTTTGCTATCTAACAAGTATATAAATATTATGGTGGAGATTAGTAAGGTCAATAAATGCAACAGTAACAACAATAAATCCTTTTGGTAACTAAACTGGAGATTAGTAAGGTCACCAAATGAGAAAACAAATAAAATCTTCTGCCTTTCGATGATTCTTTCCCAATACCAGCAAACAAACAGAGGTACAACTTAATTGACTATCTCGCCCCCAATACCAGCAAACAAATAGAGTACACTCAATCGACTATCTAGCCTTTCCATATCAGCCACATTTTAGAGAAAATTCTTTCTATGCCATCAAAAATTATACTTATCCCTGCCATTGAAAAAATATGAGTTCCCTTACATGCCATTGGTTTTATATTTTTCCCTCTAGCTGATATTGCAGTTACATACTGTATAAAATCTCCGTTACTGCTATCTGCGCTGCGTCATCCTATCTGATCTATGTAACTTCCATGCCCATATCACCACAAGAAAAAAAAAATAAAACTAGTCATCCATGCCGAAGGCTTCTATGCGATGTTGTAGGCCTTTCGCGCTGCACGTCACCACTCGCCACTGCAGGCCACTCGCGCCACAGCACAGGTTTAAATTCATATTGATGCTTCTTTTACAGGAGTGTCCTTCCATATTGTTCTCTCAAGAAGAAATAGGAGAAGAGAAACAGTTGAAGGATTGTCCGAAAGGAGGATATTTGTACCTGTCCAGTACTCCTGCCAATCGCAGCTTGTTCCCTGAGAAGAACTTGATCAGCTGAGTCTGACGGCTCCTCAACATCAAACTTTGCTCTGTCAAAATCTCTCAAGTCAAGGAGAGAAGTACGCTGTTGTTTTGCCCTGAGACTTGATCGAAGCCGATAGAATTCCTATATTTGATGAAACAAATCATGGTGTCAAAATGGGAGTACAGTCATGTCATATGCGGTGCTCTCTTAGCAGTACATTCAAAGTAGTTATGATGAATGGAACTTAGTAGTCTAAGAGGCAACCAGAACCTGAGTAAGGTCTTGCAAAATCTCCATATGACGAGTCAGAGTATGAGAAAGAACTTCAGAACCTCCTGATGATACCCAAGTTTGCATTTGCGAATTCACTTGCTGTAACTGCTTCAGTGATCTTTCTATATCAGACTCAATGTCGTCCTCTGAACCATCTGATTTTGTAGAAACCAATTTACGGTATGCAATCATTTGGTCATCTAACTGAGCTTCCAACCTCCTTGCCTGAAAGGGGAGGTAATAGACCATTCAAAACACGCTAAACCTTAGACACCATTAATCGGACAAGACAAGAAAAACAGGAGTATCCTACATCATCATGAAACCATAAAGACGTAAAGTTAGCTAATACAGTATGCCATGTTTCCGAGCATTGGCAGTCTTAAACCACTATAATTATATTACCAGTAAACATACATGGCTTCGTTAGGAAGACAGAGCAAGTCAATGAAAGGTTCATTTAGAGATGCAGGAAACGAAATCTAGACAGTATAGCATTCTGCAATCAGTGCATCGCTGCTACAGGTTGCCCCTTCACTAGGAGAAATGCTAAATGACGTTACAAGCGAACAACTAGACTAACGGATCATCGAAACGAATCCAATTCAGCTTTTCTCGGCATAGCATTTACTCCCGACACGAGTACCCTACGGAATTCGACGACCAACAGAGCAGCCTCCTCTAAAATCGTCCCTCCTCACTTCTGCGCACCTGTATCCCCACTCCATCGCGGAGTTGACGGGAGCCAGATCCCAAGTAGAGACTAGGGAGGCCCATACGGGGCTACGCAGCCGCGAGACGGCGAGAGCGGGACCGAGAGGATCCATGGAACTGCGGATGGAAAGAAAAGCGCGTGTGGTCCGAGGGCCGGGTCACCTGCTTGCGAACGGCGTCCCAGGAAGACGCCTCCATGGCCCCCGCTTCCTCCTCGTCTTCGGCGCCGTCCTAGCGGTTCGTCGCGTCGGGAGAACAGAGATCCCGTCGGCCCGCGGCCACGGCCGCGGCGATGGCCCAGATCTCGCGGCCCACGCGGGCGCGGACGGCGAGCGAGCGAATAGGTGGGAGGGTCCGAGGACGGGCGGCGGAACGGGTGGTTGGTGGTGGCCGAACCTGATGCGCCGATGTGTTTGGCGAGGGCTCGTATCGGGTCCACAAACGACCGCCCGTGCACAAATGCACAACGCGCATCAAGTCCACACATCCGGCAACCAACGGTGGTCTTTTTTTAAAGAACCCCGCGCTCAGCTCGTCACGCTTGCTTGCATTGTTGCAGAATGCCCCTGCTTTCTCATTCCGCGACTGACAGCCACCCGCCGCCCCCGCCGGCCACTGCTATAGATGGCCAAACGGGCGGCTCGACTCGACACGGCACTGGCACGGCCAGGCACGTCATGGTTAGGGCACGGTCCGTTTAGCACGATTATTAACCGTACAGTATCGGCTCGGCACTAGTGTCTGAACCCAGTCCTAGACATTGTTTACAGTGTACAGTTTAGTTACAGGCACATTAGCTGAAATATGATCAAACTAGCTAAATAAGACCAGTCTTCGACATGTTGTTATGGATCAGTAGGTGTCTGAGATTGAGATGCATGAGAGGACCCTGGAGTGTCAACTGGAACTTGTTCATCATCAAGATATAGATTAGAGAATGAGTCTTCAAGTTCTTTGTTCTCAACAGTGTGTTGGGTCCTTGCATTCCCTTCCTCCCAGTCCTTGATGCAGGTCAGCATCTCGACCATCTCCGAGGTCAGTCGACGCTCCTCGATAATCCTGCCAGCGAGACTGAAAGCACTTTCTTATGAAATGGTAGAGACAGGCACAGTTAGTACATCCTTAGCCAACATAGAAAGAGATGGGTAGGTCAGCTTGTGATCCTGCCACCACGTCAACAGATTAAAGTCATCATCAAACTTCTGGACAGTATCACTATCCAAATATGCTGATAACTCAGAACCAGCCCCAAGAGATGCACAATTACTTGCTGCTTGCAGCAAAGCACTAGCTGAAGTGTGTCTAGAGAGAGAAGTAGATGGAGTGGGGTTGGAAGAAGAACCTGTTCCACCAATTAGGGTTGAAAACAAATCATCATCATCATCACCATATATCATACCCCAGTTAGTCCTTTTCTTACTAGTCCTTGTTGTTTGTGAGGGTCTAACTGAGGGCACTGCACCAAACTTAGCTTCATACTTGTTAAATACCTCAGTTAATTGTGCTCTTACAAGAGTTAAATAACCAGAGTAATCATGGTGTGTGACACCAGCTAAAATAGATAGAACTCTATTGAAGCCCCTCAATTTAGCTCTAGGATCGAGAATGAATGCAAATGAATAGAGAAGTGGAATATCCCTCCAGTACTTAAGGAACTTAGTTTGCATAGGAAAAACAACAGTTCCAAGCAATCTATCATGTTCATAAGAATTTAGATGTTTAGCAATCTGAATTATATGATGCATCATCAATGAAGATGTTGGATAGTAGACACCAGATAGAACACAGATTGAGTCATAAAATAGTTCAAGGAATACCAGGATTTTTTCAGCAACATACCAGTGATCATCAGACAAAAGCAAAGGTTCACCTACAGCTCTAGGGTAGCGAGTTTGAATGAACACATCAAATGT
Source organism: Zea luxurians (assembly GCA_029449295.1). Classification (NCBI taxonomy): domain Eukaryota; kingdom Viridiplantae; phylum Streptophyta; class Magnoliopsida; order Poales; family Poaceae; genus Zea; species Zea luxurians. Next base: position 1,259,971 of record JAOPSE010000034.1, read on the forward strand.
GTTCCTGTAAGGCAGTAGATGCTTAAGCATAAGGTAAGTGGAGTTCCACCTTACCTCCATATCCAATCCAAACTTACGAGGACGTGTATTCATAGCAACGCAATATGATTTGTATAAAGCAATGCGTTGATTAGAAGAGTTCAAAAATGATATAGCAGTTCTAAATGATTCTAGATAAGGTTGAATCCTTTTTAAACCAGACTTAACAATCAAATTCAGAATATGACATGCACACCTTTGATGCAAACAAACATCCCTAACATAACCATTAAGTAGAGGAGTAAGTCTAACCATAGCAGAGGTATTAGCAGAAGCATTGTCCAGGGTTACAGAAAAGGTTTTATCATTAAGACCATATTCTTTTAACACCTCAAATATTCTCTCAGATATGTTTTCACCACTATGTGAGACATCAATTAGCCTTAGTCCTATTACCCTTTTTTCTAATTCCCATGCAGAATTAACATAATGTACAACAACACTCAAGTAATCCTCTTTAGCATTCCCAGACCATATATCAGATGTCACAGCAACATAAGAAACAGAATTTTTAAATGTGTCAACAAGCTTAGCACGTGAATCATTGTAATACTTTTTAATATCTCTAGTGGTTGTTTGCCTAGAGACAACAGAAAATCTAGGATTATGAGCCTTTTTAATGTACTCTTCAAAAGCAGATGATTCAGCCAAGCAAATAGGTAGATCAAGCCTACATATCAAACGACACATCTCAGACCTAGCAACATCAGCATTGTACTCCCACAATCTAGCACTACCATCAGGATTAAACTAGAGCAGGGACTGGGCAAAGGCATTTCTGCCATGCTTCAGTTTGCATTCATTTCTATGACGATTAAGATGGCCAGTGCCACCAGTTGATTTAGCAGACAAAACACACTTGCAAACTTTGCACTTAGCCTGACACCTTACCCTCACACCATCAACAACCTTATATATCTTGTCAAAATCATTCAAAACATCAGATGTGGAAGCTCTATTTCTTACCCGAGAACTTGTAGGTGTGTCTGTCCCCCCAGCCTCTTCCACAGTAGGGTTAGGATATATATTGATGGGCTCTGTTGAAGGAACTGCAGCCTCACTACCGCCAGTTTGTGCAGGCACGGTGTCGTCGTCGGCCATCAAGCACAGATCACAAGCACAGAGGCACAGAGCACTAGATTAATAACTTACCAAAGCCGGAGCACCAGATCGGCCCCTCACGGCTACAATAACAGAACAAGAAGGCAATATACTAGATTAGGGTCACAACTAACAAGAACAGATCACACAAACAAGCATCAGATTAATAACGTACCAAAGCCGGAGCACCAGATCGGTCCCTCACGGCTACAACCTCCAATCACAGAGCAAGGAACTAGAATAGATTAGGGTTCATCGGTTTGACCAGAGATCCAGAGGCGACAAACACAAATCAAAAGCACAAGCAAAAGATTAGCAACTTACCAAAGCCAGACCAGAGCACCAGATCGGTCCCTCATGGCTCCAATCACAGAACAAGCAGGCAATATAATAGATTAGGGTTCAAACACAGCTCACAGATCACAAGCATAGATCACAAGCACAGATCACAAGCATCAGATTAATAACTTACCAAGGGTCCAAAGCCGGAGCACCAGATCGGTCCCTCACGGATCCAACCTTCAATCACAGAACAAGGCGGTATAATAGATTAGGGTCCGTCGGTTTGAACAAGATCCAGAGGCGTCAAACACAAATTAGAAGCACAAGCAAACCGCAAATGATTAGCAACTTACCAAAGCCAGACCAGAGCACCAGATCGATCCCTCACGGCTCCAACCTTCAATTTGGGTAGGGTTAAAGCACGGTTAGGGTTCGTCACAGAACAATCACATAACATTCCACAGATCTAGACGCGAAAAACACAAATCAGAAGCACAAGCACATGATTAGCAACTTACCAAAGCCGGAGCACCAGATCCAACCCCGACGACACGATGATTAGGGTTAAAGCACGGTTAGGGTTACGCACCGACGCAGCGTTACAGGGAGAGGGAGCCGTAGAGGATCAACGCAACCGAAGTTGGAGGGGAGAGAGACCAGAAGAAGAACAGAAGTTCGAGATCAGAGCACCAAACTTAGGGTTTCGAACTAGATCCAGAGGCGACACGAGCAAGAGAGCACCACCTGACTAGAGGATTGTGTTACCAGCAGAGGCGCCGGAGAGGGAGAGGACCAGATGAGGCGGCAGAGAGGCGGTGAGGCCGTGAGGGAGAGGATGGAGGCGTCGCTTTCCAAATCGCCGGAGGTCGCCAGGAGTCACGGAGCATTCGAGAGAGAGTGAGTGAGCTGTGAGAGTGAGAGAGAGATTGACGCGGCGAGTGAGCTATGGGTCCGCGGGGGGTATGTGTTATTAGGAGCCATGCCTAACCGTGCCTAAACCCTAATTGTGTCGTGCCCGTGCTGGCCCACCGTGCCCCATACTCGGCCCAAGCACGACACTAGAGGTCGGGCCGTGCCGGCACGGGCCCGCCACCAGTCGTGTCGTGCCGTGCTTGGGCACTGTGGGCCGTGCCATGCCTCATGCTGGCCCGTTTACAGGGGCACTATTGGCCATCTATAGCCATCGCCCCTTGTCAGCGACCAACTCCAGTAGATAGGATAGGAAGGGGAAACAAAGAGAAAGGAGGCACGAGGAAGAAGAATGGAAGATGGTAAAGTGTTTTCTTATTAATTACCTAGGGTTTCTTTCACCCATCCGGCATACGTATATGCCTTACTAGGTATATGCCCGTGCGTTGCCACGATAGTTGAAAATTAGTATAAAATATAGATACGAAACGAAAAACATTACTATGACTTGCAAATTCCATATGGCAAATATCATCGCAACACTAATATTATATTGACGATTAAAATATGTAATCTAGTACAATGTTCGTACGTTGCAACGATGGTACAATAAAATGTTAGTTACAATGATTACATAAAAACAAACACATATGACCATGGCTTCATGCAAATGGCGACGCAAGAAAAAGCTAACACATATGACCATGTCTTCATGCAAATGGCGACACAAGGACCAGGTAACTATGCACGCTCAATAATCAACATGACTAAGATGATGCCCAAGTAACGTACCACATGCCTGAAAACTGTTGAAGCTAAGAGTAGGGATGGTTTGATGTGCTGCTAACATATTAATTTGTACATTTATAACCCAAAGGTTCATCAAAATTCTTCAGTACCTTACGAACTGCATTGGCATTGATACCAACAAACTTTAAGAGCATTACAAGATCCAAGCCAACTTCCTTGTAGTTGTAGGCTTCTCTTATTTAGATATCTCCTGTAGAAGTGGCAATTCTTGAACTCTTGCCTCTTTCTTCCCTAAAACTTCAAGCCTTGTTGCAAACAGTCCTTGTTGTTCCATCATAAACTACACAATATTTTCAATCTGACAAGGAAAATTAGATGAGATCATCTGATGTGCATTTAATCTGTTCATTTTTAACTGAAATGACTATATGGAATTTGAAAGTCGCCTAGAGGGGGGTGAATAGGGCGAAACTGAAATTTACAAAGTTAATCACAACTACAAGCCGGGTTAGCGTTAGAAATAATAATGAGTTCGAGAGAGAGGGCGCAAAACAAATCACAAGCGAATAAAGAGTGTGACACGCAGATTTGTTTTACCGAGGTTCGGTTCTCTCAAACCTACTCCCCGTTGAGGTGGTCACAAAAACCGGGTCTCTTTCAACCCTTTCCCTCTCTCAAACGGTCCCTCGGATCGAGTGAGCTTCTTCTTCTCAATCAAACGGGAACAAACTTCCCCGCAAGGGCCACCACACAATTGGTGTCTCTTGCCTCGGTTACAATTGAGTTGTTCGCAAGAAAGAATGAAAGAAAGAAGCAATCCAAGCGCAAGAGCTCAAAAGAACACAACAAATCTCTCTCACTAATCACTAAAGCCTTGTGTGGAGTTGGGAGAGAATTTGATCACTTGGGTGTGTCTAGAATTGAATGCTAGAGCTCTTGTAAGTGGTTGGAAGGTGAAAAACTTGGATAACTTGAGTGTGGGGTGGTTGGGGGTATTTATAGCCCCAACCACCAAACTAGCCGTTTGGTGAAGGCTGCTGTCGACGGGCGCACTGGACAGTCCGGTGCGCCACCGGACACTGTCCGGTGCGCCAGCCACGTCACCCGGTCGTTAGGGTTCAACCGTTGGAGCTCTGACGAGTGGGCCCGCCTAGCTGTCCGGTGGTGCACTGGACATGCCCTATAGGCTATCCGGTGTGCCACCTACGCGTGCTCTGCTCCTCTGCGCGCGCTGGCGCGCATTTAATGCTGTAGCAGGTGACCGTTGTGCTGAAGTAGCCGTTGCTCCGCCATTACACCGGACAGTCCGGTGTGCATCGGACATGTCCGGTGAATTATAGCGGAGCGGATTCCCGAAGCTGGCGAGTTCAGAGTCGCTCTCCTCTGGAGCACCGGACACTGTCCGATGATGCACCGGACAGTCCGGTGAATTATAGCGAAGCGCCTCTGAGATTTCCCGAAGGTGAAGAGTTCAGCTTAGAGTCCCCTGGTGCACCGGACACTGTCCGGTGGCACACCGGACAGTCCGGTGGCACACCGGACAGTCCGGTGTGCCCGACCAGGGTGCCTTCGATTGTCCTTTTGCTCTTTTGTTTGAACCCTTTTTCTTGGTCTTTTTATTGGCTTATTGTGAACCTTTGGTACCTGTAGAACTTATAGACTTGGACAAACTAGTTAGTCCAATTATTTGTGTTGGGCAATTCAACCACCAAAATCAATTTTAGGAATATAGGTGTAAGCCTAATTCCCTTTCAATCTCCCCCTTTTTGGTGATTGATGCCAACACAAACCAAAGCAAGTATAGAAGTACATAATTGAACTAGTTTGCATAATGTAAGTGCAAAGGTTACTTAGAATTTGAGCCAATAAATATTACTTACTAGATATGCATGGATTGTTTCTTTGTTTTTAACATTTTGGACCACGCTTGCACTACATGTTTTGTTTTTGCAAATTCTTTTTGTAAATCCTTTTAAAAGTCCTTTTGCAAAATAGTCAAAGGTAAATGAATAAGATTTTGCGAAGCATTTTCAAGATTTGAACTTTTCTCCCCTTGTTTCAAATGCTTTTCCTTTGACTAAACAAAACTCCCCCTTAATGAAATCCTCCTCTTAGTGTTCAAGAGGGTTTTAAGATATCAATTTTGAATATACTACTTTCTTCCCTTTTTGAACACAAAGAGATACCAATTTGAAAATCATAAGTTTTAAAAAATTGGTGGTGGTGCGGTCCTTTTGCTTTGGGCTCATACTCTCTCCCCCTTTGGCATGAATCGCCAAAAACGGAATCATTAGAGCCCTTTACTAACTACTTTCTGCCCTTTGGCAAATAAAACATATGAGTGAAGATTATACCAAAGACGGAGAATTGCTCGGAGTGACGGCGAAGAATGAGTTATGGAGTGGAGTGGAAGCCTTTGTTTTCGCCGAAGACTCCAATTCCCTTTCAATATACCTATGACTTGGTTTGAAATGCACTTGAAAACACATTAGTCATAGCATATATAAAAGAGACATGATCAAAGGTATATTTATGAGCTATGTATGCAAGACATCAAAAGAAATTCCTGGAATCAAGAATATTGAGCTCATGCCTAAGTTTGGTAAAAGTTTGTTCATCAAGTGGCTTGGTAAAGATATCGGCTAATTGATCTTTAGTATTAATGTATGCAATCTCGATATCCCCCTTTTGTTGGTGATCCCTTAGAAAATGATATCGAATGGCTATGTGTTTAGTGCGGCTATGCTCAATGGGATTATCCGCCATGCGGATTGCACTCTCATTATCACATAGAAGAGGAACTTTGGTTAATTTGTAACCATAGTCCCTAAGGGTTTGCCTCATCCAAAGCAATTGCGCGCAACAATGACCTGCGACAATATACTCGGCTTCGGCGGTAGAAAGAGCTACCGAATTTTGCTTCTTTGAAGCCCAAGACACCAAGGATCTTCCCAAGAACTGGCAAGTCCCCGGTGTGCTCTTTCTATTTATCTTACACCCCGCCCAATCGGCATCCGAATAACCAATTAAATCAAATGTGGATCCCCGAGGGTACCAAAGCCCAAACTTAGGAGTATAAGCCAAATATCTCAAGATTCGTTTTATGGCCGTAAGGTGAGATTCCTTAGGGACGGCTTGGAATCTTGCACACATGCATACGGAAAGCATAATGTCCGGTCGAGATGCACATAAGTAGAGTAATGAACCTATCATCGACCGGTATACCTTTTGATCGACGGATTTACCTTCCGTGTCGAGGTCGAGATGCCCATTGGTTCCCATGGGTGTCTTGATGGGCTTGGCATCCTTCATTCCAAACTTGTTTAGAATGTCTTGAGTATACTTTGTTTGGCTGATGAAGGTGCCCTCCTGGAGTTGCTTTACTTGAAATCCCAAGAAATACTTCAACTCCCCCATCATTGACATCTCGAATTTCTGTGTCATGATCCTACTAAATTCTTTACATGTAGATTCGTTAGTAGACCCAAATATAATATCATCAACATAAATTTGGCATACAAACAAATCATTGTCAAGAGTTTTAGTGAATAGAGTAGGATCGGCCTTGCCGACTTTGAAGCCATTAGCAATAAGGAAATCTCTTAGGCATTCATACCATGCTCTTGGGGCTTGCTTGAGCCCATAAAGCGCCTTAGAGAGCCTATAGACATGGTTAGGGTACTCACTGTCTTCAAAGCCGGGAGGTTGCTCAACATAGACCTCTTCCTTGATTGGTCCGTTGAGGAAGGCACTCTTCACGTCCATTTGGTAAAGCTTGAAGCCATGGTAAGTAGCATAGGCTAATAATATACGAATTGACTCAAGCCTAGCTACGGGTGCATAGGTTTCACCAAAATCCAAACCTTCGACTTGAGAGTATCCCTGGGCCACAAGTCGGGCTTTGTTCCTTGTCACCACACCATGCTCATCTTGCTTGTTGCGGAAGACCCACTTGGTTCCTACAACATTTTGGTTAGGACGTGGAACTAAATGCCATACCTCGTTCCTAGTGAAATTGTTGAGCTCCTCTTGCATCGCCATCACCCAATCCGAATCTTGGAGTGCTTCCTCTACCCTGTGTGGCTCAATAGAGGAAACAAAAGAGTAATGTTCACAAAAATGTGCAACACGAGATCTAGTGGTTACCCCCTTATGAATGTCGCCGAGGATGGTGTCGACGGGGTGATCTCGTTGGATTGCTTGGTGGACTCTTGGGTGTGGCGGCTTTGGTTCTTCATCCTCCTTGTCTTGATCATTTGCATCTCCCCCTTGATCGTTGCTGTCATCTTGAGGTGGCTCATCACTTTGATTTTCTCCTTCATCAACTTGAGCCTCGTCCTCATTTTGAGTTGGTGGGGATGCTTGCGTGGAGGAGGATGGTTGATCTTGTGCTTGAGTGGGCTCTTCGGATTCCTTAGGACACACATCCCCAATGGACATGTTCCTTAGTGCGATGCACGGAGCCTCTTCATTACCTATCTCATCAAGATCAACTTGCTCTACTTTAGAGCCGTTAGTTTCATCAAACACAACGTCACAAGAAACTTCAACTAGTCCAGAGGACTTGTTAAAGACTCTATATGCCCTTGTGTTTGAATCATATCCTAGTAAAAAGCCTTCTACAGTCTTAGGAGCAAATTTAGATTTTCTACTTCTTTTAACAAGAATAAAGCATTTGCTACCAAAGACTCTAAAATATGAAATATTGGGCTTTTTACCGGTTAGGAGTTCATAGGATGTCTTCTTGAGGATTCGGTGTAGATATAACCGGTTCATGGCGTAGCAGGCGGTGTTGACCGCCTCGGCCCAAAACCGATCCGGCGTCTTGTACTCATTAAGCATGGTTCTCGCCATGTCCAATAGAGTTCGATTCTTCCTCTCCACTACACCATTTTGTTGTGGAGTGTAGGGAGAAGAGAACTCATGCTTGATGCCCTCCTCCTCAAGGAAGCCTTCAATTTGTGAATTCTTGAACTCTGTTCCGTTGTCGCTTCTTATTTTCTTGATCCTTAAGCCGAACTCATTTTGAGCTCGTCTCAAGAATCCTTTTAAGGTCTCTTGGGTTTGAGATTTTTCCTGCAAAAAGAATACCCAAGTGAAGCGAGAATAATCATCCACAATAACTAGACAGTACTTACCCCCGCCGATGCTTATGTAAGCAATCGGGCCGAATAAATCCATGTGTAGGAGCTCCAGTGGCCTGTCAATTGTCATGATGTTCTTGTGTGGATGATGAACACCAACTTGCTTCCCAGCTTGGCATGCGCTACAGATCCTGTCTTTCTCAAAATGAACATTTGTTAATCCTAAAATGTGCTCTCCCTTTAGAAGCTTATGAAGATTCTTCATTCCAACATGGGCTAGTCGGCGGTGCCAGAGCCAACCCATGTTAGTCTTAGCAATTAAGCAAGTGTCGAGTTCAGCTCTATCAAAATCTACCAAGTATAGCTGACCCTCTAACACTCCCTTAAATGCTATTGAATCATCACTTCTTCTAAAGACAGTGACACCTACATCAGTAAACAGACAGTTGTAGCCCATTTGACATAATTGGGAAACGGAAAGCAAGTTATAATCTAATGAATCAACAAGAAAAACATTTGAAATGGAATGGTCAGGAGATATAGCTATTTTACCCAAACCTTTGACCGAACCTTGATTTCCATCCCTAAATGTGATAGCTCTTTGGGGATCTTGGTTTTTCTCATAGGAGGAGAACATCTTCTTCTCCCCTGTCATGTGGTTTGTGCACCCGCTATCGATGATCCAACTTGAGCCCCCAGATGCATAAACCTACAAAACAATTTTAGTTCTTGACTTTAGGTACCCAAACGGTTTTGGGTCCTTTGGCATTAGACACAAGAACTTTGGGTACCCAAACACAAGTCTTGGAGCCCTTGTGTTTGCCCCCAACAAACTTGGCAACTACCTTGCCGGATTTGCTATGATCATTTGATGCACTAGGAGTTTTCTTCTTAGGCAACTTAGCACAGGTTGGTTGCCTTGAGCTAGATGTCTCACCCTTATACATAAAAGCATGATTAGGGCCAGAGTGAGACTTCCTAGAGTGAATTCTCCTAATTTTGCTCTCGGGATAGCCGGCAGGGTACAAAATGTAACCCTCGTTATCTTGAGGCATGGGAGCCTTGCCCTTAACAAAGTTGGATAATTTCTTAGGAGGGGCACTAAGTTTGACATTGTCCCCCTTTTGGAAGCCAATACCATCCTTGATGCCAGGGCGTCTCCCACTATAAAGCATACTATGAGCAAATTTAAATTTTTCATTTTAAAGTTCATGCTCGGCAATTTTAGCATCTAATTTTGCTATATGATCATTTTGTTGTTTAATTAAAGCCATATGATCATGAATAGCATCAATATCGACATCTCTACATCTAGTGCAAATAGAAACATGCTCAATGGTACATGTAGAGGGTTTGCAAGATTTTAATTCTACAACCTTAGCATGTAACATATCATTTTCACTTCTAAGGATAGAAATAGTGACATTGCAAACATCAAAATCTTTAGCCTTAGCAATTAATTTTTCATTTTCACATCTAAGGCTATCGAGAGAAATATTCAATTCATCAATCTTAGCAAGTAATTCAACATTATCATTTCTAGGATTGGGAATTGAGGCATTACAAACATGAGAATCAACCTTAGCATTTAAACTAGCATTTTCATTTCTAAGGTTGGCAATTAAATCATGGCATGTGCTTAGCTCACTAGATAATTTTCACATTTTCAACCTCTAGAGCGTAAGCATTTTTAACCTTAACATGCCTTTTGTTTTCCTTGATTAGGAAGTCCTCTTGAGAGTCCAAGAGATCATCCTTCTCATGGATGGCACTAATTAATTCATTTAATTTTTCTTTTTGTTGCATGTTTAAGTTGGCAAAAAGGGTACGCAAATTTTCCTCCTCATCACTAGCATTATCATCACTAGAGGACTCATATTTAGTAGAGGATTTGGATTTAACCTTCTTCTTTTTGCCGTCTTTTGCCATGAGGCATTTGTGGCCGACGTTGGGGAAGAGAAGTCCCTTGGTGACGGCGATGTTGGCGGTGTCCTCGTCGGAGGAGGAGTCGGTGGAGCTCTCGTCGGAGTCCCACTCGCGGCACACATGGGCATCACCGCCCTTCTTCTTGTAGTACCTCTTCTTCTCCTTTCTTCTCCCCTTCTTGTCGTCGCCCCTGTCACTATCACTAGATAATGGACATTTAGCAATGAAATGACTGGGCTTACCACATTTGTAGCTCACTTTCTTGGAGCGGGGCTTGTAATCTTTCCCCTTCCTTTGCTTGAGGATTTGGCGGAAGCTTTTGATGATAAGCGCCATTTCCTCATTGTCGAGCTTGAAGGCGTCGATGGGTTGTCTACTTGATGTAGACTCCTCCTTCTTTTCCTCCGTCGCCTTGAATGCCACCGGTTGTGCTTCGGGCGTTGAGGAGGTGCCTTGCTCGATGATTTTCTTTGAGCCTTTAATCATTAGCTCAAAGCTCACAAATTTTCCTATAACCTCCTCGGGAGACATAAGCTTATATCTAGGATCACCTCGAATTAATTGAACTTGCGTAGGGTTAATAAATACGAGGGATCTAAGAATAACCTTGACCATCTCATGGTCATCCTATTTTTCGCTCCCGAGGTTGCGCACTTGGTTCACCAAGGTCTTCAAGCGGTTGTACATAGCTTGTGGATCCTCCCCTTGGTGAAGCATGAAGCGACCGAGCTCCCCCTCGATCGTCTCCCGCTTGGTGATCTTGGTCACCTCGTCTCCTTCGTGCGCGGTCTTGAGTACGTCCCAAATTTCCTTCGCACTTTTTAACCCTTGCACCTTATTATACTCCTCTCGACTTAGAGAGGCGAGGAGTATAGTGGTGGCTTGGGAGTTAAAGTGGTGAATTTGGGCCACTTCGTCCGAGTCGTAGTCTTCATCCCCTACGGATGGTACCTGTACACCAAACTCAACAACATTCCATATGCTTGTGTGGAGTGAGGTTAGATGATGCCTCATTTTGTCACTCCACATATTATAATCTTCACCGTCAAAAACCGGTGGTTTGCCTAATGGAACGGAGAACAAAGGAGTACGCTTTGAAATATGGGGATAGCGTAGAGGAATCTTACTATACTTCTTGCGCTCATGGCGCTTAGAAGTAACGGACGGCGCATCGGAGCCGGAGGTTGATGGTGATGAAGTGTCGGTCTCGTAGTAGACCACTTTCCTCATCTTCTTGTGCTTGTCGCCTCTCCGGTGCGACTTGTGGGAAGAAGATTTCTTCTCCTTCCCCTTCCCCTTGTTGCGGGACTCTTTCGATGAAGTCTTCCCGTGGCTTGTAGTGGGCTTGTCGCCGGTCTCCATCTCCCTCTTGGCGTGATCTCCCGACATCACTTCGAGCGGTTAGGCTCTAATGAAGAACCGGGCTCTGATACCAATTGAAAGTCACCTAGAGGGGGGTGAATAGGGCGAAACTGAAATTTACAAAGTTAATCACAACTACAAGCCGGGTTAGCGTTAGAAATAATAATGAGTCCAAGAGAGAGGGCGCAAAACAAATCACAAGCGAATAAAGAGTGTGACACGTGGATTTGTTTTACCGAGGTTCGGTTCTCTCAAACCTACTCCCCGTTGAGGTGGTCACAAAGACCGGGTCTCTTTCAACCCTTTCCCTCTCTCAAACGGTCCCTCGGATCGAGTGAGCTTCTTCTTCTCAATCAAACGGGAACAAACTTCCCCGCAAGGACCACCACACAATTGGTGTCTCTTGCCTCGGTTACAATTGAGTTGTTCGCAAGAAAGAATGAAAGAAAGAAGCAATCCAAGCGCAAGAGCTCAAAAGAACACAACAAATCTCTCTCACTAATCACTAAAGCCTTGTGTGGAGTTGGGAGAGAATTTGATCACTTGGGTGTGTCTAGAATTGAATGCTAGAGCTCTTGTAAGTGGTTGGAAGGTGAAAAACTTGGATAACTTGAGTGTGGGGTGGTTGGGGGTATTTATAGCCCCAACCACCAAACTAGCCGTTTGGTGAAGGCTGCTGTCGACGGGCGCACCAGACACTGTCCGGTGCGCCAGCCACGTCACCCGGTCGTTAGGGTTCGACCATTGGAGCTCTGACGAGTGGGCCCGCCTGGCTGTCCGGTGTGCCACCTGCGCGTGCTCTGCTCCTCTGCGCGCGCTGGCGCGCATTTAATGCTGTAGCAGGTGATCGTTGCGCTGAAGTAGCCGTTGCTCCGCCGTTACACCGGACAGTCCGGTGTGCACCGGACATGTCCGGTGAATTATAGCAGAGCGGATTCCCGAAGCTGGCGAGTTCAGAGTCGCTCTCCTCTGGAGCACTGGACACTGTCCGGTGATGCACCGGACAGTCCGGTGAATTATAGCGAAGCGCCTCTGAGATTTCCCGAAGGTGAAGAGTTCAGCTTGGAGTCCCCTGGTGCACCAGACACTGTCCGATGGCACACCGGACAGTCCGGTGCGCCCGACCAGGGTGCCTTCGGTTGTCCCTTTGCTCTTTTGTTTGAACCCTTTTTCTTGGTCTTTTTATTGGCTTATTGTGAACCTTTGGTACCTGTAGAACTTATAGACTTGGGCAAACTAGTTAGTCCAATTATTTGTGTTGGGCAATTCAACCACCAAAATCAATTTTAGGAATATAGGTGTAAGCCTAATTCCCCTTTCAGAATTGTTGGTGGGATTATGAAACATACCTCATCATCAAGCAGCTTTGAGAACAACTTGAAAACAAGTCGATAGTCGCCATCCTTATACCTGAAAACAGAAGTTGGATAAAGTGGGAGCCAAAGATTGTTGTGTCTATGCCTTACTGCTTTGCCATATAAATTAAAAACTATCACAAATAATTAATAAAAAAAAGATCCACCAGATCCGAGGCCTGAGCCTGGATGTCCCCATAAGCAGCGTCTGCCACCGCCATGAAACTTTTTAGCAGTTGGAGCACTATTGGTGCTGAAGAAGCTAGACCTTAGGAAGTTTAAATGTTAAACAAAAAGAACGAAGTAAATATTAAATATGCTATAAACATGTTGCTATGTCTCTCCACAAATTCCTATCATGACAAACAAAAAATAGCACCCATAACAAGGTAAAACAATGAACAAAAATGAATGGAGTAAACATTACTCTTCCTCCACCATTGTCATGTGCTTATGTGAATACTTACTACATTATCCATATGAACCAACTTGTAAGCTTCTAGATGTTTATGAAGATTATGATTTACACGCAAATTTTATTTCACACAAATAGAAATGTGCGCTGTGCTCTAAAACAGAAGCAAACAATTACTTAGCTGCTTCAATTACCTTGTCGACTTTGGCTTCATTAATCCCTTTAATTTGCAAAAGGTATTTCCTCGGAGAGTATGCTACTTATTCCACTGTGCAGAGACCAACATCTTTGAGTTTTTTCACATCAAGTGCAGCTAATCCATATACCTACACAACAAAGTTTATATGAATTTAAGCGATGATTCAACTCAACACGAGTCTTTTTTCTATAACATGAAAAGTCTCCCAATTCCAACTGAGATAACACATTACATCTTGGTCAACAGTTCACTGAAGCCTGAACAAATTCTGCAAAGGAAGGTAGCGGATGTTGCTGATGTGCATCTTAATACATACTGAATTGTAATGCTAACCCATAGAAATCATATTTTGAATAACATATGGATATTTTTTTCATTTGTGCACTGCAATGATAAATCTATTTGATCATAACCATTCAGTAATGTAGCACATGTACCTATTTTCTGTATTCAATTATACAAGATAAAATAATATCCTTAACATTTTAGATCTCAAAGAACTACTTGTTACTCAATGGTATATTATGGTTCATGATTAAACCAGCAGAAATGCTCATGATCAATACTCTACAAATAGATTTTGACTTGAAAAAATAATTAAAGGGATCCAACCGGGTACTCATAGGCTAGGTTGCGAAGAGACAAAAAATAATAGGAATTGGCAGCAAGAGCGCTAAAAACAGAGACATGGTAGGCTGAGTAATCAGTAAAAAACAGAATCACCAATTGTAAAGTAAGGAAAACTATAATAGAGGATAATCTTACCGGTCATCCTAAAATTCCTGGAAACTCAGTGACATCATGCCCATGATTAATGAGTGGTTTCACAGTCATCTACAAATAAGGTGTCTCCATAGAATAGTCTTACACGACCCAGAAATGGCCAACTATGAACAAACTTCATACCAACTAAACTCTATAAAAACATATTCATTTTGTTGAGTACAACTGAACAAGGTAATAATACATATAGAAAAGAACAGTTTTATTTGTCTAATGATGGTTTTATGAATTAAAACTAAATTTTTTTTACCATATGCTTTCCCATATAATAAATATGCATATTTTCATTGTATTGCTTAACACAGTTATAGATCAGTGGGAACTCCAATTCATCTGAAAAGAGAATATGTATAGGCCCTTTGTTGACAAGGAAAAAAATTAAAAAGAAGTGATCACTCTGTCCCAAATCCACCCATCCTAAATTAGTTTAGGTTTTAGATTTCAAACGTGGGAATTTAGAAGTAAAGATGTGTGGTGCGGAAAAAACAAGAGAGAAATAGAGATAGAAATGTGTTGCTAAAAAAGATGTATTGTTAGAAGAGAAATATGCACCGGAAAAGTGAGAATGACAACTATTTAGAGACAAAATTTAATCATATAACGTTAACTACTCTAGGACGGAGGGAGTACCTGATTTCATAACTAAAAACATTTGACAATAAAGAACTTGCATGGAGCTGACCATAACACGAAACTTTTTATAATTCAGTTAGCAACCGCTTCTTTGCCACATAAGAGCACCAGGGTATTTGCATCTTTGCACATTAAAAACAATAAATCTTAAATTTACTTTAGCAATTAGTACACATCTTAGTTTTCAGATGATGACAGCTGAACTTAACTGAAATTTCCATGGAGAATATTTGGTGCCCGAGTTTGACTAACAATTTATTCCATATAGCAATAAAAAATCATAGACTGCATGCATTTCTTGCTTGGGGCTTGAGGAATAATATACAGATGTCTGTGGTCCTCTGGTTCATAGAAATCTAGCAAATATTGAGGAGCTTGATATCAGAGATAACTCTATGGACCCATTCCTGAAAGCAACGTCTAGCTTACGCGGCTATCTAAAGAGGAGTAGGATGCAAGATACTTACATGGTCGAGCTGAGACTCCAAATATAGTCTGCAGTCTTACTAAAAAAATCAAATACCATGAAGGTCCATCTGGCAATCTGAACTTCCTATGGAGTAGACGTTTCTGAAAATACCATATATCATATAATATTTGCACATAATGACATTATGATTTTGGGTAGTAGTATCTTAATGAACTCGTATTATACGGTGTATGTAAGATTATACACAAAATCACTCCCAATAAGATAAGGATTCACAATCGTCTAAATTGAAGTGACTGATTAATGAAAAAGACAACATATAACACAAGAAAGCTTACAAACAATCACCAAGCACCGAAAGTGGTAGCATAAACAGGGTAGAAATCGGCCAACCTTTGAGCCCATCACCTGACACATCATCGACGAGCCAACGCACCTCGGTTGGGGCGCCAGGGGATGAGCAGCTCAGTCGCCTCCCCGATGTCGGCGATGGGGAATAGGCCCACGGTGGCAGCCTTCACGGTCCTTGCTTGGAAGGCATCAGAGTGGTCGGGGACCAAGGACGAGGAAGCGACGATGGGATCAAGGCCGGCCGCGAGGAGGCTATGGAGGTACGGGGCCCACTGCCACGTCGCCGAGGCGCCGAAGCCGTGTAGGAGGTGCATGGGGCACCGCGGGGGCGCCTAGACCTAGCGCCGCATGCGGGCGCCCCGGGTTCTGTCGTTGCCGCCGTGGGCATTGGGGGCGGGTGGGAGCACGAGGTACCCTATCGACCTCCGGTGTTGCGACGTGCAGAGGGGTGAGCGGCGGGGGCGGCCATCGCGCGGCGTCGCGGTGTCTCAGGCGGGCTTGCGCGGTGTGGCTGTTTGGTACGGGGCGGAGGGCGGGCGCTAGCAAGCTGAGGCTAGGGGGACGGGGGCGCGGGATGTCTGGGGGAGGGGCGCCAAATGCGCCGCCTATCTCGGCGAAGAGGAGAATGGACAGCGGCTATTGCGTGCGGGGCAATGGCGGTCGCGGCACCGAAGCCGCGCACACGATTAGGGTTGGCAGCACGGTGTCGAGAGACACGGGTGAGGATTTGGGGCGCGGACCCGGGGTCAACGACGCGGAGGCTGCTTGCACGGGGATGGCGTGGGCGCCGGCAGCAGGCGGGGGAGGGGAGGGGAGTGGCGGCATCTACGTGTTTGTTGGATATTTCGTGAAGGTGAAGCGGAGGTTTCACGAGCGAGACGGCCGGGGGAGGGGCTAACGTGGATTGCGTACGACACGTAGAGCGGTAGAGGAGGGGGCGCCGAGGCGGAGGCATGGCCGCGCCAGGCGTCCACACTACGTCCTTAATTAGTAGTAGGGAAAAGACCTGGACTCAGTTAACCCATTCGCGGCCCATGACTCTCACATTCGACCTGCGCTTGCGACGGCCCAGTAGAGGATCTGCTCCTTCACTTGCTTCTGCTGGCGCTGCACTTCCCTGGGTGCTAACACCCCTCTGACGACCATCACTCCTCCGACTCGACCACGCCACCAACTCCCATCCTCTGCTCACGCCGTCAAGCTCCGCTCACGCTGACCGTCGCCGTGACAGTTGGCTAGGATTAGCACGGTGTTTGTAACCGCTCAACAAACGCAGGGAATTTGATGTTGCCATTTACGTAGTGTACTAGTGTGTTTGAGATCAAATGGAATTTGACGTTGCCTCGGAGGCAATGGTTCAGGCTCACATAGCAGTTTATTTAGTTTTTTTGAATTTACTCAAAACAGTTTGTATGCTCCAGGACAGGTTGAGGCTCACATAGCCAAGCTGACATTGGATTCTTTTTCTTCCTCCTAGTTCAGGATCACATAGCCAAGATCCTTTTTCTGCTGTTCTTTTGGAGAAGGAAACAAGCACACTGAATAGTAGTACTAACTACTGAATGTTAGTTGAAATCTGGCTCTGTATTTTTATGTGCAAACAAGCTCTGAGTATTTTTGTTGTTTTTATTTGCAAACAAGCTGTACAAATGCATTTGCTTGAATGTGCAAACAATATTGGTTACAAAATCAACTTCTGGTCAAAATCAAAATGAACAAGCTGTACTTTTATTCCTCCTTTCATATTTTAGAGTTACAGGCCTCACATGAGCCAACAGAACTCACGCCTCCAATTCAATCTACAGAAGCGGTCTTGGAGATGGGCGTGAGCGCGCTGCGATCCCGCGAGCGCCACCATGGTAAGCCGCCGCTGCTGCAGGGAGCCTACGGACGCCTGTAGAGATGAAAACGTCGGAAACGGTAATAAGTTTTTTTATCATTTTTTATATTACAAATAAATAGAATATAGAATCTACTTGTCGGCGTTCCGAGACCGGGGGGTCCCCGAGCCGACGAGTGAGTGTGCCGCGTGCCCCAGCCCAGATGGGTCGAGCGCGTGGGCGAGCGCGAAGGGGGGAGAGAGAGAGAGCGAGAGCGAGGCGGCCGGAGCCGGGTCGTGAGGGAGTCGGAGAATTCCCGCGGCCTTCGTGTTCGTCCCGCGCCCAGGTCGGGTGCGCTTGCAGTAGGGGGTTACAAGCGTCCGCGCGAGGTGAGGGGAGCGAGCGGCCCCGAGAGAGCGCCTGCCCCTGCCCTTCGTCCCCGCGAGGCCAACCTCCTCTAAGAAGGCCCTGGTCCTTCCTTTTATAGTCGTAAGGAGAGGATCCAGGTGTACAAAATGGGGGTGTAGCAAGGTGCTACGTGTCTAGCGAGGGAGAGCTAGCGCCCTAAGTACATGCCGAGGTGGCAGCCGGAGAGATCTTGGCACCCTGTTGGTGTGGCGTCGTGGCTGTTGGAGAAGCAGTGGAGCTTGACGGAGGGACAGCTGTTGGAACAGCTGTGCTCTTGCTGACGTCTCCCTGCTTTCGTAAGGGAGCTGAGAGCCGCCGTCGTCATGGCCTAGTGAGGCGCCATCATTGCCTATCTGGCGTAGCTGGCCAGATGGGACGCCAGTCTTGTTCTCTGCGACCCGAGTCGGCTCAGGGCAGGGTGATGATGACGCTTCCTGTTGACGTGGCGGCCTCGTGTCCTAGGTCGGGCGTCGTGGAGGCTCCTCCGAAGTCGAGGTCGAGTCCGTCCTGCATGACAGAGGCCGAGCCCGAACCCCTGGGTCGGGCGAGGCGGAGGTCGTTCGGCAGAGGCCGAGGCGGAGTCCGAGCCCTGGGTCGGGCGAGGCGGAGGTCGTCGTCTTCCGGGGCCTTAGCCCGAGTCCGAGCCCTGGGTCGGGCGAGGCGGAGTTCGCCGTCTTCCGGGGCCTTAGCCCGAGTCCGAGCCCTGGGTCGGGCGGAGCGGAGTTCGCCGTCTTCCGGGGCCTTAGCCCGAGTCCGAGCCCTGGGTCGGGCGGAGCGGAGTTCGCCGTCTTCCGGGGCCTTAGCCCGAGTCCGAGCCCTGGGTCGGGCGGAGCGGAGTTCGCCGTCTTCCGGGGCCTTAGCCCGAGTCCGAGCCCTGGGTCGGGCGGAGCGGAGTTCGCCGTCTTCCGGGGCCTTAGCCCGAGTCCGAGCCCTGGGTCGGGCAGAGCCTCCTATGGCACCTCTGGCGAAGTCTGGTCGCCCGTCGGTCTTACCTTTTGCGTTAAACGCCCCGGTGACTTGGTCGGTTGGCGCGGTGATTTAGTCAGGGTTACTTCTTATCGAAGGCGGGGCCTCGGGCGAGCCGGTGATGCGTCTGCCGTGAAAGAGGAGGCCTCAGGCGAGACGGAGTCATCTTAGGGTCGGCTGCCCTCGCCCGAGGCTAGGCTCGGGCGTGGCGTGATCGAGTCACTCGTATGGACTGATCCCTGACTTAATCAAACCCATCAGGCCTCTGCAGCTTTATGCTGATGGGGGTTACCAGCTGAGAATTAGGCGTCTTGAGGGTACCCCTAATTATGGTCCCCGACAGTAGCCCCCGAGCCTCGAAGAGAGTGTTAACACTCGCTTGGAGGCTTGCGTCGCACTTTTTTGCAAGGGGACCAGCCTTTCTCGGTGGTACTTTGTTCCGGTGGGTGCGCGCGAGCGCACCCGCCGGGTGTAGCCCCCGAGGCCTCGGAGGAGTGGTTTCACTCCTTCGAGGTCTTAATGCCTTGCGTAATGCCTCGGCTGGTCTGGCGGTTCCCTCATGCGAGCAGGGCGTAGCCCAGGTGCACTGTCGGGGCCCAAGTTCTCGGGCTGGTATGTTGACGCTGTCAACGGTTTGGCCGGAGCCGGGTTTGCGAGAGCAGCCCCCGAGCCTCCGCACGGAGCGAGAGGACGATCAGGGACAGACTCGGCTTTTTTATATACGCCCCTACGTCGCCTTTCCGCAAGGAGGAGGGGGGGAGTGCGCCATGTTACCCTCGATGGGCACCGAACATGGTGTCTCCGGTGAGCTGCAATCGGGTAATCCGAGTGGACGTCCGTGCCCCATTCGTTGGGGGTCGGCTAGGGGCCCGGAGGCACGCCCAAAAGTACCTACGGGTGATTTGCCGGACCCGGTCCCCTAGCGACGGGGTCCGAGGGCTCGTTGCCTCCCTCCGATGGGATTCCGTTACAGAGTCGTTCCCGCTGGTCTCGGAAATGTCCTAGGGTACCTCGGGAGCGCAGCCCGAGCCTTGGTTATGTATCGAACGTACCCCTGGTCATCCCTCGCTCGGCGTCTGAGGCGACTATGAACCCTTCGACAGGCCAGCCTTCGAACCCCTGATCAGTAGGGGGCACGGAGCCCGAGTAGCCTGAGGCGGTCGTGGGACCTTTCGGGGGCCGACCTTCGAACCCCTGACCAGTAGTGGGTGTCGGGCCCACGCGATCTGAGGCGGCTGTTGAACCCTTCGGGGGGCCAGCCTTCGAACCCCTGATCAGTAGGGAGGCTCGGAGCCTAGTTCCTTCATGGGGAAGGATCCCTTTGGGGGTATCCCCTTTCCCGGTCCCTGTTGCAAGAGATAGAGAAAGAAGGAAAAGGGAAAAAGGATTCGAAATTGAACGTCGTGGCGTACCTTTTTCGGTGTGGTCGTTTTGGCGGAGGCGAAGCGTCGCCAGCTGCCCCTGCCAGAAACGTCACCTGTCCAGCCGCGGAGTTAATGCGCCGGGGTAAGCGGTCGGCGAGGCTGCCGTTGCGTGCGCGAGCCGTTCGAGGAACGGCTGTTTCGCTTCGCGTTTTTCGGACCCCGCGTCCGGTTCGGGCGGTACGTTGGAACCGTCTTGACCTTGGCCTTTATGTGCCCCGGAGAGGGTCCGGTGACGGTTCTCGACTCCGCTTCTCGCCTCCTTCTCAGGTTTTTTGCAGCCTGAGAGATCTAGCCAGGAAAAGGAAACCGCCCTCCCCTGTCCTTCACGCCGCCACCCCTTCTGCCTTGGCGATGGCTGACCGGGTGACCAACCTCCCGCCGCGCGACCCGTGGCCCTTCTCCACGGTGACGGCGGGTGATCTGGTTGGCCGGAGCCTAGCCAGGTTGTCCGTTGGCAGGATTGTCGTCGGAGTTGCTCAGCCGAGGCTTCGGATCGAGCTGGCGCCCTCGGAAGGCGGTCGGCCGAGGCCCCGGAGGTAGCCGGCCGAGCCGTCCGCTCGGGCCGGGTTCTCGGAGAAGTCCCTGGCAGAGATTGCTCGAGCGTGGTGATGACGTCGTCCTTCGGAGCGGAGGCCTTCGGACCGCGTCGCCGTCCGAGGCTAGGTCGGGCCTTGCCGAAGGTGCTGTCGACGCCGAGGGTGTCATCGCCCTCTTCCAGCGTCAAGATCCGAGCCTACAGGGTCAAATCGTCTTGTAGCATGGGCCCTGTGCGGCCGTCGAGGCCAGAACACACACCCTTGCTGCGTTATAAAGCTGCGCCTCTTTTCCTCTTGTTTCGAGTATCTGGAATTTTTGTCGGTAGCAGGGACGTTAGTGCGAGCAAGAGTTGCTTCTCGCGGAAGGTGATGAGTGAGGTATCCGTATCCCGGAGGCGTGGGAGTCCCTCGGCTCGGTCGGCCTCGCCGCTTACGCGTACTTTCACCCGTCCATGAGGCCCTGTCACCGACTCGGTCGAGAAGGCTCGAAGAATCGCTTCAACAGAAGAGCTTCCGTACGTAAAGACTCGTTCGATCCGCGGATTCACCTTATCCGAGCGCGAGTTACTTATCGCAGAAGGTGATGAGTGAGGTATCCGTATCCCGGAGGCGTAGGAGTCCCTCGGCTCGGTCAGCCTTGACTGCTTACGTGTACCCCGTCGCTTCCAGGACCCACTTTTCGAAGTAGTCAAAAAGCACGAAAGATATTCTGGTAAAAGAGATTTTTTGTTCGAGGAAAATTTTGACGCAGAGGGGGCTTCCCCCCTTTTAGCCCCCGAGGGAGGGTCGGGCTTTGCCGAGGCGAGGCCGACCCTTCCTTGTTGACTAAACTTTGCGTGGGTGCGAGGTATATGAATAACTTGGAAACATCTCAAGGGTAGAAGCGACGTAGCTGTTGGGTGTTCCAAGCGTTGCCGTAGACCTCGCCTTGACTGTTGGCCAGCTTGTACGTTCCGGGCTTCAGAACTTTGGCGATGATGAACGGCCCCTCCCAGGGGGGCGTGAGCTTGTGCCTCCCTCGGGCGTCCTGCCGCAGCCGAAGCACCAGATCGCCCACCTGGAGATCTCGGGGTCGGACCCCTCGGGCGTGGTAGCGTCGCAGGGACTGTTGGTACCGCGCCGAGTGTAGTAAGGCCCTGTCCCGAGCCTCGTCCAGCTGGTCCAGCGAGTCTTCTCGGTTAGCTTGGTTGCTTTCTTCGTTGTAGGCCCTCGTCCTCGGGGAGCCGTATTCCAGGTCGGTGGGCAGGATGGCCTCGGCCCCGTAGACCAGGAAGAACGGCGTGAAACCCGTGGCTCGGCTTGGCGTCGTCCTCAGGCTCCAGACCACCGAGGGGAGTTCCTTCATCCACCGCTTGCCGAACTTGTTGAGGTCGTTGTAGATCCGAGGCTTGAGCCCTTGTAGGATCATGCCATTGGCGCGCTCTACTTGCCCATTCGACATGGGATGAGCTACGGCGGCCCAGTCCACCCGGATGCTGTGATCCTCGCAAAAATCCAAGAATTTTTTGCCGGTGAACTGGGTGCCATTGTCGGTGATGATGGAGTTCGGGACCCCGAAGCGATGGATGATGTTGGTGAAGAACGCCACCGCCTGCTCGGACCTGATGCTGTGTAACACCCAGATTTTAGGGGTCCAAAACCCGGGCGCTAACATAATCACCAGGTGTGCTGGGACCAAGTCTCACACATATGATGAATCATGGCACAGGATCGAATGTCACATCTTTTATATATAACAGGAGCTCTATACAAAATAAATAATTACATCATAAGGAGACAACGGTCCAGCAACCCAAAGTTGACTGGGAGACGACGACCTAGACCTCTCACGAACACATCGCAGCATCCTCCATACGCTTCATCCTGCGGTACCTGTTCTTGACCTGTGGGGTGTGTGAGACAGCAAGAGTGAGCTCACATACGTTCATCGCTCAACAAGTTGTGGGGAATAATATGCATGAACTCGCCAAAGGTGGGAGCTCACGTGAAGTGTAAGGCTTACCACAAAGGATGGTTAGAGCTGAGCATTGCTTTTAAAGTTGGTCAAAATTTTATTAGCAATTACTAAGTATAAGTAAATACCAACCCAATTAAATAGTAGAACAGAAGTAATAACAACATCACCTGCAATGCAATGCATATGACAAATTGAATTTAGTTCCATAAATTAATCATGTGAGTGTCCGAGCTGCTCTTGACCGTGAGCACGGCTAGTATACCAGTTTTACACTCTGCAGAGGTTGCGCATCTTTACCCACAAGTCGTGTTACCCATTTGCCACGGAGTTGATCAGACTCCATACACCTCTACCTAGGAAGCGAGGCAGGGTACCACTACGAGGCCTTTACAAAGTTCCACTAGCTTCAGAAAACCCGCTACAGTTTATAGGAAGTTCCAGTACAGGAATCCCTTGCAGGACCGCCATCGCAGCAAAATCCTCCCGAGGGCCTCCCTATACTGACCACTCCCCTACTGCCCTTGCCCCTTTCGGGTAAGGTAGTCTTCCACTAGCTTTCCTAATTAATCGGCCAAGGGCGTCCCATTCCACCCTTGTGGTAGCACTGTTTTCCCGGGTGATTCTCCATGTTCCAATTAACATAATGATCTTAACATGAACCATAAATAACAACTGATAACAAAAGTATAATCATGAATAGTGTAATCTTCATACCCAAAACCACATATAGCACTAGCAAGTACTACCCAGAAAGTTCAGTGGTAAACAAGGTATAAAGATAGACAAACTAGGGTAACCTATTGGGTCCCATCAAAATTAACCTATGCAGATCATTATGATTAATTAGAACATGAGTAGGTGAAAAGAAGTGATCAAGGGCACAACTTGCCTGGGACTTGAGATTCCAGGTACCAGGATGATCTTCAGATAACACGTGTCCTCACTGCTAAACGTAGTAATACAGACAGACATTGAATAGGCAAAATTAACATTACACCAAACATATATGCAAAATACATAGTAATAATCTACATATTAAAATAAGATCACAGGAAAAAGAATTATTAATTTTTGAGTTATAGAATTCAAGTTATGAATTTCCTAAGATTTAAGGTGATTATAATAGGATTAGAGGTTAAATTAATTTCCTAACAGAGTTCATGTCAAAACAGTGATTCTAAATGATAGAGAATATTATTACAAAATTTTAGGAATTGGAATGACTCAATTTGGAGCTAAAATGAATTTTCTATGAATTTATCAAGTTCTAGTAATTATTTTCATATTAAAAATCCATTTTCTATTTCATTTATTCAAATTAAATGGGTTCTGGACTGGGCCTCATTTACTGAAAAGTGCAGGGGTCTCTGCGCAAATAAACCTAAGACTCAGAGCCACAGTAGCGAGGGACGGCGGGTTGTTTTCACGGAAACAGAAGGTCTCTTTTGCAAAAAGATACCCGCGAAGGGGTACGGTGGAACCTGAGCCGTCCGATCCAAATCGGACGCCCCAGATTAGACCTGGATCACGCCGAACCGGTACGCAGCGCGGGCGCTCAGATCTATATCCAACGGCTCAAATTTAATGAAGCCGAGATCTACTCCTAGCCGTTCGATATGAGATCTGCGCCCCCGATTTGTTTCCCTTAAAGCGGTATGCGCGGTTAGATCGGGGCCGTCCGAAGGAAATCCAACGGCGGCCAGGTCGTCCCCCAACTCCCAGGCCAGTCGCGGCGGCGGGGCGCACCCGCACGGTGGCGCTCGCCGGTGAGCTTCCCAATCTCGGCGCACGGGTACACGGTTCCCAAATCGACTGGGTGCAACACGTACAGGGAAACATGGCGAACAAGATCAAGGAGGTATTACCACGGATGGTTGTTCGGGTGACGGCGGCCACGGCGAGGAGCGGATTTGCGGCAGAACATCTGCTCCGACGAGCAATTCATGGCGCTCCGATCATTCCCAAGTCCTCGCGAACGCCACACCATCATCCACAAGCCCTGGCGGTCACCCAGACCCCCCCACAGGACCCCGAACGGTGGTACATACCGCCGACCACGACAGCGGCATGGATCTCCCCTCCGCGGCACAGCTTTCACTGGATGGCGCCCGATGCGCTCCACCCATGGATGGCTCAGAGGGCGGCGGGTCTTGCTTATGTACCCGAGGGATACCAGTAAAGGTCGGATCCCGCGGTGAAGTCGTTGGAGGCAAACACGAGCTTCACGGAGGCGCCCAACAACTTCGCCCGTCCGCGGAGAACGCGTGTAGGTTAGTTGCTTGGCTCCACGGAAGAGATGAAAACGCGGGCCCACCAGTCGGGGAAGAGCTTAAGTCCCAGCACGTGCCGAGCTAGGTCCGCGGTTCTCGGCGTCGGCTGAGGATTCAGCACGAATTCGCGTGAGTTCGGTTTGCTCGCGGTGCGGTAGAAGATGGATCTGACGATTGGACCCACATGGCGGCGAGTGAGTGCGGCGCGGCTTTGAGGGAGACCAGCGCATGCGCGTGTGACTGACCGGCTGGCCCCGCGTGTAAGCGACCGAAGCAGAAGCAAGCGCGCGGGTGGGCTAGCGCGGAGTGAGTGAGTGGATGGGCCGAATTGGAGAATCAGGCCCAATTAGGATCTCCCCTTTTTTTCTTTTTCTTTTCTTTTTCTTTTTATTTTCTTTTGATTTCTTTCCCCATTTCAAAGTTTACCATTTGAATATGAATTTGTTAGTGAGTTTTACACATAGTTCAAGTTCACAAAAATACCAGTATAAGAATATATATTTATTTATATATCATTATTACTATTTTTCCCTATAGCACATATTCTTTTCCTTTTTCTTCTCTTTTATTTTATATTTCCATTTTCAAATTCTAGTTTTCTAGCTTAAGCTTGTTTCACAAATTTGAATACAAAGTGCAACAATGCAATAACTTTATCTTGAGATGCATTTTTTTATTTATTTATTTATAACCTTATTTTTCTTTGATACAAATTTTGGGCTCTACAAATCCTACCCCCCTTAACAGAAATCTCGTCCTCGAGATTTGTAAGGAAAGGGTGCATAACTTATGTTATCTCCAACATATGCACCACAAAATCTCAGCATGATGCATTATTTATTAGCAACACATGGGGTCAGATAGACCTTATTATTATTCTCAATATAGTAAAATACTAGCTACTAACTAAGGTAACACTTAGATCTTATAAATAGTAGTATATCTACTTATGTAGCTTGGTGGAGCTGCTGGTGGTGGTGGAGGTAGTGGACGATTGGGGAAGCATAGGTATCCAACTACTACTTATGTGGGATATAAACTGAACAGGTTGAGGTAAGAAAGATTATGGCAAGGAAAAGACTTTATCGAAAATGTTTAAGTCCTGATTTATCTCGAGATTTGCTTTGACTGTTATATCCTTCCTTGTCGATGTTGATCTTTTCCTTTCTTTCGGTCTTGGTGTTTCCATCCGAGCTAGGAACATATAGTTAAGACAGATAGATGTGGGTACATGAGGTAGGTAGGTCAGAATCTTGTTTGATGTCAGGTGGTGGTTGATGGATTATGCAATCCATTAAGACTCTATTGATTGGGTAAGTTATGTAACTTGTTATATAGGTCGAGTTGTGGTGTATGGCCAAGTTGATATAAGTCTCCAAATTAGGCTTTAAGTGATTTAGGAGTATGGCCTTATCTTGTGTACCAGCATTAAGTAACTTACTCTAGATTAGATCATAATAGATTAGATAAAAATCTAGATTGGGTTGGATATGACCAGGTTAGACTAGTTTAGGTTAGATAGATCTACTAGGGTAGGATACATGTTAGAATCTTTTGGGATAGGATGGATTATATGATGTAGGTAGGTTAGAATCTCTTGCTAGGTTAAAATCGAGGGGTTATGCAACTATCGGATGGTTTAAGGTAGTTGCATATGGCCAAGTTGGTCTGTCGTTCTTAGTTTAGTGCAGGGTGAACTAAGTTAAGACATGTTCTATAGGAGTAGAGTCTAATCTATTTCATCAGTATTATCTAACACGTTTGATAAGTCACTTTAGATTAGATCAGATCTAGGTTAGATTGGTGTGACTAGCTTGAACTAGATAAGATCTAATTAATTTGGATTGGATCATGATTGTTACTCCGAGGTGAGATAAGCAAAGTGGTTGGGATAAGATAAGATAATATAGATTCTTTGAAGATAAAAATGGATCTGTGAAGCTAAATATATTTTAATTAGGATAAGTTAGGATCTTTTGAGATAAGATGGATATTGTTAGGCTAGATATTTTAATGAGAGATAATCTAGTTTTTTTTTCTAGTTATCATTTTTATAAGCATTTTTTTCTTTCATATATGCATATGCAGATGTAATTGTGGACATTACTCCACAACCCATCACACTCAATCAAAGATCCAAATCGGACAAATATCATAAGAACAAACATTCAAGTGCATAGACAAAAATAGTTTTGTTTTTGTTCCTAAGATTAGGTTTCCTATTCCTAAAGGTCACTTTAGGCACAGGATTTCAAAGTGTGAAATCCACATTTGTCTCTAGAAAGATAAAGGTAAGAATAATCAGAGTAAAGCGGAAATAGATGAGAAAAGATTAAGATAAGTTTAGAAAAGAATCAGAGTAGCAAAGGTAAGTAGATAATGGTTGTCCAGTTCTATCTAGGTTTCGTCCTACAGTCAACATTCCTCTGATACCACTTCTGTAACACCCAGATTTTAGGGGTCCAAAACCCGGGCGCTAACATAATCACCAGGTGTGCTGGGACCAAGTCTCACACATATGATGAATCATGGCATAGGATCGAATGTCACATCTTTTATATATAACAGGAGTTCTATACAAAATAAATAATTACATCATAAGGAGACAACGGTCCAGCAACCCAAAGTTGACTGGGAGACGACGACCTAGACCTCTCACGAACACATCGCAGCATCCTCCATACGCTTCATCCTGCGGTACCTGTTCTTGACCTGTGGGGTGTGTGAGACAGCAAGAGTGAGCTCACATACGTTCATCGCTCAACAAGTTGTGGGGAATAATGTGCATGAACTCGCCAAAGGTGGGAGCTCACGTGAAGTGTAAGGCTTACCACAAAGGATGGTTAGAGCTGAGCATTGCTTTTAAAGTTGGTCAAAATTTTATTAGCAATTACTAAGTATAAGTAAATACCAACCCAATTAAATAGTAGAACAGAAGTAATAACAACATCACCTGCAATGCAATGCATATGACAAATTGAATTTAGTTCCATAAATTAATCATGTGAGTGTCCGAGCTGCTCTTGACCGTGAGCACGGCTAGTATACCAGTTTTACACTCTGTAGAGGTTGCGCATCTTTACCCACAAGTCGTGTTACCCATTTGCCACGGAGTGGATCAGACTCCATACACCTCTACCTAGGAAGCGAGGCAGGGTACCACTACGAGGCCTTTACAAAGTTCCACTAGCTTCAGAAAACCCGCTACAGTTTATAGGAAGTTCCAGTACAGGAATCCCTTGCAGGACCGCCATCGCAGCAAAATCCTCCCGAGGGCCTCCCTATACTGACCACTCCCCTACTGCCCTTGCCCCTTTCGGGTAAGGTAGTCTTCCACTAGCTTTCCTAATTAATCGGCCAAGGGCGTCCCATTCCACCCTTGTGGTAGCACTGTTTTCCCGGGTGGTTCTCCATGTTCCAATTAACATAATGATCTTAACATGAACCATAAATAACAACTGATAACAAAAGTATAATCATGAATAGTGTAATCTTCATACCCAAAACCACATATAGCACTAGCAAGTACTACCCAGAAAGTTCAGTGGTAAACAAGGTATAAAGATAGACAAACTAGGGTAACCTATTGGGTCCCATCAAAATTAACCTATGCAGATCATTATGATTAATTAGAACATGAGTAGGTGAAAAGAAGTGATCAAGGGCACAACTTGCCTGGGACTTGAGATTCCAGGTACCAGGATGATCTTCAGATAACACGTGTCCTCACTGCTAAACGTAGTAATACAGACAGACATTGAATAGGCGAAATTAACATTACACCAAACATATATGCAAAATACATAGTAATAATCTACATATTAAAATAAGATCACAGGAAAAAGAATTATTAATTTTTGAGTTATAGAATTCAAGTTATGAATTTCCTAAGATTTAAGGTGATTATAATAGGATTAGAGGTTAAATTAATTTCCTAACAGAGTTCATGTCAAAACAGTGATTCTAAATGATAGAGAATATTATTACAAAATTTTAGGAATTGGAATGACTCAATTTGGAGCTAAAATGAATTTTCTATGAATTTATCAAGTTCTAGTAATTATTTTCATATTAAAAATCCATTTTCTATTTCATTTATTCAAATTAAATGGGTTCTGGACTGGGCCTCATTTACTGAAAAGTGCAGGGGTCTCTGCGCAAATAAACCTAAGACTCAGAGCCACAGTAGCGAGGGACGGCGGGTTGTTTTCACGGAAACAGAAGGTCTCTTTTGCAAAAAGATACCCGCGAAGGGGTACGGTGGAACCTGAGCCGTCCGATCCAAATCGGACGCCCCAGATTAGATCTGGATCACGCCGAACCGGTACGCAGCGCGGGCGCTCAGATCTATATCCAACGGCTCAAATTTAATGAAGCCGAGATCTACTCCTAGCCGTTCGATATGAGATCTGCGCCCCCGATTTGTTTCCCTTAAAGCGGTATGCGCGGTTAGATCGGGGCCGTCCGAAGGAAATCCAACGGCGGCCAGGTCGTCCCCCAACTCCCAGGCCAGTCGCGGCGGCGGGGCGCACCCGCACGGTGGCGCTCGCCGGTGAGCTTCCCAATCTCGGCGCACGGGTACACGGTTCCCAAATCGACTGGGTGCAACACGTACAGGGAAACATGGCGAACAAGATCAAGGAGGTATTACCACGGATGGTTGTTCGGGTGACGGCGGCCACGGCGAGGAGCGGATTTGCGGCAGAACATCTGCTCCGACGAACAATTCATGGCGCTCCGATCATTCCCAAGTCCTCGCGAACGCCACACCATCATCCACAAGCCCTGGCGGTCACCCAGACCCCCCACAGGACCCCGAACGGTGGTACATACCGCCGACCACGACAGCGGCATGGATCTCCCCTCCGCGGCACAGCTTTCACTGGATGGCGCCCGATGCGCTCCACCCATGGATGGCTCAGAGGGCGGCGGGTCTTGCTTATGTACCCGAGGGATACCAGTAAAGGTCGGATCCCGCGGTGAAGTCGTTGGAGGCAAACGCGAGCTTCACGGAGGCGCCCAACAACTTCGCCCGTCCGCGGAGAACGCGTGTAGGTTAGTTGCTTGGCTCCACGGAAGAGATGAAAACGCGGGCCCACCAGTCGGGGAAGAGCTTAAGTCCCAGCACGTGCCGAGCTAGGTCCGCGGTTCTCGGCGTCGGCTGAGGATTCAGCACGAATTCGCGTGAGTTCGGTTTGCTCGCGGTGCGGTAGAAGATGGATCTGACGATTGGACCCACATGGCGGCGAGTGAGTGCGGCGCGGCTTTGAGGGAGACCAGCGCATGCGCGTGTGACTGACCGGCTGGCCCCGCGTGTAAGCGACCGAAGCAGAAGCAAGCGCGCGGGTGGGCTAGCGCGGAGTGAGTGAGTGGATGGGTCGAATTGGAGAATCAGGCCCAATTAGGATCTCCCCTTTTTTTCTTTTTCTTTTCTTTTTCTTTTTATTTTCTTTTGATTTCTTTCCCCATTTCAAAGTTTACCATTTGAATATGAATTTGTTAGTGAGTTTTACACATAGTTCAAGTTCACAAAAATACCAGTATAAGAATATATATTTATTTATATATCATTATTACTATTTTTCCCTATAGCACATATTCTTTTCCTTTTTCTTCTCTTTTATTTTATATTTCCATTTTCAAATTCTAGTTTTCTAGCTTAAGCTTGTTTCACAAATTTGAATACAAAGTGCAACAATGCAATAACTTTATCTTGAGATGCATTTTATTTATTTATTTATTTATAACCTTATTTTTCTTTGATACAAATTTTGGGCTCTACATGCTGTTCAGGGGTCGGACCTCGATCCACTTGGAGAATTTGTCGATGGCGACCAGCAGGTGCGTGTAGCACCCGGGCGCCTTCTGCAGAGGGCCGACGAGGTCCAGACCCCACACAGCGAAGGGCCAGGTGATGGGTATCGTCTGCAGAGCCTGAGCAGGCAGGTGGGTCTGCTTCGCATAGAATTGGCACCCTTCGCAGGCGCGGACAATTCTAGTGGCGTCAGCCACCGCCGTTGGCCAGTAGAAGCCTTGGCGGAAAGCGTTCCCGACGAGGGTTCGAGGTGCTGCATGATGACCGCAAGCCCCCGAGTGTATTTCCCGCAGGAGTTCCTGACCTTCGGCGATGGAGATGCATCGCTGGAGGATGCCCGAGGGGCTACGGTGGTAGAGCTCCTTCTCATCGCCCAGCAAGACGAACGATTTGGCGCGTCGCGCTACCCGCCGAGCCTCGGCTCGGTCGAGGGGCAGTTCTCCTTGGTGGAGATATTGCAGGTACGGGGTTTGCCAATCTTGATCTGGCACGACCCCGTTCTGCTCCTCCTCGATGCGCAGTGCTTCGCCCTCGGGCTCCGAGGGTTCCTCGGGTTGAGCCGAGGATGGCTCGGGCTGGGCCGAGGTCACCTCGGACGAGGCCGAGGGTGCCTCGGGCTCGGGCGCGTCGCCTATCTTGACGGAGGGTTGGTGCAGATCCCGGGACAAGACGTCCGGGGGAACCGTCGTTCGCCCCGAGGCTATCTTCGCCAGCTCGTCCGCAGTCTCGTTGTAGCGCCGGGCGATGTGGTTAAGTTCGAGCCCGTGGAACTTGTTTTCCAGGCGTCGAACCTCCTCACAATAGGCCTCCATCTTCGGGTCGCGGCAGAGGGAGTTCTTCATGACTTGGTCGATGACGAGCTGCGAGTCGCCGCGTGCGTCGAGGCGTCGGACCCCTAGCTCGATGGCGATTCGCAGTCCGTTGATCAGAGCCTCGTACTCAGCCACATTGTTGGACGCCGGGAAGTGGAGGCGGAGCACGTAGCGCAGGTGTTTCCCGAGGGGCGAGACGAAGAGCAGGCCCGCGCCAGCTCCCGTCTTCATCAGCGACCCGTCGAAAAACATGGTCCAGAGCTCCGGCTGGATCGGAGCCGTCGGCAACTGGGTGTCGACCCATTCGGCTACGAAGTCCGCCAGTGCCTGGGACTTGATGGCCTTCCGAGGGGCGAACGAGATTGCCTCGCCCATGATTTCCACCGCCCACTTCGCGATCCGTCCCGAGGCTTCTCGGCACTGGATGATCTCCCCCAGGGGGAAGGATGACACCACAGTCACCGGATGAGACTCGAAGTAATGTCGCAGCTTTCGCCTCGTCAGGATCACTGCATACAGCAGCTTCTGGACTTGTGGGTAGCGGATCTTAGTCTCGGACAGCACTTTGCTGACGAAGTAAACTGGCCTCTGAACGGGCAAAGCATGCCCCTCTTCCTACCTTTCGACTACGATCGCGGCGCTGACCACCTGAGTGGTTGCGGCGACGTAGACCAGGAGGGCTTCTCCATCAGCTGGGGGTACCAAGACGGGCGCCTGGGTGAGGAGCGCCTTCAGGTTCCCGAGGGCTTCCTCGGCCTCGGGAGTCCAAGTGAAGCACTCGGCCTTCCTTAAGAGGCGGTACAGGGGCAGGCCTCTTTCGCCGAGGCGCGAGATGAAACGGCTCAAGGCCGCGAGGCATCCCATGACCCTCTGTACGCCTTTTAAGTCCTTGATGGGCCCCATGTTTGTGATCGCTGCGATCTTCTCCGGGTTGGCTTCGATGCCCCGCTCGGAGACGATGAATCCCAAGAGCATGCCTCGGGGCACCCCGAATACGCACTTCTCGGGATTGAGCTTGACGCCCTTCGCCTTGAGACATCGGAATGTCAGTTCAAGGTCGGAGAGAAGGTCGGAGGCTTTCCTCGTCTTGACTACGATGTCATCGACGTAGGCCTCGACCGTGCGACCGATGTGTTCGCCGAACACATGGTTCATGCACCGCTGGTACGTTGCACCCGCGTTCCTCAAACCGAACGGCATTGTGACATAACAGTACATGCCGAAGGGCGTGATGAAAGAAGTCGCGAGCTGGTCGGACTCTTTCATCTTGATTTGATGATACCCTGAGTAGGCATCGAGGAAAGACAGGGTTTCGCACCCTGCAGTAGAGTCCACAATTTGGTCGATGCGAGGTAGAGGGTAGGGGACCTTCGGACATGCTTTGTTGAGGCCAGTGTAGTCTACACACATCCGCCACTTCCCCCCTTTTTTCCTCACAAGTACAGGGTTGGCAAGCCATTCGGGATGGAATACCTCTTTAATGAACCCTGCTGCCATCAGCTTGTGGATCTCCTCGCCTATCACCCTGCGCCTTTCCTCGTCGAATCGGCGCAGAGGCTGTCTGACCGGTCGGGCCCCGGCCCGAATATCCAGCGAGTGCTCGGCGACCTCCCTCGGTATGCCGGGCATGTCCGAGGGACTCCACGCAAAGACGTCGGCGTTTGCGCGGAGAAAGTCGACGAGCACTGCTTCCTATTTGGGGTCGAGCCCGGATCCGATTCGAATCTGCTTGGAGGCGTCGCCACTGGGGTCGAGGGGGACGGCCTTAACCGTCTCCGCTGGCTCGAAGTTGCCGGCGTGTCGCTTCAAGTCCGGCACCTCTCGGGAGAGGTTTTCCAGGTCGGCAATGAGGGCCTCGGACTCGGCGAGGGCCTCGGCGTACTCCACGCACTCCACATCGCATTCGAATGCGTGTTTGTACGTGGGGCCGACGGTAATGACCCCGTTGGGGCCCGGCATCTTGAGCTTCAGGTAAGTGTAGTTGGGGATGGCCATGAACTTCGCGTAGCATGGTCTTCCCAGCACTGCGTGGTAGGTTCCTCGGAACCCGACCACCTCGAACGTCAAAGTCTCCCTTCGGAAGTTGGATGGCGTTCCGAAGCAGATAGGAAGGTCGAGCTGTCCGAGGGGCTGGACGCGCTTCCCGGGAATGATCCCGTGGAAGGGCGCAGCGCCTGCTCGGACGGATGACAGGTCGACGCGCAGGAGCCTGAGGGTCTCGGCGTAGATGATGTTGAGGCAGCTGCCTCCATCCATCAGGACCTTGGTGAGCCTGACGTCGCCGATGACGGGGTCGACGACGAGCGGGTACTTCCCCGGGCTCGGCACGTGGTTGGGGTGGTCGTCCCGGTCGAAGGTGATGGGCTTGTCGGACCAGTCTAGGTAGACCGGTGCCGCCACCTTCACCGAGCAGACCTCCCGACGCTCTTGCTTACGATGCCGAGCCGAGGCGTTTGCCGCATGCCCTCCGTAGATCATGAAGCAGTCGCGGACCTCGGGGAACTCTCCTGCTCGGTGATCTTCCTTTTTGTCGTCGTCGTGAGCCCTGCCACCCTCTGCGGGTGGCCCGGCCCTGTGGAAGTGGCGCCGAAGCATGACGCACTCCTCGAGGGTGTGCTTGACGGGCCCCTGATGGTAGGGGCACGTCTCCTTGAGTGCCTTGTCGAAGAGGTTAGCACCTCCGGGGGGCTTCCGAGGGTTCTTGTGCTCGGCGGCGGCGACAAGGTCTGCATCGGGAACGTCACGTTTCGCTTGCGACTTCCTCCTGCCTTTCTTCTTGGCGCCGCGCGGAGTAGATGCCTCGGGAGCATCTTCCGATGGGCGGCCCTGGGGCTGCTTGTCCTTTCGGAAGATGGCCTCTACCGCCTCCTGGCCGGAGGCGAACTTGGTGGCGATGTCCATCAGCTCGCTCGCCCTGGTGGGGGTCTTGCGACCCAACTTGCTCACCAGGTCCCGGCAGGTGGTGCCGGCAAGGAACGCGCCGATGACATCGGAGTCGGTGACGTTGGGCAGCTCGGTGCGCTGCTTCGAGAACCGCCGGATGTAGTCCCGGAGAGACTCTCCCGGCAGTTGTCGACAGCTTCGGAGGTCCCAGGAATTCCCGGGGCGCACGTACGTGCCCTGGAAGTTGCCGGCGAAAGCTTGGACCAGATCCTCCCAGTTGGAAATCTGCCCCGGAGGCAGGTGGTCCAACCAGGCGCGAGCAGTGTCGGAGAGGAACAGGGGGAGGTTTCGGATGATGAGGTTGTCATCGTCCGTCCCACCCAGTTGATAGGCCAGGCGGTAGTCCGCGAGCCACAATTCCGGTCTTGTTTCCCCCGAGTACTTCGTGATAGTAGTCGGGGGTCGGAATCGGGGCGGAAACGGCACCCGCCGAATGGCTCGGCTGAAGACCTGCGGACCGGGTGGTTCGGGCGAGGGACTCCGATCCTCCCCGCTGTCGTAGCGTCCCCCACGCCTGGGGTGATAGCCTCTGCGCACCCTTTCGTCGAGGCGTGCCCGACGGTCGCGATGAGGGTGCTCGTCGCCGAGGCGGCCCGGGGCCGCAGGCGCAGTGTTGCGCGTGCGCCCGGTGTAGACCGAGGCTTCCCGCGTGAGTCGGGAAGTCGCGGCACGAGGTTCCGAGGGGTACCCCTGCCTTCGGGAGGCAGAGCTCTCGGCCCGCCGGGCCGCAGCGCCTTCCAGGAGATGCCTGAGCTCTCCCTGGATTCGCCGACCCTCGGTGGTTGATGACTCCGGCATCGCGCGGAGGAGCATCGCTGCGGCGGCCAGGTCCTGACCGGTTCCGCCGGATGCGGGTGGCGGTCTGTCCCTGGCATCGTTGGCGATGCGGTGCTGGAGACCTTGGGGCAGGTGACGTATTCCTCCGGCCGGGGGCTGGCTCGCCCATACCTGCCCGATGTTCTGGCGGATTGCCTCGAGTGCTCCTGCTCCCTCATCGAGCCCGGCCTGCGCCCCGCGGACTTGCTCGAGCTGTGGGTCGTAACCTCCCGCCGGAACGGGGACCACAGCTAGCTCCCGTGGGATGTCGGCGCGAGGCGCTGGCCTAGGGGGATCACCATCCTCCGGCATGCCGAGACAGCCGCCTCCGGAGGGATCCCCTAGCTCGATGTGGAAACATTCGCGGCTCGGGCCGCAGTCCTTGTCGTCAAGGCTGCGGCTGCCGTCGGAACAGTCGGAGAGGCAGTAGTCACATGCGGTCATGAAGTCCCGCATGGCACTGGGGTTGCCAGATCCGGAGAAATCCCAGCAGATGCTGGGGTCGTCATCTTCCTCGGACCCAGAGGGTCCGTAGGTCGAGACACCCGTCAGTCGGTCCCAAGGCGACCGCACACGAAACCCCAGAGAGGTTGCACTCGCCTCAACGTGAGGATCCGCCAAAGCGAGATCGCTAGGCAGGTTGAGGTCGAGTCGAAATGACGAAAGATGGGGAGCAGTCGGTACCTTTTTGTCGACGAGGAGCGACGAAGTCATGTCGGGGGCTGATCGCGCCGTCGTCCTGGGTATGAGGGCGACGTCCTGCAGGCCCTTCGTGAGCGCGCCGGCGTCGTCCACCTGCTCGGGGTCGACGTGTTGCGGGGGGATGGCGCTCGCCTTTGCCTCGAACGCGAGGGCGACGCTTGGCGTGTCCTCCGTTGGGGCGCCGGGGATGTCGATTTGCTCGACAGCCGTCGGAGCGCGGCCTCCCGCTCGGCCCTGGTTGCCCCGCCTCCTCCTCCTCCGATGGCGAGGGAGAGGATGGGGCGAGCTCGAAAGTTGTCCTTCCCCCACGCGGGAAAGACGTCGTCGATTCCGCCGCCGGCGGGCGGGCTGTCGACCACCATTGTCGCCGTCGCGCGGCGGTGGAAGGAGTATCATGTCGTAGTTGCCGTCGAGGGACATGAACTCGAGACTCCCGAAACGGAGCACCGATCCGGGTTGAAGAGGTCGTTGGAGACTGCCCATCTGGAGCTTGACGGGAAACTGCTCGTCAACACGCAGCGGGCCCCTACCTGGCGCGCCAACTGTCGGCGTTCCGAGACCGGGGGGTCCCCAAGCCGACGAGTGAGTGTGCCGCGTGCCCCAGCCCAGATGGGTCGAGCGCGTGGGCGAGCGCGAAGGGGGGAGAGAGAGAGAGCGAGAGCGAGGCGGCCGGAGCCGGGTCGTGAGGGAGTCGGAGAATTCCCGCGGCCTTCGTGTTCGTCCCGCGCCCAGGTCGGGTGCGCTTGCAGTTGGGGGTTACAAGCGTCCGCGCGAGGTGAGGGGAGCGAGCGGCCCCGAGAGAGCGCCTGCCCCTGCCCTTCGTCCCCGCGAGGCCAACCTCCTCTAAGAAGGCCCTGGTCCTTCCTTTTATAGTCGTAAGGAGAGGATCCAGGTGTACAAAATGGGGGTGTAGCAAGGTGCTACGTGTCTAGCGAGGGAGAGCTAGCGCCCTAAGTACATGCCGAGGTGGCAGCCGGAGAGATCTTGGCACCCTGTTGGTGTGGCGTCGTGGCTGTTGGAGAAGCAGTGGAGCTTGACGGAGGGACAGCTGTTGGAACAGCTGTGCTCTTGCTGACGTCTCCCTGCTTTCGTAAGGGAGCTGAGAGCCGCCGTCGTCATGGCCTAGTGAGGCGCCATCATTGCCTATCTGGCGTAGCTGGCCAGATGGGACGCCAGTCTTGTTCTCTGCGACCCGAGTCGGCTCAGGGCAGGGTGATGATGACGCTTCCTGTTGACGTGGCGGCCTCGTGTCCTAGGTCGGGCGTCGTGGAGGCTCCTCCGAAGTCGAGGTCGAGTCCGTCCTGCATGACAGAGGCCGAGCCTGAACCCCTGGGTCGGGCGAGGCGGAGGTCGTTCGGCAGAGGCCGAGGCGGAGTCCGAGCCCTGGGTCGGGCGAGGCGGAGGTCGTCGTCTTCCGGGGCCTTAGCCCGAGTCCGAGCCCTGGGTCGGGCGAGGCGGAGTTCGCCGTCTTCCGGGGCCTTAGCCCGAGTCCGAGCCCTGGGTCGGGCGGAGCGGAGTTCGCCGTCTTCCGGGGCCTTAGCCCGAGTCCGAGCCCTGGGTCGGGCGGAGCGGAGTTCGCCGTCTTCCGGGGCCTTAGCCCGAGTCCGAGCCCTGGGTCGGGCAGAGCCTCCTATGGCACCTCTGGCGAAGTCTGGTCGCCCGTCGGTCTTACCTTTTGCGTTAAACGCCCCGGTGACTTGGTCGGTTGGCGCGGTGATTTAGTCAGGGTTACTTCTTATCGAAGGCGGGGCCTCGGGCGAGCCGGTGATGCGTCTGCCGTGAAAGAGGAGGCCTCAGGCGAGACGGAGTCATCTTAGGGTCGGCTGCCCTCGCCCGAGGCTAGGCTCAGGCGTGGCGTGATCGAGTCACTCGTATGGACTGATCCCTGACTTAATCAAACCCATCAGGCCTCTGCAGCTTTATGCTGATGGGGGTTACCAGCTGAGAATTAGGCGTCTTGAGGGTACCCCTAATTATGGTCCCCGACACTACTATACAAATTTGTATTCTTGTTTTAAATATTTAGCTTGTAAAAATTTATAAAAGGTAAACCTAAAATTCATCTTATATTTTTTCAAATGATAGATACGAATTCGAAAACAAATTCGGTAATTTTTTTTCAAATTTTTGTTGTAGGGGCAAATAATACATAAAATCAATTATATAATATTTTATTCTTATTTATAATAATGTGCTTGATAATATAAGAAAACATTAACATTAAATTTTATACATGAGAGCACCTAGAGGGGGTGAATAGGTGATCCTATAAAATTCAACACTAAATAGCCACAAGCTTGGTTATAAAGATGTTAGTGCAATTGTCGGTGTTTCGAAACCCGGGGGGTCCCTGGACCGACGAGTGAATTGTCGCCGCGTGCCCCAGCCCAGATGGGTCGACGACTCGACGCGAGGCGGAATGCGAAGGGGGGAAAGGAAGCAGCCGGAGGGAGGCAGGCGTGAGAGAGTGGATCCCGCGGCCTTCGTGTTAGCCCCGCGCCTGAGTCGGGTGCGCTTGCAGTAGGGGGATACAAGCGTCCACGCGGGAGTGGGAGCGAGCGGCCTTGCGCGAGCGCCGTCCCGTCCTTCCCCGCGCGGGCCAACCCTCTATAAGAGGGCCCTGGTCCTTCCTTTTATAGGCGTAAGGAGAGGATCCAAGTGTACAATGGGGGGTGTAGCAGAGTGCTACGTGTCTAGCGGAGGAGAGCTAGCGCCCTAAGTACATGCCGTCGTGGCAGCCGGAGAGGTTTTGGCACCCGGTTCGTGTGGTGTCGTGGCCGTCGGAGGAGCGCTGGAGCCTGGCGGAAGGACAGCTGTCGGGGCTGTCGAGTCCTTGCTGACGTCCTCTTGCTTCCGTAAGGGGGCCGAGAGCCGCTGTCGTCACAGAGCGTGCGGGGCGCCATCATTGCCTATCTGGAGGAGCGAGCCAGATGGGACGCCGGTCTTGTTCCCCGTAGCATGAGTCAGCTCGGGGTAGGGTAATGATGGCGCCTCCTGTCGACGTGGTCGGTCTGTGCCCTAGGTTGGGCGATGTGGAGGCTCCTCCGAGGTCGAGGTCGAGTCTGTCATCCGTGGACGTGGTCGAGTCCGAGCCCCTGGGTCGAGCGAGGCGGAGACCGTCGGCTGAGGCCAGGGCTGAGTCCGAGCCCTAGGGTCGGGCGAAGCGGAGTCCGTCGTCTCCTAGGGCTGAGGCCAAGTCCGAGCCCTAGGGTCGGGCGATGCGGAGTTCGTCGTCTTTCGGGGCTGAGCCCATGTCCGAGCCCTGGGTCGGGCGGAGCGGAGTTCGTCGTCTTCTGGGGCTGAGCCCATGTCTGAGCCCTGGGTCGGGCGGAGCGGAGTTCGCCGTCTTCCGGGGCTGAGCCCGAGTCCGAGCCCTGGGTCGGGCGGAGCGGAGTTCGCCGTCTTTCAGGGCTGAGCCCGAGTCCGAGCCCTGGGTCGGGCGGAGCGGAGTTTCCTATGACGCCCGAGGCCGGCCTTGGCTGCTGTCAGCCTCACTCTGTCGGGTGGCTCAGCAGTCGGGGCGGCGCAGGCGGCGCTATCCTCTTGTCAAACAGGTCAGTAGAGCGGCGAAGTGACTGCGGTCCTTCGGCTTTGTCGACTGGAGGGCATGCGTTAGGGTAAAGGTTTCAGGCCACCTTTGCATTAAATGCCCCTGCGATTTGGTCGGTCGGCGTGGCGATGTGGCCAAGGTTGCTTCTCGGTGAAGACTGTGGCCAAGGTTGCGATAGTGTGCCCGTTGCTGGAGGGGGGTCCTTGGGCGAGACGTAGGTTCTCCGGAGTCGGCTTCCCTTGCCCGAGGCTAGGCTCGGGCGAGGCACAATCATGTCCCTTGAATGGACCGATCCTTGACTTAATCGCACCCATCAGGCCTTTGCAGCTTTGTGCTGATGGGGGTTACCAGCTGAGATTTAGGGGTCTTGGGGTACCCCTAATTATGGTCCCCGACAGTAGCCCCCGAGCCTCCAAGGGAGTACTAATACTCGCTTGGAGGCTTTTGCCGCACTTTTTTGCAAGGGGACCAACCTTTTTCGGTTGCATTCTGTTCCGGTGGGTGCGCGCGAGCGCACCCGCCGGGTGTAGCCCTCGAGGCCTCGGAGGAGTAGTTTTACTCTTTCGAGGTCTTAGTGCGTTTCGCAACACTTCGGCTAGTCTAGTTGTTCCCTCATGCGAGCTGGCCGTAGCCCGAGTGCACGGTTGGGTCCCAAGTTCTCGGGCTGGTATGTTGACGCTGTCAACGGTTTGGCCGGAGCCGGGTTTGCGAGAGCAGCCCCCGAGCCTCTGCACAGGGCGAGAGGACGGTCAAGGATAGACTCGTTTTTTTTACATACGCCCCTGCGTCGCCTTTCTGCAAGGAGGAGGGGGGGAAAGCGCCATGTTGTCCTCGGAGGGTGCCGAACATGGTGTTTCCGGTGAGCTGCTGGCGGGTAATCTGAGCGGACGTCCGTGCCCCATTTGTTAGGGGTCGGCTAGAGGCCCAGAGGCGCGCCCAAAAGTACCTGCGGGTGATCTGCCGGACCCGGTCCCCTATCGACGGGGTCCGAGGGCTCGATGCCTCCCTCTGATGGGATTCCGTTACAAGATCGTTCCCACTGGTCTCGGAAATGTCCTAGGGTACCTCGGGAGCGCAGCCTGAGCCTTGGTTATGTATCGAACGTACCCATGGTCATCCCTCGCTCTGTGTCTGAGGCGACTGTGAACCCTTCGAGGGCCAGCCTACGAACCCCTGATCAGTAGTGGGCGCGGAGCCCGAGTGGCCTGAGGCGGCCGTTGAACCCTTCGAGGGGCCGGCCATCGAACCCCTGACCAGTAGTGGGCGCATAACCCAATCGATCTGAGGCGGCCGTTGAACCCCTCCGAGGGGCCGGCCTTCGAACCTCTGATCAGTAGGGAGGCTCGGAGCCTGTTTCCTTCACGGAGAAGGGTCCTTTTCGGGGTATCCCCCTGTTGTAACAGAGAGAAAGAGGAAAAGGAAAAGGATACGAAGTCGAATGACGTGGCGTACCTTTTTCGACGCGGTCATTATGGCGAAGGCGAAGCGTCGCTTGCTTCTCCCGCCTGAGGCGCCGCCTGTCCTGCCGCGGAGTTAATGCGATGAGGCGAGTGGTTCGTGAGGCGGTTGTTGCGCGTGTGCGAGCCATTCGAGGAACGGATCACGGGCGCACCGTCTTCACGCCGTGGGAGAGGGCTCCCCCGCTGCCCCTGGATGGGACGTGAGCTTGGCTGTCGACGTGACCGCTGCTTCTGCCCGCCTGTCACCGCCATTACTGCCGGCCCAATTTTGACAGCATTTGACCGTCACGCTTGGCTGGCACTGCAGGGTTGCCTCGAGTCACGGTATTGACTCCGCAGTCGAGGAGGCGCAGTAGTGGCGTGAGTGGTGGTTCCAGTGAGTCTTCTCGGTTGGCTCGGTTGCTTTGGTCGGTGTAGGCCCTCGCCCTCGGGGAACCGTATTCCAAGTCTGTGGGCAAGATGGCCTCGGCCCCATAGACTAGAAAGAACGGTGTGAAGCCCGTGGCTCGGCTCGGCGTTGTTCTCAGACTCCAGACCACCGAGGGGAGTTCCTTCATCCACCGCTTGCCGAACTTGTTGAGGTCGTTGTAGATCCGAGGCTTGAGTCCTTGCAGGATCATACCGTTAGCTCGCTCCACTTGCCCATTCGTCATGGGGTGAGCCACGGCAGCCCAGTCCACCCGGATGTGGTGATCCTCGCAGAAGTCCAGGAACTTTTTGCCGGTGAACTGGGTGCCGTTGTCGGTGTTGATGGAGTTCGGGACCCCAAAGCGATGGATGATGTTGGTGAAGAACGCCACCGCCTGTTCGGACCTGATGCTGTTTAGGGG
Organism: Zea luxurians; assembly: GCA_029449295.1. NCBI lineage: Eukaryota > Viridiplantae > Streptophyta > Magnoliopsida > Poales > Poaceae > Zea > Zea luxurians. The sequence goes on from JAOPSE010000034.1 coordinate 1,301,899, forward strand.
TCGGACCTCGATCCACTTGGAGAATTTGTCGATGGCGACCAACAGGTGCGTGTAGCCCCCGGGTGCCTTCTACATGGGGCCAACGAGGTCCAGACCCCACACAGCAAACGGCCAGGTGATGGGAATGGTCTGCAGAGCCTGAGCGGGCAGGTGGGTCTACCTCGCGTAGAACTGATACCCTTCGCAGGTGCGGACAATTCTAGTAGCGTCGGCCACCACCGTCGGCCAGTAGAATCCTTGTCGGAAGGCGTTTCCAACGAGGGTTTGAGGTGCTGCGTGATGGCCGCAAGCCCCCGAGTGTATCTCTTGCAAGAGCTCCTGGCCTTCGGCGATGGAAATGCATCGCTGGAGGATGCCTGAGGGGCTACGGTGGTAGAGCTCCTTCCCATCTCCCAGCAAGACGAAAGACTTGGCGCGCCGCGCCAACCGCCGAGCTTCGGCTTGGTCGAGGGGCAGCTCCCCTCGGTGGAGATATTGCAGGTACGGGGTCTGCCAGCTTTGATTAGGCGCGACCTCGCTTGGTTCCCCCTTGGCACGTAGTGCCTCACCCTCGGGGGCCGAGGGTACCTCAGGTTGAGCCGAGGGTACCTCGGACCGTGCCGAGGGTACCTCGGACCGTGCCGAGGGTACCTCGGTCTGGGCCGAGGGTACCTCAGACTGAGCCGAGGGTGCCTCGGGCGGAGCCGAAGGTGCCTCGGGCGGAGCCGAAGGTGCCTTAGGCGGAGCCGAAGGTGCCTCGGGCTCGGGCGTGTCCTCGGTCTTGACGGAGGGTTGATGCAGGTCTCGGGAGAATACGTCCGGGGAACTGTTGTTCGTCCCGAGGCTATTTTAGCCAGCTCGTCCGCAGTCTCGTTGTAGCGTCGGGCGATGTGGTTGAGCTCGAGCCCGTAGAACTTGTCTTCCAGGCGCCGAACCTCATGGCAGTAGGCTATCATCTTCGGGTCGCGGCAGTGGGAGTTCTTCATGACTTGGTCGATGACGAGCTGCGAGTCACCGCGAGCGTCGAGGCGTCAGACCCCTAGCTCGATGGCGATTTGCAACCCGTTTACCAGAGCCTCGTACTCTGCCACATTGTTGGATGCCGGGAAGTGGAGGCGTAGCACGTAGCGTAGGTGCTTCCCGAGGGGCGAGACGAAGAGGAGGCCTGCGCCGGCCCCCGTCTTCATCAGCGACCCGTCAAAAAACATGGTCCAGAGCTCCGGTTGGATCGGAGCCGTCGGGAGCTGGGTGTCGGCCCATTCAGCCACGAAGTCCGCTAGGACCTGGGACTTGATGGCCTTCCGAGGGGCGAACGAGATCGTCTCGCCCATGATCTCCACCGCCCACTTCGCAATTCTACCCGAGGCCTCTCGGGACTGGATGATCTCTCCCAGAGGGAAGGATGACACCACAGTCATCGGAAGAGACTCGAAGTAGTGTCGCAACTTCCGCTGTGTCAGGATCACCGCGTACAACAGCTTCTGGATTTGTGGTAGCGGATCTTGGTCTCGGACAGTACCTCACTGATGAAGTAGACTGGCCCCTGGATGGGCAATGCATGCCCTTCTTCTCGTCTCTCAACCACGACCGCGGCGCTAACCACCTGGGTGGTTACGGCGACATAGATCAAGAGGGCTTCTCCGGTAGCGGGGGGTACCAAGATGGGCGCGTTCGTGAGGAGCGCCTTCAGGTTCCCGAGGGCTTCCTCGGCCTCGGGAGTCCAAGCGAAGCACTCAGCTTTCCTTAAGAGGCGGTACAGAGGCAGACCTCTTTCGCCGAGGCGGGAGATGAAGCGGCTCAGAGCCGCGAGACATCCCATGAGCCTCTGTACGCCTTTCAAGTCCTTGATTGGCCCCATGCTGGTGATGGCTACGATCTTCTCTGGGTTGGCTTCGATGCCCCGCTCAGAGACAATGAACCCCAAGAGCATGCCTCGGGGGACCCCAAAGACACACTTTTCGGGATTAATCTTCACGCCTTTCACCTTGAGACATCGGAACGTCACTTCAAGGTCGGAAAGGAGGTCGGAGGCCTTCCTCGTCTTGACTACGATGTCATCGACGTAGGCCTCGACCGTTCGGCCGATGTGTTCGCCAAACACATGGTTCATGCATCGCTGGTACGTTGCCCCCGCATTCCTCAAACCAAACGACATTGTAACATAGCAGTACATGCCGAAGGGTGTGATGAATGAAGTCGCGAGCTGGTCGGACTCCTTCATCCTGATCTGGTGATACCCTGAGTAGGCATCGAGGAAAGACAGGGTTTCACACCCAGCAGTGGAATCCACGATCTGATCGATGCGAGGCAGAGGGTAGGGAACCTTCGGACATGCTTTGTTTAGACCAGTGTAGTCTACACACATCCGCCACTTCCCCCCTTTCTTTCTCACAAGCACAGGGTTGGCAAGCCATTCGGGATGGAATACCTCTTTGATGAACCCTGTCGCCAGTAGCTTGTGGATCTCCTCGCCTATGGCTCTGCGCTTTTCTTCGTCGAATCGGCGCAGAGGTTGCTTCATGGGTCGGGCCCCAGCTCGAATATCCAGAGATTGCTCGGCGACTTCCCTCGGTATGCCGGGCATGTCTGAGGGACTCCACGCAAAAACGTCGGCGTTTGCGTGGAGAAAGTCGACGAGCACTGCTTCCTATTTGGGGTCGAGCTCGGAACCGATCCGGATCTGCTTGGAGGCGTCGCTGCTGGGGTCGAGAGGGACGGACTTGACCGTCTCCGCTGGTTCGAAGTTGCCGGCGTGGCGCTTCACGTCGGGCGCCTCCCTAGAGAGGCTCTCTAGGTCAGCGATGAGGGCCTCGGATTTGGCGAGGGCCTCGGTGTACTCCACGCACTCCACATCGCATTCGTATGCGTGTCGGTACGTGGGCCCGACGGTGATGACCCCGTTGGGGCCCGGCATCTTGAGCTTGAGGTAGGTGTAGTTGGGGACGGCCATGAACTTGGCGTAGCATGGCCTCCCCAGCACTGCGTGGTAGGTTCCTCGAGACCCGACCACTTCGAACGTGAGGGTCTCCTTGCGAAAGTTGGAGGGCGTCCCGAAGCAGACGGGTAGGTCGAGTTGTCTAAGGGGTTGAACGCGCTTCCCGGGGACGATCCCGTGGAAAGGCGTAGCGCCCGTCCGGACCGAGGATAGATCGATCCGCAGAAGCCCGAGGGTCTCGGCGTAGATGATGTTGAGGCGGCTGCCTCCGTCCATGAGGACCTTGGTGAGCCTGACGTTGCCGATGATGGGGTTGACAACGAGTGGGTATCTCCCTGGGCTCGGCACGTAGTCTGGATGGTCGGCCTGGTCGAAGGTGATGGGCTTGTCGGACCAGTCTAGGTAGACTGGCGCCGCCACCTTTACCGAGCAGACCTCCCGATGCTCTTGCTTGCAGTGCCGAGCCGAGGCGTTCGCCACTTGCCTGCCGTAGATCATGAAGCAGTCGCGGACCTCGGGGAACCCGCCTTCCTTGTGATCTTCCTCCTTTGCGTCGTCGAGGGCCTTGCCACCCTCCGCGGGTGGCCCGGCCTTGTGGAAGTGTTGTCGAAGCATGGCACACTCCTCAAGGGTGTGCTTGACGGGCCCCTGATGATAGGGGCACGACTCCTTGAGCATCTTGTCGAAGAGGTTGGCACCTCCGGGAGGTTTCCGAGGCTTCTTGTACTCGGCGGCGGCGACAAGGTCCGCGTCGGCGGCATCGCGTTTCGCTTGCGACTTCTTCTTGCCCTTATTCTTGGCACCGCGCCGAGTTGACGCCTCGGGAGCATCTTCCGGTGGACGGCCCTGGGGCTGCTTGTCCTTCCGGAAAATGGCATCAACCGCCTCCTGGCCAGAGGCGAACTTGGTGGCGATGTCCATCAGATCGCTCGTCCTGGTGGGGGTCTTGCGACCCAGCTTGCTCACCAGGTCACGGCAGGTGGTGCCGGCGAGGAACGCGCCGATGACATCTGAATCGGTGACGTTGGGCAGCTCTGTGCGCTGCTTCGAGAATCGCCGGATGTAGTCCCAGAGAGACTCTCCCGGCTGCTGGCGGCTGCTTCAGAGATCCCAGGAGTTCCCAGGGCGCACGTACGTGTCCTGGAAATTGCTGGCGAAGGCTTGGACCAGGTCGTCCCAGTTGGAGATCTGCCCCGCGGGCAGGTGCTCCAGCCAGGCTCGAGCGGTGTCGGAGAGGAACAGGGGGAGGTTGCGGATGATGAGGTTGTCATCGTCCGTTCCACCCAGTTGGCAGGCCAGCCGATAGTCCGCGAGCCACAGTTCCGGTCTCGTCTCCCCCGAGTACTTTGTGATAGTAGTCGGGGTTCGGAACCGGGTCGGGAACGGTGCCCGTCGTATGGCGCGGCTGAAAGCCTACGGACCGGGTGGCTCGGGCGAAGGACTCCGATCCTCCCCGCTGTCGTAGCATCCCCCACGCCTGGGGTGGTAGCCTCGGCGCGCCCTGTCGTCGAGGTGGGCCCGACGGCTGTGATGATGATGCTCGTTGCCGAGGCGACCCGGGACTGCAGGCGCTGTGTTGCGCGTGCGCCCGGAGTGGACCGAGGCTTCCCGCATGAATCGGGAAGTCGCAGCGCGATGTTCCGAGGGGAACCCCTGCCTTCGGGAGGCAGAGCTTTCGGCCCGTCGGACCGCGACGTCCTCCAAGAGATTCTTGAGCTCTCCCTGGATACGCCGCCCCTCGGTGGTTGATGGCTCCGACATCGCGCGGAGGAGTATTGCCGCCGCAGCCAGGTTCTGGCCGACTCCGCTGGAATCCGGCGGCGGCCTCACCCTGACGTCGTCGGCGATGCGGTGCTGGATGTCCTGGGGGAGACGACGCGCTTCTCCAGCCGGGGGTTGGACCGCCCATTCCTGCTCGATGTCCCGGCGGATCGGCACAACCGTTCCTGCTCCCTCGTCGAGCCTGGCCTGCCTCTCGCGGATTTGCTTGAGCTGTGGGTCAGGACCCCCCGCCGGGACGGGGACCACAGCTAGCTCCCGAAGGATGTCAACGCGAGGCGCGGGCCTAGGGGGATCACCGTTTTCCGGCATACCAAGATGGTTGCCTTCGCCGGGACCCCCTAGATCGACGTGGAAACATTCACGACTTGGGCCGCGGTCCTCATTGTCGAGGCCGCGGCTGCCGTCGGAACAGTCGGAAAGGCAGTAGTCACATGTGGTCATGAAGTCCCGCACGACACTGGGGTTACCAAGTCCGGAGAAATCCCAACCGAGGTCGGGCTCGCCATCTTCCTCGGACCCCAAGGGCTCGTAGGTTGAGTCGGCCGTCAGTCGGTCCCAGGGTGACCGCACACGATACCCCAGAGGATTTGGACTCACCTCTAAGAGAGTGCTCACCGAAGCGGAGTCGCTTGGTGGATCGAGGCCGAATCCAAAAGACACGAGATGGGAATCGGTCGGTACCTTTTGGTCGACGGTCGGTGACGAGGTCGCGTCTGGGACTGACTGCACTGTTATCTCAGGTACGAGGGTGACGCCCAGCAAGTCCTTCGCGAGCGCGCTGGCGTCGTGCGTTTGCTTGAGATTGGCGTGTTGCGGGGAGGCGGCGCTCGTCTTCGTCTCAGACGCGAGATCGATGCCCGACGCGCCCTCCGTTGGGGCGCCGGCGCCGTCGACTCGCTCGACAGCCAACGAGGTGCCGCTTCCCGCTTGGCCTTGGTTGCCCCGCCTCCTCCTCCGTCGGCGGGGGAGGGGACGGGACAAGCCCGAATGTCGTCCTTCCACCACGTGGGGAAGGCGTCGTCGATTTCCCCGCCGGCGAGCGGGTTGTCGACCGCCATTGTCGCTGTCGCACGGCGGGGGAAGGAGTATCATGTCGTAGCTGCCGTCGAGGGACATGAACTCAAGATTCCCGAAACGGAGCACCGTCCTGGGCTGGAAAGGTTGCTGGAGACTGCCCATCCGGAGCTTGACGGGAAGCTGTTTGTCAACACGCAGCAGGCCCCTACCTAGCGCGCCAACTGTCGGTGTTTCGAAACCCGGGGGGTCCCTGGACCGACGAGTGAATTGTCGCCGCGTGCCCCAGCCCAGATGGGTCGACGCGAGGCGGAACGCGAAGGGGGGAAAGGAAGCAGCTGGAGGGAGGCAGGCGTGAGAGAGTGGATCCCGCGGCCTTCGTGTTAGCCCCGCGCCTGAGTCGGGTGCGCTTGCAGTAGGGGGATGCAAGCGTCCACGCGGGAGTGGGAGCGAGCAACCTTGCGCGAGCGCCGTCCCGTCCTTCCCCGTGCGGGCCAACCCTCTGTAAGAGGGCCCTGGTCCTTCCTTTTATAGGCGTAAGGAGAGGATCCAGGTGTACAATGGGGGGTGTAGCAGAGTGCTACATGTCTAGCGGAGGAGAGCTAGCGCCCTAAGTACATGCCGTCGTGGCAGCCGGAGAGGTTTTGGAACCCGGTTCGTGTGGTGTTGTGGCCGTCGGAGGAGCGCTGGAGCCTGGCGGAAGGATAGCTGTCGGGGCTGTCGAGTCCTTGCTGACGTCCTCTTGCTTCCGTAAGGGGGCCGAGAGCCACCGTCGTCACAGAGCGTGCGGGGCGCCATCATTGCCTATCTGGCGGAGCGAGCCAGATGGGACGCCGGTCTTGTTCCCCGTAGCCTGAGTCAGCTGGGGGTAGGGTAATGATGGCGCCTCCTGTCGACGTGGTTGGTCCGCGCCCTAGGTTGGGCGATGTGGAGGCTCCTCCGAGGTCGAGGTCGAGTCTGTCATCCGTGGACGTGGTCAAGTCCGAGCCCCTGGGTCGGGCGAGGCGGAGACCGTCGGTTGAGGCCAGGGCTGAGTCCGAGCCCTGGGGTCGGGCGAAGCGGAGTCCGTCGTCTCCTGGGGCTGAGCCCAAGTCCGAGCCCTGGGGTCGGGCGAGGCGGAGTTCGTCGTCTTCCGGGGCTGAGCCCATGTCCGAGCCCTGGGTCGGGCGGAGCGGAGTTCGTCGTCTTCCGGGGCTGAGCCCATGTCCGAGCCCTGGGTCGGGCGGAGCGGAGTTCGCCGTCTTCCGGGGCTGAGCCCGAGTCCGAGCCCTGGGTCGGGCGGAGCGGAGTTCGCCATCTTCCGGGGCTGAGCCCGAGTCCGAGCCCTAGGTCGGGCGGAGCGGAGTTTCCTATGACGCCCGAGGCCGGCCTTGGCTGCTGCCAGCCTCACTCTGTCGGGTGGCTCAGCAGTCGGGGCGGCGCAGGCGGCGCTGTCCTCTTGTCAGACCGGTCAGTAAAGCAGCGAAGTGACTGCGATCACTTCGGCTCTGTCGACTGGAGGGCGTGCGTTAGGGTAAAGGTTTTAGGCCACCTTTGCATTAAATGCCCCTGCGATTTGGTCGGTCGGCGTGGCGATGTGGCCAAGGTTGCTTCTCGGTGAAGACTGGGCCTCAGGCGAGCCGATAGTGTGCCCGTTGCTGGAGGGGGTCCTCGGGCGAGACGTAGGTTCTCCGGAGTCGGCTTCCCTTGCCCGAGGCTAGGCTCGGGTGAGGCACGATCATGTCCCTTGAATGGACCGATCCTTGACTTAATCGCACCCATCAGGCCTTTGCAGCTTTGTGCTGATGGGGGTTACCAGCTGAGATTTAGGGGTCTTGAGGGTACCCCTAATTATGGTCCCCGACAGCAATAGAACCAAGTGGCTATAGAGCGAGCTCTTGCGAATCACAAATAATCAAAGAGAAGGACAACATAAGGGACACAATGGTTTATCCCATGGTTCGGTCAAGTATAACACTTGCCTACCTCCACGTTGTGGCGTCCCAATGGACGAGGGTTGCACTCAACCCCTTTCAAGTGATCCAATGATCAACTTGAATACCACGGCTTTTCTTTGCTTATCTCTTTTTCCCGTTTGCGAGGAATCTCCACAAGTTGGAGTCTCTCGTCCTTACAACAAAGATCATAGTGAAAGCACAAGAGTAAGGGTGGGAAGCAACACACATAAATCCGCAGCAACACACACGCACACAAGCCAAGACTTGAGCTCAAAATGAAGCACAACGAGTTCACAACTAGAACGGAGCTCAATCACTAACACAGTCGATCAAGTGCGCGGAGACGGAGTGTGGAAGACTTGGAATGCTTAGAGTATGCTTGGGTGACTCCTCCATGCGTCTAGGGGTCCCTTTTATAGCCCCAAGGCAGCTAGGAGCCGTTGGAGACCAACAAGGAAGGCTAAGATTGCCTTCTGTCCGGTGCGCCACCGGACAATCACTGTAGACAGTCCGGTGCGGATCTCCTTCCTATTTTGGCGCAGTCGACCGTTGTAGCGACGTGGCATTTGGCGCACCGGACACTGTCCGGTGCACGCCAGATAGTCCGATGCCCCCTGCCGACCATTGGAGCGGGCCACACGTCGCCCGCGGATTGCGTGGCCGACCGTTGGCTCACCGGATAGTCCGGTGCCCCACCGGACAATCCGGTGAATTTTAGCCGTACGCCGTTGAACTTTTCCCGAGAGCGAAGACTTCGCCGCGGACGACTCACCGGACAGTCCGGTGCACCACCGGACAGTCCGGTGAATTGTAGCCGTACGCCGCCGTTGAGTCCCGAGAGCGGCCTGTTCACCGAGACTAGTCCTGGCGCACCGGACAGTCCGGTGCACCACCGGATCGTCCGGTGCACCCAGACCGAGCAGCAGTTGGTTGTACACAGCCAGCTCTTATCCAATCCATTTTCTCCTGTTTCTAGCACTTAGACACAATACATTTGTACCCAAATCAATGTACTAAGTCTAGAGACGTACCTTGTTACATGATTTGCACTTTTTCAATCTTTGGCATAAATTAACTCTTAGAGAATATGTGTTGGACACTTAATCACCAAAACACTTTAGAAATGGCCCAAGGGCACATTTCCCTTCCAATCTCCCCCTTTTTGGTGATTTATGCCAACACATCCAAAAGCAACCAAAAGAAGTGCAATATCAATGCAAAAGAGAACCAAATTGTTTTTGACTCTAATTTGGCATATTTGGATCATACTTTGCCACCACTTGGTTTGTTTTTGAAAATCAAATTTATTTTCCTATCTCTACAACAAACTCACTTGTTTGGGCACAAAGAGAGATAATCCAAGAGTAAAAATGATTAAGAGCCAAAAACTCCCCCTTTTTTCCATAGTCATAAATTCTCCCCACAATAGACTAAATTTTGCAATATGAGTGTTTTGGACAAATCAAAAAGTTCTAACTCTACTCATTTCAAAATTTCACAAGTGGTAGCTGATCCATTTGCTTTGGCCTTAATTTCTCCCCCTTTGGCATTAAGCACCAAAACAGGATCATTCTTGGCCCTTTAACCCCATTGCCTCACCAAAATCATCAATTAAGAGCAAAAAGGCAATAAGAGCATAGATATGAACTTGGAGTTATTACCAGAGTGCAGTGGAAGTCTTTGCATGGTCCAAGTTCACCTTTCCCTTTCAATTCACTTTTGAGACTAAATCAAGGAAACTCAACCACAAAGGTTAGTCTCAAAGGGTCAAGTTGTAACATGCCTCCCCCTAAATAAGTGCATCACTTGCAAATGGACTTGTGAGGTCCGGGGATCATGTGTACAACTTGAGCACCACAAATGAACAAAAATAGATTGAAATGCATAAATTAACCTGATCAAAGGCATAAAACACATGTATGCTATAGATCAATCCAAGTTACGCGAATCTAAGACATTTAGCTCACTACGCAACCTGCAAAACCTTTTTTCATCTAAAGGCTTAGTGAAGATATCGGCTAGCTGGTTCTCGATGTTAATATGGTACACCTCGATATCCCCCTTTTGCTGGTGGTCTCTCAGGAAGTGATGCCGGATGTCTATATGCTTAGTGCGGCTGTGTTCAACAGGATTATCCGCCATGCGGATTGCACTCTCATTGTCACATAGGAGTGGGACTTTGCTCAGATTGTAGCCAAAGTCCTGGAGGGTTTGCCTCATCTAAAGTAGTTGTGCGCAACACTGTCCTGCGGCAACATACTCGGCCTCAGCGGTGGATAGGGCAACGGAAGTTTGTTTCTTTGAGCTCCATGACACCAGGGACCTTCCTAGGAATTGGCACATCCCTGATGTACTCTTCCTATCAACCTTGCACCCGACATAATCAGAGTCTGAATATCCAATCAAGTCAAAGGTAGACCCCTTTGGATACCAGATCCCGAAGCAAGGCGTAGCAACTAAATATCTAAGAATCCGCTTAACGGCCACAAGGTGACATTCCCTTGGGTCGGATTGATATCTAGCACACATGCAAACGCTAAGCATAATATCCGGTCTACTAGCACATAAATAAAGCAAGGAACATATCATAGACCGGTACGCCTTTTGATCAACAGACTTACCTCCTTTGTTGAGGTCGACATGTCTATCGGTTCCGATTGGTGTCTTCGCGAGCTTGGCGTCCTTCATCCCGAACCGCTTGAGCAGGTCTTGTGTGTACTTTGTTTGGGAGATGAAGGTGCCATCTGTGGGGGACAGATATCCCCCGGGTCCACTAGAAGGCTAAAAGACATCGCGAAAGGCCTGTGGGCCCAATGATTCGCAAGGTCATCCCTTCGTGGGCCTGGAGAGGCACGTCTAGAAAAGTGAATTGACACAAGATTGGATTGACGCAGGCTTAGATGGCCCGATGAGTTTGAACGGCAACCGCAACAAGGACCCGACCTTCCCGCGCAGGGGCCACATACATCGGAACAGAGCGGAGATAGGTCAGCAGAATTATAGGAAGAAAGGCTCAATCGGTTCACTATTACTTAGGCTCACATTGTTATCATATCCACATGTACTGCCCCACGGTCGAATATATAAGGCCTAGGGGGCATCCCTTCAAAAATATATCTCACTACTTAGCCATCCACCCAGTTCTCTAACATCCTCGATACTAGAGAACCTCCTTGTAACCCACCACGCAAAGTATTCATGCCAGGACGTAGGGTATTACGCATCTCAAAGCGGCCCGAACCTGTACAAAATTGTCCACTGTCTCTCATGCATCTAGCGCGAACCATCGAGCTACAGTCGGTAACACTGTCCTAGCTACTCCAAAAAGCACCTCGAGGGGCAACCCTGGGTGCACGGTCGGACCCAAAACACCGACAGCTGGCGCGCCAGGTAGGGGGTGTGTCACTGATCCAAGCTAGCTCAATGGCCATCACTTTCCAGTGCCAGATCGTCCTCCGCCCGAGTCCACATTCTGCTTTGGAACCATCTCATCCGTGGCAGATGAAGAAGGAACTCTGCATCGCATCGCGGATCCACCGGAGAGAGAGAGAGCCTTCCTCAACAAACTCCGGAAAAGCCGGAGTGAAGCAGGAAAAAGCGCAACCTCCAACGCCCCGAACAAAGACTCCCTCCTACAAGCCAGGGGCAGAGGGTTCGTCAACCCGGAGAACTCTGCTATCCACCTCTTCCACAGAAACGTGGACACAGATCACTAGGAGAAAGGAGGCAAACAAGGTCAAGAATCGTCAAACCGCTCTTCTGGTACCTCCGCCCTCAAAGGAGAACAGAAAGAAGCTCATCACTACAACGGTTCTGTTCTACCCTGATGTCCTCTTCATTGGAGGAAGAGTGGAGTCAACTCCCATCTCCGACGATGAACCAACCGCGCCAGGAGAAGAACCTCTTCAGCGGGAATCTCGCCGACGAAGGAACCGACGCCGAAACGTTCGGCGACATCACGGAGCCGGAGAGCGGGACCCGGTGCAGCCCATGTCACGAGATGAGGTCTCGGAGATGGGAGAAACTCTAGAAGAGCGGGTCTCCAAGGAAAGGAGGAATTCCCGACGATGTGATCATCGGCAAGCTCAAGAGCAGGCTGAGCAGGAAGCGAGACAACGCCAAGAGAATCCACTTTTCGGACGAAACCTGGACCCCGACTTCGCCCGAGCCATGAACACACCGAGTGAGGTCGGTGGAGTATTGGCTCGGATAGCCAATGGCCTCCCTCGGACTCCGGATGCCGAGGGCTATCGGTGGCTGTTCACTCGGGCAGCTAATCACCTTCTACCTCTTGCTCATCCACCGAGTGATCTACGACACGCCATCAACAGCCGGTGAGACGCACGGAGCTCCATCAACGCCTCGCGTGAACGACGACACGAGAACGAGATCCGGCGCCGAGAAGAGTTTGACCGGGATCACGACATCCCTGCGCCGAGTCAGGCCAGCAGAACTGAGTCGGCAACGGTTTCGACTGGTGGCACGACCCGGGGACGGTCGAGGCACCACGACAACAACTCCCCTCCTTGGGACAGACATCATCATCGACGACAGGAGGACACGTGTGGAGTATTGGTGCTCACTCCACGCCTCAGGGCCATTCAATGGCCCACTAACTTCAAAGTCTCCAACGTCGACAAGTACGAGCCTAAGCAGGATCCGGGAGGCTGGTTGGCCGTTTACACCACCGCCGCTCGAGCTGCTAGGGCGACCGAAGATGTGATGACCGCATACTTGCCTATCGTCCTCAGGCAGGATGTACTGCAATAGCTGCGACACCTACCCCGACACTGCATTGACGACTGGAGCGACTTCAGTCGACGCTTCACCGCCAACTTTTAATCTCTCTCCGACAAGTAGGCGCAGCCATGGGACCTCAAATCCATCAAGCGCCGAGGGGATGAAACTCTCCGGTCATACCTCAAGAGATTTCAGACCATGAGAAATCGTATCCCTGAGGTCGCGGAAGCGGCAGTGATCGAGGACTTCTACAGGGGAGCTAATGACTCAGCCTTCGTCCGAGCCATACTGCAGAAGGCGCCGACTACCTCCGAGCAGCTGTTCCGGGAAGCCAACCTCTACATCACCGCCGACGAACGAGCTCAGGACCTCATCGGAGGAGCAAAGCCTGCACCGGCGGCACCGCGGCGGGACACGAACCAACAACCCGACAAACGTTGGGAGAAGAGGCCTCGTGAAGAAGTCCACGTCGCCGGACCACCCGCCTCTCGCGCCCAAGGAGGACCTCGTGGAGGCGAACGTACGCTGGACGACATCCTCGACGCCCAGTGCCCGTACCACAAGGACATGCGCCACACCCTCCGGAACTGCAGAGACTTCAAGCACTCCGTGGGGAACGGCCGACCCTTCCAACCTCTGCCACCTCCCCCACCATGAGGAGGACCTGGAGAACCTCGACAACCCCAACAGCAGGAGGGGGAGGAGGCAGAGCATTCCCGCGCGTCGACAGAGAGGTCAACGTCATCTTCGGCGGACATGGGTCGCAAGAAAGCAAGAGGCAACAAAAGCTCAACGACCGTCAGATACTGGTGGCGACCACTAGTCCTCCCACCCCGTATCGATGGTCCGAACACCCGATCACCTTCACTCGTGCGGATCAGTGGCTCAACTTCGACCACCCGGGCAAGTACCCGCTCCTCGTCGATCCGGTGATCCGAGAAAGCAGGGTAAAGAAGGTATTAGTGGACGGGGGATGCAGCATCAACGTCACCTTCCCCCGGACGCTTCAAGGCTTGGGAGTTCCCCTCAAAGAGCTCCACGAGTCAGACACTCCTTTCTTCGGCATTGTGCCGACTGAAGGAGAATATCCACTGGGACACATCTACATGCCAGTCACCTTCGGAACTCCGAAAAACTACAGAACCGAGTTCCTGAGGTTTGAGGTGGCGAACTTCGACTGCGGATACAACGCCATCATCGGCAGGCCTAGATTTGCGAAGTTCATGGCCATTCCACATTACACGTACATGATATTAAAGATGCCAGGACCACAAGGAATCATAATTGTGCGCGCTGACTTCCAAGGCGCCGCAGAGTGTTTCCGAGTGACCATTCAGGCGGCCCTCACCACCAAACCGTCGGAGACTTCTTCTGCGCAGGCGAACTCAAAGCCTAAGGAAGACCTCGCGGTACCCGCGAATGAAGCTCAAGCCGTGACCTCTATGCGGCCGACTGAAGAAACCAAAAGAATCAACCTCGGGTTCGCCGATGAACGCAAGACCGCCATCATCAGTTCCAGCCTGGATGACAAATAGGAAGGCGCGCTCGTCCAGTTTCTACAAGATAACCGAGACGTATTCGCATGGCGACCTGCGGATATGCCGGGAGTCCCGAGAGAACTGACCGAGCACAAACTGAAGGTCTACCCCCAGGTGAGGCCGATCCGATAGAAATTACGTCGTTTCACGCCTGACAAGAGAGAAGCCATCCGTGCAGAGCTAGCTCGCTTGGTCGCGGCCAGATTCATTAGAGAAGTGTTACATCCCGAGTGGTTGGCAAATCATGTTCTTGTACTCGAAAAGAATAAAGTGGATTGGCGCATGTGCGTCGACTATACGGACCTCAACAAACATTGTCCGAAGGATCCCTTCGGACTTCCTAGATGTAACACCCTAAAATTCGATCTTGGAGAATTAAGGAAAAATTTTCCAAGGGTTTTCAATCAAAACACCTTTCCTTAATAATATTCATAATTTCAAAGTTACTATCCCAAAATTCATATCATTTTTTTTAGATAAATTAAAGTATTCTTGGATTGAGATTATGTATAAGAATTATGATAAAAACTATTTCTTAATATATAACCTACAACATAAATTACATTTTACTAAAAATTCATAAGATATGAACTATTTTCTATTTTATGATTGGAGTCATGTATAAAATAATTAAAACAAATATATATCAAATAATAGTAATAATATAAAGTTTTTCATTTATGTTGGTGTTCTATTCGGAATTTAAATTTGAGTTCGGATTGAATTTGAAAATAGGAAAATGAAATGAAAAAGAAAGAAAGAAAACAAAAAAAAAAGAGAAAAGAGAAAGACCACCTAAACCCCATCTGGGCCGAATCTCCATCCACGGCCCAGCTCCACCACTCCACCATATCAGCACACCTGTGACACTAACGGGTGGGTCCCTCGTGTCGGCCCCTGGCCCTTCTCACCTCGGGCCACTGGTGGGTGGACCCCGCTAGTCGGATCCTCCTTCCCCTTCCAGATCGGAATTCTGTTTCCTGGCGGTGGGCTGGGCAAGAGCGCCTCCACCGGATCCCCGTGATCTGCGCTCGGTGGGGCCCTTTTGGTTAGACCTGGGCTTATTTAATCCGGTCGCCATCACCAGGATCGGGGGGAGCCGGAGTAGCTCGCCGTGAGCAGGAAGACACCATTACAGAGTACTATGGGGAGAGAAGAGAAGAAACTGCGAAGCGCCATGGGTCCGCCGCGGGTGCTCCTGCGCGGGGGTAGCCCTGCTCCTGCTCCTCTGCCCAGCGCCGATGTCCTCCTCAGCTCGGGAGCCCCAGCTCGAGTTGTCGTCAGCTGTCAATTGGAAGTCATGGTGTGCCCGTGTTCGTCAGGAACTGAATCCGCCGCCGCCGTGCTTCTGCCTCTCTGCAACCGGTTGGAGTACCGCTGGGGTGCGGGGGAGTCATCTGCGCCCTCGGTGTGTGCTTTCCCAGCAAGTTGCAGGTCTCAGCGGCTACGGGTTGGTGGCGATTCCTCGCCGGAGTACGAACTCCTCCGCGTGCCCGCTGGTCGCCGTGGCCGGAGGTCTCCGATATACCATTGTCGGTGAGACCTCTTTCTTAGTGATTACCACATCCTTCTCTTCGTTTTGCACCGCGTGGGGATCGAATTTGACTGTCGGAGTGGAAACTACGGTTGCCCCGGCGATGTTCGCCGCCGCGGTGGGAAGGACTCCTCCGCGCGGACTGGCATGTGGAAGAAAAGGCACCAGCCGTTGATCAACCTGTGAACGGGTCAGATTAAAACGCTGGTACCTTTTCACTCCAGTGAACCCCGACCATTGATCCGTGTATCAACGATGTAGATTTAGTCTGGGCATACCTCTTGTGTGGGCAGATCAGAACCGTTGATCTGCAGGCATGCGGCCAGAATTAGATCGTTGGGTAACCCTTCGCGCATGTAACCTTAGCCATCGGATCGTGATCTCACGGCTCAGGTTTGATAATACCCCTTCGGCCAGCGCGTGTTACAAAAGAGCCCCTCGGTTTTCACATAATAAACCCGCAGTCCACCTGGAGGATTTCCTGTGTCTCGGGAAAACTTGCAAGCTAGCCCCTGCGCTTTCCTGTAAATGAGGCCCAGTCCAGAACTCATTTAATTTGAATAAATGAAATAGAAAATGGATTTTTAATATGAAAATAATTACTTGAACTTGATTAAATCATAGAAAATCCATTTTTAATCCAAATTAATCCATTCCACTTTCTAAAATTTTGTAATTTTATTCTCTACCACCTAGAACCTCTGTTTTGTCATGAAAACAATTAGAAATTTAATCTCTCACTTAATCCATTTTAAACACATAAAACCTTTGAAAATTCATAACTTAAAATCTACAACTCCAAAATTAATAATTCTTTTTCCTGTGATCTTATTTTAATATGTAGATTATTAATATGTATTTTGCATATATGTTTGGTGTAATGTTAATTTTGCCTATACACTGTTTGTTTGTATTGCTACGACTAGTGCGAGGTCACGAGTCATCTGAAGATCATCCTGGTACCTGGATTCTCAAGGCCCAGGCAAGTTGTGCCCTTGATCACTTTTTTTTCACCTACTCATGTTCTAATTAATCATAATGATCTGCATAGGTTAATTTTGATGGGACCCAATAGGTTACCCTAGTTTGTCTATCTTTATACCTTGTTTACCACTGAACTTTCTGGGTAGTACTTGCTAGTGCTATATGTGGTTTTGGGTATGGAGATACACCATTCATGATTATACTTTTGTTATCAGTTGTTATTTATGATTCATGTTGAGATCATTATGTTAATTGGAACATGGAGCGACCACCCGGGAAAACAGTGCTACCACAAGGGTAGTATGGGATGCCCTTGGCTGATTAATTAGGAAAGCTAGTGGAAGACTACCTTACCCGAAAGGGGCAAGGGCAGTAGGGGAGAGGTCAGTGTAGGGAGGCCCTCGGGAGGATTTTGCTGCGATGGCGGTCTTGCAAGGGATTCCTGCACTGGATCTTCCTATAAACTGTAGCGGGTTTTCGGAAGCTAGTGGAACTTTGTAAAGGCCTCGTAGTGAATCCCTAGCCATTCACCTCGGAAGTGTCTAAGGGCTTTGCAAACCCTGGCGACATGGGATACACGACTTGTGGGTAAAGATGCGCAACCTCTGCAGAGTGTAAAACTGGTATACTAGCCGTGCTCACGGTCATGAGCAGCTCGGACCCTCACATGATTAATTTATGGAACTAAATTCAATTTGTCATATGCATTGCATTGCAGGTGAAGTTGTTAACTTTTGTTCTACTATTTAATTGGGTTGGTATTTACTTATACTTAGTAATTGCTAATAAAATTTTGACCAACTTTAAAAGCAATGCTCAGCTCTAACCATCTTCTCTGGTAAGCCTTACACTTCACGTGAGCTCCCACCTTTGGCGAGTTCATGCACATTATTCCCCACAACTTGTTGAGCGATGAACGTATGTGAGCTCACTCTTGCTGTCTCACATACACCACAGGTCAAGACCAGGTACTGCAGGATGATGCTCATGGAGGATGCTGTGATGAGTTCGTGAGAGGTCTAGGTCGTCGTCTCCCAGTCAACTTTGGGTTGCTGGACCGTTGTCTCCTTATAATGTAATTATTTATTTTGTATAGAACTCCTGTTATATATAAAGTTGTGACATTCGATCCTGTGCCACTATACATCATATGTGTGAGACTTGGTCCCAGCATACCTGGTGTTTATGTTCGCGCCCGGGTTTTGGACCCCTAAAATCCGGGTGTTACAGCTCTTGCCCAGCTCCACCACTCCACCATATCAGCACACCTGTGACACTAACGGGTGGGTCCCTCGTGTCGGCCCCTGGCCCTTCTCACCTCGGGCCACTGGTGGGTGGACCCCGCTAGTCGGATCCTCCTTCCCCTTCCAGATCGGAATTCTGTTTCCTGGCGGTGGGCTGGGCAAGAGCGCCTTCACCGGATCCCCGTGATCTGCGCTCGGTGGGGCCCTTTTGGTTAGACCTGGGCTTATTTAATCCGGTCGCCATCACCAGGATCGGGGGGAGCCGGAGTAGCTCGCCGTGAGCAGGAAGACACCATTACAGAGTACTATGGGGAGAGAAGAGAAGAAACTGCGAAGCGCCATGGGTCCGCCGCGGGTGCTCCTGCGCGGGGGTAGCCCTGCTCCTGCTCCTCTGCCCAGCGCCGATGTCCTCCTCAGCTCGGGAGCCCCAGCTCGAGTTGTCGTCAGCTGTCAATTGGAAGTCATGGTGTGCCCGTGTTCGTCAGGAACTGAATCCGCCGCCGCCGTGCTTCTGCCTCTCTGCAACCGGTTGGAGTACCGCTGGGGTGCGGGGGAGTCATCTGCGCCCTCGGTGTGTGCTTTCCCAGCAAGTTGCAGGTCTCAGCGGCTACGGGTTGGTGGCGATTCCTCGCCGGAGTACGAACTCCTCCGCGTGCCCGCTGGTCGCCGTGGCCGGAGGTCTCCGATATACCATTGTCGGTGAGACCTCTTTCTTAGTGATTACCACATCCTTCTCTTCGTTTTGCACCGCGTGGGGATCGAATTTGACTGTCGGAGTGGAAACTACGGTTGCCCCGGCGATGTTCGCCGCCGCGGTGGGAAGGACTCCTCCGCGCGGACTGGCATGTGGAAGAAAAGGCACCAGCCGTTGATCAACCTGTGAACGGGTCAGATTAAAACGCTGGTACCTTTTCACTCCAGTGAACCCCGACCATTGATCCGTGTATCAACGATGTAGATTTAGTCTGGGGCATACCTCTTGTGTGGGCAGATCAGAACCGTTGATCTGCAGGCATGCGGCCAGAATTAGATCGTTGGGTAACCCTTCGCGCATGTAACCTTAGCCATCGGATCGTGATCTCACGGCTCAGGTTTGATAATACCCCTTCGGCCAGCGCGTGTTACAAAAGAGCCCCTCGGTTTTCACATAATAAACCCGCAGTCCACCTGGAGGATTTCCTGTGTCTCGGGAAAACTTGCAAGCTAGCCCCTGCGCTTTCCTGTAAATGAGGCCCAGTCCAGAACTCATTTAATTTGAATAAATGAAATAGAAAATGGATTTTTAATATGAAAATAATTACTTGAACTTGATTAAATCATAGAAAATCCATTTTTAATCCAAATTAATCCATTCCACTTCCTAAAATTTTGTAATTTTATTCTCTACCACCTAGAACCTCTGTTTTGTCATGAAAACAATTAGAAATTTAATCTCTCACTTAATCCATTTTAAACACATAAAACCTTTGAAAATTCATAACTTAAAATCTACAACTCCAAAATTAATAATTCTTTTTCCTGTGATCTTATTTTAATATGTAGATTATTAATATGTATTTTGCATATATGTTTGGTGTAATGTTAATTTTGCCTATACACTGTTTGTTTGTATTGCTACGACTAGCAGTGAGGACACGTGTCATCTGAAGATCATCCTGGTACCTGGAATCTCAAGGCCCAGGCAAGTTGTGCCCTTGATCACTTCTTTTCACCTATCCATGTTCTAATTAATCATAATGATCTGCATAGGTTAATTTTGATGGGACCCAATAGGTTACCCTAGTTTGTCTATCTTTATACCTTGATTACCACTAAACTTTCTGGGTAGTACTTGCTAGTGCTTTATGTGGTTTTGGGTATGAAGATTACACTATTCATGATTATACTTTTATTATCAGTTGTTATTTATTGTTCATGATAAGATCATTATGTTAATTGGAACATGGAGCGACCACCCGGGAAAACAGTGCTACCACAAGGGTAGTATGGGATGCCCTTGGCTGATTAATTAGGAAAGCTAGTGGAAGACTACCTTACCCGAAAGGGGCAAGGGCAGTAGGGGAGAGGTCAGTGTAGGGAGGCCCTCGGGAGGATTTTGCTGCGATGGCGGTCCTGCAAGGGATTCCTGCACTGGATCTTCCTATAAACTGTAGCGGGTTTTCGGAAGCTAGTGGAACTTTGTAAAGGCCTCGTAGTGGATCCCTAGCCATTCACCTCGGAAGTGTCTAAGGGCCTTGCAAACCCTGGCGACATGGGATACACGACTTGTGGGTAAAGATGCGCAACCTCTGCAGAGTGTAAAACTGGTATACTAGCCGTGCTCACGGTCATGAGCAGCTCGGACCCTCACATGATTAATTTATGGAACTAAATTCAATTTGTCATATGCATTGCATTGCAGGTGAAGTTGTTATTACTTTTGTTCTATTACTTAATTGGGTTTGGTATTTACTTATACTTAGTAATTGCTAATAAAATTTTGACCAACATTAAAAGCAATGCTCAGCTCTAACCATCCTTTTTGGTAAGCCTTACACTTCACGTGAGCTCCCACCTTTGGCGAGTTCATGCACATTATTCCCCACAACTTGTTGAGCGATGAACGTATGTGAGCTCACTCTTGCTGTCTCACATACACCACAGGTCAAGACCAGGTACTGCAGGATGATGCTCATGGAGGATGTTGTGATGAGTTCGTGAGAGGTCTAGGTCGTCGTCTCCCAGTCAACTTTGGGTTGCTGGACCGTTGTCTCCTTATAATGTAATTATTTATTTTGTATAGAACTCCTGTTATATATAAAGATGTGACATTCGATCCTGTGCCACTATACATCATATGTTTGAGACTTGGTCCCAGCATACCTGGTGTTTATGTTAACCCCGGGTTTTGGACCCCTAAAATCCGGGTGTTACAGAAGTGGTATCAGAGGAATGTTGACTGTAGGACGAAACCTAGATAGAACTGGACAACCCTTGTCTACTTACCTCTGCTACTCTGATTCTTTCTAAAACTTTCCTTAATCTTTTCTCATCTTTTTCCGCTTTACTCTGATTACTCTTACCCTTTCACTTCTAAAGACAAACGTGGATTTCACACTTCGAAATCCAGTGCCTAAAGTGACTTTAGGAATAGGAGACCTAATCCTAGGAACAAAGAAAAAAAAACTATTTTTATAAGCGTCTATGTACTTGAATGTTTGTTCTTATGAAACTTGTTTGATTTGGATCTTTGATTGAGTGTGATGAGTTGTGGAGTAATGTCCACAATTGCATCTGCATATACACATAGGTATAAAAAAATATAATTATAAAATAACTAGACAACCTAGATTATCCCCATTGGAACATATCTAGCTTAAGAGATTTATCTTATCCTAAAAGATCTCATTCTAACCAATTCCTCTTATCTTAAAAGGATTCTCTCTTATCTTAATAGATCCATCTCATCTTAAAAGATACTCATCTTATCTTGAAAAGATTTTATCTCATCCTAATAGATCTAACTGACCTCAAAAGATTTTATCTTATCTTTATGGATTCATCTTGTCCTAATAAGCATATTTTACCCACCCTAGTAACAACCAAGATCTAATCCAAAGTAATTAGATATTATCTAGTCTAATCTAGGTATATCTAACCCAATCCAGATTCTATCTAATCTAAATATGACCCAATCTAAAGTGAGTTATTAACAAGTTAGTTAAGTTGGTGATATAGGTTAGACACTGTCTCTACAAATATATCTTAACCTAAATTAATGTCTTATACCAACTCATCCAATAGCATACCTATATCATATAATCCATCCTATCTTAAAAGATGCTACCATACCCTAATAATATTTATCCTACCCTGGTAGATATAGCTAATCTTAACTAGTTTAGCCTAGTCATATCCAACCTAATCTAGATTTTATCTAATCTATTATGATCTAATCTAGAGTAAGTTACTTAATGCTGATACAAAGGATAAGGCCATACTCCTAAATCACTTAAGCCTAGTTTGGAGACTTATATCAACTTGGCCATACACAACAACTCGATCTATTTAACAAGTTACATAACTTACCCAATCAATAGAGTCTTAATGGATTGCATAATCTATCAACCACCACCTGACATCAAACCAGATTTTGACCTACATCATGTAGTCTATCTCATCCATACCTATATTAACCATATTCCCCAGCCCAATAATATACACTAACTCCTAATCAATAAGACAAGACAAGGAAGGATGAGCACCAACTCAAGTCTTCAAGGATCAAGTGAGGTCACCAAGATGAGTCAAGATCCACAATCTTGGATGGAGTATTTCCTTACCACACTCATTCTTACCCAAACCTATCCATGATTTGAAGGCATCTTTCTATCCTACACAATAAGGAGACTATACCTATATATACCCCTGCTTTCATAACCACTTTTTAAATAACACGACACTTCTTAGAAGTTAAAGGCTAAACTATAAATAAAGCTTGGTCCTTACAAATCTCGAGGGCGAGATTTTTGTTAAGGGGGGTAGGATTTGTAACACCCTAAAATTCGATCTTGGAGAATTAAGGAAAAATTTTCCAAGGGTTTTCAATCAAAACACCTTTCCTTAATAATATTCATAATTTCAAAGTTACTATCCCAAAATTCATATCATTTTTTTAGATAAATTAAAGTATTCTTGGATTGAGATTATGTATAAGAATTATGATAAAAACTATTTCTTAATATATAACCTACAACATAAATTACATTTTACTAAAAATTCATAAGATATGAACTATTTTCTATTTTATGATTGGAGTCATGTATAAAATAATTAAAACAAATATATATCAAATAATAGTAATAATATAAAGTTTTTCATTTATGTTGGTGTTCTATTCGGAATTTAAATTTGAGTTCGGATTGAATTTGAAAATAGGAAAATGAAATGAAAAAAGAAAGAAAGAAAACAAAAAAAAAAAGAAAAGAGAAAGACCACCTAAACCCCATCTGGGCCGAATCTCCATCCACGGCCCAGCTCCACCACTCCACCATATCAGCACACCTGTGACACTAACGGGTGGGTCCCTCGTGTCGGCCCCTGGCCCTTCTCACCTCGGGCCACTGGTGGGTGGACCCCGCTAGTCGGATCCTCCTTCCCCTTCCAGATCGGAATTCTGTTTCCTGGCGGTGGGCTGGGCAAGAGCGCCTTCACCGGATCCCCGTGATCTGCGCTCGGTGGGGCCCTTTTGGTTAGACCTGGGCTTATTTAATCCGGTCGCCATCACCAGGATCGGGGGGAGCCGGAGTAGCTCGCCGTGAGCAGGAAGACACCATTACAGAGTACTATGGGGAGAGAAGAGAAGAAACTGCGAAGCGCCATGGGTCCGCCGCGGGTGCTCCTGCGCGGGGGTAGCCCTGCTCCTGCTCCTCTGCCCAGCGCCGATGTCCTCCTCAGCTCGGGAGCCCCAGCTCGAGTTGTCGTCAGCTGTCAATTGGAAGTCATGGTGTGCCCGTGTTCGTCAGGAACTGAATCCGCCGCCGCCGTGCTTCTGCCTCTCTGCAACCGGTTGGAGTACCGCTGGGGTGCGGGGGAGTCATCTGCGCCCTCGGTGTGTGCTTTCCCAGCAAGTTGCAGGTCTCAGCGGCTACGGGTTGGTGGCGATTCCTCGCCGGAGTACGAACTCCTCCGCGTGCCCGCTGGTCGCCGTGGCCGGAGGTCTCCGATATACCATTGTCGGTGAGACCTCTTTCTTAGTGATTACCACATCCTTCTCTTCGTTTTGCACCGCGTGGGGATCGAATTTGACTGTCGGAGTGGAAACTACGGTTGCCCCGGCGATGTTCGCCGCCGCGGTGGGAAGGACTCCTCCGCGCGGACTGGCATGTGGAAGAAAAGGCACCAGCCGTTGATCAACCTGTGAACGGGTCAGATTAAAACGCTGGTACCTTTTCACTCCAGTGAACCCCGACCATTGATCCGTGTATCAACGATGTAGATTTAGTCTGGGGCATACCTCTTGTGTGGGCAGATCAGAACCGTTGATCTGCAGGCATGCGGCCAGAATTAGATCGTTGGGTAACCCTTCGCGCATGTAACCTTAGCCATCGGATCGTGATCTCACGGCTCAGGTTTGATAATACCCCTTCGGCCAGCGCGTGTTACAAAAGAGCCCCTCGGTTTTCACATAATAAACCCGCAGTCCACCTGGAGGATTTCCTGTGTCTCGGGAAAACTTGCAAGCTAGCCCCTGCGCTTTCCTGTAAATGAGGCCCAGTCCAGAACTCATTTAATTTGAATAAATGAAATAGAAAATGGATTTTTAATATGAAAATAATTACTTGAACTTGATTAAATCATAGAAAATCCATTTTTAATCCAAATTAATCCATTCCACTTCCTAAAATTTTGTAATTTTATTCTCTACCACCTAGAACCTCTGTTTTGTCATGAAAACAATTAGAAATTTAATCTCTCACTTAATCCATTTTAAACACATAAAACCTTTGAAAATTCATAACTTAAAATCTACAACTCCAAAATTAATAATTCTTTTTCCTGTGATCTTATTTTAATATGTAGATTATTAATATGTATTTTGCATATATGTTTGGTGTAATGTTAATTTTGCCTATACACTGTTTGTTTGTATTGCTACGACTAGCAGTGAGGACACGTGTCATCTGAAGATCATCCTGGTACCTGGAATCTCAAGGCCCAGGCAAGTTGTGCCCTTGATCACTTCTTTTCACCTATCCATGTTCTAATTAATCATAATGATCTGCATAGGTTAATTTTGATGGGACCCAATAGGTTACCCTAGTTTGTCTATCTTTATACCTTGATTACCACTAAACTTTCTGGGTAGTACTTGCTAGTGCTTTATGTGGTTTTGGGTATGAAGATTACACTATTCATGATTATACTTTTATTATCAGTTGTTATTTATTGTTCATGATAAGATCATTATGTTAATTGGAACATGGAGCGACCACCCGGGAAAACAGTGCTACCACAAGGGTAGTATGGGATGCCCTTGGCTGATTAATTAGGAAAGCTAGTGGAAGACTACCTTACCCGAAAGGGGCAAGGGCAGTAGGGGAGAGGTCAGTGTAGGGAGGCCCTCGGGAGGATTTTGCTGCGATGGCGGTCCTGCAAGGGATTCCTGCACTGGATCTTCCTATAAACTGTAGCGGGTTTTCGGAAGCTAGTGGAACTTTGTAAAGGCCTCGTAGTGGATCCCTAGCCATTCACCTCGGAAGTGTCTAAGGGCCTTGCAAACCCTGGCGACATGGGATACACGACTTGTGGGTAAAGATGCGCAACCTCTGCAGAGTGTAAAACTGGTATACTAGCCGTGCTCACGGTCATGAGCAGCTCGGACCCTCACATGATTAATTTATGGAACTAAATTCAATTTGTCATATGCATTGCATTGCAGGTGAAGTTGTTATTACTTTTGTTCTATTACTTAATTGGGTTTGGTATTTACTTATACTTAGTAATTGCTAATAAAATTTTGACCAACATTAAAAGCAATGCTCAGCTCTAACCATCCTTTTTGGTAAGCCTTACACTTCACGTGAGCTCCCACCTTTGGCGAGTTCATGCACATTATTCCCCACAACTTGTTGAGCGATGAACGTATGTGAGCTCACTCTTGCTGTCTCACATACACCACAGGTCAAGACCAGGTACTGCAGGATGATGCTCATGGAGGATGCTGTGATGAGTTCGTGAGAGGTCTAGGTCGTCGTCTCCCAGTCAACTTTGGGTTGCTGGACCGTTGTCTCCTTATAATGTAATTATTTATTTTGTATAGAACTCCTGTTATATATAAAGATGTGACATTCGATCCTGTGCCACTATACATCATATGTTTGAGACTTGGTCCCAGCATACCTGGTGTTTATGTTAACCCCGGGTTTTGGACCCCTAAAATCCGGGTGTTACACTAGAATAGACCAGGTGGTAGACTCAACCGCCAGGTGTTCTATGTTATCTTTCTTAGATTGCTATTCCGGATATCATCAGATCAGCTTGGCAAAAGAAGACGAGGAAAAAAACAGCATTCATCACCCCATTCAGAGCCTTCTGCTATACCTCCATGCCATTTGGCCTCAAAAACGCTAGAGCGACTTACCAGAGGGCTATTCAGACATGCTTAGCCGACCACTAGGGCAAGCGTGTGGAAGCTTATGTGGATGACATGGTGATCAAGACAGAAAACTCAGAAAATTTCATTGAAGATTTACAGCTGGTCTTCAACAGTCTGCGGCGATATCGATGGAAGCTTAATCCTGAAAAGTGTGTATTTGGAGTACCAGCAGGGAAATTGCTCGGGTTTATTGTCAGCCACCGGGGAATTGAGGCTTATCTAGAAAAGATCGAGGCTATCATGAGAATGGAGGCACCACGATCACAGAAGAAAGTACAAAGACTTACTGGATGCATGGCAGCCCTAAGCAGGTTCATATCAAGGCTGGGAGAAAAGGGCCTACTGTTCTATAAGTTGCTCAAGAAGGTAGACAAGTTCCAGTGGACTCTAGAGGCTCAGGAAGCTCTAGACGCACTGAAGAAATTCCTGACAACACCACCAGTGCTAAAACCGCCGTGTCGAGCCACGCCGAGTGAACCGGCTGAAGATTTGCTGTTGTACATCTCTTGCACGACTCACGTGGTGAGCACCGCGTTAGTAGTCAAGCGAGCAGAAGAAGGACACGCATACCCAGTGCAACATCCTGTCTATTTTATCAGTGAAGTCCTGGGTCCCTCGAAGAAGAAATGTCCTCAAGTTCAGAAACTATTGTATGCAGTACTTCTAACTGCACGCA
This sequence comes from Zea luxurians, assembly GCA_029449295.1. Classification (NCBI taxonomy): domain Eukaryota; kingdom Viridiplantae; phylum Streptophyta; class Magnoliopsida; order Poales; family Poaceae; genus Zea; species Zea luxurians. The sequence continues at coordinate 1,328,399 of JAOPSE010000034.1, forward strand.
AGCTCCGTCACTACTTTGACGATCACAAAATCATAGTAGTCACCGGATTTCCAATAGGGGATATTCTCCACAACAAAGAAGCCATCGGAAGAATAGCCAAGTGGGCCTGCGAGCTAGGGGCTCACGACATTGAGTTTCGACCTCGTACTGCAATCAAGACCCAAGCACTAGTTGACTTCGTATCAGAATGGACCGAGCAACAAGTGCCAGATAACCCAGAGACTGCAGAAGTATGGAGGTGTATTTCGATGGCTCGTTGAAACTGCAGGGGGCAGGGAATCCTTTTCATTGCACCCAGAGGTGAACAACTCAAATATGCTCTTCAGTTACTGTTCTCAGCATCCAATAATGCGGCAGAATATGAAGCTTTGATTCATGGACTGAACATTGCCATATCACTGGGCATCAAGAGGCTGATGGTATATGGGGATTCACTGGTGGTCATAAGTCAGATAAACAAAGAGTGGGATTGCTCGAATGACTCCATGGGGAAATACTGCACCGCCGTCCGAAAGCTAGAAGACAAGTTTGAAGGGCTGGAATTTCATCATGTGGAGAGGGATCGCAACGCAGCAGCTAATGCATTGTCGAAGCTAGGATCCAGTCGGACTCAGGTCCCACCTGGAGTTTTCGTCCAAGAAGTACTGCGCCCGAGCATCTCATTAGATCGGGTAGAAGAATGCAATATTCTGAGCCAACCCGAGTCAGAATCTGATGTCTGGAGGGAGCCAATCATCAGATACATAAAGAACGAGGAGGAGTCGAATGACAAAAATACAGCAGAGCGCATTGCAAGGCAGTCAGCTCACTACACCCACATTGGGGAACACTATACAGAAGGGGCGCGACAGGAGTCCTCATGAAATGCATTCTTTCGGCTACTAGGAAGCAACTGCTAGATGAGGTCCACGCTGGACAATGCGGAATACACACAGCATCCAGAACTCTGGTTGGGAAGGTCTTCAGGTCTGGTTTCTAATAGCCAACGGCGACGAGTGATGCAGCCAAGTTAGTCCAGAGGTGTGAAGCTTGTCAATACTTATCAAAACAGCAACATCTACCAGCACAGCAACTGCAAACCATACCTGTAACATGGCCGTTCGCGTGCTGGAGACTGGATATGATTGGACCCTTCAAGAAAGCTCAAGGAGGATACACTCATGTACTGGTTGCTATCGATAAATTCACTAAGTGGATAGAGTTCAAGCCCATTGCTTCTCTGACTTCAGCTAAGGCAGTGGAATTCATACATGACATAATATTCAGGTTTGGAATACCGAACAGCATCATAACCGACCTAGGATCCAATTTCACTAGTTCAGAATTCTTTGATTTCTGCGAACAAAAGAGCATCCAGATCAAATATGCGTCGGTAGCACACCCAAGAGCCAACGGGCAAGTAGAAAGAGCAACCAGAATGATATTAGAAGCACTCAGAAAGAAAGTCTTCGACAAGAATGAAAAGTTCACAGGAAAGTGGATCAGAGAGTTGCTGTATGTGGTCTGGAGCTTAAGAACTCAACCCAGCCGAGCTTTGCATGGAAACACTCCCTTCTTCATGGTTTATGGTTCGGAGGCAGTGCTACCTGCTGATCTCAAGTTTGGGGCACCAAGATTGATCTTCGAAAATATAGCTAAAGCTGAAGCTACCAGACTGGAGGATGTTGATATACTAGAAGAAGAATGATTGAATACAGTAATTCAGTCAGCCAGGTACCAACAGACTCTTAGGCGCTATCATGATAAGGCCATACGGCATCGATCCTTCGTAGTGGGAGATCTTGTCCTCCACCGAATTCTAACGGGGGAGGGGCGACACAAATTGTCACCACTATGGGAAGGATCATTCATAGTAACAAAAGTCACCCGACCTGGATCATATCGTCTCACTCAAATGGATGGCACGGAAATAGGGAACTCATGGAATATAGAGCATCTCAGGAAGTTTTACCCCTAGCTAGATTTCAAAAGCTATTGGGGTGACATTGTATTCTGTAATTGGGAGATACACCATCAATAAAATGACTTCATTCTCAAAGGCACTCGAATTGTTTTCTGCACGTTTACTTAACTTAGGGTGACCACTATACCCTATGAACGGAGCAATCGGCTTAAGTCGGCAATGACTTAAGGACATGTGACATGCTCACGCTTACTTAACTCAGGGTGACCACTATACCCTACGAACGGAGCAATCGACTTAAGTCGGAAATGACTTAAGGCGGTGTGACATGCTCACGCTTACTTAACCCGGGGTGACCACTATGCCCTATTAACGGAGCAATCGGCTTAAGTCGGCAATGACTTAAGACGGTGCAACATGCTCACGCTTACTTAACACAGGGTGACCACTATACCCTACTAACGGAGCAATTGACTTAAGTCAGCAAAGGCTTAAGGTGGTGTGACATGCTCACGTTTACTTAACTCAGGGTGACCACTGGACCCTACCAACGGAGCAGTCGGTTTAAGTCGGTAGTGACTTAAATCGGCAAGGCGCGCTTGAAAGGGAAATGTGCCCTTGGGCCATTTCTAAGTATTTTGGTGATTTAGTGTCCAACATAAGTGCCCTAGTGTAAAAAGGTGGACAAAGTACAAATCAATGATAAAGGTATGTTTCTCAGACTTAGTACATTGTTTTATGGACTAATGTATTGTGTCTAAGTGTTGGAAACAAGAAAAATCCAATTGAAAATGCCTTGGCTCGAGCAGCCAAGACTCTGCTCAGTCTGGGAGCACCGGACTGTCCGGTGGTGCACCGGACAGTGTCCGGTGCGCCAGGCTGGCTCTGGCGAACAGGCTGCTCTCGGGACTTCGACGGCGGTGTACGACTATAATTCACCGGACTGTCCGGTGGTGCACCGGACTGTCCGGTGGGCCGTTCACAGGCGAACTCGTCGCTCTCGGGAATTCATCGGCGACGTAAGACTATAATTCACAGGACTGTCCGGTGTGCACCGGACTGTCCGGTGAGCCAACGGTCGGCCGCGCGATCTGCGCGGGACACGTGGCCGAGCCAACGGCTAGAAGGGGGCACCGGACTGTCCGGTGTTGTCACACCCGGTTTTGGAAGGCAAACCGAATGCGAACTATGTACGTGCCAGGATCAGAACTCACGTACACAGCGATTACATAAATGAACATCGTCACACAATGCTCGAATAATAACATAAAAGAGTATTAACTTATTACATCACAGAGTCATAGACATCCACATAGTCATCAAGTTAACAGTTAAATCAAAGTGCTAGCGAAACGCAGTAAAGATAAGGCCTTCACAGGCAGCTGACTGGGGGTTGCCGCCAACCCACACCTAGAATTCGTCGTAGTCTTGGAACTCCTGGAAGTCTCCTTCCACGGCTTCGCCTTCTCCTGAGCAGTGGTTACAATGCGGACAACCTAGTGTTTGGTGGTAAAGCAAGGATGAGTACACATCAACGTACTCAGCAAATGTCCCGTTTGGCTGAAGTGGACTAGCTTTATGTGGGGTTAGGCTCAAGCAGTTGCTTTTAGTTGGTCAGGTATTTATCATTAGTAGAAGCCAGATTTTAGCATTAACCAACCCATGAACCATTCCCTCATCGAGGAACAACATCATCATATTCGAGCCAAAACCATAACATAATCCTTGTATCTCGAACCATCCGTATCTCTAATCAAAGAGGATCCCAAGGCTGCTCTTAACCGTGAGCACGGCTGATATATCAGTTTCACTACCCTCTGCAGAGGTCGCACACTTTACCCATGAGTCATGATTCCCTTTCTACCCGGGGAGAGCTAATCCCCATTGACCACTACCTAGGTGGTCCGGCAGGGCATCACTACGTAGCTTTTACAAAGATTCCCTAGAGATCGTAGCTGCCCGTTAGGTTTCTCCAGTTTGATAAACACAGTACCCCTCCCCGCAGGAGAGTGACTAACAAAAAGCAAAACGAAAGAACCTCGGCACTCAGCCTCGGCAGAGCAAGCACTGTGCCTGGACCCCATTGACGGCACGACGGCGAAGCAACTACACCTCTAGTTCCTCTAATTAATTAGCTAAGGGCACCCCATTTCACCCTCATGGTTGCACTGTTATCCCGGGTGGTCTCTCAACGAACAGGTCCTTACGGAGAGGTACTCAGGAAACAGCCTGAGCCCCCTAGAGTATCACAAGATCATCAACATCATCAGGATAACAGTATCATAAGTATTCACATCATGTTCATTGATTAAGTTAAGGCAGTAGCAGAATGCTAACCATAATAGCCCATAAGGTCATCAAGGATAAAGTAAAGTGTAAAGCTAGTCAATCCTTAGGTTCCAAGTAAGTAATGCGGGATAGTAAGTTATAAGTGAATAGGACATAATGGGTCAGAGGACACTTGCCTTCACCAAACTGCTGATCAGAGACTTCCTCTGCAACTTCCTCGGGAAACACAGACTGCTCGTTGTCTACGTAAAGTAATCATTCACACTATGCCCTTGGGAAATATCAAACAAAAACAATATACCAAACATATGCAGCAGAGAGATCACAAGTTCATAATAGAAAAGGGATAGGCACTCTGGTATTCCCTAGGTCTAGGGTAGAGGACTATACCAAGTGATTCATTATCCACTAATCAGGTTTAAGTCAGTGGTGGGATTAAATCATTATCTGGTTTTAAGTTCCTAAACTTAGGTGTTTAAGTCCATAAACTTAAGTGCTCCAACTTTTATTAAAGTCTACCAACTTCTAATTATCTCAAATAAGGTTCCAATAACCTTAATCCTATCCTAATGATTAACCATTAATTGGGACATGGAAACAGCAGGGAAACCTTGCTTAAACAGATAGATAATAATATTATGAACATTTTGCAATTTGAAGCACCTAATTTGGAGTTCATATGGCAAAGTTATGAATTTTACAAGTTTAGGGGTTAAAAATATACCCTAAGTACCTATTTTGGATTAAATAAAAGGTCCGAGGACCTAGCTGCAAGAAACCAGGGACGGCGGGTTCAAACTCCAGAAAACAGGGGGGCTCTTTAAGAAAACGCGTGGGCGAAAAGGTATCGGACTCCTACGGCCGTTGGATCTCAGGCGGACGGCCAGGATTAGATCCTGCGGGCGGGCGCGCGAGCGCGCGGCGGCCTGGGTGGCTGACAGGCGGGACCGGCAGGCAGCGCGAGCGCGCGGGCGGGCTGACAGGCGGGACCGGCGGGCAGCGCGAGCGCGCGGGCGGGCTGACAGGCGGGACCGGCGGGCAGCGCGAGCGCGCGGGCGGGCTGACAGGCGGGACCGGCGGGCAGCGCGAGCGCGCGGGCGGGCTGACAGGCGGGACCCAAACGGCAGGGAGACGGGGTGTGGGGGAAGCGGGCCTGGGCCGCTGGATCTCCGGCGGACGGCCAGGATCAGGTTTGGCCTAATTAAAACGGGACCGCCCGATCTGGGACGGACGGTGGGGATTGGGTGGCTGGCCTGGGCTTCTCCTACGGCTAGCTGGGGCGGCGGCGCTCGTCCCCGCGACGGAGAACTCGCCGGAGACGAGGGGCGCGGGCGCTTGGCGGGTCTCTGGGGCGACCTGAGTGGCCGGAAAGGTTGGGAAGGGCACGGGGAATTCTTTGGTGGGGTCCGGGTCGGGGCAGGGGCACCGGAGGGGGGCGGTTCACGGCGGAGTGGTTCGGCGGCGGCATAAATCTACTCCGGCGAGGAATTAAACGCAGCAGAGAGCAAAACAAAGGTCAATAGGGGCGGGAGAGGTTCTTTACCTCAAGGCGGGCTCCGGGGACTCCTCGGTGGCGGCGATGACGCGACGGTGACCCGGGGCGACGGTGGCGGACCTCAGCGGCTGCACGGAGGACGGCGGGTGAGCGCGGGCAGAGAGAAATAGGGAGGGGGAGAGGGAATTGGGGCGCGTCCCGGGTTGCGGACGCCGGGGCGAAGCTCACCGTGGCAATGGACACGGCGGAGCTCCAACGGCGGCCGGGAAACGAGCTCGGGACGGCGGGGGTTTATGGCGGCGGCGCTCTGACGTGCGCGCAGCGAGGGGGAGGGTGAGAGAGGGGCCTGCAGGTGCGCAAATGAGGGAGGGGGAGAGGGCGAGTGGGGCTCTGGGCTCTAGTGGCCGAAGCGAGGTGGTGGCGAGCTCCACGCGTGACGTGAGCGCGGAGTCCGCGGCACGCGCGGCGGCGGTTACGCGGGGACGACGGGGCTGACGGCCCAGGCCCGCGAGCAGAGAGAGAGAGGAAAGCGGGCGCGGAGAACGGTTGCGCTGACGGGCGGGCCCGCTAGGGCAGAGAGAGGAGGGGAAGCGGGCGCGCGGAAGGCGGCCGCGCTAACGGGTGGGCCCGCTAGGGCAGAGAGAGGAGGGGGGGGGGGGAGGCGCGCGCGCGGGATGGGCCTAGCTGGGCCGAAAGGCTGAGGGGGGGCGGGGAGTGGGCTTCTTTCCCTTTTCTTTTTAATCTGGAATTGTTTTCTCTTTTCTTTTTATTTTCTCTATTTGATTCAAATTCAAATAAGCCACAAATTCAAATTAGACTTTCTAAGAATTATGCACCAAACAAAAGTGAAATCTAGGGTTCAACATGATGCAACAATTCATACTCCCTTGGAGTTTGAGCCCATAGACTATAGTTACAAATAAAATAACCACTTTTCTCCTATAGAAATGAGAAAGAGAAGATTGGGGAAGGATGAGAAAAGGGAAGTAACACCTGAATTTGTGAATACGAGCAAAGAAATTTTATACCCCCAAATTCAGGGTGTTATAGGTGTGCACCGGACATGTCCGGTGAATCGGGCACCGGACAGTGTCCGGTGTGCACCAGACTGTCCGGTGTGCCAGTCGACAGAAGGCAAGATCAACCTTCCTAGAATGCTCTCAACGGCTCCTAGCTGCCTTGGGGCTATAAAAAGGACCCCTAGGCGCATGGAGGAGCACACCAAGCATTCTTACAACATTCCTAAGCACCAAGACCTCGATTCCGCGCATTTGTTTCGTTGTGATAGCATATAGAGCTCTAGTGGAGTTGTGAACTCATTGGGTTGTGTTGCGAGCTCTTGTTGCGACTTGTGTGCGTGGTGACACTCTGATTTTTGTGTCTTGTGTGCGTTGCTAATCCCTCCCTTGCTCCGTGCTTCTTTGTGAACTTCAAGTGTAAGGGCGAGAGGCTCCAAGTTGTGGAGATTCCTCGCGAACGGGATTAAGAAAAGCAAGCAAAACACCATGGTATTCAAGTGGGTCTTTGGACCGCTTGAGAGGGGTTGATTGCAACCCTCGTCCGTTGGGACGCCACAACGTGGAGTAGGCAAGCATTGGTCTTGGCCGAACCACAGGATAACCACCGTGCCATCTCTGTGATCGATCTCTTGTGGTTATTGTGTTTTGACTCCTCTCTAGCCACTTGGCATTTACTGTGCTAACGCTTAACCAAGTTTTTGTGGCTTAAGTTTTTCAAGTTTTACAGGATCACCTATTCACCCCCCCCCCCCTCTAGGTGCTCTCAATTGGTATCAGAGCCGTTCTCTTCACAAAGGGACTAATCGCCCGAAGAGATGGATCCTAAGGGGAAGGGAATCGTGATCAACGACAAAGAGAAGGAGTCTTTCATCAACGAGCCTAATGATGATAAGCCTACCGACTCGGGCTCGGGCCATAGACGCAAAGATGGAAGGAAGAAGAAGTCGAGACGCATCAAGGAGATCGTCTACTACGACGACAGTGATGAATCCACTTCTTCTCATAAGGACAACGACGACAATGACTATGACAATCGAAAGACGGTTAACTCAAACTTTTCTTTCGATTATTCGCGTATTCCTCAAAGTTCAAATTCACATTTGCTCTCCATTCCTCTCGGCAAGCCTCCACACTTTGATGGGGAGGACTATGGATTTTGGAGCCACAAAATGCGTAGTCACCTATTCTCTCTCCATCCAAGCATATGGGAGATTGTTGAGAATGGAATGAAGTTTGATAGCTCGGATAGTCCTATTTTTATTAATGAACAGATTCATAGAAATGCACAAGCCACTACTGTGTTGTTAGCATCCTTGTGCAGGGACGAATACCATAAAGTGAGCGGCTTGGACAATGCCAAGCAGATCTGGGACACCCTCAAGATTTCTCATGAGGGGAACGACGTCACCTTGCTCACCAAGATCGAGTTGGTGGAGGGAGAGCTTGGACGATTTGCAATGATAAGGGGCGAGGAGCCAACCCAAACATACAACCGGCTCAAGACCCTTATCAACAAAATAAGGAGCTACGGAAGCACGCGATGGACGAACCACGACGTCGTCCGATTGATGCTAAGGTCCTTTACCGTTCTTGATCCTCATTTGGTGAATAATATTTGTGAGAATCCTAGGTACACCAAAATGTCGCCCGAAGAAGTCCTTGGAAAATTCGTAAGTGGGCGAATGATGATCAAGGAGGCGAGGTACGTGGACGACGCATTGAATGGTCCAATCAACGAGCCTCAATCCCTTGCTCTCAAGGCAACAAGAAGCAAGGAGGCGCTACCTAGCAAGGTGGCACAAATTGAGGCGACCGGACTTAATGATGAAGAGATGGCCCTCATCATCAAGAGATTCAAGACGGTGCTAAAGGGTCGTAAGGGGCAGCCAAGCAAGACCAAGACAAAGGGGAAGCGCTCATGCTTCAAATGTGGTAAGCTTGGTCATTTTATTGCTAACTGTCCCAACAATGATAGTGATCAGGATCAAGGGAACAAGAGGGAGAAGAAGAAGAACTATAAGAAGGCAAAGGGCGAGGCACATCTTGGCAAGGAGTGGGATTCGGATTGCTCCTCGTCCGACTCCGACAATGAAGGACTCGCCGCCACCGCCTTCAACAAGTCATCCCTCTTCCCCAACGAGCGTCACACATGCCTTATGGCAAGGGAGAAGAAGGTATGTACTCGAAACTCTACTTATGCTTCTTCAAGTGAGGACGAATCTAGTGATGAGGATGAAATAGATTATTCATGTTTATTTAAGGGCCTAGATAGAACCAAGGTAGATAAAATTAATGAATTGATTGATGCCTTGAATGATAAGAATAGGCTTTTAGAAAAACAAGAGGACTTGTTGTATGAAGAACATGACAAATTTGTAGAAGCACAAAAATCTCATGCCTTAGAAGTTAAGAGAAATGAAATACTTTCTTGTGAATTATCTTCTTGCCATGAGACAATTTCTAGCTTAAGGAGCATGAATGATGATTTGAATGCTAAGTTAGAAATAGCTAGTAAATCAACAACTTGTGTAGAAAATGTTGTTATTTGCAATAGATGTAAAGATTTTGATATTGATGCTTGTAGTGAACACATAGCTTCTATTGCAAAGCTAAATGATGAAATGGCTAGTCTTAATGCCCAACTTAAGGCTAGCAAAAGTGATTTTGATAAACTAAAATTTGCTAGGGATGCCTACACGGTTGGTAGACACCCCTCAATTAAGGATGGGCTTGGCTTCAAGAGGGAAGCCAAGAACTTAACAAGCCATAAGGCTCCCATCTCCGCCAAGGAGAAAGGGAAGGCCCCTATGGCAAGTAGTACTAAAAAGAACCATGCTTTTATGTACAATGATAGAAGACAGTCTCATAGGAGTTGTAATGCTTTTGATTCACATGCCTATGATTCTTATTCTATGTTTGCTTCCAGTTCTTCCTATATGCATGGTAGAGATATGCCTAGGAAAAATATTCATCATGTGCCTAGAAAGAATATTGTTCATGTTCCTAGGAAAGTTATGAATGGACCCTCTACAATTTATCATGCTTTAAATGCTTCCTTTGCTATTTGTAGAAAGGATAGGAAGATAGTTGCTAGGAAATTAGGGGCAAAATGCAAGGGTGATAAAACTTGCATTTGGGTCCCTAAGACAATTGTGACTAACCTTGTAGGACCCAACAAGAGTTGGGTACCTAAGACCCAAGCCTAAATTTGCCTTGCAGGTTTATGCATCCGGGGGTTCAAGCTGGATTATCGATAGCGGATGCGCGAACCATATGACGGGGGAAAAGAAGATGTTCACCTCCTACGTCAAGAATAAGGATTCCCAAGATTCAATCATATTCGGTGATGGGAACAAAGGCAAGGTGAAAGGTTTAGGCAAGATTGCAATATCAAATGAGCACTCTATCTCTAATGTGTTTTTAGTTGAGTCTCTTGGATATAATTTACTATCTGTCAGTCAATTATGTAATATGGGATATAATTGTCTATTTACAAATGTAGATGTGTCTGTCTTTAGAAGATGTGATGGTTCACTAGCTTTTAAGGGTGTACTAGACGACAAACTTTATTTAGTTGATTTTGCAAAAGAGGAGGCCGGTCTAGATGCATGCTTAATTGCTAAGACTAGCATGGGCTGGCTGTGGCATCGCTGCTTAGCACATGTGGGGATGAAGAACCTTCACAAGCTTCTAAAGGGAGAACACGTGATAGGTTTGACTAACGTGCAATTCGAAAAAGATAGACCTTGTGCAGCTTGTCAAGCAGGTAAACAAGTGGGAGGAGCACATCACAGCAAGAATGTGATGACCACTTCAAGACCTCTGCTGGAGCTGCTGCATATGGACCTCTTCGGACCCGTCGCCTATCTGAGCATAGGAGGAAGTAAGTATGGTCTAGTTATTGTTGATGACTTTTCCCGCTTCACTTGGGTGTTCTTTTTGCAGGATAAGTCTGAAACCCAAGGGGCCCTCAAGCGCTTCCTAAGGAGAGCTCAAAATGAGTTTGAGCTCAAGGTGAAGAAGATAAGAAGCGACAACGGGTCCGAATTCAAGAATCTTCAAGTGGAGGAGTTCCTTGAGGAGGAGGGGATCAAGCACGAGTTCTCCGCTCCCTACACACCTCAACAAAATGGTGTGGTAGAGAGGAAGAACAGGACGCTCATTGATATGGCGAGGACTATGCTTGCAGAGTTCAAGACCCCCGAGCGTTTTTGGTCGGAAGCCGTGAACACGGCTTGCCACGCCATCAACAGGGTCTACCTTCACCGCCTCCTCAAAAAGACTTCATATGAGCTGCTAACTGGTAACAAACCCAATGTGTCTTATTTTCGTGTATTTGGGAGCAAGTGTTATATTCTTGTGAAGAAAGGTAGAACTTCTAAATTTGCTCCCAAAGCTGTAGAAGGGTTTTTATTAGGTTATGATTCAAATACAAAGGCGTATAGGGTCTTCAACAAATCATCGGGTTTGGTTGAAGTCTCTAGCGACGTTGTATTTGATGAGACTAATGGCTCTCCAAGAGAGCAAGTTGTTGATCTTGATGATGTAGATGAAGAAGACGTTCCAACGGCCGCGATACGCACCATGGCGATCGGAGATGTACGGCCTCAGGAACAATTGGAGCAAGATCAACCGTCTTCCTCAACTATGGTGCATCCCCCAACCCAAGATGACGAACAGGTACCTCAAGTGGAGGCGCATGATCAAGGGGGAGCACAGGATGTTCAAATTGAAGAGGAAGAAGCACCTCAGGCACCTCCAACCCAAGTTCGAGCGACGATCCAAAGGGATCATCCCGTCGACCAAATTTTGGGTGATATTAGCAAGGGAGTAACTACTCGTTCAAGATTAGTTAATTTTTGTGAGCATTACTCCTTTGTCTCTTCTATTGAGCCTTTTAGGGTAGAAGAGGCCTTGCTGGATCCGGACTGGGTGTTGGCCATGCAGGAGGAACTCAACAACTTCAAGCGCAATGAAGTTTGGACACTGGTGCCTTGCCCCAAGCAAAATGTTGTGGGAACAAAGTGGGTGTTCCGCAACAAACAGGACGAGCACGGGGTGGTGACAAGGAACAAGGCTCGACTTGTGGCAAAAGGTTATGCCCAAGTCGCAGGTTTGGACTTTGAGGAGACATTCGCTCCTGTGGCTAGGCTAGAATCAATTCGTATTTTGCTAGCATATGCCGCTCACCATTCTTTCAGGTTGTACCAAATGGATGTGAAGAGCGCTTTCCTCAATGGGCCGATCAAAGAGGAGGTGTACGTGGAGCAACCCCCTGGCTTCGAGGATGAACGGTACCCCGACCACGTGTGTAAGCTCTCTAAGGCGCTCTATGGACTTAAGCAAGCCCCAAGAGCATGGTATGAATGCCTTAGAGACTTTTTAATTGCTAATGCTTTCAAGGTTGGGAAAGCCGATCCAACTCTCTTCACTAAGACTTGCGATGGTGATCTTTTTGTGTGCCAAATTTATGTCGATGACATAATATTTGGTTCTACTAACCAAAAGTCTTGTGAAGAGTTTAGCAGGGTGATGACGCAGAAATTCGAGATGTCGATGATGGGCGAGTTGAACTACTTCCTTGGGTTCCAAGTGAAGCAACTCAAGGACGGCACCTTCATCTCCCAAACGAAGTACACGCAAGATTTGCTAAAGCGGTTTGGGATGAAGGACGCCAAGCCCGCAAAGACGCCGATGGGAACCGACGGACACACCGACCTCAACAAAGGTGGTAAGTCCGTTGATCAAAAAGCATACCGGTCCATGATAGGTTCTTTGCTTTATTTATGTGCTAGTAGACCGGATATTATGCTTAGCGTATGCATGTGTGCTAGATTTCAATCCGATCCTAAGGAGTGTCACTTAGTGGCTGTGAGGCGAATTCTTAGATATTTAGTCGCTACGCCTTGCTTCGGGATCTGGTATCCAAAGGGGTCTAACTTTGACTTGATTGGATATTCAGATTCCGACTATGCTGGATGTAAGGTCGATAGGAAGAGTACATCGGGGACGTGCCAATTCTTAGGAAGGTCCCTGGTGTCGTGGAACTCTAAGAAACAAACTTCCGTTGCCCTATCCACCGCTGAAGCCGAGTACGTTGCCGCAGGACAGTGTTGTGCGCAACTACTTTGGATGAGGCAAACCCTCCGGAACTTTGTCTACAATCTGAGCAAAGTCCCACTCCTATGTGACAATGAGAGTGCTATCCGAATAGCGGAAAATCCTGTTGAGCACAGCCGCACAAAGCACATTGACATCCGGCATCACTTTTTGAGAGACCACCAGCAAAAGGGAGATATCGAAGTGTTTCATGTTAGCACCGAGAACCAGCTAGCCGATATCTTCACTAAGCCTTTAGATGAAAAGACCTTTTGCAGGCTGCGTAGTGAGCTTAATGTCCTAGATTCGCGGAACTTGGATTGATTCATAGCATACATGTATTTATGCCTTTGATCATGTTCCTTATGCATTTTGTTGCTTACTATGGTGCTCAAGTTGTACAATCACTCCCCGGACCTCACAAGTCCTTGTGCAAGTGATGCACATATTTAGGGGGAGTTGTGCTACAACTTGACCCTTTGAGACTAACCGTTTGCTTGAGTTTGCTTGATTTAGTCTCAAAGGAGTTTTGAAAAGGAAAAGGTGGACTTGGACCATGAAAGACTTCCACTGCACTCCGATGAGAGGGTAACTAATTCCAAGTTCATCTCACGTCCTCTTATTGCCTTTGTGTTCTCATTTGAAGATTTTGGTGAGGCAATGGGGTTAAAGGGCCAAGATTGATCCTGTTTTGGTGCTTGATGCCAAAGGGGGAGAAAATAAAGGCCAAAGCAATAGATGGATCAGCTACCAATTGAGAAATTTTGAAAATAGTAGATTAGAGCTTTTGGTTTGTCAAAACTTTTTTATTGACTCTCTTGTCAAAAGTTAGCTTCTTGTGGGGAGAAGTGTTGATTATGGGAAAAAGGGGAGTTTTTGAAATCTTGAATCAATTTCTCTTGGAATGACTCTCTTTATGTCTTAACATGTGTGTTTGACTTAGAGATAGAAATTTGAGTTTGATTTGCAAAAACAAACCAAGTGGTGGCAAAGAGTGATCCATATATGTCAAATTTGAATCAAAACAATTTTGAGTTCTTATTTGAATTGATTTTGTACTTGTTCTACTTGCTTTATGTTGTGTTGGCATAAATCACCAAAAAGGGGGAGATTGAAGGGAAATGTGCCCTTGGGCCATTTCTAAGTATTTTGGTGATTTAGTGTCCAACATAAGTGCCCTAGTGTAAAAAGGTGGACAAAGTACAAATCAAGGATAAAGGTATGTTTCTCAGACTTAGTACATTGTTTTATGGACTAATGTATTGTGTCTAAGTGTTGGAAACAAGAAAAATCCAATTGAAAATGCCTTGGCTCGAGCAGCCAAGACTCTGCTCAGTCTGGGAGCACCGGACTGTCCGGTGGTGGACCGGACAGTGTCCGGTGCGCCAGGCTGGCTCTGGCGAACAGGCTGCTCTCAGGACTTCGACGGCGGTGTACGGCTATAATTCACCGGACTGTCCGGTGGTGCACCGGACTGTCTGGTGGGCCGTTCACAGGCGAACTCGTCGCTCTCGGGAATTCATCGGCGACGTACGGCTATAATTCACCGGACTGTCCGGTGTGCACCGGACTGTCCGGTGAGCCAACGGTCGACAGGGCCAACGGTCGGCCGCGCGATCTGCGCGGGACACGTGGCCGAGCCAACGGCTAAAAGGGGGCACCGGACTGTCCGGTGTGCACCGGACATGTCCGGTGAATCGGGCACCGGACAGCGTCCGGTGTGCACCGGACTGTCCGGTGCGCCAGTCGACAGAAGGCAAGATCAGCCTTCCTAGAATGCTCTCAACGGCTCCTAGCTGCCTTGGGGCTATAAAAGGGACCCCTAGGCGCATGGAGGAGCACACCAAGCATTCTTACAACATTCCTAAGCACCAAGACCTCGATTTCGCGCATTTGTTTCGTTGTGATAGTGTCGGGGACCATAATTAGGGGTACCCTCAAGGCTCCTAATTCTCAGCTGGTAACCCCCATCAGCATAAAGCTGCAAAGGCCTGATGGGTGCGATCAAGTCAGGGATCAGTCCATTCGAGGGACTCGATCACGCCTCGCCCGAGCCTAGCCTCGGACAAGGGCAGCCGACCCCGGAGGATCTCCGCCTCGCCCGAGGCCCCCCTCCAGCGGCGAACACGTTCCCGGCTCGCCCGAGGCCCTGTCTTCGCCGAGAAGCAACCCCGACCAAATCGCAGGAGCATTTAATGCAAAGGTGGCCTGACACCTTTATCCTGACGCGCGCCCCTCAGCTGACAGAGCCGAAGTGACCGCCGTCACTTCGCCGCTCCACTGACCGGTCTAACAGAAAGACAGCGCTGCCTGCACCGCTCCGACTGCGGTGCCACTTGACAGAGTGAGGCTGACAGGCAGTCAGGCCCGGCCGCACGCAACTCCGCTCCGCCCGACCCAGGGCTCGGACTCGGGCTAAGCCCCGGAAGACGGCAAACTCCGCTCCGCCCGACCCAGGGCTCAGACTCGGGCTAAGCCCCGGAAGACGGCGAACTCCGCTCCGCCCGACCCAGGGCTCGGACTCGGGCTCAGCCCCGGAAGATGGGGAACTCCGCTCCGCCCGACCCAGGGCTCGACTCGGGCTAAGCCCCAGAAGACGGCGAACTCCGCTCCGCCCGACCCAGGGCTCGGACTCGGGCTAAGCCCCGGAAGACGGCGAACTCCGCTCCACCCGACCCAGGGCTCGAAATCGGGCTAAGCCCCAGAAGACGGCGAACTCCGCTCCGCCCGACCCAGGGCTCGGACTCGGGCTAAGCCCCAGAAGACGGCGAACTCCGCTCCGCCCGACCCAGGGCTCGGTCTTGGGCTCAGCCCCAGAAGACGACGAACTCCGCTTCGCCCGACCCCAGGACTCAAATTCCGCCCTGGCCTCAGCCAACGGCCTCCGCCTCGCCCGACCTAGGGGCTCGAACTCGGCCTCGGCCACGGAAGACGGACTCGACCTCGACCTCGGAGGAGCCTCCACATCGCCCAACCTAGGGCACGGACCGGCCACGTCAACAGGCGGCGCCATCATTACCCTACTCCAAGCTGACTCAGGCTACGGGGAACAAGACCGGTGTCACATCTGGCTCGCTCCGCCAGATAGGCGATGATGGTGCCCCGCACGCTCCCTGATGATGGTGGCTCTCGGCCCCCTTTCGGAAGCAAGAGGACGTCAGCAAGGACTCGACGGCCCCGACAGCTGTCCCTCCGCCAGGCTCCAGCGCTCCTCCGATGGCCACGACATCACACAAACCGGGCGCCAAAATCTCTCCGGCCGCCACGATGGCGTGTACTTAGGGCGCTAGCTCTCCTCCGCTAGACACGTAGCACTCTGCTACACCCCCTATTGTACACCTGGACCCTCTCCTTACGCCTATAAAAGGAAGGACCAGGGCCCTCTTAGAGAGGGTTGGCCGCACGGGGACGAGGACGAGACGGGCGCTCGCGTGAGGCCGCTCGCTCCTTCCCCCGTGTGGACGCTTGTAACCCCCTACTGCAAGCGCACCCGACCTGGGCGCGGGACGAACACGAAGGCCGCGGGATTTCCACCTCTCTCACGCCCATCTCCGGTCGCCTCGCTTCCTCCCCCTTTGCGTTTGGCCTCGCGTCGACCCATCTAGGCTGGGGCATGCGGCAACACTTCACTCGTCGGCTCAGGGACCCCCCGGTCTCGAAACGCCGACAGTTGGCGCGCCAGGTAGGGGACTGCTGCGTGTTGACGAACAGCTTCCCGTCAAGCTCCAGATGGGTAGTCTCCAGCAACCTCTCCGGCCCAGGAAGGTGCTCCATTTCGGGAGCCTTGAGTTCATGTCCCTCGACGGCAGCCACGACATGATACTCTTTCCACCGCCGGGCGACAGCGACAATGGCGGCCGACAGTCCGCCCGCCGGTGGCGGGATCGACGATGTCTTCCCCGCGTGGTGGAAGAACAACCTTCGAGCTCGCCCCGTCCTCTTCCCCGCCTACGGAGGAGGAGGAGGCGGGGCAACCAAGGCCAAGCAGGAGGCGGCGCCTCGTCGGCCGTTGAGCGAGTCGACAACGCCAGCACTCCAACCGGGGGCGCGCCGGGCATCGGCCTCGCGCTTGAGACGAAGACGAGCGCTGTCTCCCCGCGACGCGTCAATCCCGAGCAAACGGACGACGCCAGCACGCTCGCGAAAGGCTTGCTGGGTGTCGCCCTCGTACCTGAGACGACGGTGCAGTCAGTCCCCGACGTGACCTCATCACCGCCCGTCGACCAAGAGGTACCGACCGATTCCCATCCCACGCCTCTCGGATTTAGCCTCGACCCGCCTAGCGGCTCCGCTTTGGCGGACGCTTTCGTAGAGGCGAATCCGAACACACTGGGGTCTCGTATGCGGTCACCTTGGGACCGGTTGACGGACGTCTCGACCTACGGGCCCTCTGGGTCCGAGGAAGACGATGAGCCCAGCTTCTGTTGGTGTTTCTCTGGACTTGGCAACCCCAGTGCCATGCGGGACCTCATGACCGCATGCGACTACTGCCTTTCCGACTGTTCCGACGGTAGCCGTAGCCTCGGCGACGAGGACTGCGACCCGAGCCGCGAATGTTTCCACGTCGATCTAGGGGGTCCCTCCGAAGGCAACCATCTCGGCATGCCGGAGGACGGTGATCTCCCTAGGTCGGTGCCTCGCGTTGACATCCCGCGGGAGCTAGCTGTGGTCCCCGTTCCGGCGGGGGGTCACGACCCACAACTCGAGCAAATCCGCGGGGTGCAGGCCAGGCTCGACGAGGGAGCAGGGGCGCTTGAGCCAATCCGCCGGGACGACGGGCAGGCATGGGCGGGCCAACCTCCGGCCGGAGAAATGCGTCATCTACCCCAGGGCTTCCAGCACCGCATCGCCAACGATGTCAGGGTCAGGCCGCCACCCGCATCCAGTGGGGTCGGCCAGAACCTGGCTGCAGCAGCAATGCTCCTCCACGCGATGCCGGAGCCATCAACCACCGAGGGGCGGCGAATCCAGGGAGAGCTCAAGGATCTCCTGGAAGGCGCCACGGTCCGGCGGGCCGAGAGCTCCGCCTCCTGAAGGCAGGGGTACCCCTCGGAATATCATGTCGCGGCTTCCCGATTCATGCGGGAAGCCTCGGTCTACACCGGGCGCACGCGCAACACAGCGCCTGCGGCCCTGGGTCGCCTCGGCAACGAGCACCATCACTGCGATTGTCGGGCCCACCTTGACGAAAGGGTGCGCCGAGGCTACCACCCCAGGCGCGGGGGACGCTACGACAGCGGGGAGGATCGGAGTCCCTCGCCCGAACCACCCGGTTCGCAGGTCTTCAGCCGGGCCATACGACGGGCGCCGTTCCCGACCCGGTTCCGACCCCCGACTACTATCACAAAGTACTCGGGGGAGACGAGACCGGAACTGTGGCTCGCGGACTACCGTCTGGCCTGCCAATTGGGTGGAACGGACGATGACAACCTCATCATCCGCAACCTCCCCCTGTTCCTCTCCGACACCGCTCGCGCCTGGTTGGAGCACCTGCCTCCGGGGCAGATCTCCGACTGGGACGACCTAGTCCAAGCTTTCGCCGGCAATTTCCAGGGCACGTACGTGTGCCCCGGGAATTCCTAGGACCTCCGAAGCTGCCGATAGCAGCCGGGAGAGTCTCTTCGGGACTACATCCGGCGATTCTCGAAGCAGCGCACCGAGCTGCCCAACATCACCGACTCGGATGTCATCGGCGCGTTCCTTGCCGGCACCACCTGCCGCGACCTGGTTAGCAAGCTGGGTCGCAAGACCCCCACCAGGGCGAGCGAGCTGATGGACATCGCCACCAAGTTCGCCTCCAGCCAGGAGGCGGTCGAGGCTATCTTCCGGAAGGACAAGCAGCCCCAGGGCCGCCCATCGGAAGATGCCCCCGAGGCGTCAGCTCAGTGCGGCGCCAGGAAGAAGGGCAAGAAGAAGTCACAAGCGAAACGCGACACCGCCGACGCGGACCTTGTCACCGCCGTCGAGTACAAGAACCCTCGGAAACCCCCCGGAGGTCCCAACCTCTTCGACAAGATGCTCAAGGAGCCGTGCCCCTATCACCAGGGGCCTGTCAAGCACACCCTTGAGGAGTGCGTCATGCTTCGGCGCCACTTCCACAGGGCCGGGCCACCCGCGGAGGGTGGCAGGGCCCGCAACAACGACAAGAAGGAGGATCACCAGGCAGGAGAGTTCCCCGAGGTCCGCGACTGCTTCATGATCTACGGCGGGCAAGCGGCGAACGCCTTGGCTCGGCACCGCAAGCAAGAGCGCCGGAAGGTCTGTTCGGTGAAGGTGGCGGCGCCAGTCTACCTAGACTGGTCCGACAAGCCCATTACCTTCGATCAAGCCAACCACCCCGACCATGTGCCGAGCCCGGGGAAATACCCGCTCGTCGTCGACCCCGTCATCGGCGACGTCAGGCTCACCAAGGTCCTCATGGACGGAGGCAGCAGCCTCAACATCATCTACGCCGAGACCCTCGGGCTTCTGCGTATCGATCTATCCTCGCTCCGGGCGGGCGCTGCGCCTTTCCATGGGATCATCCCCAGGAAGCGCGTCCAGCCCCCTCGGACAACTCGATCTTCCCGTCTGCTTCGGAACACCCTCCAACTTCCGAAGGGAGACCCTGACGTTCGAGGTGGTCGGGTTCCGAGGAACCTACCACGCGGTATTGGGGAGGCCCTGCTACGCGAAGTTCATGGACGTCCCCAACTACACCTACCTCAAGCTCAAGATGTCGGGCCCCAACGGGGTCATCACCGTCGGCCCCATGTACAAACACGCATTCGAATGCGACGTGGAGTGCGTGGAGTACGCCGAGGCCCTCATCGCCGACCTGGAGAGCCTCTCTAAGGAGGTGCCAGACGTGAAGCGTCATGCCGGCAACTTCGAGCCAGCGGAGACGGTTAAGTCCGTCCCCCTCGACCCCAGCAGCAACGCCTCCAAGCAAGTCCGGATCGGCTCCGGGCTCGATCCCAAATAGGAAGCAGTGCTCGTCGACTTTCTCCGCGCGAACGCCGACGTCTTCGCGTGGAGTCCCTCGGACATGCCCGACATACCGAGGGATGTCGCCGAGCACTCGCTGGACATCCGAGCCGGAGCCCGACCCGTCAAGCAGCCTCTGCGCCGATTCGACGAGGAGAAGCGTAGAGCCATAGGCGAGGAGATCCACAAGCTAATGGCGGCAGGGTTCATCAAAGAGGTATTCCATCCCGAATGGCTTGCCAACCCTGTGCTTGTGAGAAAGAAAGGGGGGAAATGGCGGATGTGTGTAGACTACACTGGTCTGAACAAAGCATGTCCGAAGGTTCCCTACCCTCTGCCTCGCATCGATCAAATCGTGGATTCCACTGCTGGGTGCGAAACCCTGTCTTTCCTCGATGCCTACTCAGGGTATCACCAAATCAGGATGAAAGAGTCCGACCAGCTCGCGACTTCTTTCATCACACCCTTCGGCATGTACTGCTATGTCACCATGCCGTTCGGCTTGAGGAATGCGGGCGCGACGTACCAGCGGTGCATGAACCATGTGTTCGGCGAGCACATTGGCCGCACGATCGAGGCCTACGTCGATGACATCATAGTCAAGACGAGGAAAGCCTCCGACCTCCTTTCCGACCTTGAAGTGACATTCTGATGTCTCAAGGCGAAGGGCGTCAAGCTCAATCTCGAAAAGTGTGTCTTCGGGGTGCCCCGAGGCATACTCTTGGGGTTCATCATCTCCGAGCGGGGCATCGAAGCCAACCCGGAGAAGATCGCAGCCATCACCAGCATGGGGCCCATCCAGGACTTGAAAGGCGTACAGAGGGTCATGGGATGTCTCGTGGCTCTGAGCCGCTTCATCTCACGCCTCGGCGAAAGAGGTCTACCCCTGTACCGCCTCTTAAGGAAGGCCGAGCGCTTCACTTGGACCCCTGAGGCCGAGGAAGCCCTCGGGAACCTGAAGGCGCTCCTCACGAAAGCGCCTATCTTGGTGCCCCCAGCTGCCGGAGAAGCCCTCTTGGTCTACGTCGCCGCGACCACTCAGGTGGTTAGCGCCGCGATTGTGGTCGAGAGGCAAGAAGAGGGGCATGCATTGCCCGTTCAGAGGCCAATCTACTTCGTCAGTGAGGTACTGTCCGAAACCAAAATCCGCTACCCACAAGTTTAGAAGCTGCTGTACGCGGTGATCCTGACACGGCGGAAGTTGCGACACTACTTCGAGTCTCATCCGGTAACTGTGGTGTCATCCTTCCCCCTGGGGGAGATCATCCATTGCCGAGAGGCTTCGGGTAGGATTGCAAAGTGGGCGGTGGAAATCATGGGCGAAACAATCTCGTTTGCCCCTCGGAAGGCCATCAAATCCTAGGTCTTGGTGGACTTCGTGGCTGAATGGGATGACACCCAGCTACCAACAGCTCCGATCCAACCGGAGCTCTGGACCATGTTCTTCGATGGGTCGCTGATGAAGACAGGAGCCGGCGCAGGCCTACTCTTCATCTCGCCCCTCGGGAAGCACCTACGCTACGTGCTACGCCTCCACTTCCCGGCGTCTAACAATGTAGCTAAGTACGAGGCTCTAGTCAACGGGTTGCGGATTGCTGTCAAGCTATGGGTCCGACGCCTCGATGCTCGCGGTGACTCGCAGCTCGTCATCGACCAAGTCATGAAGAACTCCCACTGCCGCGAACCGAAGATGGAAGCCTACTGTGATGAGGTTCAGCGCCTGGAAGACAAGTTCTACGGGCTCGAGCTCAACCACATCGCTCGGCGCTACAACGAGACTGCGGACGAGCTGACTAAAATAACCTCGGGGCGAACAACGGTTCCCTCGGACGTCTTCTCCCGAGATCTCCATCAACCCTCCGTCAAGATCGACGACGCGCCCGAGCCTGAGGCACCCTCGGCCCAGCCGAGGTGCCCTCGGCACAGTCCGAGGCACCCACGGCTCGGCCCGAGGCACCCTCGGTTCGGCCCGAGGTACCCTCGGCCCCCGAAGGCGAGACGCTGCGCGTCGAGGGGGAGCAAGGCGGGGTCACGCCTGATCAAAACTGGCAGACCCCGTACCTGCAATATCTCCACCGAGGAGAGCTACCCCTTGACCGAGCCGAAGCTCGGCGGTTGGCGCGGCGCGCCAAGTCGTTCGTCTTGCTGGGAGAAGGGAAGGAGCTCTACCACCGCAGCCCTTCAGGCATCCTCCAGCGATGCATCTCCACCACCGAAGGTCAGGAACTCCTACGAGAAATACACTCGGGGGCTTGCGGCCACCACGCAGCACCTCGAGTCCTTGTCGGAAATGCTTTCCGACAAGGTTTCTACTGGCCAACGGCGATGGCCGACGCCACTAGAATTGTCCGCGCCTGTGAAGGGTGTCAGTTCTATGCAAGGCAGACCCACCTGCCCGCTCAGGCTTTGCAGACGATACCCATCACATGGCCTTTTGCTGTGTGGGGTCTGGACCTCGTCGGCCCCTTGCAGAAGGCACCCGGGGGCAACACGCACCTGTTGGTCGCCATCGACAAATTTTCCAAGTGGATCGAGGTCCGACCCCTGAACAGCATCAGGTCCGAGCAGACGGTGGCGTTCTTCACCAACATCATCCATCGTTTCGGGGTCCCGAACTCCATCATCACCGATAACGGCACCCAGTTCACCGGCAGAAAGTTCCTGAACTTCTGCGAGGATCACCACATCTGGGTGGACTGGGCCGTCGTGGCTCATCCCATGACGAATGGGCAAGTAGAGTGTGCCAACGGCATGATTCTACAAGGACTCAAGCCTCGGATTTACAACGACCTCAACAAGTTAGGCAAGCGATGGATGAAGGAACTCCCCTCGGTGGTCTGGAGCTTGAGAACGACACCGAGCCGAGCCACGGGCTTCACGCCGTTCTTTCTAGTCTATGGGGCCGAGGCCATCTTGCCCACAGACCTGGAATACGGTTCCCCGAGGACGAGGGCCTATGACGACCAAAGCAACCAATCTAGTCGAGAAGACTCGCTGGACCAGCTGGAAGAGGCTCGGGACAAGGCCTTACTACACTCGGCGCGGTACCAGCAGTCCATGCGACGCTACCACGCCCGAGGGGTCCGGTCCCGAGACCTCCTAGTGGGCGACCTGGTGCTTCGTCTGCGACAAGACGCCCGAGGTCGACACAAGCTCACGCCCCCCTGGGAGGGGCCGTTCGTCATCGCCAAAGTTCTAAAACCCGGAACATACAAGCTGGCCAACAGTCAAGGTGAGGTCTACAGCAACGCTTGGAACATCCAACAGCTACGTCGCTTCTACCCTTAAGATGTTTTCAAGTTGTTCATATACCTCGCTCTCACGCAAAGTTTAGTCATCAAGGAAGGGTCAGCCTTGCCTCGGCAAAGCCCGACCCTCCCTCGGGGGCTAAAAGGGGGGAACCCCCTCTGCGTCGAAATTTTCCTCGAAAAAAGATCTTTTCTGCCGGAATGTCTTTCGTGCTTTTCGACTACTTCGAAAGTGGATCCTGAAAACGACGGAGTACACGTAAGCAGCCAAGGCTGACCGAGCCGAGGGACTCCTACGCCTCCGGGATACGGATACCTCACTCATCACCTTCTGCCATAAGTAACTCACGTTCGGATAAGTGATTCCGCGGACCGAACAAGTCTTCACGTTCGGAAGCTCTTCTGCCGGAGCGATTCTTCGAGCCTTCTCGACTGCGTCAGTGACAGAACCCCATGGACGGGTAAGAGTGCGCGTAAGCGGCAAGGCCGACCGAGCCGAGGGACTCCTACGCCTCCGGGATACGGATACCTCACTCATCACCTTCCATGAGAAGCAACTCTCGCTCGCACACACAGTTCTGTTACCGACAAAAAAGTCCAGATACTCGAAACAAGAGGAAAGGAGACGCGGCTTTGCAATATGGCGAGGGTGTGTTTCGGCCTTGGCGGCCGCAGAAAACACACGCTACAAGATAATCCGATCCTGCAGGCTCGGATCTTGACGGCTAAAGGGAGCGGCGGCACCCTCGGCGTCGACGACACCTTTGGCGAGGCCCGACCTAGCCTCGGACGGCGACGCGGTCCAAGGGTCTCCGCTCCAAAGGACAACGTCATCACCAAGCCCGGGCCATCACCGCCAGGGCCTTCTCCAAGAATCCGGCCCGAGCAGGCGGCTCGGCCGGTCACCCCGGGGCCTCGGCTAGCTGTCCCCCAAGGACATCAGCCCGACCCGAGGCCTCGGCAGGTCAATTTCGGCGTCGGTCCCGCTAACGGACGACCCGGCCAGGCTCCGGCCGACCTGGTTTTCTTTTCGAGCCAACTCTGCCTCTGTTCGCGCTGGCACCGCTACCCCTGGCCTCGGCTCATCGAAGAGCGGCTGAGGGTTTTTCCTCTAACTAAGCAAGGGAAGCCTCAGACAACAAGGCTAACCGAGCCGAGGGACTCCTATGCCTCCGGGATACGGATACCTCACTCGTCACCTTTACATGGGGCGACTCATGCTTGGTGATGCGGTTCAGACAACCGACATGCGAGTCTTAGTGCTCGAAAATGGGGAAAAACACGGCTCCGTGCCGAATTTACACACATGTTCAGGCCTCGACAGCCACAATGAACAAAAACACTGGCATTCGAAGTGCCATTGCAAATGGAACTCCGGTTTCACCTCCGCAGGTACGAGCAACCCCACGCGATTGGGGGGCCTGCAGAGCAACAGAAGGCCGACGGGTGGCTCGCCGTCGCCCGTTCCGGCAGCAGCAACGACGACCTCCGCCCCAGGCGGCGAAGCAGCTTCAGCAGCGGCTTCCAGGCAGGCGCTACGACACGGGGGCTCTCGTTCACCGAGGACGAGAACCAGCCATTCAGGTCGGAAGACGGAGGCCCAGGGGTGCGGGCGGAGTTGGCAATCTCATTAACAGAGAAGCCTTCTCCGGCTGCCACCACCTCAGCACCACGCCAGCGGGCGCAAGACGCCTCAAAGCGCACCGGCAGGTCCTCGCCCTCGTTGGAGCCGCCCAGAACATGAGCGCCGCCCTCGCGGCACACGACGTGCTGGGCGAACCACTGATGCGGCTGTCGGCGCGAGGAAGGCCTGGACATGGCCGGCCCGCACGCGGCGCAACCATCGTCCGGGCGGAGGACGGAATGCTGCACCCTGGCTGAGTAGCGGCGGTCCACCTACCCCGGCATGCCTGGGGGAAGCCTCCGCGGAGCTGGGAGATGCCTTTCTCCCCCAGACGCCGGGGGAAGAAAAGGGTTACCGACCCACGCGGAGGCGGCCGCCCGACTCGCCTCACCCTCCGCCCCAGCAAGGGTAATGAAAATCCTTGAGGCTGAGGGAGGGGCAGAGGCCGCGGCCCGGTTCGCTCTCCCCCGCCATCGAACTGGAGGTCACCATCTTGGGTGACCGCCGGCGGAGGGGTGCGACCGGGCTGCATGATGAAAATCCTTGAAGCCGAACGACGGGTGAAAGGTACCAACTCCCGCAGAGTTGCGTTCCTCCAACGATGAAGCGGAAAGACGGCGGATGTCCCCCATCCGGGGGCTTGGAAGATGGAAAGACACGATGCATAAGGGAGCGCGAAGACACGGTCGCCTTCCAAGAGGGTCACCCTCCTTTTAAAGGCGACTCTCCCTACTTGCGTCCCCAGCCGTCGTGGGCCGAGTCTTCTCCAACACGCTCCAAGGTCCTCCCCCTATGGCGCGGGGGCTGAGCCCCACACGTCATGCAAGCCGGCCCAGAGCAGAAGAAGCCAAACCGCCGTGCACGGTGCGTGCAACCGCCCAGCGGTTACAAGCGGCTCTCCACTTTTGCCCAGACCAGCGGGCGAAAGGGCGGGAAACCGTGCAGGCGGCATGCAACTACGCCAAGTGGGCGCGCTTCTCCGACTCCCAACACGCCCGGCACGGAGGCCCAGACCCACGCGTCATGCAACCGGCGCGCCGAATGCTTCGTGCATGCAACTGCACCGCCACCTGCGCCACCACCGCGCCTCCTCGACTGCGAAACCAATACCGCGACTCGAGGCGACCCAGCGCACGACCCAGCGGCTCCAGCCTGGCGCGACGGTCAATGCGGCCGAAAACGGGCCAGCAGTAATGGCGGTGGCAGGCGGGCAGGAGCAGCGGTCACGTCGTCAGCCAAGCTTACGTCCCATCCAGGGGCAGCGAGAGAACCCTCTCTCACGGCATGAAGACAACGCGCCCGTGTTCCGTTCCTCGAACGGCTTGCGCACGCGCAACGGCTGCCCTGTGAACCACTCGCCCCGTCGCATTAACTCCGCGGCGGGACAGGCGGTGCCTCTGGCAGGAGAAACGAGCGACGCTTCGCCTTCGCCATAATAACCGCGTCAAAAAAGGTACGCCGCGTCGTTCGATTTCGTATCCTTTTCCTTTTTTCCTCTTTCTCTCTCTTGCAACAGGGACCGGGAAAGGGGGATACCCCGAAAGGGATCCTTCCCTGTGAAGGAACCAGGCTCCGAGCCTCCCTACTGATCAGAGGTTCGAAGGCTGGCCCCTCGGAAGGGTTCAACAGCCGCCTCAGAGCACGTGGGCTCCACACCCACTACTGGTCAGAGGTTCGAAGGCCGGCCCCTCGGAAGGGTTCAACGGCCGCCTCAGGCTACTCGGGCTCCGCGCCCACTACTGATCAGGGGTTCGAAGGCTGGCCCCCGAAGGGTTCACAGCCGCCTCAGACACAGAGCGAGGGATGACCATGGGTACGTTCGATACATAACCAAGGCTCGGGCTGCACTCCCGAGGTACCCTAGGACATTTCCGAGACCAGCGGGAACGATCTTGTAACGGAATCCCATCAGAGGGAGGCATCGAGCCCTCGGACCCCGTCGCCAGGGGACCGGGTCCGGTAGATCACCCGCAGGTACTTTTGGGCGCGCCTCTGGGCCTCTAGCCGACCCATAACGAATGGGGCACGAACGTCCGCTCGGATCACCCGCCTGCAGCTCACCGAAGACACCATGTTCGGCGCCCACCGAGGGCAACATGGTGCTCTCCCCCCTCCTCCTTGCGGAAAGGCGACGCAGGGGCATATGTAAAAAAGTCGAGTCTGTCCCTGATCGCCCTCTCGCCCTGTGCAGAGGCTCGGGGGCTGCTCTCGCAAACCCGGCTCCGGCCAAACCGTTGACAGCGTCAACATACCAGCCCGAGAACTTGGGACCCGACCGTACACCCGGGCTACAGCCAGCTCGTATGAGGGAACGACCAGACCAGCCGAAGCATTGCGCAAGGCGTTAAGACCTCGGAGGAGTCAAACCAGTCCTCCGAGGCCTTAGGGGCTACACCCGGCGGGTGCGCTCGCGCGCACCCACCGGAACAAAACGCAACCGAGAAAGGCTGGTCCCCTTGCAAAAAAGTGCGACGAAAGCCTCCAAGAGAGTGCTAACACTACCTTTGAGGCTCGGGGGCTACTGTCGGGGACCATAATTAGGGGTACCCTCAAGGCTCCTAATTCTCAGCTGGTAACCCCCATCAGCATAAAGCTGCAAAGGCCTGATGGGTGCGATCAAGTCAGGGATCAGTCCATTCGAGGGACTCGATCACGCCTCGCCCGAGCCTAGCCTCGGACAAGGGCAGCCGACCCCGGAGGATCTCCGCCTCGCCCGAGGCCCCCCTCCAGCGGCGAACACGTTCCCGGCTCGCCCGAGGCCCTGTCTTCGCCGAGAAGCAACCCCGACCAAATCGCAGGAGCATTTAATGCAAAGGTGGCCTGACACCTTTATCCTGACGCGCGCCCCTCAGCTGACAGAGCCGAAGTGACCGCCGTCACTTCGCCGCTCCACTGACCGGTCTAACAGAAAGACAGCGCCGCCTGCGCCGCTCCGACTGCGGTGCCACTTGACAGAGTGAGGCTGACAGGCAGTCAGGCCCGGCCGCACGCAACTCCGCTCCGCCCGACCCAGGGCTCGGACTCGGGCTAAGCCCCGGAAGACGGCGAACTCCGCTCCGCCCGACCCAGGGCTCGGACTCGGGCTCAGCCCCGGAAGACGGCGAACTCCGCTCCACCCGACCCAGGGCTCGGACTCGGGCTAAGCCCCGGAAGACGGCGAACTCCGCTCCGCCCGACCCAGGGCTCGGACTCGGGATAAGCCCCGGAAGACGGCGAACTCCGCTCCGCCTGACCCAGGGCTCGGACTCGGGCTAAGCCCCAGAAGACGGCGAACTCCGCTCCGCCCGACCCAGGGCTCGGACTTGGGCTCAGCCCCAGAAGACGACGAACTCCGCTTCGCCCGACCCCAGGACTCAAATTCCGCCCTAGCCTCAGCCAACGGCCTCCGCCTCGCCCGACCTAGGGGCTCGAACTCGGCCTCGGCCACGGAAGACGGACTCGACCTCGACCTCGGAGGAGCCTCCACATCGCCCAACCTAGGGCGCGGACTGGCCACGTCAACAGGCGGCGCCATCATTACCCTACTCCAAGCTGACTCAGGCTACGGGGAACAAGACCGGCGTCACATCTGGCTCGCTCCGCCAGATAGGCGATGATGGTGCCCCGCACGCTCCCTTACGATGGTAGCTCTCGGCCCCCTTACGGAAGCAAGAGGACGTCAGCAAGGACTCGATGGCCCCGACAGCTGTCCCTCCGCCAGGCTCCAGCGCTCCTCCGACGGCCACGACATCACACAAACCGGGCGCCAAAATCTCTCTGGCCGCCACGATGGCGGGTACTTAGGGCGCTAGCTCTCCTCCGCTAGACACGTAGCACTCTGCTACACCCCCCATTGTACACCTGGACCCTCTCCTTACGCCTATAAAAGGAAGGACCAGGGCCCTCTTAGAGAGGGTTGGCCGCACGGGGACGAGGACGAGACGGGCGCTCACATGAGGCCGCTCGCTCCTTCCCTCGTCGGCTCAGGGACCCCCCAGTCTTGAAACGCCGACAGATAGCATATAGAGCTCTAGTGGAGTTGTGAACTCACTGGGTTGTGTTGCGAGCTCTTGTTGCGACTTGTGTGCGTGGTGACACTCTGATTTTTGTGTCTTGTGTGCGTTGCTAATCCCTCCCTTGCTCCGTGCTTCTTTGTGAACTTCAAGTGTAAGGGCGAGAGGCTCCAAGTTGTGGAGATTCCTCGCGAACGGGATTAAGAAAAGCAAGCAAAACACTGTGGTATTCAAGTGGGTCTTTGGACCGCTTGAGAGGGGTTGATTGCAACCCTCGTTCATTGGGACGCCACAACGTGGAGTAGGCAAGCATTGGTCTTGGCCGAACCACGGGATAACCACCGTGCCATCTCTGTGATCGATCTCTTGTGGTTATTGTGTTTTGACTCCTCTCTAGCCACTTGGCATTTACTGTGCTAACGCTTAACCAAGTTTTTGTGGCTTAAGTTTTTCAAGTTTTACAGGATCACCTATTCACCCCCCCTCTAGGTGCTCTCAACGCTCGCGACTACTCGATTCAGCATAAGCATGTTTTTGATTGCTCGTCTTAGGGTGATCTCTAAGCCCCGCGAAATAGGAAGAAGTTTCAAAACCATCACACTGCACCTACTTCTGCAATCATAACGACTGTTGAATTCAAACAACAGAAAAACAATAATAGCGTTCAGTACCAAGAACATTTTCTAACAGAACATTCGAGCACATTGACCACATACACAACGCATTTAGTGTTTCTACTTAGTAATGTTTTTCTCAGGAGCAACTGATGAAGAAGGACGACTCGAAGAGTCAGGAGCAGTGTTGACATCAGCAATTATGTCGTTAGGAACAATCACACTCGGCCTTCTCATCAAGATCCGCCCCGCGCGAATGGCTTTGTCCATAGCCTTGTCACGCTGAGCCTTTAAGGTGGCAGAAGTGTCTTCAGCAGCCTTAACAGCGAGCCGAGCAGCTTCTAGCTCCTGGACAACTGATCTTTTGGAAGTGCGCAGATCCTTGATGACAGAATCTTTGCTTGACACCAATTGCCTAACACAAATAAGTTCTTCCTGGGACTCTTGCAGCTTGTAACGATGATTATCTAAGTCTGCCATAGTAAAGCGATGGCTCCTCTCCAAGATAGTCAAAGAATTGTTAGCGTCGCGATACAACGTATCAAGGTTATCGCGAGAAGCTGCAAGGACACGTTTTTCTTCCTGCAGACAAGAATCAGCTCTCAAATACCCAGCAGGCAGTAAGAACACAGCAGAGAAAGTCAAAGCAAACTTACCTCGTTAGCCACCCTTTCAGAGTCAAGCTGAGCACTGAGAGAGGAATTCAATAAGTTGGCGTCGTCTAAAGAAGCAGAAACTCGAACCAGGTCCATCTGACCTTGAGAGTACTTCTCCTCGATCTCAGAGTACCGTCGGACCATATCTAGCAAGAAATGGTTGAAGAAGGACACTCAGTAAAAAACAGACTAATCATGTGGCCAAAGAGGAAACAGAGGCACTAACCAGCATTTGTCATCTCCAACTCAGATACCCGCCACTGAAGTAGCATTGGATTCCAATGCATCAGAGACAGAGCTCTTTCTGGGACAGAAGCACCCTATGATCTCAGCCGATCAGCCATCTCGTCAACCAAAGCCTAGTATTGGAAACAAGTGAGTACGGAGACAATATTTCGCCCGAAGTTTAGCTATATCAGGAAAAGCCAAATTACCTGAAGATTGGAGAAGAATGAAGGAAGCCCCAAGTCATGAGAAGCCAGATGGTGACTCGATGAAGGAATATCAATCGAGGCAATCTGAAGAGCATCGTTGGGGGTCAACTCAACATCACCAGCAGGAATCAAAACTCTAGCGTCAGGTACGCCGGTCTCTAAGGCAACTTCATGATTTAAAGCATGTGCTGCTGCCAAGCAATCAGAATGTGGAGGAGAAGACCCGACGTGGACATCCATGGAGGTATGAGAAGGGGAGCCCGCGCGGACACCCTTGGGGGCTAGGTCGCAGCCCGCATTGCCCATTGGAGCCGGATTACCACCGGCAGCACCCTCGGGGGCTGGGCTGTAGCTCGCGCTGCCCACCCGAGCCGGACCATTACCGACAACACCCTCGGGAGCTAGGTAACCGCTGGCGCCGTCCTTGAGGACCGGGTTCTCTGCAGCAGCCACCCCTAAGCCTGAAAAATTCTCAGCCACCTCCATGGAAATTGGACAACCTTGACCAGCCTCTTGGCCCCGAAGACTGCACTCCAAGGTCAATGAGGCTCGAGACACTACTCAGGATAACTCTAACCCCACATCTAGAATGTCGGCGCAAACGTCCATCATACCACCATCTGTTGGATCGGACAGCAGATCTTCAGTAACCATATCCTCGAGAGCCTGATCAAAATTTGCTATGGACAACTCTTGCAGACCAACGAGTGCAGACAAGGCTGGAGAAGGAATATCACTACTCTCCCCACTGACTATGTAACGCCGACTACTCTTTCGAATTAAGGGGATCTCCTCCTCTTCTTCCTCATCCTCGTCAACAATACGAACAACACACCCATTGGGGTCAGCGTCGGCCAGATTGCACCCATTAGGATCAGCATCATCAAGGTCACACCCAATGGGGTCAGCGTCGGCTAGATTGCACCCATTGGGATCAGCATCATCAAGGTCACACCCATTGGGGTCAGCATCAGCAGGGTCACACCCATTGGGATCAGCTCTAGTAAAAAGTTCCACTGGCACTTCCTCAGTAGCAGGAGCAGAAGGACCAGCATCCTGATTCAAACATGACACTCACCGAAGCCTCCTCTTTTTCTTCTTCTCCCCCTCGGCAGGAGCAGTTGGATGAGTGGCCGGGCGAAGGCGCTTTGGGCGAGCACCATCAGATTTTTGAGTAGTCAAGGTCTTTTCAAGCTCGGGGACAGTTGCAATAGCTATGGTTTCAGCAAGGATGGAGTCAGAGGAATCCTCAGCCAACATGTCCAACATAGCACTTATCTCTGCATCACTCAGGTTTACAGGCATCTCAAAGTGAACTTGCCTTTCATCGTTGGGGAGATCACCAAGTGAAGCAACCAGAGCCTCGACTTCTTCGGGAGAGGGTCACACTCTAAGACCTAGGCCACTGTCGCTAGCAGGAGGATTGGACACAAAACTGAAAAAAGTCTTGGAAGGTGGCAGATTCCAGGCAGAATATGCAACAGGAGCACCAATATTCGACACTTTGCCTCTAAGGATCATCTCCAGCCGGCTTACCAAATCCATAGCAGGAATCCTCCTATTGGTAACCCGGGTTGAGTCAGTGACACCACTATACAAATAAGCCATGCATGCTCTGTCCTTCAGTGGCTGAATGTTCTTGAAAACAAAGTCCGCGACTACCGCTTCAGCAGTCAGACCTCTCTCCTTCAACAAGCCAATTTCAGCAAGCAGAACCCTAGCTTCGGTTATCTCCAAGTCTGTGGAGGATTCAGTCCAACTTGGAGCACGAACATCCGGCTGTCTCCCCGACCGAGGGGGGAGGGAATTGCCATGATTCTCTACAATAAACCACTCCAAGCACCATCCTTTGATGTTTTCCTTAAGTGGGATGTCGAGGTACTCTGTCTTCCTCCCACGGCGCATCTCCAAACTTGCACCACCCATGAGCTGGTGCTGCCCCCCGGCCATTCCAGGCCGACAATGATATAAGTACTTCCATAAGCCAAAATGAGGCAGAATTCCGAGATAGGCTTCACACAAGTGAACGAAGACAGAAACTTGCAGAATGGAGTTGGGATTCAGATGAGTTAGATTCAGATGGTAGAAATCAAGGAGACCGCGAAAGAAAGGAGAAATAGGAAGAGCAAGGCCGCGAATGAGAAAAAGAATGTAAATAACGGACTCGTGGGTGTCCTTCGTCGGGACAGTAACCCCACGACAGATCCGCCAAGAGCAAAGCTCCTTTGGGGGAAGAACTCCGACAGAGACAATATGAAGAAGGTCTGACTCGGAAACAACAGACATGTGATTACCCACGGAAGGTAATTGACTATTGGGATTGATGGGGGGAATAATCGCAGCGGCGGAATTCTGGCTCTTTCGCTTGGGCGCCATCTCAGTCTCGCCGGTGAACTGAGCGGAAGCAAGATCAAAGGGAAACAGAGGAGGTCTGGAAGCAGAAAGTAAGGCTAGGGCTCAGAAAGCAGAGGTGTGCGACGGTGCGGTACAAATGGGGTTTTCCCGGGCCAAGCACCAATTCCAAAAGTGCCCAGTCATCACTCGGCTGTTACCTCTAAAACGTCGATGTGGCTTAATATAACTCAGCGGTTATTTCTAAAACGCTGACGTCACTGGTCTTCACTCGGCTGCTACTTCTAAAACGCCGACGTGGCTCGATATAACCCAGCTGTTATTTCTAAAACGCTGACGTCACCGGTTTTCACTCGGCTGTTATTTCTAAAAACGCCGACATGGCTCAGTATAACTCGGCTGTTATTCCTAAAAGTGCCGACATGGCTCAGTATGACTCGGCCGTTACTTCTAAAATGCCGATGTCACCCGTAATCACTCGGATGTTATATCTAAAACGCTGAGGTGGCTCAAAAGGACTCGGTTACTCTAAACAAAAATACAGTCGATCAGCTAATTGCAAAGGAAATGGAGGAAAAGCAAGAAACACGCACAAAACGAGGAGAAGTCTTCTGCATTATATAAGGAGGGGAAGTATTTCCACAAACTTAAAAACCAACTCATTATGAGTTGATTTTCTTCCCATTGTAAAGTTCATTACACTAATACATTACATTTCACTACACTATACTACTAACTACTACTACATTATTCTACTAATACTACTTCTACTACTATACTAACATCTAAGCCAGTGGCGCCTAGCCACTGGCCTTGCCGCTGCCGCTGCCGCCCTTGCCGTTGCCGCTGTCGTCGCCACCATCGCCATCGCCGTCGCCCCTGCTGCCGTCGCCATCACCATCGCCATCGCCCCCGTCGCCGCCGTCGTCGCTGTCGCTCCCCTCCTCGGACGAGTCAGAGGAGTCCTCCTCGTCCGAGGAGACCTCCGACTCATCCGAGCCCTCGAGCCCAGCGCGCTCGACAGCTCGGATGTAGGTCCACACTTCTGCAGCAATCCCCTGGGAATCGTCTGAATCATCAGATGATGCCGGAGGAGAGGCATGGACCGGCGATCCCTCAGACTCGGAGGAGAACTTCTCCTCCGAGTACTCGGAATCACCAAAGTCCTCCGAGGGAGGAGTCGGCTCGCGCTTCCGTTTGTCACCGGAATGGTGCGAGGAGCTTCCGCCTTTCTTGCTCTTGCCCATGGTGGAGTGGAAGAGAAGAGAAGAGAGTAAGCAGCAAGTGGTAGAGAGATGTGTGAAGACACCAGTGAAACAAGCGCTCTATTTATAGAAGAAGAAGGCAACCGCTCATCTCCTACCACGGTCACTAAACAGTCGCAAATAATCAATAAGCAATTCAAATCGTCTGCAAACAAGTCAGGCGGCTGGCGCCGTTTCACGTAACACGAGACACCCATTGGGACTCAAGTCAACTGCTTGGACGATATGATTACACCAGCGGTCATGTCAAGTTACTACTCAGGGGCAGCTTGCTAAACGCTCAGCGCACCAAGCCGTCCCTTACCCACACCCATTGGGGGGGACGTCCAGGAATTTTCAATAGATTTTCCCAAGCAGTCACATCCATACAGTGTACGCAATGAATACCTCAAGACAGAAGGATGATATCGACGGAGATCAGAGGAAAGCCAAATATAGCCGATGAGATACAAGTCTAATCAACAGAAGCATTGAAGCACGAAGTGATATGAAGACTAGCCAAGAGCCATCTACCGAACGTCCAATCTGTCGCATATCAAATAAATTTCAAACCTAACAAGATATGGGCAGATCGCGTGCTCGATCTTAAAGGCAAAAACTGTATGCTGACATCTAAGGCATAAGGTTGATGATATAATGCTGATTTCTAAGGCATTCAGCGAAGAGGAAAGGATGATTTCTAGAAACAGCATGAGAGGAAGACCTTCGAGTGGATTATTTTCAGTAATCCACTCAAAGCTCGGGGGCTACACCCATTGGGTGCACCTTCGGTGCACCCAATGAATCATCAACCCCAAAAGGCAGAATGCTGATTTCTAAAGCATGAGATGAAAATAAAACAATGCTGACTTCTAAAAAGCATGAGTTGAAGATAAAAATGATCTCTGATAAGACTTGAAATGAAGACCTTCGAGTGGATTATTTTCAAAAATCCACCCGAAGCTCGGGGGCTACACTCGGGTGCACCTTCGGTGCACCCAATGAGTCTTGAATTCCAAAGAGCAGAATGCTGATCTCCAAAGCATAAACCCAAGACAGAGCACCAATTCTTGAGGAACAAAGCGAAGGCCGATGAATGATGGCAGAAGAAAACAACAGAAGATCGTTTTTTTCCGAGTCATTCGGAGTTCAGAAGCGACGGCTCGACTGACTTATTTTCAAGGCATTCCTTATCAAAATCAAGAACTGCAAGCTGGACCTAGAATCTTTGGGCCGTTTATTTCAAAATCAACCCAAAGATTGGGGGCTTGTGGGGGACAGATATCCCCCGGGTCCACTAGAAGGCTAAAAGACCTCGCGAAAGGCCTGCGGGCCCAATGATTCGCAAGGTCATCCCTTCGTGGGCCTGGAGAGGCACGTCCGGAAAAGTGAGTTGACACAAGATTGGATTAACGCAGGCCTAGACGGCCTGATGAGTTTGAACGGCAACCGCAACAGGGACCCGACCTTCAAGCGCAGGGGCCGCATACATCGGAACAGAGCGGAGATAGGTCGGCAAAATTATAGGAAGATAGGCTCAATCGGTTCACTATTACTTAGGCTCACATTGTTATCTTATCCACATGTACTGCCCCACGGTCGAATATATAAGGCCTAGGGGGCATCCCTTCAAAAATATATCTCACTACTTAGCCATCCACCCAGTTCTCTAACATCCTCGATACTAGAGAGCCTCCTTGTAACCCACCACGCAAAGTATTCACGCCAGGACGTAGGGTATTACACATCTCAAAGCGGCCCGAACCTGTACAAAATTGTCCACTATCTCTCGTGCATCTAGCGTGAACCATCGAGCTACAGTCGGTAACACCATCCTACTCCAAAAAGCACCTCGAGGGGCAACCCTGGGTGCGCGGTCGGACCCAAAACACCGACACCGTCCTTGAGTTGCTTCACTTGGAACCCAAGGAAGTAGTTCAACTCGCCCATCATCGACATCTCAAATTTCTGTGTCATCACCCTGCTAAACTCCTCACAAGACTTTTGGTTAGAAGAACCAAATATTATGTCATCGACATAAATTTGGCACACAAATAGGTCACCATCACAAGTCTTAGTGAAAAGAGTTGGATCGGCTTTCCCAACCTTGAAAGCATTAGCAATTAGGAAATCTCTAAGGCATTCATACCATGCTCTTGGGGCTTGCTTAAGTCCATAGAGCACCTTAGAGAGCTTACACACATGGTTGGGGCACCGTTCATCCTCAAAGCCAGGGGGTTGCTCCACGTACACCTCCTCCTTGATTGGCCCGTTGAGGATAGCGCTCTTCACATCCATTCGGAACAACCTAAAAGAGTGGTGAGCGGCATAGGCTAATAGAATGCGAATAGACTTTAGCCTAGCCACAGGAGCAAAAGTCTCCTCGAAATCCAAACCTGTGACTTGGGCATAACCTTTTGCCATAAGTCGAGCCTTGTTTCGTGTCACCACCCCATGCTCGTCTTGCTTGTTGCGAAACACCCACTTGGTTCCCACAACGTTTTGCTTGGGACATGGCACCAGGCTCCAAACTTCATTCCTCTTGAAGTTGTTGAGCTCTTCCTGCATGGCAACACCCAGCCTAGATCTTGCAAGGCCTCTTCTACCCTGAAAGGCTCAATAGAAGAGACAAACGAGTAATGCTCATAAAAGTTAGCTAGTCTTGAGCGAGTAGTTACTCCCTTGCTTATATCACCCAGAATCTGGTCGATGGGATGATTCCTTTGAATCGTCGCTCGGACTTGAGTTGGAGGGGCCCGTGGTGCTTCTTCCTCCATAGTTGGGTCTTCTTGTGCTCCCCCTTGATCACACGCCTCCTCTTGAGGAACCTGTTCATCATCTTGAGTTGGGAAATGCACCATCGTTGAGGAAGAGGGTTGATCTTGCTCTTGTTGTTCCTATGGTCGCACATCTCCAATCGCCATGGTGCGAATTGCGGCCGTTGGAACGTCATCTTCATCTACATCATCAAGATCAACTTGCTCTCTTGGAGAGCCATTAGTTTCATCAAATACAACGTCGCTAGAGACTTCAACCAAACCCGATGATTTGTTGAAGACTCTATACGCCTTTGTATTTGAGTCATAACCTAGCAAAAACCTTTCTACAACTTTGGGAACAAATTTGGAATTTCTACCTTTATTTACTAGAATATAACATTTACTCCCAAACACACGAAAATATGAAATGTTGGGCTTGTTACCGGTTAGAAGTTCATACGAGGTCTTCTTGAGGAGGCGATGAAGGTAGACCCGGTTTATGGTGTCGCAAGCTGTGTTCACAGCTTCCGACCAAAACCGCTCGGGCGTCTTGAATTCTCCAAGCATCGTCCTCGTCATGTCGATAAGCGTCCTGTTCTTCCTCTCTACCACACCGTTTTGCTGTGGTGTGTAGGGAGCGGAGAACTCGTGCTTGATTCCTTCCTCCTCAAGGTACTCCTCCACTTGTAAGTTCTTGAACTCGGACCCATTGTCGCTTCTTATCTTTTTCAGCTTGAGCTTAAATTCATTTTGAGCTCTCCTTAGAAAGCGCTTTAGGGTCCCTTGGGTTTCTGATTTATCCTGCAAAAAGAATACCCAAGTGAAGCGGGAAATATCATCAATAATAACAAGACCATACTTACTTCCTCTGATGCTGAGGTAGGCGACGGGTCCGAAGAGGTCCATATGAAGTAGCTCTAGAGGTCTTGATGTGGTCATCACATTCTTGCTATGATGAGTGCTTCCCACCTGTTTACCTGCTTGACAAGCTGCACAAGGTCTATCTTTTTCGAAAAATACATTGGTTAGACCTAACTCATGTTCTCCCTTTAGAAGTTTATGAAAGTTCTTCATTCCAACATGTGCTAGACGGTGATGCCACAACCAGCCCATGCTAGTCTTAGCAATTAAGCATGCATCTAGATCGGCCTCCTCTTTCGAAAAATCAACTAAGTAGAGTTTACTGTCTAGTACACCCTTAAAAGCTAATGAACCATCACTCCTTCTAAAGACAGACACATCTACATTGGTAAATAGACAATTATAACCCATATTACATAGTTGACTAACAGACAATAAGTTGTATCCGAGCGATTCAACTAAGAACACATTGGATATGGAATGCTCGGATGAAATGGCTATCTTTCCTAGTCCTTTAACCTTGCCTTGGTTCCCATCTCCAAAGATGATCGAATCTTGGGAATCTTTGTTCTTGACGTAGGAGGTGAACATCTTCTTCTCCCCCGTCATGTGGTTTGTGCATCCGCTGTCGATAATCCAGCTTGAGCCCCCGGATGCATAAACCTGCAAGGCAAATGAGACTTGGGTTTTAGGTACCCAACTCTTGTTGGGTCCTACAAGGTTAGTTACAATAGCCTTTGGGACCCAAATACAAGTCTTGTCTCCCTTGCATTTGTACCTCAACTTTCTAGCAACCACCTTTTCATTTTTACATGAAAGTACATATGTAGTGTTGCAAGCATGAAAAACAGTGGTAGGTTTATTACACATTTTCTTAGGAGCATGAGACACAAAATTTCTCCTAGGCCTACCATTAAAATTAGAACTTGAAGCAATCATAGCATGTGAATCAAAAGCATTATAACTCCTATTACAATGTGAATTTCTAGAAAATTTTCTATCATTATACATGAAAGCATGATTCTTTTGATTACTACTAGCCATAGGGGCCTTCCCTTTCTCCTTGTTGGGAATGGGAGCCCTTTGGCTTGTTAAGTTCTTGGCTTCCTTTTGAAAGCCAAGTCCATCCTTAATTGAGGGATGTCTTCCAATGGTGTAGGCATCCCTAGCAAATTTTAACTTATCAAAATCTATCTTGCAAGTCTTAAGTTGAGCATTAAGACTTGCCACCTCATTATTTAATTTAGTAATTGATGTAAGGTGTTCAACACAAGCATCAACATCAAAATCCTTACACCTATTACAAATGGCAACATGTTCTACACAAGATCTAGTTTTATTGGCTACTTCTAGCTTAACATTTAAATCATCATTAACACTCTTTAAGCTAGACACAGTTTCATGACAAGCAGATAATTCAGAAGAAAGCATTTCATTCCTTTTAACCTCTAAAGCAAGAGATTTTTGCACACTGTCACACCCGGTTTTTAGAAGGCAAACCGAATGCGAACCATGTACGTGCCAGGATCAGTTATTCACGTACACAGCAGTTACATAACATGGACATCATCACACAGTGCTCAAATAGTATTAAAAGGGAAATAATAGTCGATTACATCATACGTCTGAGACGTCCATATAGTTCTTACAATAAATCAAAGTG
This sequence comes from Zea luxurians, assembly GCA_029449295.1. Lineage (NCBI taxonomy): Eukaryota > Viridiplantae > Streptophyta > Magnoliopsida > Poales > Poaceae > Zea > Zea luxurians. Next base: position 1,367,617 of record JAOPSE010000034.1, read on the forward strand.
CGGAAAAGAAACGTAGATAACGCGGCCTTCACAGGCAGCCGACTGGGGGTTGCCGCTAACCCACGCCTAGAACTCGTCGTAGTCTTGGAACTCCTGGAAGTCTCCTTCCACAGCTTCATCTTCTCCTGAGCAGTGGTTGCAATGCTGACAACCTGGGGGGGGATTGGTGTGTAGAGCAAGGGTGAGTACACATCAACATACTCAGCAAGTATCCTGTTTGGCTGTAGTGGACTAGCTTTATGTGGGGATAAGTCAAGCAGTTGCTTTTAGTTGGTCAGGTTATTACTTACTAGTAGAGAGCCAGGTTTTAACATTAACCCAAGTTATTAGCCCAAAGTATCCCTTCCAAACGGAAAGAATACCACTTACCAGCACCGTAATCATAATCAGAACCATCAATCTCATTGCCACCTGTACCAAAATGTCTCTGATCAAGTATCACTAATCTCTGGAGCTCCCTTGGCCGCTCATAACCGCGAGCACGGCTGATATATCAGTTTCATAACACTCTGCAGAGGTTGCGCACTTTACCCACAAGCCGTGATTCCCACTTGCCTCGGGCTGATCAAACCCTTAAACACTACCAAGGTGAATAGGCAGGGTCTCACTACGTAGCCTTTACAAAGATTCCCCGAGGCTGTAGCCGCCCGTTAGGTTTCCTAAATGTACCGCACTCCTCCCCAAGGGACAAATCAACCTTGGCAGAGCGAGCCGCATACACCGAGCCCCATTGACGGCACAACGGCTAAGCGAACTACACCCCGGTTCCTCTAATTATTCAGCTAAGGGCGTCCCATTCCACCCTCATGGTTGCACTGTTTTCCCGGGCGGTCATCCATTGAACAGGTCCTTACGGAGAGGCACTCGAGAAACCGCTCGAGTCCCCTTAAAGGTCACAAGTACGATCATAAATAAAAGGGGAAAACAGCGTATCATAGATAATCACATCATGTTCATTGATTAGAGTTGAGCAATAGCATCAAACTAAGCAGTAATAATCCGACCCAAATAGGTAAACAAGGACATGGATAACAAAAGCTAGTCAATCCTTAGGTATAAATGTGTAATGCGGGAGGTGAATTAAAGAATGAATAGGACAGAGATAGGTCAAGGGACACTTGCCTCCACCAACCGACTGCTGCTCAGGGGCTTCTCCTGCAAATTCCTCGGGCTCTTCGACCGGATCGTTCTCTATGCGAGCGCAAACATACATACATCCACATGTTTAATACAAAAGAACAGTACACCATTCAAGGGAACAAATAAAGTGAATATGCATCAAGTATGACATTCGATATCGCATTTGTTATGGTTAGAAAGAAACGGGAAAGATCTCGCAGGGGGTTAAAGTTTATGCACTAATAATCAATTATAATTGATTCCTAACAAAAGAATTCTGTTATATACATATGTACAAATGGGAACCTAATCATTTTTAGTTGATCAACATTGCACGGGTTAAACAATTAACTACATGAATCAATAGCATAACGGAATTTTAATTTAAACTTCTATTTTCCATAGCATGAACAATGATCAGTCTACCTAAAATAAAGTAATTATGATCACAGAAAGTAAATAAAATAAAATAAAATAAATAAAAAAAATAAAAAAACAGAGGGGGGGGCGGTTGAACCGGCCCTAGGGGCGGTTGAACCGGCCCTGGGCGGCGGCCGAGCTGGGGCGGCCGGGCGGCTGAGCTGGGGCGGGGGTCGGCCGAGCCGGCCGGTTGAACCGGCGGCCAGGCGGCTGAACCGGCCCCGCGCGGGGGGCGCGGCCAGGGGCCAGGGCGGGCGGCGGGCGCGGGCTGGGAGCGGCTGGCGGCCGGGCGGGGGCGGCCAGAGGCCGGCTGGGGCCGGCCAGCGGCCAGGCGGGCGCGGCAGGGGGGCGGCCGGGGCGGGCCAGCGGCGGCCGGGCGGCCGGGCGGCGCGGCCAGGCGGCCGGGCGCGGCCAAGGGCCAGCGACCAAGGGGAGAGGAGGGGAGGGGGAAGGAGAGAGGAGGGAGAAGGGGGGAGGGGGAGGGGGCTCACCGGCGGGGAGGTGGCCGACGGCGAGGGCGCGCGGCCGGGGTCGGGGCAGCGGCGGCGGCTAGGGCAGGGAGGTGGGTAGGGGGCGGCGGTGGAGAGAGAGAGAGAGAGAGGGAGAGAATGAGGGAGAGGGAGAGGGTTTTGGGGAAAAAAAAAGTGGGGGGGGGCGGTTGGGCCATCTTTGGGCCCAAGAGGGGGGCGCTAGGGGCGGCTGGGCCGGCCGGGGTCGGCCCAGGGCGCGGGAGAGAGAGAGAAAGAGGAGAGAGAAAGAGAGAGAAAGAGAGAGAAAGATTATTTCCTGTTTTTCGAAATCCGATCTTTCCACATGAATGCAATTGCACTTTCAAAGCAATCAAAAATGCAAGGTTCGGCATGGTGCATCAAATCATAAAGTATTTTAGAGTTTTTCTTTACACGGGAAATCCGAACCGGATCCCGCTAAACTTTTGGAAAAGGTCAAGGTTTAGCGAAGGGAAAAAGAAAAAGAAAAGGTAACGCCCGAATTTTGGCGAGTAAAGAAAAGAAAAAATTCAACTGCAAAATTCGGGGCGTTACACACACTAACAAACTTGTCATGCTCTTCATACAAAATATCTTCTTGCTTCTCTAACAATCTATCTTTTTTCATTCAAAGCATCAATTAACTCATTAATTTTATCTACTTTTGCTCTATCTAAACCCTTAAATAATTCAGTATAATCTACTTCATCATCACTAGAATCATCATCGCTTGAAGTAGTATACTTGGGGGTTTCTCGAGCGCTTACCTTTTTCTCCTTTGCCATGAGGCAAGTGTGGCGCTCGTTGGGGAAGAGTGACGATTTGTTGAAGGCTGAGGCAGCGAGTCCTTCGTCGTCGGAGTCGGAAGAAGAGCAATCCGAATCCCATTCATTGCCAAGGTGCGCCTCGCCCTTCGCCTTCTTGTAGGCCTTCTTCTTCTCCCTCTTCCCGCTCTTTTCTTGTTCCTGGTCATTAGCATTATCGGGACAATTTGCTATAAAATGACCAGTCTTACCGCATTTAAAACAAGAGCGCTTTCCCTTTGCTTTGCTCTTGTTGGGATGCTCCTTGCGTCCTTTTAGCGTGGTCTTGAAGCGCTTGATGATGAGGGCCATCTCATCTTCGTTTAGCCCGGCAGCCTCAACTTGTGCCACCTTGCTAGGTAGCGCCTCCCTGCTGCTGCTTGTTGCCTTGAGTGCAACGGGCTGGGGCTCATAGATGGGCATTGGGCCGTTCAATGCATCATCAACATATCTTGCTTCCTTGACCATCATACGCCCGCTCACAAACTTTCCGAGTATCTCCTCGGGCATCATCTTTGTGTACCTGGGATTTTCACGGATGAGGTTCACAAGATGAGGGTCAATAACAGTGAAAGACCTGAGCATAAGTCGGACGACATCGTGGTCTGTCCATCTCGTGCTTCCATAGCTCCTGATCTTGTTGACCAGGGTCTTGAGCCTGTTGTACGTTTGCGTTGGCTCCTCTCCCCTGATCATCACGAACCTTCCCAGCTCGCCTTCCACCAACTCCATTTTGGTGATCATGGTGGCGTCATTTCCCTCATGTGATATTTTGAGGGTGTCCCAGATTTGCTTGGCGTTGTCCAAGCCGCTCACCTTATTGTACTCGTCCCTGCACAAGGATGCTAGCAAAACAGTGGTAGCTTGTGCATTCTTATGGATTTGCTCATTGATAAACACAGGGTTATCGGTACTGTCGAAATGCATTCCATTTTCTACTATCTCCCATATACTAGGATGGAGAGAAAATAAGTGACTACGCATTTTGTGACTCTAAAAAGCGTAGTCCTCTCCATCAAAGTGTGGAGGTTTACCAAGAGGAATTGAAAGCAAATGAGCATTGGAATTAAAAGGAATACGAAAATAATCAAATAAAAAATTTGAATTAACCGGTTTCTTTTTCTCGTCGTCGTCTCTTGGGGAAGAAGAAGACTCGTTGCTGTCGTAGTAGACGACCTTCTTGATGCGCCTCTTCTTCTTCCCGTCCTTCTTCTTATGACTCGAGCCAGAGTCAGTGGGCTTGTCGTCCCTTTGCTCGTTGAAGATGGACTCCTTCTCCTTATCGTTGACCACCATCCCCTTTCCCTTAGAATCCATCTCTTCGGGCGATTAGTCCCTTTCGTGAAGAGAATGACTCTGATACCAATTGAGAGCACCTAGAGGGGGGGGTGAATAGGTGATCCTGTAAAATTCAACACTAAATAGCCACAAACTTTGTTATAAAGATATTAGTGCAATAGAACCAAGTGGCTATAGAGCGAGCTCTTGCGAATCACAAATAATCAAAGAGAAGGACAACACAAGGGACACGGTGGTTTATCCCGTAGTTCGGTCAAGTATAACACTTGCCTACCTCCATGTTGTGGCGTCCCAATGGACGAGGGTTGCACTCAACCCCTTTCAAGTGATCCAATGATCAACTTGAATACCACGGCTTTTCTTTGCTTATTTCTTTTTCCATTTGCGAGGAATCTCCACAAGTTAGAGTCTCTCGCCTTTACAACAAAGATCATAGTGAAAGCACAAGAGTAAGGGTGGGAAGCAACACACACAAATCCGCAGCAACACACACGCACACAAGCTGGTGAATTGCAGCAACACACACACACAATTCCCAAGAGCGACGACTTCGCCGCGGAGGACTCACCAGACAGTCCGGTGCACCACCGGACAGTCCGGTGAATTGTAGTCGTACGCCGTCGTCGAGTCCCGAGAGCGGCCTGTTCACCGAGACTGGTCCTGGCGCACCGGACACTGTCCGGTGTACTAACGGACAGTCTGGTGCACCTAGACCGAGCAGCAGTTGGCTGTACACAGCCAGCTCTTATCCAATCCATTTTCTCCTGTTTCTAGCACTTAGACACAATACATTAGTACCTAAATCAATATACTAAGTCTAGAGACGTACCTTGTTACATGATTTGCACTTTTTCAATCTTTGGCACAAATTAACATTTAGAGAATATGTGTTGGGCACTTAATCACCAAAATACTTTAGAAATAACCCAATAACACATTTTCCTTTCAATACATATTTATTTTAAAATATTAAATTTATCCTAACAGTTCATATTACCACTCTCATCTCTAGACAACTGTAAATAGTCGAAGCGGTCGGCGACGTGTGGACGGTGGACGGCGACATCGGAGGTGGTGAGGTCATGTGCAGCAACGTTGAGGGCGACGAGGTCATGGACGGCTAGGTCGGCGCCTCTCGATCCAGCGTTGGGGAAGAAGGAAAGACGGCGTGAGTTTTTTTTGTGCAAAACAGATATCTCCGGCTCATTGCTTGGGCATCTTCTGCCGAACCGCAGCTGGTGAGTGGTAACTGACTGGTGGATATCTCCAACAACTACCCGGACGTTCATCCCTTCGTTTATTATAGGCTCTTGTCGTGAAGTAGAGAGGAATACCACTCTACAAGCTCACTCACCGTCACCGGTCAGAGACACAGAGTGCCGTCGTTATTCTCTACTATACTTAAATTAACAGTTTTAACGGTTGCCCTGTATTATCTTTTTACAAAAAAAGTCTCTCATGCGTTATCTTTTTACAAAAAAATCCATATATTTCTTCCAAATTAACTTAGCGTAAAACGTTAAAAGTGATGTAATAGGTGAGGTTTGAACCCACAACCTAATAATGGAAGAAGTGTGGAAGAGACATTAGACGAAGCTATCTAACCAATAGAACATCATGCTCAAATATTTATAATATTGAATATAAATTTTACATATGTATATATGATTTTTTGTAAAATAAAAAAATAAACGTGCCGCGCCGGGCCAGCACTACGGGCCGAGGCTATGGCCCAAGCACCGCACGACACTCGTGTCGGGTTGGCCCAGGCACTATTAAATGGGTCGTGCCTCGGGTCGGCGTGTCAGACACGACTTATCTCTACTAATCCTTAAGGCAATAGTGTAGACTAGGCATAACCATACCCCCGCCTCCATCTCGACCGTCCGATTGCCAACCCCGCCTCCATCCCAAACCGTCCGATTGCCTAGCTCTTGCTCCCGCTCCTGCAGCCGCACCTGCCGCCACGGGCACCCGACCATGCGTGCAGCCGCCCCAACCCCCGCTCTCAGGCGCCGCGGATTCTGCCACCCGCCCTCGCAAACGCCGCCATGGATGGCGGCCGCATCCTCGACCCGCAGCTCTCGGGCGCCGTGGATTCCGCCTCCCTCCTGCGTTCTCATCCCGCTCGACCCCCTCCTCGCACAGCCAGCCGCATGCCGAGCATGGCGGACCCGCCTCCCCATCCGCACCATAACCACTTGCTCCTCGTGGCCTCCACCATCCCATTCGTGGGAGCCGCATCCACGGCCAGGCCAGCCTCCTGCCTCCCTCATCATCGGCCCCTACTTAGTACCGTTCCTCCTCCCCACTTTCGCCTCCGCCTCGCCGGCCACGCTCGCGGATCTCAGCCACGCCTGCCAATCTTGCCCAACCCCGTCGTGCCCCCGCTCACGATTGTCGTTCGACAATCTCGCCCGCGAGATGCGCTGTGCCCCCTAACCCAGCGAGGCATGGCGACACGGAGCTAGATGGGCGCTGCTGCGAGGTTGTCCTTGGCGAGAGGGCAGGGGCTGGGAGATCGGTTTTTGATGGGGGAGCCAGCGCGGCGGCTACCGGGGCGGAGGTAGCGGTCGTGGAGGAAACGACAGTGGGGGCGCCGACTGACGTGGCGGCGCATGCCGCGGCCGATGGCGGGGAGGATGCGTTGCGGATGGAGGTTGGTTGTACCTGTTCCGATCCAACCTATTTGGGATGCAGTACTCGCGCAAGCGCTACTTCGTGCTCGAGGACGTCGCGCTCCGCTTCTTCAAGTCCGCGCCGTCCTCCGTACCCTATTGCCACCACTGAATAACTACAGGCCCTCTAATCTTGTTTCGTTGTTTTTCCCTGATCCGTAATTTGATTTAGTTGTTTTTTGTGCTCTGTGATTTGATTTTGGATAGTGAAGATAAACTGATGCATAATCCAGCACTTGATCCGAGGCCGGCTTCTGTCGAGCGACTGATGCATAGACATCCTATAATGGTTTTGACCATTGTTTTCTATTCATGTGCTGTTGAATTGCATCTCTGTATTTTTCTTTGTAGTATCTGATGGCCAAACCTCGAAACAATCTTAGGACACCTTTGGACACATTGCTAGCAGCACTTTGAGTGATAAGTATATTATTTTCTGATGATAATGCAATTCTGCTTCAATTCTGCCTTTTATTTATGTTGTTAGGTATTTTCTGTTCTTTAGCATTGTTTGCTCTAGGCGGTTTCTTTATAACGTTGCCCTAGCATTTAATCCGTACGTGAGCCAATGATGATTACCTATACATCTGGAGTTACTTACGACGAAAATTGTCTGGCTTACTGAGGCTGAAGTATATGTATTGTACATCTCTTTTGCTCATGTACTCATGATAGTTTAATCTTATTATGTAGGCGCAGTTGTAGTTCCAATGATGATTTCAAGACCTAGCAATAGGAAGTGTTGTTTGTCACTGTAAACATCAGCTGCTTCTTTCTGCTTCACGTGTCTATCTCTCGATCATAACCAATTTGGTCTAGGATACAACCCCATCTGTAGTTGTTGGATTCAGTTGTGGTGTGATTTAAATTGTATCTATGCGAATTACTTGTTACCTTATTCAACACATTTTAGTTTACGAACTGAATGTCTTGAAATTTGGGCTTGATGCCACGTCTCTGTTAGCCATACCAGAGATGCTATGATTATGCCGGAACAAAGTTGTTCCAACATTTCACATGTTGATAGGATCCTGGGGACTGCTTCTACGTGTCCACAAAGTCGGTTAGTGTGATTACATTTTCCTGCACGTAGACTATTTTAAATTAGTTTGCATTGTGTATAGGTTTGTTTCTCAAAATTTTCAGTAGCCCTCCAATAGCTTTTGCCCTACCAGACTTGAGAGCTACTGCTGTTAATTCCTTGGATGTATGAGCCATTCATATTTCTGTGTAACCTTTTTTTCTTCCCTAAGTGTTCCATTCATTGTTTGTCAGATTTTGAATGCAAATGATGATGAAATTAAGGCTTGTTTCTCTACATTCTTAGTTGCCACCAAAGAGCTTTCGCCCTGCCAGGCTTGAGAGCTAATGCTGCTAATTCCTTCCTTGTATGTGTGAGGGCAATTTTGCTTTGCAATCTGTTAAATCTTTACTGTGTGCTTCATTTTTTAAAAATTATTGTCAGTGTATTATTGGAAGAATTTGTAAGGATATGCAAGCATTATGGCAATATAGAATTATAGTATTTTTATACGTTCTTGTTTACAACAGTATTTTTATTCGTTTCAGTGTTATTGGGGGGCTCTTCATCATTGCTGACCTTTACCTGGTCACTTGGGCTCGCTACAATGAGGCTCAAAGCACTCTGATGGGCGGTTACCTGCGACTTCTTCTCATGAAGGGTGGTCTGCCAACAGTCACCAAGATAGAAGTAAGCTCCTTCAAGGGGCTCCATTGATACTTTACACGTAGAGAGGCAGATGGATTTTGCCCCGAATTGTTTCTCTAGGACAACAATGGCACATCATCAGATTTATTTTCATGTCTTTGTTGTATGATACCAATCTTGCATATATATATGCATAGTTAGTTAGTTAGTTACTACCATTTCAAGCATTCTAACAAGGTTCCATTGCCAGGAGAATCACAGGGTACTGTAGAAAATATCATATCCTAAACATTATTTTTTGGTATCCTAATCGACATTTTTGGTCCTAGACTTTTGGTTGTCCTTTCGACTCCAACGGATCTGCCTGTATAGGTCCAAGGCTAGCTACAACTAGATTAATCTCACCAATGAAAGGTACTTGCCCTGATTGATTTTGTCTGTTATTATTGCACAATTTTCTATGATTTTTCCCCTATCTTGAGCTTATGTTTTGCCTTTGCAGAATATCTTTTTTATGCCTAATAAGTGAAGCTACAACATGCTAGATCTATCGTGCTCGTGGCAAGACAAACCCTTCTTCTGCGATGATGGAATCCAACTTGTTCCCCACATTCTAAGGCATCCTTACAGAGTTATGTTGCTAGATGGCTAATGCAACGGTATGCATCTTACTATGCAAGGAGTAGCTCACCTGGAGGCTATCCAAGTTGGACCAATGCGTGCAACTGAAGCTCACAAGAAAAATATGATACACAAGAAGCCCACACGCATGTCTGAAAAAGGACCTGTGCTGCAGGGATTGTGGGGAGGCATGATCGGCGGTACCCTCGTCCAAACACTTACTTTGATCTAGATCACGCTGAGGACTGACTGGAACAAGGAGGTAATTTTAAGCCACCGTAAAATTCCTTCATGTCACTGACAGATGGTCCTCAAATCCATCACGCGTGTTGATGTGTTCATCTTCATCCACATGCTCAGTCATTCTTTCCAATCTCGTGCTTGTGTTGTGTGGCCATTTCTTCTGTCCAATTGGTCTTCTCTGCGTTTTGCATTGATTTTTTTGTGCTATAGTTTATATGTTCTTTTTTTCTTGGCATCTGAATGTAGGTCGAGGGAGCGCGGAAAAGATTGGATAAGTGGGACGATAAAAAGTGGCCTCTTCTCGCCATGTGGGGAGCCGGACGTCCGTTCAATCAGTCTACATGTGGCCATGACGTTAGCATTGCTCTCGTAGTACAAGCGACCATGCCATTAGCTTTTTTTGGCTCCAGTAGTTTTGGTGCCTGCCTTGCCCGTAATTTTTTTTGGCTCCAGCTGATTTGCTACTATGACATTTAAGTATTTAACGTATCAATAAGAAATTGGTTGTTTTATTAGTTAGTAGTACTTAGATTGATTCACATGCAACATTAATACCATCATGTTTAATGTTCTGTAATTTCCTGCCATCATGTCTGAAATAGAAAATAATCTTCATGGGGCTTTTAGATCGTCAAACCAAGTTTGGAAACAAGAACTCCAGTCTGGTGCCTCACATTTGATATTGTTGTTTTAACTGCTACTGCTTATGTTTGTGCCTGATACTACTTCCTTAACTAGGGTGGAATATGAGAATATTGTGTCCAATGACAACAACCTGCAAGTTGCTGGTGTTGGCAAATATTATGTAGTAGCATCTTTTGCTTAGATATGTACTTTTGAGTATGGTTATGAGGATTTTCATGGGTCCGGTTTTGCTTTTCATGTTATAATTCTATTAGTCTTCCTGTTTGCATGAGAGTAAAGTAGTTGTTACCCCCAAGAACCATATGCTACCTGGTCAATAAAGCTGAGAGCGGGTGGTGGCCAAGGCTGCTGAAAAAGGAGGCCAAGGCACCTGTGTTCTTGAAGGCTGACTAGGACAAATGGCAGGATGAGGATGATCAAGATGTTGGATGTTAGTATTTCAGTTTTGGCTGATTCTATTTTTCTTCAGTTGCTACCATACTGTTTATTTTAGCTTGAAGCTACATATAATTCAAAAGTACATGGATTTTGCAGCGGACGAATGATCGCTTGGTGTAGAAGCCATGGAGCTCTTTGGACCAAGGTGACCATCTGATCGACCGGATCGGCCATCGCACAGGTCGCATAGGTGTATTGCCATATCAAGCCTATATTATTGTTGTATTACATTGGACGCATAGGGAAGGGAAAATCTGGTGGATTGTGTTGTGGTAATTCATCTTCAGGGTTATGTTGTGTACCTTGTCCGTGTGAGGCGTGGTGGTAGGAAGAGGCCTTAGCCCAAGTGTATTGTCTATGGCAAGCCCAAGCACCAGGGTATCACCCAACTCAAGTTCCAGAGGTACAAGAGGTGTGTCGCTGAGGAGAGAGCTATACGCAAGCTTGGTGGACTGAGGGTTCTTATGTCATGAAATAAAGTATGTCATGAACTTTTTGCAATTTGACTGTATTATCAGACTACGAATGGTTAGTGATAAAATGTTGCCTGTTGTTGTGGACTACATGATTGGTTAGTGATAAAAAAGGGAGTTTGCATATCAATGTATTTTAACATATTAATCACTATTCATATAATGTTGTTCTCTGCCTCTCGCATGCGTGGGTTGTTGGCTCGCATGCGTGGGTTGTTGGCTGACCGGTCTAACATCGTAGCACACATTCGTTGCCCCCCGACCCTCGCGCCGCACTCCCTTGCACGCCGCTGCTGTCGTCGTCCCCAGATCTGTGCTCTTCTTCCCTGTCCAGCCGATACACCGTCCCCTCTGCTCCCTTCCTTCAATGGTATTACATGTTCCTGTTGCAACGCACGGGCACTCACCTAGTTTGACCATATATACCTCCGTACGATAATGATGGTCCTCGGCTCAGTTGCCTCCACATTCGTGTCACCGCATTCTCGGCAGAGAGCGTAGGAGCAGGCGCCTCCTCTCCATATTCGTCCGACTCCGGCTCTGACACCGACTCGCGCAGTGGCTATTGCATATCCACGAGGATGTTTCACATCATGCGCGTACCATCGTTTTCGTCGTCGTCGGACGTCCCGTTCGTCTTCCCGACCTTCGCCCTGTTCTTCCTCCCCAACTTGCTGCCCCTGCCCACGGTCGCAGCCGCGAGCCGACCGACGTTCGTTTGATGTGGGTACGGGGCGAGTCGGTCATGCTCCTGGCCTTTCTCCGTGCGTGCCGTCGAGGAAGACATGGTGGCGTCTGCCACACTTAGGTTATCTTGGCGATGAGGAGTCTAGGTCTGAGATATTGGACAACCAAGGCTCGTAGCGTGGCAGCAGTCGGCATATGCTACGGAGTTGATGGTGGTGTTATGTCGTTTCGGTGGGTCTAGACCTGGGAAGACACTCGCATTCTCTCGTCCTTCTCGGACTGACGCCAGCTCCAAACCGAAAGTGGGGGAGGCGAGGGATGAGATCTCTGATTTGCTGTCTATGGTACCCGTACGTTCATAAAAATATTATGTGAAGAATAGAGACAATCAATAAAAAATCTTGAGATCTTTTTGGTAAATAGTTTACGTAGGTATTATTGTGAGCCGTCACAAGTCGTAACGCACGAGTAATCGACTAGTAGATCCAAAAGGAATACTCTACTCCAATGATCAGAGAGAGACTGCCGCCGCGCAACTGCGCAAGCGTGTGTAGATCCTCCCGTCTTGGTCCACCCGAGGAATGGGCTGGGCCACGAAACCTGCAGGAGCCACCTTTCGGTCAACCGGTCACGCAAGGTAACGGGAGACCATGGGCTGGACCGGCCCGATCCAAGTACTTGACAACACAAAAGCGGACACGGAAAGAAATGAGATGGGATGGGAAGGAGATATCTTCGGCTGGGGCAGTATAGATCTGGGAAGTCGACTCGGTCACCTTCGACTTGACTTGGGTGGCGCCGCTGACTATGCAATTGCGAAGATCTTCGTCGGGTTCTCCGTGGTCACATCGACCGCGTCCGGCCGAGAGATATTGCCCACGCCAGCTCGGGACGGCAGCTGCGCTTGGAGGACGAACCACGCGGGTCCCCTGTCTCGACGTCAACGCGGAGCTGTAGCTGCTCGGAGGCGGCGGACGCGCGGGACCCGCCAATGCGCAAGAATACGTCGCCGCTCGGCATGGGCGGCGGTCATCACTGATGCGAGAAAGAGACGGTGGTGGGCTGGTGGCCGGCGTTTCTCGCGGTCTCGTCGTCGCCACTCGGCCACGAGTCGATCGGTGGTCATCACATCCCGCGGCCGCTCATGCATGCATTTGCTCTGGGCGGCGCACGCAAAGCCCGGGCGCCCGGCACCTAGTGACGACGCCCCAGGATCCAAGCCGTCTTTGCGAACATTAGCACAAACGCAATCAGGCGCAGATCTACCTGAAAGATCACGAATTTTATTTGGGTTGCCAACACCTCCATATTTTGTTCCTGCCTACTTTGTTGGGAGACATCGCATAGGAGAAAGAGAAACGCGCAGACCATGACACGCGCACGCACACAGCATCAACACAAGAGCATCAGATTACAGTTTAACTATCCATGGATGATCAATAGGGCATCAGGCCGAGAGGACACTAGGACGACATCAGACCAAACGACGTCACTGTTCATGCTCTAAGGAGTGTTAGATCGGGACAACTTTGGGCAAAATACCATCGAACAAAGGGTAGGACAGTAGACAAGTTCCACAGAAGGAAAAGGGGCATCGGACTGGTTTAACCACTAGTGCTCAAACAGTAGCGATTGTGACTTGTGAGGCATTGGGCCTTACACATGGTCTAACGGGCACACTCTTCGGACAATTAAGTGAAGAGATGGTTTTTTAAGTTGCAATGACTATAGCTCTCCTTGAGGACTATAAATATGACTCCGACAAGCCATGTGAGAAGTGTGGGAGCTGAAAGACATGACTATTGAGTCGAGACATTTATATGAGCTCTAGACACTCAGGTGCTCAAAGAATCAATCGATAATTAGCGTAGTGCTTACGTTATTTGGAAAACTACTTATAATGCTTGCTCTAGGTTTAGTCCTAGTGTTTGAGTGAGGTTTGCATACCTCTTGCCAGTTGGTGCTTGTGCGCACTATCGATGTTGCACTCCGAGGGGCTTGCAATCTTGCAAGATCACACCAACTATGTTGTGGCCACTAGAATGTACTGGAGACTACGAGGCCCTTAGAGTTTTAGTCAAACCCTGATAGTAAAGACAGTGGGAAGATGACAATAAGAGGCCATCTTGAAGACCTAATTGTGTATAGAAAATGTCTGGGGTTATCCACGGAGTTATCTGACCGGAAGCTCGGCTGTTGCGTGGTCATCCTTGCATGGGTCCTACAAGGACTAGGAAAATTTACATGCTTCTCGATGCCTCGGCAAAAACTACTACACTTGTCAATGATAGTTTTTATATCTATTGTATTTTAGTTTTCGCATTAATATTGTATATTTTGGTTGCGTGCTTTATCTTTCTAGCTTAGTTGATAGGATTAGAACCTAGGTTGCATAACTTTTTGCGGTGAACATAGTAACACACTTAGTCAAAATCATAACACATATAGATAGTTTATTTACTGTATAGGTTTTGACTAGGCAAACTTAGATGCCTTAGTTTATAAAATAGAGTTTTAAAAGTTGTTTAATTCACCCCCTCTTAAACGTATTGGTCCCTTCAAACATTTTGGTGAAAAATGGTAGAAACAATAGAGGGCAATTTAGGAGGGAATGGCACCTCCTTGGATGAGTGTGTTCAGGATGAGAGGGGGATGCAAGATGTGGGGTTTTATACTGTGGAGCTATCACTATCGGCTCAACAAATGAAAAGCCGGCAATGATAGTTTCTACACCACTGCTGGCTCATGCCATGAACCGGTAGTCACATATCAATGTTAGACACAATATTATTGTTAATTTATGACGTAAACCGGAAGTGGTATGTCATTGTGGATTTATGCCTTGATTCGGAAGTGATAGAAAACTTTATTTCTTGCTTTTAAAGAACCCTTAATTATTTTGAATTTTAAGTTAAAATTAGATGTGTTGAAGATTATCTATGACGACGGTTTCCATAGCCACTGACAGTGGCCGATAATAAACCCATAACAGGAATTCATAATTTCAACAGTAGCAAACAACTTGATTACAGACCCAATTAATATCCGATGCCTACTTCAGATGTAGTCAAAAGGAAATCATCCCCCGACGGATTCGACTCGGTTACTTCTTCCTACGCATGCGTTACTGCGGGCTGACTAGATTTGCTTTCGCTTGGAGCTAGGTAACCCGGCCTAGTGCATGCCCAACAATAATACAATAGAGCTAGCTAGCTAGCTAGGCCTAGATAGCTGACAGATTATTATTGCTTAATGATCAATCGGCTGTACTAGTGGCTAACTACGTTGACCTCCGTTGCCATTTCTAAACAAAACTAAGCAGTTAGCTATACAAACAAACAAAACCATGTAAGCATGCAGGCCAAAGTTGGGCGCACGAGATCACGACGATCCAACGAAAGCAACTGACAAGCAAAGCAGGCCAAAGTTGGACGACGCACAAGAGGACACAACCCAAGTCAAGATTGGATTTGCTTCTACGCTCTGTATATATTTTAATAATCGAGCCGGTCGGTCGATGATGCGTGATCTTAGGTTGATCGATCATGTTTCACTGTCCATAGATCAATCAAGTGAGTGCAGGCGTGTAGTAGAAAAATCAGTGTGAAACCACTCGCTTCACCATCCTCGCTCGTCTCGTCTCGTCTCGTCTCCTGCTGGCTGGGTGCAATTCCAGCCCGTGGTCCAGGTGTTGGCACTCCAGCGCCGCGGCGGATCCCACGCGCGTGATGAGAAATTCGGCGAGCCAGGGGTAAGAAAAGTTCTAACACAGTAAGGCCCTGTTTGGAAGTGGAGTTTTTCCATGGTTTTTGAGAAATACCATAGTATCTGCTAATACTACGGTATTTTAGATCAGAAGCCGTTTGAGAGATCATTAGAAAACAGAGTTTCCAATACTATGGTTTTACTGGAACCGTAGTATTTTTGGAGTATTCGATACAGAGGTCTCGACCCAAGTTTTCTGTTCCGCGCGCGCTCGATGAACTGACTCGCGCTTTTTTTTTCCCATCGTTACCCGACACGCGCTGCCGCCCCCAGCTCTCCCTCCCGTAGCCGCCCCATCTCTCCCTCCCGCAGCCGCCGCCGCCCCATCTCTCCCTCCCGCAGCCGCCCCATCTCTCCCTCCCGCAGCCGCGCCGCCCAGGCCCCAGTTCTCTCTCCCGCCGCCCTAGCTTTCTCTCCCGCAGCAGCCGCCGCCCAGGCCCCAGTTCTCTCTCCCGCAGCCGCCCCCATCTCTCTCTCTCCCGCCGACGCCCAGCCCTTTTCCATCCACCGCCGCCGCCCCAGCTCTGGTTCCCGTCACCCCCAGGTCCTCTGACGCCCAAGTTCCAGGAACCATGCGAGGAGGTGGGAATGAAGACAAAGCAGGTACGTTCTCCTGTCTGAACCACCTAGGGTTTACTGCATCTTTGTATTCACCTATTGTTCGTGTCCAAATCTATACTGCAGTTTTGTGTAATATGTGAGAACAATTGTAATCAGTTTGGTGTCTACTTTGTTGTCTTCAGTTTCTACTTTGTTGTCTGCAGTTTTGTGTTATGTGTCCAAATCTCTACTTTGTTGTAATATTGATTGGAATAGAGATAAGAGCTACTTTGTTGTCTTCAGTTTCTAAACAATTTTAATGAGTTTGGTGTCTACTTTGTTTGTTCTAGGGAAAATAGAGATGAGAGCTGATTGGAATGAAGGAAGAACTTGGTTTTTTGTGAGCATCCTAAAAGAATACAACTCACCAAGATATCGCGCTCAGAATGGATGGACCAAAGAGGCATGGAACAGTATGACACAACGCATTAATGAAAGGTTTACACCAGCAAACTTTGTAGTGTCACAGTTAAAGGATAGAGAACAAAGGCTGAAAAAGGACTACAATGCTGTGAAGATCATTGTGTCAAATAGTGGTTTTGGTTGGGATAATGATCTGAAAATGGCTACCACAGTTGGTGGGGTATGGGCTGATCTACCAAAGAATTTACAGAGATGGGATGGTAGGTCATTCCCTTTCTATGATGATCTGCATGAAATTTACAACGGTATGAGTCTTTACCTTTGTCTATTGACTTAACACATATTCTACCCATTGCTGAACCTTTTTATGTGTTCATTTAGGTAAAATAGCTGAAGGTAAGAATTGTAGGCGATCTTTAGAAAAAGGATGCAAAGCTGCCAACAAAAGTGCACAAGAAGAATATGTGCAGATAAGTACACCTAGTCCAACAATTAATGGTATGTAGGGTTCACTTTTTGACTTATTAGAAGATGGTGCTGATTTGACCAATGAAAATGGGTTCAATCTTGAGATAAACACTAGTCAATATAGAGCTTTGGAGGAAGAACAAGCCGGTACAGAGACACGATGTTATGATGAGACACAAGTTGGTATTAGTGAAATTAGTGATAGTCAAAAAAGAAAATTCAGTGCTGCCACGTGTGAAGAAAATCTTATTAAGGAGGGAAAGGAAAAAAAAGAAAACTAAGAGAAATGTCAATGCAATGGATGATCTACTAGCTTTGAGAAAAGAAGAACTAGAAGCTTACAAGGAGCTAACAAAAATGCAACTTCATTTAAAGAGTAAACAAATAGAGCAGTCTAATCCAATCAATGATCCATTCAGCATGTCTAAATGTATCTTTAAATTGAAGAGTCTGGCCCTTACTCAAACAGAACTACTCAAGGCAATCAACTTTCTGAAAGGGGACAGAGAAGCTAGAGAGATATTCATTTGTTGTGAAGAGCAGTCTCTTGCAGAAGCTTACATTAATGGGTGTATTTCTGACTAATGCAAGGTAATTCCCTGCATACTGATTTATTCCCTGCATACTAGTTATTTGCAACATGTTGTAGATAATCAGCCCACATATCCTGTGCAATCTGGTTTCTTTTGAAATTCCCTGCACGCCTCCGTTCATTGCATGACATGACGTCTTCAGTGTAGTTTTCATCTCCTTCTGGTATATCCACTATGTCCGCAGGATTAACTTGCATATTGTCTTCATTAAGCCACTGGTCTGAACCATCATTTTTTTGATGAAATTGTGTAGAACACAACCAGCCAGCACAATATCTCTTTGAGTCTCTATAGAATAATAAGAAGCACATTTCAAAATAGGGAAACGCATTTTTAGAACACCAATAATGCGTTCAACATGGTTTCGTAGTTGGGCATGTCTTAAGTTGAACAATTCCTTTGCATTGCTTGGCCTCAGATTACTTCTAGCTTGTTCTTGCAAATGATATCTGACATTACGGTACGGAGCTATAAAATTAGGAGTATTTGCATATCCTGCATCAACTAAATAAAATTTGCCTGTGGGAACATAGAAACCATGAGCCATTGCATCCTGTAACACTCGGGCATCCGCAGCTGATCCTTCCCATCCAGCACTGACATGAACAAATTTACTATTGAAGTCACACGCCACCATTACATTCTGTGACAGGCCACCCTTTCTATTTCGATATGGGTCTTGCAAACTAGGAGATATAGTAATAGGAACATGAGTACCGTCGATTGCTCCAATGCAGTCCTAAAAAAATATTTTAGATATGGTTCTAAAACTTGGGGCACAAAATAAAATGAAGCATCGTTACTTAAAATACCTTGAAGTATGGCATAAACTTGGGGTTGCTAGATATAACAGTTGGGGTATTGATTGGAGGCAGTTGTATCATCCTAGATGATAATGAGACAATAGCTTGAAGTACAAGATTGAAATACCGACTTATAGTCTCGCCGCTATGCTGAAACCGTTCTTGTATGGAACGGTTACTAGCATTTGTTGAAAGGCAAAACAGAAATATTGCTAACTGCTCTTGAACTGAAACATCTCTTCCATTTGTAAGGAGATTGCTGTCAATTAGAAGGTCTACCAACTTGCAAAAATTTTCCTTTTCCATGCGAAACTCACGTCTAGCTCGTACCTTATGTCCTTGTAGAAGTTCTTCGACATGTTTTTTCCCCGAAAGGATAGAAGTGTGGATAGGTGTACGCTCATGGCAATGATTTCCATCTAACCATTGGCTGATAATTTCCATGTCTTCATCCTCTCTTCTCTTCCTACTAAAGAAATTGGTCCACATCTATTGCTTTTTTTAACTACCAGCTTGCTTGAATAACAGTTTGTGGACAACACATATATTTATACACAAGGAATGGATGCTGGTTCAGCAGTGTGTGTATCTGGTGGATGAGTAGTGTACGGCTGTTCAGTCAAATTTGTAGAGTTATGAGTGCACCTAACTCTAATTAACAGGGTTGTGATTACAAAAGCATTGATTACTTGTTATATCACTGATTACTTGTCAAAAAATTGCCTTTGAATTTGGTTCTAGCTGACTCGTTCTTGATGTCATCAAAGCACTAATTATCATGTTTATTGACAGGTTATAGCAGGCTGGCAGAAGAGAAGACTTGTCTTTTGTGAGATGGAAGCAAAATTATCTTTTGTTTGATCGCTGGAAGTGTTCCAGCACTACTGCAGCCACCTGGAAGTGCTTTTGTTTGTTTGTTCACTGCAAAAGCTTTTGAACGTGTAACTGCTAGTTGAATCAGAGAACGTGTATCTGCTATTTGAATCAGCCAAATACTGTGGTATCAAACAATGCTATGTATGGACAAATACTTTGATTATACTCTGGTTTTGCTAAAACTGTGGTATTGTGTCGCAACATACTGTAAACCATGGTATTGAAATACTGTGGTTTTAGAAAACTTCATTTCCAAACAGGGCCTAAAACAGTTTTCCTGGCAGCCGTCCGATATAAGTTTCGATATAAGTTTAAAGTTCGACGGCTGTCAGATAAGCGATCAGATATTAAAAGTATATTTGAAACCACTAAAGCTAATAATTAACCAGCTAATAAATTATTAGCTAGATAGAGTCAGCTAATGAACTAATTGTTAGATGTGATTTAGCTAACAATTAGCTACAATATTAGTTGAGAGTGTTTAGAACCTAAAAACTAAATTTTTTTAGTAGCTAATTATTAGTTTTAAAGGTTCCAAATAGGGTCTAAACAACATCCGAGGGTCTGAAGCCATCGGACATTAGATTAATGTTCGACGGCTGATCTTTTTATTTTGGCATGTTTTGAAAAGTTCGTGTTTGATACTTGAAGCAACCAATTTTATCTTGGAACCTAGAGGACCAGTGCCATGACCTGTAACGTCGACATTACATGTCTCGATACTATGTACTATAACGCTGATGTATCCGATTTGACACAATGAATCTTGGTGCCAATGTCTCTCAGGCCCTCCCTCGTCGAGCCTTATGTTTTTCTCGTTCAATGTCTTTCACGCGTTCAGCCTCCATTTATTTTTTTATCTCTCTCCCTCGATCATTTAACCTTTTTGAAGCTTGGATCCTTAGATCCTGAAGACCAAGGTATCCTCTCTCTCTTTTTCTTTATTTATACACGTTATTTTAGTCCATGTTAGATGTATTTAGTCATACCGTTTTTATAAGTAGATATCAGATATGTGTTAAACCAATTTTTCATATGGGTTAAATTTGGTTGTTATTTGAAGGTTTTATTTTGTATTTACAATATTATTTCTCTTAGTTATTTAGTTTAAATTATATGTTTACACTAATTTAAAGTGCTTAGATTGTGATATAAGAGAAAGATTCTTGTTTTCTTTGAACCCTATATTTTCTTAAAACTCTTCACCTTTAACCCACTGCACATGACAACTTTAAAAGAAGTAGCACATAATAATTATCAAAGATTAGAAGTGACCAAACACAAACTAAAATAAAGGATAAATCAATTCCTTGCAATAATGAAGTCTCATGATTTGTCAAGTTTACTTATACCATCCTCTTGTCAAAGTTTACTTGTAGCATCCTACATTTATAGGCCAGATGATTCTACATCCTCCTACATGCTTGCTTTATGAAGATGTGTGACTTTCATTGAGGATAGTCTCATCAACTGAGTCTAATTGTAGTCCTTACTTCTTTAACAACACAAGTATACTTGTTGTACCAATTGAAATTGATACCCATTCTCGTATTTACTATAGTAGCACAATTGCAAGAAGTATAATTCCCGCTCAGATCAAAACCACAAAACGTTTTCACCAAGTCTTCAATCACATGGGTTTTCAACTTCTAGATGCCCACATGCTTCCTTTTCACTCCAGATGTCTCGTGTATTTTTGGGATCTGTATCACATTTTCATACAAGAAAAATGGGGGTTTAGCAAGGTCACCTTGTAAATTTGTATGGTAGCCTAGTGTCATTGCCTCAAATTCTAACTTAACATGTATATCGGTTATCATTGTACAGACCACAGATTGCCAAGCTATTTATCAAAGGATGTTATGTCACCTATAAATATATGTTTAGTGTTATTAACCTGTGTATTGACATTATCATCATCATAATAGCTTACAATAGAGTATGGTGATTAGTATGAAGAATAATCAGTTTCTACCTCTCATAGAAAGTTAGATTAATTTTTTGCATGTATTAGAGCATAAACGATGTAAAAATTAGAACACATAACATGTGAAAGAATGTTACAAAATTTCAATAGCTATAATGTCTTCCAAAAGAACATTATGACTCTGATTCAGATTGATGAAGGTCCTAAAACATAAATAAAAGAGAGGTTTTTCAACCGAGCTGCAAAAATATACATTTCTCCCTGGCTCTGATCTGATCTCAACAATGTTGTTTGTGTGCACAACAAAAATCCACATAATACAAGAACTTTATATTGAGATATCATTCTTATATCCATCACAATGTAGCTCCTCATTTATTCTAGCAACCAACTTACTAAAGGACAACCTACCACTGAATAGAACAAAGTCATTTTGCATTTCGATAAATGAAATATTTCTTTACTTATTTTTTCCACACTAAATCTATTGTATATAGTTACTAGATTGTCCATCTAAGTAAATTTAATACCTTCAATTAGATTTAGACAGAGGTGGCTAAATAAAAACTAAGTTAGATAACTAACAGATTTGAAAAAGTAATATAGCTAACTAACAAAAGTATGTTAGTAATTAACTTATTAATTAAGTTATTAGTTGATAAAAAAACTCATCTTCACTAGACCTAGTTGGTGTAGGGACAAAGCGGCTAGCATGGCAGTGTTGAAACATGAGCGGCGTACTAGCGGAGATCTCAGGTAGGGTCAGGGCTAAGGGTGAGCTGGGGGCAGGGGTGGGGCCAGAGGCGGTGGTTGTCAGTGGGCGTGGAACCGGTAGTGACAGGAAAGATTGGGTCTAGCAACAGACACGAGACAACATGTGACGTGTGAGGAGAAACCACTATGAGAGGGGAGACAAATTTGAGATAAGAGGAGGACGGTATTATGGGGTACCTCGATGTCAAGATCTATAGTGTCAACCTCGACGCCACATATCTTGATTTGACCTTTTGTGCCATGGCCCGTGCCACCAATGTCTCATAACGTGTGTCGGCGTTCCGAGACCGGGGGGTCCTCGAGCCGACGAGTGAGAGTGCCGCGTGCCCCAGCCCAGATGGGTCGAGCGCGTGGAGCGAGCGCAAAGGGGGGAACGGAGTGAGAGAGAGGTCGGTGGCCGGAGCCGGATCGCGAGGGAGTCGGAGAAATTCCCACGGCCTTCGTGTTCGTCCCGCGCCCAGGTCGGGTGCGCTTGCAGTAGGGGGTTACAAGCGTCCGCACGAGGTGAAGGGAGAGGGCGGCCCCGAGAGAGCGCCTGCCCCTGCCTTTCGTCCCCGTGAGGCCAACCTTTTTCTAAGAAGGCCCTGGCCCTTCCTTTTATAGTCGTAAGGAGAGGGTCCAGGTGTACAAGACGGGGGTGTAGCAAGGTGCTACGTGTCTAGCGAGGGAGAGCTAGCGCCCTATGTACATGCCCAGGTGGCAGCCAGAGAGATCGTGGCACCCTGTTGGAGTGGCGTCGTGGCTGTTGGAGGAGTAACGGAGCCGGACGGGGGGACAGCTGTCGAGGTGGCTGGGTCCTTGCTGACGTCCTCCTGCTTTCGTAAGGGAGCTGGGGGCCGCCGTCGTCATGATCTAGTGGGGCGCCAGCATGGCTTATCTGGCATAGCTGGCCAGATGGGACGCCGGTCTTGTTCTCTGCGACCCAAGTCGGCTCAGGGCAGGGTGATGATGACGCTTCCTGTTGATGTGGCGGTCTCGTATCCTAGGTCGGGCGTCGTGGAGGCTCCTCCGAGGCTGTGGCCGAGTCCGTCCTGCAAGACAGAGACAGAGTCCGAGCCCTGGTCGGGCGAGGCGGAGATTATTCGGCAGAGGCCGAGGCGGAGTCCGAGCCCTGGGTCGGGCGAGGCGGAGGTCGCCGTCTTCCGGGGCCTTGGCCCGAGTCCGAGCCCTGGGTCGGGCGGAGCGGAGTTCGCCGTCTTCCGAGGCCTTAGCCTGAGTCCGAGCCCTGGGTCGGGCGGAGCGGAGTTCGCCGTCTTCCGAGGCCTTAGCCTGAGTCCGAGCCCTGGGTCGGGCGGAGCGGAGTTCGCCGTCTTCCGAGGCCTTAGCCTGAGTCCGAGCCCTGGGTCGGGCGGAGTCTCCTATGGCACCACTGGCGAAGTCTGGCCGCCCGTCGGTCTTACCTTTTGCGTTAAACGCCCTGGTGACTCGGTCGGTTGGTGCGGTGATTTAGTCAGGGTTTCTCCTTATCGGAGGCGGGGCCTAGGGCGAGCCGGGGATGCGCCTGCCGTGAAAGAGGAGACCTCAGGCGAGACGGAGTCATCTTAGGGTCGGCTGCCCTCGCCCGAGGCTAGGCTCGGGCGTGGCGTGGTCAAGTCACTCGTGTGGACTGATCCCTGACTTAATCAAACCCATCAGGCCTTTGCAGCTTTATGCTGATGGGGGTTACCAGCTGAGAATTAGGCGTCTTGAGGGTACCCCTAATTATGGTCCCCGACAGTAGCCCCCGAGCCTCGAAGAGAGTGTTAACACTCGCTTGGAGGCTTGCATCGCACTTTTTTGCAAGGGGACCAGCCTTTCTCGGAGGTACCTTGTTCCGGTGGGTGCGCGCGAGCGCACCCGCCGGGTGTAGCCCCCGAGGCCTCGGAGGAGTGGTTTCACTCCTTCGAGGTCTTAATGCCTTGCGCAATGCTTCGGCGTGACTAGCGGTTCCCTCATGCGAGCAGGGCGTAACCCAGGTGCACTGTCGGGGCCCAAGTTCTCGGGCTGGTATGTTGACGCTGTCAACGGTTCGGCCGGAGCCGGGTTTGCGAGAGCAGCCCCCGAGCCTTCGCACGGAGCGAGAGGACGATCAGGGACAGACTCGACTTTTTATATACGCCCCTACGTCGCCTTTCCGCAAGGAGGAGGGGGGGAGTGCGCCATGTTACCCTCGATGGGCACCGAACATGGTGTCTCCGGTGAGCTGCGATCGGGTAATCCGAGTGGACGTCCGTGCCCCGTTCGTTAGGGGTCGGCTAGGGGCCCGGAGGCACGCCCAAAAGTACCTGCGGGTGATCTGCCGGACCCGGTCCCCTAGCGACGGGGTCCGAGGGCTCGTTGCCTCCCTCCGATGGGATTCCGTTACAGAGTCGTTCCCGCTGGTCTCGGAAATGTCCTAGGGTACCTCGGGAGCGCAGCCCGAGCCTTGGTTATGTATCGAACGTACCCCTGGTCATCCCTCGCTCGGCGTCTGAGGCGGCTGTGAACCCTTCGACAGGCCAGCCTTCGAACCCCTGATCAGTAGGGGGCACGGAGCCCTAGTAGCCTGAGGCGGTCATGGAACCTTTCGGGGGCCGACCTTCGAACCCCTGACCAGTAGTGGGTGTCGGGCCCACGCGATCTGAGGCGGCTGTTGAACCCTTCGGGGGGCCAGCCTTCGAACCCCTGATCAGTAGGGAGGCTCGGGGCCTAGTTCCTTCATGGGGAAGGATCCCTTTGGGGTTATCCCCCTTCTCGGTCCCTGTTGCAAGAGATAGAGAAAGAAGGAAAAGGGAAAAAGGGATTCGAAATTGAACTTCGTGGCGTACCTTTCTCGGCGTGGCCGTTTTTGGCGGAGGCGAAGCGCCGCCAGCTGCCCCTGCCAGAAACGTCACCTATTTCGCCGTGGAGTTAATGCGCTGGGGTGAGTAGTTGGCGAGGTCGCCGTTGCGTGCGCGAGCCGTTCGAGGTACGGGTCACGGACGCGTCGTCTTCACGCCGTGAGAAGGGTTCTCTTGCTGCCCCCGGATGGGACGTGAGCCTGGCCGACGGCGTGACCGCTGCCCTCACACGCCCGCCACCGTCATTACTGCCGGCCCATTTTTGACCGCGTTTGACCGCTGCGCCAGGCTGGCGCCGCTGGATCGTAGGCTGGGCGGCCTCGAGTCGCGGTATCGGTTCCGCAATCGAGGAGGTGCGGTGGTGGAGCGAGAGGCGCAGCGGTTCGCATGCAGCGCCTGGCGCGCCAGTTGAACGACGCGTGGTCTTGAACCGTCGCGCTGGCCTGTCAGGAGTCGGGGAGGCGCGTCCACTTGGCGTGGTTGCATGCCGCTTGCATGGCCGCTCGCCCCCTTTGCCCGTTGGTCTGGGCAAAAGTGGAGGGTCACTTGTAACCGCTGGGCGGTTACGTGCGTCGTGCGCGGCGATTTGGCTCCCTCTGCTTGGAGCTGGTCTGCATGACAGGCGGGCCCCAGCCCCCGCGCCGCGGGGAAGGGCCTTGGAGGCGTGATGGAGAAGACTCAGCCCGTGACGGTTGAGGGCGCTAGCAGGGGGAGTTGCCTTTAAAAGGAGGGCGACCCTCTTCGTGAGGCGACCATGTCTCCTTTCTCCCTTATGCATTGTGTCTCTCCATCTTCCAGGCCCCCGGATGGGGGGAACCGCCGTCTTTTCGCTCCATCGTTGGAGGAACGCGACCCCGCGGGGGTTGGTACCTTTCAGCCATCGTTCGGCTTCAAGGATTTTCATCAGGCAGCCCGGTTGCCCCCCTCGGCTGGGGGTCACCCGAGACGGTGACCAGCAGCCCCTGGGTGGGGAGGAACAAACCGGGCTGCGATCTTGGTCCCACCCTCAGCTTCAAGGATGTTCATCATCCTCGCTGGGGTGGGTGCCGGACTGAGCCGGCGCTCCTCCTCCCGCACGGGTCCGTGGGTCATCCCCTCCCACGACATTCGAGGGAGAAGGCGCTCCCTGGCCCCGCGGGCGGCGCGGACTTCGACGACGCGGGATGGATCGGCGGCGAACGCCGTTACCTCCGGCGTGTCGGGTCCGCTAGCTCGGCTCCGGCGGGCCCCTTTGTCGGGGGGGGGCTGCCGCGCCGTGTACACGGGGGGTCCACCCTAGACACCGCACGCTGCTAGGGCGGCGCTCGTGTTCTGGGGTGGGCCTGCTTTTGCACCAGGGCGGCGGCTTTGCGCGGGGGCCGGTGCCCCACTCATCGGGGAGGATTTGAGTGGGGATCTGGCGGTAAGCAGGCGGCTCCTGGCGTCGGTGCCGAGGTGGAGGCGGCTCGAGAAGTCCCCGTCAGCGACGGGATCACCGCCACCATCGGCGCTTTGGGCCTTCGGCTCTTCGTACTTGTCCTCGCCCCTCGGGTGGCGTTATGGGCGAGGGCAAGACAGCAGCTGTGCCTCCCCCTGAGGTCTGCGCCGCCGCAGAGGGAGGAACCGGAGTTCCGCCTGTAGTGGCACTTTGAGTGCCGGGTTTTTTGTTCATTTCGGCTTTCGGGGCCTGAACATGTATGTAACTCCGGCACAGAGCCGTGTTTTTTCCTCATTTCTGAGCAATAAGACTTGCCTATCGATTGTCTGAATCGCTTCACCAAGCATGAGTCGCCCCGTGTCCAGGTGACGAGTGAGGTATCCGTATCCCGGAGGCGTAGGAATCCCTCGGCTCGGTCGGACCTGTTGTCCGAGGCTCTTCTAGCTTGGTTAAAAAGACCCCTCGGTCGCTCTTCGACGAGCCGAGGCCAGGGGTAGCGATATCAGCACAAGCAGAGGCGTTGTTGGCTCGGAAATGGAACCTGGTTGGCCGGAGCCCAGCTGGGTCGTCTGCTGGCAGGCTCGGCGCCGGAGTTGATTGGCCGAGGCCTCGGACCGAGCTGGCGCCCTCGGAAGGGGTCGGCCGAGGCCCCGGAGGTGGCCGGCCGAGCCGTCCGCTTGGGCCGGATTCTCGGGGAAGCCTCTGGCGGAGATTGCTCGAGCGCGGTGTCGACGTCGTCCTTTGGAGCGGAGGCCTTCGGACCGCGTGGCCACCCGAGGCCAGGTCGGGTCTTGCCGAAGGTGCTGCTGATGCCGAGGGTGTCGTCACCCTCTTCCAGCGCCAAGGTCCGCGCCTGCAGGGTCAAGTCGTCCTGTAGCGTGGGCCTTGTGCGGCCGTTGAGGCCAGAACACACACCCTTGTCGCGTTATAAAGCTGTGTCTCTTTTCCTCTTGCTTCGAGTATCTGGACTTTTTGTCGGTAGCAGGGATGTTAGTGCGAGCAAGAGTTGCTTCTCGCGGGAGGTGATGAGTGAGGTATCCGTATCCCGGAGGCGTGGGAGTCCCTCGGCTCGGTCGGCCTCGCCGCTTACGCGTACTTTTACCCATCCATGAGGCCCTGTCACCGACTCGGTCGAGAAGGCTCGAAGAACCTGCTTCAACAGAAGAGCCTCCGTACGTAAAGACTCATTCGATCCGTGGAGTCACCTTATCCGAACGCGAGTTACTTATCACAGAAGGTGACGAGTGAGGTATCCGTATCCCGGAGGCGTAGGAGTCCCTCGGCTCGGTCGGCCTTGGCTGTTTACGTGCACCCCGTCGTTTCTAGGACCCACTTTTCGAAGTAGTCAAAAAGCACGAAAGATGTTCTGGTAAAAGAGGTTTTTTGTTCGAGGAAAATTTTGACGCAGAGGGGGTTAACCCCCTTTTAGCCCCCGAGGGAGGGTCGGGCTCCGCCGAGGCGAGGCCGACCCTTCCTTGTTGACTAAACTTCGCGTGGGTACGGGGTATAAGAACAACTTGGAAACATTCTTAAGGATAGAAGCGACGTAGCTGTTGGATGTTCCAAGCGTTGCCGTAGACCTCGCCTTGACTGTTGGCCAGCTTGTAAGTTCCGGGCTTCAGAACTTTGGCGATGATGAACGGCCCCTCCCAGGGGGGCGTTAGCTTATGCCTCCCTCGGGCGTCCTGCCGCAGCCGAAGCACCAGATCGCCCACCTGGAGATCTCGGGGTCGGACCCCTCGGGCGTGGTAGCGTCGCAGGGACTGCTGATACCGCGCTGAGTGTAGTAGGGCCCTGTCCCGAGCCTCGTCCAGCTGGTCCAGCGAGTCTTCTCGGCTGGCTTGGTTGCTTTCTTCGTCGTAAGCCCTCGTCCTCGGGGAACCGTATTCCAGGTCCGTGGGCAGGATTGCCTCGGCCCCGTAGACCAGGAAGAACGGCGTGAAACCCGTGGCTCGGCTTGGAGTCGTCCTCAGGCTCCAGACCACCGAGGGGAGTTCCTTCATCCATCGCTTGCCGAACTTGTTGAGACTGTTATAAATCCGAGGCTTAAGCCCCCGTAGAATCATGCCATTGGCACGTTCCACTTGCCCATTCGACATGGGGTGAGCTACGGCGGCCCAGTCCACCCGGATGTTGTGATCGTCGCAAAAATCCAAGAATTTTTTGCCGGTGAACTGGGTGCCATTGTCGGTGATGATGGAGTTCAGGATCCCGAAGCGATGGATGATGTTGGTGAAGAATGCCACCACCTGCTCGGACCTGATGCTGCTTAGGGGTCGGACCTCGATCCACTTGGAGAATTTGTCGATGGCGACCAGCAGGTGCGTGTAGCCCCCGGGTGCCTTCTGCAGTGGGCCGACGAGGTCCAGACCCCACACAGCGAAGGGCCAGGTGATGGGTATCGTCTGCAGAGCCTGAGCGGGCAGGTGGGTCTGCTTCGCATAGAATTGGCACCCTTCGCAGGCGCGGACAATTCTAGTGGCGTCAGCCACCGCCGTTGGCCAGTAGAAGCCTTGGCGGAAAGCATTCCCGACGAGGGTCCGAGGTGCTGCATGATGACCGCAAGCCCCCGAGTGTATTTCCTGCAGGAGGTCCTGACCCTCGGCGATGGTAATGCATCGCTGGAGGATGCCCGAGGGGCTGCGGTGGTAGAGCTCCTTCTCGTCGCCCAGCAGGACGAACGATTTTGCTCGTCGCGTTACCCGCCGAGCCTCGGTTTGGTCGAGGGGCGGCTCTCCTCGGCGGAGATATTGCAGGTACGGGGTCCTCCAATCTTGATCTGGCACGACCCCGTTCTGCTCCTCCTCGACGTGCAGCGCTTCGCGCTCGGGCCCCGAGGGTTCCTCGGATTGAGCCGAGGACGGCTCGGGCTGAGCCGAGGTCACCTCGGACGAGGCCGAGGGTGCCTCGGGTCCGGGCGCGTCGCCTATCTTGACGGAGGGTTGGTGCAGATCCCGGGCGAAGACGTCCGGGGGAACCGTTGTCCGCCCCGAGGCTATCTTCGCCAGCTCGTCCGCAGTCTCGTTATAGCGTCGGGCGATGTGGTTAAGTTCGAGCCCGTAGAACTTGTCCTCCAGGCGTCGAACCTCTTCGCAGTAGGCCTCCATCTTCGGGTCGCGGCAGAGGGAATTCTTCATGACTTGGTCGATGACGAGCTGCGAGTCGCCGCGTGCATCGAGGCGTCGAACCCCTAGCTCGATGGCGATTCGCAACCCGTTGATCAGAGCCTCGTACTCAGCTACATTGTTAGACGCCGGGAAATGGAGGCGAAGCACGTAGCGCAGGTGTTTTCCGAGGGGCGAGACGAAAAGTAGGCCCGCGCCAGCTCCCGTCTTCATCAGTGACCCGTCGAAAAACATGGTCCAGAGTTCTGGTTGGATCGGAGCCGTTGGTAACTGGGTATCGACCCATTCGGCTACGAAATCCGCCAGTGCCTGGGACTTGATGGCCTTCCGAGGGGCGAACGAGATTGCCTCGCCCATGATTTCCACCGCCCACTTTGCGATCCGTCCCGAGGCTTCCCGGCACTGGATGATCTCCCCCAGGGGGAAGGATGACACCACAGTCACCGGATGGGACTCGAAGTAATGTCGCAACTTTCGCCTCGTCAGGACCACAGCGTATAGCAGCTTCTGGACTTGTGGGTAGCGGGTCTTGGTCTCGGACAGCACTTCGCTGATGAAGTAAACTGGCCTCTGAATGGGCAAAGCATGCCCCTCTTCCTGCCTTTCGACCACGATCGCGGCGCTGACCACCTGAGTGGTTGCGGCGACGTAGACCAGGAGGGTCTCTCCATCAGTTGGGGGTACCAAGATGGGCGCCTGTGTGAGGAGTGCCTTCAGGCTCCCGAGGGCTTCCTCGGCCTCGGGAGTCCAAGTGAAGCATTCGGCCTTCCTTAAGAGGCGGTACAGGGGCAGGCCTCTTTCGCCGAGGCGCGAGATGAAGCGGCTCAAGGCCGCGAGGCATCCCATGACCCTCTGTACGCCTTTTAAGTCCTTGATAGGTCCCATGTTTGTGATTGCTGCGATCTTCTCCGGATTGGCTTCGATGCCCCGCTCGGAGACGATGAACCCCAAGAGCATGCCCCGGGGCACCCCGAAGACGCACTTCTCGGGATTGAGCTTGACGCCCTTCGCCTTGAGACACCGGAATGTCAGTCCGAGGTCGGAGAGAAGGTCGGAGGCTTTCCTCGTCTTGACCACGATGTCGTCGACGTAGGCCTCGACCGTGCGACCAATGTGTTCGCCGAACACATGGTTCATGCACCGCTGGTACGTTGCACCCGCGTTCCTCAACCCGAACGGCATTGTGACATAACAGTACATGCCGAAGGGCGTGATGAAAGAAGTCGCGAGCTGGTCGGACTCTTTCATCTTGATTTGATGATACCCTGAGTAGGCATCGAGAAAAGACAGGGTTTCGCACCCTGCTGTGGAGTCCACAATTTGGTCGATGCGAGGTAGAGGGTAGGGGACCTTTGGACATGCTTTGTTGAGGCCAGTGTAGTCTACACACATCCGCCACTTCCCCCCTTTTTTCCTCACAAGTACAGGGTTGGCAAGCCATTCGGGATGGAATACCTCTTTAATGAACCCTGCTGCCATCAGCTTGTGGACCTCCTCGCCTATCACTCTGCGCCTTTCCTCGTCGAATCGGCGCAGAGGCTGTCTGACCGGTCGGGCCCCGGCCCGAATATCCAGCGAGTGCTCGGCGACTTCCCTCGGTATGCCGGGCATGTCCGAGGGACTCCACGCGAAAACGTCGGCGTTTGCGCGGAGAAAGTCGACGAGCACTGCCTCCTATTTGGGGTCGAGCCCCGAACCGATCCGGATCTGCTTGGAGGCGTCGCCACTGGGGTCGAGAGGGACGGCCTTAACCGTCTCCGCTGGCTCGAAGTTGCCGGCATGCCGCTTCACATCCGGCACCTCTCGGGAGAGGCTTTCCAGGTCGGCAATGAGGGCCTCGGACTCGGCGAGGGCCTCGGCGTACTCCACGCACTCCACATCGCATTCGAATGCGTGCTTGTACGTGGGGCCGACGGTGATGACCCCGTTGGGGCCCGGCATCTTGAGCTTCAGGTAGGTGTAGTTGGGGATGGCCATGAACTTCGCGTAGCATGGCCTTCCCAACACCGCGTGGTAGGTCCCTCGGAACCCGACCACCTCGAACGTCAAAGTCTCCCTTCGGAAGTTGGAGGGTGTTCCGAAGCAGACAGGGAGGTCGAGCTGTCCGAGGGGCTGGACACGCTTCCCGGGAATGATCCCGTGGAAGGGCGCAGCGCCTGCTCGGACGGACGACAAGTCGACGCGCAGGAGCTTGAGAGTCTCGGCGTAGATGATGTTGAGGCAGCTGCCCCCATCCATCAGGACCTTGGTGAGCCTGACGTCGCCAATGACAGGATCGACGACGAGCGGGTACTTCCCCGGGCTCGGCACGTGGTCGGGGTGGTCGTCCTGGTCGAAGGTGATGGGCTTGTCGGACCAGTCTAGGTAGACTGGCGCCGCCACCTTCACCGAGCAGACCTCCCGACGCTCTTGCTTACGATGCCGAGCCGAGGCATTCGCCACATGCCCTCCGTAGATCATGAAGCAGTTGCGGACCTCGGGGAACTCTCCTGCTTGGTGATCCTCCCTTTTTTCGTCGTCGTGAGCCTTGCCACCCTCGGCGGGTGGCCCGGCCCGATGGAAGTGACGCCGAAGCATGACGCACTCTTCGAGGGTGTGTTTGACGGGCCCCTGATGGTAGGGGCACGTCTCCTTGAGTGCCTTGTCGAAGAGGTTTGCACCTCCGGGGGGTTTCCGAGGGTTCTTGCGCTCGGCGGCGGCGACAAGGTCAGCATCGGGAACGTCGCGTTTCGCTTGCGACTTCCTCCCGCCTTTCTTCTTGGCGCCGCGCGGAGCAGACGCCTCGGGAGCATCTTCCGACGGGCGGCCCTGGGGCTGCTTGTCCTTTCGGAAGATGGCCTCTACCGCCTCCTGGCCGGAGGCGAACTTGGTAGCGATGTCCATCAGCTCGCTCGCCCTGGTGGGGGTCTTGCGACCCAACTTGCTCACCAGGTCGCGGCAGGTGGTGCCGGCGAGGAACGCGCCGATGACATCGGAGTCGGTGATGTTGGGCAGCTCGGTGCGCTGCTTCGAGAACCGCCGGATGTAGTCCCGAAGGGACTCTCCCGGCAATTGCCGACAGCTTCGGAGGTCCCAGGAATTCCCGGGGCGCACGTACGTGCCCTGGAAGTTCCCGGCGAAGGCCTGGACCAGATCTTCCCAGTTGGAAATCTGCCCCGGGGGCAGGTGCTCCAACCAGGCACGAGCGGTGTCGGAGAGGAATAGGGGGAGGTTTCGGATGATGAGGTTGTCATCGTCCGTCCCACCCAGCTGACAGGCCAGGCGGTAGTCTGCAAGCCACAATTCCGGTCTCGTCTCCCCCGAGTACTTCGTGATAGTAGTCGGGGGTCAGAATCGGGGCGGAAACGGCGCTCGCCGAATGGCTCGGCTAAAGACCTGCGGACCGGGTGGTTCGGGCGAGGGACTTCGATCCTCCCCGCTGTCATAACGTCCCCCACGCCTGGGGTGGTAGCCTCGGCGCACCCTTTCGTCGAGGCGTGCCCGACGGTCACGATGAAGGTGCTCGTCGCCGAGGTGGCCCGGGGCCGCAGGCGCGGTGTTGCGCGTGCGCCCGGTGAAGACCGAGGCTTCCCGCGTGAGTCGGGAAGTCGCGGCACGAGGATCCGGGGTGTATCCCTGCCTTCGAGAGGCAGAGCTCTCTGCCCACCGGGCCGCAGCGCCTTCCAGGAGATGCCTGAGTTCTCCCTGGATCCGCCGTCCCTCGGTGGTTGATGACTCCGGCATCGCGCGGAGGAGCATTGCTGCAGCGACCAGGTCCTGGCCAGTCCCGCCGGATGCGGGTGGCGGTTTGTCCCTGGCATCGTTGGCGATGCGGTGCTGGAGACCTTGGGGCAAGTGACGTATTCCTCCGGCCGGGGGTTGGCTCGCCCATACCTGCCCGATGTTCTGACGGATTGCCTCGAGCGCTCCTGCTCCTTCATCGAACCCGGCCTGCGCCCCGCGGACTTGCTCGAGCTGTGGGTCGTGACCTCCCGCCGAAACGGGGACCACAGCTAGCTCCCGCGGGATGTCAGCGCGAGGCGCTGGCCTAGGGGGATCACCATCCTCCGGCATGCCGAGACAGCCGCCTCCGGAGGGATCTCCTAGCTCGATGTGGAAACATTCGCGACTCAGGCCGCAGTCCTTGTCGCCAAGGCTGCGGCTGCCGTCGGAACAGTCGGAGAGGCAGTAGTCACATGCGGTCAGGAAGTCCCGCATGGCACTAGGGTTGCCAGATCCGGAGAAATCCCAGCAGATGCTGGGGTCGTCGTCTTCCTCGGACCCAGAGGGTCCGTAGGTCGAGACACCCGTCAATCGGTCCCAAGGCGACCGCACAGGAAACCCCAGAGAGGTTGCACTCGCCTCAATGTGAGCGCCCGCCAAAGCGAGATCGCCAGGCGGGCTGAGGCCGAGTCGAAATAACGAAAGATGGGTAGCAGTCGATACCTTTTTGTCGACGAGGAGCGATGAAGTCGCGTCGGGGGCTGACCGCGTCGTCGTCTTGGGTCCGAGGGCGACGTCCTGCAGGCCTTCCGTGAGCGTGCTGGCGTCGTCCACTTGCTCGGAGTCGACGTGTTGCGGGGGGATGGCGCTCGCGTCTGCCTTGAACGCGAGGGCGACGCTTGGCGTGTCCTCCGTCGAGGCGCCGGGGATGTCGATTTGCCCGACAGCCGTCGGAGCGCGACCTCCCGCTCGGCCCCGGTTGCCCTGCCTCCTCCTCCTTCGACGGCGAGGGAGAGGATGGGGCGAGCTCGAAAGTTGTCCTTCCCCTACGCGGGAAAGACGTCGTCGATTCCGCCGCCGGCGGGCGGGCTGTCCGCCATCAATGTCGCCGTCGCGCGGCGGTGGAAGGAGTATCATGTCGTAGTCGCCGTCGAGCGAGATGAACTCGAGGTTCCCGAAACGGAGCACCGTCCCGGGTTGAAGAGGTCGTTGGAGACTGCCCATCTGGAGCTTGACGGGAAATCGAATCGTCAACACGCAGCGCTGCCCCTACCTGGCGCGCCAACTGTCGGCGTTCCGAGACCGGGGGGTCCTCGAGCCGACGAGTGAGAGTGCCGCGTGCCCCAGCCCAGATGGGTCGAGCGCGTGGAGCGAGCGCAAAGGGGGGAACGGAGTGAGAGAGAGGTCGGTGGCCGGAGCCGGATCGCGAGGGAGTCGGAGAAATTCCCACGGCCTTCGTGTTCGTCCCGCGCCCAGGTCGGGTGCGCTTGCAGTAGGGGGTTACAAGCGTCCGCACGAGGTGAAGGGAGAGGGCGGCCCCGAGAGAGCGCCTGCCCCTGCCTTTCGTCCCCGTGAGGCCAACCTTTTTCTAAGAAGGCCCTGGCCCTTCCTTTTATAGTCGTAAGGAGAGGGTCCAGGTGTACAAGACGGGGGTGTAGCAAGGTGCTACGTGTCTAGCGAGGGAGAGCTAGCGCCCTATGTACATGCCCAGGTGGCAGCCAGAGAGATCGTGGCACCCTGTTGGAGTGGCGTCGTGGCTGTTGGAGGAGTAACGGAGCCGGACGGGGGGACAGCTGTCGAGGTGGCTGGGTCCTTGCTGACGTCCTCCTGCTTTCGTAAGGGAGCTGGGGGCCGCCGTCGTCATGATCTAGTGGGGCGCCAGCATGGCTTATCTGGCATAGCTGGCCAGATGGGACGCCGGTCTTGTTCTCTGCGACCCAAGTCGGCTCAGGGCAGGGTGATGATGACGCTTCCTGTTGATGTGGCGGTCTCGTATCCTAGGTCGGGCGTCGTGGAGGCTCCTCCGAGGCTGTGGCCGAGTCCGTCCTGCAAGACAGAGACAGAGTCCGAGCCCTGGTCGGGCGAGGCGGAGATTATTCGGCAGAGGCCGAGGCGGAGTCCGAGCCCTGGGTCGGGCGAGGCGGAGGTCGCCGTCTTCCGGGGCCTTGGCCCGAGTCCGAGCCCTGGGTCGGGCGGAGCGGAGTTCGCCGTCTTCCGAGGCCTTAGCCTGAGTCCGAGCCCTGGGTCGGGCGGAGCGGAGTTCGCCGTCTTCCGAGGCCTTAGCCTGAGTCCGAGCCCTGGGTCGGGCGGAGCGGAGTTCGCCGTCTTCCGAGGCCTTAGCCTGAGTCCGAGCCCTGGGTCGGGCGGAGTCTCCTATGGCACCACTGGCGAAGTCTGGCCGCCCGTCGGTCTTACCTTTTGCGTTAAACGCCCTGGTGACTCGGTCGGTTGGTGCGGTGATTTAGTCAGGGTTTCTCCTTATCGGAGGCGGGGCCTAGGGCGAGCCGGGGATGCGCCTGCCGTGAAAGAGGAGACCTCAGGCGAGACGGAGTCATCTTAGGGTCGGCTGCCCTCGCCCGAGGCTAGGCTCGGGCGTGGCGTGGTCAAGTCACTCGTGTGGACTGATCCCTGACTTAATCAAACCCATCAGGCCTTTGCAGCTTTATGCTGATGGGGGTTACCAGCTGAGAATTAGGCGTCTTGAGGGTACCCCTAATTATGGTCCCCGACAACGTGACTATCCCTGCCAGCATGATACCACGACGATGTATAATATTAGTGTCACAAGTAGAGATGGCAATGGGTACCCGAATACCCGACGGGTTTTACCCGATATGAAGACAGGTATGGGATGATTTCTCTACCCACGGGGTATATTAATGGGTAAAACCTCTACCCGTTGGGTAGATGAAAGCTCTCTTGTGAGTTTTGGTGTTTGGATGACAACTCAATTAAAGGACTAACAAGTGTACTAAGTGTTGAACAGGTGCTTAAGGTAAAGCTTACAGGGTTCAACACAAGTGAACAAATGTGATTGTCCAAGAACTGGATTATGGATACATAATGGACATCACAAGTAAGATGGACATTGCATAAAGTGAGACTCGGGTGCGAAGCTCGGAGACAACTGATCAAGCCAAGGACGGAGGCAAGAGAAGCTTCGAGGTACCAAGTGCACGGGAGAAGGTCAAGGAGGCTGAGGAACCCAAAGCCAAGGGTGAAGAAGAAGGCTTGCAAAGTCAAGGGTGATCGAGTTGAGAAGAGCTATAGCACATCAAGGATCACTACATAAGGACGTGACTTACAACCAATGAGGTAACAGGTACAGTTATGTGGTGTAAGTCATAAGGCTCAAGACCAAGCTCTAAGAAAGAGATCAAGGTCACTAGAAGGAGAACAAGTGCCAAAACCAGAACTGGAAGCAGCCCAAAAGAGCTAAGTTCACCTTAATCTTTAGTTTGGGTTGTTCCTATGTTTGGAGATGTTCTATGTGACCTTTGCAGGATGTTGGAACTAAGAAATGTCAATCTAGATCAAGTCAAGCCGACTTGATGATTTATGAGTCCAACATCAAAGCTCAAGCATGTGAAATGCTATAGATCTAATGATTAAGAGAAGGTATGTTTCTAGGCCTTAGTACATTGGTTTTGTGTACTAATATACTTGTCTAAGTGTTAGAAACAGAAAGAAGAAGAAAAGAAAAGAGGAGAAAAAGACTTGGCTGTGAACAGCCAAGACTCAGCTCTGGCTGGAGCACCGGACTGTCCGGTGTGCACCGGACAGTGTCCGGTGCGCCAGGCTGACTCCGCGCGAAGTGGCCGCTCTCGGGAAATTGGCCGACGGCGTACGGCTAAAATTCACCGGACTGTCCGGTGTGCACCGGACTGTCCGGTGAGCCAACGGTCGGCCAGGCCAACGGTCGGCCGCGCAATCTGCGCGGGACACGTGGCCGAGCCAACGGTCGGAAGACGGCACCGGACTGTCCGGTGTGCACCGGACATGTCCGGTGCGCCAACGGCTCCAGATCTGCCAACGGTCTGCAACGGTCGGCTTTGCTGTTTAAGGAAACAAATCGGGCACCGGACAGTGTCTGGTGTGCACCGGACTGTCCGGTGCCCCCGACGACAGAAGGCAAGGATGGCCTTCCGGATTTGCTCTCAACGGCTCCTAGCTGCCTTGGGGCTATAAAAGGAGCCCCTAGGCGCATGGAGGAAAGATATAAGCGCAGCCAACAAGTGTAGACTTCATTGGAATCAATTCTCGCTCTCCCTCTTGTGTGTAACTCTATAGTTTGTGTAGAAGGCAAAGCTATAAGCCTTTAGAGAGAGGAGCAGTGCTGCTAAGAGCTAGAGCAAGGTCTTGA
The DNA here is from genome assembly GCA_029449295.1 of Zea luxurians. Classification (NCBI taxonomy): domain Eukaryota; kingdom Viridiplantae; phylum Streptophyta; class Magnoliopsida; order Poales; family Poaceae; genus Zea; species Zea luxurians. The sequence continues at coordinate 1,404,774 of JAOPSE010000034.1, forward strand.
GCGTATCGTTACTCTACCGGGGTGCTGCCAAGAAGTTTGTAAGCAGCCGCGGTTCTGTTGTAACCCCACTCAATAGTGAAAGGCTCTATCTGTCATACTGACAGATCTGAGCAAACGGAGGAAGGAGTTGAAATAGACTCCAAGCCCAGGTGTGGCTAACTCCAACGAGGACTAGGCAAGCATTTCAGGCTTGGCCGAACCTCGGGATAAATCCTTGCGTCTGTGTGCTCTGTTCTGTATTGTACTCTGCTCTCTGTCTTACTCGCTTATATATCTGCACTTCACTACTTACTTGTGGTACTAGCTTTCCTTGAAGTGCAGGATATTCGTAAGACAGGAACTTCAATTCCACTGCAACCTACTCGAAGGGTTCTTCACTCCACTGCGATCTTGTCTTCGAGTAGAGTAAGATTTAAGTTTTAAAGTGATAATTTTTATTCGCCTATTCACCCCCCCTCTAGGCGACATCTAGATCCTGTTCCCGGGCCAAAGGGAACTTTCAATTGGTATCAGAGCTAGGCCTCTCCAGTGTGGGCTTAGCCGTCCGGAGATAACGATGTCGTCACAAGAGGTAACTGTAGAACTTCTTTTAGGCGATGGTTCTAATTACAAATCTTGGTCTGTCTCTATTTACAAAGCTTTCATGAATGTTGATTCTGATTTGAGACAGATCTTTAGTAGAAGTATTTTTCCCTCTGATTTTAGTAAAAATCCTTCTAATGAAGAACTAAGATGTTTATCTCTCAATCACCATGCTTGCAACATCTTAGTTGACTCTCTTTCTAGAAGTGCTTATTTTGCCATCATGAGTAGTGATAGTGATCTATTTGTTGATGCTCATGATTTATGGAATAGGATTAAAGAAAGATATTTTGTAGCAAACTGTGATGCTCCTACTCCCTATATTACTTGTGATACTAACCATTCAAAGGGAGAAGAACAAGAACGATGGCACCCAAACGATGAATCCACCTCGTCAACAGGCTTGTTCTCCACTAGTGATAAATGTTTTATTGCTAACAATGACGGTGGAGACAAAAGCCATGATGAGGAGGAATATGAGGATGATAGCGAGGATGAATCTTCATCACCTCAAGGTACATTTTCCTGTTTGGCTTCCACTGACATTAATGACAGGGAAAATGATACCAATGATGTGGAAGAAGAGGAGATTCGCCGTTTCTACATCCATCTCAACAAAGAGGACAAAGCTCTCTTGGTTAAGTTGTTGAGAAGGAACAAGGAACAAGGCGAGACGCTTCTCAGGCTAGAGGAGACCCTCATCAAAACCAACAACAGCCTGGAGAAGATGACTAAAGAACATGAGGAGCTAAAGTGCTCTCATGACGATTTGGTCCAACGATATGAATTTATTTTATTTGAGCAAAGAAATAATGATGATGTTTTATCCTGTGTTGCTCAACTTAAAATGGAAAACGCCATGCTTAAGAGTCAAGTAGAAATTCTAAATTTAGAAAAACTTGCTCTAGGTGAAGAGTATGATATGTTGTCAAATTCTCATAATAAACTAGTTGATGACCATATCATGCTTAATGTTGCTTATGAGGTTATAATTGTAAACTTAAATTCATGTAAACCTCATTCTCGCACGTGTGCGCATTTGAATTGTATATCATTATGTGCTAACCCCTGTTGCTCAAAAGAAAGTCAATCATTGATTGAGCAACAAGTTTTAGGGTCACAAAAGAAATTCTGTGGGAATAAGAAGCAACGACAACTGAGGAGAAGACACTTTGCTCAACTCTCTCAAGATATCCACGGGCGCGTGGTGAAGAAGCTTGAGAAAGGAAAAACTGCAGCAAGTGTCAAGCTCAATAAGAGAAATGTTCCCAAAGCTATAAATGAAGAAATCAACATGAAAAAGGAAAAAGGTAAGGATTCAATTAATCATGTTGTTTGCACTGACCTTCTCTCCATGTCATTCAAGTATAAAAAGGGAAAAGGAAAAAGGAGGTGTTTCAAGTGCAAGAAGTTAGGCCACCTCATCGCGTCTTGTCCGTACAAAGACAAGAATGAAGGGACAAGGAGTTGTTTTGGATACAACAAAAAGGACCACACGATCACTTCATGTCCGGTCATGAAGAATCAAGGATGTGCATCCTCCAAGGTGACCCTCACCAAGGAAAATAACACACAACAAGCGTCGTGTCAAGTTGAGCGACGCTTCTGCTACAAGTGTGGTGAGCAGGGTCATCTATCCAAGGTATGTTATAAAGGTAAGATTCCTAAGCAAGTGAATTTGTGTCAATCTTATTCGAGTAGGAGACCCATATCATATACTTGTGCTAGATCTATAACGAGATCATCTAGAACTAGCACAAAGGCAATTTGGGTACCAAAGGCACATTTAGATGATCATTATGGACCCATCCCAAGATGGGTACCAAAACTGTGCTAACTAGACCATGCAGGTGCCTTGAGATGGACTGGAGACCATGGGAGAGCTTAAGACGGTTATCTAAAACTCTATGCTTAAGCTATTAATTGTCTTGGTGTTTATTGACCCAAGGTTGAATTATTGTGAAACACTAATCCCATGTTCATCTCAAGTGAAATAAGGTGTATAGGTCCTAAATCATTATTGGTGTATCAAGTAAAGGACTTTGATGAGAATTTACACCTTGCTCTCCAAAGGATGGTACCCGTGTGTTTTAAGTACATAATTGCAATTTAGTATTGCTCTTAAGTTGGCTTGTTGTGCTACCTGTCTTTGGAGTAGTTACACTTTATGATTGCCTGTGTTAAATGAATCACAATGATGCTCGCTTAATCATGACTAGTGCTATATAGGATATATCTTTTGAATCATTCATTGGTAGCTCCTTCATTTGTTATATCCACAACGATTAACTCTCTTGTGTATATGGATAAACCTGTAACTTTGTGTAAGTCATGCTATGTGCAAATATTGACATATTGTTTAATCCATGTTCACATGATTACCCTAGTTTTGTACTGTGTGAATTTCAAATCCATGTTGTGCCCTTTGAGCTATGTGGTGCATGAGCAAAAGGAGCCCTGAATTGGTGATAACAAGTGCTCTCATAAAGGCAAAGGTATGGAAAATGGAACTGTGCAATTTTATTGAATATCTTGAAGTTCCATTGATAGTGAACATAGCTGTGTTCTTGCATTTCATTGGTAGCATCGTGGCTTAGGAGACTTATGCCTTAGAATAATGTTTCTTTTGTGCACCTAAGAAACCTTCTTAATTATGGCATGCTTAGACATTACGCTTTATACACATGGTTGTGTTGATCTTCAATTGGTATATGCAATGATAGTTGAGTATGAAGCATGTCCAAATTGCGGAAATGTTAGACTTTCTGTTAGTATTCAAATGGCTTAGGTGCTCCTAAGGCATGCATTGTTGAATTTAGTCAACCTTTCATTTAGCCTTAAATTTGTGTTAAGTGGTTTTACAATTGATATTCAAATCGGCATCCTTGTGTGATGACAGTGATAGAGTATGCCTTGACCAAGGTATGTTGTGATCCCCTCTAGTTCTGAGGAAGCTAGACTGTGCAAAGTGCAAGTCATTCAAATACTTGATGCACAACTTGAGGGGGAGCACACATAACTTGTGTCTTTTGAGACTAACTGTTTCTTGAGCAATCTTGTACAGTCTCAAGGTGGAAAAGAGAAGATGAGCATGAAATGGAGCAATCAGGACTTGGGTACCTCTGTAAGTCAAGTAATTGGTATCTCAAGTCATGAGTAATTGTATATCTTTAGATTGCTCATGCTTTATAATATCTGGTGATAATAGATGTTTTTTTCTTAAATATCATGGAGCCATGATGAACTTGCAATTGGTATCTTTCAATTGGTAGCTGTGATAGTTTGCTTCATTTTGATAATCATTAGAATAGAAGTTTCTTCTTGTGCCCAATACTATAACTTGTTCTAAGTTTGGTGTCTTAGCAACAAGGAAAGTTAGGATAAAGAATCAGGCACAAGTGTGGAGATGCTCTCGAGAGATTAACTACTTTCAAGATGGGAAGTACACTACAACATGGTAAAGGTACAAAGGGAGTAAATCTTTTTGCATATATGTATCTTACCTAAATGTTGATAGTGCATATGTTCAATAAGTAAGGGGGAGTTTTAGATAGTCGTTTTTCCCCTTGACACCCTGCTGTCCCTTGACATCATCCTATGTTCTGCTGTCCCTTGCTCGAGTATGGTTTTTGGTGTTTGATGTCAAAAGGGGGAGAATTTGTGCATTAAAGCTTATCTCAACTTGAGAGGAAAGCTTATCCTAAGGGGTGTGTTAGTTTAAGCTTTGCTAGTGTGTCATTCATATGCTTCCCGCAGTATTATATGTGTTGCATCATATGGACTAGTGCTTCCGTTGGTATGAATTATTTGGCCTCTAGAGTGTAATAGATAGTCATGTGGTTAATGGTGCTTTAAGATTGTCATGATGTTTTAAGATTGTCTTAAATTTAGTGTCTTAGTTTAAATTGGTATTAGTTTGAATTGGCATCTTAATGGTGAATAGTGGTAGGTTGATATTCCTGTGATATATCCACTAATTTGAATGGTGTTTAACTCTGATTATGTGCATTTGTGTGTTATAGCATCATGGTTTGATTCTAGATACAATGCATTCCAAAATTGCTAAGATATAGAAATGTTTCGAATTGCCTAAGTATGTGCAAATTGGCGTCTGAGGCCAAAATTATGTTTTTGAAGTAAGCACATATTTAGGGGGAGCATTCTATAAACTTAGAATTCAAAATTTGTGCTTCAAATCTTATTCTCATGTAAGCTTTAATTGTGTTGCCATCAATCACCAAAAAGGGGGAGATTGAAAGCTCTCTTTTGAGTTTTGGTGTTTGGATGACAACTCAATTAAAGGACTAACAAGTGTACTAAGTGTTGAACAGGTGCTTAAGGTAAAGCTTACAGGGTTCAACACAAGTGAACAAATGTGATTGTCCAAGAACTGGATTATGGATACATAATGGACATCACAAGTAAGATGGACATTGCATAAAGTGAGACTCGGGTGCGAAGCTCGGAGACAACTGATCAAGCCAAGGACGGAGGCAAGAGAAGCTTCGAGGTACCAAGTGCACGGGAGAAGGTCAAGGAGGCTGAGGAACCCAAAGCCAAGGGTGAAGAAGAAGGCTTGCAAAGTCAAGGGTGATCGAGTTGAGAAGAGCTATAGCACATCAAGGATCACTACATAAGGACGTGACTTACAACCAATGAGGTAACAGGTACAGTTATGTGGTGTAAGTCATAAGGCTCAAGACCAAGCTCTAAGAAAGAGATCAAGGTCACTAGAAGGAGAACAAGTGCCAAAACCAGAACTGGAAGCAGCCCAAAAGAGCTAAGTTCACCTTAATCTTTAGTTTGGGTTGTTCCTATGTTTGGAGATGTTCTATGTGACCTTTGCAGGATGTTGGAACTAAGAAATGTCAATCTAGATCAAGTCAAGCCGACTTGATGATTTATGAGTCCAACATCAAAGCTCAAGCATGTGAAATGCTATAGATCTAATGATTAAGAGAAGGTATGTTTCTAGGCCTTAGTACATTGGTTTTGTGTACTAATATACTTGTCTAAGTGTTAGAAACAGAAAGAAGAAGAAAAGAAAAGAGGAGAAAAAGACTTGGCTGTGAACAGCCAAGACTCAGCTCTGGCTGGAGCACCGGACTGTCCGGTGTGCACCGGACAGTGTCCGGTGCGCCAGGCTGACTCCGCGCGAAGTGGCCGCTCTCGGGAAATTGGCCGACGGTGTACGGCTAAAATTCACCGGACTGTCCGGTGTGCACCGGACTGTCCGGTGAGCCAACGGTCGGCCAGGCCAACGGTCGGCCGCGCAATCTGCGCGGGACACGTGGCCGAGCCAACGGTCGGAAGACGGCACCGGACTGTCCGGTGTGCACCGGACATGTCCGGTGCGCCAACGGCTCCAGATCTGCCAACGGTCTGCAACGGTCGGCTTTGCTGTTTAAGGAAACAAATCGGGCACCGGACAGTGTCTGGTGTGCACCGGACTGTCCGGTGCCCCCGACGACAGAAGGCAAGGATGGCCTTCCGGATTTGCTCTCAACGGCTCCTAGCTGCCTTGGGGCTATAAAAGGAGCCCCTAGGCGCATGGAGGAAAGATATAAGCGCAGCCAACAAGTGTAGACTTCATTGGAATCAATTCTCGCTCTCCCTCTTGTGTGTAACTCTATAGTTTGTGTAGAAGGCAAAGCTATAAGCCTTTAGAGAGAGGAGCAGTGCTGCTAAGAGCTAGAGCAAGGTCTTGAGCGTATCGTTACTCTGCCAGGGTGCTGCCAAGAAGTTTGTAAGCAGCCGCGGTTCTGTTGTAACCCCACTCAATAGTGAAAGGCTCTATCTGTCATACTGACAGATCTGAGCAAACGGAGGAAGGAGTTGAAATAGACTCCAAGCCCAGGTGTGGCTAACTCCAACGAGGACTAGGCAAGCATTTCAGGCTTGGCCGAACCTCGGGATAAATCCTTGCGTCTGTGTGCTCTGTTCTGTATTGTACTCTGCTCTCTGTCTTACTCGCTTATATATCTGCACTTCACTACTTACTTGTGGTACTAGCTTTCCTTGAAGTGCAGGATATTCGTAAGACAGGAACTTTAATTCCACTGCAACCTACTCGAAGGGTTCTTCACTCCACTGCGATCTTGTCTTCGAGTAGAGTAAGATTTAAGTTTTAAAGTGATAATTTTTATTCGCCTATTCACCCCCCCTCTAGGCGACATCTAGATCCTGTTCCTGGGCCAAAGGGAACTTTCAGTAGATAGGTACGAGTATGGGTTGGTACTACCCATACCCGTCTACCCATGGGTAAAATATACCCGCAACAATACTACTATAACCATCTAATAGAGCTCATCTTAGCTAAAATAAAACCCTTCTCTAGCTATCAATTTGTCTAGATACCAAGTTATGTAATCATATGATTTGTTATATGTAAAGTTGAACTTATTTTTGTATGTTTATTGAATATTTTGAGTGATTGGTATATTGGAATTTAAGATTTTTTTAGCTGGTATGGGTTACCCGATGTGTAAAATTACCCACGCGGGTACGGGTATGGGTAAGATTTTATACCCGTGAGCATATATAGGTAACACGACAGGTAGATTTTTTTGATGGGTACATGTATGGAATGGTAGTACTCGATGGGTATGTACCCGTTACCATCCCTAGTCATAAGGCATGACGTTGATCTAGCGTTCAAGGTTGAAATTATTTCTTCCAAAAATCCAATCATGAATTACAAAGAAAGGGCCACAATAATAAAAATTTAAAATACAGTGTAGAAATGGCTAATGAAATCCCGAAAGCCATCGCACACATCTGCGCCGGCCCGAACATCGCCATCATCATTTCTCATAAAAGACTTTGGCATACACCTGCAACTGACCAACTACTTCTCCCGCCCTGTGTGTATCTGTGATGTAATTGATGAGACTATGGATTTAAATATTATTATGTGATTGTTTGTGAGATGTTTTATGTGAAAATATGTTGTGCTATAGCTATTGATATATTTGTTATGTTGTGGAATGTGGTGTAAAATAAAAATAAACAACATTTGTAATGCTAGTCAAATTAACTTCCTAGAGGCCAACTGGGCCGTAGTAAGTTAGCCAGCTAACTTCCTAGAGGCTACAGTAAAACCGTAGGATGTTGTGCTACAGTAAGCCATAGGAAGTTAATCAGCTGACGACGTGAACCTACTAACTTCGGAGAACCTACTAACTTCCGAGAGGCACCGCTGGCTGTAGGAAGTTAGCTAACTTCCTAGAGGGCTCTAGGAAGTTAAGCTAACTTCCGACAAAAAAATTCCGAGAGCCAAACTTCCGACGGGATAGCTTTACTTCCGAGGGTTTCACTAACTTCCTAGAGTTTAGGTCTAACTTCCTAGAGTTTAGGCTATAGGAAGTGTTGGAGACTTGTTCTCAAATGCTATGAATTAAGAACAAGGCAACACAAAATGTTAATAATTAGAGACCTTCGTCCTTCGAAGCATTATCTCCTTCAGGATATAATGATCTTCAGACGAAGGTTATGAAGGACGTACCTTTTATCATTTCAACATTTAATAATGAGAGCAGAAGCACATGAGACACGGAAAACAACATGAATAATCATATGACATTATCAATATCACTTTCTTATATTATTAAGAATTAACACAAGCAATAATGAATTACATTTATACCTTCGGCTTGACGGAAGGCAAAAGTCCAGATGTGACATGTGAATGAATACCCGTCAACGTGAACAGTATGGTGTTACTGTTCATCTATTTATAGACACAGGACGTAGCCCGTGTAGAATTACAATCATGCCCCTGACATTTACTATTTACTTAGGGACAATCTACTAAGGACTAAACATCCTTTTCCCCTTTAAGTCGATTCCATTCTCCACCGCTGAGCCGAAGCTCTTCTACAAGTAGCTTCGGAACTGGTTCATTCTTCTCCCGAGCCGTGCTTCTCACATCATGTACAACTTTATTCTATGTCCGAAGGTTCCTGTACACGTAGTATACTTTGGGGAACATGTTAGTTGTGTTTTTGAGGACCTTCGGAGGACGAAGGTCCCCAACAGAAAGTTTACTATTTTGGTGTAGTGGGTATGGATAAGTGAAAGGTAGAGTAGGAGGAGCATCAGTAGTAGGAGCATTAGTGATAGCCTGATATGTGGTGGAGCCTCGATGGTAGGATTTTTATTGGAAGGGGATGAGCATTCATGGAAGGTTGGTAGGGATACAAAGGAGAAGGATATGGATGTGGAAACAAAAGTTGTGGACTTAGGAGACCGAGACAGACAGAAACAACATCCTGATGATGATGTATGGGATAATGCCCATGAAGAAAACCTGTACCACACCGGCAAGGGTGTCGAAAAGTTGTGGAGATGGGTTTCTAAGCAAGTCGGTGAATATTCAAAGTTCGGACTCCACCTA